>CANTUT010000112.1:2500-1382500 GCA_947687605.1 Reutealis trisperma
ATCTTAATCTTCAAATTTCAAAAAACAATTGTAAATGGACAATTGTGAGAAATATATCCAAAATAGAATATAACTAAATTTTTTAGTTGTTAAATAAAAATATTAATGGATATTCTTATTTATTTTCTTTTTTTTAAACCAATATAGTTAATTTTGTTATATTTACATGTAAATCGGGTGGTGCAAAATTTTATTTGCACAATAAGATAATAGTATAAGTTTATTCTAACTCAATTTGTATATAATAATTTATTATTAGCTATATCCGCGCTTTATGCAAACTAAATTTTATTTTCTAATATTTGATAAATAAAAAAATTCAAAAATTGATACATATATAATATAAAATTACTTTTTCCTAAACAATATTTATGGATGACTAATGAAATCAATAATTATTTACTTTTTCTATCATCGTTTTATTTAATTATTATATATGTCAATGTCTTTTTTTTTTTTTTCCTCCAAAGAAGAATTACTAGCATTAACATTAAAGGAGCATTGACACCAAGTAGAAGTACAAATCCTGAAATAAAGTCCAAATGGGAGGACACATCACATTACACCAAATAAGGGAGTAGGGTCCAAAATCTTTAACTTGGAGCCCATTTTACAAGCACATAGTCGGTGAAATAGGCAACATGAAGGCCAAAAAGAATTGGTGATTTATGCAAATACCATTGGCTCTCCTTCTCCCTCTTGCTGTCGAAATTGTCTCTATTATTGTCGCTAGAACAACATAGGTCAAGCATATATAGCTAGTATAACCCTTTGATCGTTGTACCTTTGACTCCAACAGTACCCACCACTGTTAAAGAATGCCAAGAGCAGTTTATTTCTAACAAAGGACCAAAATCTTTCTTTGAGACAACCATGTTCTTGATGTTGAAATATCTCCATTAGTGACAGTGAATTTGAGCAAGAAAATATATCAGACTTTTAAAGTGCAAGCTCTGAAATTCCACTGCCATCACTAGCAATAACTTCCTCCTCCCATCTACTACCTTCTCTGTATAGATCAACAAAAGAAATAGGGTAGTGAGAAGGCCGGAGATCGCTGAATTGAGGCATGGTAAGATCTCTGCTATGAGGCTAAAATAGAGCAGCAAAACTACAGAAATTAAACCCAGACTAACTGGGAGAGAGATAAAACAAAGAAGCCTAAGGCCCTGCTATATTTACAACAACAAAAAAAAAGGAAGATTTTGAAGTCCTCCTCATGGGCTAGAGCCATCGGAGGGATCCCCTTCCAAAAACCCTATGAAAGGGTACACAAGCTTTCAGAGAAAAGACTTAGAGAGAGAAAGCTTAGACCCAACTCTTATTTGTCTGTGTTCGGTGTTAGCATTTATGGCTTTTCGAAAAATCCTTTTCAACAAATTTTTTTTAAAAATATTACGTTTAAATAAAAACAAATAAATTAATTTTTTTTTATAAATATTTTTAAATTACAGTTTATATAAAATAATAAAAATCAATCAATTAAATTAAAAAATTACAAAAATGCTTTTTTAACATTCTAACAACAATCCAAATATATCATTAGTAGTTATTAGGGTGTTATAGAAAATCAAAAACTTAACAAGTCCAAACTCTTATATTGTTTTGAAAAAAAATTACTCTTAAGTCAACATATACAATAATTTCACATTATTATTTTACAGTACTCAATTGATTGTAAAATGAATAAATAATATATTCATGTCATGACATTTATTGATATCTTTATTCTTATCTCTTTATATAGAAATCTTATAGAGATAGTACTCTATTTTTATCTTATTATTGTCTTTTTATATAGAAATCTTATAGAGATAATACTCTATTTTTATTTCTATTTCTACAAGCATTGGTACCTATAAATAAGTGTTACTTTTAATAAAGTGATATACAAATTATTCTCTTCTATTTTTTCTTTACTCTCTTAATTCTCTCTACAATTCTCTCTTTTATTTTATAACACGTTATCAGCACGAATTCATTCTATTAATTTATTTTTAGCTACTTTTTGAAGGATCGTTATGGGTATTGTTTCTCTTCTCCATGAGAAATTGATATGTCCAAAGTTTCAATCAATTTGGTGTTCTTTAGCATGAATTAATAATTCTAAAACTTTAGCTCGTGTCGTAGTCAATAATTCTTTATTGCATTGTTTTATATCACAATGGCTATGATTAAACATAATTTATTAAGTTTGTAACATATGACTACGTTTAGTTGCATGGACAAGACAATATGAAATATGATAAGATAAGATAAAATAGAACTAAACAAATATTTGTATTGTCTTGCGATTGGTATAATAGAAACTGGACTATAATTTTGTTTTGTTTTGTATTTGATTATTATGGTATAAGAGTGAATATTGTATAAAAATGACCTTAATATCTTTATCTAGCTATGTATTTTGTTAAAATATTGTTGTGAACACAACAAATCTATATTGGAAAAAGAAATAAAATATTAAATTTTCAAACAAAATAAAATTATTATATAAATAATTACACAAAGTTTAATTATAATAATTTTTAAAAATTTCTCATGTTTATTTTCAAACATGAGAAGTTATGTTTATTAAGGGTAAATCGGGTATTAATTTTTTATTAATTGAGTCCTAAAACAAAATAAAAAAAATTAAATTTTCAAATAAAATAAAATAATATTTATTGAGGGCATTTTGGAAATAAATTTTTTATAAATTGAGTTTCAAAGAAAAAGAAATAAAATATTAAAATTTTCAAACAAAATAAAATTATTTCTATTAAGGGTAATTTGAAAATAATTTTTTTATTAATTGAGACTAAAGAAAAAAGAAATAAAATATTAAAATTTCAAAGAAAAATAAAATTATATTTATTGAGTGTAATTCAAAAATAAATTTTTTACTAATTGAGATCTAAGAAAAAGAAATAAAATATTAAATTTTCAAATAAAATAAAATTATATTTTTTGAGAATAATTCAGAAATAAATTTTTATTAATTGAGATCTAAAGAAAAATAAATAAAATATTAAATTTTCAAAGAAAATAAATTTATATTTATTGAGAGTTTTAATTTTAAGGATTAGACAAGTGAATTTCCTATAAAATGAAAGGGCTAAAAAAGGGTGGGACTAGACAAAAAGTGATTTTTGTTTAGTTCTATTTATATATAAAAATGCACCAAACATTAATTAAATTAAATTTTTTAATCACAGCATACAAAACAAAAGCAACCACTCGTTTTAGGTGACACGATATATGGGACCATTATATGTTCATTTCTTTCTTGAATCACATTAGATCACTAGTTATTATTAATTTATTTTTCTTGTTTTTATAAGGAATTGGTTTTTTTAAGTTACAAAAACATTTTTATATGGGCAAATTACTATTTAATCCATTGTATTTGATTTAATTAACTAATTTTTTTTTACTTTGTGAGAAACTAACTAACTGAACTCTCAGTTTGGTTCAATCAGATTATTTAGTTATTCTATCTAATTTTTGCATTTTTCTATTAAATTTATATAAAATAACTAAAATGCTTTTGTATATATCATAAATATAATTTTTATTTAAAAATAAAAAATTTGAATAAATAAAATTAAATAATAATTATATATTATTATTTAAATTTATTAATATAAATATTTTTTATTTTTATTATATACTATAATTATATAATAATAAATAATTTTATAATTTGATGATATTAAGCATAATTATTATTTATTTTTATTAATTTAAATTTTTTATTTTTAAAAATAAAAATAAAAATAAAAATATATTTATTATATATACAATGGGCATGTTAGTCATTTTTACAAAATTTAACAGAAAAAATACAAAAATTAATAAAATGACTAAATATTCTAATGGAACCAAAATTGACGAAATGACTAAATATTCTAACAGAACCAAAATTGAGAGACTCATTAATTAGTTTCTCAAAAAGAAATGATAAGCTATTTAATTAGGTCAAATTTCAAAAATTAAATAATAATTTGTTTTTGTACATATATATGCTTTTGTTTTATATGCATATAATTTTTTTTTATGATGTATAGTTATTATTGAAATAATAATTTTATTATCATTTTTTTTGGAGATATCATTATTTGATGATATTTAATTTTAATTAATTAAATGTAGTTTTTGAAGAACTTATTTTCTAAATTTCTATATAATTAAATAACTTAATACATTTATAAAGAATTAATATTATCTACAATTCTTGAAAAATTAAATAAATAAATAAATAAAATATAAATTTCTGAAAAATTGGTACTCTAAGTTTATGAAGAACCAAATATCCTAAATCTCTGAAAAACTAGTATCCTAATTTATTAAAAGAATTGATATCCTATAATATTGAAAAACTAAATAAATTGTCTATAAATTTTTGGAAGACTAATTTAGTTATGATCCTATTTAATATATTATTTAGTTTATATAACAATGCTAAATTTGATGAAACTTGAATTTGTAATTCTCGACATCACGAATAAGAATTATTTATCATCAATACTTGATGTCGAAATACATTTAGATATTATAGATCTTAGAAACACAATCAAAGATGAGAATTAAGACTCTCTGCAAAATTGCACTAAGGTGATAATTTTCCTCTGCCATCATCTTCTTGAAGTCTATTAGGATTCCTTAAAAAAGAAATGCAAAAATATGAGAGTAAATTTCATAGACAACAATGATGTTTTCAATGATGATTCTATTGATGCCACATATTTAGATGTATCTGATTCCTTTGAGAATCATGAAGGAATAATTGATCATTCAATTAGTGATAGCAATGTAAAAATGCCTAAAAATTATTTGAGTTTATTTAGTTCCTTAGTTTACTTTTATTTTTTCCCAATTTAAACATATAGTTTCAAGTTTTAGTGACTTACTGGCTTGTATTTACTTCAATATTTGTATTTAATTTCTATCTATGACTTATTGGCTTGATTTTACTCAATAAATTATATTTAATTATTATTATTTTTTTTTATGTTTCTTATAAATATATTTTATCTTTATGAAGAAATTATAGATCTTACTCAGTCATTAATAGGATTTAGTACAAATGATGCAGATTTGTGTATTGCAGATAATGCAACCATGCATACCATACTAAAAGATAAGAAATATTTTTTCTCATTTAACAATGGGAGAAACTTATGATGACTTAATATCTAGTAGTAAGAGAATAATTAAAGGCTCTATAAGATCAAATGTATTACTACTTGGAGGGACCATTTCATTACTAAGAATGCATTATTCTCTTCCAAATCTTGCAAAAATTTATTAAGTTTTAAAAATATTCATAGAAATGGATATCACATTGACACAACAAATGTGAAAGATATAGAATGCCTATTACATCCTTCATAATGGATAAGAAATATATGTTGGAGAAATTACATTATTTCTCCTCTAACTCATATTACACACGTATGTGTATAATTGAAATAAATCCGATAGTAAATCAAAAGTTTACAAATCTAAATACTTTTCTTATTTGTCATGATTGGCTAGGCCATCCTTAATCAACAATGATGCAGAGAATCACTAAAAGCACATATTTCCATCCATTGAAGAACCAGAAGATTATTCAATCTATTGAATTTTTATGTTCGGTTTGTTCTCAAGGGAAGTTAATTATTAGGCCATCACTAAGCAAAATTCAAAATGAAATCATCTACATTTCTAGAACATATACAAGGGGATATTTGTGGACCAACTCATCCAACATGTGGACTATTTAAATATTTTATGGTTTTAACATTGGAAGAAACTTATGTTAATAACAATATCAAGTAGAAAGAGAGTAATTAAAAGATCTAGAAGAGCAAATATATTACTATTGGAGGAACTCATTTCATTATTAAAGATGCATTATTTTCTTCATGATCTCACAAAAATTTATTGGGTTTTAAAGATATTGCAAAAATTTATCGAGTTTTAAAAATATTCACTGAAATGGATATACATTGACAAAACAAATGTGGAAAATATAGAATATCTTTATATAACATCCTTCATAATGGATAAAAAAATGTGTGTTGGAGAAATTACCTATACTCTTCTCTAGCTTATATTACACATATATGTGTATAATTGAAAAAAATATGGTAGTAAACTAGAATTTACAAATTCAAATACTTTTCTTATTTGGCATGATTGGCTAAGTTATCTTGGATCAACAATGATGTAGAGAATCATTGAGAGCACATATTGCCATTCAATATTGAAGAACCAGAAGATTCTTTAATCTAACGAATTTTCATGTTCAACTTACTCTCAAAGAAAATTAATTATTAGGCCATCACAAAGCAAAATTCAAAATAAATCACCTACATTTCTAGAAAGTATACAAGGGGATATTTGTGAACTAATTCATCCACCATATGGACAATTTAAATATTTTTTGGTTTTAATAGATGCGCCAACAAGATGGTCATGTATATGTTTATTATTAATTCAAAACCTAGCATTTGCAAGATTACTTATTCAAATAATTAGATTAAGAGCATAAGTTTCATATTATGCCATTGAAATAATTAGTCTTGATAATACTGATAAATTTATATCTCAAGCCTTTAATGATTATTGTATGTCAATTGGAATAACTATAGAGCAACTTGTTACTCATGTTCATACTCAAAATAGTCAAATAGAATCTTGTATTAAACATATCTAATTAATAGCTTGACCACTACTTATGAAAGCAAATCTCCCTATTTCTATTTGGGAATATGCAATTTTATATGTAGCAACTCCTATATGCATCAGGCCAACTAGCTATCATAAATTTTCACTCTTATAGTTAGTTCATTGCTGAGAGCCAAATATTTCCCATTGAAAATTTTTGGATGTGCTATTTATGTTCCTGCTGCCATCACTCTCCTACCCTCCCCTCCCTCTCTCCACCCCCCCCCCCCCCCCCCCCCCCCCCCTCCCCCCAATGCACAAAAATGGGTGCTCATAGGAGACTGAGAATATATGTTGGATATGAATACCCTTTTGTAATTAAATATCTCGAACTATTAATGGGGGATGTTTTTACTGTGAGACTTAATGGTTGTCATTTTAATGAGGCTGCATTTCCCAAATGGAGGGGAGAAAACAAGCAATTATAGAATAAATTATATGAAATAATCCATCATTCTATCACCTTGATCCTTATACAAAACAAAGTAAATTAGAAGTTGAAATGACCATTCATTTGCAAAGTATAACAAACCAATTACCAGATACATTTTCTGATCCAAAATGAGTTACTGAATCCCATATACCAGCTAAAAATGCTCCGACTATAATTGATATCTCAGTAGAATAACATATTAATACTATAGCAAATGAGTCCATAGTATGCTAAAATGTGGCAGGCCACTCAGTTAAAAGGATAAAAATCCAAGAAAGAAAAAGGAACAAAATAAACAAATTGACTCTTTCAAAACTATTCATACTCCTGAAGAGCCCATAAGAAAAATAGTTGACATAAATGAGCAAATAATCTCAGAAGAAGTTCAAGTATTTGAAAATGATGATAACAAAGAGATCTTAATAAATTATGTCACTTCAAGAAAGAGATGGGACCAAAATAAAATTATTATTGATAATATATTTGCATATACAGTAATGCTTGATATTGTAAAAGAAAGAGAGGATATTGAACCAAAGTCTAGCAATGAATTTCAACATAGAGATGATTGTCCAAAATAGAAAGATGCAATCTAGGCATAATTAAATTCACTAAACCAGGTCTTTAGGCCCATTGTTTGAACATTTAAAAGTAGACATGCACAAAGGGCATGTTCATATTGTGAACCAGATCGGGTCAAACCCATAATTGGATCAGACCGGACCATTCAAACCATTCGAACCATATATATATAATTGCAAAAATATGAAATTATAAATAGGATTTAAAAAAATAAGTCCAAGCCTTTTTAAATTTATTGTTAAAATAATTTGTTAATGTAAAAAAATTACAAATGACATTTATTTATTTATTTTTAATTAACAATTACAATCTTAAATCATTCCATCAATGTATTATAGATTATATTATTTTATATTAAAATAATTATTTTTAAGTTAGCCCAAAACTCAAAAGAATTTAAAATTTTAATAACAAATTAGTATTTTAATTTTTTAAATAAAAAATAATTTGAATTCCATAATTATTCATATTTATTTTTGTAATTTTTAAATTATTTGAACCAGAATTAAAAACTATACAAAACTAAAACCGTAACCGTATTTGAACCATAATTGAAATCATATAAACCGTAAACCAAAACCAAACTAGAGGATTTAAGGGTCGATTAATGGTTGATATTTAGGGATGTTCAAACCATACCAAAACCAACGGTTTCGAACTGTTGTCCATGTGTACCTGAAAGTGTGAAGCCGGTAGGCTATAAATGGTTGTTTGTGCATAAATATAATTAGAAAGATGAAATTGTGAGATATAAAGCACATTCGTAGCATAATGCTTCTCTCAAAGACCTAATAATGATTATGAGTAGACTTATTCTACTGTTGTGGACATTTAGATTTTTGCTCTCTTAATAAAGTGATATACATATTATTCTTTTCTACTCTTTCTTTACTCTCTTAATTCTCTCTCTATAATTCTCTTTTTTATTTTATAACAGTTCAGTAAATAATTGTCATTATAGAAAATTAACTGGACACAATATTGAAAGAAATATATAATTGTTCAACTCAGCGAAAGAAATAAACAACCTTCAAATTTTTAAAATCTTGAAAGCAAAGTCATTACACATGAACACATTTTGATAATAAAACATTAAAGAAATTAAAATTAAGAGATGCTCTTTGATAATCATATGCCATGTGAACGTCACGTTAGCAGTCCTATCCACATAAACACTACATTAGCATCCTTTAATGCCATATGAACACCATGTGAGTAACCTCTAACAGCATTAACATGATAGATCCTAAAGTGTTAATAGTGAAAATATTAGATTTTATTTTGTTAAAAAAAATTCACATACCCAAAATAAAAATGATTGCAATCATATAGTATTTTTTTTTTTTATATTTCCTCCTAAAAAAGAAATAACCTTTTAAGTATGAAGTTGAACTTTGTTTTGAAAGATATAAGAATAATGTTCATTCACTTGTCAAGTTCTCCTTTTATGCATTCGTAAAAACCTTACAAATATACATTATAATAAATAGATTATTTAGGTTACAAATCGTTAATTTATCATAATTACAACAATTGAACTTTAAAATTTAAAATTTTATTATCTTACATATCATGATTATGAATTTTAATGAAATTTAATTTCTAAATTTTTAGCAGTAATTGAAAACTTCAAATATTTTATGTATTTAATATTATAATATTAATATTTTAAGTATTTATGCAAGCCATTTATCCGACAAACAAAATTTCAATTCATTATTTTCAGTTTTTTTACATTTGTCATTATCAATTTATCAATGTATTTACAATTTGTTGGTTATATTATAAAATTGTTCTTTGCCGTTTCTTGACTGTTGCATTTGTTTTTCAGGAAACTCACCGACCTACTTTAATACAAAACCTACATGTTGCGTTTGATAGGCCATAATGAGATGTAATATAATATAATTAAATAAATTTCTAATGTAAATTTATGTTAAAATTTATTTAATTACATTATATTACATCTCATTACAGTTTATTAAATGCACTTGCAATATAACGTCAGCCCAAGCAGAGCAAACCAAAAGTTATCATAATTTAGCTAACTCATCAATTAGACAAGTTCAACAATGACCTTTGAGGTATAACGAGTTAGTTCAATTAAAATATCAAATAAACACCAGAACTGAGTGACTCGTATTAAACCACAGTTAAACTGTATAGTTTTTAATCAAACCGCATGGTTGAAATGCGAATGTATAGAATTCAATTTAATTTTTTTATTTTTAGACATATTTGATATTTTATTAAGTTGTGCTTAAATTTTAAAATTATTAATTCATATACACACACACAAAAGCTTAAATTTTTAAAATATAATATAATAAAAAATTTATAAAATAGGAGCATCCTAAAAATTAGTTCAGAAAATTAAAATCTAAAATAAAAAGTATTAGTAACTTAGAAACTAATGTTTTTAGAAAAATTTTCAAATGAAAACATAAAATAAGGTTTTATATTTACTTTTATTGTTTTGCAAAATTTTCATTAGAAATATGTTTTCTCTGTTTTTATTATTTAAAAAATTTAAAAACAAATTTAAGATGTTTTCTAAAATTTTATTCATTAATTTTTTAAGTAAAAATATCATCACCTCACTATCATCACTTTCACCACCTCACTCATTATCACTGTTACCATCTCCACCATCACTATTGTCGCTGCCTCCGTCACTATCTCCACCACCTCTACCACCATCATTACCACCTCCACCACCTTCTTTGTTTGCCATCATTATCACCTTGACTGCCACCGCCACCATCACAACCAGCACCTCCATCTAGGGATAGCTTAGTGGGGTAGGCGACTAAAATAACCATCATAGGTCCCTAATTATCTATTTATATATTTTTACAAAATAAAGTAGAGAAAACAAAAGTTTAAAATTTTAGAAATATAACTTAATAAAAACATATAAAATAGAAACATTCTAAAAATAAGTTTAGAAATTTGAAATTTAAAATAAAAAAATAGTAACATAGAAACTAGCACTAGCAATAACTACATTCTAATAAGCTCTATTAACTTTTTCTAAATAGTAACATAGATCTATAATTTTTTTCTTAAAAACTAAATTCTCATAACTATCTACTTAATTGTTACTTCTCAAATCAAAATAAATCACAACGTCAATTCTTCTTTTGTACTTTTTATAGGTTAGAAATATGGAATCTTTGTCAATGCATGATTTAGCTTTTTCTTTAATATTAATAAAATTAAAAAATGCTTATAAAGAAAATAATTTAATTTAAATTTATTTATTTATATTGTATTTTTTTATTTACGACTTTACATAACTTTTGTTCATCATATGAAATGCAGTATATGAAAATCTTTATTTATGTATTTGTGACAACTTATATATAAACTATAAACTACATCGTAAATTGGTGTGTTTTGCAGTACTTTATTAGAAAATATAATTAAAAATAAAATAATAATTTGAATTCGTAACTAATTTTATGTGTACAATCAATAATTAAATCAATGTACACAAAAGGAGAAAAATCGCCAATTAGGTATGGTCTGATTAGTTTTTTCATATCTTTTAAAAGAGTGAGAAGTAAAACGTCTTAGATTTAAGAAGACTACCTCCAATTATGTAGGATTGTCTTTTTATAGGGTATTCCCCCTCCTTAATACCTTAAAAAAAAAAAAAAAAAAAAAAGAGAGAGAGATAGAGAGAGAGGGGAGGGGGGAATCAAAGACCTAAAGTTCAATCCCTTCATACCAAATATAACAAATAATAATAATAATAATAATCAAATCAAATTCACTTATAAATCAAGATTCATCAAGCATATATATTTTAAAAAAAAATTATGCATGTGCAACTTCTTTACCTTTTGTGTAATTTTATGAGTATTTAAAAAAAGTAATTTCTTTTAAATAAAAATAGTGTCTGTTGGTAAGAGTGTGTAAATAATTGGTTCAATTTAAAATCGAAAAAACTCAAAAAAATTAAATTTATGTTTTATAATAACCAAATCGAAACCAAACTTTATATAAAACTAAATCGAATTGAAGCGAACCGAAAAAGTTCTATTAATTGTTTTAGATATTTTTTATTTTATATATATTTATTATTTATAGAATAATTGTATATACAATATTTATCAATAATACTATATATATATTAAAATTATTATATATATACATAATAATATATAATATATTATTTTATATTATATATAAAATATAAAATATTGTCTATGTATATATAATATTTCTATAAATATATTAAATTTTGGTATATTCTATGCAAATCAAAACTTTTTCGCTAAAACTGAACTAAAATTTATTTCGCTTATCTATTTTAAAAACCAAACCAAACTAAAATCCTCAAAAACTTAAACCGAATAAATCAAACCAATCTGTTCGGTTCGGTTTTGCTCACCCCTAAATTTTAGAAAACAATTTTTTTCATAAATTTATTCTTTGAATTTGTGCCACCTGATTAAGACACCAATTAACAAAGAGAACGATATTAAATTATCTGAAATAAATTCTTTTAGCTTCTCTTTATATTTTATTATTTTTTAATAAATTATTATTTCATCTTTAAAATTTGATATAATTAATTAAATAGTCTCTATTTTTAATTTTATTAAATTATTTTTTTTTTACATTTTTAAATTAGATAAAAAATAATTTTTTTTCCCCAAAATACCATCTTCTCGCTCACTAAACAGCCACTCACCGCTTACCGCTTCCCTCTATCTCTTCTCTCTCAACAAGAGGCCATAAAAACCACATTTAGTCCAAATTACAACAATCAGATTCAAATTCTAATTAAAATCTAAATAACATAATATCATAATTGAAAAAAAAAAAACAAAAACCTTCACATGCATGACTGCATCCCAAGCAAGGCCCGGCTGCTTGACCACCAAATGCCATAGTGGACTGGGCCTTTCATGCCCTGTTTAGTTCGGCCTTCGCCAATTGCCGTTCGTTCTCTTTCATTTGCCACAATCACACATGCAAATGGCATTGGAGACTGCGACTGCGGTGATGGCGATGAAAATGGATAGTAGAGTGGGCGGGGGTGGTGAGTGAATGTGAAGTGGGTACTGGAAATATAATTGATAAGAGGAAGAAAAGAATCTTTGAAATTAAAACAGATATGTGTGAAAAAAAAAAAAAAAGGCATAAAATAAACCAATAAATGAAAAGTAGCCATGAATGCACTCACTGTTTCCATGGTAATTCCACAGGTGACTATTGCATGTAATGATTCAATTTTGGCCTCTTTATTCAATTACGTTTCTTTTTGGATTGGTAGATTTATGATTTGAATTTTTGATTATTTAGGTAAAATTACAAATTCTTGAAATATAAAAATAGATTAAATGATTAAATAGTATGATAAAATTAAAATATAAATATAAATTAGTTAATTTTTCAATAAGTATGAGTGAATTAGTTAATTATATCTAATTTACGAATGAAATAATAATTTAACTTTTTTAAGGATACTTTAGATTTTACCTTAATGTACATATACAGTATATATAGTGTATAAGTATAATATAAGGGATGACAGTCGAAGAGCTACGGATTTGGGCCACAGGATTTTTGTTGCCCAGTGGAACCATTACCTGGCCCATCAAACTGTCCAGATGTGATTTTGAGAATTTATACTTGGAATATGTACTTGCAATTTTATCAACTCAAAACAAACAAACACTCTTACAATCTTACCCAAGCCCTAATTATAAATTAACTAACTCTCCAACAACAACTTCCATTAGCATGATATATAATTAACATAAATGATGAAAAAATATATTAGGCTTGAATTTAAACGAAAAAAGATAAGTGAAAAATCCAACAAATCTTTAAAATTTGATTAATAATGTAAAAATTTGATGGAATAGTTCTTTTTATAAAAAAGTATAAAATAAATCTAAATCCCATTATAATTTATAAGATTTTCTTATGCAATAATAATAATAATAATAATAATAAATGTCTAACTTAAATAATATAAAAAATTAGTTAATGTGCTTTTGTCTATAAACATATTCTCTCTTTTTGTACATTTATATATATTTTATAATAAATATACAGACATATATGGAGAAATTATAGATTATTAATTAATACTGAAAATTAAAAATTCTAGCACTTGTTAATTTTAAATTATTTGATAATGTATCAAATAAAAGTTTTAATTAAACTAATATTTCACTTAAAATGATGAGTCAATATTTTTGATTTAATAATCAGTTTTTTAAATAATTATACAGTTTAAAAATTTTATCATTTATATTATTTAACACTTATTGTGATTTAATTCATTCATAAATTATTCCTTCTCAAACAATTATATATGTCATGTTAATACCAACTCATTAGTTTTTTGCATAAGATTCAAATTTGTATAATGTAATATGAATGGGATACAAAAATTTGTGTAACATTTTCCTTTTGTGTGTTTGACCTAAATTTTGCTTTTTTTCTATTTGCAGTCAATCTTACCTAATTAACAAATATTATTTTATTATGTTATACTTTATTGTCTTTTCCATTTGAATTCGATATTATAGTTTATACACAAGCGTCCACACAACCCCATTTGAGATAAAATTTTTAAGAATTTCAATATTTAAAAAAATTCTCAAGAAAAATTAGTAAGATTACTATGAACATTTTAATGTTTTGTTTTAGTCAAATTTAAACTTATTTTTTATTGTCTAATGATAAAAAGAATACAAACATTTGTATGAATTTTCAATTATATTCATAACATGAAAATGATGAATTATATTCTAAATATGAAAAATTAATTTCAATTGTAATTAACAATTTAAGCCTTTAAACAAATATATATTTTAGGGGAAAGCTAACTTGATATTCCGTGTAGTGTTAATTTTGTTTGTCAATTGATGCACGCACCAACGCTTGGTCATTACAAGATTGTGAAACATATTTTAAAAGAGCTTATTAGCCTAGAGAGAGAGAGAGAGAGAGAGAGCGCGCGGGGGCGGGGGGGGCGGGGGCGCGCGCGCGGTGGAAATTTAAAGACTAAAGTTCAATCCCTATTCCTTCATGCCCAATATAACAAATAATAATAATAATAATCAAATCAAATTCACTTATAAATCAAGATTCATCAAGCATATATATTTTTTAAAAAAATTATGCATGTGCAACTTCTTTACCTTTTGTGTAATTTTATGAGTATTTAAAAAAAAATTTCTTTTAAATAAAAATAGTATCTGTTAGTAGGGGTGTGCAAATGATTGGTTCAGTTTAAAACTGAAAAAACTAAAAAAAATGAATTTATGTTTTATAATAACCAAATCGAAATCAAATTTTATATAAAACCAAATCGAATTGAACCGAATCGAAAAAATTCAGTTAATTGGTTTGGATATTTTTTATTTTATATATATTTATTATTTATAGAATAATTATATATACAATATTTATTAATAATATTATATATATATTAAAATTATTATATATATATATATACATAATAATATATAATATATTATTTTATATTATATATAAAATATAAAATATTGTCAATGTATATATAATATTTACATAAATATATTAAATTTCGGTCGGTTCCATGCAAATCAAAATTTTTTTGGCTAAAACTGAACCAAAATTTATTTCGGTTATCTATTTTAAAAATCAAACTGAACTAAAATTCTCAAAAAATTGAACCAAATTAAATCGAATTAGTCGATTTGGTTCGGTGTTGCTCATCCATAAATTTTAGAAAACAATTTTTTTCATAAATTTATTTTTTGAATTTGTGCCACCTGATTAAGACGCCAATTAACAGAAGATGATATTAAACTATCTGAAATAAATTCTTTTAGCTTCTCTTTAGATTTTATTATTTTTTTAATAAATTGCTATTTTATTTTTAAAATTTGATACAATCAATTAACTAATCTTTATTTTCAATTTTATCATATTATTTAATATATTTTTTTACATTTTTCTATTAAAATTGAAAATTTAAATAAAAATAATTTTTTTTTTACCTAAAGTACACTCTTCCCGCTCACTAAACAACCACTCGCCACTTCTCTCTCTCTCTCTCTCTCTCAACAAGACGCCATAAAAACCATATTCTGGTCCAAATTACAACAATCAGATTCAAATTCTAATTAAAATCTAAATAACATAACAAATCAGATTCAAATTCTAATTAAAATCTACATTGGCAAAAAAAAAAAAAAAATTCTAATTAAAATCTAAATAACATAACAACATAATTGAAGAAAAAACAAAAACCTTCACATGCACGACTGCCTCCCAAGCTTGACGCCGCTGGTTGACGACGAAATGCCATAGTGGAGTGGGTCTTCATGCGCTGATTAGTTCGGCCTTCGCCAATTGCCATGCGGAGGTGGTGAGTGAATGTGAAGTGGGTACTGGAAAGATAATTGATAAGAGGAAGATAAAAGAATCTTTGAAATTAAAACAGATATGCGTGAAAAAAAAAAAAAAAAAAGGCATAAAATAGACCAATAAATGAAAAGTAGCCATGAATGCACTCACTGTTTCCATGGTAATTCCGTATGTGACTATTGCATGCAATGATTCAATTTTGGCCTTTTTTTCAATTATGTTTCTTTTTTTTTTTTTTTTGGATTGGTAGATTTATGATTTGAATTTTTTATTATTTAGGTAAAATTACAAATTCTAAAGTTTGATGATGATTTATTTTCTTTATTAGTGAGATGGAAAATTTAAGATTAAATTTAGGATATTTTTAGTTTTTTCACAAGCATTTAAATATAAAAATAAATGAAATGATTAAAGAGTCCGATAAAACTAAAATATAGAGACAAAATAATTTATTTTTTAAAAAAATATGGATAAATTAATTATATCAAACTTACGAATAAAATAATAATTTAACTTTTTTTTAAGGATACTTTAGATTTTACCTTAATATACATATACAGTATATATAGTGTATAAGTATAATATAAGGGATGAGAGTCGAAGAGCCACGGATTTGGGCCACAGGATTTTTGTTCCCAGTGGAACCATTAAGAGGCCCATCAAACCGTGCAGATGTGATTTTGAGAATTTATACTTGAAATATAATATTTTCTGAAAAGAGATTCTAAATCTTAGATTTTTTTACCCAGATTAAATATGCTAGTACCCTTATATCTTGATGACATTTAATAACACTAGTGTTTGTAACACGTGATCCACACATGATTTTTTTTTTCAATTTATAGATATTTTAAATTATAATAAATTATATATATTATTTACTAATATATAGAGAAAAAATAACATAAAAAGAATACTATAGAGGAGTGAATTGGGTTTATTAAAATTTTAAGAAAATTCACTCACTCTCAAACAATCAATTAAGGAGAAAGAAAATGAAAAGGGCTAGACAGAGAATTTACAGAGGTTCAATTTCAACCCAAGCCTGTATATGTGCTCTTCTTAAGAGCCTTATTGAGATTTTTTTCTACTATATATAATTTTTTATTGGGTAAAAACTAAACTCTTACAAAAAAAACCTAAATTAATTTGCAAATCCTTGCAATTTTATCAATTCAAACACAAACAAACACTCCTACAATCTTACCCAAGCCCTAATTATAAACTAACTCTCCAACAACAACTTCCATTAGCATGATACATAATTAGCATAAATGATGAAAAAATATATTAGGTTTGAATTTAAATGAAAAAAAATAAGTGAAAAATCCAACAAACCTTTAAAATTTGATTGATAATGTAAAAATGATGAAATATTTCTTTTTATAAAAAATTATAAAATCTAAATCCGATTATAATTTATAAGATTTTCTTATGCAATAATAATAATAATAAATATCTAACTTGGATAATATAAAAAATTAGTTAATGTGCTTTTTTCTATAAACATATTTTCTCTTTTTGTACATTTATATATATTTTATAATAAATATGCAGACAAATGTAGAGAGATTATAGATTATATAGATTATTAATTAATACTGAAAATTAAAAATTTTAGCACTTGTTAATTTTAAATTATTTGATAATGTATCAAATAAAATTTTTAATTAAACTAATATTTCACTTAAAATGATGAATCAATATTTTTAATTTAAAATTTATTTTGAATATAATAATTACTAATCAGTCTTTTAAATAATTATACAGTTTAAAAATTTCATCATTTATATTATTTAACACTTATTTAACTATTAAATTTTCTAATCTTTCTTAGGATTGACATGGACTTAATTTAATTTGTATATAGATGTATATTGAGACATATTTACTGATTTTTTAAAAAAGCATGTTTAGTGATAAATAAAAATTTTTATTGTCATTTAATTCATTCATGAATTATTCCTTCTCAAATAATTATATATGTCATGTTAATACCAACTCATAAGTTTTTCACATAAGATTCAAATTTGTATAAGTTTCCTATAATGTAATATGAATGGATACAAAAATTTGTATAACATTTTCCTTTTGTGTGTTTGACCTAAATTTTGCTTTTTTTCTATTTACAGCCAATCTTACCTAATTAACAAATATTATTTTCTTATGTTATGCTTTATTGTCCTTTCCAATTGAATTCAATATTACAGTTTATACACAATTTCTTCCCTCTTATAGATTGCTTAAATCTATTTTTAGAAATAGAGCATCTATTTCTTTTGTCAAGTGTCCACACAGCCCTATTTGAGATAGAGTTTTTAAGAATTTCAATATTTAAAAAAATTCTCAAGAAAAATTAGTAAGATTCCCATGAACACTTTAGAATACGTTTAATAAACTGTAATGGAATGTAATGTAATATAATTAACTATATTTTTAATATAAATTTATATTAAAAATATATTTTATTATATTATATTACATATCATTACAGCCTACCAAATAATCCCTTAATATTTTGTTTTAGTCAAATTTAAACTTATTTTTTATTGTCTAATGATAAAAAGAATACAAACATTTGTATTAATCTTCAATTATATTCATCACATGAAAATGATGAATTATATTCTAAATATGAAAAATTAATTTCAATTATAATTAACAATTTAAGTTTTTAAACAAATATATATTTTAGGGAAAGGTAACTTGATATTCCGTATAGTATTAATTTTGTCTGTCAATTCATGCACGCACCAACGCTTGGTCATTACAAGATTGCGAAACATATTTTGCATTAGTTAGCTGGTACTTTACATTGTCGTCTATGAATTGTAAGTTTCTAGTACTCCTGATCTCTATGCCTTTTCGGATGCAGATTGGGTTGGTTGCCCAGTCACAAGAAGATCTACAATTGGTTTTTGCACATTCATTGGCAGTAATTTAATATCGTGGAGTGCAAAAAAATAAACTACAATAGCTTACTGTAGTGCTAAATCTGAATATCACTCTATCATTGGTAGTAATTTAATATCGTGGAGTGCAAAAAAATAAACTATAATAGCTTGCTTTAGTGCTAAATCTGAATATCACTTTATGGCTACTACAGCTACTAAGGATGGCAGGGGGTGGATATGAGACAAATTTTTCATTAACTCTATTTATTTATACCCGCTCCATTACAGAAAGGGGCGGGGCAGTTAATAAAATGAGATGAGTATCTTTGAGTATATCTATTTTTATTTTTTTAAAATTATTTAATATTAATTTTTCATATATATGTATATTCATTTATATATATTTTCTACATATTTATGCAATATAATTTTTTTTATATTAAAAATAAACCATAAATTAAAAATGATATATCAAATATATATATAATAATTAAAAAATTAAAAATATATGTATCATATATATAATCAGGGTGAGTTCAGGATAGATTGTAGTATTATCTGCCTCTAGCCCATACTCAATTTATGTTCTCTGTTCCATTTAATAAATGAGAACAGGTAACCACTGCTGAGTTAACATGATTGTCTTATCTACTTCAAAATATTGGTGTACGACTACATAAATAACTATAGTGATTCATTGTGATAATTAAAGTGCCCCATACATGACCGTGAATCCAATTTACCTCTTTTTTTTTAGCCATAACTATACTGTTAGGTTTCAGGCAAAAATAAAAAAAAAACTAAAAATGGCCACAACTTTGAACATGTTAGAGCTCTTTCCGACTGCACAATGAGCCATCCAAAAATTTTATTTTTATATTTATTCTCAGCCCAATAATCTTTAACCTTTAGGATTAATTTGATTAGTAAAATATTTTATTTTTTATTTTTTGTTATTGTTAGATGCTCTAGTCATATACTCCTAATTAATTGAAAAAATAAATAATTGAAAATTTCTTTTTCTTAATACTAAAAAAATTGATTAAAATATATAAAATAAATTAAAGATATGACTAGTTATAATGAATATGTAAATTGACTAAAAATATCTCTAATAAATTAATAAAAAATTATAATTTTGGATTGAATACACTTTTGTCAAGCGTATATTATGTGAATTATGTGTTGTGAACACTTCCACCTTTTTTCTTAAAAACGATCCCACGTGTAGTTGATTAAAAGTCTCTTTTTTTTTTTTTTTTTTTCTTTTTCAAATCATTTCTAAAAAGCCGTATTTCACCCTTTTAAATTGTTTTTCCACATATGATAAGTAGAACAACATACAAGTAATAATAATGTAAAAAAAAAAAAATTAAGGATCATATAAAATTTATATTTTCTAATTATTTGTAATTTTCTAAAATAAAACTCTTAGTATGGATAATTAATTTTTAAGTTGAAATTTAAAATTTTATTTAAACTAAATATATGATGCAATCGACCTCGATACGATATATGAATTCTTATAATGGAATTATGCATTGGTGGCATTTATATTATTATTTAATTAATATTAGAAATATTTTTAATATTATATTTCCGAATTTGTGTGTTTGTACATTCTGAAAATTAATATTATATTTAAGTCTAAAAAATAATTATTATCGATACCTTCCTTCCATTAAGTTAAAAAAATAAATCTGTCATTTTCTAATAATCAATTCGACAAAGTGGCACAAAACAGGCGTTAAGTGCGTCGCTAACCATGTCAATTTGAAAGTTTCACATCCTAAATATAATGAGTCAATGCTTTGCGATTACACGTGGCTCATTTCTATTGGTTTTTGGTTTTCCCTACAGCCAATCAAATAATAGCTTGCAATAAAATAATCTAAATGGAGGAGAAGGGTCAAGCAGTGTGCACATGCCATCTGCCTTTGTGGACCAATCAGGTCGTGCGGGTGAGGGAAAAGCCTGTGGTTGGCATGGTGATTTTATGATAACTTAGCATGGAATCTTCTGTTAAGAAACGCTTTCACACCTAAGTATGTGGATATTTTCAATTCCACGCTTTAAAAGTTACCCACACTTCTTTTTTTAAGATCGAAATGACGAAATTATCCTTGGAGGAGATCTTATTAGATACTAATAGCTTGCCATAAATTCGAAAAAAGAAAAAAATAATTAAAATGTTTTCAATATTTGAATTATTATTTTCCCTTTCTAATTCATAAGGAGATAAAGGGTAAGCAAACTATTAAACTTAACTATTTGTATGATAAGAAAAAACATTAATTTTTGTAAGGTGTATGTGAGGATATAAGAATTAGGATTTTTTTTTAAATTGTCATGATTTTGATGTGTATATATATCTCTGTGTGTGTTTGTATGTATATATATTTAAAAAAAAATTAATTTTTATAAAATTTTCAATATGATAATATTTATGATATTTAAAAACAATGAAATTGTTAGTGTTAAATGGATAATAAATTTTAATTTTATGTATTATTATGTTTCTTTATAAGGAATAAAATAAAATATTATTTACCATTTATGAATATCTCACTCAAATAAGTTGTTCAAAATATTTTATAGCAAGGAAAATTATTAATGATTTTAGAAATCCATATTTTATAAATATTTGAATGACTCAAATAAAATTATATAATGATAGTTATATTTATATGTTGTTTTAGCACATGCCAAAGTGCATTTGACACAAAAAAAATTGAAACTTTAGGGGTTGGATATTTAATTGTTTTCAACTACCAAAAATTTTGATAGCTCCCAATTGTTATTATTTTTCTAACAATTTGTAACTTTTTACATTTCATAAAAGAAAATTAATTAGATATACTTAGTAAAATTGAAAATAGTGCATTTATAATATTATTAATTATTAATACAGTTTACTCCATTCGTTTTAAAAAGATTATTTATTATTATTTTTTAAAATATTTCAAAACACTTGCTCACTTTAAAATTAGATATAGATATTTGTCAATTTTATTTTTATTAATTAAAACGTGTGTATTTTCAAAATTAATAATAAAATAATAATAAATAAGTATATACAAGAATATAAATATAAAAATATAATAAAATTTATGAGTTGACAAGTAATAAATGATATTTTATTAACTTATATAAGAAAAACTTTTTACATTTCATAAAAGAAAAATTATTAGATATTCTTAGTAAAATTGAAAATAGTGCATTTATAACATTATTAATTATTAATACAGTTTACTCTATTCATTTTAAAAAGATTATTTACTATTATTTTTTAAAATATTCCAAAACACTTGCCCAGTTCAAAATTAGATATAGATATTTATTAATTTTATTTTTATTAATTGAAACGTGTGTATTTTTAAAATTAATAATAAAAAAAAATATATAAGTATATACAAG
This sequence comes from Reutealis trisperma, assembly GCA_947687605.1. Classification (NCBI taxonomy): domain Eukaryota; kingdom Viridiplantae; phylum Streptophyta; class Magnoliopsida; order Malpighiales; family Euphorbiaceae; genus Reutealis; species Reutealis trisperma. Next base: position 24,905 of record CANTUT010000112.1, read on the forward strand.
AATATAAGTAAAAAAATATAATAAAATTTATGAGTTGATAAGTAATAAATGATATTTTTTTAAATTATATAAGAAAAAAGTAGATAATTTTTTTTAATAAATAAATTAAATTAAAAAAAAAAGACTTTACAAAAAAAAAAAAAATGATAGAATATTGAGTGCTCTATCTTCCATACCTAAATATTAACCTATATATACTTGCACATATCAGATCTGTCTTTCTATATAATATTTAGAAGGATAACTTAGTCATTACACAAATTATTAAATTTTCCTTTTTTTTTTGTAGACCCTACCTTTTGGTAATATCAATCCTGAGTTTTTGTTTGATTTTTGTTGCTACCTCCTCCTATAATTTCCTTAGTCCCTTTTTATCTCAAATTTCTTTTTCATATATTCAATTCCCATTACCTACCCACACGCCTGACCGTACATCTAATTTTCCAAACATAATCATAACCGTTAATTTCTAAGACTATTCACAACCACAAGATTAGTCAATATCAAGCGGCTTAAAATAAAACTACTAGAACCTTCTCACTCTCCTACTTTCCCCTATATAACTTTCCCTTCCTTTTTTCTCATTCAAAGCTTGTGTTCTGCTCGTGCTCGTCTCACGCTAAGGTTTTGATTCTCTGTTTCAATCTCTCTAAGCTCAGGTCCATCTCTTTCTTTCACTACGATCTCTCTGAACTTTCTGTTTGGATAATTTTCTTAGTTTCAAGAATTGGTTTCTAGATCTGTTTCTCTATAATGTGAGGAATTTTGTGTATATACTGATCGAGTTTTTTGAATTTTTTTATTTTTTGGATTTATGATCTGATTACTGATCTGAAAGTATTTTGATTTTTTTTTTTTTTTTATGGTTGCAGAATCACAGAAAGGAAAAAAAAATGACGAAGTGTTACCCAAAAGTAAGCGAAGAGTACCAAAAGGCTGTTGATAAGGCCAAGAAGAAGCTCAGGGGTTTTATCGCCGAGAAGAACTGTGCTCCGCTCATGCTTCGTATAGCGTACGTATTTTGCTTTTTTGTCTACGTATTTGTAGATTATTGAGTGTGAGGGAGGTAAGATTTGATTGGATGAGAATGTTGTTGTGGTGCAGATGGCACTCAGCTGGGACTTTTGATGTTTCTACAAGGACCGGAGGTCCATTTGGAACTATGAGGCATCCAGAAGAGCTAGCCCATGCTGCTAACAATGGGCTTGATATTGCTGTTAGACTCCTTGAGCCTATCAAGGAGCAGTTCCCTATCCTTTCATATGCCGATTTCTATCAGGTATATTATTATATATTTTGTATTTTTTTTTTATAATTTTTTAGTGTAAAGATGTTCTGATTATTTGATCGGATTGATTATTCTGATTTGGTTTGATTTTATATTTGTGTAGCTCGCTGGTGTTGTTGCTGTTGAGATCACTGGTGGACCTGAGGTCCCATTCCACCCTGGAAGAGAGGTCTGTAGTGGTTTTATTTTTTTGCTACTTTTTATTTTAATTTTTTTAAATTAAATAAACATAATTATTAGGTGTATGGTGGACATTTGGACTTTTTGTAGTCACTATAGAATAATATTTGGAAATAGTTTGATTTGATGTTTTAGTTGTTTCACCCATATGATATGGGTTAATTTTGTGTTTTTGACCAATGTATTTAAAATCAGATCAGATTGATCGGTTGGACCAGTTAAAGTGGGAACCGGCCTTCAATCTGGTCCGAATAGCATTAAAAACAGGGTAGTTACTGAACGGGGAAAAAGGGGAAAATTCAAAAGAGGGGGGGGGGGGTGGTGGAAGGGCTGACTTTTCTAACTTTTTATTTCTTCATCTGGTTTTTTTTTTTTTTTTCGCTTTCTCACCATCCAAACACGGTATGGCCTTTTATTTTTTTATTTTTTTATTTTTGCACTTTGATTATCATACTTTTTTAGTTAACAAAAATGGAGTTGTTGAAAATAAAGTGTTTCGACTTCTCTTAAACTTTTCCAACTTTCTGAAAAAGCAAAATGAGCGTCACTTTTAATAATAATTTATTTATTTTTATTTTTTTTTTAAATAGAGCATCATTTGACTTCTCTTAAATACATGTACTTTTAAGATTTCAGCTAAAACTGGTTGAAATTTTAGATTTGATAATTTTGTATTTCAGATTTAAAACTCTTAATAATAATTACGTATTTCGTTGATTCTAATGTTTGGCTTGATTTAAATCTCCAGTTGATTTGATAAAAATTGAAATAAATACAAGCATATAAAAAATCAAGAATGGCTTGAGATTTTATGAAGTGTTGTACGGAATAAATGGATAAGGGATTTTCTGGTTGCTTTGCTTAAGGACTGGTCGGTGGGGCTGATCGAGCTGTGAACCAGTCAGGAGATCGGTTTGATCTCCAGTCCAGTTATAAAAACATTGTTTTTGACAATTTCTGCCCATTGTTTGGATCACTAAGAATGGTAACAAACAATTTTGTCCGGCAAGGGCTGATGGTCTTGCCACGTGCCGGTTTAATTTTGTTTTTTAACAATTTTTGTGAGAGTCAAATGTTTCGATTGTTTACGTATTGAATAAAATGTTGCCAAAAGTAAGCTGAATTTGGATTGATTCATGGTAAGTGTTTTGTGTAATATTGAAATACCTTTGTTAAAAGTATGAAACAAATTTTAAATGTTGGATACCCTTTCCAAAGTTGGCACTTCATATCTCATGAAGTGAATGAATTATGAAGCATATATAAAAAGGCCAGTTCTTGTTTAGAATGTTTGCAAACGGTATCAGTACAGATTTTGTTTAGTTTTCAGCTGGTACTGATAGTAACGTCATTATTTCAGGACAAGCCTAAGCCACCCCCAGAAGGTCGTCTGCCTGATGCTACCAAGGGTTAGTTTATTCCACAATAATTTATCTATAATTCAGACTTAGAATCACCTTTGTGGCTTGGCAGTTTAGGTTTGGTTAATTCCTAAGCAATGAAATAATTGATGCAGGTTCTGATCATCTGAGGGATGTCTTTGCTCGCACAATGGGTCTTAGCGACAAGGATATTGTGGCTTTATCTGGTGGCCACACCCTGGTTAGTATTAGAAGTGCCCTTGTTTCTTTTTCATAATGGATGCGTTTCTGGAGGGTGATTCCTAATTTTCTTTCTTTTGCTGATTCAGGGTAGATGCCACAAGGAACGATCTGGTTTTGAGGGTCCCTGGACTACTAACCCTCTCATCTTTGATAACTCATACTTCAAGTGAGTTCTGTCTGCATTCTTTCTGTGCATGCTTATTTTTTCTAGTAGTGCGTGGACATTTGTGCCTGCTACCTGCATGTTATTGTTTAATAATAGACCTTGCACATTAACTTTGTTAGGGAGCTCTTGAGTGGAGAGAAGGAAGGTCTTCTACAATTGCCATCGGACAAGGCTCTTCTTTCTGATCCCGTCTTCCATCCACTTGTTGAAAAATATGCTGCGGTGTGTATCTTCAATTTTTTTTAAGCCATGTTAAATGCTCTTAATGATTAAAAAAAAAAAAAGCATGTAACATTCAAAAATTGTTCATTTATAGTTTCCCAAACTGTGGCTACTTCTCTGTGCAGGATGAAGATGCCTTCTTTGATGATTACGCTGAAGCTCATTTGAAGCTTTCTGAGCTAGGGTAACTTGAAATTTCCAAATGTGCTTTGGTTTGAATTGCTTGGTTACATTGTTCTATGGCCTTCTATGATTGTCTTTTAATTCGACCATTTTTGGTGCATTGTTTTTGCAGATTTGCTGATGCGTAAGCCTTTGGATGTAGAGATTCCTTGCATGCCTTTTATCTGCTTTTAATTAAATCTGGAAGATTTTGGTTTTGGACAGTGGGTTTGGTTGTTGGAGTCGGTGGTCTTTCCTGTTTTAGTGCATATGAAGAATCGGAAATGGAGTGTTGGATAGAATGCTTGGTGCTCCTTTATGATTAAATAATACTAGAACTTTTATTTTTACTTGAAATCAAAATCCTTCGCGATTTACTCTACTGCCCATTGCGGTCTGGCAAATGAGGCAGTTGTAGATTTTGTGGATGTTACAATTTCCCAGCGCAATTTGTCACTAATCAGAAAGCTGTTGTGTCTGCGGTGTAACCCCCAATAATTAAAACAGAAAAAAATTTGGCTTTACGTTGCAGGTTCGGTGTGCAAACTAATTTAGGCCCTATGTTTGGCCGGCAAAAACTTATTCAGCCAACGAAAATAATTGGAAATTGGCAAGCAGCAAACGTCATTTGTCATTTTATTATTTTTTATTTAAATTTAATAACAAAATGCCGGCATGGAGTTGTATCGGCTGCTTAAATATTCATATAGATATTAAAATAAGAAAATTGATATCTAAATCCGAAAATATCAAATAAGATTTTAAAAAAATGTTGTAAGAATGGGATGAATAATTATAAATTAAAATATAATAAAATTATCTATAAATTAAAGTATTAAAATTGTAAAGTCATATATGCAATTCTTATGAAATTAAGTATACAATATGATATTGGGATAAAAAAAAAAAAAAAAAAGAACGTAAAATGATAAATTTAAAATATTAATACTTAAGTGAATTTGAATATTGTAAGAGATTCTTTTATAATTAAAACATCATTGTTTTACAAGATTATAATAACAAATTAATCACACTACAAATAATAATTTTTTTTTGTCCCTTTTGTTTTATTTAATATTTATTTAAAATAAAATGTGGAACAGATAAAAAATAAAATGTTATGAACATTTAAATATCAAGAACCTTTCTTTTTTAGTCATTAAGGAAAAATTACACTCTTTAAATAATAAATTTAAAAATTACATATAATAATGTTTGAAAACATTTGCTGCCATTGGGTTAGCTCCAATTTTCCCATTTTAGAGTTGGATGCATAAGTTGATGTTCTTTTTTTTTAGGTGGGAGCATCAAAAACACTTGGCTGTGGTGTGGAGGAAAGAAAATAAACGGTGTAGAAGGAAGAGGAAAGTACCATATAAAATTAGTCTAAATTTAAAATAAGATCAGTCGAGTTTAAAATTATTTATTTCACTTATAATAATTTATTAAATTTTTAATCAAAGATAATATTTAACTTAAAGTCATATATTAATAGTGATATTTATTTTATTAAAGCCATGTATCTTGTATTAATAAACATATATTTTTCGCTAAGAAAAATAATATGCATTTCATTATTTAACTCTTGGCTATAAAATTTCAAATCAAAATTTTTGAATTGCTTTTTCAACTTTTTTTTTTTAGATATTTCGTTGATTTTTTATAAAATTTGATTGGTATAAATATATCTCATACATTGATATTATTTGTTATATCGTTGAAAATAATGTAAAAGAATATGATATAAATTTTAAATATCATACTATAAAAACTCAATGTATCCAATGATATTATGAAATTTTAGTTTTTAGTTGTCATTAGGATTACATGGTGGAATCATTTCACGGGACTTATCGTATCAAATGATGTAACAGCAGATAATATATTTAATCTATTTTAATATAATATATATATATTTTTTATTTCTAATTTGTGTAGCACAGAAAACACCAGCAGAAAAATCGTAAGGAATCAATCGAATGATGGATACTAATATCGGTATATGAATAGGACATTATTAAATGATCATACAATGGGAATATTTCATGAATTGTCGTTTGCACTGTACGTAAGGTCTTGAGAGGTGGGGGAGTGAAGGAGACTTTGGGCTTTGCTAGAGAATGGGCTATGAACAAAGACTCATGGCCCAAGAAAATTGTTTCCCCTCAAATTTGGGAAAAATAGATAGAAAGAGTGATCATTTTAATTATATTTATAAATATATTTTGACCTTTTTTTTTTTTTTTTTTTTTTTTTAATGTTTCAGTCAAAGAAAAATGAGGGTATAATAGTACTTTTATTTTTTCTCCACCTTTTCTCCCTCTCTATATTTCTATTAGGAGTGTAAATGAGTCGAGCCGTTTACGAATAGCTCGGTGTTCGGCTCAATAAAAACTCATTCACGTTCAGATCACTTTATAAACAAGCCAAATTTGAGTCTTATTTTAAAGCTCGGCGAATAAATGAGCTGAATTTGAGTAAAGTAAAATTTGATTCGATTAAGTTCATGAACAACTCGATTATAAGTTCGTGAATAAGCTCAAAACAAACTCGATTAATAAACTCATAAACAATTTTATTATTATTATTATTATTAACTTAATAATTTTTGCACTCCAAAAAGTATATTCTAATACTTCTATAAATTTTTTACTAATTCAAATTGACTAAAATATATATATTCCTGATTAATATAACCTAATATTTTCATATTATATAAAATATTTTTTATTAATTAAAATATTTGTAATACATGTAATGCTCAATTTTATGATTACATTTTTTCATTAATGGGATATTTTTACTTTTATATTAGTTTTAAATATTTTCATTATAGTTATTTAATTAGAAATAAATATTTAGAAAGTTGAGTATTTTGATAAGTTATAAATAAGTTTCATAATGAATCGAACTCAAATTTAACTTGATTATAATTTATTAATGAGTCGAACTCGAGTTGAGTTCGATCTCGGCTCAAGCTTGAAGCGAGTGAAGTTTGAATATGATTTTTAAACTTGATCTAAAACTTGAGTTTGAGCTCAAGTTCGAAAAAAAAAATATGAACCAAGTCTAAACAAGATAAAACTCGGCTCCGTCGGCTTATTTACACCCCTAATTTCTGCCACTTTCCATTCAAAAAATTCTTACTTCTTCAAGAATGTATTTTTACCCCATAAAATATTTTTAACCAAAATGATTTTTAAGTTATTTTTTATATTAATATTTATCAATTTTATTGAATTCATATTTGTGATGCACAAGAGTCAAGGAGATGTATATACAAAAGGGACATTAATTATATGATACAAATACATGATAAAAAAAATAAATAAATAAAGTGATGATTTTTTATAAGTTACTCTATCCATTTTAAAATATCTGTATTTATTCTTTTAAAGATTTTTTTTTCAAAATATCTATTGTTTTATAATTTCAATAAAATATTTATTTTTTTTCAATTTTATTCTCTCATTAGTTATCTATTAAATATTTGTATCAATTATTTTTATTTCTTCAACCAAAATAAAAAAAGATATTTTAGTCTTTTTACTTTTGGATTGTGAAAATTTAATAATTTTCTTAATTTGTATATCGAAATTTTAAATGATAAATATTTTGAAATGGAGTATAATATAATATAATATGTAATTTATAGTGTACTTATAGTTTTCTTTAATTTTTAGTTCTATGTTGTTTGTTGTTGATCTCCTTCTAAGGGAGTTGTTATAATATTGACCCGTGTCTACATTACATCATAGACCAATATTTTGTTCTAGGTGCTTTTCAATTTTTTTAAGGCAATTATATCGACAACATGCCTTTTTTTTTTTTTTTTTTTTTTTTTTTTTTTTTTTTACTTTAGATGTTGGCCACTTATAAGGATTTGGCCCCAGTTAAAGTCAAGAAGACTCTAAAATGAATACAGAGAAAGAAGGCTGAAAGAGAAAAAAGAGAGAGAGAGAATTAAAGAAAAGAAACTAGATAAGAAAAGAGAATACTGTTTATTCCTTACCCAATGGATTTTAGAGAATACAATATATATTGAGCAATACAGTAAAATAAAGATAATTTCAAAAATGGATTTCTATTTAGCTAGATATTTGTTAACAATTCCACCTCACAATATTCTCTCTATTTTGGCAATATGTAATCCTTAAAATGAGCAGGTGGCTTCTTGATTCTAAGGCTGTTATGAATTATGGTCCCTGGTACCATTTCTTTACCTTGGTTTGACATGTCATCCCTCTCTAGATTCCCTTCCGCTAAGCCTCCTTCATCAACCATGTGCTAGGCTAAATCTTGGTTTAATCCTTGAGCCTATTCATTTAACACATTCTGTTCAATGTTCAATTCCAAAGGATAATTTACCTTCATATCATTCCCCATTGCTTCAAAAATGACCTTGTCCTCAAGGTTTAAATAAGAAAATTGTTGGCAAAACAAATCATAATCCATCTAAGTAGCATCTTCTAGAACAAAGTAAGACCATTGGACCAAAACTTGTGCAATCAAGAGGTTTTGTTTATAAATGGAACGGGTGGCCAGTATGGCAATGGGATAAATAACGAATTGATCAGCCACCGTATAAGTGGGAAAATTGGGATATTGGGTGAGTAGAACCATGAAATTTCTTAAGTTTAGAAAAGTGAAAAACAAAATGTATTTTAGACTTAGGAGATAATTCTAGCTTATAGGCAACCTTTCTAATTTGTTTCAAAATTTTAAATGGACCGAAATAGTGAGGATTGAGCTTGAATGACTTATTGTGAGCTAGTGAAGATTGTTTATATGGCTAAAGCTTAAGGAGGACCCATGAACTAGGTGAAAAAGAAAATTCTTTGCGATGTTGATCTGCTGATGTCTTCATTAGAGCTTCAACCTTTGTTAAGCAAAGTTTTAGATGTTGAAAGATAGTGTCTCTAGTTTGGAGGGTATGTTCAAGAGCTTTATTGTTGGTACTGCCTTTAACATACATTGTGATTGTAGGGGGCTCTCTACTATGAAGAGCTTTGAAAGGAGACATTTGAGTTGTTGAATGAAAAGATGTATTATAATGATATTCTGCCAAATCCAAGAATTTGGCCTATTGAGAAAGTTTTTCAGAAACAAAGGCTTGAAAATATCTTCGAGACATTGATTTAAAACCTCTGTTTGGCCATTTGTCTCAGGATGATAATATGAAGATATGCGAAGCATAGTACCTTGTAACTGAAATAAATGCTACCAAAAATTACTCAAAAACACTAAGTCGCGCTTTGAAACTATAGACTTTGGAATTCCATGAAGACGAACAACCATATGAATAGAAAGGTCAGCAACCATTAATGCAGAGTAATACTATGGTAATGTGCCAAAGTGAGCATATTTTGTGAGACGGTCAATAACAACAAGAATGACTAAATGTCCTTTTAGTGATGGAAGACCGGTGATGAAATCCATAGATAAATCTTCCCAAACATTATTAGGAATTGGCAAAGGTTGTAAGAGACCCATAGGAGGAGATGTAGAATATTTGATATGTTGACAAATATGGCATTAAGTAATAAAATCCTTTGTATCTTTGCAAATGCTAGGCCAATAGGAATTTGTCACAATGCGAGCAAGTGTGCGAGTAAAACCAGCATGCCCTTTAGTGGGAGTTTCATGGAACTCCTTCAATAACACGCGACAAATAGGAGAATTTGACTTTAAATAATTTTTGCCCTTGTGGAAAATCAGTCCATCATGAATTGTAAAGTCACGTGATGGAGGATTACCCTGTAGAATTTGTTGGCTAAGGTCTTGTAGTTCCTTATCTGTATCAATTAGTTGCTTAAGTCGTCAAGGACAACAAAAATTGGACCTGTGATAACCAATAAAACACCAAAGATGTTAGTATTATCTAAATCTTCATTAATGCGAGAAATAACATCAGCTGGTTTGTTGAAAGAACCAGTTTTGTATTCAATAACAAGTTGAAATCCCAATAATTTCTCCAAAAAATACCACTACTCAGGTGTTTGAATAACTTGGGTGAGGAGCTTCTTGAGGTTGAAATGATCTATACGAACAACAAATTGGCGACCCAAAGGATATTGACTCTGCTAAAAATAGCTTTAGTTAAAGCAAAGAGTTCGCGAATATAAGTGGATGAGCCAGCCATTCTTAGGCCCTTTTTTTTTTTTTTGGGCTAAAATAAGAACGAGGGTGTCCAACTTGAAGGAGAAATGCCCCAATACCAGTGTTTGAAGCATTTGTTTCTATAATAAATTATTTTGAAAAATATGGTAAATGAAGGACCAAAGCTTATGTCATAACAGATTTGAGAGACACAAAAGATTGTTCAGTTGAATCATTCCATAGAAATTGAAATTGACCCTTTTTAAGCAGGTTTATCAAAGGTGTTGCGATGGAGGTGTAATTGCGGATGAAAGGGCAATAATAGCCCATGAGACCAAGAAAACCATGTAGCTATTTAATGTTAGATAGGCGAGGCCAATGACACATTACCTCTAGCTTTATGGGATTAGCTTTAACAATGCCTCCGCCTACGATATGACCCAGATAATCAATGGAATTTTGGCCAAATGAATATTTACTGAGTTTCACAAAGTAATTATTTTGTTGAAGAGTAGCCAAAACTATTTGGAGATGGTGTTAGTGGTCCTATAACGAGCAACTAAACACTAAAATATCATAAAAAAAAACACAATTACAAATTGACGCAAGTAAGGCAAAAAAAATATGATTTATAGCCTCCTGAAAAATGGAAGGGGCATTTATAAGCCTAAATGGTAAAATCAAGAATTCATAATGTCCACTATGAGTTCGGAAGGCCGTCTTGGGAACATCTTTATAATAAACTCAAATTTGGTAACAACCAGAATGAAGATCTAATTTGGAAAAGATCATGGCACCCCAAAGTTCATCTAAGAGTTCATCCACTATTAGAATTGGAAATCGATCTAGAATAGTGACAACATTGAGAGCACGGTAGTCAACATAAAAAAACCAAGACTCGTCTTTGTTTTTGATAAGAAGCACCGGAGAAGAATAAGGACTTCTACTAGGACAAATAATTCCTTGATTTGACATTTCTTACACTAATTTCTCTATCTCAGTCTTCTGAAAATGGGGGTAATGATAAGGTCGAACATTGATGGGTTTGGTTCTAGGTTCTAGGTGAATTTGATGGTTGATTGGACAAATGGGTGGAAGACTCACAGGATTTTCAAATACAGAAGTGAATTTTTATACAGTTTGTAAAAGTTGAAGGTTGATATCAAGATGGTGGAAAATAGAGGCTGATGGCGATGGAGGAGAAGATGTGGGTTGTGAATGGGTGAGAAGTAAAATGGTAGAGAGATTATTATGGACTAAGGAAGCAGTGAGGTTATGGAAAGAAATGGGCTGAGTTAGGCATTGAGTAAGACATTGTAGGATAATGGTAGAACTGGTCCATTGGAAGGACATGGTTAATTTAAAGTAGTCATGAACAACTGGGCCAAGTGTTTCAAGCCATTGAATGCCCAAAACATTTTTAGCTCCATGGATAGGCAAAAGATATAAGTCCATAGTGAAAAAAGTACCTTGTAGACTTAAAGAGATGTTGGTAATTTTAGATTCACACATGAGGTAATCACCATTGCCCACCAATACTTTAAAGGGTTTAATAGGGAGGATTGGTTGATTTAGTTTTAGAGCAATTTGTTCTTGAACAAAATTATGGGAATTGCCATTATCAACAAAGACAGTGAGAAGTTGAGAGCCACAATGGGCATGCATACGTAATGATCAAGGGTGCTGTTGCCCTGCCACGGTGTTGAGACTAATCTCAGGCACATCTTCCGATTCTTTAGTTTGCGGTTCCTCCTCTATCTCTGGAGAAGTTTCATTTTCATCATTGGTACCCACTAATAAAAGAAATTTGCTCTTGCATTTATGATTGGGACTGAAATGCTTATTACAGTTGTAATTCAGTCCTTTTTCCATTTTGGATTAAAATTTTGCAGGAGTAAGATGTCTAATAGGCAAAGGGGGATGAGTTGATTGAGTGTTTGTCTTTATAGGTGGACTGGGTGTTGTTAAGGGAGAGTTTGGTTTGGGATTGTCAATGTGGGTTTGTGAGTATTTGGGAAAAGCAGTCAAAGAAGGCTGGGTAAAAGTTTTAATATCGTCATAATTCTGTTCAAAGAGGCGAGAAAGAGACATTGCTTGAAGCAAAGACAAAGGTCATTAATCATTCATGTCGAATAAGGGGTTTGAGGCCACAAATATAGAAACTGATGAGCAAAGATTCAGGAACACCACAGACTTTGTTGGCTAACATTTCAAATTGGCTTTGGTAATATGCTATTGAGCCAGTTTGCATAAGTTTAGCTAACTAACTTTGAAAATCTTAATATGAAGTGGTACCAAATTGTTCCTTAATCTGAACCAAAAATTCATTCCAAGAATGCAATAAACCATTAGCTTGCATCCATTAGTACCAAGAAGAAGCTGTACCTTTAAAGTAAGTAGCAACAATCTGGAGATGAAGGTAACCAGGAGTATTGTGGAGATTGAAAAAATTATCAGCACGGGATGTCTACACATTTTGGCAGTTCAAGACAAAGAGATTTAGGAAAAAAAAAAAGATCAAGTGGTTTGGCTGGTAATAGGGGTGAAGATATAATAAGAGGAACTGAAGGTAAAGAGGAAGAGCTGGGACCAGACCCAAGGATTCTAGCAGATAGTGGTATGGGAGCAATGGGTTATGGTGGTGGTGCAACAGTAGTGAGGTTTTCTAAATAGGTCTCAATGGAGGCTATCATTTTGGAAAGAGTTTCAAGTTAAGTACTATGAAAAGCAAGCAGGTCATTAATGGAGGTATCAGCCATGGAAAAGTTGAATGAAAGCACCAATGATAATTGGCCTGTTAAAGTCAAGGAAGACTCCAAAAATGGATATAGAGAAAGAAAGGGGAAAGAGATAAAGAGAGAGATAGAGAATTAGAGAAAAGAAACTAGATCAGAAAAGAGAATATTATTCATTCCTTCCCCAACGAATTTTAGAAAATACAATATATATTAAGCAATACAGTAAAATAAAGATAATTCCAAAAATGGATTTCTATTTAAAAATGGATTTCTATTTAGCTAGATATTTGTTAACACTTCCATCTCACAATATTCTCTCTATTTTGATAGTATGTAATCCTTGAAATGTGCAGGTGGCTTCTTGATTCTAAGGCTGTTACGATTTGTGGTCCTTGGTACAATTTCTTTACCTAGGTTTGACACCTATTCGTCTCTAGATTCCCTTCCACTAAGCCTCCTTCATCAACCATAAATGCTGGGCTGAATCTTGGTTTAATCCTAGAGCCCATTCATTCAACACATTCTATTCAATATTCAATTCCAAAGGATAATTTACCTTTATATCAGCCACATGTTAATTTTTATACAAATAGTAATTTATCCTTTTATCATATCCCATATCTTATTATTAATAATTTATTATTATTCTTTTTATTTTTATTTTATATTTTTAGTGTATTTTATACTTCTTTTTATTACATCACTAAATCTTTTTTAATAATATGCTAGCATTTTTATGAGAAAAATACCATATATTAAAATTAAAAGGATTTTAATTAACATAAATAAAAGTAAACATGAGGAAAAATAATTGTATGTTTCTAAAAATTAAAAACAAAAATAATTTTAATTTTAATTTTTTTCCTCTCTCAAATTTTAATTATTTCTTATCATTATATAATAATATTTTAATTTCTTAAAATTTAATAATAATAATGAAACACTAAAATTAATAGTTTTAAATTTATAATTATAAATTATACAATACAATCATATGTTATGAACTATAAATATCAATTATAAAACTACAGATTTGTAAGTTAAAAACAACAGGTTCATAAATTATAAAGTATAAGTTAATTATATGTATACTTGCTGTTTATATATTATATATTCCAAAAATTCATAAAAAAAAACTCTATATTTATACTTTAAAAACAAAAAGTTCATATATTATAATTTAAAAGTTCAATATAAATATACCTGAAATTCATGGATTATAGTTTGTAAATTCATAAATTAAAAAACAGATTCATATGTTAACTGATGAACTTCTAATTTATAAATAATGAACTTATATCTTATATTTGATAAACTTATAAGTAATATTTAATGATCTTGTTGCTTATAACTATATTTGACAGTAAATTTTTAATAAACCTATACTATCTACCAATGAACTTATATTTTCTGTTTAATAAACTGACAATTTATTATATATGAACCTGTGTAACAGTGAAAATTTCTTGTAATAAAAAAAATAAATATGATATTTTATAAAAATATAAAATTATTCTTAAAAACCATTTAAAAAAATTACCCATAAAACTATTAAAATTTATAAATAAAAATTACATTAAAAATTAATGATATTAAAATCATTTATCATTATAAGAATTAAATGAAAAAATTCAACCTTTAATGTAATTTTTTTCTTATATAAATTAATATATATTCCTTTTGAGTTTAATTCGATCATCCCACAATTCCATTATATCATAGTTCCTTTTGAGATTTCAATTCTTTGTTCTAGGGGGATATAGATTTAATTTGATTTGTTTTCAGTATATTTTATATTTAGTTTGATTTTAATTTTTGCGCCAACTTAGTTGCTATTTAAAAGTGTAATAAGATATAAATTTTCAAATTGATTAACTATTAAGCTTTTACTACAAAAATCAGCTATCAACATTACAATCAATTTTTAAAATTAATTCTTTCAAATTTATATTAATTATCAACATGAAAGTAGATATTTTTTTCTCCCCAAAAATTACGCTTTGATTTAATATTTTTTTTTTTTAAAATAGGACAATGATATTTTTTTCCCCTACACTTAGATACCTGTGGTTTGCTTTTTGAAATCCTTACGTATCAAAGTTATCAACATTATTTAATTGAATTCCATTAAGTAGTATGGACTCACTTTTCAATTAAAATTTAATTTTAATTAATTATAAAAATTAAAACATATTTTTAAAAGAAAAAACAAAAATAAATTTAAAACTAAAAAATTCTTAAATTTCAGATCTCATTCATAAAAAATTTCTTATATTTCTTAAAAAACTAAACAGACTCATGAATCTAACAAAAATATTTAGTTTAATTGCCATATGCCTTTATTATTATCCACAACTAATTTATGAATTTGTTTTGTTTCCTAAGAAATACAGAAAATTTTATATAGGTGAGAATTGAGGTGTAAAATTTTTTTTCAATTTTTCAATTTTTTTTCAAAATTTTAAATTTATTTTTCTCTTTTCTCTCAAAAATATATATATATATATTTTATTTTATAATTAGTTAAAATTAAATTATAAGACAAAAGTGGATTCCATAATACCTGGTAATATTCCAGGTTAGAGAAAAATATATTTTTAAGTGATATTATATGTCAAGTGATTATAAATATTAATTGTTTTAATAAATTTAGTACTTAAATGTTTAAAAAAAAAAAACAATAGGGACTTAAGTGTTTGAAAAAATAGCACAAACTCTTTTTTGAAAAAATGTTAAACCAAATGGTAATTTTTTTTTATATTATCCCTTGATTTTTTTAAAAAATTTAAAATATATTCATTTCATTTATTCTCAATTTTATATAAATTATCAAATTCGTATTAAAAAATTTTTCGATTTATTCTACATTCATTCATATTAATATTAAGTTTTGAATTTTTACTTTTTTTGAGAAATTAATATTAAATTACGATTTTTTTTAATGAATGATAACGAGAAAAAAGAACTTTTAAATTTCTATTACTAATAATAAATTAAAAATTAGTTTTGTTTTTTGGGAAAATAAGCAGCTAATAAGTCTAAGATGACAATTGATTACAAAAGGTGTGTATGGTGTTCTTATTTAACTAAAGAAAGTTGATTTGGACTAAAGTTTATCCTTCCTTCCCTAGTTGACTTAGTGTTCTCATTTAATTGGAGACTTCTTTAATTTTATCTTACCCCTTTATTATAACCCGCAAGACCCAAATTATTAGGAGTGTGCACTATTTAATTTTAATAAAAAAAAAATCGAATTGATGAAATTCAATTATTTCTATATGAGATAATCAATTTTCGATTCAATTTAATTTTTCATTTAAAAAATTTTTAGTTTTTAATTTGGTTATCTCAAATTTGGTAATCCAAATTAACTGAAATAAATCAAAATTTTATATATATATATATATATATATATATATATATATATATATATATATATATATATATAATGATATTTAGTAATAATATATTATGTATTTTAGTTTTTATTAATAATATGTATTATTTAATATTTTTAATAATAATTTTTATTTTTATATTAATAAATATATAAATTAATGATATTTAAATTATTATTAATAATTATTTGATTATAATTAATAACTAAACTAAAAATATTTAATTTGATTTGATTTAATTATTTTTTAAATTGATTTGGTTTGACTATTATTTGCCAAAGTTTGAGTATGTTTTAGGCTTTTGACAGTTTGGTCTTGTAGAAAGTCCATGGAACCATCCTTCATGGATTTTCACTTTCCTTTCCATATATGAAATTTCTACTTGATTTTCCAATTGAAACTATATAAGTGGAAGTAATATTTATTTATTTATTTTTGATATGATACTTAAAGGAATGATGGCTTCTAAAAGAATAATATAATTTTTTATACCAACCACAACCAATCTATTGAGCCTATTTTGTGTTGACTTGTAGAGACAACCTCTACAAGTGGGTGTCATTTCAAGTGCTATAGGTTGTTGAGTTTTTAATACTCATAATTCCTTATTGGCAACATGAAATCATTCTTTTTGATTTTGTCTATCTTTTTTTTTTTTTGAGAATTGTGATTTTGTCTATCTAAAAAAACAGGACATGGTATCATAATTTACTAATTTGTTTTTTTTTTTAATTTCAAATTAGCAATAAAATATCCCTGATTAAACTTGGGTTTTTTTTATATGTATATAAAATAATAATTGATTATATTATTAATTTTAATTAAAATATAATACAAAATTGCCTATATATATATATATATATATATATATATACACAAAATTTAGTGTTTATATTAAAATGCAAAATTCTTAAGAATAAATAAAAATAGTATTTTTTTTAAAAGTAAAAGGGACAAAAATAAAATAAAATAAAATAAAATAAAAAATTGAACATCCTAAGCTGTGGACGGCTTAAAGGGTCTTATTCTGGCCAAATACCAACAAAATTCTTGGTTGCCTAATATATTGGGAAACCTAATAATGTTTTGACAACTTGTCCAATAATTGAACCTCTCCCTTGATCCATTTTCATCCAAAATACACATGGCTCGTTAATATGGATTGCCGCTTGCTTCTCCCATAATTGATAATGAAAATTACTCTCTCTCTCTTCTTATTAATATTGTGTGAATATACTATTGGTGAAATATAAATTATGGTGGACTGCATTTTATAATTAAATTAAGACGTTAGTGGATAATAAAATAAATAATAATACTTTTTGGATCAATTTTATTCGGATCAATAAAGGTATATATATTAGATATTTTTGTTATTTAATGAAAAATATTATTATCATTTCTATGTTGTAGTAAAATTTTTTTACCTATAATACCCTTAAATGAAAATTAAAATTTTCATATTTCAATTAAATGTTAGTCTCTTTCTTCAATAAAATATTTTAGAACTTATAATTTATATTAATAAATAATTGTAATCTTTTTTTTTTTCATTAAAATTCTTTGAAACTTACAAGTTATCTAAATTGGTTAAAAATAAAATATTTTGGCTTCAATTTAGCCTAACACTATTGACCAGTCTAATAAAAATAATTTTTAGTAGAAATGATGATCTATAGATAAAAAAAATTTATTTCATCTCTAAATAAAAATCAAGAAAAAGATAAAAAATAATTATGTTATTTAATTTCTATTGGAAATCAATAACAAGAGCAAAAAATTTTACTTTATCAAAATAAATAAAATTAAAAAATGTGAAAAATAGTTTGATTTAGTAAAGACTATGTAGTAACATTATTGATATAAGGTTAACTTAATCAAAATATAATTAATGACATATAATAAAAATTTAAATTATAGTTTATATAGACCATGATGTAGCAAAATCAATATAAGCTTAGCTTAATCACAATTTATTTGATTAATAAAAAATTTTAGTATAATTATAATGCGATACCATTGATTTAAGTTTAATTTTAACTAAAGTTCAATTGATAAAAATATAATATTTGATAATAGCATGGAATATTAATTAAAGTCCAATTGACGAAAAAGGAAAATTTAATTAATATAGAACATCATATGGTATTATTAATGATAGTTGAATATTAATCAAAGTTCAATTAAATAATTCTAAAAGTTTAATGTATAATTTTCACATTATAAAATAATTATATGATAATGACACTATTAGTAATAGATTAATTAAAGTCCATTAAATTAATACTTAAATTTTAATTTTAATTATCATATTATAAAATAATATGATAATTAAATAATATTTCATCATTAAATTAATTATTAATTTAGCAAAATAGTTAATTTGATTGCATGGCACTGCTTGATCTTCTGCAACTAGTCTTGCAAATTTTTGAAATTTTTTTGCAATTACTTTTAATTAATACATACATGCTATTAAAAATTATTTTAATATATAATTTAATTTAATTGCACATATATTAATAAAAAATCTATAATTAAATAATTTTTTCAAATTACTTATGAAAATGTTTACTTTATTTTCAATTTATCCCAATATTTTTATTAAAGATATGAGGATATAATCAGCCCAAAACTAATTTAACCTTAAAATTTTTTATTTTATAGTAAAATAATTGTTGTTTACATTAATTCATATCAAATTTCAATATATTTGTTTGAAAATTTAAAAAACTACATTTATTATTTAACTTGACTAGATATAAATGTTATATATATCTTTTAATATATTGAATGAATGCATCAAATGCATTTGATTTTGATCAAATTGATCCAAATAGTATTACTCTAAAATAAATATTTGATCTAATAATTCATAAAACTATATTGCTATATAATGAATCAAATAAATAGCATAATAGCATTAATTTGATGTTATATATATATAAGACCCAATGAGCTGAAGTAATATTATGGACTACTTGATAAGGATAACTTTCTTGTTTAAATATCTTTCACTAAATTAATAATAATTCTTTGTGATTCGAGATATTTGAACTTGAGATTTTTAATTTTTCAAGAAGACTAATTAGATTACACTTGATTGACTTAACACGTATCATATTAAGTTGTCATAGTATTGTAGCTATATATATAATAACTTGTTGTACCTATTAGCATATTTTCTTTTTTATATTATTTTAAAAATTAATTTATTGTCATTTTCTATATTAAATATATTTTCACAATAAATGCTATAATAGAAAAAAGCTTTTATATAGCAAGTTAATGTGATAACAATAAATCTTTTAAATAGAATAATGAAATCAATATAATTTTTGCCAAAAAAAGAAAAGAAAAGAAAAGAAAAGAAAAGAAAAGAAAAGAAAAGAAATCAGTATAATTAGTTATTTAATTAAGAGTCAAATTAGTACAAGCAATAAAATAAAAGTATAATAAGTATCTAGCATTCTAGCTGTTGGATCAATTAACTCTAACAATTTTAAAGCGTATTAGTCTAAAATATCATCAATTTTTTAGCTTTTTGATAATTAGATCTAAAATTAATTTTAATACATAATTAAGATAATACTATTTTTTAAGGTTTTTAGTTAAATGAGGCTTAATTTTCTTTTAGAAATTTAAAAAAAATTTATGTATTCTAATAATATAAAATATATACATATATATTTTTTTAAAAAAAGTCATATATATATATTACAAAATAATTAAAATGAAAGATTATATATTTTTTGATAGTATAGAATCTTTTTTGTTATTTATAATAAAAACTTACAGGTGCAATTTTTACTAAATGTGAATAATTTTAATGATTTGGAGTATAATAATCTATTTTTAAATAATAAAATAAAATTATAAATGACGTAAAAATTTGACGTATGTCAAATGAAGATGGCTAAATTTAATATATAAATTAATCCAATCCAATGAGTTAAGTATTACTATTTATCATCCGAGTGCACTTTTTTTTTAAATTAGGTAATTTAAAAATATTAAAGAGCAAACCACTAAATAATTAAGGAGGGATCAAGTTAAAAAGATTATTAATTAATTAAGATAATTGCCAATTCCTAAATCTTCCTAATTAAATTACTGGTAAAAAACTGAAATGTAAGCCAAAATCTAGTGTTAAAATGGGCCGCGTTTGATATTGAATACTCGAACATGTTTCTCGCTTGATTGTTACTAAAAATAAAAAAAAATAAAAAATAAAATTATTAATGTTGAAATAAATAAAAAATTTTAAAAATCAACAAAAGCATTACGAAAAGGGGTTAAAAGATGATAGAAAAAGAAGAGCGTTGAAAAAATTGAACAAATACTAACCGTTGATCAAAGGCGGCTATAATATATTTTTGTAAGGAAACGCGTCAGTCTTCTCTCTCGGGCGTTTTCCTTTCTCCTTCCTCGCTTAGTCGCTGCTCCCAAAGTCTCACAACCTGAATTTTATTTTATTTTTTTAATTAAGAAATAAAAATGGAAAATTGGAATTAAGTCAAAATTTAAGTCTACTCTTCACTTATATATAAATATAAATCCCTTGGTCTCTTCAGAATTTGCAGAGATAATCCAAATCGTAGGAACGAAACGATACAGAGATTGTTGTAACTTTTGATACGTACTTTTACAGAGAAAGAGAGGAAATGGCTGACCCTAACGCCCGCGGTCAATATGCTGATTTTCCGGCGATTCCTACTCACGGTGGCCAGTTTATTCAATATAACATTTTCGATAATTCTTTTGAAATCACGTCGAAATATCGGCCTCCTATTATGCCGATCGGCCGTGGCGCTTATGGTATTGTCTGGTATGAAATTTACCTGGATGAGTTTTATTATATTATATTTATTTATTTTGGTGGATTTATGGTGTTGTTGAGAGATTTGAGATATGGTTCTCTGTTTTTCAAGCTCGGTGTTGAATTCGGAGACGAATGAGATGGTAGCGATAAAGAAGATAGCGAACGCTTTTGATAATCATATGGACGCGAAACGAACTCTTCGGGAAATTAAGTTGCTTCGCCATTTGGATCACGAGAACGTTAGTAATTTATTTTTATGTGTTTTTCCTTGATTGTTTGATTGAATTGCTTGTCGTTTAACTCGATCAATTAATATATGAATTATTCTACGCATGAATCTCTTTAATGAATTAAAAAATATTTATTAGAAATTCATTTTAAATCTTGGGAAAGTGGTTTCTGTATATTTGATAAGAAATCTCAAACTATTGATTGACTTTTAATGCTTAGAATTCAACCGAGCATTAGGGAATGAGGATTCAAACTTGTGTTATTGCTTCTTGGTGATTCTAAAATCAATAAACGTTACTCCAACTTGAATGGATTTCAATCCTTCATTTTGTTATGAATGATCCAACTGATTAGATGAATGCTCAGTTAAGACTTTATTTATTTATCTTTTTTTAAACCTTCTGTTAGAATTATGTATAGAAATGCTATCTTAGTTGCTGTTTTTACTTTATTCATTTTGCTATCATTTCACTACTATGCATACTGTCGTTGAGAACCTATAAAGTACCTGTTTATATCTTTTTTAAACTATCATTTTCTGTCCAAAAAACTCTCATAAAAAGGAGAAAGTAAAAGGAAGTATTCTGTTTTTGCATGTGAGTGCTAGGATGTCTTTTCTCCCCCCTTTTCCAATATGTGCACGCCAATTATTGATAATAGCAGCTGATAAACATTAAGGTCTATAATAATGCCAGTATTAAAGCATGAACTTACTTATAATTTTGATTTCTATTCCTGAAATGTTCAAGTATATGATTTTTAATTAGTTGACATCGCTGAAGACTTTGGCAAAAAAAAAAAAAAAATGTTGATATTGCTGAAGAAGCTAGAAAACTGGTTTTTGTGCTTAGCTGTTATCTATTTTTGCTTAGAATGTTGAGTGACTGAATTCTGGGATTTTGAAATTTGAATTGTCTTCCATTAGTAATAGCTTTGGAGAACTAAGAGTCTTTTACATGTCAAACAGGTTATAGCTATCAGAGATGTGATTCCTCCACCTTTACGAAGAGACTTTGCTGACGTTTACATTGCCACAGAGCTCATGGACACTGATCTTCATCAGATTATACGCTCCAACCAAAGTTTATCAGAGGACCATTGTCAGGTATTATACTTTCAGTTTGAGTACTCCAACCTTCTAATAACTCAATAGCGTAGTAAATGAGATTTATTTATTTATTTATTTTTTACTTGTCTATGCTCTACAGTACTTCCTGTACCAGATTCTTCGAGGACTGAAGTACATACACTCTGCTAATGTTATTCATAGAGATTTAAAGCCCAGTAATTTGTTGTTAAATGCAAATTGTGACTTAAAGATCTGTGATTTCGGTCTAGCTCGGCCAACTTCAGAGAATGAGTTTATGACAGAATATGTTGTCACAAGATGGTATCGAGCACCTGAGCTTTTGCTTAACTCTTCAGACTACACTGCTGCAATTGATGTGTGGTCAGTGGGTTGCGTCTTTATGGAGCTTATGAACCGAAAGCCTTTATTTCCAGGCAAAGATCATGTGCATCAGATGCGCTTATTAACAGAGGTAAAGTAAAACTTAAGTGAATAAAATATGCAATTCAAGTTTTAAGACATTCAGTTTTGCATGTTGAATCTCTCTTTCTAAAATCTCAATTTTAGAACAACAGTTGATTCTTTGATATGAACAATATAACCTATCAAAACAAGATTGTACCATATTAATATGTGAATTGTTTCTAGAGAAATGCACTTGCTGGACGCATGCTTATGCATACTGTTTTTTTCCCCCTCTAGCTTCTTGGGACACCAACTGAGTCAGATCTTGGGTTTGTCAAGAATGAGGATGCAAGAAGATACATCAGGCAACTCGGTCCATATCCTCGTCAGCCATTAGCCGAAGTTTTCTCTCATGTTCATCCATTAGCCATTGATCTTATTGATAGAATGTTGACATTTGATCCCACAAAAAGAATTACTGGTGAGTTCTATATCCCCATTTTGAAACTTTTGATTTGGCAAGTAAAATGTATTGACAAATGACAAGCCATTGTGGGCAATTGAAGCATGCAACCTCCATACCTACAAAATCTTTTGGAAGTTCCAATAATCATACAGTGGCATGTGACTGAACATGAGTACTTGTCCTCAGTTTGTGTTCAACTAGTTAATGATTGCTTTCCACTCGATAATCACAAACACCTTCCGGGAACAAGTGTATGATCTGCTTGAGTGGTATACATGTGCTTGCTATCACTTAAAATAGATTTCATTATATTTCAATTTTAAGTAAATTTTGCATAATTTTTCCTTCTTTCTAAATGTTAAAATTTGTCTGTGGCAGTTGAAGAAGCATTAGCCCATCCGTACCTCGCAAGGTTACATGACATAGCTGATGAACCAGTCTGCGCAGAGCAGTTCTCCTTTGATTTCGAGCAGCAACCCCTGGGAGAAGAGCAGATGAAGGAAATGATTTACAGAGAGGCATTAGCACTCAATCCTGAGTTTGCATAATAGTAAAAATAGCTTTAGCGCCCAGTATTTATTCATTTATTGTCTCATAAGCCTAGTTTGATGGAAAAAGATTGCTGTGGATAAAACATGGCAATCACACGATAGAAATCATGTCGAACAACAATGCAAATGGGGTCACAGATCAAACAAGTGAAATCCCCACAGCTTGATGGTCTTCAGTATCTGTGACATTTTGGTGGCTGTGCTGATTGTGCGCCATCACTGCCCATCTGTTGTACACTACCTGTAAACCTTACAACCTTATTGTGACTCAGAATTTCTTTTCTTTTTCTCTGATTTCCCTTTTGAAAGTTTCTTCCTCTTGTAAGAAGTGCTGATTTGTGAGTTTTTGAATATGAATTTATTCTCGATGTAATTCATGCTTATAATGTGCAACAGATTGATGTCAATATAAATTAAAAGCATCTTGAAATTTTTTTTTTCGGTATTTTCATGAATAATTTCTTTTATGAGATACGATTTCTTTTTACTTTCCCGTATCTATGTTAGTTAGACAAACCAATTGTCCACTTTGTTTAGTATCTTTATCTAAATAGATATTCTTTGCTTGTCTCGTCGGACTTTCTGATTCGGATAATTAATTTACATTCCATGATAAGTTTTAAAACTTCCATAGGAATACTAAACCAGCATCCTTCTAGACCAAGAAACGCAATAGAATCACTTTTTAACATTTGAATGATACCCTCCGGATAAAATCAATTGCGTATAAATAATAGCCGGATTGAAAAAAAAAAAAAAAGAAAGGGCATTTATAACTGATATGGACAGAAAATAAATTCGAACATTTTCTGCGTAAAGGTGAAGTTAGAAGGTCTCAGGGCCTCACACGGCTAAGAATCATTTGCAAAATTGGCTAAGTGAACTTTATCATGAATCATGATCAAA
The DNA here is from genome assembly GCA_947687605.1 of Reutealis trisperma. Lineage (NCBI taxonomy): Eukaryota > Viridiplantae > Streptophyta > Magnoliopsida > Malpighiales > Euphorbiaceae > Reutealis > Reutealis trisperma. Next base: position 49,212 of record CANTUT010000112.1, read on the forward strand.
ATTTTAATCCTGAGGCCGGACCACAAGAAAAGTTAATGCTAGTTTTGAAAACCCAACAAAACTTCTAGTCTCTTGAAAAGCCCAATATTCCTATTTTTATTTATTTATTATATTTTTACCCTTCACGTTTAATAGAAGAAGGCCTTAATTTTCATCAACTCGTTATCCATTCATTACTAATCATTAATCAAATGAAGCAGATATAAAGCTCCACAGCAATCCATGAAATTTCCTGCTTTGTGGGCTTTATTAGGGAATATCAGATTTATGAAATTTTCCTCTGGATTCCTTTATCTGCAACATGCTTAACTGACCTAATCTAATACAGTTCACTGGTAGTGGTAAGAGAGAATGTTGCTATCAAATTCTTTTTTTTTTTTTCTAAAAATGGAAAAAGGAAAAAAATTCAGAAAAAGTTGTTTGCTTTGCCCATAACTAAGAGCCATCCATTGTTGAACCCTTGCTTTATCATTATGCCATGTTATTGTGCTCGTTGGGGATTCTCAGGTTTGATAGAAACTTTATTTACTTTTCAGATTTTTGGATTATAATATAAGAGTAGAAAGCGAAAGAATATCAAGTTGGCTAAGGCCATGAATTTCTCATTCTGCTGCTTGGTAACTTTTTATTAATGAATTAATAGATAAACATTTCACTTTTAGACATTAGAAAGGAATATTTTTGCTGATAAAATTCTCTATTTTTTTTTCAAATATATTTTTTAATATAAAAACTATATCTTTTTTGACTGTTGTTCAGAAATAATAAAATTTATTGGTATCATTAGATGTCACAATCAGAGTTAAGTATAATTGACTTATCACCAAATGGGACATATAAATAGTCTGACTGTGAGGTCATGGGCTATGCACGGAAATATATGCATCATTTTTGTTTTTTTTCGCCAAAACAAAATCGGTTTCGCTAGTTGATTAGAAAATTCAGAATTCAGATACAGCATGATAAAGTAACATAGTAGGTATTGATGGATGAATAACACTCCATATAAGTGAAAGAAAATTAAAATAAATAGAATAGGCTACCTACTTTATATTGATTTGCAGTTCTTTTTACCCAACCAACACTCAAATATCAAAATTTTGCACTCAACTCTTTAATAGTAGAAATAAGATAATGAATTTTTCAGGCATTATATTCAATAAGGACAGAATAAGCATGCACTAATGTCTTACAATCTATTTCCAGTTGAATCTTGGGAAAACTAGAAATTAAAGCACGTTGAACAGCAGCTCCCATGGCTTCAGCTTTTACAACTAATGGACTCCTTGTTTTTATTTTTTTTTAAAAGTCACACTATTAATAAGATTCTCGTCTTCGTTTCTACACAATACTGATAAATCTGTTATGCTTATTTTAATATCAAAACTGACATCAAAATTTATTTTGATTGTATCTTTTTGTAGTCGTTTCCTATAATTATTTTATTCCTGCTGTCTTTATATAAAAGCCACTAAATTATTATGGGGAATTTGAAATTGTTGAAAGTAATAGTTGGCTTAACTCTATTGTTTTGAGAGGATAAATTGTCTTTTGAAATGTATGCATCATTGACTTGCTAGAAGTTGGAGCATTTGATTGGCACGCCCTTGAGTTGTGTATAGTAGGGTGACCCTCTTCACCAAAAGTAGGCTAGCAATTGAAATCAAAGTTAGATGCGATGGACATTTACTATTTTGATGAATAATTTTATTATTATTTATTAGTATATATTTAATATCTATCTGCTCATTTTTTTTAAAATCTTTTTTGACATATTACATGTATATATACAATTATAAAAGGGAGAAATTTTTTAATAGAAAAATTAATGGTAAAAGGATACTAAAAAATGTTTTTTTTTTCCTCCATAAATCCTCTAAAATTCACACAACAGGTGAAATGTTATTATTAGCTAATTCATAATTAACAAATTTATTTAAAAATAAATAAATTATTATTTCATACTTGAAATTTAATCAAATTAATTAATTCTGATATTAACCAGAATAAGATCAACGGTAAGGCTTCTATCGCCATCAATCGGGACCTGTTGACGTCAAAAAAGGAACTCATTGCTAGCAGTAGCACTAGTTGCTGCTCGCCAAGGCTCGAACAAAGCAAGCCTCTATTGCTGCCAAATTCCGACTCAACAGACCTCTGATCCACACCTCTGCATCATCGCAAACCACCCAAGCAAAAAAAGAAGAGAAGCACAAGCTGCAAAGAACCAAAGAGTTGTAATTTTTTAAAAACTAAAGCTAATTTTTTTTAGTTTTTAATAAAAAATTAGTAAGATATATAGAATTCAATGCCAGCAAACTTTTGTTGAACACCTAAATTTTAGTGCCCGGTGATCACTAGCAGACACGGGGGTGGCTAGGGGCTGTGAATTTTTTAAATTATTTTTTTATATTCATCCTTTTAATTTTTTTTTTTAATATTTGTCCCTTAAATTTTATTTTTATTCTTTCAATCCTAAGGTCTTGTTTGATTGCCTGAAATAATAGAATGGAATAGAAAAAAATATTTTATTTCCAAATTTGAATTGTTTAATTAACCGAAATAAAAGAATTTGAATAAAACATATATTATAAAATTAAAATATTTAAGGATTTTTATTATAGAGGGGTGTGGTAATATCTGGGAATGGAAATGATAAGAACAAAAATTTTAGGCCCTGTTCTTATTAAAAGAAAAAAAAATTTTAGGCCCTGTTACAAGTCCAAAATTCATGGTGTGACAATTCTAGGATATTAGTAGGTTTAAAAAAACTGAAGGCATATAGAACTCACTATAAACTTAAGAAAACTTAAATAAATCTAAATCTGCATCATTCATAATTGTAGAAGAGAAAAAATGTTCACCACACAAAGCCATCTAAATTATACATCACAATTTAATATCTATGGAGTTACTATGAATAAGTTTAACATGTTTAAATACAAAACAAAATATACAATTCTTAAACTTATATGTTTAAGAAAGCTTTACGGAGGAAGGGATTCGAAGCTCACCCTTTTTAAGACCTCTTTGACTCGACCAGTTGAAACCATAGATGAGGGAGTGAGCCATCAACTCAGTAAGTTGACAGCTCATAAACATATTCATCACTCATAAAGTCATCCAAATCATACATCACCATTTAATATTTACAGAGTTACTATGAACAAGTTTCAAATGTTTAAATACAAAACAAAATATACAGTTCTTAAACTTATATATTTAAGAAAGCTGTATGGAGGAAGGGATTCAAAGCTCACCCTCTCTAAGACCTCTTTGACTCAACCACCTAAAACCACAGACGAGGGAGTGAGCCGTCAACTCAATAAGTTAATACAATGCATGAACATGGGTATCTTGGCGAACATATACAAATATAAACATATATGATTTCCATGAAATTTTAAATGTCATAGGATACAAGATTAATCAAAGTGTGCTAAGGATGAATAGGCACCAAAAGACTATCCATTATGATAGAAAAAACTATAACCATCATAAAAAATGGGTGGGACTGCACTGTTGACCTTATAAGCCTCTGCAACCACTAGGGTAGTAATTTCTCCTTGTAAATATGCTTAATTGAGCATGTGCTCAGGTTAATGAGTCCTCTCTAAGTAAAACACTGATACTTTGACTTTACAAGTTGAGTCACTTGTGCATATAGTCTAATGGATTCTCTCCCATTAATATAGACGTTCTGTCAAATGTGGCACAAGCTTGGTACTAACTTGGTAAAATTACATTAATAATCAATTAGTTGGCCCAACGGCCTCATCTTTAACACAAACATGGTTCATTGGCCGGAGTGGCTTTAATAATAATAAGTATTAATAAAAAAAATTGGCTCCAAAGTGAAACTCATTATCAAGGAGTAACAAATAAATGTTTTTAAGGTAGATAGATAGGGACAAAAAAGGATCAATATGAACAATTATAATAGGTTAACATGCATCTTATATTTCATAACTTACCTCAAGGAGAACCTTACTCAACTCTAGTTTAGCTATTATGAATCCTTAATTTTACACCTTATTATTCGGTTGTAGTTTGATACCTGTTAAGATTAGTGTACTATGTAAAGCCAACAAGGTGGTCCTACTAACCAGTTAGTGGGCAGCGCTACCCGAGCAAAAAATAGACTTTTAGTCATATTAGTACGAGGATACTTAATTTTTTTAAATATTGACACTTTTCCTACCCTTACTGGATCTTTTATACCAGATAGTATTTTTTCAAAACTGACTGGATTTTCTTTCAAACTGACCGTCTAACTATTTTAAAATTAATTTCGAGCCTATTGACACTGATCGATAACATTTCTGAACTATATAACTCCCAAAAATTGACTCGAAAGCTTAAAAAAACTAATTAGAAAAATGCCTGGAAAATCAAGTCGAGCCACATCAACAGATGCGGATCCACGCCAGTAAAGAGTGGCGTCTGCTTCTCTCAGAAGTGGTAGTCGAGTATCTCTGATGAGGATCAGCGTAGAGCTAATGCGGAGCCACGCCACCTGGCGAAGAGCTGCGTCAACTCTGTCCGCCTTGCCTAGGTTAAAATGACCAAAACATCCCTATTCTGATTTTTTTTAGTATTTTTTAGCCCTATACTTTGCGTCTTTTCATATTTTCACTTTCCAAATCATCCTCACCTCATTTTCCTATAAAAAACTTTTTTATTTCCTCATTTCAAACACACCTTGAATTAGAATAGATAGCTATCCTCTAATTTATCTCTTCTTCTCCCTTCAACCACTCTTTAATTAATTAATTAATCTTTTTAATTAATTATCTCACCCTATCCAAGTTAATTAATTTTTTTAATTAACTAAAACTCTTTTTTTTTAATTAATCACTCAATTAATTAATCTTTTTAATCAATTAATTAATCACTTTTTCAAAATCAAATTAATCATTTTTCTTAATCCATCCTTCATCCAAATTAATTAATTAATCTTTTTAATTAATTAATCCATCCATCCTTTTCATCATATTAATTAGTTAATTAATTATTTTAATTAATTAATTAATCTCCAATCAATCCAGTTACCCGGTCTTGATAAAACGAAACCTCGGTCTGGTAAAACTTTTTGCCCTCCAAAAGCAAAGGTATCACCCTTTTCTCCTCAAACCCAAATCAAATCCATTAATCCAATAAACAGCTAAACCCCTCCACTTAATCATGAAATGAATTACTTAGATTTTGATCCCTATTTAATGGAGTATGTAGTCATGTTTGGAATTTAAATCCAAACCGCACATTCAAATCCCAATCAATCTCCTTTCCCCTTTTTAATTAATGAATGTTTCATTTTAATTTTTTCATTGTACTCATACCATGCTCATGCATTAATTATGATATTATAATTATTATATAATATTTGTCATTCATGAAATCAAATTTTGAAAAGTCAAATTAAACTTAAGAGCCAAATCGTAATATTTAACCAAAACCTAGTCTTCAAGCTCAACCTGGTTGATGCTAGTGATTTTACCATTGAGTAAATTAATTAACTAAAATTAATGAATTGGAGTCACAATTGGGTTTTTTTCTTAATTTTTCCATTTAAAAATAAATTAGGGTGGCGACTCTCAAAAATCATTTTCAAAATCAACCAAATCTGAACTCGAGAGTTTCATCGTGAGTCTAAACCCAAATAAGCATCTCAGTTCTCTCTAGCAGACTGGGTTGATGCTCAGGCGAGACCTCACAGCTGACGACTCCACTAGGGACTGTTGTCACATTTTTTAAAATAAAAAAGAAAACAAGAGGATTACTATTTGGTTAAGGAAAAAAATTTTCCAAAATAATCTCTATTTGGCTCATTAAGTATAATTTGACTTTCATGCATCACTTTGCATAATAAAGACTCTTTGCCTAACCTTAGCTTTAGAAAAACTTTTAGATGGTGAGTAGTATTAACTCGATAATTCTCTTTGAGTTTGTTGGGAGATAGCAAAAGCATTCCACCTTGTGATGAATCCCCAATAATTTTGGTGGTATAACGAGCAATCAGTACCATTGGACTCATGCGAGACTCTTTGCCTCACATGTGGTTAGGTATATCGATGCTCTAGTGAGATGGGAATCCTTAATTAAATCACCCTTCACCTTGTGCATGTAGTCGTCCTAGTGTTGACCTTAGGTTCCATATACCATAATAATGGAGATATTTGTGCATATACCCATGAAACCTTTTGGCATACATCATTACATTGCCATAACATAAGAAGCTCGACATAGTAAACTCTTAAACACCTCAAAAACCCAATCCTATGGTCCTTTACCCCAAAACACCTCAATACTCACCTTATCAATATGTAAACCCACTGACCAACCACAATGAAGGAATCCTTTTCTCGACACATTTTCCCTATTTTTTCTTCTTCACAATTATGTATTATTACCCTTTTTTTGTTTGTTTTCAATTTCAAAGATACCGATGGCCAATACCTCTAGCTCTTTTGACCAAGATGCAATGAGCACCTTTTTTGCCAACCTCTTTAAATAAGAGGAGACTTTCTAAGCCGCACTCACTACCGCCCTTAAGACCCAAGTCGACACTTTCACCCATGCTCTTAATTTCCAATGCCAATCCATTATCAATGAGGTCAAAGAAATGATCAGTACCACTATTACTCCCTTTCTTGCTTGTGTTGAGTCTGCATTTGCCCAAGCCGGGACTAACTATGGCCTTATTTTTACTCTTTCCATTGTCGATCTCACCGATAATGGGAAAGCACCTGAAACTCCAACCTCTGCTGTCGTGGACTTAAATGCAACCACTCTCTCTCCTGTCGCAAATCCTTTTTAAAGTGGAATTTTTTTTAGCTTTCCTGAAGCTAAGAAATTGATAGAGAAAATTGAGGCCATGGAGAGAACACTCAAGAATGTCAAAAAGCATAAAGACATGATAGATGTCGACTCCTTAGCTTTCTTTCCAAATGCATGGGTTCCACCAATATTTAAGATGTCGATCATGGACAAGTTTAATGGCACCATGTGTCCTAAAACTCATCTTAAAATGTATGTGGATACCATGAAACCTTTCAGTATGGACGACGAGCTCCTTGCTCAGTTATTCCAATAGTTCTTGACTAGAGCTACTATTAAATAGTTATTAGATCTCGACCAGAATCACAAGAAAACTTGAGATGACATATGCAATGCATTTGTCAAATAATACCACTATAATATTAAAGTGGATGTCATTCGAAGGGATTTAGAAACAACCAACCAAGGTCAAAAAGAGTCCTTTACCACGTTCCTTACAAAGTGGAGGGCAAAAGCAGCCCAAATGGTGAAACATCCATTTGAAATAGAGCAAATTGACATCATTATTAAGAACCTCATTTCCCAATACCAAACTTATCTGCAAACTCAATATCTCCCTAACTTTAAAGCTCTCATTGCCATTGCCACTAAGATTAAAGATTTAATCTAATAAGGACAAATTAAGAATCAGTCCTCTAGTTTGAGGCATCACAAGAATACTAATTACACCACTAATACCACTAATTCTACCACCCAAAGAGAAAGAGAGGTAAATATTATCTCCTGTCATCGGCTGGTGAAGTTAGAAATAAGGGAGACTTTTTTCAAGTTAGGCATGCCCCTCAGTATCATTTACAAAAAGATGATTAAGCCCTTAGACCCACGATCTCCTCCAAACCCCTTACCTAAAGGTTATAATGCTAATGAGCACTATGATTATCATCAAAGATCAGGGAATAAAACTAATGCGTGCAAGGCTCTGAAGCATAAAATCTAAGGTCTCATTGACACTGGAGACATCATTGCTCCTAGACCTAAAGTTTAGCACCACAATCAATCATTTTCTGAACCATCGAGCTCACCCAACCATCTCAAGTTTCACCTGATAATTGGCACTTTGAGAAGAGTGCCAGCGCTGCTATGCCCTTATCTAAATCTTTCAAGTCTATGTCTAAGTCACATAAGCCTGAGTCTGAGTCTGAGTGTTTTGAGTCTATTTTCTATTAACTTTTTTTTTTGAATTTGAGTCTATCAGGCGTTGTCCTTTTGAGTTTGTATTCTTTAATGTACCCATGATGAGACTTTTATCAGTAATAAAAAGTTTGAACTTTCTGATTTGTTTTAATTTTTTCATGATTCATCTTTAAATTAGACATCTTAAAAAAAAAAGAGAAAGAACAAAAAAATGAAAAAAATACAAAAAAAATGAAAAAGGCAAAAGGATTAATTATTTATAGCACAAAGGAAAAGAATAAAAAATCACATATATTACATTTGCATGGAGTACAGTAGTGGAAAAGCTCATGAGCTATTTTGCACAAGACGAAGACATAATAGGGTGATCCAACCATCATAATTTACAAGATCCTGACCTACAGGAAGCCTGTCAAGGAGAAATTGCAGAGAATGAAGGTAGAACATATTGAAATGTATCGTCACCAGTTAAATGCCATTGAAAAAAAGAGAATCGATACTTTGTACAAAATTCAGGGTCATCAATGGAGACTAGCTGAGCACTTCAACTAGAAGGTGAGAGATAAAGATAATCAAGAAGGAAATCCAGTTCTGGAAAAAATCCAAGCCCTTATTCATAGTCCAAGAAGAAGTTCAAACTAAACTAGGCTGGATAATATATGCTTAAGAAGATCTTATATGACAAAGGTACCATTTTCACGGACGTGAATGAAAGTGAATTCTCCCATCCTGACAACCCGAATCAATTGAAATGATACATCATCTGAAGATGACATATACATTTTATTTCTATTTTTCATACATATATAATCAAAACTACATGGACCTAATTCTCCCTAAAAGAAATAACCAACAGAAAAGTGATATAAGGGATATATAAGCAGCTCGACTCTGGTGCTATCCAAATCAATAATATGAAGTATTTTGTTTGCATCGCATTATCATTGTCTCTGCGCCTAAACATCATTCACTTAATTCTTTTGCCTAAATAAAAAAAAGAAGACAAAAAAAAAAAGAAAACAAAAAAAAAAAAGAAGAGAAGAAAAAAGAAGAAGGAAAAGAATGCTCGCTAAGTTGAAAAAACAAAAGGGCGGCTTGGGCATATATTAGAGAAAAAATAAAAGATGTCTCATTTAATGGGGATCAAATTTTACCATGTATAATCCATCATCATGACAGAAAAAAAAAAGAGGGATAGCTTTTTTAATATCGCCTATAGCTTATCCTGCATCGTGTAGTCTTGTTAACCTGTAGGTATTGGTCTAGCCAGTCTTGCTTTACCTCTTAAGGTGCATACTTCTCATGCCCTTGACAGAATCAGAGTCCATCACAATCTCCTTTAGTCAGCACACCCCTCCTCAAGTCTTTGTAGCTCCCTCTGCCGTAGCGATAAAAGTATCAGTAGAATTAGAACTACTCACCACAGTAGTATCAAAAACCCTTTCTTAAGTATTAGTAGTTCTGAAACTGCTCTAAAAAAATCATCTTCTACAGTTCAAAAACTGCAATACTCCTTTCTACCCTAACTGTAGTAGTCCTTCTCTAAACCTCTAATGTAGTATCATCTTGTCCTCACTGCAGTCATAGTCTCATTTGCCCCCACTACTGCAGTTTGAGTCACTATTATAACCTGTGGTGTTGCACTTCTAATAGATCCCTGAGTCACCTTCAAAGATCGATTCACCCTTTCTGTTGGTGCTACAGTCCTTTTGCTACCAGTGGCTCCTTTTACTGTCTCCCCTCCCTCAGTTGCATCACCTTTTATTACCATTAGCAGCACAACCTAGCAATTTTTCTCAACTAACCAAACCACCTTTTGTTAACCACCTATCATACCTCTCCATGGTCCAAAGTGAAATCCCAAAATAAATAGCATGATAACTCTTCAGTTAGCCACCCGATGATAGTTATGGCAATGAGAGTTGTAATTTGCACAGACTTTAAGAAAAAAAAAATGGGGGCACATTCTGAGTTGGGCTCATATGCCTCAAAATCCCCATCCCTAGTAAAAGGTCATTCAAACCAAACCCAATAGGCAAACCACTCGACACTTATGGTCTCTCAGTCATGAGAGATCTAATCTCTTACCATTGACAGTATTAAAAATATGTCCTATGGGGGCAAACTATAAGCAACTATCCTATCTAATCTCTGACAAAGTCTTAATAAGGCATGTGCGGATTGAAAAACAGAGGCTACTACTCAAAAATGATCTATTAGCCACACTTCCAAGATAACCTAAAAGTAAAACAGACATCCACAAAGCACCCCTAATAGAAAGGGTAAGAATAGATAAATTTTCCTCACCAGGTGAATAACTGGTAAGATAGTTCATCTCTCGAAATCCCAAACAAAGCAATTAAGGCTCATTAGTGTTTTTGCCAGTATAGCTCTAACCATAAAATACCTTTATTTTATCTGTCACTCTGGCATCACCCCAATTAACAGACCTGTATTTGATACTCAAATAGAAAATCAAGGCCCTCATGTTGAGCCTCTGCCCCCCTCATATCTCCTTAGGGGTGTAAATGAGCCGAGTCGTTCGCGAACAACTCGGTATTCGGCTTAATAAAAGCTCGTTCACGTTCATATCATTTTATAAACGAGCCAAGCTTGAGCCTTATTTTAAAACTCGATGAATAAATAAGCCGAGTTTGAGCAAAATAAAGCTTGACTCGATTAAGTTCGTGAACAGCTCGATTATAAGCTCATGAACAAGCTCACAAAAAGCTCGACTAATAGGCTCATAAATAGCTTTATTATTATTATTGTTATTATTATTATTATTATTATTATTATTAACTTAATAATTTTGTATTCCAAAAAATATATTTCAATACTTTTATAAACTTTTTACTAATTCAAATTGACTAAAATATATATATATTTTTTATTAACATAACTTAATATTTTTATATTATATAAAATATTTTTTTATTAATTAATATTTTTGTAATACATGTAATGCTCAATTTTATGATTACGGTTTTTCACTAATTGGTTGTTTTTACTTCTATATTAGTTTTAAGTATTTTCAATATAGTTATTTTATTAGAAATAAATATTTAGGAAGTTTAATATTTTAATAAGTTATAAATAAGTTTTATAATGAGTCGAGTTCGAATTTAGCTCGATTATAATTTATTAACGAGCCGAACTCGAGTTGAGTTAGAATTCGGCTTGAGTTTTAAGCGAGTCAAGCTTGAACATGATTTCTAACTCAGTCCAAAACTCATGTTCGAGCTTGAGCTCGAAAAAAAAATATGAACAGAGCCTAAACACTTTAAAACTCGGCTCGGCTTGGCTCCTTTACACCCCTATATCTCCCTAGTCACTAGGATCATAGAACTTCTCAATCACAGTGGTCAAATTTACCTGACCATCACCAACTATCATCTAGCTTGCGACATTCTTAGACAAGTCCAAAAAAACTCTTAAAAAATCTAGGAGATATCAAACTCTAAGCTTTAGCACCACCAGAGCTACCTTGAATTGCAGCCAAGCCATAGTATCGAATTCCTCTGGAATAGAAACCACAGCCCTTGAATCCCAAAAATCAAACTCTCAGAAAAATCTCAATCTCCTCGAACTCCTCGTAAAGCCACCATGTAACTATCCTATACCAATCCAAGTTGAGTTTCTCAAACTTTATAGAGTTTCTCAGTCCGCAAATACATGGCTCCACGGATGTAAAGTCACATAAAAAAATTGCATTCACAAAGCAAATGCATGAATCCACCCTCATACATCTATGCAATCATTCATTATAGGTATCATCATAAATCATGCATGGCATAGAAGTCAAATAAAAGGTCCATAAATTCTAAAATATACATATATGAACATGAGTTGTCTATGCACCAACACCTATACAACCATATGCAATCATGCATAAGTTGAGCCAATAGCCTCACTGACACCTCCTAAAGTTGACCTATACTTCTTTGAAGTTAAATGATACCTTTTCAGATCTAATAAATGAAGTGTGACTTCTAGAGTCCTTTTACTCCTAGCAAAGTTTCTTTGAGCCTTCCGAATGGCCCAACCCCTCATATTGAAAAGCCTAAGTTTCTTTGGCTCAACCAAAATCTTTTTAGAATCTCTCGAGCTGACTCGCCATAGACCAAGGCTTTCCTATCAGAATCTTTTCAGAATCTCTTGAGCTGACTTGTTATAGACTGAGGCTCTCCTCCTAGTAAAATCTTTTTAGAATCTCTTGAGCCTACTCGTCATACGTCGAGACTCTCTCTTTACCAAAATCTTTTCAAAATCTGTCGAGCTGACTTGTCATAAGCATAGGCTCTCCTCTTATGAAAGTTTTTTCAGAATCTCTCGAGCAGACTCGCCATAGGCCGAGACTCTCCTACTGAAATCTTTTCAGAATCTTTTGAACTGACTCGTCATAAAACGAGGCTCTCTTTTTACTAAAATCTTTTTAGAATCTGTCGAGCTGACTCACCATAAGTCGAGGCTCTCCTCCTATCAGAATCTTGTCAGAATCTCTCGAGCTAACTCGCTACAAGTCGAGGCTTTTCTTTCACTAAATTATTTTGTCCAAAATTCTCTTCCCCCCAAGAATGTCTAGAAATGGTCACCTAAACATCCATGTGGTTCTTTTTTCATATCTTTTATCCAAATCCATTAATTTTACCCACAAATGTCTACAAACGATCACCTAGACATTTATATGATTTCACTTTTCACATCTTTTATCCGAATCGATCGATTCACCCAAAAATATCTAGTCACCAGCCTAGATATCCCTTTGGTCCATTTTCTCACTTCCATTTATCAGCTATATTTTCCACTCACAAATATTTAGGAATGATTTCTTAAACATCGTTGTGGTTCTTTTTACCATCTCTCTTTTTCAACCATGTTTCCCACCCGAATATGTCCAAGCACTGACTAAGATATCACTTTAATTCCTTATGCTATCCTTTCTTTTGGGTTCACTATCATCAGAATTGCCTTATAGACAAGACAATTTTGATGAGAAGGCAGCTATGAATCCTTAATTTTACACCTCATCATTCAGCTGTAACTTGGCACCTGCTAAGATTAGTGCACTATGCATAGCCAGTATGACAGTCTTGCTAGCAGGTTAGCCAGCAGGGGTCAGGAGGGTAGCATCCCCAGGGTAAAAAATGGACTTTCAATCATATTAATATGAGGATACTTAATTTTTTTTAGACATTGTTACTTTTCCTATCCTGATTGGACCTTCCTTACCAAATAATAATTTTTCAAAACTGACCGAATTTTCTCTCAGAATGACTGCCCAGCTGTTTTAAAATTAATTTAAAGCCTATCGACATTGAATGATAAGATTTTTGAACTCTATAACTCTCAAAAACTGACCTGAAAGCCTAAAAAAACTGACCAAAAAAATGCCTAAAAAATTAAGCAGTGTTGTGTTAGACCTGATACGGCTATGCATCAGGAGCAGCGCGGATCAACATCTATGGCATCGCGATGTTAGCGTCTCTCAGATCTGGCAGTCGCGTATCTCTAGTGTAGGTCCGTGTAGAGCTGACCTGGAGCCGCTTCAGATCTGTCCGCCTTGCCAGTGTCAAAATGACCAAAAACGCCCATATTATGGTTTTTTTTTTAAACATTTTTTAGCCCTATCCTTTACATCTTTTCATATTTTCACTTCCCAAATCACGCTCAACTCATTTTCCTATAAATAGCCCTTCTCATTTCAAACACACTTTAAGTTAGAATTGATAGCTATCCTCTAATTCATTTCTTCTTCTCTCTCCAACCACTCTCTAATTAATTAATTATAATTAATCTTTTTAATTAATTAATTATCTCACCCTAACCAAATTAATTAATCTTTTCAATTTTTCAAAAGTCAAATTAAATTTAAGAGCCAAATCGTAATTATTTAACCAAAAATCTAATCTCCAAACTCAACCTGGTTTGAGGCTAGTGATTTTATCTTTGGATAAATTAATTAACTAAAATTAATAAATTGGAGTCAAATTGGATTTTTTCCTTAATTTTTCATTTAAAAATAAATTAGGGTGCCAATTCCCAAAAATTATTTTCAAAATCAACCAAATCCAAACCTGAGGGTTCCATCGTAAGTCTAAACCCGAATGAGCATCCCGATTCCCTTGAGTGGACTAAGTCGGTGCTCGGGCGAGGCCTCACAGCTATGCTGGGTTTGGTCGGCTATGGATCAATTCTTAACTAATTAACTCCTATATGAAAAGTAAAAGGAAACAAATAGCCTAAAACTTAAGATTTTCTCTAAAAATTTTATGACTTTCAAAGAAAGAGATGAAGTCTGAATTTTGAGAGAGAAAATGAAAAGAAGAAGAAAAGTTATAAATCTTTGTACTTTGTGTCAGTGCCTTGCATATCTTTTTCGAAAAGTTACTTTAGAATGTTAATAAAATATCTTAATAATTGATATTCCATACATATTTTATCATTATCTCTTACTATATGGCAAACATATAGTTAAAGTATACTATTTCTTCTATTTATAGACTATCATTACCTCTGTCATACTCAAGATATACATTTGAAAGTAGCACCCCTTCCCAGGGTTTTAACAAGCCTAGCTACTATATAATGTTATTTAAACTTAAGACACTTGACTTGCCCTATTTAATAGCGATCTTGTCTTCATCTTTGTCATTTGCTAATTTATATAACTATATCTTAGGATTTTCATCCTCGCTAGGGAGCTAGTGCCTTCTTTGTCTAGGGCTATAGAGGCTTTTCCTCGACAAATGGAAACTTATATAAACCTCCTTTATATTATACATGTTAACAACTACTTGGAAATGTTGATACTGTCAATTTATATATATTGAAAAGAATGCCATCATTGGATTATTACAAGTATTAAGAATTTTGAGGTATTACATTTCTCCTTCTTAAATAAAATTCATCGTCGAATTTTTAAGAATAAGTCTATGAATGAAAGAGATAAGGATATTTGGTTTGTATATTTTGTTCGATTGTCCAAGTACATTCTTCTCTTTTTTGATTCCGCCAAAGAACCGTTACCATTGAAATCTCTTTATTTCATAACTTCCAAATCAGCTTGTCAAAAATTGCCATTGGGACTTCCTCATAAGATAGGTCTTGTTTCCATTCGAACGGTTGCATTTGCAATATACGAGAAGGAACATATTTATGAATTATAGAGACATTGAATACTAAGTGTATGTTTTCTAGACTAGGAGGTAAGGCTACTCAGTAAGAGATATTTTAAACTTGATCTAGTATTTTCAATGGACTAATATACCTTGTAGATAATTTGCCTTTGTTGCCAAAACTTATATTCCCTTTCATTGGTGAGATCTTTAGGAACACATGGTCACCAACAGTGAATTGGAGATATCTTCACTTTAGGTTGGTATAACTCCTTTGATTATCGAATGCAATTTTCAAATGTTCCTTGATAAGAAGTACTTTCTCCTTTGTATATTGCATTAGCTCTAGCCCTTCAATAAACTTTGCTCCTACCTCATCCTAGCAAATATGAGATTTACATTTCCTTCTATAAAGGGCCTCATATGGTATCATCTTAGTAGTAAAATGGTAATTATTATTATAAGAAAGCTCGATCAATGGCAAATGCTTATCTTAATTTCTTTCAAAATCTAATATGCAAAATCTCATAATGTCCTCTTGGACTAGCCAGCCATTTAGAGGTGAAAGGCAGTGCTAAAATCGAGTTGGGTGCCTAAAGATTCCTATAACTTTTACTAGAATCTTAAGGTGAATTAAGTCCCTTAATATGAAATAATTGAAGTTGAGACACCATGGAGCTTTGTTATTTCATTAAGGTATAGTTGTGCATATTGTGAAGCTGAACAAGTGATCTTAATTGGCAAAAAGTGAGCCGATTTTATTAGCCAATCTACAATTACCATATCAAGTCCTACCCACTCGACGTCATTGGCAATCTCATTATAAAGTCTATCATGCCATTTAGATATAGGTAATTGTTGAACTAACCCAGGGGGCCTTTGGTGTTCAGACTTAACTTATTGGTAAGTTAAGCACTTTGCTATGAATTTGATAATATCTCTCTTCATCCCATTCCACCAATAATTGATTTAACATCATGATACATCTTCGTTACACTTGGATGCATAATATAATTAGCGTAATGTGCTTCCTTTATTATTTATTCCCTTAAGTTGTCTATAGTAAGGACATACAGCGTCGATCCATGCCTCACGATTCCAATCACCATGGTAAATTCAAGAGCTTTCTCTGCTTTGATATCCTTTTTTAGTTTTTGCTAATTGCAGATTCTTACTTTGGGCTTCCTTAATTTGATCCATCAGAAGGAGCTTGACTTAAAGATGTGCCAAGCACTCTCGTAGCTGACACTTCGAATTGAACACCCAAAACATGTAAGCTTCACATCTTGTTCACTAAAGGTCTTCCTCACACTTGAATATGGGCTAAGCTTCTATATGACTTTTTGCTCAAGGCATCCACTACCACATTTGCCTTCCTTGGGTGATATAAGATATCACAATCATAGTCCTTGAGCAGTTCCATCCACCTTTGTTGTCTAACGTTTAAATCCTTTTAGTGAAAGATGTATTTCAAACTCTTCTAGTTCTATGAACCTTTAATTTTGCACCATCTAATATGCATTTAATCCTTAGAGCCACCTAAATTGGTGAATAGACTTTCAGAAGTCAAACTAAAAAAATCGCCAAAATTGGAAAACTGAGAAACAAAGCCTTGGGGATTGAGACCCATCCTTTTGACCTTTGAACTATTCTCAAATCATCTGAGATTGAATACGAAGTACAATGCAATTAGAATCATGAAAAACAGATGAGAAGAGGGTCAAAATAAGCCAAAATAGCAAAAAATCAATGAGGCAAAGGTCCTGCATAAGGGCTGTTCGATTGGTTGCAATTTGCAACCGCATAACTCCTCTGTAGTTCCACATGCTCCCTATGTGATTGCATGTTTGGAATCCAAAATCCCACATTTGAAACTCTTTTAAACCATCTCTAGGCCTTTTCCTTATATATACAAGCCTCCCACACTCAATTTTAGACATTAAAAAATCAATGGGCTTGCTTGTTTAGCATCTGCATTAAGCAAACATCCTAAAAGGTTACTCTACCAAGGAATGACCTCCTTAGTTTAAAATTTTCTTTTCTTTTCTTTTTTATTTTTTACTTTACTATTGTTCTTTGTTTTGCAAAGCGAATTGGATTGTGACTTCCTAAGCTGACTCGTCAAGTCAAAAGCTTCCTACTATTTAAGGCAAGTCGCTGCCCTCCATCCTAGGCAAGCCTATACCCACCATCCGAGGCAAGAACGCCACTGGCTGAGGCAAGTCTCCTCCATCAACAAGCAGCATAAGCGCAATGTAAGTTCTTTTTTCCTTTTCTTTATTTTGATTTTTTACTTTTCTCTTCTTGAGATTCTCTTCTCACCCTTTAGGCTCCTTGCCTAATTTTTTCTTGTCCACTCCCCGACTATCTTAATTGATTCACTTAGATTAATTAAAATTTGAAACAATTAACTCAACCTAAATAGTTAATTCAACCTGGTAGTCAATTAAAATCAATTAGTCAACTCAACTCAATCAACAAGTCAATCAATGAAAATATGATAAAGTGGTTTGGGTAAAGAAATCCCCTTCTATTGACCTAAATTGGGTGTCTAATTTAGTCAATCTCAATTTTGATCTTGATAATCAAATTGAATTGATCTAATGATTGCATTGAGTGAATTTTTGCAAGTTAGAAACTTAGAAATGTTTGAGAAATTAAGAAACTTGCAAATTTTCTAAGTGATGACTCGGGCCTATAAATCGTGACTAAAACCTCAAAATTGCTCCCGTAACAAGGAAGTAGCGATTGCGAATTCAATTAAAGCCAAAATGCATGAAATCTAATTTAGTCACAAAGAAGATTGCAATGGATGTTACAACTGCTATTCTAGACGCGAAAAGGCATTTTGCAACCATGAATCAGAATAAGCAACCGTGAAATTCACATAAGCAGAGAGGCGTTCCAACGATCATATGAAAAACCAGTGAAAGTGCATCACGTGTCAACTAGCTATTAGAAACTTTAAATATAATGACTGTTATTCTTCTATTGCCACCGCGAAATAGAGATTGCGACTGTAATAACAATAATAACACACAATAAAATTTTCTTTTTATTTTCTTCTCCACTTGGTTGGATTTTTTTTTTGTGTAGATTTTTATCTATATTTTATAGAAATTTATTCATGTTTGATTAAATTGTTGGAAAGCAAGACCTTTCACACATGAGTGAGCAATAATAATAATAATGCACAATAAAATAAAAGACAAAAATCAAATAACACAATAAGCAAGACCAAACACACAAACACACAAGAATCAAAAGCATCAAATTTACATGAAAATCTCATTCAAGAGAAAGAAAAAAGCACAGGACAAATATGATCCATTATTCAATATCAAAGGAGAAATGCAATAGAGAAATTACAAAGGTACGAGAATTCCCACCCAAGAGTTACAAGAACAACCCCTCTTAAAAGTGAGAAAAGGAAAATTCTAGTCATTCTTTAGGGATCCTTTCTCTGCACACCCCACATACTCACTCTCCTTTCTATCTTCTCTCACACACCTCTTTTCTAAGCCCCCAATTAAATTAGATATATAAGTAACTTATATCTTTACATGGTACTAGTACTTAACTAAAATATAAAAATAAATTATTATTTTATCTTTAATATTTAATTTAATTAATTAATTCGTATTTACTTTTAAAAAAATTAATTAATTAATTCTTAAATTTTAATTTTACCAGTTTATTTAGTTATTTTATTTTTTTTCATTTTTTTATAAAATATTATTTTTAAAATACTCTATCACTCATTTGGTAGGTACCTATACCTACTTGTTATATTGTACCTACCTATACCTACGAACCTAGTATCATGCCGCAGCAGTCATGTCTGGAATGTTTACCAAAAGCACTCTGTCGGGGTTGAAGTGGACAAGCAACAATTAACTCATAGTTTTTTATTTAGGTCAAGTTATTGATTGAAAAACGATTTATTTGGTTGTTAATTTTTGGATTCCAGAAATCAATTAAATGCGGTTTTATTTATTTATTATATTTTTTAGCATGTAGAGGTGAATTAATCCTAAATCTATTAATTAGAAGAGTATATATTTATTACTAAACTATATCTTGGTGTGCTTATTTTTATGTTATATGTGTTTGTATTTATCTTATGGTCGTTTTAGTATTTGTATTGGATTTGACTTTTACTTTTGTTTGGTGGTTGGATGTAAGGTTGAGTATGAGATTTAGAGATATCAGACTGTCCTAAAAATACGAATCGAAAATCTCTAGAATCCAAAAATATTCATTGACCGTTGAACTTTTTTCAAACCGAACCATTCTGATGGTACGTTTTTAGAGATTAACAATTATCTATATCGAGGACCGTATCAAACCGTCTTGAACCCAAAAATCGAAATTAAAATTGATTTAAAGTGTGTGTGTGTGTGTATATATACACACACACACACTTTTTGATATTAAATTAATAATTTGAATAATATTCTTATTTGCTGTCAAGATTAGTTGAGAAGCACTTGAAAATCTCTCTGTAACAATTTGAATTTTCGTTTATTTTATAAAATCATATTTTATATGAAAATATATTATTTAATTATTTTTTTATGAAAGCATAATTGAAATTATATTTTTATTTAATTTTATATATATATATATATATATATATATATATATATATATATATATATATATATATATATATATATACATATTTTTTATGAGTTAAAAATATATTATTAATCTTAATTTTATTTAAATGTTAAATGTGTGATTATAATTGAAGAAAGTACTTATATATTTAATTATGAAAATACCATAGTGGATTTTGGAGAATTTATATTTTGATATTTGAATATTAATTTTTAAAAAATTTTTAGAAATTAATATTATGTTCAATTAATTTAAAATATATTGTTAATTATAAAATCTTATTCCGATAATTATGATATATAAATTTAAAGAAAATACTTTACTTACTCAATTATTTGTGAGGATAATTTATTAAATTCTAATTAGATATTTTGAAATTTTTTTAATATGAAGATTATTATCATTTTAATTGTTTAACAAAATTTAATGAAATTCAATTTAAGAAATTTTATTTGGAAGTTTTGGAATTTTGTTTATAATTATCATTATTAATATGAAAGGTTTTATATTAATTAAACTTTGATGATATAAATTAAGGTAAGAAATATTTATGGAAGATTTAATTGAAATAGAATTTGATTATTAAAAATTTAGAGGATTATTATTATTATTGTCAAAAATTTTGTTATATATATATATATATATATATATATATATATATATATATATATATATATATATATATATATATATATATATATATATATATATATATATATATATATAAGAGAAGGGGGTTGGGCACATCTAATTGGCTGGAAACAACCAATAAGATGGTTGTGTGTCAAAGAGGAAGACAAAATGATAAAGAGAGGTAAAGAGAGAGACCGTGAGAGGGAGAGAGGCATTTGAGGGATGTCCAACCAGTGGTGGGCTGCACCGCCACCACCAACAGCTAGCCCACTGTCTAATGATTTCAGATGAAGCGGTGGCACCATGATTGGACGACGGACGACTGTGTACTCGGGGGGAAAGGATTCTTAGCATTTGAAGCTTCAACTCTAGATTTTAGCTAATTTCAGTCGCAGAATCTGACGAAATTGGTCTCATTCGGCTCCTAGTAGTGAGAGCTTCAAGATGATACCTACCATGCCTACTGAAAGTCATCAGAAGTCAAGATCAGAGAAGTGGAGACTAGAGCTTTCGAGGCATTTTTCGACAAATGACGGCGAGTGGTAGCTGTTTTCAAGCTCTAGCATTGAGGCGAGCAAGGTGGGGTTAAGATTGCCTTGATTCGCCACTGGCAGTAATGACACATGGTCGATCAGTGGTGTTCTGGCGGCGGTGCATGGGGTAAATCCAACAACTTCATCTCGCCTTTTTTGTGTGATTTTCAAAGTTCATTCGATCGAATTTTGCAAGAGTAAACCCGAAACTCTTGAATTTCAATTATTGTTGTGTGATATTTATTAGATTCTATTAGTAATTGTTAATTTGATGATTTGGATTACTTGCGGAGATGATTATGAATTGGAAGGACCTAGGAGGGGTCATTAATGTTGTGTTGAGTTGTGTGGATTGTTGAGATTATTTAGAAGTATTTATTTTCTCTGTTGCTTTTAGGTATTGTCCTAGTTATAGGGGAAGCACTGTCGAAATTTCGACAAAGTCTTGATAGTCATTTAGGTATAGTTTTATAGGTGAGTCGGTCTTGTTATGATAATCTTGTCTATTGTTCAGTGTCAATGTCTCCAGCGTCTTTTTATTATAAAGGATCGCATTTCAAGGGAAAGTTGATTAGAAGCGTCGTCAACTAGATAAATGATACTCCCTAATATATTATACTTCTTTTCATGCATTTATTTTATATATTTATATATGTATAATTATGCATTATTATTGCATAGATACATATTAACATTTGATTGTGATTGATGCATTAATAATTGTTATTAAAAAATGTTTGTGATTGTCAGATTAGATTGGGATGATATAGTGCCAATTAGAAAAGTGAATCTATTTACGATGATGTTATGATGATTGATGAGCTATGACTGGTGTTTGACGGCCGGGCCTGCTCATCATTAGGGTTGCTGCCAGTGGGATCAGAGTTGCTTGGTAGAGATGAGTGATGGCCAGGCCCATTGGGTATACGAGACTGATTGTTGGATTAAGAAAGCTAGGATAGGGGAATCAACTCTCCATATTGAGGATTAGTGTGGTACTTTGGATTATATCTCATCTTTATTTGCTTGTGTGATTTGTTTGTCTCTGTAATATGGTACATAAAATGAACAATAGAAATC
This sequence comes from Reutealis trisperma, assembly GCA_947687605.1. NCBI lineage: Eukaryota > Viridiplantae > Streptophyta > Magnoliopsida > Malpighiales > Euphorbiaceae > Reutealis > Reutealis trisperma. The sequence goes on from CANTUT010000112.1 coordinate 71,170, forward strand.
TGTCTATATGACACGAGGTTATTATATTAGCTAGTATCATTCATCGAGTCAAATGCTCATTCTTATTTAAATCATTTTTTAGGTTGTGGAATGAGCTTATGAAGAAATTACAAATTGAGTTATGTTGCCTTTTACCTTTCGACAATATTCTATATTTAAGTATTGAGTTTATATAAATGATATTTGTATATTTGTATTATTATTTTAGAACTCCACAATGTTATGTCTGAAACCTGTATTTTATTAATTGTAAGTTCAATTATTTGTTAAGTTGAAAACTTATTTTGTTAAGTAGAAACCAATTATATGTTATTTGATATTTTTTTGAGATGATAGTGATGATAGCTCAGTGTGGCAATGATTCAAATTGATGTTGATTGGAACTACTTAATATGTGGGCTCATAACCCTATCATATGATAGTTTTTTTGTTTAGTTTGTTGTTTGACTTATTGTGAGCACTGGTAGCTATGTGTATGACTTCGTGTCCTAGTGCCGATCACATGCTCTTGAGTTTGGGTCATGACACTCTCTAAATTGCAAAAACAGTACAAGATCTGTTGATTGTTGATTTCGGCTCTGTCTTATTTTTTTCATGCCTATTTTACTTTTATTTTAATTTGATGGACTTTAATTAGATTTCTTTATTTAAGCTCTATGTTAATTAGATTTCTTTATTTAAGCTCTATGTAATTTTGTTTTTGTAATTTCTTTAATTATGCATTATATTTTTGTTTTATGTACTGATTTAATTTCATATTTAAGTTAAAGAAGTATATTTTTAGTTATTTTAAAAAATTCTAGCAAAAAATTATATAAAAATTAAAAAAATCTTTAGCTCTGTGCTGCTCTATATTGAACTGTCTAGTTAGACTCGAATCTTTATTCTGAACCATCCTGAAAAATTAAAACAGTTTGGTATGGAGATTTTAGTTCTATTGTTTGGTTCCGCAGATCCTATTTTGGAAATCTCCAAATTTCAGTTCGGTTGAAAATCTCTAAATTCTCCTGAACTGTGCTCAGCCCTAGTTGGATGTTTGATGTTCTGTTTCTGGTTCTTATATTATGGAATTTTGTTTTAGGTCTAATGGGTTAATCAAGCTTCCATACAACTCAACTATAAAATAATAAAAATACTAGAAAAAAAATTCATGTCCTTGATTTTCTTTTCATTATTTTTTCCCTTTTTTTTTTTTTTTTTTTCCTAACCTTTGATTTTCTCAGTAACCAAATAAAAAATCACAATGTATCTACAAAAAATACAATAAAAAATCAAATCCTTGATTTTCCTTTTTTTTTTCTCTTTTATTTTTTTAACCCTTGATTTTTTTACTAATCAAACATACAATCATAATATTTTTGCAAAAAATACAAGAAAAATTCAAGCCCTTGATTTCTTCTCTCTATTTCTTTTTTTTTTTTAACCATTGATTTTCTCAAACCACAATATCTTTACAAAAATAAAACAAAAAAAATCAAGCCCATGATTTTCCTTTCTGTTTATTTTCCTTCACTTTTTTTAACCCTTGATTTTCTTAAACCAAACAAAAAAAATCACAATATCTCTACAAATACTTACCTATCAAAACACCGAATCATATATATATATATATATATAATCATACCAAAAAAAAAAAAAAATCCAACTTGATTGTTTTCGTTTCTTAGTTGTTGCTTTTTGGCCTTTTAGATTATTTGTTTCAAAATTCTTAGCAGCTGCCTAAGAAAGAAGAAAAAAAATTAGATGGTAATAACAAAAGGGATCTAAGGGTCAAACAGAAGGGGAAAAATTAGAAAAAGAGAGAGAGAGAGGGACTGATCAGAATGCGCGTGAGAACAGAGAGAGAGAAAAAAAAAATGCAAAACAAAGAGAAAACAGTTAACTAATGAGTTACCTCATAGGTTAACCTATTCAGCAATTATTTTCGCATGTGTAATGCCACTAAGAGGTATGCAAATTAACGGTTCAGTTTAAAATCAAATCACATTGAAAACTGAAAAAATCAAAATTGATTTTTTTATCAAACAAATTGGACCAAATTTAGTGTGAAAATCGATTGAATCGGAAATGTACAGTTTAGTTTATTTCAGTTCGATTAATTAATTTGGACCGATTTGAGAGATTTTACTTTTTTTAGCTATTTGTCTTTTTGTAAAAGTTGAAAATGAAATTCAAGTATATATATATATATATATATATATATATATATATATATATATATATATATATATATATATATATATATATATATATATACACACACTTCGATTGGTTTGATTTTAATCGAAATTTTTTGAGTAAAAATCAAATCGATCTAAAATTTAATTCAATTTTAAAATTTTCAAACCGAATCAAAATTAATCAATCAATTCGGTTTGATTTTTCAATTTGATTTTGCACACCCCTAAATGCCACTAGGAAAGAGTTTTTTTTTTTTTTTTTTTGTCTAGCTTATTTTAGTAGGGTAAAATAGCAGAAAAAGTTAAAAATAGGGAAAATTCAAATCAAGTTTATAAAGATGGAGTACAAATGTAAAAGGTTGCAAAGTTTGAATTTGAATGAATGTGGTTATTCTTAATCATGGATTTGACTATACTTATGGTGATTTTGAGATCCCTATCATATTTTTGTGGGTTTTAATATGATTAGACTGGTGGTGGCACTGTAGATCTTGCACTTTTGGTATTCCCTTTTGTTAATAAAATTTTGTTTTGGTTGGGATGAAAAATTTAAACATAAATAAGGGGCATTGTAGTTTTTTTTTTTTCTTCTAGAGTTTTAATAGTAAAAATAAGTGAAAGTACTAAATATAATAATGAAATTAAAATTGAAGGACTAATTATTTTTAAAAAATAAGAATGAATTAATTAATTAGGTCAAAATCAAAGATGAAAATAATAATTTATTCTAAATATAATTGGATTTATTTCGAGGGCGTGACTAGAAGGACAGGTGAGTGTCTTGGTCCCCGATCCACTGGAAAGTGTATATTATACCCACTATATAATTAGTTTAAATTTTTATAAATAATTTAAATGTTAAAATTATTTAATTACTTTTCATCCTATAAATATAGAAAATCAATAAAAATTTATTTAATTAAAAATATATTTTAATAAAAAATATAATTAGTTATTATTTTTTAAAACAAAAATTATTAGAGAAATCTTAAAAATTTAATCTTTATTTTTTTTCTCCAACTAAATTTATAATGGAAGAAGCTGACGGAGCATATCAAGAAATAAAGATAGTGGGTTATATCATAATTGCCGGATATGAGAAAGTAATTGATTTGGTAGTAGTAGTCACCCACTGAAACATTCGAAGTAGGACATCACAAGAACTTGGAAATAAGCTCTCAAAATATCAGCCACCAACACCTAACTATAAAAGAAGAACCACTCAAGCCTTTGCATCAAAAGCTCATTGATGATGACATTGCTCATTTGGGTGCACCAACACATGTGAACCTAAATGAAAATGAATGTTTAAGGTTCTGAAAATTTATCTATTTTTTAAATAATTAATAAATTTTATTGATTATATTAATAATTATATTAGTAAAATATGTATATTTTATTAATAAAAATTAAATTTATTAAAATAGAAAAATTAAAAAAATATTAAATTATTTTTGAATCAAAATAAAATTTTATTTCAATAATTGTATTCTATTTCTAATAAAAAAAATAAATCAGACAAATTTTTAAGTATTAACTTCTTATTTTAACTTCAATGTATATCTGACTGTCGATTCATTTCTAATTAAAAATCAAATTGAAATCGATTTAAAAGAAATCAAAACCAAACTGAAGCCATTTTCCTCAACTTCGAATTAAATTGAAACAAAAAATATTAAGGTACAATTAAAGTTCAAGGTTTTGAAGAACTAGAATTGTTTTGAACCAAAACCAGTGGTTTAGTTCATATTCAAATTGAAATAATAATTCAAAAAAAAAAGAGAATTCCATTTTTAAAAGGGCCTCTCACTTTGAATGTGAAGTTTCAATAGCTAAAATTTACTACTAAAATATTTATTATGTTATGATAATATTTAAGTGGTGTGATAAGATTTGATGTTTATTTTATCTCTATAGATAGATATTTTTATGTAAATAGAATTCTATTTTTATTCCTATTTCTATAATATTTTACACTTATAAATAAGTGTTACAATCAATAAAGATACATATAAAAATTTATTCTTTCTTCTAATTTCTTTTTTCTTTATTCTCTATAATTATTCTTTATTTTATAATATGTTATAAGCACGAATTTGTTCTATCATTTTTTTTCAAGGTTTTTTTTTCTCTCATATCAAATGACATATGAATCATATATGTTTTTAAATAAACATATGCCTATGACTTAATATACATATATATTCGAGATGTATTTATCTTATTGTATCAATTAAATTAAATATACATTTTTTTTAATACTTTTTGTTGTGGGCATAAAAAAAATTTTGCATATAGATTTTTTTATGTAACTATGAAATCGTTTTTTTTTTTATTTTTTTTTTATTTTTTTTTATTGTTGTTTTGCGTTACAAATTTTATAGTAACAAATTTTTTTAAGTTTCATGATTTTTACAAATCATTTTTTTTATCGTTTTTTATAGTAACAATTTTTTTTTAAGTTACAGAAAGATTTTTTTTATTGCTATTTTATATACATGTTTTTGTTTTATATTATATATTGTTATTATTTTAATTTGATCATCATTTTTAAGAAAAAAATTATTATTTAATGTTATTTAATTTTCATTAAGTAAATTCTAGTTCCTAAAAAACTAACACTATATTTTAAATTTTAATTCCTGAAGAACTAGTATTATATTTTAAATTATAGTTTATGAAAAACTAGCACTATATTTTAAATTCTAATTCATAAAGAACTAGCATTATTTTTCAAATTCTAGTTCTTTAAGAAACTAGTATTATTTATAGTTCCTAAAGAACTAATTAAATAAATAACTAAGGTATAAATTCTTAAAAAATTTTGGCCTAAGTTCCTAAAGAACTGAATATATTGTCTATAAGTTTTTAAAAATCTAATTTAATTATGATCACACTAGATATTATTTAAGTGAAGAAAAGCTGAATATCTCACTATTAATGATTTTTATATTCTTTATAAGAGTTTTAAAGATAGATACGATCACTTGAAAGATGCGGTACAACCACATGTTCAATATGATTAGCTAAATCTACACCTACAAGACTTGAAGTCTATTGTAAAATATAATTTAACCATGTTTAAAATTACGTCACAGCTGAAATTGTGCGGTGATAAAGTTACATGCTCCTATAGCAATAATATAAAAAGTAAAAAAAAAATTTATAAATATTGTTTGTCTTCTAGTGGTTGCAAAAAGTAATTGTTAATGAGAAATTATCAAACAATACCCACTAGTACAATTGCATCCTCTAAAGTGAATACTATAAATTATTTGGTAAATCATGAGAACTCTGAAAGAGTAGCAACTTATATAGAGGACACGACTCAATATTAGTGATTTTATGTAAACTCTCTAAAGGAGTAATTTATAAGGATTTTACAAGTTGTGCATTATAATGAGTTTTTCATTATTATTTTATTCTCAGTATACATACACAATATATTGTGTTGAACCTGCAGTTTAATTAATGAACTTATAGTTCAATAATTAAATCTTGAAGGTTTAACATGAATGCCATTATGTATATCATACATGCTCTTCTTTGAAACTTGTACAAGGACAAGAGCCTCAAATTTTTAGTTATACCATAAATATATTAATATCACTATCTCAATGTGAGAAAATGGGTCCTTAAAAGAGACTAAGAATTTATTTTAATTAGGCACATTTTTTAACATTAGGAGGAGGAAAAACACCTGCAATGCTAAAAAATATCGAAAAATTTATTGGAAGGAAAACCCTTTAAATAATTTTAATCAATGTACAAGTGCGAGTAAACAAGAAGTTCAGAAAATAATACAGTTGCAATAAATTGGGACTTAACTGCCAAATGAATTTATAGATTCTAAAAGAGTGACAAAGTCTTATATTACAACTGCTAATACCCCAAAAAGAGGTTATAGTTTCAATTGCAAATAGAAAATCAATTAATCTCACTACACGCTAAAAGCGTGAATAGTAAATTGAAACTAAAAAGAAAAATTCGTGGAAAATAAAAACAACATCACTCATAAATCTCCTGAAGAGAAACCTCCTAAAAGAAAGATCTCAGTCAAAGAGTTATAGCCAATAATGAGATACAGACTGAGACAATGAAATAATTAAATCCTCTAGATATAGTTTTTGGAGTTTATGATATAAATGAAAACTACGATATCTCAATTATTTTTGTAATATAAGAGAAAGAGTTGGTAGAAATTCAATGATCGTCGACAATGAATTTACCTCAACAGTAGCTCTTATTATTTTAAGATAAAATCTAGATTCAGAATTTATAAGTATAACTGAATATTAGCATAAATGTAATTGATCATCATGGAAAGAGGCAATTAAAGTAGAGCTACACTCATTCTATCATTAACTATGAGAAAACTAATTCTCTTATTATGGAAATTATCATGTTCTGTTATTTGATTAGTATGGCATAAAGAAAGGCTTGGTATACACTTTATGGAAATAATATTTATATGAGAGTCCTAGAATGACTAAAGATATCATAAATGAATACACATTAAATATGTGACATATGTTTCATCAAATTGTAAAAATTCATTTATGGATTAAAGCAATATGGATATGTGGTATAATTAGTTGAGTAAATTCTTATTGAAAAAAAGATATGTGAATAATATACTATGTCCATTTGTATTCATAAAAAGACCATAGAATTGTAAATATTATTATTGCAGTATATATTGATGATTTAAATATTAGTGTGACTCCTAATGAATTTAAAGAAGTATGTACTTATTTGAAAAGTGAATTCGAGATGAAAAACTTAAAAGAAATGAAATTTTGTATCAGCCTATAGACTGATTATCAAGGAGTCTTAATACATCAGTTTACTTATGTGGAAAAGGTATTTAAGCAATTTTGAGTGGATAAATCTTTATCCTTAAACATACCAGCGGTGGTCCTCTTACCTGAAGTAAAAAGATACCATTTTAGACCTAAATAAGATAATAAAGAGCTATTTGACCTAAATAAGATAACAAAGAGCTATTTGATCTTGAAGTACCATATATAAGTGCTATAGGGGCACTCATATATCTTGTAAATTGCTTCGGGCCTGAAATTACATTTGTAAGAAAAATTTCTAACTAGGTATAGCTCTGCACCTAGTAAGATATATTAAAGTGATGTAAAATGTTATCTTCAGTGTGCTATTAATATTATGATTATATTTCAATTAATTCATATTTGAAATAGATCTATATGAGGATGTTGTTATTTGCTTGATCTCCATAATGGTAGATCTTAGACTAACTATGTATTCACTTATGATAATACTATAATTTTATAAAGGTTTTTATGATCCTGAAGTATCTAGCTAAAGATACTCCCATTGTGTTTTGAGAATAATGCAATTTGTATTGTACAAATTAAAGGTAGGTATATCAATGATGATGAAGTAAATATATAAACTTCGCCCAAATTCTTATATATACATGAGTTTCAGAAGAGATATCCATTAAATTTGATTAAGTGACAACCTAATAGACTTATTTACTAAGTCTTTACCTAGTGTGGCATTTTAATGGCATTGTTTAATCGATTAGTATACGCCATTTTAAAATATGTCCTTATCAGGGAGAGCGAATTATTATATGATTGTACTTTTTTTTTTAGTCAAGTTTTTGTCCCACTGGATTTTCTAGCAAGGTTTTTAACGAGACATATTCATAGTGCAAATAATATCCTAAGAAAGTACTATAAATAAAGTATTATATGTGGATATTAGTTAAATATCATTAAGTATACGGTTTAACAACTTGGCGGATTTGTTTACAAAGGCACTCTAACAATCACATTTGAGAAGTTGATAAATAAAATTGGCATGCATCAACTAAAAGAACTTTGTTAAAAATTATGTTTTTATGAGGGGGAGATTTTTGTATACTGTACTTTTTTTTCCTTAGCCTAGGTTTTGTCCCATTGAATTTTTCAGGCAAGATTTTTAATGATGCAGTATTATGACACAAGTTTTGCAAGAACGATGTACTCTTTTTTCTTCACTAAGATTTTTTTCCTACAGAATTTTTTTTTAGTGAGATTTTAATAAAACATATTCTTTATAATAGACATCCAAGGGAGAGTATTATGATAATATTTAAGTGGTGTGATAAGATTGGATGTCTATTCTATCTCTATAGATATATATTCTTATGTAATACAACTCTTTTTCTATTTCTATCTTTGTAATCTATTACACCTATAAGTGGGTGTTACAATCAATGAAGATACATATAAAAATTTATTCTCCCTTATATTCTTTTTTTTCTCTATTCTCTGTAATTATTCTTTATTTTATAATACGTTATTAGCATGAATTTATTCTACCATTTTTTCCTAAGATTTTTTTTTCTCATCTCAAATGACATATGAATTATATATGTTCTCAAATAGGCATATGCCTATAGCTTAATATGCATATGTATTTTTCTTATTATGTCAATTAAATTAAATATACTTTTTTTTTTATATACTTTTTGATGTGGGCATAAAAAAAATGTATAAATTTTGCATATAAATTTTTTTTTATACAACTATGAAATCATTTTTGTTATTGTTGTGATTTATAAAGATTTGATATACTATTTAATGATTAATTAATTAAACTCTAGTTCCTAAAGAATTAACACTATATTTTAAATTCTAGTTCATAAAGAACTAGCATTATATTTTAAATTTTAGATTCTGAAGAACTAGTATTATTTGTAGTTCCTGAAAAACTAATTAAATAAATAAGCTATCAATTCCTGAAGAACTGATATTCTCTATAGTTCTTGAAAAATTGGTATTCTATATAGTTTTTGAAAAACTGGTATTCTATATAGTTTATGAAGAACTAATAAAAATAAATAAATATAAATTCCTGAAGAGTTTGTATCTTACATTCTTGAATAGCTAAGTATCCTAAATTATTGAAAAACTAGTATCCTAATTTGTTAAATGACTGATATCCTAGATTTTTGAAAAACTAAATAAATTGTTTATATGTCTTTGGAAGACTAATTTATTTATAATTTTATTTATAACATTTTGAAAATCTATATTGAGTTACTCAAGTTCTAGTGATGATTTCAAATGGACCACTGCTAGACTTATTAGTCTTTATATAGATTTTAGGGATATTATGTTAACTAATTAGTCCTTATGCTTTGCTCATGCTGTATTGTTGTGGTAGTATACTTTGTTGATGCGAAATTGAGAGTAGCAAACTAATGTAGCATATTACTCATTAATTTTTATTTTGTTGAATATGAAATTAAGCCTAACAAGATCTGAATTAATTGATGTCACTCCTTCGGATATCGAAAATCTAACATTGCTAAAGATTTTTCATTTGTTTGAGAACTTTTTGACAGTTTTGGTACTCTAATTAATCTTTGCAGAGTGAACTTGTTGTTTGCTGTATTTTATCTTCATTTAATAATATTCAATGGGTTACAAATTACAGTGAATATTTGAAATATTTAATTGGTTAATCTATTATATATATATACAGTCCTAATGATTTTATTTTAATAAATGAATAGTATTATATATATGACATATAAATAGAAGATTTGTGTTTTTTTTTTGCATTTTTGTTTGGCATGATTGAAATGATAGCTTATAAAGAATTTAGTTTATATATTATACAGTAAACTCAGCTTATATTAGGAGTATAGAATGATTATAGTGTATAATCTATATTTTGAAGACCTAGACCCATATAATTTACTAATTGACCAATTAATACATTTGAAGTTCCAAAATCCCATGAAATTGATAATTAGATTAAGTTTACTTAAAAGATGTCTTCACTTATACTTATAATATTTATGTGCTAAATTTCTTAGTGAAATTATAAATATGCCATGATAAATATGTTGTATATATATATATATTGGTTTCTCTGATTAGTAAATATAATTTGCTTGTGTCATTGTATATTATTTATTTGTTTTTAATTTGAATTTTAGTATAAAGATTGTTGTGCCTTATAATTAATGGCTAACTTGTTCTCAATTTGCCTTGATGCAAATATATTTTATAATAATTGCCTTATGAGTATAAATTTCATATTGTTTATTTGTTTGGTTTCAGTATGAAATTTGAAATTATTGAAAATTTATTACTTCATTATAAACATGAATTTATTGTAAATGGTTAGATTGATTTATAAATTACTGAAGTTTTTACATGAAATAAGTTTAAATTTTTTTTTTCTCAAAATCAATTGAGATCTGGATTTTTAAGAAAATCAATTTAATATTATTATTTTATTTCCAACACAATGATTTTGATCATCTTTATACTATATGTAAATGGGATTTAAAGGCTGAATATTTCATTATTTAATATTTTTATATAATCTATAAGAGTTTTAAAAATAGATATGATTACTTAAAAGTTGTGGTTTTACCATAAAACTCAATATGACAGGGTAAACATATGCTTAAAAGATTTTAAATTTGTTTCGTAAAATAATTTAATCATGGTTAGAATCATTTCACAGCTAAAATTGTGTTATAATAAAATTGCGGAACATGATATGTTAGAGAAAACATATACTACTCTTCATACCTCTAACATGCTCCTGTAATAACAACATAAAAAGTGAAAATTTACAAATATTGTTTGTCTTCTAGTAGTTGCAAAGAATAATTGCTAATGAGAAATCATCAAATAATGCCCACTAGTATAGTTACATTCTTTAAAGTAAATGCTGTAAATTATTTGGTAGATCATGAAAACTCTGAAAGAGTAAAAACTTATATAGAGGACACAACTCAATATTGATGATTTCATGTAAACTTCCTGAAGCTTCCTGAAGTAGTAATTTGTAAGGATTGTACAAGTTGTGCATTATAATGAATTATTTTATTATTGTTTTATCCCCTATATATATGTACAATATATTGTGTTCTATAATTCAAATATTGAACTTATAGTTCGATAATTAAACCTTAAAAGTTTGGCATGAATATCATTTTATATATCATACATACTCTCCTTTGAAACTTGTACAAGAATATGAGCTGCAAATATTTAGTTGTGCCATGAATATATTAATATCACTGTCTCAATGTGCAAAAATGGATCTACAAAAGAGACTAAAAATTGATTTTAATGAGGCACGTTTCTTGACATTTGGGAGAGAAAAAGTACCTGCAGTGCTAAAGAATGCCGAAAATTTTATTAGAGGGAAAAACTCTTTAAATAATTTTGATCAACGTACAAATTAGAGTGAACCAAAAGTTCAGAAAACAGTGCAGTTGTAACAAATTGTAACTTAATTGTCAAATACATTTATAGATGCTAAAAGAGTGACAAAATTTTATATTACAGCTGCTAATATCCTAATCAATTAAATAATACACATAATCTTTTTTATTGTTAATAAAATTTTGTTTTGGTTGGGATGAAAAATTTAAACATAAATAAGGGGCATTTTAGTTTTTTTCCCTGAAGTTTTAATGGTAAAAATAGATGGAATGACTAAATATAATAACGAAATCAAAATTAAAGGGCCAATTATTTTCAAAAAGTAATAATGAGTTAATTAATTAGATTAAAATAAAAAATGAAAATAATAAATTTATCCTAAATATAATTAGATTTGTTTCGAGGGCATGATTAGGAGGACAGGTGAGTGTCTTGGTCCCCAATCCACTTGGAAGTGTATATTATACCCACAATATAATTAGTTTAAATTTTTATAAATAATTTAAATGTTAAAATTATTTAATTACTTTTCATCCTATAAATATAGAAAATCAATAAAAATTTATTTAATTAAAAATATATTTTAATAAAAATATAATTAGTTATTATTTTTTAAAACAAAAATTATTAGAGAAATCTTAAAAAATTAATCTTTATTTTTTTTCTCCAATTAAATTTATAATGGAAGAAGCTGACGGAGCATATCAAGAAATACAGATAGTGGTTATATCATGATTGCTGGATGTGAGAAAGTAATTAATTTGGTAGTAGTAGTCACCCACTGAAACATTCGAAGTACGGCCTCGCAAGAACTTGGAAATAAGCTCTCAAAATATCAGCCGCCAGCACCTAACTATTAAAGAAGAACCATACAAACCTTTGCATCAAAAGTTCATTGATGAAGACATTGCTCAATTGGGTGTATTAACGCATGTGAACCTAAATGAAAATGAATGTTTACGGTTCTGAAAATTTATTTCAAATCTATTTTTTAAATAATTATTGATTGATTATATTAATAATTATATTAGTAATTATATTTAAAATATATATTATATTAATAAAAATTAAATTTATTAAAAATAGAAAAATTAAAAAAATATTAAATTCGTTTTGAATCAAAATAAAATTTTATTTCAATAATTGCATTCTATTTCTAATAAAAAAAAATAAATCAGACAAATTTTTAAGTATTAACTTCTTATTTTAACTTCAATGTATATCTGACTGTCGATTCAATTCTAATTAAAAATCAAATTGATATCGATTTAGAAGAAATCAAAACCAAACTGAAACCATTTTCCTCAACTTCGAATTAAATTGAAACAAAAAATATTAAAGTACAATTAAAGTTCAAGGTTTTGAAGAACTAGAATTGTTTAGAACCAAAACCAGTGGTTTAGTTCATATTCAAATTGAAATAATAATTCAAAAAAAAAAAAGAGAATTCCATTTTTAAAAGGGCCTCTCACTTTGAATGTGAAGTTTCAACAGCTAAAATTTACTACTAAAATATTTATTATGTTATGATAATATTTAAGTGGTGTGATAAGATTGCATGTCTATTCTATCTCTATAGATAGATATTTTTATGTAAATAGAATTCTATTTTTATTCCTATTTCTGTAATATTTTACATTTATAAATAAGTGTTACAATCAATAAAGATACATATAGAAATTTGTTCTTTCTTCTAATCTCTTTTTTTTTTATTCTCTATAATTATTCTTTATTTTATAATATGTTATAAGCACGAATTTGTTCTATCATTTTTTTTCAAGGTTTTTTTTTCTCTCATATCAAATGACATATGAATCATATATGTTTTTAAATAAACATATGCTTATGACTTAATATACATATATATTCGAGATATATTTATCTTATTGTATCAATTAAATTAAATATACATTTTTTTAATACTTTTTGTTGTGGGCATAAAAAAAATTTTGCATATAGATTTTTTTATATAACTATGAAATCGTTTTTTTTTTTTTTTTTTATTGTTGTTTTGCGTTACAAATTTTATAGTAACAAATTTTTTTAAGTTTCATGATTTTTACAAATCATTTTTTTATCGTTTTTTATAGTAACAATTTTTTTTTAAAGTTACAGAAAGATTTTTTTTATTGCTATTTTATATACATGTTTTTGTTTTATATTATATATTGTTATTATTTTAATTTGATCATCATTTTTAAGAAAAAAATTATTATTTAATGTTATTTAATTTTCATTAAGTAAATTCTAGTTCCTGAAAAATTAACACCATATTTTAAATTTTAATTCCTGAAGAACTAGTATTATATTTTAAATTATAGTTTATGAAAAACTAGCACTATATTTTAAATTTTAATTCATAAAGAACTAGCATTATTTTTCAAATTCTAGTTCTTTAAGAAACTAGTATTATTTATAGTTCCTAAAGAACTAATTAAATAAATAATTAAGGTATAAATTCTTAAAAAATTTTGGCCTAAGTTCCAAAAGAACTGAATATATTGTCTATAAGTTTTTAAAAATCTAATTTAATTATGATCACACTAGATATTATTTAAGTGAGGAAAAGCTGAATATCTCACTATTAATGATTTTTATATTCTTTATAAGAGTTTTAAAAATAGATACGATCACTTGAAAGATGTGGTACAACCACAAGTTCAATATGATTAGCTAAATCTACACCTACAAGACTTGAAGTCTATTGTAGAATATAATTTAACCATGTTTAAAATTACGTCACAGCTGAAATTGTGCGGTGATAAAGTTACATGCTCCTATAGCAATAATATAAAAAGTAAAAAAAAATTTATAAATATTGTTTGTCTTCTAGTGGTTGCAAAAAGTAATTGTTAATGAGAAATTATCAAACAATACCCACTAGTACAACTGCATCCTCTAAAGTGAATACTATAAATTATTTGGTAAATCATGAGAACTCTGAAAGAGTAGCAACTTATATAGAGGACACGACTCAATATTAATGATTTTATGTAAACTCTCTAAAGGAGTAATTTATAAGGATTTTACAAGTTGTGCATTATAATGAGTTTTTCATTATTGTTTTATTCTCAGTATACATACACAATATATTGTGTTGAATCTGCAGTTTAATTAATGAACTTATAGTTCAATAATTAAATCTTGAAGGTTTAACATGAATGCCATTATGTATATCATACATGCTCTTCTTTGAAACTTGTACAAGCACATGAGCCTCAAATTTTTAGTTGTACCATGAATATATTAATATCACTATCTCAATGTGAGAAAATGGGTCCTTAAAAGAGATTAAGAATTTATTTTAATTAGGCACATTTTTCAACATTAGGAGGAGGAAAAACACCTGCAATGCTAAAAAATATCGAAAAATTTATTAGAAGAAAAACCCTTTAAATAATTTTAATCAATGTACAAGTGCGAGTAAACAAGAAGTTCAGAAAATAATATAGTTGCAATAAATTGGGACTTAACTGCCAAATGAATTTATAGATTCTAAAAGAGTGACAAAGTCTTATATTACAGCTGCTAATACCCCAAAAAGAGGTTATAGTTTCAATTGCAAATAGAAAATCAATTAATCTCACTACACGCTAAAAGCGTGAATAGTAAATTGAAACTAAAAATAAAAATTCGTGGAAAATAAAAACAGCATCACTCATAAAATCTCCTGAAGAGAAACCTCCTAAAAGAAAGATCTCAGTCAAAGAGCTATAGCCAATCATGAGATACAGACTGAGACAATGAAATAATTAAATCCTCTAGATATAGTTTCTGGAGTTGATGATATAAATGAAAACTATGATATCTCAATTATTTTTGTAATATAAGAGAAAGAGTTGGTAGAAATTCAATGATTGTCGACAATGAATTTACCTCAACAGTAGCTCTTATTATTTTAAGATAAATTCTGGATTCAGAATTTATAAGTATAACTGAATATTAGCATAAATGTAATTAATCATCATGAAAAGAGGCAATTAAAGTAGAGCTAGACTCATTCTATCATTAACTATGAGAAAACTAATTCTCTTATTATGGAAATTATCATGTTCTGTTATTTGATTAGTATGGCATAAAGAAAGGCTTGGTATACACTTTATGGAAATAATATTTATATGAGAGTCCTAAAATGACTAAAGATATCATAAATGAATACACATTAAATATGTGACATATGTTTCATCAAATTGTAAAAATTCATGTATGGATTAAAGCAATATGGATATGTGGTATAATTAGTTGAGTAAATTCTTATTAAAAAAAGATATGTGAATAATATACTATGTCCATTTGTATTCATAAAAAGACCATAGAATTGTAAATATTATTATTGCAGTATATATTGATGATTTAAATATCAGTGTGACTCCTAATGAATTTAAAGAAGTATGTACTTATTTGAAAAGTGAATTCGAGATGAAAAACTTAAAAGAAATGAAATTTTGTATCAGCCTATAGACTGATTATCAAGGAGTCCTAATACATCAGTTTACTTATGTGGAAAAGGTATTTAAGCAATTTTGAGTGGATAAATCTTTATCCTTAAACATACCAGTGGCGGTCCTCTTACCTGAAGTAAAAAGATACCATTTTAGACCTAAATAAGATAACAAAGAGCTATTTGACCTAAATAAGATAACAAAGAGCTATTTGACCTAAATAAGATAACAAAGAGCTATTTGATCTTGAAGTACCATATATAAGTGCTATAGGGGCACTCATATATCTTGTAAATTGCTTCGGGCCTGAAATTACATTTGTAAGAAAAATTTATAACTAGGTATAGCTCTGCACCTAGTAAGATATATTAAAGTGATGTAAAATGTTATCTTCAGTGTGCTATTAATATTATGATTATATTTCAATTAATTCATATTTGAAATTGATCTATATGAGGATGTTGTTATTTGCTTGATCTCCATAATGGTAGATCTTAGACTAACTATGTATTCACTTATGATAATACTATAATTTTATAAAGGTTTTTATGATCCTGAAGTATATAGCTAAAGATACTCCCATTGTGTTTTGAGAATAATGCAATTTGTATTGTACAAATTAAAGGTAGGTATATCAATGATGATGAAGTAAATATATAAACTTCGCCCAAATTCTTATATATACATGAGTTTCAGAAGAGATATTCATCAAATTCGCTTAAGTGACAACCTAATAGACTTATTTACTAAGTCTTTACCTAGTGTGGCATTTTAACGGCATTGTTTAATCGATTAGTATACGCCATTTTAAAATATGTCCTTATCAGGGAGAGCGAATTATTATATGATTGTACTTTTTTTTTTAGTCAAGTTTTTGTCCCACTGGGTTTTCTAGCAAGGTTTTTAACGAAACATATTCATAGTGCAAATAATATCCTAAGAAAGTACTATAAATAAATTATTATATGTGGATATTAGTTAAATATCATTAAGTATACGGTTTGACAACTTGGCGGATTTGTTTACAAAGGCACTCTAACAATCACATTTGAGAAGTTGATGAATAAAATTGGCATGCATCAACTAAAAGAACTTTGTTAAAAATTATGTTTTTATGAGGGGGAGATTTTTGTATACTGTACTTTTTTTTCCTTAGTCTAGATTTTGTCCCATTGAATTTTTCAGGCAAGATTTTTAATGAGGCAGTATTATGACGCAAGTTTTGCAAGAACGATGTAATCTTTTTTCTTCACTAAGATTTTTTTCCTACAGAATTTTTTTTCAGTAAGATTTTAGTAAGGCATATTCTTTGTAATAGACATCCAAGGGAGAGTATTATGATAATATTTAAGTGGTGTGATAAGATTGGATGTCTATTCTATCTCTATAGATATATATTCTTATGTAATACAACTCTTTTTCTATTTCTATCTTTGTAATCTATTACACCTATAAGTGGGTGTTACAATCAATAAAGATACATATAAAAATTTATTCTCCCTTATATTCTTTTTTTTCTCTATTCTCTATAATTATTCTTTATTTTATAATACGTTATTAGCATGAATTTATTCTACCATTTTTTCCTAAGATTTTTTTTTCTCATCTCAAATGACATATGAATTATATATGTTCTCAAATAGGCATATGCCTATAGCTTAATACGCATATGTATTTTTCTTATTGTGTCAATTAAATTAAATATACTTTTTTTTTTTATACTTTTTGATGTGGGCAAAAAAAAAAAAGTATAAATTTTGCATGTAAATTTTTTTTTATACAACCATGAAATCATTTTTGTTATTGTTGTGATTTATAAAGATTTGATATACTATTTAATGATTAATTAATTAAACTCTAGTTCCTAAAGAATTAACACTATATTTTAAATTCTAGTTCATAAAGAACTAGCATTGTATTTTAAATTTTAGATTCTGAAGAACTAGTATTATTTGTAGTTCCTGAAAAACTAATTAAATAAATAAGGTATCAATTCCTGAATAACTGATATTCTCTACAGTTCTTAAAGAACTGATATTTCTATAGTTCTTGAAAAACTGGTATTTTATATAGTTTATGAAGAACTAATAAAAATAAATAAATATAAATTCCTGAAGAGTTTGTATCTTACATTCTTGAATAGCTAAGTATCCTAAATTATTGAAAAACTAGTTTCCTAATTTGTTAAATGACTGATATCCTAGATTTTTGAAAAACTAAATAAATTGTTTATATGTCTTTGGAAGACTAATTTATTTATAATTTTATTTATAACATTTTGAAAATCTATGTTGAGTTACTCAAGTTCTAGTGATGATTTCAAATGGACCACTGCTAGACTTATTAGTCTTTATATAGATTTTAGGGATATTATGTTAACTAATTAGTCCTTATGCTTTGCTCATGTTGTATTGTTGTGGTAGTATACTTTGTTGATGCGAAATTGAGAGTAGCAAACTAATGTGGCATATTACTCATTAATTTTTATTTTTTTGAATATGAAATTAAGCCTAACAAGATCTGAATTAATTGATGTCACTCCTTCGGATATCGAAAATCTAACACTGCTAAAGATTTTTCATTTGTTTGAGAACTTTTTGACAGTTTTGGTACTCTAATTAATCTTTGCAGAGTGAACTTGTTGTTTGCTGTATTTTATCTTCATTTAATAATATTCAATGGGTTACAAATTACAGTGAATATTTGAAATATTTAATTGGTTAATCTATTATATATAGATACAGTCCTAATGATTTTATTTTAATAAATGAATAGTATTATATATATGATATATATATAGAAGATTTGTGTTTTTCTTTTGCATTTTTGTTAGGCATGATTGAGATGATAGCTTATAAAGAATTTAGTTTATATATTATACAGTAAACTCTGCTTATATTAGGAATATAGAATGATTATAGTGTATAATCTGTATTTTGAAAACCTAGACCCATATAATTTACTAATTGACCAATTAATACATTTGAAGTTCCAAAATCCCATGAAATTGATAATTAGCTTAAGTTTACTTAAAAGATGTCTTCACTTATACTTACAATATTTATGTGCTAAATTTCTTAGTGAAATTATAAATATGCCATGATAAATATGTTGTATATATATATATATTGGTTTCTCTGATTAGCAAATATAATTTGCTTGTGTCATTGTATATTATTTATTTGTTTTTAACTTGAATTTTAGTATAAAGATTGTTGTGCCTTATAATTAATGGCTAACTTGTTCTCAATTTGCCTTGATGCAAATATATTTTATAATAATTGCCTTATGAGTAAAAATTTCATATTGTTTATTTGTTTGGTTTCAGTATGAAATTTAAAATTATTGAAAATTTATTACTTCATTATAAACATGAATTTATTGTAAATGGTTAGATTGATTTATAAATTACTGAAGTTTTTACATGAAATAAGTTTAAATTTTTTTATTTTTCTCAAAATCAATTGAGTTCTGGATTTTTAAGAAAATCAATTTAATATTATTATTTTATTTCCAACACAATGATTTTGATCATCTTTATACTATATGTAAATGGGATTTAAAGGCTGAATATCTCATTATTTAATATTTTTATATTATCTATAAGAGTTTTAAAAATAGATATGATTACTTAAAAGTTGTGGTTTTACCATAAAGCTCAATATGACGGGGTAAACATATGCTTAAAAGATTTTAAATTTGTTTCGTAAAATAATTTAATCATGGTTAGAATCATTTCACAGCTAAAATTGTGTTGTAATAAAATTGTGGAACATGATATGTTAGAGAAAACATATACTACTCTTCATACCTCTAACATGCTCCTGCAATAACAACATAAAAAATGAAAATTTACAAATATTGTTTGTCTTCTAGTAGTTGCAAAGAATAATTGCTAATGAGAAATCATCAAATAATGCCCACTAGTACAGTTGCATTCTTTAAAGTGAATGCTGTAAATTATTTGGTACATCATGAAAACTCTGAAAGAGTAAAAACTTATATAGAGGACACAACTCAATATTGATGATTTCATGTAAACTTCCTGAAGTAGTAATTTGTAAGGATTGTACAAGTTGTGCATTATAATGAATTATTTTATTATTGTTTTATCCCCTATATATATGTACAATATATTGCGTTCTGTAATTCAAATATTGAACTTATAGTTCGATAATTAAACCTTAAAAGTTTGGCATGAATATCATTTTGTATATCATACATACTCTCATTTAAAACTTGTACAAGGACATAAGCTGCAAATATTTAGTTGTGCCATGAATATATTAATATCACTATTTCAATGTGCAAAAATGGATCTACAAAAGAGACTAATAATTTATTTTGATGAGGCACATTTCTTGACATTTGGGGGAGAAAAAGTACTTGTAGTGCTAAAAAATGTCAAAAAATTTATTGGAAGGAAAAACTCTTTAAATAGTTTGGATCAACGTACAAGTTAGAGTAAACCAAAAGTTTAGAAAACAGTACAGTTGTAACAAATTATAACTTAACTGCCAAATACATTTATAGATGCTAAAAGAGTGACAAAATTTTATATTACAACTGCTAATATCCTAATCAATTAAATAATACACAGAAATTTTTTTATTGTTAATAAAATTTTGTTTTGGTTGGAATAAAAAATTTAAACATAAATAAGGGGCATTTTAGTTTTTTTTTTCTAGAGTTTTAATGGTAAAAATAGACAGAAATACTAAATATAATAATGAAATTAAAATTGAAAGACCAATTATTTTTAAAAAGTAAAAATGAGTTAATTAATTATTAAGTCAGAATCAAAGATAAAAATAATAATTTATCATAAATATAATTGGATTTGTTTCGGGGGCGTGACTAGGAGGACATGTGAGTGTCTTGGTCCCCGGTCCACTTGGAAGTGTATATTATACCTACTGTATAATTAGTTTAAATTTTTATAAATAATTTAAATGTTAAAATTATTTAATTACTTTTCATCTTATAAATATAAAAAATCAGTAATTTAATTAAAAATATATTTTAATAAAAATATAATTAGTTATTATTTTTTAAAACAAAAATTATTAGAGAAATCTTAAAAAATTAATCTTTATTTTTTCTTCTCCAATTAATTTTAACTTTTAAATAAAATTTTCTCATTTCCCTGACAGGTTTAGTTTTGTTTGTGTATATGTTTAAAAGAGAGCGAGGGAAAGAGATGTATCTGATATACATTTATAATGGAAAAAGCTAACGCAGCATATCAAGAAATAAAGATAGTGGGTTATATCATAATTGCTGGATATGAGAAAGTAATTAATTTGGTAGTAGTAGTCACCCACTGAAACATTCGAAGTAGGACATCACAAGAACTTGGAATAAGCTCTCAAAATATCAGCCACCAGCACCTAACTATAAAAGAAAAACCACACAAACCTTTGCATCAAAATTTCATTGATGATGACATTGCTCAATTGGGTGCACTAACGCATGTGAACCTAAATGAAAATGAATGTTTGAGGTTCTGAAAATTTATTTCAAATCTATTTTTTAAATAATTAATGAATTTTATTGATTATATTAATAATTATATTAGTAATTATATTTAAAATATATATTATATTAATAAAAATTAAATTTATTAAAAATAGAAAAATTAAAAAAATATTAAATTCGTTTTGAATCAAAATAAAATTTTATTTCAATAATTGCATTCTATTTCTAATAAAAAAAATAAATCAGACAAATTCTTAAATATCAACTTTTTATTTTATAACTTTAATGTAGACTTCACAGTTAATTCGGTTTTAATTGAAAATCAAAGTAAAATCGATTTATAAGAAATTAAAATCAAACTGAAACCATTTTTTCAATTTCGAATTAAATTGAAACAAAAAATATTAAGGTGCAATTAAAGTTTAAGGTTTTGAAGAACTAGAATTGTTTAGAACCAAAACCAGTGGTTTAGTTCATACTCAAATTGAAATAATAATTCAAAAAAAAAAAAAAAAAAAAAAGAGAATTCCATTTTTAAAAGGGCCTCTCACTTTGAATGTGAAGTTTCGACAGCTAAAATTTACTACTAAAATATTTATTATTAATTTTTTATTGCAAAATAGTAACACAATTAATATTTTTTATTCTAAATTTTATAATTTTTATTGAAAATCGAAACCGAAGCCTAAGTTGGAATCTTAAACCGAAACTAAATTATCGGTTGTTGGAAGTGTAATTAAATCGAACATTTTCGGATGAGTTAAGGTTTTTGATTTTGAGGAGCCAAAATTGACCATTTCAAAATTAAAATTGGATCAGAATTAGAACGTGGTAGGGACTATTTCAATGCGCTTAAGAGAGAAAAAGAGAAAGAAATCATGGCAGGTTATGAGCCTTTTTGACTTGGCTCATTAGTTGGATGACAAGCAATATTTTATGTTGAATTGTGTATGGCATGGAAAATGAAATGAATCATCGCAAAAAGGTGGTAACCCAACCCAATTTTGCCTATTAACAAGGAGGAGCTAAGTCATTACCACCATTGATTGTGCTCAACATCATGGCAAATCTAACCTTAGATTATGTTTGATTCATAAATGTCACAGCCCGACTTAGGGAGCTATGACAATCTTACGACACGGGAAGATATAAGGTCATCCACACCCGTAAAATCCTTAACTTATATAAAATTACTTATCAAATACCCATATCTTATTTAATTAATAAATAATAACTTATAAAATTTGCGGAATAGGCTCATAAACTTCTTACATCTTAAAAACAGTTCTTATAAACTAAAGTTAAAGGAAAACATTTGAAATTAACTCAACAAAATAAAAGTCCAAATAATCCCAAACTTAAAACCACAAAACATCAATTTAATTTAGTGTATTTATTTTACAATTTTGGTCAAATGACCAAAATATCCTTGATCAGTGGCAGTTGTCAGGGTTATTTTCGGTATTTTCTAGATAACTTTTCTGTTTCTTATTCTTTTTCATTCAAATGAAAACCATTGAATTTTATGTAATATTTGGGACCTATTTTTAGTATTTTCTTGATTTTTAACTCAGATACCCCTGATCCACTGTCTTAGGGTCAAAATGACCAAAATACCCCTATAGTCAAAACATCCCCTATTACTATCCTAACTTAGTCTTTACATTATTAAACATCCTAAATCATATTTTGAACATAAAATAAGTCACATTATACCATATTTAATGCACATTAAATCTTATAATTGCTATCTTTAGGCAGAGTGTTACAATTAAATAATCAAAAAATAAAATAGTTGTTTTATGTGAAATAATTATTTTAAGTTTTGGTTTAAATTTTATATAAAAATTTCTAATTCCATATAATAGCAAGTTTCAATTTTTATGAAATACATATTTCACAAAAAATTAAGAAATTGATATTTTTTAAATTATGAAATAGAGTATTTTCATTTTTAATCTTAAAAAATATGGGCAAGTCAAAGCTTCCCACTATTGTCTTTTTTTTTTTCAGATTTTAATTTTAATTTTTAAATTTTTTGTCAAATAAAAATTTTATTTATTATGCATTTAAATTATTTCTTAAATAAAATTTAGTAAAATTATATTTAATTTTAATATTAATAGTGAAATTAATTTATAAGGATATTATAGTCATTTATATAAAATAGAATAGTTATTCTGTACTATAAAATAAATTATAAAATTGGAATAATTATTCTATTCCTATCCTATTCTATTTTTCAAGAATTGTTCTTTTATTTTTTGTATATTCTATTTCTCGAATCAAACATAATCTCAGACTTTGGAAAACAAAATTATACTTATGTAAAATAATATATAAATAATTTAATTAAAATATTTTTATTTAAATAAATAATTATATATCAAATATAAATATTAATACCAATAAAGGAAATGGCATATTTATCTTTACATTTGTCAAATTATATATTAAATATAAATATTAATACCATTAAAAGAAAATAGCATATTTATCCCTACATTTGTGAACTAGAACAATAATATTAGAACAAATTAATAATGATTGTTTAAATATAACTTATTTGCATAAAAGATTTTATTATTTTCTAAATTTTGTGCAAAGTATTATCGAAATATTCTTGTGATTTTTGATATTATAATGCCAATTTTATAAATTTTTAATAGAATATGAATCTTACAATACATTAATTTTATTTGTTTTAAAAACCAAAGTTTTAAATGACTTAAAAGAGTAATTTATTATATATATATATATATATATATATATATATATATATATATATATATATATATATATATATATATATATATATATATATTAAATTTTAAGCACACTAAAAACTAATATTGAAGTTAGATTTTAATTTCAATGATAATTCTAGAATGTGAATATATGACTACTATGCATTTTTTATTCATCAAAATAACAAGAGAAAAATCAAATTGTTATAGACTAAAAAACAATTATAAAGAATAGAGAAAAGATAAAATAGAAGAGAGAAATTTGTATGTCATTTCATTGATTATAACACTTATTTATAGGTGTAAAAAGTTACAGAAATAGGAATAGAAATAGAGTTCTATTTATATAAGAATATCTATCTATAGAAATAGAATAGACATCCAATCTTATCACACTATTTAAATATTATCACAATACTCCTCCTTAGATGTCTATTACAAATAATATGCCTTGTTAAAATCTTACTAAGAAAAAATCCTGTAGAAAAAAAAATCTTAGTAAAGGAAAAAGAGTACATTATTCTTGTAAAACTTGTGTCATAATATTGCCTCATTAAAAGTCTTGCCTGAAAAATCCAATGAGACAAAACTTAGACTAAAGAAAAAAGAGTGCAGTGCATGAGAATCTTCCCCTCATGGATACATGATTTCTAACAAAGATCTTGTAACCAACGCATGCCAATTTTGCTCACCAACTTCTCAAATGTTGTTGTAGGGAGTGCTTTTGTAAATAAATCTGCTAAGTTGTCAAACAGTATACTTAATAATATTTAAGTAATATTCACATATAATAATTTATTTATAATATTCCTTTAGGATGTTACTTGCACCATGAATATGCCCCATTAAAAACCTTACTAGAAAATTTGGTGGGAAAAAACATAGTTAAGGAAAAGAGTACAATTCATACACTATTTTGTCATTATAAGATTGCCTTATTAAAATCTTTGTCCAAGAATACCCTTTAGGACAAAAACTCGACTAAAGAAAAAGAATACAATCATATATTAATTCGCTCTCTCTTGATGAAGATAAATTTTAACACAGCGTATACTAATTACATAAGCCTGTTAAGTTGTCACTCGAGTGAATATGGCGGATATCTTTTCTGGAGCTCATGTATATATAAGAATTTGATTGAAATTTATATATTTACTTTGGTCATCCTTGATATACCCACATTTAATTTGTGCAATGCATATTACATTATTTTTAAAATATAATGAGAGTATATTTAGTAAGGTACTTCAGGACCACAAAAAACTATTATAAAATTATAGTACCACCATAAATGAATACATAGTCAGTGTAAAATTTACTATTATGCAAATCAAGCAAATAACCAATATCCGCATATAGACCAATTTCAAATATGAATTAATCAAAATATAATCACAATATTAATAGTACATTAAGATAGTATTTTACTCCATTCTAATGTCTCTTAGCAGGTGCAGAGTTATACCTAACTAGAAATTTTTTTTACAAATAAAATATTATGCCTGATGCAATTTGCAAGATAGGTGAGTGCCCTTATGGCACTTATATATGGCACTTCAAGATCAAATAGCTATTTGTTATCTTTTTTAGCTCTAAAAAGGTCTTTTTTTACTTCTAGTAAGCGGACTACTTATTTATGTGCTTAAAAGAAAAGATTTATTTATACAAAATTGCTTAAATACCTTTTCACTTAAGTAGACTAGTGTGCTAAGATTCCTTAGTATAAATAATCGATCTGCAAGCCGAAATTTTATTTCTTTTAAATTTTTCATCTCGAACTCAGTTTTTAAATAAGTACATACTTCTTTGAGTTCTTTAGGTGTAATACCCAGAATTTTCAATTATTTTATAAAATCTTATTTTTGTACGGAAATATATTATTTTAGTATTTTTCTTATTAAAGCAAGAATTGAAATTATATTTCATTAAATTATATATATTCATACTATTTGAATATGCATTATTAGTGGTAACTTTAATTAAATATTATATATGTATATAATTGAAGGAAGTAATATGTATATTATTATGAAAATATTATAGTAGGTATTTGGAGAAATTATATTTTGATATTTGAATATTAATATTGATACTAAATTAATATTATATGGTTAATTATAGTATTTTATCGGAAGTTTGGATTTTCGTTATAATTACTATTTTTATGAAAGTTTTTTATTAGTTGAATTATTATTAGTATGTAAATTAAGATTTATTATTATTATTATTATTATCATCATCATCATCATCATTATAAAGTTTAGTGTATATATATATATATATATATATATATATATATATATATATATATATATATATATATATATATATATATATATATATATATATATATATATATATAAGTATGTTTTAAATGAATTAAAAGAAGAAGAAGAATGGGAAGCATTTTGATTGGTTGTTGATGGAACGAGATAGAAACAGGAAAGCAGAACGGGGAAAGAGAGAGAGAGAGAGAGAGAGAGAGAGAGAGAGAGAGAGAGTCAGTGTGCCAGAGAGCCACCCTCCAGCCGACGGTGGGTTACACCGCCACCTCCAAGTGGCAGCCCACCTGCCGATGAGCATCTGGGTACAAAGAGCGGCGGCAATCGACGACCGACGGCAGCAGACGCGTAGAAGGAAGAACCGCCGGCGTTGAAATTTCAAACCCAATTTTTGGTCTATTCCGGCGGCCAAATCAAGCAAGGCTAGTCCTGTTCGACTCCTAGTAACGAGGGCTTCCTATTGGTACTGGCCATGCCTCCAATTGCCCACTGAAAATGGAGATCGGAGCTATGGAGACCGAAGTTTTTGAGGCATTTTTCAGCGGTATGTGGGCGAGTGGCGGCAAGTGGTGGCCGTTTCTGGACTCCTAGTGTCGAGACGAACAGTTTGGTATGAAAATTGCCCAGGTTCGCCAGCGGCAGCGGGGGCGCCTGGCCGGCCGGCGACGCTCTGGTGGCGGCGCGCGGGTCAGTCCAGTAGCTCTGCTTCATCATTGAGATGCAACCTACGATGTTCGTTCGGTTGGAATTTGTGAGGGCAAACCTGAACTCTTGTATCTCAGTAATTTAGGTTTAGTATATTTTAATTTGTAATTGTTAGTTAATTGTTGAATTGTGTTGATGAGTATGAGTTGAAAGGACCCAGGAGGGGTTGTTATTATTATATTGACTGCTAAGATTGTTTTAGAAGTGTTTTGTGTTCTATTGTCTTGGGGTGATATCCGAGTTTAGGAGAGATTCTGTCAAAATCTCGATAAGAGTCTCGATAGTTTTTTAATTATGTTTTGATACATGAGTCATTTGTATTCTGATAACACCTCTTATTGTTCAGTGTTGATGTTCTGGCGTCTTTTTATTTCCCAGAGTTGCACTTCCGAAAGAGGTCGGTTAGACGCGTCGTCAATTAGGTGAGTGATACTCCTTAATATGTTATTTTATTTTTATATGCATCTGCATTTATTGTATGTATATATATATGTATATTATACACTATTATTGCATAGATGCATATAACATTTGTTTGTGATTGATGAATTAATATTTTATACTGTACTGTGATTGTAGTTGATGGATGGAGATCGAGAGGATACAGTACCATCTAAGATCATGGGTATGGATTATGACTATGGTTATGATTGGGATTATGATGAGATTAAAAAGATGAGTTATGACTGGTAGATGCTAGCCGGGCCTACTCATCGCCAGGGCCACTATCAGTCGGGTCAGGGCTGCATGGTACAAACCAGTACTTACCGGGCCTATTGGACATAAGAGATAGAGTATTGGATTCAGAGAGCTAGGATAGGGGGATCAGCTCCCCATATTATGTATTAGTGTGGTACTGTGAACTGTATTTCATCCTTACTTGATTATGTGATCTGGCTGTCTCTGTGACATAGTGCATAGCATGATCATTAGAATCTGTCTGTAGGACACCAGTTTAATATATTAGTTAGTATCATTCACTGAGTCGGATGCTCATTTTTGTTCAAATTATACTTTTCAAATCGAGGAATGAGCTTGTGAAAGGACTAAGGTTGAGTAGAACTGCCAAGTGCCCTTCGGCAGTATTTTGTATATAAGTACTGAGTTACATAAATAATATGCTTAACTATATCATAATTCTAGAACTCCACAATGTTATTTCATCTACCTGTATTTTGTTTGGTATTCAATTGTATTATATGTATATTTTTAAGTTGAGACATTGTTAAGCAGAATCCAAGTGTATGATAAATGATATTTATGAGATAATTGAGTTATTAGCCCAGTGTGGCCTTTGTTTTAAATTAATGTTGGGTTGGATCTGCTTAAAGCTTGGGCCCATAGCCCTTTACAATTTTGCTTTCTGTTGTTCAGTTTTCTGTCAGACTTATTACGGGTACTGGTAGCCACGTACACTTTCCTTGTCCTAGTACCAGTCATGTGCCATGGGGTTCGAGGTGTGACATTAGGAGTCACAATGATATTTAAATCATCAATATATACTGCAATGATAACATTTACCATTCTATGGTATTTTATGAAATCAAATGAACATAATGTATTATTCACATATATTTCTTTCAATAAGAATTTGTTAAAATAATTATATCACATGTCCATATTGCTTTAAGTCATACAAGGGTTTTTCTAATTTGATGAAATATATGTCACATATTTAATGTGCATTTATTTATGATATCTTTAGTCCTTCTAGGACTATTATATAAATATCGCTTTCATAAGGCGTATATTAAGCATTTCTTTTATTGCTATACTAATTAAGTATTGAAACATGATCATTTTCATATTAAGAGAATTAGTTTTCTCATAGTTAATAATAGAACTAGTCTAGCTCTACTTCAATTGCCTCTTTCCATAATGATCAATCACGTTTATGCTAATATGCAGTTATACTTATAAATTCTGAATCTAGATTTTCTCTTGAAATAGTAAGAGCTATTGTTGAGGCAAATTCATCATTGATAATAATTGGATTTCTATCGACTCTTTTTCTTATATTGCAAAAATAATTGAGATCTCATAGTTTTCATGTACATGATCATCAACTCCAAAAGCTATATCTGAAAGATTTAATTATTTCGTTGTCTTGGTCTGTATTTCATAAATAGCTCTTTGATTGAGATCTTCCTCTTTAGGAGATTTTATGAGTGATGCTACTTTTCTTTTCCGCATATTTTTATCTTTAGTTCTAATTTACTGTCCACACTTCTCATATGTAGTGAGATTGATTGATTTTCTATTTACAATTGGAACCACAACTCTTGCTGGTGTTTTAGCTATTGTAATATAAGACTTTGTCACTTTTTTAGCATCTAGAAATGCATTTTACAATTAAATTACAACTTGTTGCAACTGTGTTATTTTCTAAACTTCTGGTCCACTTTAATTTATATGTGGATCAAAATTATTTAAAGGATTTTCTTTTCAATAAATTTCTCGACATTCTTTAAAACTGTAAGTGCTTGCTCACCTAATGTCGAGAAATGTGCCTTATCAAAATAAATTCTTAATCTCTTTTGTGGACCCATTTTCACACATTGAGATAGTGATATTAATATATGCATGGCACAACTAAAAATTTGCAGATAAAAATATTAGGCTCATGTCCTTGTACAAGTTTCAAAGGAGAGTATGTATAATATACATAATAAAATTCATACCAAACATTTAAGGTTTAATTATTGAACTATAAGTTTAATGCTTAAACTGCAGGTTCAATATAATATATTGCGTATGTATATTGAGGATAAAATAATAATAAAATAACTTATTATAATGCACAACTTATTGATAAAATAAAATCCAATTAAAATGTAAAGACATTAAAAGCAAAATCCAAAAAAAAAAATGTAAAATCCATATAAATTACTTCTTAGGGAGTTTACATAAAATCATCAATATAGAATTGATTTGTGTCCTCTATATGAGTTGTTAATCTTTAAGAGTTTTCGTGATCTACTAAATAATTTATAACATTCACTTCATGGAAAGCAATTGTACTAGCTGGGATTGTTTGATAATTTTTCATTAGCTATTATTCTTTGCAACCACTAGAAGACAGATAATATTTGTAAATTTTTATTTTTTATACTGTTGTTATAGAAGCATGTAATTTTATCATCGCATAATTTTAGCTATGAAGTAATTTTAAATATAATTGAATTATATTCTAAAACAGACTTTAAGTTTTGTTGGCGTGGATTTAGTCAATTATATTGAGATTGTGGTAGTATCACATGTTTTAAGTTATCATATCTATTTTTAAAACTCTTTTACAAAATATAAAAATCAGTGGGATATTCAACCTTTAAATCCTTACTTAAATGAGATTTAAGTATGATCATATATAACTTTTGTCTTGTTTTGATTTTAATCACATATTAAAATTATGAATCATAAAAATTTTTCACAAAAATTCATTTTAATGTTATATTTCTTCAAGTTGAACCACAAATTTACAAATTAAACATATCAGCTTTTAAAGTCGGTCAAATTATATACAATATGTGTCTTTTAACTTTGATAAAATATATAATGACTTTTATCTCATAAATTTATTTTAATAAATATAATGAAATCATATCAATACAAAATCAATCATTAATAATTATAATAAATAGGCACAAATTATGAGCAATAAAAAAATCAATTTTAAACTTTTTTTTGATAAAATTAGAGATATACAACTCCAATAAATATATTCTTATGTAATGATAAAGTATTAACATTTTTTCAGCATAAAGCAACTACATCACAAAATAATTAAATTTTGAACGTTTTTAACAAAATTTTTACTGAAAAGCAATAAATCCAAGCTATAGTAGCAAAAATTTTTTTTAGCAATTTAATAATCAAATAGAAAATTTTAGCAATTTAATGATCAAATAAAAATTTTGAATTAACAATATAATATATGATTAAAAAGAATTTCAATTAAAATGCCACTAAGGAAATCATAAGATAAATAATTAATTAAGACCAATTCAAGAATTTCAATATTTAGAATTTATGATAAATAATTCTTACTCATGATATCGAAAGCCATAAATTAACACTGTTTAAGTAATATACTAAACAAGATCATAATAAAATCAGTCATTCAAAAACTTATAGATAATTTATTTAATTATCCAGGAATGTAGAATATTGGTTTTAACAAATTAGGATACTTAGTTATTCAAGAGCTTAAAATGCCAATTTTTAAGGAATTTATGTTTTATTTATTTATTTATTTTGATTAATTCTTCAGAAACTATATAGAATATTTATTCTTTAAAAACTGTAGATAATATTTATTCTTCATAAACTATATGGAACACTAGTTCTTCAGGAACTGTAAAGAATACTAATTTTTCAAGAATTATAGAGAATACTAGTTCATCAGGAACTGTAGAAAATACTAGTTTTTCAGGAACTATAATTATTATTAGTTATTCAGAAACTGTATAAATTATTACTTGTTCATAAACTGTAAAGATTATTAGTTGTTCAGAAATTGTAGAGATTATTAATTTTTTAGAAACTGCAGAGATTATTAATTCTTCAGAAACTATAGAGATTATTAGTTTTTCAGGAACTGTAAATATTATTAGTTTTTTAGGAAATATAGATATTATATTAATTTTTCAGGAATTTATACCTTAGTTATTTATTTAATTAATTTTTCAGAAACTATAAATAATACTAGTTTTTCATGAACTACAATTTAAAATATAATGCTAATTTTTCATAAACTAGAATTTAAAAAATAGTGCTAGTTCTTCAAGAACTACAATTTAATTAATTAATCATCAAATAGTATATCAAATTTTTATAAATCTCAAAAAAAAATTTTTTTTGAGGTTTTAATTAATTATTCAAAATATTTAATTAATTAATTTAAAATCTTTATGAACAATAATAAAAAAAAAATGATTAACTATTCTAAACAAAAAGTATAAGTATATTCCAAAAAAGAAAAAATTTATGGTCTAGCTATCAATTTGTATATTGAGTTACAGTGGTTTTGAATTTTTTTTTTTCAAAATATATTTGATAAAGAAAAGAACACATAAATAATAATAATAATAATAATAATAGTAATTAATTAGACAAAAATTATTTGTCATAGATCTTGAATATTGTTTATTCAAATTTTTCACTTTAATTGGGTTGTAGTAAATTACAAGCTATCCAAAATTATAAACAGTATTGTAGAATGATTCGTACTGATAACATATTATAAAATAAAAAATAATTATAAATAATAGAGAAAAGAGAGAATAAATTTTTGTATGTGTCACTTCATTAATTATAACACTTATTTATAATTGTAAAAAATTATAGAGATAAAAATAAAAATAAAATTTTATTTACATAAAAATATTTGTCCATAGAGATATGATAAACATCTAGTCTTATCACACTATTTAAATATTATCACAACACAAATCTCAATTAAATAATAAAAATTTTTAGAAGTGTAAACTTATTTATATAAGGAAAATATGATCGTTTACTTTTGAGAAGCCGGTATAAACTTTTTTAAAATTGTGTGGGAGGGGCCGAATAATCATAATTATTAAAAATTTTCAATTACATATAATAAGTAAAATTAATATATTATAAAAAAAAATATTCTAACTCGTTTTAAAATTAATATTTAATGTATCACATAATGAAGAAAAACTGTATATATCAAATATTGAGAGAGAATAATAATTAAATTGCTTGAAATTTCGTATCATCATTTTCTCTAGGTAAAAAACTTCTGGATATATAAAACTAAATATATATAAAAACTTTAGTCAAATTCTCCATTTATGGTTAATATTAAGTATTAATAATTGAGATTAGCAGTAGAGAATAGAAAACAAAACGTGTTAATTATTAGTATTATTTTATTTAAACGTGACTTCGAATAAAATTCCAACTTAGCTCGGACTCCAATAATGATAACTTTGAAACTATATTTAATTATTATTTTCAAACTGTGCACGAAAAGCAGGCTGAATGGGAGTAATTCCTACTAAAGGGATAAGACACCATTCTAATTGCAAAGGATATTATCATGAATAGTAGTATCTGCTATATGAACGTCTCTATCACCTATCTTTGTCCTAAAACAAACTTCCAAAACACTCGTATATAAACCTCTCAAACTACGGATAGCCCGTTTGACACACCAATTTACTTAACAGAATTACAATATTAATAAATAATACTATTTTTATGTTATTAATATATACTATTTTTATTTCATATAATTCGTATTGAGTTTAATAATTTTAAAAATTTAACAAACTCATGATATCAGTATTATTTAAAATCTAATTTTCATATCTTTAATAATCGTTACCCAATCAAATTAATGATTTTATTATCTATGAAGTTTTAATCCTTAAAATAGCCTTACCTTTTTATTTTATGTATTAAAAAATGGCCTATATAGTTATCATAGCCTTAATTGATTTTAGTCCAATCATTGCAAAATTGATACTGAACTTCAACCTTTTTACATTTTTTCCTCGCTAACCTTTCTATGATAAGCCTACGACCATAAGCATATAACTTTTATATTTTAAAATCTAAATAAAATTATATTGACCACTAATGGTACCATAATATTAATTTTAATTGACTGTAACTATGATGTATATTTAAGTCAATGAAAATGAACCCTGATGGCAAATCAGGCCAGAAAATCCTCAATTGGGTTTACATCAATGGCTGACAGACTCCATAGAGGATGACAAAAGATCACTAAGAGTAGAAATAAAGGCAAAATAAGTGGGTGTAACTTCATAGAGGTATGATAAAAGATTATTGAGAGTAGAAATAAAGGCAAAATAAGAGGATAATTGATGTGAAGGCTATTTCAGAGAGATTCCTGAGCCGTTGGGACAAGCAGCAGCCAAAGTACAAAAAATACTAGTTCGGGCCAGCTAGAATTTGGGGCCTTATAAATATGCGATTCAAAAGGAAATGGGCCACCGACTCAAAGTCATCGCCTTTGGCGATGAGCGACGTCATTTTTTGGCCAAATTCCTTCGTTTGGGCCTTTAAAATGGCAGTTAATCTATTTATAAAAACTTTTTATTTCTGTCATAACTTTTGATATTTAATTTTATTTTCGGCGCTGCTTGTGGTGTTCATCTTGTTTAGTTTCCTATTTTTATTTATGGTAACATTGTAATTTCGCTATTTATGGCAGTTTTGTACTTAGGGTTTCGGGCTCCTTATTTAGACTCTTGTTTTGGCCTGTTTGAGTAGGGAATAATTTAGTCATATTTTGAAAACCCTAAATTTGGATTTATCCTTTTTGCTTACGCTGCGTCAGGTGGTATCAGAGCTTATGGCGACTGGCGGTGGTCTTCGTGACGGTGTTCAGGAGGCTGGAGCCCTAATCCTTGGGGACGACGCGCTGCAACGATTGGAGCAACGTTTAGAAACACATATAGAGTAGCAGATTGATCGCAGATTTTGGCGTTTTGAGGAATGCTTTGATGCAATCGTAGATCGTTTGGATGCTATGGGTATCGATATGAACCGGGATCGAAATAATGACAAAAGGCCAAGAGTCGAAGCTGCTCGTGGTAATCCTGTCGAGAGACCTGTCCCTATCCATAGGCGGCCAGATAACGAGAATGATTTTGAGTCTGAAGATGAAGAAGAGTTTGCAGGAGGTCGGTATGATAGATATGGTGGGAATGGAGATCGGGGTCAAGAGGATGATTATAGACGACATAGGGATGATAGAGAAGATAGGGATTTCCGTTTAAAAGTTGACATCCCTAGTTTCAATAAGGGTCTGGGCATTGAAGATTTTTTGGATTGGATAGCGGAGATTGATAGGTTCTTTGACTATATGGAAATGCCTATTGAGAAGCGAGTGAGATTAGTGGCCTATCGATTAAAGGGCGGAGCTTCTGCCTAGTGGGAGAGGACCTAGAATAGAAGATTCCGTGAAGGCAAGGGACGAGTTCGCACTTGGTACAGGATGAAAAGCTTGTTGATGCGGGAGTTTTTGCCTCCAGATTATGAGCAGATCTTGTTTCAACAATATCAACGTTGTCAGCAGGGCAATTGTTCAGTCCATGAATACACCACAGAGATCATGAGGCTGTCTGAAAGAAATAACCTAACCGAGTCAGAAGGACAGCAGGTTGCTAGATACTTGGATGGCCTGAGACCAGTGATCAGAGATAGAATTGGTGTACAGTTTGTGCGAACCCTAACTGAGGCCAAGAACATGGCTATGAAAGCAGAATTGATGCAACAAGAGCGGAGTAGGAGGAACTTTGATAGTTACAAGCCTGCTGGTGTCCTTGAGAAGGCTACTAGAATAGACCAGGATGTTGCTGGGCGTACTGAGCATTATAGTAACAATCGCTATAACAATGAGCGAAACTAGGGGGATAAGGCTGTAGGCAAGCGAGCAGTGAATGAAGGAAAAGACAAGGAAGTGCAGAAAGTAGCAAACCCTTATGCCAAGCCAACTGTAGGGAAGTGTTTCAGATGCAATCAACTGGGCCATAGATCTAATGAGTGTCCTCAACGAAAAACTATCAACTTGGCAGCTAGAGAAGATGAGGAGGAGGAGTACAGCTATGAGCCAGATGGTGATGAGGATAATTTTGAGGACCAGGAACTAGAAGGGGCCACCTATGTAGTGCAAAGAATGATGCTCGCACCAAAACAGGAGAGGGAGTCCCAGCGCCACTAGTTGTTTCGTACTCGGTGCACTATCTTTAGTAAGATCTTTGCTGTTGTTATTGATAGTGGTAGCATGGAGAATATCATAGGGAAAGAGACAGTTAAAAAAGTTAGGGGTGCCTGTAGAGAAGTATCGAAGCCCTTATACTTTAGGCTGGATTAAATCAGGGGCTGAAAGTATTGAAGTGACTGAGAGGTGAAAAATTCCTTTTTCAATTGGGAAATATAAAGATGAAATTTATTGTGATGTTGTGGAAATGGACGTGTGCCACTTTCTATTTGGGAGGCCTTGGCAGTATGATGTCGATGCTCAACATTCAGGGAGGAGTAATCAATATAGTCTGGTGAAGGACGGAGTAAAGTATACACTACTGCCGCTGAAGAACAAAACAGAGGGGCCACCAGTAAAGAATTTCTTGAGCCTTACTGGGAATTTTGAGGCAGAAGTAAAAGAGATTAAGATGATTCATGCCTTGATAGTCAAACAAATCTATGAGGAGGAGCATGAGTTGCTAGTGGAGGAGCTTCCTTAAGCTGTGAAGCCTTTACTTTTGGAATTTCAAGATTTAATGCCAGATGAGGTTCCAGATGGTTTGCCACCTATGAGGGACATTCAACACCATATAGACTTGATGCCTGGTGCCAACCTACCTAACTTGCGCATTATAGAATGAGCCCGAAGGAGAGTGAGATCCTAAAAGAGAAGGTTGAAGAGTTGCTAAGGAAGGGGCATATTCGTGAGAGCATGAGTCCCTGTGCTGTGCCTGCCTTATTGACTCCAAAGAAGGATGGCAGTTGGAGGATGTGTGTGGACAGTAGAGCAATCAACAAGATAACTGTGGGTTATAAGTTTCCCATCCCGCGTTTAGATGATATACTGGACCGGTTGCATGGGGCTAAGTGGTTTACAAAGCTGGATTTGAAGAATGGCTATCATCAAATACGAATTAGGCCTATAGATGAGTGGAAGACTACTTTCAAAACAAAGGAAGGCTTATATGAGTGGCTGGTGATGCCTTTTGGTCTTTCAAACGCCCCAAGTACATTTATGCGGCTTATGAATCAGGTATTCAGGCCTTATATTGGTAAATTTGTTATGGTTTACTTTGATGATATTCTGATTTATAGCAAGACCGAAGAGGAGCATTTAGTGCAGTTAAGGGAAGTACTAACAGCTTTGCAGGAGAATAAATTATTTGTAAACCTTAAGAAGTGCAGTTTTCTTACAAATAAACTACTATTCTTGGGGTATATTGTTAGTGCTGATGGTATCTAGGTTGATGAAACCAAGGTGAAAGCAGTCAGGGATTGGCCAACTCCCAAAACTATCTCAGAGGTTCAGAGTTTCCATGGGCTGGCCACTTTTTACGGGCGCTTTATCAAGAATTTCAGCACCATTGCAGCACCAGTCACTGAGTGTATGAAGAAGGGCAAGTACCATTGGGGGAAGGAAGCAGCAAACAGTTTTGCTATTTTGAAAGAAAAACTATGCACAGCTCCAGTCTTGGATTTACCAGATTTTGACAAGCTGTTTGAAGTTGACTGTGATGCGAGCGGAGTGGGTATAGGAGCAGTACTGTCCCAGGAGCGCAGGCCCATATGCTATTTTAGTGAGAAGCTCAGTGATGCAAGGCAGAAGTGGAGCACCTATGACAAAGAATTTTACTCTGTTATACGAGCTCTTAAAACTTGGGAGCACTACTTAGTTGGTAAGGAGTTTGTGCTCTATTCAGATCATGAAGTGCTAAAGTACTTGAACAGCCAGAAGCGGATCATCAAAGACATACATGCCCGGTGGTGTCAATTTTTACAAAAGTTTCCCTTTAGGCTACATCACAAGTCAGGGGTGCATAATATTGTTGCAGATGCATTGAGTCGAAGAGCTGGTCTATTAGTTACGTTGAGATAAGAGATACTGGGATTTGAGCAGCTGAAAGAGTGCTATGCTAATGATGAGGATTTTGGATAGATTTGGGAGACTTGTTCTGGTGGGCAACCTGTGTCCAATTTTTACATCCAGAATGAGTATTTAATGCATGACAACCAACTCTGTCTTTCTCGCACTTCACTACGGGAGAAGGTAATTCGTGATTTACATGGTGGAGGGTTAGCAGCTCATTTGGGGAGAGATAAAATAGTTGTAGTAGTCCGCGAACGTTTCTATTGGCCATAAATCCTAAAGGACGTAACCAAGTATGTTCAGAGGTGCTATGTGTGTCAGACTGCCAAGGGACAATCTAAAAACACTGGGTTATATATGCCTTTACCGGTTCCTGAGAACATCTGGGAAGATTTGTCTATGGATTTTGTCTTGGGCTTACCTCGCACTCAAAGAGGTACAAATTCTATTTTTGTTGTTGTTGACAGGTTTTCCAAGATGGCGCATTTCATTCCTTGCCGAAAGACTTCTGATGCTGTCAGTATAGCCAGACTGTTCTTCAAAGAAATAGTCCGCTTGCATGGTGTGCCAAAGACCATCACTTCAGACAGAGACAGCAAATTTCTTGGGCACTTCTGGCGAACTTTATGGAGGCTGTTTGACTCGGCCTTGAATTTCAGCAGCACTGCTCATCCTCAAACGGATGGACAAACAGAAGCAGTCAATCATACTTTGGGAAATTTGATTCGCAGTATTTGTGGGGACAAACCAAAGCAGTGGGATGTAGCATTGCCTCAAGCTGAATTTGCCTATAATAATGTTGTTCACAGTGCTATTGGCAAGTCTCCTTTCTCTGTTGTCTACACTAAGGCGCCACAACATACTCTTGATTTAATTCATCTTCCTAAAGATGCAGAGAAGAGTGTTGCAGCAGCTCATATGGCTCAACAGGTGGTAGAAGTGCATCAGGAGGTCAAACAAAAATTAGAAGCTGCCAATCAAAAGTACAAAGAAGCTATTGACAAGCATAGGAGGAAGCAAGTTTTTTCTGTAGGAGATCCAGTAATGGTGTTCCTTCGGCGTGAACGCTTTCCAGTGGATACTTATAGCAAGCTTCAGCCAAGAAAATATGGCCCTTACACTGTCAGCAGAAGATAAATGACAATGCCTATGTCATTGATCTTCCCAAAAGCATGGCTATTTCGAACACTTTCAACGTAGCTGATCTGTCACCCTACCATTCCTCTGAAGAACCACTGTACCCTGATCCAGAGTCCAACTCGAGGATGAGTTTTTGCCAAGTGGAGGAGACTGACGTGGAGGCTATTTCAGAGAGATTCCTGAGCCGTTGGGACAAGCAGCAGCCCAAGTACAAAAAATACTAGCTCGGGCCAGCTGGGATTTGGGGCCTTATAAATATGCGATTCAAAAGGAAACGGGCCACCGGCTCAAAGTCATCGCATTCGGCGATGAGCGACGTCATTTTTCTGCCAAATTTCTTTGTTTGGGCCTTTAAAATGGCAGTTAATCCATTTATGGAAACTTTTCATTTCTGTCATAACTTTTGATATTTAATTCTATTTTCGGCGCTGTTTGTGACGTTCATCTTGTTTAGTTTTCTATTTTTATTTATGGTAACATTGTAATTTCGCCATTTATGGCAGTTTTGTACCTAGGGTTTCGGGCCCCCTATTTAGATTCTTGTTTTGGCCTGTTTGAGGAGGGAATAATTCAGTCATATTTTGAAAACTCTAAATTTGGATTTATCCTTTTTGCTTACGCTGCGTCAGTAATACACCAGTCCATATTAATCAATAATGAACAGTAAGCAGGCTTTAAAGAGGACCTGATAAACGTCATTTTGATAGTATATAGAAGCTAAAATGCTCAACAGAAAGAACAATGGCAAGTGTTTAACACACAGCAGAAAATTAAGCTCAAGAAGGTGAGGGCAAGATTCTTATCAGTGTTACTGGGTGTAGTCTCTTCAAGATTAGGATCAATATTCTCATCCTGGAGTTGATCAAAAGGAGTAGGGGAACTCAAGTGTTCAACAATATTAAACATTGAAAAGACAAAAGATATACAAGTTCAAAGAAGATAAAAATTCGTTGCTCAACATATAAAGATAGATTAGCAGATCACCAGTTGATCAGATGCAAATGTGTTCAAAGATCATAGAAAATGAGTAGACATTCGTTCGCTTTTTTTTAGGGGGACATTTGATAACCAATTAAAAGTATATTTTATTATTAGTCTTGGTTGAGTTAGTTTTCGAAATAAACCAGTATTTAGAGTCCAAACTATGCATGACAAGCAGGTTGCAAGGAAGCAATTCCTGTCTGACAGAGATAAGACTTTAGTATCCTATTTGGAGGAAAAATATTACCAACGGTGTTTTCTATTATTATTTTATTTTAAAACAAAATAACTTATTTTATTTATGAAAAAAATAGATTTTTTTATGAAAAATTAGAATTTTATTTATATTTTTCTTAAAATAAATTATTTTTTCGCAATTCTATTTAATTGAGAAAAAAAATTTAATTTTACGAAAATATAATTTATTTTTTACAAATTAATAATTTTAAGAGAAAAATAATTTTATAATTAAGAAAAAATGTATTCTTTTAAAAAAAATCATAATTTTCTTACAAATGGTATCGTATAGGCAAATGCTTAGATTATTTTATTTTAAAATAAAGCACAAAATTTTATTTTTTTATAACCAACAGAATAGTAACAAATTATAAATATAATTAAAATATTTAAAGTATTGTAATTAAATTAACCTGCTATTACATTTCACTAATTAAAAATGAGAAATGTTAGAATGATTGAGCTGGTTTTTTAAATTTATGTACCTATAAACTTTATAAAAAAAGTTTAATTTACGACAAAACATAAAAAAAATTGTAATTTTTCATAAGAGAGTCATTTTTTAATAATTACAAAATTATTTTTCTTCTTATAAAATTATTGTTTTGCAAAAAATAAGTCAATATTTTTGTAATATTAAAGGGTTTTTCGCAATTAAGAAAAATTATGAAATAATAGTTTAATTAATAAAAAAATATAAATAAAATTATGATTTTTAGTAAAAAAAATTATTTTTTTCTTAAATAAAGTAGGTTATTTTGTTCTTAAACAAAACAACTATAAAAAATACCGATTATGAACAACTATAATAGTTGTGTGACAGCTATATCACCTATACTTATTCTAATAAAACCACCAAAACACTCCTATATAAACCCTCAAAAAGGTTAAGGTATGATAATTGTATAATTCATTCATTTGTCACATTATTACTA
This sequence comes from Reutealis trisperma, assembly GCA_947687605.1. Lineage (NCBI taxonomy): Eukaryota > Viridiplantae > Streptophyta > Magnoliopsida > Malpighiales > Euphorbiaceae > Reutealis > Reutealis trisperma. The sequence goes on from CANTUT010000112.1 coordinate 112,130, forward strand.
TGTATTCCATGACTTTTTCACCAAGATCTGACTTAAGTATCAGAATAAACATGTCAGAAAATCTAGCATCTATCTTTATTATTTTCGATCTTAGCAGATTTGGAGCACAAGCAATTCAATAGAGAACAATTGACTAATCTATGGCGAATAGTCCAGTGAACAAATTTCAATAGAATATAAACTTTATTAAGATGAAATTAAAATAGACAATAAAAGTCTCTCAATACTAGTAGGGACAACAAAAAATTCGTAGAGACGAGCATAAGAACAAGCTAACTTTGCTAACTTATGAGCTACACCATTGGTTTATTTCTTAACAAAAGAAATAGAGGAACTCCTATTTTCTTTAAAAAGAACACAATTCTCAATTAATGAACCAAATTCATTAGACAATCAATGTTGGAATGCAAAGCTTCCACCATGCGATACATAAATTATACTGTTTAAAGTTAAAAGGGTAAAGAAATAATATATATATATATATATGCGGTCGGGACCGCCGAAGGATGGAAATTTGGAAGGTAACCCATTTTGCTTAGCAAATTTTGGAGCATTCTCATGCCATGTGGTTCAAATAACGATAATAATAATAATAAACAAAACCTATGCATTATCAACGTGCACTTCCAAGTGGAGGGAAGAATTAAGAGCCGTACATTGTTATTTTGCTTTGCCCATAACTAAGAGCCATCCATTGTTGAAACCTTGCTTTATTTTTAGGACATGCTATTCTCTGACCGCTGGTTATTTTCAGGTTCTACAGAAATATTTATTTACTTTTTCAGATTTTTGGATTATAATATAAGAATGGAAAGCTAAAGAATATCATATTGGCCAGGCTATGAATGTCCTGTTGGTAGGTAACTTTGGTAGAAACTTTATTTACTTTTCAGATTTTTGGATTATAATATAAGAGTAGAAAGCGAAAGAATATCAAGTTGGCTAAGGCCATGAATTTCTGATTCTGCTGCTTGGTAACTTTTTATTAATGAATTAATAGATAAACATTTCACTTTTATACATTAGAAAGGAATATTTTTGCTGATAAAATTCTCTATTTTTTTTTCCAATATATTTTTTAATATAAAAACTATATCTTTTTTAACTATTATTCAGAAATAATAAAATTTACCGTTATCATTAGATGCCACAATCAGAGTTAGGTAACATTGACTTATCACCAAATGGGTGATGGTGAGGTAATGGCTACGCGGAAATACATACATCATTGATTCGCCAGAAATTGGAGCATCAATTTTCAATATATAATGGAAATTGGAGCATCAAATTGCACACTCAAAACACTGTATTTAATATAATTTTCACACTAAAAATGGTGTGATTTCAACATCAATATTCTATCTTATCTCCAATCCATAATGTAAAATATTACACAAAAATATTCTTTAGAATATTTTCTTTTTCTTTTTTCTATTTTAGTTTTATAAATTTAAATTAATTTCCTACTTATTTTTTTTAATAGTAATTGATATCAAAAGAATAATACTTAACCTCATAATAATATTTAAAAATTAATTATTTTATAAAAAATCATTTAATTCATTTTTATCTCATATATTTAACATTTTATTGTTAAAAAACATAAAAGAAACTTAAAATTTAAAAGAAAATTGTAGACAAATTTTAATTTAAATTCTAACATATTACAAATTTAAATTAAAAAATTATATATATATATATATATATATATATATATATATATATATATATATATATATATATATATATATATATATATATATATTGCATAAATTATCCATTTAATATATATTTTATTTAATAATTTAAAATAAAAAATAAAAAATGATGCTAAAAATTTGGTGCAAGTATATGACGCAACTTCAAATTCAGCATTGCACTGTATATAACAGTAAATTCGATGCCAATTTTAAAGTTGGAGTGGATTAGTGTTTTGAAATTGGATTGGAGATCGCCTTAGCACACCCTTAATTTGTGGATAATAAGGTAATCCTATTCATCAAAAATTACGCTCAGAATAAATAGTTTTTTGCGTGCCAAAATTTTACACTATATTTTAAATTGATGTCAAACGTTTAAATTTTTTATTTTATACTAAAACTTTAAAAATAATGACACCCATTAAGAATACAGTTATATTTTATTGATATGAATATCAGAACAATATATCAACTTGACATTGAATATTTACGTCACTGTCTAATCACATTAGGACGGCATTTTAATATTTACGTTAATAATCAAATTTCTAATAAGTATCATTTTTTGAAAGAAAAATTAAAGTTTTCATAAAAAAAAAAGTTTAAAATTTAATATCAATTTAAAATATAGTACAAAATCTTGGCAGTAAAAAGAAAAAAATTAAAGATTTACTACTACAACGAAACATGATGCAAAAGTTTGGTAGGCTAGGAAATCAAAATTAAATGCGAGGAACATTTATTATTTTGATGAATAATTTTTTATTATTTATTATTATAAGTCTAATATGTAAATTATATATCTTTTCACGATATAAAAGAAGCCTATCAGCTCATTTCTTTTAAAAAAAATCTTTTTTGTCATATTGCATGTATGTATACAATTATTAAAAGGAAGAAATTTTTAATGCCAAAATTATTGGTAAAAGGATACTAAAAGATTGTTTTTTTTTTTCCTCCATAAATCCTCTAAAATTCACGTAACAGGTGAAATATTTTAATTAAATAATTCATAATTAACAAGTCTATTTAGAAAATTAATTTATCAGAAGTTAAAAATTTTAATTAACTAATTCATAATTAACAAGTCTTTTGATGTAAAAAAGAAGAAAAGCATAAACTGCAAAGAACCAAAGAGTTGCAATTTTTCCCATAAAATCTCCAGCCAGCCAGCCAGGAAACAGGTAGAATCTTATAGTTGTCAGTCAAAATGAGGTGATGGGAACGAAAGAATAGGATATGGGAAAAGCAAGAACAAACTAAGACTATAAATAGCAAAAGAAAACGATTTGAGCATCATTGTATTCCAGGAAAGAATAAAAGTCATAAAAATATTTGAATATTCCCTTATTAAATGTATCTTATTAGCAAAGCCTGTAATCTGTTGATGGTTGACAGCCAGTTATTCCTGATCACTGTTATAATTAATTATAATATATATTCTGTCCATTTTAAAATAATTATTTTTTTAAAAATTTTATTTTATTTTAAAATATTTATCATTTTAAAATTTTAAAAAAATATTTATTATTTTTTTTAATTTTATCCTCTTTTTATTTCTTTATTAAATATTCAAATTAATTATTTTTATTTCTTTGTATCAAAATAAAAAATAAATATTTTAATCTTTTTAATTTATAATTATAATAATTAAATAACTTTTTTAATATATATATACTTTTCTAAAATAATTATTAATTTTAAACAGAGAGGGGAGTATATATACATTCGGTTTATAAATAGAAGAAGAAGACAGCAATTTAATTGGTGGCACCTATTATTATTATTATTATTATGTGAAGTCTCTGATGCAATAATAAAATATCTAATATTCGTCGTTGTAATAATAAAGTATTATAAGTGCATTTTATCCATATTTTATTAGACATCAAAATAAATTTACTTTGTTCTATTTTATGAAAAAGATAATTCTCTTATAAAAAATCATAATATTCTTATATTTTTCATAAATTAAATTATTTATAATTTATTTTGAGTCAAATAATAATTTTAGGAAAAAAATTTTAAATTAACAAAAAGGAAAAATAATTTTGTAATTATGAAAAATTATTTTCTTACAAAAAAATCACAATTTTCTTATATTTTTTGTAAATAAAATTATTTTTTCATAATTCTTCTTAGCTGCCAAAAAAAATTAATTTTATGAAAATTTGACTTATTTAATACAAAATAATAACTTTATGAAAAAAATTTTAAATTAATGAAAAATAAAAATTATTTCATAATTATAAAAAAAAAGCTTTCTTATAAAAAAAATTATAATTTTCTTATATTTTTTTAAAAATTAAACTATTTTTTCATAAACTTTATAGAAAATAAATGTTGTACTTTGTATTAAAACAAAATAATCTAAGAATTTACTCTCTTCGTTTCATAATAATTATCATTTTAAAATATTGCACATATATTAAGAAAGTTATTAAATCGCTTTAATTATTTTTATTGAGATAGACAAATATATTCTTATTTTACCATTAAAGAAAATAAATGTTGCATAAAAAGTAGAAGAGAAAATAGAATTGAATATGAGGGTAAAATTGTTAAAAAATGTAATAAATATTGTATAGAAACTCTTAAAATGACAATTAATTTAAAATAAAATTTTTTTTAAAGCAACTATTATTACGAAATGGAGGAAGTATCCAAGTTATAAGTTGGATTAAAAAATGATAGAAAATAATAAAAAATAAGATATAAAGATAATTAATTATAATGAGAGATGATAAAAATCAAAGATATTGTAAACTGCTAGTATTTCACTGAAGAAAATATAAATTCATATATAAAATAAAAAATTAGAAAATCATGGCAAAATAAAAAAAAAATTTCTTTGTTCAGTTTACAAAATTTTGAAATTTTTTTGAAATAGTTATTTTTAAAGGTTTTTTTTTAAATAAAGCTATATTTTTTAAGTTTTAATAAAAAATAAGTAAGATATATAATTTTTTTTTTAATGGAAATGAAAACGAAGAGATCAAGAATGCAATAAAACATTCCAGTTAGGTTGGTACTTTCAAAGCGCTCATATCACGCACCACATTTTTTATGATAAAATTTAGCAAATACTCTTTTAATTAATAACATAATTCAAACACATTAGAGACCTTATATGAAATCTCGTTCTCACCTTCCATTGGTTATAATTTGAACCACAAAATAATAGAGGTCTTATGCTACATTTTCCTTTTTCAAATGGAGTCTTTGAAATATCTGATATAATGATCGTTAGCTTTTAAAATTATAGGAATTTATTCAAATCAAGAGCACAAGCTCTGACACCAATTGTTGGCCTAAGTATGACAAATCCTAAAGGAGGGGTGAGTGAATAGAATTATAAAATTTATAATGCAATTCTTCATCCTATATGCTATATAGTGATAAATTAAAATTAAATAGCAAAACTAACATATATGATATAGAAAAGCTTATGCAAATTTATTGGTTCAGAGCTAATCTCTTCTCTTACATTCACTTTTCTGAAATCACACCGATTTAGAGTTCCACTAATGATCTAGAATTGCACCTTGTACTTTATAATAGTTGAATAAGAATTTTTCCCTAATTCTTCAGAATTTTGCTATTACAACAATTATAAGGGATTTCGCCTAATACAAGAGATTTCAAATAATGTTTAAGGTTTTAAGTCACTTAACGAACAATAAGAAAAACTTTTACAAAATAGAAATCAAGCTTATAGATTTTAATAATGATGAACACAAAAAATGTAAGTTGAAGAGCAACTGTGTTCTTGACTGGAGTAGAAGAGGATTATTGAATTTCAAGCTTGGATATCACTTTTAATCACCTAGAATCCCTCATTCCATTTGTAGTCTTCATATATTTAAATATCTTCAAGTCTTACTCCAAAGTATGATTTCTGTGCTTTGAGAACTTATCCAGACAAGTTTCACCAAATATAAAACAACTATATTTTTTTGTTTGTTTCTAGGTGATAATTATGGTGACTTGTGGTAACTCCAATTACTGATAGGTGGTAATGATAATGACTTGTGGTAACTCCAATTACTCACATATAGTAATGTTAGTAACTTATGATAACTCCAGTTACTCACATGTGGTAACAGTAGTGACTTATGCTTTTGTATTTTTTGGTAAGTTATAAATAAATGTAATGATTTAGCAGTATCTAATAAATATTTTAAAAATAATTGGATTTATGTTCTTAAAGTAATTAATTATCATAATATCATGTGAACAGCAAATATATAAAAGATATAATTCAATTTATGATCCTATATTTGCGTCACACTTAAATACATCAATGCTTTAAGTTTTTGATATTATCAATATATGCACTTTTATACCAATTGTGGCATCATCATATTTGCCATATTTTTCCTTTTTAGTAATAATGTAACAAATACAAAAAAGAGTTAACATTTATTTAATAATTAATAGTGTAGACTTTTTTTTATTACTTTAAGAAAAAGTAGTTCACATTTGTCCAAAATGTGACATAGAGGCCGCACCTCTTTTGCTTAGATTATAAGCAGCTAATCAATTAACCATCAATATTTTTCTACCTCTAGTAATAGGTTACGGGACCACAAGTTCACAACAGGACACACCTCTACCATCTTTGCTCTATATAAGTGAAGTCGATCTTACTTTCTCAAAAGCACATTTCTGCATTGCACTGAAATCAACTAACTATGCATGACCCAGAAGCACCAGAAATTTTCACCTCTGTTGCCAAACAAAGAGGCAACTGGATTACCTTCCCTTTCGTTATAGGTACATATATATTTCTTTTTCCTTTGTTTTTTTTTTTTCCTAAATTTCTGCTTAGATTTGAACTCGTAATCTCATAACACTAAAAATATATCCAATACTATGAATTTATCGTTCACTAATTTTATTTTTTTTTTAATGTTTTAGTGTTATTGGAATTTTTATATCTGTGAAATTACGAGTTGGAATTTATATATATAAAAAAAAAAAAAGTTTTGCTTCGATCATTATAGTTGCTTTCTTTATTTTTTGCGCCTACTAATAATGGGTTAATTTTTCATGTAATCTTTTGGTATAAGCAGGGACTGCGACCTGCTTGACAATAGCTGGTGCAGGATGGGTAACCAATGTGATCGTGTTTCTGATTAATGAATTTAATGTGAAGAGTATTGATGCTGCTCAGATTTTCATTGTTATCAATGGTGGTGCCAATTTATTTCCTATAGTAGGAGCTATAATTGCTGACTCTTTCTTGGGCAATTTCTATGTTGTCGCCATGTCTTCTTGTATCTCTTTTTTGGTAATATTCTAGCTCTTTAATTTCAATTCCTATTCACGCCATCTATCTATGTACTAATAATCCAATGATAGAGTGTGTGATACAGTCTAATGAATAAGTTATTGTCCTGACTGCTTTAGAGTGCAGAATAATAAGAATTCGAATTTTAATATCCTCTTCTCATAAATCTGTAGGGTATACTGCTTTTGTCCTTAACTACACTAATTGACTCATTGAGGCCTGAACCTTGTGGAGCAATTGGATCAAATTTGTGCCAAAATCCATCAAAACTCCAATATGCAGTACTATATGGAGCTTTTGCTTTGGGGTGTATAGGGTATGGAGGGTCACGATTTACTCTAGCAACAATGGGGGCAAATCTGTTTGATAAAAAAGAAGATCAGACTGTTTTCTTCAACTGGTATTTCTTCACTATATATTTTTGTAATCTCGTAAGTGCTACTGCCATTGTGTATATAGAAGATAATATTAGTTGGTCTATGGGCTTTGGGCTTTGTGTTGCTGCTAATTTCATTGGCATAGTATTTTTCTTGTCGGGAAATCGGTTTTATAAACGTGATAAGCCACAAGGAAGCCCATTCAGTGGCTTAGCTCGTGTAGCTGTGGCCGCTGTAAAAAAGTGGAACAAAGTCTCCTTGTCTTCCACAGGTAGAGAGGACTACTACTATGAACATGATATGGAAGGAAAGGAGGTACATATTTCAATGACAAATAGCCTCAGGTATGATCTTAATTTTAGTTTATAATTTCCATATGCACTTATTCTTAGTTTTTTAATTTTCGTTATAATCCTTGATAATTTTTTTAGGTAATTTTTTATTCTAATAATTTGTACAAAAAATGATATGAATATAGTGTTGGACATGATATAAATTACTGATTCAATACAAAATTAATTAAATTTAAATCTTATTTTGTTGTCTTGTTAATCTATTTGTAAAATGAAAATAATTATTTCTTTTTTAAATATTTTGTAAAAAAGTGAATGAAGTCTTATATTGATGAGAATTAAAGAAAAAAAGATTTCTTCATTTATAGAAGGGATTCTTGAGAATCCATTTGTTATATGTGAAGTTATGGAAAAGCAATTATTTAAATATTTTTTTCTAAAGTAAATATATGCTTATCAAGTTATATTATTTTAATTTTTACACCAACTTGACATCATACTTCATAATTATATTTCATTAACGTGCTAGATATAGTTTTAAAATTTAATTTATATAAAGTCATTTCATCAATTTTGTTTTTATATCATTGTGTTTATGTAGTTTCTAATTAAATTTTATATAAATAAATACATATATATTTTTTTATTATTTTTCAACTGATTCATATACAATAAATTTATTTCCTATATTTTACTTATATTAATATTTAAGATTATTAAAAATAATATTTAAATTTAGTAAAAAATTGATGGTAATAATGATAATAATAATTCATATTTATTAAAATATTTTGAGAAAATTAAAATTAAATAAAAACTACGGTAAAAAAATGGAAGCTGATAATTAATATACGAAAATGACGTGCAGTTGACAAGATAGGCAGATGTATGATATTTATGGTTTAAAGGACACAAATACAAGCAACGCCAATTGATTAATTTAGGATACGCCCACTTTTAAGTCCTATTACTTACTATAATTTGTCTAATTAAACTCTAAAATTTTATTTATTTATATTGAAGACTTTTTAATGATAAAAATAAAATTTATGAAAATTTTTGTAGTACTAGTTTAAAAATATTAAAAAAATTTATACTGATTTTTCACTATAAAAATAATTAAATTATAAAAAGAAAGAAAGATTCACTTCTATATTCCTAAGCTTTTCAAGTTTAATAATTTAAACAGTATAATGTTTTAAAATTAATGTAATATTTTAGCAATTCATACATTATTGTTATCATTAATTTTATTTTTTGCTAGGCAAAAAGTCATCAATGTGAATAAAAATAAAAATTTGAGAGTTTAATATGAAAAATGATATACAGTTTGGCGTTGGAATGCATTTTTCCCTTAATTTGCAAGCATAATACTTTACCTATCACAATTAATCATTTTTTATATATGAATATTAATTTCTTAGAAAAAACAAAAACTAATGATGTGCTCTAACAAAGCAGGTTCTTCAACCGAGCAGCAATAAAAGGTGAAGGGGACATAAAACCTGATGGGTCAATTGCAAAACCTTGGAGATTATGCACAGTACAACAAGTTGAAGATTTCAAAACTCTGCTAAGGGTTCTTCCAATATGCTCAACAGCTGTATTCCTAAGCACTCCAATGTCAATGCAAATTAGCTTGACAGTTCTCCAGGCATTATTGATGGATCGTCACCTTGGAAAACATTTCGAAATCCCTGCTGGCTCTATAACAGTAATAGTATTAATGAGTGCATGCTTTTTTATCACCTTAAATGATCGGATTTTCTATCCATTTTGGGAAAAAATAATGCGAAAATCGCTAACTCTATTCCAAAAAATAGGAGTAGGACATGTGCTTAATGTGCTAAGCTTGATCATAGCAGCTCTGGTAGAGTCAAGAAGGCTTAAAATAGCTCATTCTCAACATCAGCACAAGGACGAAGCCAATTCTATTGTGCCTATGATGGCTTTGTGGCTATTTCCACAACTAATTTTACTTGGCATTGCAGAAGCATTTCATTTTCCAGGACAAATTGCTTTTTATTACCAAGAATTTCCTACTGCGTTGCGTAGCACAGCAACTGCTATGATTACGTTGAATTTTGCGATTTCTTTCTATTTAAGCACAGCTTTGATTGATCTTGTTAGAAGGGTGACAAATTGGTTACCAGAGAATCTAAACTATGGAAGGCTAGATAATGTGTATTGGGTGTTACTTGTGGTGGCGGTCCTCAACTTTGGTTATTTTTTAGTCTGTGCCAAGTTGTATAAGCACCGAAATCCTGAAAAGGCCGTTGGTGACAGTTCTTCAAGTTCCCATAAGTAAAAGCTGATAGTGGAAAGATGCAAGAAAAGAAAATTTCAGAAATGTTCTTTTTCTAGTAGTTTATTGCAAATAGTTCAGAAATGCTCTTTTTCTAGTAGTTTATTGCAGATAGAAACTTTGCTTTGAATATAATTAAGGGGCGCTATCCATTGTTGAATCCTTTGCTTTATTTTGATAGAAATGTTTGTTTAATTTTCACTTTATGTATTAGAAATTTTAATATAAATTACAAATGACAAATGAAATTAGGCCTTTTCTTATGTCAAGTCAAATTATTTTAACATTGAATTTAGTATTTGCTGCAAAGAAAAAAAAAGTTGTTGAATTACCTTTAGAAAGGAATTTTTCTAATATATTTTTTTTAATACCATATGATATCTATTCTTTCCCAAATATTTTTTTTTATTAAACTATCATAAAATAAAAAGGTTTATTATTATTGAACAGCCCAAGGTCAACGAAGATGGAGATATGCTAGATCCTTGTGAATGGGCCTACTTCGCTGGTCCTACAAGAAGGAAAATAGTATCAAGGGTTGCCTGGCAAAGACTCTTTGTTGCTTAAATCAGTACTGAATTAGTTGGTATGATGGCTAGAGAGAAGAAATGTCCATTCTCTATTGCTTAAGTAATTGAAAGAAAAAATGAAGATGAGAAAATGTAGAGTTTAGGCTACCGATGGTTTACATATACCGATGGTTTACTGATAGTTTTTTATTATTTTAATATTTTTTATTTAGTTTTACTGAAAGTTTACAACTATTTTATTAATTTAGTAAATAATTGCGCGACGATTTATTAAATTTACCAATGGTTTTTCTGTTAATAAATATTCCAACGGACAGCAAAAATTATTGGCAAAAAAATTACTGATCATAGTTTTAATAATAAAAATTTTCTATCTCTAATCCGTCACTAAACCATATTACCAATGGTTTTCCTGATATTATAGATAGTTTTTTTTCGTTAATAAATGCCCCTTTTTTTGTAGTGTTCCCTGGTCATTTGCTGGCCCCTATTTGTAACCTTGTTGACTGGCCTGGGAACATGAGTGATGAGGATTAGTCACCATTAGGACTAAATCTCATAGTAACTATGTCTTCGACATAAAAAATTTGGGTGCATGTCTCACACTAGAGAAGGCTCAAGGTATTGCTGCTTCTTTTAAGAAAAAATGTAGTAGGTATAAGTTGTGCTTTCTATTTTCATCTTTTTTGTGGCTTGACTTTTTACTCTTTGTTTTAGTGCCCAACTTTGATGAGAACTACTGGGAATATATAGATCACCTGACTCAACATATTCATGTAAAGATTCATCGACAAGCTGTCCAACTTCCTTATCTCGATGCAGTGACCAAGGAACTTAGACTTTACACCTATGAGGATAAATAAAAAAGTTACATATTTATTAAATATAGTTTTTAGTATTGTATTTTCTAAAAAGTAAAAAATATAGATAATATATCTATGTATTAGAAGTAATAATAATATAGAAATATTAAGCGAATAAAAATTAAATATTTCTTCCATATCAAAATTATTGAGTTAAACACATTGAAGATATTATAATCAAATTTAGTATTCTTTTCGTCCCATTTTAATAGTTTCATTTGATTTTTTGTTTTTTACATAGTTAAGTGACAAAAATAATTTATTTTATCAAATATTTTCCTATTTTACCCTTCAGTTCATTTCCTATATTTAATACAATTATTGATTAAAAATACACATTAAATGAGGGTATATTAGAAAATTAATTGTTTGATTTTTTTTTTAATAAAGAAAATGGACTATAATTTTAAGACTCTCGAAATAGAAATATGAGACTATTAAAATGGGATATAAAAAATGATAAAAAAATAATAAGAATATAAAAAAAATAAGAGTATTAGAAACTAGAAAAGGAATGCCAATATCACTTCTCTAAATTAATTCAATTAATAATTGATAATTCTAAAAACACATTGAATATAATTAATGTTTTAATTTAATAATAAAATGAAATTATTTTATAAGTAAATGTTAAAATTTCAATGTCACTTAAATTAAATATCTCTTTTTTATATTTTAAAAAAAATCAGTTAAACACGTTTTCCTATTTTATAATCTTGTTATATAAAAAAGAAATCACTCACTTGTGCTAATCATGTTTTATATATAGTGATTCTGCTCATTGGAATCTCTCGTCCTTTCAAAGTCAAAGGCATGCGCCAAGGCAGGCAAAGAAAATTGGAGTTGGTATATAGAAATAATAAAATATAACGATTATTGGGTCGATGGAAATAATAAAATATAAGAATTGTTCGGTAGATAGAAATAATAAAATATAAAAATTATTCCATTAGTCTAAAAAACCGAAAAAATAGGGAAAATGTTATATTAAGAGTAAAAATAGACTTTAAAATAAAATTTATAAAAAAATCAAATGAATATAATTATGGTATAAAAAATAATAAGTTAAAAATCCTAATTTAGAAAATTTAATTGACGAATAAATGGTGAAAATAAAAATATAAAATTAATATATAACATAATGTGAAAAAATTAAAATAATAATATTAAAATATGACATTAAAAAGTATATGTACAAGGAAAAATACCAAGATAAATAAAATCAGAAAATTTTTAATTTAGTGAAATTTATATTTTGGATATCGTATTTTAGTATATCATGTTTTTGATATTATTATGTTGTGAGTTCATAATATGTATTTATTATGAGATTTAAATTTTTGTTAATAAAGAATAATAACAAAAATAGGAAGACTAATAAAGGCGGTCTAACGAGTGGATTGTCTAAGTATACTACGGGTAGGCGCTCCAGTGAGTGAAACGTCTAAGTGTACTAGGTGTCTATCTATATGGAGGAGCATGCTCGACGATTGGTAAGTAGTTATTTTCTAATATCATGTTATTAATTTATTATTAATTTCAATATTTTATAAAAGCTATTAATTTGCATATTTTTTTCAAAGTTACTAATTTTAATTAGTATATATATTAGTTGTATTAATTAATAGGCGAGACAGTTGGCTCAGGATTTTGCTCCATTTGAAGTTTTTAAGCACATACACACAAAGAAGCATGACGGGAAGATATTTATAGACTAGCGATTGCAGCGGATTAATGTAAGTAATAATAATTTTTAAGTCCAAGTGAACTTATAAATATTTTTACTTACTCTAATATTGCTTAAAATGCATGCATGAGGATATCAACAACCTCTGTAAGCAGATATCGCAACCATCCCTTGAATCTAGTGAGCCCACTCCGGTAGACGAGACAAAGCTATACATTAGGACTGTCAGGTGACGGAAGAATGGCCAGGTATATGGGTTTGGTTCTAGAGCGCGATCATTTTATAGATATCCTGGTGCTATTTCCTCACATGATCCATTGCTTCCTATATCTGCAGCGATAGAATAAGAGGTTGATAAGTAAGTTGCCAAGTGAATGCAAGAGCTTGAGTAGCAGATGGAGGAGCGCATGGACCAGCCGATATGGGAGTTCATATAAGCTATGTACCACAAGACTAGGCTATCTATGGACTATATAGCACCTCCTCCTGCTCCTCACCATACTGTGGTTGATGTTGCTGTTGATACTATTGCTACTGAAGCATATAATGTAGATCTATATGGCGTAGAGGGCGATCAGAAGAGCAATGATGTGATAAAGGATCCAGATAGTAAGATTTATTATGAAATACTTTATTTCCGTATTAGGAATGTTTTATAGTATAATTAATTAAGTGAATAATAAGTGTAAGAAGAAATAATTATATATGTATATTAGAGTTTATTTTAATTATAAATATATATGTTCTTATATATATATATGTGTGTGTATGTGTATGTGTGTCATATATTAAGTTTATTTATTTATATATTTAATGCATAATGATATGCGCATTAATATATGTTAGTGTGTATGCACATGTGTGTAGTGTTGTGTAGAGTTAGTAAAGGCATAGGACTAGTGAAACTTTAAATAATATCAATAATTTTGGAGAGATGGAATTCTTGGCCACCAACGAGAGCAAGGAGAATAAAAAAAAACCAAAAAAATAGTGATTGAGTATGTGGGAAACAAGAGTGTGTTGTGGGTGATTGGAAAAAGTAAATAGGATCTTTGAAATTTTTAAAGAATGTTTTTCAAGTTTTATTATAAGAATTTAAATATTTTCTTGAGATAAGCCATTAAACTTATATTTTTTTTCTATCAGAATTAATTCATATACTTGATTATTGATTAATTAGGTATTAAATTGAATTGGAGACTATTAAACGAAGGTTAGTAACCATTAGTATATAAGATGATTTTAAATTTTGATGTTCTTTGGCTGGTGAATTTAAAAATTTATAGTTTAATAATGGCTAATTTTTTAATGGTGAAATTTTGATATTATTATCCTCTATATGTCAATTTTATTGCATTTAAATTTGGAGATGATCCAACGGTTGGATCAAATTAGATTAGGAAAAATATGGTGATTGTCTGGTTACTATTCTCAACAGGTCAGATTAGAAAAATAATTATTTGGAAGCCTAAATAATGTCCAAATTTTATGAAATTTTAGTGATATATAATTTTTGGACATTATTAAGATAGGTTCATAGGATTTTAATTTCTGCTATTGGAACTTGGTGAGTTTCTGGATAGCTATATTTAGGATTTTTTTTTTTTTTGAGACCTTAGTTAAATCTAAATTAAATGATTTTTGGTAGGTAAATTTTTTGATATGTTATCTACTTGCAATTAAAATTTGATCTTATTTAGAGTACTTTTGGGGAGTCTGGAGTAGTTTGAATCACAGCTCCCATAATAGATATTAGAAAGTGAATGTTGGGTTGCGGTATTATGTTGCATATCATTTGCATTTCATGGAGCATATGATATTTAAATGCATTTAATTTATATTTTCATTAGGAGATTTAGGCTAGTTATTAATATAAGATATATATGTTTAGGTGGAGATTTGATTAATCAACATAACTTGTAGATTAAGTGCTACTGTTTGAGTAATCTGCAATCAGGTGAAGGCATATGTGTTAATTTGATAAAATATTAATAAACAATATCTTGAAAACTTAATTGTTGTTGTATTATGTGTATTAGAAGTCCGAAAATAAAATGATTTGTGCGATATATTTTTATGAATTAATTAGTATATGAATGAGTGTTATGAATTGTTATTTTAAATTATATGTATTTGTTGTATTGCATTGGGATAAGATCTTGACTTGGACTTTCTATGGTGCACCTAGATTATATGTGACTATTATATGTTATATGTGTATACCAGGCTTGTTTGCAGTGCCCCAATTGTTAATGGTACTTAATCTTAATACCTTAGATGTGTTGACAAAAATGCTAAAGTTGATATGTGAACTCTAAAGTTATTATTGGAAGTGTTATATGAGTTTTAATTTGAATGTATTACTTAAGATCTTATATGAAAGTAAGAAATTAGTTGTTATTTGGGATATAGTGAGTTGTAGTTTGAATATATTACTTAAGGTCTTGTATAAAAGTAAGAAATTTGTTGTTATTTGGGATATAGTGATTGATTTGATAGTTATATGCAATACTTGAAAATTGTTTGATAATGAGTTTATGTGATTTGACATAAATAAAACTTGTTATGACGTTCCCTGCTATTTGTGTTCTTATTAAGCAAAGTGGCATATACTTATTCCTCTACAGATTTTTATTTTGCAGATTTTAGATAATTGGCAAGACTTATCTTTTTTTTCACTCCTTAGATTGAGCTAAGTTTAGAAACATTCAATTATTACTCTCATTTAGATAATTTCCAAGCTATTAGAGCAATTATATTTGTTTCTTTATTTATTTTTATTTGACAGAGTTATTTAAGTTAATTAATAATTGTTTAAATTTACAATCATATTGTTACTTATTTGATAATTTTTTTTAAATCTTCTTATTTTAAATAATTCTTAAGTTAAAAATTATAGAGTCTTAATAAACTACAAGTTACTTTCATTTTTTACTTTGGATCTATAGCATTATATATATTATTATAGTATAGTCAAGCTTATGTGACTAGACTTCGGCTTGACTATATGCCAATTATGATAAATGAATTTGGATCGTGACATTTATATTCAGTTATATATATATATATATATATATATTTGTGCATAGTTGTGAACCCTCATTTTAACACCTCTAAAATTAATTATGAACTTACCAAAATTGACCGAATGTTTTTAGTACAATATGACGCTTTTCTTACACTAGCTAGATCTTATATATCAAATAGTATTTTTTCAAAATTGATTGAATTTTTTCTCAGACTGACTACTTAGGTATTCTAAAATTAATTTTGAGCCTATCGACATTGATTACTAAGATTTCTAAACTTTGTAACTCTTAAAAACTTATCCAAAACCTCTAAAAACTTACCAAAAAAAGGATCTCGAAATGTGAGTCGGGCTTGTGCCACGTGGAGTTGCATAGTCTGATGAGGATCCACTCTGATGTCTGCATGGATCCGCGCCTCACTAGTGTAGCAGCCGCACAGTGTATGCAAATTCGTGCCTCCTTTTGCGCAGAGCCGCCTTTTTTGTACATTTTATGCACTAAAATGACCAAATTACCCATCTCCGGCCTAATTTTCAACCCTTTTTAGTCATATCTCTCATTGTCTTTTCATATTTTCACTTTCTAAACTATTCTCAACTTTATTTGCCTATAAATAGACCCTCTATTTCTCATTTTTTTTTCACTCCAAAAATTGATATTGATTGTTATCTATTAATTTTTCTTCTTCTTCTCCCTCTATCCATTCTTTAAGTAATCATTTTAATTAATTAATTTCTTCATCCAAACCAAGTTAATTAATCATTTTAATTAACTAAAATCTTTTTAATCACATAAAAGTTAATTAATTAATTAATTACTTCCTTTCTTTTAAAATCAAATTAAATCAAAATCTTTTTTTTTTCATTCATCTACTATTTTAATTAATTAATTATTTTAATTAATTAATCCATTCACTAATAATTTTTTAAATCCTTAATCAATCTAATCATCTAGTTCCAATAAAATAGAACATTGGTCTAACACTTTTTCCATCTCATCTACTAAAATCTAAGGTATTTATCATCAATTCATTCTCTAAACTAAAAATCATTTTAATCAATCTATAAACCTCTCCACTTAATCGAAAAATGAATTACGTGAGTTTTGATTTCCATTAAATGGGATACGCAGACACGTTTGAAATTTAAATCTAAACTTCAAATCTAATTTTTCAAATTAAATTTATTTTTCATTTTTTCAAATGTAATTAATTACTTTCTAAATGATATTTATAAGAGAATTTATGGTCTTTCTAAAATTCCATAAGGGCTAGAGAAGACATCCTAATTTTTTATTAATGTAATTGTTGAAATTGGAAATAATGAGTAATTATGTGGTTCTCCTAAATTCTTAAAGATTAGATAAAACAGTCTCCTTAATTTGTGAATATTATTTTAATTATTTTATCAATTCCCATGCAATATGGGTTCATATTATGCTATATTCATACATTTTATTTACAATTATTATCCTATAAATATTATTCATAAAATCAATCTTTTTTTTAAGTCAAATTAAATTTAAGAGCCAAATTTAGATTATTTAACTAAAAACCTAGTTGTCAAGCTTAACCTTATTTAATGCTAGTGATTTTATTCTTAGATAAATTAATGAATTAGAGCCAATTTGATTTTTTTCTTAATTTTTTCATTTAAAAATAAATTATGGTGATGACTCCCAAAATCATTTTTTAAATCACAAATCAATTTTTTGAACGATAGCCGTTTCAATTGTGAGTACTAAAACTCGTTCTATAACTTTCTTAAAAATCACTTGGCCTTTTTTTAAGGCAAAATTTTCTTCAAGCAAAGGAGAGGCATTCGGACGAGATCTCATAATAATAGATTTTATTTTAGGATATATATAGTTTTGTAAATATTTTTATTTATTAATATTCATATTATTAAATTTATTTCAAATTGTATAATCTTGAATTTTTATATTTAAATTATTTAATTAAATGACTGCAGAATATATAATAAATTATTTTAAAAAATATATTTATGTATTTACCGATGGTAGCAAAATATTTAATTATTTTTGAATTTAACGTACCAAAGGGTTACTAACAATTTCTAATATTAATTATATTTTTTATTTTTCAGTTACCAACAGTTTAGCAATGAATTGTAATATTTGTTATATTTATTTATTTAGTTATACCGATGGAAATTTATTATTTTATTAACTTTTATTTTATACTTACCGACAACATTTAAATATTTTATTAATATTTAGTTTATAATTTTGTGACAATTTTTAAAACTGTTGGTAAATTTATCGACAAACAGTGAAAACCGTCGGTAAAGATTTATCAATCATGTTTTTTACGATAAATGCTGGCCGTCTCTGATTTGTCGGTAAATTTAGTTACCAACGAATTTCTTCATATTACCAATGGTTTTTTCCATTGGTAATGGGCTCCTTTATTTTAATGTATATATAGGAATAGCTAGAGTTTTATTGTATAAAATATTACTGAAATAACTATATACTATAATCTTTCTAAATTATAAACTCTAGTGTATTTAAGTAATATCTATATATAATAATTTATTTATAACAATATGCATTTTGTTACAAAAAAGTTTTGAAATTATTAAATTATTTTCAAAGTATATTAATAAGTATTAGCATTTTCATTTTTTTTATTCGGTAAATAACTTTTTTGATAATAAAAAAATCGCTTCAAAAAAAAAAAGTTCAACAAAGAATGAAAATTAAAAGAAAATTTATTTTATAACATGTAAAAAAAAAAATTTTTATTATGATATTTTCATATTTAACAAATTATATATTTACTAAATATAGTTTTTAGTATCATATTTTTCTAAAAAGTAAAAAAATATAGATAATATTTCTATGTATTAAAAGTAATAATAATATAGAAATATATAAGCGAATGAATATTAAATATTTCTTCTATATCAAAATTTTTGACTTAAATGCAATAAAGATATTATAATCAAGTTTAATACGCTCTCCATCCCATTTTAATAATCTCATTTGATATTTTCACATAGTCAAAAAAGTATAATTAATATGGTGAAAATAATTAATTTTATCAATTCTTTTCCTATTTTACTATTCAATTCATTTCTTATATTAATACAATTATTGATAAAAATACACATTAAATGAGAGTATATTAGTAAACCACTTGTTTGATTTCTTTTTCACTAAGAAAAATGTACTATAATTTTAGGACTCTCAAAACAAAAATATGAGACAAATAAAATTAAACGGTGAGAGTAATAAAAAAACATAATAAGAGCATCGAAAACTAAAATGGGAATGCTAATATCACTTGTCTGAATTAATTCAATCAATTATCGATAACTCTACGAACACATTAAATATAATTAGTGTTTTAATTGAATAATAAAATGAAATTATTTTATAAGTAGATGTTAAAATTTCATTCTCACTTATATTAAATATCTCTTTTTAATTTTTTAAAAAAATAGTTAAACACGTTTTCCAGTAAAATGATATTTTTGGTGTCTCAAGTTTGCAAAATTTGTCAATTGAGTATTTGAACTTGTAAAAGTTTCAATTAAGTGTTGCAATCTGTAAAAAAATTTCAATCAAATGCTATTAGTAGGTTACCAACCGGTAATATCATATAAATTACAAAAGGATCCTCAAAAAATTACAAAATGATATAAAAATTTTAAAATTCTTACAACTAAATCATCTTCTTTATATTTTTTCACCAAACTGTTATTTTAAAAATTTTCACAATCACTATTTCTTATTAATATCTCTATCTCTAATAAATAAAGAAATCTCGAATTAAAATGAAGTTCATGAATAAAAATATAATAAATAGAAATTTATTTGAAATTTGGAACTTAGATTGAAAATTTTTAAAACACAAAAATTAAATTTTGAATAATTTTTAAATAAATAAACATATTTATTTTTTATTGTATCTTAGATTGAATATTTGTGAACAAAAAATAATTAAATTTGTGAACTAAATTAGAAATTTGAATATCTTCATCTTATTACAAATTTAATTATTTTTTTATTATATCTTAGATTGAATATTCATGAACAAAAAATAATTAAATCTGTGAAGATATAAAAATTTTAAGGGACATATTCGTTAGAAAAAGATGGCTTAATTGTAAGAATTTTAAAATTTTTAAATCATTTTATAATTTTTAAGAATCTTTTTATAATTTATATAAAGTTGCCAGTTGGTAACCTGTTAATGATACTTTATTGAAATTTTTTTACAGATTACAATACTTAATTGAAACTTTTTATAAATTTAAACACTCAATTAATAAATTTTATCAAATTAAAACATCAAAAATACCATTTTACCCACGTTTTCTCTTTTTTTTTTTTTTCTTTTTTTTTGGCCAAAGAAACTCGTTTTCCTATTTTATAATCTTTTTATGTAAAAAGGAAAAAGGAAGTCACTCACTTTGTGTTGATCGACTTTTATATACAATGAATTTGCTGATTGGAATCTCTCGTCTCATCAACGTCAAAGGTACGCGCAAGGGCGGAGGCAAAGGAAATTGGAGATGGTATATAGTAATAATAAAATATAAGAATTATTGGAGTGATGGAAATAATAAAATATAAAAATATATTTAGTAAATCGTAATAAAATATAATATAAAATAATTAAATTAATTTTTAATATAATTTTATATTAAAAATTTATTTAATTACATTATATTATATTTGATCACGAGTTATTAAATTTATCTTAAAAATTATTTAATTGATAGAAATAATAAAATATAAGAATTATGCCTCATTGATTTTACAAAATTATTATTCTAATCTCCACCTTAATAAAAAAAAATTGGACAAGACAGCTATTCCGATTTTTAAAAAAAAAATAGAAGGGAGAGTATTGTATTTCTATTTACATAAAAAAATCTCATGAATTTCAGAAAAAAAATAATGGAAACTAAAAAAAACCTTTTAAGATGTAAAATTTAGAAATGAATAATTAAAATTTAAAATAATCATTGTTAAATTTAATATAATACAACTAATTTAAATTTTCTAATAAAATTAAACATTCAAAATAATCCATTTTTAAAAGTCACAATAAGTGTCAATATAGATGCAAAGCATTATCAGACATTGTCCACATGTTTTTTAAGTAGGATTCGTCCACTTGAATTTAAAAAAATTCAATATTAACTGAAGAGAGAGAATGGAATTTCAACATTAATTGAAGAGAGAGAGAGAGAGATTCAAGTTTAGAAGAAAGATAATAAAATGTGAATATTAATTGAGGAGATATATTTTATCTAGTCCAAAAAAGGTAATTATTAAGAAAAAATTATTATTTTTAAAATAGTAATAATTTTATTATAAATTATAAAAAAATTCTTATTAATTATAGTATAAATTAAGAAAATATTTTTTGTATTAGGAAATAAAAGGATAAATTAGTCATTTTATCATATTTTTTTTATTGGTTGATAAATGATCATTTATTTATGAATATAACGAATTTTTTTAATGGTCATTTTTTGAAAATAGGAGGAGTAATAAAATTTTGAAAAATAGAAATTGAAAATTTGATATTAATTGAAAAAAGAGAATGAAAATTTAAAAGAAAGAGAATGAAAATTTAAATATCTAAATCAATTAATCTACCAATCATTTTTTTTATTTTAATAATTAATAGTGTAGACTTTTCTATTTTAATTGTCGATAACAACTCTGCTGATCTAAATCACTTTATCTACCAATAATCATTTTTCTTATTTTAATAATTATTAGTGTCGACTTTTTTAAAATAATAATAAGTCTTTTCTCAGGATTAAATCAGTTTGTTCTTTTTCTTTTTTCATCAATCTTCAAAGTGCTACTTCAACATTAATTGAATAAAGGCAATAAAGTTAGTCAATAAACAACATAACTAAACCATTCTCATGCTAAAGACAAAAACAAAGTCGGTAATCATTCTTATTGAAAAGTAAAATAAATAAATAAAAAATGACTGAGAAGATGATTCTTCTACTTGCTCTCTGCTAAAAGAAGCTTACAACTTTAAGAAAAAATACAATGGGACAAGGCCTTCCTACACATACTATAGAAGAGGTTCCATCTCAACTTTAAGGCCTCCTAACAGCTGCCATTCAAAGCAGCTCCAGTTTGGAATCTAAAGAACCTTTTTGAACTCTCTCATATTTATAATTATGTGCAAGAAATTCTGCTGTTGATAATCTTGGTCATGGCCCCAAACCAGACCCAAATAAAAATTAGATCCGGTATTTCAGTTTAATATTTTGTAAATCAGATCGGATAATAAATAGAAAGTTGGAATTCAATTTTCAAATCAAGACAATTTTGATGTCAGTTTCAGTTTCGACTCGTAATAGATATGGTTCCGATTCATAACTGGATCTAAACTTATTCAAGTTCACTAGTTTTTTTTTTTTTTAATAAAAACTGTATATATTCAACTATAATCAAATATAATTTTTTTTTTATTAGAATGAAATGGCACAAATCCAACTAAGTTTATTAATTTTTTATAAAAATTGCACAAATCACATGATTATTGATACAATAATTGTTCAATGTCAGTCAACGAATAAAAATATAAATATATATTTGGACTAACAATTTCCATTTCAATTTCCAGATAGTTAATATAGAAAAGAGAAATATACATATATATATTTTTCCCTTCTTAATTACCACTGGTCTCTCCTCTCTTTGCTAAAAAGGAAAAAGACTAGACCGGGGCTTTGAAAAGGACTCTTATTGTCTTGATTCCTGTGCCCTCTCACGTGGTGTGGTTTTATTGGGAAGACTTTCGTTTGTGGTCCATGGAGTGATGGATGGACCATCTCTTTCAAAAAGACAATTCAATTTTCGAGTTTTAACCGGCTGTTTCCATTTTAATTTTAATTTATGTTCAAGGTAAGCAAGATCAGAGTCGAACTGATCTTTTTATGAACTGGAATCGGTCCGAAATTATATTTATAGTTTGGATTCGAATCCGACTTTTGATCGACTCGGTCTGAGTTTGAATTCGATTCCAAGCCGATCCGTGACCAAGGCTAATATTATTCTCTTCATTCTAAATTATCTATAAATTTTGAAGCTTTATTGTTTCAAGGTATCAGTCTTTTTAAGATTTTAAAAAATATAAATTATTTTTTTTTCAAATTCACATTTTTTTATTTCTCTAATATTAAATATTTATATTAATTATTTTTTATTTATATCAAAATTAAAAAAGATATTATAATTTTTTACTTTAAAATTATAACAATTTTAATAACTTACCGTATGTCAAAATTTTAAACGAATAAAATAAATCAAACAATTAATAAGAACTTACTAATAATAATAGAGAATAACAATAATTAATTAATTACTTTATGCAAAGGTATATGATCTAATTCCGTCTTAAATATTTACGCCATTCATTATAAAAAAATTGGCAAATAAGTAAAAATCAACATTTTTAAGTTTATAATAATTTTGTCAAAAATTATCAAAATTTTTTTTATTAATTACAGCATAAATCTGAAAAATATCTCCCATACTTGATAAATAGAAAGATAAATTAATCATTTTACTATATATTTTTTTATTAAATTACTAAATGATCACTTATTATAAATAAAATTTATTTTTTTTAATGGCCATTTTTTATTAAAATAGAGAGAGTACATTTTAATTACCCAACATCCAATTTTTTTTTTAATAAGATGGAGACGAGAATACTAAAGTCCACAACAGTGCACGGCCATCACCATCTTTGCTTTTTATATAAGTGAAGTCCTAGTTTCTCAATAACACATTAATTGCTGCATTGCACCGACAACTGCTAACAATGAATGACCCAGAAACACCAGAAATTTACACCTCTGTTGTCAAACAAAGAAGCAACTGGATTACCTTCCCTTTCATTATAGGTACATAATTTTTTTTTTTTTTAATTTCTGCTTAGATTTGAACCCGTAATCTTATAGCAATAAAAAGAGGTATTGAAATTTTTAAATTTGTGAAATTAAGAGTTGGAGTTTTAAAAAAAAAAGGTTTTGCTTTGATATTATTTAATCTCTATGTTTTTGCACCAAGTAATAATGGGTTAATTTTTCATGTAATCTTTTGGTATAAGCAGGGACAGCGACCTGCTTGACAATAGCTGGTGCAGGATGGGTAACCAATGTGATCGTGTTTCTGATTAATGAATTTAATGTGAAGAGTATTGATGCTGCTCAGGTCTTCAATGTTATTAATGGTGGTGCCAATTTATTTCCAATAATTGGAGCTATAATTGCTGACTCTTACTTGGGCAATTTCTATGTTGTCACCATATCTTCTTGTGTCTCTTTTCTGGTAATATTCTAGCTCTTTAATTTCAGTTCTAATTCATTTTTATCTATTTACCAATATACTAATAATTTAGCAATCGAGTGTGTGTCTTATAATACAGAAAATCAATAATTCAAACATAAACTTATTTATTGTTGTTGAATTAATGGTATTGTCTAATGATTAAATGATTGGCGTTACTATCTTAAAGTGCTGAATAATAAGACTTTTTGAATTTTGATATCCTCTTCTCATAAATTTGTAGGGTATAGCGCTTTTGACATTAATTGCAAAACTTGACTCGTTGAGGCCTGAACCTTGTGGAGAAAATGGATCCAATTTGTGCGAACATGCATCAAAACTCCAACATGCAATACTATACGGAGCTTTTGTTTTGGGCTGTATTGGGTATGGAGGGTCAAGATTTACCATAGCAACGATGGGCGCAAATCTATTTGATAAAAAAGAAGATCAGACTATTTTTTTCAATTGGTATTTCTTCACTATATATTTTTCTAATCTAGTAAGTGCTACTGCCATTGTGTATATAGAAGATGATGTTAGTTGGTCTTTGGGTTTTGGGCTTTGTCTTGCTGCTAATTTCATTGGCATAGTAATTTTCTTGTTGGGAAATCGGTTTTATAAACCTGATACGCCACAAGGAAGCCCATTCACTGGCTTAGCGCGTGTAGTTGTTGCCGCTATACAAAAGTGGAACAAAGTCTCATTGTCTTCCACAAGAGCAGAGGACTACTACTATGAACATGACATGGAAGGAAAGGAGATACATATTTCAATGACAAATAGCCTCAGGTATGATCTTAATTTTACTTTATAATTTCCATATGCGCTTATTTTTATTTTTTGAAAATTTAATCTTTTATTTCTTTTTTTTCTTATAACTTAATTGATAAAAAAATTATTTTCGAATTACCCTCAATAAACATAATTTCTCATGTTTGAAAATAAACATTATAAATTTTTAAAAATTGTTATAATTAAATTTTGTGTAATTATTATAAAATAATTTTATTTTGTTTGAAAATTTAATATTTTATTTCTTTTTCCTATTTAAATTTGTTGTATTCATAATAGCATTTCAACAAAATACAAAATTGGATAAGAGTCTTGAAATCATTTTAAAATAATATTTAATCTTGTGTTATGGTAATCAAACACAAAATTAAAAAAAGTTATAGTCCAGTCCCAGTTACACTAAATGCAAGATAAGATAAATATTTATTCAATCATATCTTGTCTTATATTATTTCGTTTTATCTCATATTGTCATGTTCATGCAACCAAACATATAGAAAAGCATATATATATACTATTTCTTTTTTTTTTTTTTAAAGTAAATATATGCTTATCAAAGTATATTATTTTAAATTTTACATCAATGTGAAATTATACTTCATTATATTTTATTAAAGCCACTAAATATAGCCTTAAAATTGAAATTTTTTTGCTATATGTTAAATATCTCTCAAAAATTAAACATGTGTAAAGTCATTTCATCAATTTTGTTTTTATATCATTGTGTTTATGTATATTTGAATTAAAATTTATACAAATTAATATATATATTATCTTTTTATTATTTTCAACTGATTCATATATAATAAATTTATTTCGTACATCTTATTTATATCAATATTTAAAGTTATTGAAGAATAATATTTAAACTTAATAAAAAATTAATAATAATAATTCATGTTTATTAAAATATTTTAAGAAAATTAAAATTAAAAAAAAAAACGATAAAAAATGCAAGCTCATAACTAATATGTATGTTTAAAATAAATAAAAGAAAGTTATATGTCTTGATAATTACCTCACATTACCTACAAAGCATATATAAAAATATTCAACGTAAAAGTATAGTAAGATAAACAAAAAAAAAAAAAAAAAAAAAAGAGAGAAGAACATAAAACACAGTAAATTGGGTTGTGAACAAATTACGGTTTTCAAGTGATTTGAATTAAACTTATCTTAAAATATATACACAATTTGAAGTTTCATCAAGAAGTAATAAGAGGTAAATAATCCACCTTGAATGCTTTAGTGATATTTAGATTAAGACAATGTAAATTAAAAGATATATACGATCTTCATATTGTGCTAAATTTTCTTATTTGGCTTTTTTTTTTTAATTAAAAGTAACAATTTATGAATTATTAAAATCTTTAGTTCCTAGTTAAAATCCAAAGGTTTAAAATTTCACATGATAGGTGGGATTCGACATATATATATACTAAATGAAATATTTTAACATTTCATATTTTTTATATTTCACATTTTCTACATTTTAAATATTTCATTCATTTCACGTTCTTTCAATCAAAACATACTTATCCACATTTTATTACAATATAAAAATTATATACAATTGATAAGATAGGCACTTGTACATTGATGAAGAGGGGGACCAGAGAGAGCTATGGTCACCTAACTTCAAAAATCTAATTTCTTTTTAGTATAAAATTATTAAAAATTTGTTATATATTATATTTGCTCTTTTAATTTTATGTGAAAATTTTTCTTATATATATAGAAGTTGATGTACTTATATATAATATATTAATATAAATTATAATGTAAAAAATTTGATCTCTTTTTAAAAAAAATTCTAACTTTGTCACATTTGCATATGATATTATAGCAAAAAATACATATTTATCTTGTGTCACGTAATAAGTAGATTCTAGTAATTTGCTCCTTAGTACGACAAGCATAATAGTTCAATTATTTGAATTATGGCATTATTAGAAAAATCATTATGATAGATTGTACCCCATAAAAGACATCAATAAACATCATTGTTATATATTTTAATTTTATGTGAAAATTTTATATATAGAAGTTGGTTTATAAAAAATTTGATATCCTTAAAAAAATTTCTAATTTCGTCACATACGTGTATGATATTTCGGTAAAGAATATAAATTTATTTTGTGTCACGTAATAGGTAGATTGTGATTATTTGCTCCTTAATATGACGAGCATAGTAGTACAATTATTTGAATTATGGCATTATTAGAAAAATCATTCTGGTAGGCTGTAAATCATTGTTATATAAAAATAATAATACAATGACGATAACAATATACGTCCTCGTTAATTGGTTTTAATTATTCGATTAAAAAATTATCTAATAATAAGGTTAATTAGTAGTCATCAGTACTCCATAAGTAAAATGAAAACAGGGGGCGTAAGGGGGGCCTTGGCCCCGTCATGTTTCTGTCCTTTTATAAATATAATATATAGAGAGAGAGAGACTGATATTTATAATATGTGGCTACTCTAAATTTGATCATATTTTAATATTTAGCTCCTAATCCTAAAAATTAAAAAAATTTATAATATAAATATAAAAAAAAATTTCATAACAAGTCATCAATTATTACCATATTATATCTTTTAGTTTTCTTTCATTTTTTTTGGTGTTGCGTTCATTAGTGATCAGTTTTAAAAAAGATAGATTTTTCTTAGAAAAAAAAAAAAGGAAAAATTGAGTGTGAAATTTTATATTTTATTGAAATTAATTATATAGATTAAATATTATACTTTAAGAATAAGTATTTGTCAAATTGAATCATTAAATTGTGTGTATTTGATTTTAAAATAAAATCAAATACACACAACTTAATGATTCAATTAAACAAACAATGAAGAAGTTGAAGATTTATATTTTATATTTATATTTTTTTTTTGTTGTTCTCTGCATAGTTTATGAATTATAATTGTATTAAAAAAAGTTTTTATATATTCATTTTGGAGTATATTTTAAAATACTGTTATTATTATATAATGTTTTTGGCTCCAAACAAAATTTTTGGGCTCTGTCTCTAAATGAAAATTAAGTTTTTAATTCATTACAAATTTTTAATTGGTTAAAATTATAAAACTTTAATTTAAACTCTTAAATTATAATATAAATACTAGAATCTTGAGCAAAGGCAAAACGAAAAAATGCTATTTATACATTATGAACTCTTGTTTTCTCTTTGATTTTGTTTGAAGTTTTAAGAATAGGAGTTGGTCCTAATGAGTTTTTGGTTCATCAATTATCAATTATCATCACTGTTTTCAAACCCAGTCTGATCTTATCTATTTATTAAAAATTATTATTATTGTTTTTTTATTGGGCAAAGACAAGCCATCTATCAAGATAAATCCATTTATGATATGGTTGAAAAAACAAGATATTCATATTGGGATTAAGAAATTTGTTAAAAGGAATTTTCTTTTTTTCTTTTTATAATTTGACTCTCAAAACTTAAACTCTGATAAATGAATTGTGGAGTAAGCCTTTTTACCAATCAAATTAACTTTTACAATTATCAAAATTTATTTTTAAAATAAGTTTTACATATTTTACATTTTTAATATAAAGTCTTTATAATAGTTGAACAATATTTTCATATTATTTCTTAAATTGTTTTTTGAGGGGGAAAAAAAAAAAAAGGAGGGGCTCTGTTCATATATAACACTTTCACATGTTAAGAGTTCGAGCCTTATCTACCGAAAACTTTAGATTGTCGGTATTTATCTTGTTTTGTCTGATAAGTCTCTAAAATTTCATTTGTTCATATTAATAATTTTTTATAAAAATAAAATTAATGAGAATTTTTGTAATGTGGACTTAAAAAAAAAAATTCTAATTTTTCGTTATAAAATAGTTATTAAAAAAAAAAAAAGAAAGACTCATAAAAATTTATATAAAATAAAAGAAAGACTTATTTATACATTCCTAAACTTTTCAAATTTAATATATTAAACAATAAATTTTTTAAAATTAATGTAAATTTTAGTAATTCATTCATTATTATTATTACGTAATTTATCATCAATTTTATTTACAATAAGTGCTCAACGTAAAAAAAAATAAAAATTTAAGGGCTCAATATGAATAAATAAAACTTTATGGACTCAGTAAATAAATAGTGTAAGATTTAAGGCTCTAGAATATATTTTCTTATTCATTTTCAAGCATCGCACTTTATCTATCACAATCATAATAATTTTCTTTTATATATGAATATTTCTTGAAAAAATATACAAAATTAAAGATGTACGCTGATAAAGCAGGTTCTTTGACCGAGCAGCAATAAAAGCTGAAGGAGACATAAAACCTGATGGCTCAATTAGAAAACGTTGGAGATTATGCACAGTACAACAAGTAGAAGATTTCAAGACTCTGATAAGGGTGCTTCCAATATTCTCAACAATTATATTCTTAAGCACTCCTATATCAATGCAGATTAGTTTGACAGTACTCCAAGCTTTATCAATGGATCGTCACCTTGGAAAACATTTCAAAATCCCTGCTGGCTCTATAACAGTGCTAGTATTGATCAGTGCATGCATTTTTATCAGCTTAAATGATCGGTTCCTCTATCGATTTTGGCAGAAAATAATGCGAAAATCACCAACTTTATTCCAAAAAATTGGAGTAGGACATGTGCTTAATGTGCTAAGCTTGATCATAGCAGCTCTGGTGGAGTCAAGAAGGCTCAAAATAGCCCGTACTCAGCATCAGCACAAGGATGAAGCCAGTTTTATTGTGCCTATGCTGGCTTTGTGGTTATTTCCACAACTAATTATAGTTGGCATTGCAGAAGCATTTCATTTTCCTGGACAAGCTGCTTTTTATTACCAAGAATTTCCTACCTCGCTGCGTAGCACGGCAACTGCTATGATGACTTTGGTTTTTGCGATTTCTTTCTATTTAAGCACAGCTTTGATTGATCTTGTTAGAAAGGTTACAAATTGGTTACCAGAGGATATAAATTATGGAAGGCTAGATAATGTGTATTGGGTGCTAGTAGCGGTGGCAGTGCTCAACTTTGGTTATTTTCTGGTATGTGCCAAGTTGTATAAGCACCGAAATCCTGAAAATGCTGTTGGTGAGAGTTCTTCGGGTTCCCATATGTGAAAGCAAATGTTGGAAAGAAGCAAGAAAAAATTTCTGAAAAAATTCTTTTTCTAATAGTTTATTCAAAGAAAAAAGCATATATTACTATTTAATCGTTCAGTTTTGATCACATCTACACTAAAATTCATTTAGTTTGAGAAACTAAATATTTTATCTCTACATTTTGATTCTAACATATATCTAGTCTTTTTGCCTATTTTTACCGTTAACAGCCTATAAAAATACTAAAATACCCCTAATTTACTCTTAAATTTTCTCTTCATTGCCATAAATTGAGACCTATATCTGAGTAAAATTCTGCCAAGAATAATTCATATTTCATGTTCATATCAAGAAAACTTATTAAAGTAAAATTTATAATCACAATATTGCCAATTTCACATCAATTCACCCAAATAAAAATAGAAGCAAAGAAAGATTTTTATATTTATCTACCTTTGAATTACTAGAGTCTAAAACTCCTTTATTAGCTTTACAAAATAACATTAATGGACACCACCATAAATAGTATGAAAATGAAATCTTAAATTGAGTCACTATCTCTGATTTGGATATCCTCGTCCAACGATGGCTTCTCATAGGACTTCAACAAATCGTCGCAATCTCGAAAATGAACAAGAACCAAATCCTCTTGTAAATAATTGAATTCAATTGAATTGAACATTCAAAAAACTATTCACAATGTTAACAAATCTAACAACAACATTTACCACTAAAGGCGAAGCCAAAACAAGCAACAACAGATCTGAATAATTGTGTTCTACTGTTTGGTGAAAGGAGCAAACGAAAGCCCCAGTCTGGATAAAAATCTAACCCATGAATTGATGAAGAAGAAACCAAGAAAACTAGCAGTAACATTCAATGACGGCATAATTCCAACAATGGATTGAGCTCGGGAGTAATGATACCGAAAAAGCATAACCAACAAAGCTCTAACTAATAGCCCTCTAATCGTGATCTGATCCTTCCATTCAAGAACGTGCTCGGATTCAACGACTTCAATTTTATTAGAATCGGGAAGCAGCAACGGGTCTAATATCTTGTGGTCCCCATGATGAAATGGATGAGAGAGAGAGACCGTCAACGAAAGAGAGTAATTTGAATGAATGGGAGAAATGGGTGTTTCGGTTAAACAACAGTGGATATCAGATGGGTTGTTGAGAGAGAAAAAGAGAACCGTGTCTGCAAGGGAAAGAGAGGGATGAGAAAATGGTGATGGCGAGGGACAGAGAAAGTGAGTGGGAAACCACCGCCGAGGAGGGAACGAAGGTGAAAAAGATGGTGAGTGAATCGAGTGAGGGTAGACAGAGGAAGGGGATGAAGATATTTTAGGAATAAATTTTAATTTTAATGTTTAATTTCTCAACGTAAAAACTCTAAAATTTAGATAGAAGGTCTTAAAAGTACAGCAGAATATAAACGCAGAAACATATTTGTTAATTTCTCAGAATAAAATGATTTTAATGTAAATTTGACTAAAATTAAAGAATTAAATAGCGATTTAAAAAAGAAAAAATTCAGAAAAAGTTCTTTTTCTCACAGTTTATTGCAAATGGAAACTTTGTTTGCCTATAATTAAGAGGCACGATCCATTGTTGAATATTGCCCAACTTAAATGGGCTCTCCAATCCAACAAGTGGAAGGGCTAATGGCTTGACAAGAATAAGTATTATATGGTGTCTAGGTACAGAATATTAATCAGAGTCCACTTGAAGAAAAATCGTGGCTTGATTAATGTATGACATATTATGGCATTATTATTATTAATTTTATTTAATCAAAATTTAATTGATCAAAAATTAAGACTTAATTTACATAAAACATGATATGATAGTATTACTATTAGTTTAATTGAATATAAATCCAGTTGATAAAAATTGTGGCTTGATTAACATAAAAAATATAATGTAGCATTATTACTATTAGTTTAATTGAATCAAAGTCTACTTGATGAAAAATAGAGACTTGATTAATATTGAACATCACGTGGCATTATTGATGATAGTTCAATATTAATCAAAGTTCAATTAAATAATACTAAAATTTTAATGTATAATTTTCACATTATATATAATAATTATATAATAATGACACTATTGATAGTAGTTGAATATTAATAAAATTTCAATAGACTAACACTTAAATTTTAATATATAACTGTCACATTATTTAATAATTATATGATAATGACACTCTTGATAATAGATTAATTAAAGTCCAATTAATTAATACTTAAATCTTAATTATAATTATCACATTATATAATAATAATATGATAATTAAATAATTTTTTATCAAACTTAATTGGTTATTAATTTAGTGAAACAATTAATTTGATTACATGGCATTGCAAAGATCCATTGCAGCTAGTTTTACAAATTTATGAACTTTTTTTTGCAACTATTTTTAATCAATGCATGTAATCTATTAAAAATTATTTTAATATATAATTTAATTTAATTTAATTTAATTTCACATATTTTAATATAAAAATCTAAAAATAATTAGATAATATTTTAAAATTAGTTATTCTTTAAATAATAATTGAATGATATTTAAAAAAAAAAAATCAACCTCAATGCTATTTCAATCTGATACAAATAAATGATCTTATTTTATGAATTTATTTCAAAAAGGATTGAAATGCATTAATGAATTTTTGATATATATAACCTTTAGACATATAGTACATATAAAGACGATTGTGTCTGTTTGTTTGTATGTGTATATGTATATATAAATAGAGATGAAAATGTTTACTTTATTTTCAATTTATTCCGATCTTTTTATTAGAGATATTAAGATATAAGTTTAGAGGAGCGGTAACAATTTTAGTACACATGAGAGCATGGATGTTTAGATGCATTATAGCTTTGCCGCCGACATTCTTAAAAAAAAAAAAAAAAAAAAAAAACGTGCATTGGGATTTTTACCTGCAAGTTTAACGTCAGTAGAGAGATAATTTGTTTGGAAATTTTTTTAGATATTTCTCATGTATACAATTAAAGTAGAAATTAATAATTAATTCATATAAAAGATAATAAAAATTTTATGTGATTCGATTTTTCAATAAATTTACATCCACGATTCACAAGAGATAATTTATTACAATTTTTATAGTTACACAATATAATTTTTGTACGGACAAAATTGTAAACCCTCTTTTACATAATATCCAATAACCCAATATACTTTTTCTCGCAATGAATAAGGATTAAATGAATGTAGGATAATTTTTGGACAAATAAAAATTATCAAAACCTTCTCACAAATTATTAGAAATATTTTTTTCTCACAAAATATTTCTCACCATATATACACCCTCACACAAAACTCTCTCAATTGTGTATTATTAAACTAAGCAAGAGAAAGCCTTTATATAGGCAATTCTCTTGCTTACAAATCACACGGATAGCTTGCAATTTGCAAGTTGTATGAGGTTCAATGCCTCCTTTGTTTACTTCATTTTCTTCTTTTATTTTTTGTTAAAATAATTGTGGATCCCTCCATGTGAGAGGGCTACCACAACAAATTTCTTCCTTCCGATCACGTGGAGGGCTTTATCATGACTGCAATTATCTATCAATCTCTTCCATCAATATGAGTCTTTTCGTGCTCCCCCTTGAGCAAGAGTTTCTTTCACTTTGAGTTTTAACGATCTTTTTAAGATTCGATTTACAGGGCTCCCCCTTTTTTACTAATATGGAATTAGCAGTCTGCTTCAAAATACCATATACTTCAACTTTATTAGAAAACTGAACTCTCTTCACATTTTCATATACTTCAACTTTATTAGAAAACTGAACCCTCTTCACATTTTTCTCGGTTTTCTTCACTTTACTGCTTCCTATTTGCAAAAGAGAATGACCATCCATATAGCAAATATTTTTCCCTTTCTTCCTACCTTACATCGCCAAGCTACCTCCTCTATGTACTTTACATATTTTTCCAACACCAACATATTTGTACCCGTGCGATGCCATCTCTCCTAGCCAAATTATGTTTGCTCCTACAGTAGGTACAAATTTCACATTGAAAATATTTTTGACTACACCATTGTGGACTTTTAGGCGGACTCTTCCAACGCCTTCAATTCAACTTCAATTTGTTTCCCACATTGATATAGCCATATTCCCCATCTACATGTAAAGTATCAAACATAGTTCGATCTCTACATATATGCATATCAGAAGCAAAATCCATCACCCAATATAATTGCTCTCACCAAAGCAACCAACAACATCTTCACTTTGTACTAGGTGAAATTCATCACACTCATCAGTAATATTGAGCACAGTTGAGGAATTACCATCATCAATTTTTAGCTTGCCCTTATCTTTTCTTGCATTTGTTTAAGACTTTTCAAGTCTTCTTTCAACTTCTGACAGTGATGTTGTATGTGACCAGTCTCTCCACAATAATAGCACTCCATATTGCTATAATCTCTCGGTTGAGATTTTAATCTATTTCTCTGATCACCTCTCCTTCTATTTTGATTCCTCTCTCTCTCACTACTCTCTACTAGTGCAAGACTCTCACTCTTAATTGAAGTGCTTTCACCTCTCATCATCCTCTCATTTTCTCTCAATACTGTTGTCACCTCAATCAACTTTAGTGTGGTTTTTCCAGCACACAGTGTTTGCACCAACGGTTTGTAAGATTTGGGCAACGACGTAAGCAAGAGTAATGCCTACTCCTCATGTTCAAACTTTTTCACCAGCATTCAGCAACTGGCACACTAGCTGATTAAATTTATTTAAGTGGTTATGAAGGTTTCCTCCTTCCTCCATCTTGAGCGAATACATCTCCATTTTCATGAACAGCCGGTTAGTTAGCGACTTTGACATATAGATCTCATCCAATTTGTCCCACAACTTCTTTGGTGATGTTTCCTTAATCAGTTCAAATTTTACTTGTGGGGCAAATGCTAACTGAATAGTGCTCACCGTCTTCCTTTGGATAGTCTACCATTCGCTTTCAGTTATACTTGTTGGCTTTTCTTCATCCAAAGCCAAATCAAGACCTTGTTGCACCAAAAGGTCATGAATAGTACTTTTCCATAGAGTAAAATTACCCTTTCCATCAAATAAAGGGGTTGTATACTTTAATGTATCCTTTATGGTGTTTAGAAATGCCTCTGCTGAAAAACACATTTTACCAAAATAATACTAAAAAATCCAAATTTGAGAAAACTAATCTAAAAAATGGAATCAACACTTCAAATCTTAGTAGAATGGATCTCTTAAAAAAAAAAAAATTTATGCGGGATTTGGTGAATAGTACCGTATGAACAATACCTTTACTACAGTGACGGGCTAGACTGCTATAGTGATTAAGTTGAAACAGTAGCCGAGTTAGAACAGTAATCATGCAAAAAATTTACGTGGTTACTATTTTACTATTCACTGAATTTCTAATTTTACAAAACAGATTGTACCACAAAATTCTTTATATTTTTCTTTTCTTTACAGTATATTTCTTTTCCCAAAATATGATACTGCTCAGGACAGCAGTCTCGTTTCATTCCTAAAAAATTTCTCTCTCCCCAAAATAAAAACCAAATCTCTGATACTATTTGTTGAAAAATTTTCTGGAATATTTTTCACACACACAGCGAAAGCAGAAATTAATAATTAATCTACACAAAAGACAACAATAATTTTACGTGTTTTGATTTCTCAATAAACCTACATCCACGTGCTACAATGGATAATTCACTATAACTCTTATAATTACACAGTACAATTTTTGCACGGAACAAATTGTAAACTCTCTCTCACATAATATCCAATAACCCAATATACTCTTTTTCATAATGAAGAAGAATTAAAGAAATGTAGGATAATTTTTGGATTGATAAAAATTATCAAAACTCTCTCACAAATTGTTAGAAATATTTTTTTCTCATAAAATATTTCTCACCATATATACACCTTCATACAAAACTCTCTTAATTGTGTGTTATTAAATTGAGCAAGAGAAAATCTTTATATGGACAATTCTTTTATATATAAATCGTGCGGACAGCTTGTAATTTACAAATTGTATGTGATTCGATACGTCTTTTATTTATTTTATTTTATTTTTTTATTTTTTATTAAAATAATTGTGAATCCCACTATATAAGAGTGACACTACAACACAATTATTAAAAAGAGTCTCCTCAGAAAATATCACCTTTGGAGGGACCTCTAGTTTCCAACAATTTCTTCCAAGTTCCAGCCACATGTCCCATAGACATAGGGGAACTTACCCTTTCTTCCCTCAACGCTCTGTATCCAGTTTTCAAAGTGTAACAGCCCGACCTTGACTTTATGAGACAAGTAGATGGCTAGTACTACTCTTTGGCAAAAGCGCACCACATATAGCTTCAGCATCTGTTGGATTGAATATGGCAAATTAATTCCTCGTTCCAACACCTGCCTTGATCCGCGATAAGATATGCTATTGGCAAGTCCTCCAATTCTTCTACCATTTCTGTCCCAACCATGGTTTTAAATAATATACCGACCGTTTCGTTCAAATTTTTAAGAGATTTAATAGGTTATTTATTTATTATATTTATATTAATAAAAATTAATTTTAAATTGATAATAAATTATTTAATATATATTGATATGATTATTATTTAGTGATACTTGTTGTGGAATTCAGGTTAATTTTCACCAATAACAACAATATTCATCTTGAGAACTATTATCCAGGTGACTAGAGTGTGAACGATTGAACTAAAAATCACCTAAAGGAAAAATTCACAGGTAAGTGGTGAGGTCACAACGGTCCAACTTAAAAATCACTTTCCTAGACAGAATTTAACCAATACAAGTAATTTTAATAGCACAATAATTCATTACAACTATATCCGACAATAGCTATTAAATAGACACAAAATAACATAAAGAAAATATCAAAAATTTAACGAGATTCGGCCAATTTTGCTTACGTCCTCGGACACTACCAAAATAATATTTCACTAATTGAAGAAATATTACAAAAGAGAGAGAAAGAATAAAATTGCCTAAATATAGAAAAAGACAATTTTGGGATGAGAAAAACTAAAGGGAGGAGGAGTCTATTTATAACTAAAGACTCCTCTCATTTTTCTTCAAATTCCCGATGTGAGAATTTTACAAAACCAACAATACCAGCGTGATGTATTAATAAAAAAAATATTATTACTATATTTTTTATTTTTTATTTTGTTAATGTAGATTATAAAAATATTATTTAAAAAAATATTATTTATATTATTTTATATTTGTTATATTTTGCTAATATAAATTATTGGTATATTATTTTTTACATTATTTATATTTCAACGAAAATCTAAATGAATTTAATAGCAGATAAAACGATTCACATCCTATTCAATACTCTTTTCTAGTTGTGATTAATTAATATTATGGTGTATTTATTTTTTAATTTTACTTTTTTTTTACTTGGAATATGGAGTTTTTTTTATCACCTTATTCATTTTGAATAAGGTAGTATTTTTTCTCATAAATTAATAAAATAAAACTGATTTATTATTATTAGTTGCATAATTTAAATTTAATTTATTATTATTATTTATGTAATTTGAATTTTTCTAGGTACAATTATGTTCATTTAAGTATTAATTAATTTAATTTATTACATTTTAAACATTACATTCCATTTCTTATTGAATTATATCAATTTACTAATTATTTTTGAAAAAAAAAAAACATTAGCAACAACTAATTCAATCTAATTATATTGTACTGATTCTGATACTAATACGATACGTAAAACTGTTATTTAAAACTTGTTTCTAACTCGAATGGAAAGCACATTATATATGTTTCCTATTTTATAATTTTTTTATATAAAAAAGGAAATTATTTCCCTATACTAATTAGGTTTTATATATATAATGATTTTGCTCTAATCAATTGGAATCTCTCGTCTCATCAAAGTCAAATACACAGGCAAAGGTAAAAGGTAAAGGCAAAGAGTAATGTAGATGGAAATAATAAAATATAAGAATTATTCCTTATTGATTTTATAAAATTGTAAAATAATATATATATATATATATATATATATATATATATATATATATATATATAAATTTTATGGGAATAGCTGTCTTGTTCTAGTTCAACCTGAATTATTTACATTTCAATTACTCAAGGTCCAATTTTTAATAAGATGGAGGTGAGAATAATATCTTTGCTCTGGTATGTTATTGCATTTCCATGTACATAAGAAAACCTCATAATTCTTTAGGCCATTATGTCCTTCAACATTCATTTTTTATTTTTTTTATTAGAATATGTTGATCTAAAGTAAACGCGGAATAGCACACTAAAACATGGTATAATAATAAGTATATGTATATATAATACGAGTAATAAATTCAATTAAAAGATAAATAAACTTCAAAATCAAACTCAAATTAATAAAAGAATGGATAAAACTCTCTTAATAAGTGTTGCATACTTTTTATTATAAGTAAAATACTACTTAGTTTTTGAGATTTATTTAAAATGATGGTTTCGTTCTTACAGATTAAAAAAATTACTATTTAATTCATGAAATTTGATTCGATTATATTAAATAATTATTTGGTTCATATATTTCAACAATTTGCTGTTAGAAAATAAAAGAGAAAATAATATATATATATATATATATATATATATATATATATATATATATATATATATATATATATATATATATATATATATATATATATATATATATATATATATATATATATATATATATATATATATATCATTTCCCTCATCTTCTTCACTAATAAATTAAAATCTATAAAAATATAAATGAAATTTTTATCTAATTTCCCTTAATTTCCTAATAATGGGGCATTTAATGTCCACCATGGAGGAAGAAGTGACCTGGGCATGAACCATTTATTTCGCATGCATATATCTACCCTTCTCAACTGTCTTTCTATCTTGGACCTCTCCTTTCTTTTTTTATTGTTTTCTTTGTAAAACGCTTTTATCTATGTTTATTTCTAAGCTCTTGATTACTCTTCTATTATCACCATTTATTGGGTTCAATCAAAACATATATATATATAGATAATGAGAGAATAAATGAGAGAATGAATGGGTCGCTACCCATTTCAAATTTGCAAGCCACCATTAGATGATTGATTCTTGAGCTTTTAGAAAGAGCTGTTAAAGCTATGGATATTTGTTACGCAGTGTCTGGTGCCATTGATTCTATTCTTCAATGTCAGAAAATAGCCGAAATTGCAATCTTTGTTTTGGAGAAGAGATAAATGGAGAGATGGGTTTGATATTTGTCGTAGTCTTTGGAATTTGGATTGGTTGCAAAAGCGTATAGAGATACCAATGGATAATAGCAGCTGGAGACTAGATCTAAGACTAAATATTTAAAATTAAAGCAAAATATAAATTTTGAGGAATTGAAGTTTTTTAAAATTTAATACTTTAGGAATTTAAATGTAATAATTTTAGAATTTTAAGAATTAAAATATGATCCAATTTCAAAAATTAAAAATTGTAAAGTTTGAATAAAATTTTAAGAATTAAAACTCTTTTACTTTTTTATAAGAGGGTAAGTAGAAATGGAAAATTTAAGTATAAATAAAGAAATTTTAGTTTTTTTTTTTATAGTTTTTTAACAGTAAAAATGACAAAATGATAATTTTATTTAATAAAGTAAAATTTAAGTGGCGCAAGTGTATTTTTTTAAAATTATAGAAATGAAGACGTTATTTTTATTAAATTTAAAGATTAAATAGTATTTTATTTTTTTATTATTTTACGAAAAATAAATTAACATGTGTCCAAAATGTAACATGGACGGCCCACCTATTTTGTTTACACTACAGCAAGTCATATCAGCCACCAAAAGAAGATATAGATTTCTACTTCTAGTTCAGTACACACCGCCAGCACCATCTTTGCTTTGTACGAGTTAAGTCCTACTTTTTCAATAACACATTGCACCGACACCAATTATGGATGACGCAGAAGCAACTGGATTACCTCTGTTGCCAAAACAAAGAGGCAACTGGAATGCCTTCCCTTTAATTATAGGTACATTATATATATATATATATATATATATATATATATATATATATATATATATATATATATATATATATATATATATATATATATATATATATATATAAATTTCTGCTTAGATTTAAACTAGTAATTTTATAGCACTAAAAATGTTTTGCTTTGATCAGTATAGTTCCTTTATTTTACGCACCAAATACTGGGTTAACTTTTGATGTAAGCAGGGACTACGATCTGCTTGACTGTAGCTGGTGCAGGATGGATAACCAATGTGATAGTGTATCTGATTACGGAATTTAGTGTGAAGAGTATTGATGCTGTTCAGATTTTCAATATTATTAATGGTGGTGTCTATTTATTTCCTATAATTGGAGCTATAATTGCTGACTCTTTCTTGGGCAATTTCTATGTTGCCACCATATCTTCTTGTGTCTCTTTTCTGGTAAAATTCTAGCTCTTTAATCTCGGTTCTAATTCATCGCTATCTATCTATACATGTAATTTGAACATAAACATATTTCCTGTTGATACTGCCTAATGATTAATTGATTGCTGTGACTGTCTTAAGGTGCAGACTAATAGGAATTAAAATTTTGATATCCTCTTCTCATTAATTTGTAGGGTATAGTGCTTTTGGCCTTAACTGCACTACTTAACTCATTGAGGTCTGAATCTTGTGGAGAAAATGGATCAAGTTTGTGCCAAAATCCATCAAAACTCCAATATGCAATACTATATGGAGCTTTTGTTTTGGGAAGTATAGGGTTTGGAGGGTCAAGGTTTACTATAGCAACAATGGGGGCAAATCAATTTGATACACAAGAAGATCAGGGTATTTTTTTCAATTGGTATTTCTTTGCTTTATATTTTTCTACTCTAATAAGTGCTACTGCCATTGTGTATATAGAAGATAATGTTAGTTGGTCTTTGGGTTTTGGGCTCTGTGGTGCTGCTAATTTCATTGGCATAGTAATTTTCTTGTTGGGGAATCGGTTTTATATACATGATAAACCACAAGGAAGCCCATTCACTGGCTTAGCTCGTGTAGTTCTTGCCGCTATACAAAAGTGGAACAAAGACTTACCGTCTTCCACAAGTGGAGAGGACTACTACTATGAACATGACATGGAAGGAAATGAGGTACCTATTTCAATGACAGATAGCTTCAGGTACGATCTTAACTTTAGTTTATAATTTCCATGTGTTGGTTTTCTATCACACATAAAACACAAACAACACACATATTAACAAATGCTGCAAAAACAGAGTATGAAAGAACAAAAGAAAGAAATTTCTTTCTTTCTACAAACTTTTCTCACATTTTCTCACTCCCTCTTTCTCTTCTTTCTTTTGTTCCATCAGCCTTTTTATAGGCGAAATCACTCTACTAACACATTACCTAACACAAGACACATTTCTACAAATCTTCCTACAAATAAGGATAACCATTTCTTTCTTGATTTTAAACAAAATCTCAACAACTCCAACACTCCTCCTTGATGAGATTTTTGCTCGAATTGGAGGTCTTCAAATTAGCTTCATCTCCTTCTTAAGACAAATTCTCTTTTGCATCTTTTTCTTCTTCAACAACAAACAAAATCTAACGTTCTTTCTTCTTCGCCTTTTTCAATAACAACAACAACAAATTTTCAACTTCTTCAACCACAACAACAAAAAAATTTCCCCTTCCAACAATTTTTTTTTGCAGTTTTAAAACAATGCCGAGGTAACTTCAATGAATATCCAACAATTTATGGACTTGCACAGTCCCTTTAAACACATTTTCAAGAGTTTATGAATCTACACGTCTCTTTTAACAAAATTTTTCAATTTTTTGAACATGCGAGTCCTTGAACAACAAATATTTCACAGTTTTACGATATGTCGGTCTCTTCCATATCTTTAAAATTTCTGCAATTTAACCCTGTGTTTGGGAGCATGTGAAAGTTAGGTGGAGAAAGGGTGGGGGGAGAAAGTGAGGGGTGGTAATTTTTACTTGTTTGGGAAAATAAGAGAAAGAGAGGAGAAATTGAAAGAATGTAAAATTGATCACGGGGCGCACCATTAAACAATCTCCCGAATTTGGAGAGAAAGGGAGAAGAATTTTGCTTTGGTCATTTAACTTCTAAATCAATTTACATATTTACTCTCATAAGACATTTTTTTACCCATAGATTTTGTATATAAATGGACATACTTGTAATTTTAAATATTTACAATTTACCTTTTTAAACATAATAAATTTTATTCTCTTTTACTTTCTTTTCTCCAACTTCCATCTATTTTCAAACAATAACAGTGAAAACTAATTTTCTCCTTCCCCGCTTTCTCTCCCCTAATTCTTCAACTCCCCACCCTCACTTTCTCTCTCCACTCACTTCTTTTCCAAACAAAGGTTAAGGACTTAGGTCCTTTCATCTTTTCAAATTTCCTATAATTTAAGGACTTGTTTAGGTA
Source organism: Reutealis trisperma (assembly GCA_947687605.1). Taxonomy (NCBI): domain Eukaryota; kingdom Viridiplantae; phylum Streptophyta; class Magnoliopsida; order Malpighiales; family Euphorbiaceae; genus Reutealis; species Reutealis trisperma. Next base: position 154,976 of record CANTUT010000112.1, read on the forward strand.
TCTTCATCATTTTTTAAATAGTTTTGATGGATTTTAATGATAAATTTTGCAAAATCTATGGATTATTTTAGTTCAATTTTTTATTTGGTTTGAAAAATTGAGCTACATTTTGTAGATTTATTAAAATCTATCATGTTCTAAAACTTTCAAAATAAAGAATTTGAAAAATCACATGGTATTTGGATTTTATATTCCATGAATTTTATTCAAATTCATAGAGTTGAAATCTATCATACTAAAGAAGACTGTTGATGAGGGGTAAAGAAAAAAGATTTTTTTTCTAAAGTTATGAAAAGCACATGTACTATTGTCAAATTATTTTAATTTTTATAACAACGTGAAAATATCCTTCATTATATTTCATTAAACCCACTAAATATAGCCTTAAAATTGGAACCTTTTTGCTATATGTTAAATCTCTCTCTCAAAACTTAAATTTGTGTAAAGTTATTCTAATTAAAATTTATACAAATGCATATAATATCTTTTTTAGGAATGGCAATAGGGCAGGTAGATTTTGAGATTTTCATCTTTACTCCCATAAATGGTCAGAAAAAGGCAGGGCAGAATAAATCGGATTTCAGGGCAATAACGGGATCCCCATTTATATTTTTATAATTTTAGTAATGTTCAAACTTTATAATCTATATATTTTGAAAAAATATTATAAATATTTATGTTTAGTTTTATATATTATTAATTAATATTTAAAAAATAATAATATAATTAAATACTTCATAATAAAATATATTGAAGCGAGGATGGATTTCTCGTTCGGGGGATTGGATATTGCCATCTTTAATCTTTTTATTATTTTTCAGTTGATTCATATACAATATATTTATTTCATATATTTTATTTATATTGATATTTAAAATTATATAAATTAATATTTAAATTTAATAAAAAATAATTCATATTTATTAAAATATTTTTAAGAAAATTAAAATTCAATAAAAAATACGATTAAAAAATGCAAGCTTATAACTAATATAGAAAAATGACAAGCAGTTGATAAGATAGGTGCATGTTATGATATTATGGTTTAAAGTATACAAAGATCTATCTTATTCCACATAATAGGTAGTTTGTAATTATTTGCTTCTTAATTTGATGTACTAGTGTAGTAGTATAATTATTTGTATTATGGCATTAGAAAAATCATTTTGATAGTTTGTACCCCATAAAAGAGGGTAAATTACCACAGTGGTCACTAAATTATAGCCATTGTTTTAAATTGATCACTAACTAGAAAATTTGCTCAGATTTGTCACCAAGCTTTGAAAATGTATGAACATAAAGTCATTTGGTACCACAGGACCAAAATTCCAGTTAGTAGACTGATATGGTATAACATGTCAACATATTATACTAGTCAACTTGACATCATCGCCACATCATATACTCTTGCTATGTCATCTGCCCTCTTGTTCACTTAAGTATTTTGTTACCAAAAATACTCTCTCTTTCTATGCTCCATTTTCTTACCAATTTTCTCACTTTGTCACCAACCAAACCAAGAAAAAACATAAAATGCAACATTTTCTAAAAAACCCAACTATTCTTCATCATATCCTACTATTGTTAGGCTCCTAATTCCGTAGTTAATACATTTTCATCATTTGGCTTATGGACTGCAAAAAAGACCAAAAATTTTTCACTCTATCATTCATAAAAGACAACTCAAAGCCAAAATTAGCACATTAGACCTAATCCTGCCACCAATTAGAAGGCAAATAATAAACACATCATATTTAAACCAATACAATTTCTCAAATCAGAAAAGCTATAGTGAGAGCAAGCATAAAGTAACTATTTCAAATACTAAAAAATAAACAAATAATAATTTTAATTTTTTGCATAACCAAAAGCTAAAAATGCGAGTCACTAACCAAATCCGGTGCAATGAACGGTGGCAGTTTGACTGACGGTGGTTTTGGCTTCGCTCTCATCCTTCTTTTTTTTATTTTTTATTGTTTTTATAGCTAAAGCTCTCTCCTTTTTAGTGGGTTTTAAATTGGTAGCTTCTCTCCTCTCTGCCACGCTTTTAAGTCTACCGTTGGTGTGTTCATAACCAGCGGACCCAATTCACTTTTTGCCGTCGTCATTTATGAGTCCGATATCACCATTATCTCATGAGCTTCACTGTCTGTCCCTCTCTAGCAAGGTGAGTTCAGTCTGTCATGAGCTTTACCATCATTTATGATAACCTCAGATTTGTTGGCGGCAATGAGAACATGGTCTTGAGATGAACTACCATTTTTTATTGATGGGTATTGATTGTTTGTTGTGTGTTAATGGTGGGTTTCAAATTTAATAGATGATAGATATGAAATCTGTATAAATGGGTTCTAATTTGTGATATGTGGATTGATTGGAGTTATTGCTATATGAATCTTCCTTAGTGCTCTTTTTTTTTTTTTTTTTTTTAACCCAACCAGGATAACCTAATCAATCTAGTTAACTTTGCTTCAAATTGGTCTTCTAGAAATCTATCCCCTCTAAATTTGCCTTTGGTTTTACCTGTTTCCTTCTTCAATTCTCTTGTTCTCGCCGCTTCGAAGATCCTTCACAATCTAATTGTGTTATAATTGATGATTTTTGTTCTCTTCTTGATTCGACCATTGTTGTTGTTAAAGACGTTCATGGCCAACTCCATGATCTTCTTTTCCTCTCTCAAAAAGCTAGATTTTCTTGTGATAATAGAGAAAGAGAGCGAATTGGTAAGCATAGAGAAGACAAAGAGCGCATAGATGGAAAGAGAAAGAGAAAGAGATGAGATAGAGAGAGAGAGAGAGAGAGAAAGTAGAAAAGTATGTGAAAAATGATGTGTTAGTTTGACTGGTCTAACTTGCTATGCATGTCATTTGGTTTGATGGTACCAAGTGACCATATATTGATACATTTTTTAAATTTTAATGACAAATCTGAACAAATTTTCTAATCAGTGACCAATTTAAAATAACAGATATATTTTAGTGATCCCTGTGGTAATTTATCCCATAAAAGACATTCATAAACATCATTGCTATATAATTAATTTAAAAATAATAATATAATGATGATAACAATATATATCCTCATTAATCGGTTTTATTGGTCAAAATTGGTCAAAATTACCACCATCCAGCATCGACCATGATAAATCCATTTATTATCTTATTAAAAAGAAACTATTTACATTAGGGGAAAATGAGAGTTATTATTCTATATATTTTCTGATTAGGAGTTAGGCCAAAGTCCTTATCTGCATAAGTAAGATGGATTTCAAGTTTCAAGTAAAAATAAAATCAAATAGAAATTAGGCCTTATTGTACATGATAAATTTTAAATTTATGAATTTGACTAAAATTCATGGATTTGAATAAAATTCATAGAATCAAAAACTTACATTCCATGTGGGTTTTCTTTCTTTCTTTCTTTCTTTCTTTTTTTTTTTTTTTTTGCACAAGCCCATATAGAATTGAAGATTTTAGAGCATGATGGATTGTAACACAACCAAATCCAAAAGGAAGAATGAATTCTCACACTAGATTGATGAAACTTATTACAAGCTTTATATACAGAGCATCAGAGAGTACTGAGTTAAGATGAGCTAGCAATAAAATAATAAACCCTAATTAAAACACTAACTGCTACTGTTATTTACAAATAAATATCTAGAAACTTCTAACTAAAGCTCAAATATATTTTATCATTGCCCCTCAAAATAAGCATACATATTATTTATGTTCATCTTACTGAGTTAGTTACTATACTATATAGGATGAAGAGCCTTTGTTAAAAGATCTACAATTTGCTCATTGGTCTTCAAACTTACTGGCTAAATCACACCATATAAAACCTTTTCTCTAATAAAATGGCAGTCAATTTCAATATGCTTAGTCTTTTCATGGAATATTGGATTCTTGGCCGTGTGAATTGCAGAAATGTAATCACAATGAAGCTCAATTGATTCTTGATGTTGTATTACAAAATTTTCTAACAAATATAGGAACCATATTATTTCACATGTTGATGCCATGGCCCTATATTCAGCTTCAACTGAGCTCCTTGAGATTGTGATTTGTTACTTTGATTTCTAGCTAATCAAAGCATCTCTAAGAAATATACAAAAAGTAGTTAATGACCTTCTGGTTTCAATGCTACCAACCTAATCACTATCAGTAAAAGCTCTAAGTTTACGGACTAAAGAAGGAGACATGATAATGCCTTCCTTAGTAACCATTTTCAAATACCTCAAAACTTTGTATGCAGCTTGAAGATGAACATTTTTAGGCTTGTCCATAAATTGTGTAAGAACATGAACTGCATAATTGATATTTGGCCTAGTAAGGGTCAAATAGATGAGTTTTCCAACCAACTATCTATAATTAAGCTGGTCTTTATTTTTGTGAGTCATTTTATGATCAACTTGAATTGGTATTTTACTTGGTTTGGCTCTTAACTGACTAAATTCTTCTAGTGGCTTTAAAGTGAATTTCCTTTGACAAATGGGAATTCCCTTCTTTGATCTAACTATTTCCAGCCTAAGAAATATTTAACTTTTCCCCAAATCTTTTATTTTGAAATGAGAATGCGACAATTTCTTTAATTCTTCAACAAGATAGATATTATCACTTGCAATGATAATGTCATCTGCATAGACAAGCAATGCAACGAAACCAACTTTTATTTTCCTTGTAAATAATGAATAATCTACTTTAGAATGTTTGTAACCATCTTTGAGAAAACATTCTATAAATTTGGCATTCCATTGCTTGGAGGCCTACTTCAATCTATGTAAGACCTTTGAAGCTTGCAAACTAATTTATGTCTATGACCAGAAGCATCATCACCAGAAATACAAGCATTAGAAACACCAAATTCACTTGTACACTCCCTTTGAATTTGGTTCCCTGGTGATAAATCCATGTAAATCTCTATTGAGAAAAGCATTATTGATATTTAGCTGAGAGAGATGCTAACTATGAATAGTAGCTAAAGCAAAGAATAATCTAACTGTAGTTTATTTTGCCACTGGGCTAAATATCTCTTGGTAGTCAAAACCCTCTTTTTAGTTATAAACCTTGGCTACCAATTGAGCTTTGTGTCTTTCTATTGTACCATCAAAATGAAATTTGGTTTTAAAAATCCATTTGTAAACTATGGATTGTTTGCTAGGAGAAAGTGGAACAATTGTCCAAATGTGATTTTGCTCTAAGAACAACTGTCCAAATGTGATTTTGCTTTAAGGCATTTAATTCATCTGTCATAACTTGTTTCTAATAATCATATTGGCATGCTTGAGAATAAGTGGTAAGGTCAGGAACTGATGAGATGGAAAGAACAAAAGACTAATGATTTAGAGAAATGTGATTGTATGAAAAATGTCATTGGATAAGATATAAAGTTGCAGATAGTGTTAGTTGAGAGTTTATGCAAATTAAGATCATAATCTCATAGGTAAGTTGGGATTTTTGTGGTTCTTTTAATTTTTCTAGTTGATTCAATGGGAGGTTATGAAGGAATAGGAGGAGGAACAAGTTTAATAACAAATTTAAAATGGAATTCAATAACAGGTTCAGAAGATGTTACTATTGCATATTCAATTTGTGTAGGTTCAAAATGAGGAGATGATGTGGCAAGAGAATGCTCAATATCAGTAGAAGGAATTATGTCTAAAATAGAATTATGAGATGGTTCAAGTATTGTTGAATTTGATGGAGTATTATCAGTTGTATAACCATGACTAGGAGAGAAGGAATCACCTGAATAAGTAGGTAATTTTGGTAAAACAAAATTAGATGAAGAGGAATTGACAACTGAATAAGGTGGAAATGAAAGCTTTGAAAAAGACCTATGATATGGAATCACATTTTCATAAAACTGAACATCTCTAGAGATAAAAACAGTTTTGAACATCTCTAGCCTTTGACATTAGTTGGATAACCAAGAAAAACGGGTAAAATACAGTAGAGGTTACTAAACTTTTGCCTGTTTTCTATTTTGGTCACTAGACTTTAATTTCTTACAATTTAATCACTAAATTTTAATTTTTTTCACTGGCAGGTCACTAAGATAATTCTGATAAACAACTCACTAGAAAACTGACGTAATGTTCCACGTAAGATGACACGTCATCAAGGTTGATAACATAAATATCTCATATCACACAAATAAATATATATTAATTTTAATTTTTAATTTAAAAATATGATTTTTTAAATTTTAAATTTTAAAAATCTCTTAGTGTGATGTGGCATGCTTATGTCATCAATTTTGATGACGTGTCATCCTACCTGGAATGGCACATTAGCTTTCTGATGAGTTATTTTATTGGAATTATTTTAGTGACCCGTCAGTGAAAAAAAAATAAAGTTTAGTGATTAAATTGTAAGAAATTAAAGTTTAATGACTAAAATAAAAAACAGGCAAAAGTTTAGTGACATTCAGTGCATTTTACCCTAAAAGAACACACTATCTTGCTCTGCTATCAAATTTCTTTTTGTGTGTTATGATTGAAACAGTAAAACAAAGACAACCAAAATATTTAAGATGTGTGTATTTAGGAGGTTTATGAAACAAGGCTTGGTGTGGAGTTGAATTATCGAGAAAAGAATGGGGGGTCCTATTGATAGAAAAGACAGCTGTAAGAACCACATCTTCCCATAATTGAATAGGAAGAGAAGCGTGAAATAACAAAGCTCTTGCAACATTGAGAATACGTTAATGTTTACATTTTACTACTACATTTTGTTGTGGAGTATAAGAACAAGAATGTTGGTGCAATATTCCTTTGGAATTATAGAATGAGTTGAGAGCAAATTCCAGACCATTGTCTGTTCATATGGTTTTGATAGAAACATGAAACTGGCTCATAATATATTGATAAAATTGAGGCAAAAGATGAGATACATCATCTTTGTGTTTCATCAAGAAAACCTAAATGCATTTGGTAAAGTCATCAACAAGTGTTAAAAAATAGTGATTTCCATACAAATCAACTTGGGAATAAGGTCCCCAAACATCAACATGTAGCAAACCAAAAGGCTGTTGTGATTTATCATTATGAGAAAGGAAAGAGAGCCTTTTCTGTTTAGCTATAGGACAAATTAAGCAAATATGATTAGGTTCAATATTGACATGAGAAACAATGAGTTTGAGTTTATCAATAGGTAAGAGACCTAATCTATGATGCCAAACAGAAAAGGACTCTATACAAGCTAGATTATAAGAAGCAAAAAGTGCAGGAATTGAAACGTACTCTGAAACAATTTTATTAGTTGGTTTGAAATCTTGTTGGAAATAGAAAAAACCATCCTTCATTTAGCCAATCTAATTGTCATCCATGATAATAGGACCTGAATAAAACAAAGATTATTAAGAAGAATTAGACAAAATTTTGAATTGTTGGTTAATTTGCTTACTGAGATCAAATTGAAAGAAAAGGATGGAACCAGAAGAAAATTATGCAAGATACTGATTGAGTTTGATTATGCCTATGTGAGTAACACTAGCTTTCATTCCATTTGATAACTGAATATGAACAAAAACATTATGGATTTGAACATATGAGTGAAATAATTCAATGGAAGAGACAATGTGATTTATAAATCCTGTGTCCATGATCCAGGAAGGATTTGAATTGTTTGAACTGAGCAATTTATGGAAGGTAGCTGCATTAATAGCAGAAAAATTGAATATGACATACTTGCAAAATTAGCCAAATGAGATGTATTAGGTGAGGAATTAGATGTAGTTGGTTTAGATGAATCAAATTCTGAACTTGATTCTTAGACAAACTTAGATTTAGACAATCTATTTCCACAGTAGATGACTCAGAAGAAGAACTGGTAGTTGCAACATGATTACATGAATTACTTCTTTTAGACTTGGAAAACCTAAAGTTAGCTGGATAACCAACCAGTTTGAAACAATTCTCTTTTAGATGCCCTGATTTACCATAATATGAACATTTTATATCAAACTCAGGTGGATATCCAATGATTTTGAAACAATTCTCCTTAACGTGTCCTAATTTACCACAGTGCATACACTTCATATCATATTTCCTTTTAACACTCATAACAGAAGCCTCTGTAAGAATTGGTGATTGGAAAGCAAAACTTCTTTGTGTTTCTTCTCTCAAAACCATATTGTATACTTGATCTAGGTTTGAAAATGGCTTCATTGCTATAATATGAGACCTAAGGGCTGAGAATGTTTTATTCAAACCATTTAAGAACTTAAACACGCAATCCTTTTGTGCAGCATCCACAAAGGCTTGAAAATAACTTTCACTACATTTTCCACAAGATCAATGTGGAAGAGGATGAAAACTTCTCAATTATTCCTAAACACCATTCAATTCATTGAAATAGTTCCTTGAGATATTGAACAAAGCAAATGTTGCAAAATGACAAATTCTAGAATTGTCTAGATTTGTTCTAGATTTGAAAACCGTTGATTCAATTTATTCTAGATTCGACAAGCATCCTCCATATAAAAAATTGTTGAGGTAATCGAAGGAGAAACTAACCTAACGAGCCATGATACAATCAGATTGTTGCAGTGAGTCCATGGCAAATGTAATAAACTCTTAGGAGATGGCAAATGTAATAAAATCTATCACTGAAATCTTTCAAAACAAATGAGGCTTTAGTAGGGATGGCAACAGAATATATAGATTGGGTATGGAATAGGTTTTGACATATCCATACTCTACTTGTCTTGTATCAGGCAAGGCCTGTTTTGAGGTGGAGCAGACCGGATTAGATTGAATAGCTAATATCCACTTATATATATATATATATATATATATATATATATATATATATATAATGTGTCATTATGTATATTTCATTTAAAAAATAAAATTATAATATAAATCAATATATGTAAAAATAAATTATATATATATATATACACACGGAATGAGTATGCTAATATCCTAGCACCCCTCCCATTTATAAATGGAGCGGATGATTTGAGTTAGATGGATTCGGTTAGACGAGTACCGAACGGAACGGGTCAAATCCCTAAAATTTAGTACTTAGCAAATGTCTGCATTAGTGGCAATGGCACTCAAGACACTGTCGAAGTCAAATCACTAGAATATTCATGTCCTTTTCACAATAGAATGATATTTTCTAGCATTTGCCCGTATCTTTCATCTCTTGTTACTTAAAATTCATTCTTTTAGTTTTTAGTCATGATTAATAATGATAAAATAATTAACAAGCAAAGCTACAGATCTCATGTTCTAGTGGATACGTCTTTATCATACTATAAGTAGTGGTGGTACTAATGGTGGTAGAAATGATTAGGCTGACACGAACTGCAATAAGCAATATCCTCATAACACTTTCACATGTTAGGAGCTCGAGCCTTATCTCCAGAAAACTTTAGATTATGGGTGTTTTTGTTAAAATAACAGGTAATGATGATTGATTAATTTAGGATAAATTCGTCCTGACGTCTTTTTTACCTATTATATTTTGTCTGTCAAGCCCCTAAAATTTTATTTGTTGACATTAAAAACTCTTTTAATGGTAAAAATTTATGGACTCAATAAAGATAAATAAAATTTTATGGACTTAATTAAGAAATAATGTAAAATTTAAGATGTGATTTTCCATTAATTTACAAGCATCACAATTTACCTATCACAATCATAATTTTTTTTATAGATGATTATTTCTTTTAAAAAAACAAAATTAAAGATGTGTTCTAACAAAGCAGGTTCTTCAATCGAGCAGCGATGAAAGCTGAAGGAGACATAAAACCTGATGGCTCAATTGCAAAACCCTGGAGATTATGCACGGTGCAAGAAGTAGAAGATTTCAAGACTCTGATAAGGGTTCTTCCAATATGTTCAACTGCTATATTCTTAGTCACTCCAATTTCAATGCAAACTAGCTTGACAGTTCTCCAAGCTTTGTCGATGGATCGTCACATTGGAAAACATTTCGAAATCCCCGCTGGCTCTATAACAGTAATAGTATTGATTAGTGCATGCATTTTTATCACCTTAAATGATCGGTTTCTCTATCGATTTTGGCAGAAAATAATGCAAAAATCGCCAACTCTTTTACAAAAAATAGGAGTAGGACATGTGTTTAGTGTGCTAAGCTTGATCATAGCAGCTATTGTTGAGTCAAAAAGGCTTAAAATAGCCCATGCTCAGCATCAGCAAAAGGATGAAGCCGGTTCTGTTGTGCCTATGCTGGCTTTGTGGCTATTTCCACAACTAATTTTAGTTGGCATTGGAGAAGCATTTCATTTTCCAGGACAAATTTCTTTTTATTACCAAGAATTTCCTGCCTCATTGCGTAGCTCAGCAACTGCTATGATTTCTTTGATTATTGCAATTTCTTTCTATTTAAGCACTGCTTTGATTGATCTTGTTGAAAGGGTTACAAATTGGTTACCAGAGGATATAAATTATGGAAGGCTAGATTATGTGTATTGGGTGCTAGTAGTGATGGGGGTGCTCAACTTTGGTTATTATTTAGTTTGTGCCAAGTTGTATACACACCAAAATCCTGAGAGTTCTTATCAGGTTCTCGCAAGTGAAAGCTGACGGCGGAAAGAAGCAAGAAAAGAAAATGGAAACTTTGCTTTGGTTATAATTAAGGGGCGCCATCCATTGCTGAATACTTTATTATTAGGTTATGTTAATTTCTATTTATTGGTGATTATCATGTTTGATAGAAACATTTGTTTAATTTTCACTTTTATATATTAGAAATTCTAATATAAATTACAAATAATAAATGAAATTATACCATTTTTCATGTCAAGTCAAATTATTTTGACGTTAAATTTTGTATTTGTTGCTAAAAAAAATTGTTGGATTACCTTTAGAAAGGAATTTTTCTAATAAAAAAGTTTTCAATATTATATTTTATATCTCTTTTTTCCTAAACATTTTTTAATATAGAAATACGTCTTTTTTAAACTTTCATTCAAAAAAAAAAAAAAAATTATTGTTATAATTAGATGCCTCAGACATTTATTGTTTAAAATGAACATCTTTTATTAAATTCCTTGTTACTATGCATTTAATATGTAAATTATTGTCTTTTCATAACATAAAAGAAGTTTATCTGTCTCTATTTTTTATTTTTTAAATTTTTTTTTCAAGACTGAAAGATTTCAAATTTAAATATTAGTTGAAATTAAATTAAAAAAAATAAAAGGGAGAATTTTTTTTTTTTTTTTTGTGCCTGTCAATCAAAATGAAGTGAGAATGGGGATGGAAGTTAGAACAGAATATGGGAAATATGTGAATAAATTAGGAGTATAATTATATTTCAGAGAAAAATTATAAAATTTTTTGAATATCGTTTATTTATATCCAATTTGATTTTGCAGTAGTCTTTTTGGCTACCAATCAATTTTTTACAATCGCTTTTACAATTAATTGTAATATTATTTATATCATATTTGATTTTGCGGTAGTCTTAATGGCTGACAATTCATAAGTATTACCAAGATAAGTTTTGAAACTAATTTATTATGGGTAAACAGCTATTTAGTGCTTAAAATTTAATTTAATTAACTATTTAATTTTTGTATTTTGTGAAACTGACTATTTAATCTCTAAGATTTTATTTTATCAATAAAATTAATCATTCCGTCCAAAATTGATCCTATTATAAGTGAAATAGCGAAAATAGTTTTATTTCAAATTTCTATTTAGTTTCTGAAATTTGATTTAATTAACTATTTAGTTCTTACATTTTCGATATTTCATCTTAATTTAACAATAAATTGAAAGAATTTTGAATGAAAATACTAATTTCATTGATGGAATAAAATTTCAGAAATTAAATAGTCAATTTTACAAAATGCAGAGACTAAATAATTAATTAGATCAAATATCATATATTAAACATTAGTTTATCTATTTATTATTATCTATTTTTTTTTCTTTTTAGCATGGGAGAGTGAGAATCTATCATGGGTCTATTATTTAAGAAAATATGCACTTATCATTAGACTAAGTCTTGGTGTGCCATTTATTATTATCTGTTTAAAAGTTATCTTTTGTAATTTTTTTTTTAAATCCCGATTCTATTTGTATTCATTACCATAAATATGTATAATTCATTATAAATTTCACCTTATAATAAGTACATAGAAAAATTGCATCGTTGCTTTTTGTACTTTAAAAAAAAAAAATTATTTTAGTGTCGGGATATTTTTTAGTACGATCAGTTGAATAAAAAAAAAAAAAAGGTTTCATAGAGCTGTTTTTTGCTGCTTAGTTTCACAAATCTATGCAATTGAGCTCTATTTTGATCCCAGCCTTTGAATACCAGATCTTGAAGACCTAGAATGTGCGAGCTCGACCCAAAATCAATACTACCAGAAATATGCTACTAATTAGCAGCTACTTTTATAATTTTTTTAATCGCTAATTAAATTTAACAATTAATTATCGATTAAAATATGTAGTCCTTAAGTCTCTATTTGCTAAATTTATTTAGCGAACAAATTAGTTGCTAATTACCGACAAAAAATATATAGTCGTTAAATAATTACTAATTAGCGATGAAATGATTAGCCACTAAAATATAAAAATAATAGTTAATCAACTACCAAAGTTAGTGCGGCACGATTTTATATTGCAACTATATGGTGATTAAAATAGATAGTCTTTAATTTTAGTGACTACATGTTTAGCAGCTAAATATTATCGCTAATTTTTTTTAAATTTTTTTAATTATTATGAAAATTATAATATATACAAAATAAATTTGATTGATAAAAAATTTAAAATTTATTATCTAATAAATAAATTAAAAATGTAAAATTAATTTAACAAAAGAATATTTAAATGTAAAGATATACAAAAAACATATATACAAAAAAAATGTAATTCATAGCTAATGAGTAGACCAATCATCGGCATGGCATCATCGTCAGTGGCAGCATGAGGGTCGGCTGCTGGATACTCATCTGTAAAAGCATTTGTGGGAAATATAAGGGGCACAATCGGTGTATGGCATTAGAGCTCCCAACATATCCCGAACCTCTTATAGCCCTGTGCTAAAATGGAAATGTGAAAGTGTCATGGAACGATTGAAGCTTAGTCCAAATATTCCCTTGGATCAATCCCCAAATGCATTTCTCAATCATTACGAGTTGACGCATTAGTTGAAAGGAGTTTCTAGGGTAAAATGCAGTAGAAATCATTAAATTTTTGCCTATTTTTTATTTTGGTCATTAAACTTTAATTTCTTATAATTTAATCACTAAAATTTAATTTTTTTTCACCGGCAGGTCACTAAGACAATTTCGATAAATAACTCACTAAAAACCTGACGTGGTATTCCAAGTAGGATGACGCGTCATCAAGGTTGATGACATAAGCATCTCACATAACACAAAATAAATATATTTTAATTTTAATTTTTAATTTAAAAATATGATTTTTTAAATTTTAATTTTTAAAAACCTCTCAATATGGTGTGACATGCTTATGTTATCAATTTTTATGAAGTGTAGCCCTACCTAGAATGTCATGTCAACTTTCTGAAGAGTTATTTTATCAGAATTATTTTAGTGACCTGCTAGTAAAAAAATTAAAATTTAGTAGTTAAATTGTAAGAAATTAAAGTTTAATGACCAAAACAGAAAACAAACAAAAGTTTAGTAACTTTCAGTGCATTTTACCCGAAGTTTCTAGCATGATATTCAGTAAACAGACTCTCAATCCTATAGAAAAGACGTTGTCTCTTCTGCTATGCAATTACAACGTATAGATACCATCATTATCCATGATAGGAGGTTGCACTTCCTACCCCTCTTCACCCTCCCCACTAGATTGGGCTTGTGTGGCAGCTGCCACCTTCTTAACCACCATATGTTGCACAGCCTCCTGCAACTAATTAATTTAAATATGAATTATTAACACATATATGCAATGATATTAAATGAAAAAATTAATATTTACATATAAATAATTGATTTGAGAAAAAAATTATGTTATTTGCCTCGATCTTACATCTACCCACTCTCTAGTAGATTTGGAGGTGTGTAATCTTTGATGTGATGTAGTTTAGGAAGGGTTGGATGTGTATATATATATATATATATATATATATATATATATATATATATATATATATATATATATATATATTGGGTAATTAAATTACTAAGTTGTAAAGTTAATTAAAAACTTACCATCTTCCTAGCATGCTTGTCAAATGCATGGGATCTTCCATAGTATTTTAAGAGTCTTGTTACCGGTCCACCCTTCTCTGACTTTTAGTTAGCATCCTCATCATGACAGAGGGTTGCACCTCCTACCCCTCTTCACCCTCCCCACTAGATTGGGCTAGTGTAGCAGTCACCCCCTCCTCGACCATCGCTTACTGCATAGCCTTTTGCAACCAATTAATTTAAACGTGAATTAATAACATATACATAGTGATATTAAATTTAATAAATTTAATATTTATATAAAAATAATTGGTTTAAGAAAAAAATTATACTATTTGTCTCGATCTTGCGTCTATCTATTCCTGAGTAGATTTGAAAGTGTGCATTCTCTAATGTAGTCTAGGAAGAGTTGGTTGCCTTTCTAATTGTTGACCTTGTATGTGTGTGTGTGTGTGTGTGTGTGTGTATTTATAATGAAAGTTCAAAGTAAGTTTTATGCTAAAGAAAGTAAAGGAGGAAATAGAGTTATCCTATATTCAAAAAAATACAAAGTTGGAATGGGGTATATATTGAAAGGCTCATCATTTTTCATTTATGAGAAAGTAGCCAAGGAGGCTCTCCATCACGCTCGCATGTGTGCGCAGGGGCGTGTGCAAATCCAAGGCCTAAACTTAGGTTCAACATGTGAATGCATGATTTGCATATACAAATGCTAGACCAAAATGGGCTAGCATGTGCCAGTTTCGTTTTGCAATTTTCCTTTCTGTTGAAAAAAATATTTTTCAAATTTTTTCATTTTTTTGGTTTTTCAAATTATGTATTCATTTTTTCGACTCATTTTAACCACAAAAATCGGTTTGGGTCACTCGGGTGGCTATGTGCCCAACCAGTTCTTTGAGTTTTCATAGGTCATCTAAATCTAGTTTTCAAACCTTATCAAAACTAATCTAGGGGTCAGTTTCCAGTTTTTCTTATTTGACTGACTGAACTGGTCCGAATTTGACAACTATGATAATAATATCAACATATATAATTTAATAACAGTTTATATAGTAATATCAATATGATTTAACAATTAATAATTTTTCACTTAATTGCCATTCTCATCAACTCATAAGGCGACTTTGCTATTAGTATGCATGCTTCCAGTATGCAGACAACATAGTTGATATAGAAAGTATCGATGATGATAGACATGCTATAGTTGGAAGAGGAATTAAAGGGTCTATAGGAGGAAGCACGGAGGGAGAAAGAGGAGGAGGGGCTGGTCAATCTTTGACCATGTTTAGAATTGCAACATCCTGTTGAACCACCAATTGTTTGAGCCATGGCATACCTAACTACCCATATATTTAATGTGTTAATGTGACCCATTCTATTAACTCTAACAATATATTCTAACTAAAAATCTAGCAGAATGCTGCCTATATCTATAAAATACCCTAATAATTTACACAATCTGCATATAAAATAACGCTTCCAATATATTCACTAAGTGTAAACTCAACTTCATAATTACTATGCAAATTTAAGTCACAAAAATTCAACAATCTCATAAATAACATTAAAATTCAATAGCCAATAAAACATAAGTTTATCTAATAATTTAAGTTTTTATATTATTTACTATCTTATACAATTTTATTGATTTATACTAATCAAACTAATTAATATAAATATTTTTAAATAGTTTTATACTTATTTCATTATAGTAAAACTAAAATTTACCTAAAATTTTTTAATTAAAATTCATTTCTAATAAACTAATCAATTTAAATCCTAAAACTAAAATTTGCCTAATACATTATTTTGCATAATAAATTTTCATAATATATATCAAAAAATAAATAAATTATATATCAAAAATTATATATTAAAAATTACCTAATATTTTATTGTTTATTATTTTCCTAATATATAATTTATATATAAAAAATTTACTTGGTATAATCCAAGAAAAAAAATATAATAATCTAGCACAAAAACATACAAGAAAAATTATACATAAAAAAATAAAAATAAAAAATAAAACATATAATTAAAACTTACATGAGGAGATGATATGAGAACAGACAGAGAGAAAAACTGAATTCTGGCAGAGGAGATGAGCCCAAATTGGCAGAGAAGAAAAATCAATCCACTACCGGCGAAGAACTAAGTTGAATGCTCATCAATAGCAAAAGAACGGCACCCTTTGCACAGCGGCAAAGGAATAGGCAAGGAAAATTATGGAAGGAGAGGAACCCACAACACTGTAGAGAAAGAGAGAGGTATAGAGAGAAAAAATAAAAGGAAGGAGACCCGTCTTTAAACCCTAAAAATTCCTAATCACTAACAATTCAAATGACCATATTGGCTACCATTTAGTTAACTAACATTTAATGACTAAACGTAGTTGCTAAAATTAGTCTCTAATTAGCGATTATATATAGTTGTTGAACCATTTTCTACCATTAGATTTATTTCTCCCTCCATTTATCAGTTGCATATGAACGATTAGATATTCTATAATCGCTAATTAGCGAGTAACTAATGACTAAAAGTTAGCAGCTAAATGTCTCACCTTTTTTAGTGACATTTTTGTCGCTAATGGTCTCTAAATTTGAACATTTTACTATTTTTACTAGCTAATTAATCACTAATTAGTCACTAATTAGCCATTAAAACTTGTTAGTCTGTAAATTTAGTTGCTAATTTGACAGTTTCTAATAGTGCAATACTCAACTAATTGAAATTGGTTCTCATCCTCATAAAGCCAAAACCCCTTAGCTTGTGGGTACTCTCATGTACCACACAACAACTCGATCAAAGATGATATTTCTGGTAAGTCTTATTAACAAGTATATGGAAAATCCTATTAAGCTTCACTTACAGATGGCAAAAAGGATGTTGAGATATCTAAAAGGAACATCTAGATTTGGATTTTTCTATAGAAATGGAGGAGATAAAGAAATTGTCGCTTACATTGATAGTGATTATGTTGAAGATTTGGAAGATAGAAAGAGCGCTTCAAGTTATGTATTATTATTAAGCTCATGAGCTATATCTTGGTCATTAGAAAAACCACCATTAATAAGTATGTCTATTGTAGAGGCACAATTCATAGCTGCAACTTCATGTGCTTGTTAGGTAGTATGGTTAAAAAGGTATTAGGAAAGCTAATTTAGATCAAGGAAAGTCAACTACTTTCATTGTGATAGTAGTTCTGCAATCAAACTTTCAAATAACCATGTAATGCATGGTTGGACCACATAGATGTATGTTTTCATTTTCTTTGAGAACTCACAAATATTGATACTATGGAGTTGGTGCATTGTGACACATGAGAACAATTGGTTGATGTAATGAATAATCCACTCAAGTTGGATATTTTCTTGAAGCTTTAAAAACTTTTAGGAGTTTGTTTTGGGACTGATATAAACTAATTACTAGTAGCATTCAGTTTAAGGGAGGAATTGTTAAGTTTTATTCGCTAGGATGCTTTTGGTGGTTTCTTACTATTTTTAAGGAATACATATCTATATTTTATTTGATTTAGATTTACCATGTTATTTTGGAGGCCTATACAATTTTAAAAAATGAGACCCTCAATCTCTCATCCCTTTATATAAATAATTTTCTATAAATTTAAAAACAAGTAAATTCAATAAATGCAAAACGTAACTTAAGTATAAATAAATTATCATTAAAGTCCAATAAATTAATCAACTCCAATTTATATATATGTATGACATTGAATGAAACTGATTGATCGAACCATTGTTTTAAGTGGAATTGCATGAACTACTATTTCAAGTAGAATTGCATACCTATAATAGTTACGAATGCATGCGGTAATGATTTGCGATTTGTATTGTGCGTGTTCAAAAAAGAAATTGAGTTAGATTTACCTTAATGGGCTTATGTTAATTTAAGTTAGTAATTTAGTGGGTTTTTAAGTTTTATATTTTAATAGGATTTGAAATTTAATATTTAAAAATATGAGACCCCTTTCTGGGGAGGTCCTGGGCAGCCGCATTTTTGGCCTCCCCTTGGAGTTAACATTGCTTATCTTATGTTTTAGTTTATTATGTAAGACTGTATATAGCTAGGACTATCAAAATGATCCATATCCATTCATCTGCCCATATTCACTCATTTAAAAAAGGGTATGGGTAATAAATGAGTAGTTAACATTATGGGTCAACAATAAATAGCCATTTATTCTCTCAATATATTTGTAAGGGTTGGTATGATGCTCATCCTAACCCATTAATAATTTTTTTTAAATGAATTCATCTTTTTTTTTTTAAAGAAAGTTCAATCTATTCTTTATTATTTTTATTGTTTTATAAAATAATAAAAAAAAATAGAACCAGAGTTTCTCTCAACGTGGCTTCTTCTCCTTTTCTGTTAAAAAAAATATTTCACTCTTTGTAAGCATTTCAGTTTTTCCTTTTCACTTTCTTGAATTTTCTTGTTTCCTTTGATAATAATTCGCTTAATATAAATATAATTGGTTTATTTTTTTGCTCAAATTATTTTTTCTTCAAAATTTAGTTGCGTGAATAAAATGATATAGAATGAAAAAATATTTTAGATATTATAAAATAAAATATTTTTATATAATAAATTGGTAAATGGGTGAGTTAGGGTGTATATGAGTTGAATAGGTATGAGTACTTATATAATAGTTAAATAGATGACATACCATCCAACTCAATTTAGATTCAACCCATATCCACCCTAACTCACTAATTTGCCACCTCTATATATAGCCAAGCCAAAGTTGTTTTTTAATTTATTGCAATTCTTCCCAAATTTCTTGTTTGTTTATAAGTTTTATGATTTCTAATAATATATGTCTTATAGATCCTGAAATAACTTAAAGAAATAAAACATGACAAAACAAATATAAAATAGAAGTTTTAAAATGAAGCCTAGACTAAAAGTGAGCCAAAACATCTTAAATGAGAGATTTTGGACTCCAAACAGGCTCATGACATAGTGAGATGAAGATATCATAGAGCTTGAGAATTAGTATTTTTTCTAGAGATTTCTACAAAAATACTTAAAAAACACCTTAATATTATATTCTTATCCTATGACTAATTTCCTTACAAAAATACAGTTTTTGAATATTTTTTTACAAATATACACTTTTCACTTTTTTTAACGTTTACCAAGCTTTCCCGTTTTTTCCTTTATTATTTACCATCTCAAGACTTTGAGTCCTTTTAGATGACAACTGGTAGCATTTTGAGATATAATAAGTAGTGATAATCTTTTATTTTTAATTTTTTTAATGATTTCACCAGTATGCCCTCCATTTTTCTTTTATTGGCATTTATATCTCTAATTAAGCTTCTTTTTTTTTTTTTCTTTTTCCAAAGTCTAATTAAGCTTCTCTATAAGTCTGTATTTACACTAGAGAGAAAATTAATTAATTAAGTTTTTTATTTTATTTTAACTTTTAAATATGTTGTAATTTAAAATATATATACTTATGTTTGTATCTTACTTTTAGATAAGTTCACTCTATTAATATAAGTCATGCGTTTTTTGATATTGCAACAGTTGTAAATTAGAATTAAATTGAAAATTTTAATATTTGAATCAAAATATAGAATCGATGAGTGTTTATATATGAGGAAAATAAATAAAAACAACAACTACAACAATAATAATAACAACACATGAAGTTTAAGTTCAAAGTTATAACTCTTTTAAGTTGTTTATTATGGCTCTTTTAAGTTTTAACTAAACCTAATAATAAAATAAGTTTGCTTTTTGATATTTAATTTTCATATAAGTATTTGGAAAATTAGTTTTTTAAAAAAATATTAATATTACTATTTTAATTTATAAAAAAATATTTTTAATAATACACAGTAAAGAGTATACAATAAATAAATTTTGAGCATATGTGAAGCATATGATTTGAAATCCATTTTTTTTCATTCTTCTACAAAGATATAAGTATAAAACAACTATTTTTACATCACAATGGACATAAGCAAGAAAACATAAACTATATTGAGTTGTAATACTGATGCTGAAATACACAAAAATCAATAATCAATCAATAATCAACCACAAAACACCAAAAATTAACTTACAAACAACTAATAATCATCCTCTAATCAACAAAAAAATAACTTAATTCTTAAGTTATTTCATCATCTCTCTAAAATTACAATATTTTAGAAACACTAATGCTAAAATATGCAAAAACCAACAATCAACTTATAATCAACTTTTGATCAACAAAAAATGACCAGCATTTAGCAATACTAATGTTAACATACGCGAAAACCAACAATCAACTTGCAATTAACCTGTTATCAATCAATAATCAACTTGTAATCAACTACAAATCAACCAAAAGACAACCTAGTTCTTAATCTATTCCATCATCTCTCTCAAATTATAACATTTAAATATATATTAAATATATACTACAAATAAATGCTTTCATCTTCCTTGGAGACTTAACACCCTCAACCTTCTTCTTTAAAAAACACTATTAACATTCTTTTTTTTTTTAATTATTGTGAATCATTATCAAGCATTAACACAATATTAATTTTAATATATGAATATTTTAAAAGTATTTGAGAGTTAAATTAAATTTTTATCATATTTTTTATTTTCTATTTTTATAAATAAAAAAGAAAATGTGATTTGTGTAGGTGAAAGAAAAAATGTGACGTGTGTAGGCAAAAGAAAAAATGTGACATATATAGGTGAAAGAAAAAGGAAAATGTGACATGTGTAAGTGAAAGAAAAAAAATGTGACATGTGTAAGTGAAAGAAAAAAAATGTAACATGTGTAAGTGAAAGAAAAAAGAAAATGTGACATGTGTAAGTGACTAAAAAAAATCAACAAATAATTTTTAGTATTCACAATAAACAGTATATTTTATGTATATTTTAGGCATATTTTAAGTTGGAGTATATATGAGGTATATTTTAGGTATATCATAAGTATTTACCAGAAATAAATTCTTTTCTTTTCTTTGTAAACTTAACATCCTTAACCCTTTTCTATGAAAAAGCATTATTAACATTCTTATATATATATATATATATATATTGTGAATCATCATCAAGCATAGACACAATATTAATTTGAATGTATGAATATTTTAAAAGTATTTGAGAGTTAAATTAAATGTTTATTTTCTTTTCTTTTTCTATAAAGAAAAAAGAAAATGTGACATGTGTAGGTGAAAGAAAAAAAAAGTGACATGTTTAGATGAAATATGACATGTGTAAGTGAAAAAAAAAAGTGACATGTGTAAGTGAAATAAAAAAGAAAATATTGAAAATATGACACGTGTAAGTGATTAACTCAAACACCTACAATTTATTTTATAAATATGACTAACTCAATACTAAAAAATAATATAAAAAGAAAAATAATTATGTAAAATAAAAAATTTGAGAAAACATTATATAACAATAAAATGATATAAAATCAAATATATATATATATATATATATATATATATATATATATATATATATATATATATATATACACCCGATATTCATTTATATCCAATATTCATTTTTATTTTCTTTAAATTTAAATGTGTTATATTTAAATTTAATAAATTATCATTAATAATAAAGACTAGTATTGGCCAAAAAAAAAAAAGACTAGAAAACTTAATTAGTATTAATTATACTAATATTAACACACCCCTCCCTACTATCCTACCTTAATTTATTACCAAATTCTATTTTACACACAAAAAATCCATTGTTGGCAGTGTAGTGGCCTTACCCATAATTATGTAACTATCAAATGGGTAAAATGATTAATACACAATGATTAATATTTACACTCAAATGCACAATGATTAATAAACCACCAACCACACCCCTATGAACTTATTAATATGCATGCCAATTCAGACAGCACACAAAGAAAACAACAGTTTTTAAAGTCTACAATTGGTAACTTAGGATTTTCTCCATTTTCTTGGCTTCACTGAGTTCCATTTACTACCATAGCTATTTATAATTTGGTAATTTTTTTTTAACTGTTTATCCCTTTAACTCCAACATATATATCTCCTAAAACAAATTCCTATAATTCTATTCATTTAATTAATTGTATTAAGTAGTAATATAAATATACAAAAGTTCTTGAGGAATTGATACTTTGCTCAAATTCTGTGGCAACAACTCTCTCTTCCTTCCCACATAATTGCACTCTTAGCAAGCTGAAATTTGTGCCACCAAGATCCAACGCATAAAATGATCCTTTCTCATTCCTTTCAACAAATAAAAAATATCCCACCAACTGCTAAAATCAAAACAAAAATGAAGTTTGACTTTTTGACATTACCCCCTTGGTAAATTATCAACATAGGTTAGTGTCATCTTCAGATCAGTACCACCATTAGCCGCAAGTTCAGCTGGCAACCGACATTGCTGTAGAGGATGGGATCAAAGAATGTGAAGGAGAGAGTAAAAAGGAAAATTGTGAGGTTGATGCTGAAGAGATTGAGAAAACGTAAATGCTATATGATCAGTGATGGCAAGTGATGATCTGGATGATTTAACAGGCAGTGATGATTGAGAGAGAATTGAGGTTGTGGTGGTCAGAGGTAAAGAGAGGTAAGGGGAAGAAAGTTTGGCTCAAATTTTTTAACAAAAAGGTAAAAAAAAAAAATAAATACAACAATATAAAAAATAAAAAACATAAGTTGGAGAAAAGTAAGGATTCAAAAAGCAGCGTAAATATAAATAAAACATAAAAATGGGTAAATCGTGTAATTATTTCTTTTTTCTATATATAACTCATCCCAGGCCCATTATATATTACGATAAAATCTCACTATTTTGACTTTTGTTTGGACTTTTGCTTAGTGGTGTGGCCATATTGTAAATAGTGAGTCATGTGACTCACTGAAATTTTCAAGAATCCTACTAATTTATATAATAACTTCACTAAAATTATTAAATATTGTATGATTCCACTAAATTATTTTTAAACTCCTAATTTTTTTTTTATAAATTTCATATTTTACTATAATTAAATACATATATTAGGACCCACTTAAATTGTTAATATGCCTTTCAAATTTACTTGATTTTTATTTTTCAAACCTAAATATTTAAAAATTTATAAATGTTATGTGCATTTTAAGTTTTCTCTTTTTTCAAATTATATTGTGACCACATCAAAATTATTATATATCCATTAGTTTTGCTTATTTTAATTTTTAAATAATAATATATTTATTTCAAATAACACAATAAGTTATAAAATTATTTTAAAGAGCATTTCTAAAAATAAAAAATATATAATTTTAAATTTTTTATCTTTAATTTTTGTATATCCAATGAGAAACATGCTAAAATTTTTTAAATAAAAATTTTGTTATGTTTGAAATAAATAAACATAAAAGTCATTTAATATATAAATAAAGTTTTTTAAAAAGTTCGTTTATAAATGAATTATAATATTTAATTTTTATACATTGAATATGAATTTATTTTAAAAAATTATAACATTATTAATTTATAATTAATTTATAAATTTGATCCATTTAATAAAATTTAATTCAAATATAACTAAATTTATACAATTAATAATTTGTACTTGTAAAAAAAATTTAGTTCATACAATAATTATTAAAAATTTGAAGTTTATAATAATTTATACTTAAAAAAATTTTAGTGTTAAGTGATCTCACTAAACAAAATTGCTGACATTCTCCAAATCATATAAAAAGAATTTTATTAATATTGTAAAAACAATAAAAGGAGAGTGTGAACCCTTAATTTTGCACCTTTCAGTATGCATTTGAATCTTAAAAGCACTTAAACTCAGTAAACAAATTTTTAGAAGTCAAACACTCTCAAAATGAAAAAATCAAAATATTTCTTTTTGACATTTGAACCCTTTCAAATCATCCGAGACTGAGTAATGAGTATAATGCCACTAAAATCGTGTAAAACGGACGAGAAACGAGCAAGAATGGGCAAAAACGGGGCCCGTTACTGCAGAGCTCTGCGACATTGCTGTAAAGTCCTCTGTGAAACCGCAAAGGGCTGTGCGGCACTGTCAGAAAGACGTCTTTTTGCCGCAAAGGCCTTTGCGGCAATTTCGGTGAAAATTTGATTTTTTTGTAATCCCACATAGGAATTTTATGTTTTCTATGCTTCAAACCTCTTCCTATATATAGAAGGTCTCCCCACACTTCAAAACACCAACTTTTAGATCCTGAAAAGCAATAACTTCAAGCAAAATGTTTTGCATTTGCTCATTACTTTGCAAAGCGAGTTAAAAGGTTTATCTTTGATTCCTACCTGACTAGTTTAAGATTTTTTGCCTGCCTGTTCGAAGCAAGTCTCTTGCCAAGGCTCATGTCTGCCGCCCAAAGCTAGCCGCCGCTCGCCGTTCGAGGCTATCCGCCGCCGGCCATCCAAGGCTAACCACCGCCTGCCGTCCAAAGCCAGCTGTTACTCGCCATCCAAAGCCAATTGCCGCCCACCATCCGAGGTAAGCTTCTTTTCCTTTAATTTCATTGCCTCTTTTAGTTAGTTCATTAAATTGATTCACCTAGGTTGCTAGCTAATCAACTCGGTAATCAATTAAATTAATTAATTAACTCAACTATCTTTTAATCAATCAATCAAAATATGATAAAGTGGCTATGCTAAACTAATCCCTTTGCAAGAAAGGAGAACTGCTGGGTTCTGATTCTCATTCAAAGGGATATGTAGGCATCCTTGATTCGGGCATCGAATCCAATTAAAATTAAACAACTATCCCCTCATCACCTTCTTCACTTACTTTTGTGTTTGTTTTTTTGCTTTATTATTAGGATTAGTTTGGGAAATGAGTGACTTTCCTACAACCCATAAGGGTTAGAGGAGGTATCCCCTAAGTTTGGATTTCATTGTAATATTAACTCTCTTTTATTTTGAATTCTAATTGTGTATAAACTTTGTGTATTGAATGATTATACATATTATAAACTGTTCATACATTTTAGTTTGTTCATGAAATATATTTTAAGTCACTCTTGTATTAATTTGCCAAACTTATTTTATTAAAATAAACCGAAAATATAGTTCCTGAATCCTCTTTGATTTTGAGACTAGTGATTCTTTTTTGTTTGGATAATAATTGGAGTCAAATGGATTTTTTTCCTTACATTTTATCAAATAAAAATAAATTAAGATGACGATTTCTAAAAATAATTTTTAATCTATCAAAGATAAGGCCGAGAGTTTTCTCGTGAGTTCTTTCCCAAATGAGCATTTTGATTCCCTTTAGCAGATCGGATTGATGCTCAGACAAGGCCTTACAGAGAGTTAATTCGTTTATGCAGGCTCTTTTATGTTATCATTTATTATAATGTGGTTGACAAATGATAGCGTGTAATTGTGTGTGTATATATATGTTCCTATTCTGGTTAATTAACCATGGTCGAAGGTATAATTATGACTAAGTGTAGAATTTGGAGATACCAAACCATATAGAAAATTCGAAACGAAAATTTTCATAACTGAAAAATATTTATCAACCATTTACTTTCTCTAAACCGAACTATTATGATTTTTTTTTTTTGTATAGTTCTAAAGATTAGTTGTCATCTATACTGAGAACAGTATCAAACTATACCGAATTGTTTCGAATGAAAGAATCGAAACTAGAACCGTTTTAAAGAATTCTTTTATATATTGATATTGAATTAGCAATATATTTAAGAAAATTTAATAATATATAAATAAAATTTAATTTTTATGAATTATAAAATTTTATTTTTAAATTAGTAGTTTTATATATATATATATATATATATATATATATATATATATATATATATATATATATATATATATATATAAGTAAAATTTAATTTTTATGAATTATAAAATTTTATTTTTAAAACTTTGAAATTTTATTTAGTTTGCATATTTTTAAATTTTCAAATTCTCTCATGCTTAGTGAGAGGTATAATTTTCTACTCTAGTTACTGGGTAGCGATTGGACATTTTACAGGACAACGGCATTAATATGCACCACTAGCAGTGCGGCACCATCTTTGCATTATATAAGGTAAAGACTCTCTTTCTCAGTAATACATATCACATTTACCCACAAAAAAAAAAAAAAAAAAAAAAAAAAAAAAAAAAAAAAAAAAAAAAAAAAAAATGTCAACACATTCACCAGTAGCAACTAATTATGAATGACCCAGAAGGACCGAGAATCTTAGCCTCTGTTGCCAAACAAAGAGGCAACTGGATGAGCATCCCTTTCATTTTAGGTACATATTTCTTTCTTTCTTTTTTCTTTTTTTTTTTTTGGGGAATAAGTTTAGCTTATGCTCGGATTTGAACGTGTAACCTCATAACAGAAAAGGTGAATCTAAAACTATTTTTTTTTTTTTGTAAATGTTTTAGTAATACTGAAATTATTTCTAAAACTATGCAATTGCAATCTAGTTGAAGCTAATCAGTCCCTTATTAATTGATAAACTGTTTTGCTATGGTTAATATAGGTGCTCTCTCTATTTCTTGTACCAAGTAATAATGGGTTAATTTGTTATAAGCAGGGACTGTGACCTGCTTGACAGTAGCTGGGTCAGGATGGGCAAGCAATGTGATTGTATATCTGATTAAGAAATTTAATGTGAAGAGAATTGATGCCGCTCAGTTTTCCAATATTATCAATGGTGCTGCCAATTTATTTCCTATAATTGGAGCTGTAATTGCTGACTGTTTCTTGGGCTCTTTTTATGTTGTCTCCATATCTTCTTTCATCTCTTTCCTGGTAATACTCTTTAACTCTGTAATATAAGTTCTAATTCATCTATATTTATCTTATATGTATTTGATCAGGCTTGATTAATATATAAAGGAATAGGCCGGATCTTCTCTTCTTGGGCCGGATCTTCTCTTCTTGGGCCTGAGCCTAATACCTGCGAAGGAGAAGAAAAATGATCAAGGAGGAGTCGGGCCCTTAGCCTGGCTAGAACTCTCCGACGATCAAGTCAATCCTCTCTTCAGAGTATTTTGGTGATAGAAAGGGGGTGAGAGAGTGCAGAGTTTCAACTACCTGTGTTTAGGCTTTCCTTTTCCTTTTGTATGATTTTTGGGTTGGGTACGTCTGACACCTTTCTTTGGAGAAAGGACGTCCTCTATCATTCGACCATGCTGGTTGGTGAGAGTTGGTAGCAAGCGCATGTCTCCTGTCCCATCCCTAGGGATGTCTGGTAAAGGGGGTGTCAGGGCATGGTGCAGATTGTCTAAGGACTGGTCCTCCTGCTAGATGACTGGACATGTCATCAGAGGGCTTCGGCCCTTACTTGTTTAGCAAGTCATCCGGGGTGAAGGAGGAGAGTGGCATCTAGTCCGAAAGCCTTTGGACTTAGGTCGTTCGAGGGTCCGGCCAATGGGCCTTTTTTCCTTTTATCATAGCCTCTAGAGGCCTCATAATGGGCCTGGGCTACAGGAGTGTCCAAACCTCTCTTGAGAGTCACTTTTATCCTTCATCAGGAGCCCCCCTGTTTTAATAAGGGGAGGGCGAAGGGTTGAGCCTTAGTAAAACAGCTTCGTGTCCTTGTATCTTTATCTTCTGAGGTCTTTTGATCGAAGAGAACTACTTCTGCTTTGGATGGCGAAAGGGTCCTTTCATTTCCTTGTCTGTGGTGAGTAGCTCTTAGGAGAGGCTTTCGTTTCGCTGGGAGGCTTCGTCCGATCTAGGCATTTACTTCGTCTTCCCGAAGAGTAGCCTTCGTATGACCGAAGGGATTGGAGGGGCTAGGAACCGTCTGCATTCTAGATAGCCTTCGTAGGGTAGATGGAAGGTCACACAGTCATTTAATGCATGCACGACTGACAAGAGTAAGCATTGAATGCCAGAACGCGCATTGAATGCACGTCTCCTCGTTCTCCCCATTCTTCCACATGTTGCAGCAGACGGTTAAGTTTTCCATGGATTTTGAATTTTGAACGTCCATTTAATGCCCCCACTTATTGCTGTGGCGGTTATCGAGGACGCTCTCAGTATATATATTCCTTTGCCTTCCCATATTCAGAACTTCTTGCTCATTTTCTCGAATCCCCTAGTTTTCGTGGTTTTCCCACATCTGTTCTTTGGTACTTGCTTCCATCTTCTTCTTTCATTCTAATGGCACCCAGAAAAGAGAACATTCCCCGAAAGGGACCAAGTGAGCTCCTCTCACTACCAAAAGATACTGGAGGAGGAATGGGGGGAGATAGCCCCCATTGCAAAAACATCTGAGTTTTTAGCCTTCGGCCAGAACTTGGAAGGCAGCACCCAATTCATATTCCGCCGGGCTGAGGCTTACGAGAGGGTTTATTCCAGCGACCCCAAAGCTGCTCTGCCCAAAGACAACCGGCATTACATTATTTTCTACCACCAGCTGGAAGCCGGTCTTCTTTTTCCCCCTACGAAGTTCAAAGTTAAGTGCTTCAACTACTTCAGAGTGAATCCAATGATACTGACCCCGAACTCCATAAGGGACATGCACGTCTTCGAGGTTCTGTGCTTCGCTCACAGCATTCGTCCTTCCGCTCGCCTGTTTCAATGCTTTTACAGGATCCAGAGTGCACAAAGGTCACCGGGGGTTTATATGACTTCTGCTAGGCCTCGCCGGAGCCTTTTCTTTGGGAAAGAGAACAAGGTGAAGGACTGAAGGGGCAAGTTCAGGTTGATAGAGGTCACTGACGGCTTCGGCGATAAATCCCCTGGATTTGGTTTCCTCGGCCATTTCCTGCGTCCCACCGAAGGCCTTACTGAGTGGTCTGAGAGGCTATCCGCTGAGGAGAAGTCGAACCTCAGGACTTTAGTCCATTAGGGTTATACTTATAACTCTGAAAAGATGATGGCTTCCTTTTACGCGAAGGACGAGCATGGCCTTCCGACTCCTAAACTTTTGCTGAAAGATATAAGAGGTAACTCTGCTCCTCATTTGTTATAGGTTTAATTGATGGTGGAGTATTGATCTTGTTGTTGCTGTGTTTATTGTTTCGATTGCAGTGGAGGCTAAGGATCCTAGACATTACTAAGATATAATGAAGGAGACAGAAGGGGTTTCTCCAAGACCCTTCAGCGAAGATGCTGAGCTTCCCATCCTCGACCTCAAGACGGGGAAGTTCCATTTGCGCTCCTCCTCAGTCCTCCAGTCTTCATCGGCGAAGCCTCTTAAGGATAAGCCGACGAAGCCTGTCTCCACAGGACTCGGTTCGGCTGTTAGATCAGAAGGGGCCCAGGTGAGTGTGGCCAGTGCGAAGTCCATTCGAATAATTCGAAGGCAACTCATTAAGGCTTTTGATCGCTCTGTTCCTGTTGTGTAGAGAGGTACTCCTCCGCTTCGAGCTGCACCAATTGTTGCAAGGCCTGCTCCTCAGAGGGGTATCTCAATCTCTGGGCTTTCTGAGGCTTCCATTCCTCCGCCTCCGCCTCCTTTAGCAGGTGATAAGGGGAAAGGAGCGTCCGCACCTCGTCCGCCCAAGCTAAAAGTAAAAGGGCCCCCCGTCCCCAATGTTCTTGATATAATTGCTCACTCTTCTCGGGGGGCGCAGCAACTGGCGGACTTGGAGAAGGTTCTGACAGACGTTCCTGATGCAGAATTTGAGGCCCGTTTGAAGAACCTGGTGGATGACTTGAGTGCCCCTGGGGCTGAAGCTGGGGCAGGTAACTTTTCTTCTCCCCCATCACCTTCATCATATAAAGACCCTTGTGTTATCCGAGGGACATATCTGAGATGGTCGAAGGAGGTCGTACCTGGGAGATCTCCTAGTTCCGAGGAGGTCGAAGCCTAGGAGAAGTATATTGAGGAGCAATGGATTTCATATCCTGACTTTGCGACCCTCAGGAGGCTTTATCCTTCCCCAATTAACTGCGGCCGAATGGGAGGCCTTCATTTCAAGAAACAGAGGCAACTTCTTGCCTTCTTATTATCATTTACTTCTTCTTGTGCCTTTATTTACTGATTTAAATGTACGAATGTTCTTGTACCTTGCAATTTTTGTGGGTGAAGTGGATGCCCCTGTTCAGGAGCCTTTCCTGGAGGCTTCATTGGCACCTGTCATGGGTCCCTTCGGAGCCAGCGAACCATTTCCTTCAGCTGCTGTTCCGCTGGCGGCTGATCAGGGGGCTGCTATTGCTGTGATCGATGAAGCATTTCCTTCAGCTGCTGCTTCGTCTGGGGTCATGCCAGGGGCCGTTGTTACTGTCGAAGGTATCTCTTCTCTTCGTACCCCTAAGAAGAAATTGACAGTGGGGGAGTTTCTTTGCCGCAAGAGGCCACTGGCGGTAACTTCAACCACCCCCATTTCGGAGGCCCGCTCTGCTTCAGAGACCCCCTCACCTGGGGCGGATGTAGGAGTGTCAGCCCCTTCACAGGGGACAACAAAGAAGGCTTCTCCGCCAAGTAAGAGGCCGCGAGTCGGAGAGCCAGCGGAGATTATAGTAGTGGATTCACCTCCGCTCGGAGAAGTCAAGGCATCTGTTGGTCCTCCTTCTTCCATTGCTCCCACCGCCGCAGTCTTGGCCCCGGTGCCCTTTCTGCGTCCGGCCCCTAAGCCTCTTTTTGGGTCTATGGAGGACACTCTTGCCAGGCAAGAGACTCTGCTAGAGAAGGTAAATTCATTCCTCATTTGGGTTGTGACCGTTTACCACATTGCATAATTATTGTTGTTTGTTGCAGGCGCTTCTGGATTCTAAAATTTTGAGGACTGATTTCGATCTTCTGAGGGATCATTATGAAGACGCCCGGCAAGCGGCGGAGGACAGATTGGGATTGTGTTCCCGATTGGAGCAAGAACTGGCCTCTGCAAAGGCGAAGACTAAGAAGGCCATGGAACAATCTAGGGCCCATGAAGAGGCTCGTTCGAAGGCCGAAGGAGAGGTTAGCGCCTTAACTGCGGCAGTGGCAGCTAAGGACAAAGCCATTGCCGATCTCAGCGTGCAACTGGACAAGCTGAAAAGTGCTAATGAAGAGCTTGCTCGAGAGGCCGAAGAGGTTCCTAGCCTTCGAGATCTCCTGAAGAAGACTCAACAGGAACTTCGAGTCTCAGAATTTGGATACACACAAGCCACTACTCGGGCTTAAGTTGCGCTTGAGAAGGCTAACAAGGCCGAAAAAGGTCGGCGAAGGGCTGTGAGGGACTTCATGCAGTTTAAAAGCTTCGATGACATCATCACATACCACACCTATAAGGTAGCAGCCGAGTATTATAACAATGCTCTCTGTGATGCAGCGGAGCATTTTCCTGATGTGCTGCAAGTGGTATCTGAATTGGATGCTGCTGAAGAGCCTCCAGCGCCAGACCTTTCAGAGTTCCAAGATCCCATTCCTGAGGGGGATGAAGGCCTGTTACGACCTAAAAACTTCCTGGCTTTGGATAAGGATGGACCCGCTTCGTCTCCCATTCCCGAAGTTTCTAGCGGGGGCGAAGGGGACGCAGACGAAGGACTTCCTACTAGGACGGATCTTGCACAAGCCGAACCTATGTCTGTCATTCGGCCGGATCCTTTGAATGACCAGCCTCTGCCATCTTCTGTAACAATGGTTCCTCCAGGCGATCCTCCGCCTTAGATATTTTCTACATTCTTTTGTATTTTATTCTTTTATATTCTATTCTTTTGTATTTCATTCTTTTGTATTTCATTCTTTTGTAAAAAAATGTAATACATTTACTTCAACGAATAATACAGTTATTATGCTTCTGCTTTGTGTATGCTTTACTTGTATGGGGATCGCATTCACGCTGTAATCCAACAAGCATTTGTTTAACGCCTTAGCGAAGTTGTCATTCCAATAGGAGTTCGAGCACTTTCGCCTTCTTCTCCCATTAGATCTTCTTAGCTTTATACCTAGATTTACTAGGACTTAGGCTCCCCCTTAGGAAAGTTCTCCCTGCTCTTGGCGAGGCTTCGTGCCTAGATTTACTACTTCGCCCGCCGGTCGGCCTCTCGTCTTGCTTTTCTTCTACCTTCTTCTCTCGCTTTGCCTTCGGCTCTTCTCTAGGAATGGTCTCCATTCCTCTTCGCTTTGCCATCTGGTTAAAGGCTAGAGCGTCATCTTGCCGTACATACTTTTGGGTCAGTGCCATTGCATCCTCTAGGGTACGAGGAGCATGACGGCAAAGGGCTTTGAGAAAATTCGTGTGAGAGGTTCTATTCTGCAGCGCTTCCACTGCTCGAGCTTGGTCCACGTGCGTGACTTTCAACGCTTCTCGATTGAATCGAGCCATGTAATCCCTTAAGGATTCATTTTCCCTTTGCACCACCGTTTCCAAATACTGAGTCTTTCGTTCCACCGGGATGCTAGAAGCGAATCGGTGCATAAAGGATTTGGCCAGCTCCATGAAAGAACAGATACTCCCCTCTTTTAAGCCATCAAACCATCTCGTTGCAGCTCCTTCCAAGGATCCCCTGAATGCTCTGCATAGAGCCTCATCGTCCGCTGTCTGCAATTCTACTGCGTGCTTGTAGTCCATGACATGGACCCTGGGATCGGTTTCCCCATTGTACTTTTTCAACACCAGTGGTTTAAACTTGTTGGGCATAACGTATTCCCTGATGGATATGGTAAAAGGAGACTTCAGGGTGAGCTTTAGGGTGGTATCCATGGTTTTCCTGTCATATCCTTGATTCATCTCTTCTAAAAACTTATTCACAGCATCTCTCACCTCCTCTTCCTTTTTTCTGGGGCCGTTGCCACTAACAGGTAACCTTCTGCTTTGGGCCCACGAGGGGTGACTAGCAATAGAATATTCCCCTCTATCCTGTTCTCTTCCTCTCGAGCTTTCTCTTTTCCCGTATTTTGGTTCTTTATACTCGCACTTTCCTTTATTCCTTCCTTCGCCCCGTTCCGTATTATTTGAATGAAAATTTTTTCCATGCAAGAACTTACGTTCACTATCTGGGAGCGAAGCTTGCGTACTCCCTTCTTCTTCGGTCAAACTCTCCTCTCCTCCACGATGCTCTTCCATCCTTCCCTCCACATTTCCACCCAGGTGGGCCAGTTGTTCTTTGTTAACCCCTGGGACTCCTTGGGATTGCTTCTATAATCCAGGGTTCGAGCAACATTCCTTCTCGGGGTAGCTTCTGGAACAGCGATGAGGGTCTGTGCCGGGGGAGTCTGTTGCTGGGAGCTCCTTACAAAAGGAGCTATAGTATTAATAAACTGCAATGTAGGAGCTAGGTCTGGATTTGGAAGGCTCAGAGGGGTTTGGCTAGACCCAACTGTGTTTTGTTGAGAGATAAGGAGCTGGAGTGACGTGTTTAGGTCAATGGGAGTTGCTAGGGGAGGATCAGTAGGTGTTGGAAGGGAGTGTCTAGGATTTGAGGGAGTTGAAGATTCGGGATCATCGGGGTTCGTCATAATGGTAATCTTCCTTCACAGGCAAATGGAAGTGGAATGCAACGTCGGGAGAAAGATCAGCTCGCAGTTCCCACATACGGCGCCAATTTGATCAAGCTTGATCAATATATAAAGGAATGGGCTGGATCTTCTCTTCTTGGGCCTAAACCTAATACCTGCGAAGGAGAAGAAAAAGGATCAAGGAGGAGCCGGGCCCTTAGCCTGGCTAGAACCCTCCGACGATCAAGTCAATCCTCTCTTCAGAGTATTTTGGTGATAAAAAGGGGGTGAGAGAGTGCAGAGTTCCAATTACCTGTGCTTAGGCTTTCCTTTCCCTTTTGTATAATTTCTGGGTTAGGTACGTCTGACACCTTTCTTTTGAGAAAGGACGTCCTCTGTTATTCGACCATGCTGGTTGGTGAGAGTTGGTAGCAGGCGCATGTCCCCTGTCCCGTCCCTAGAGATGTCTGGTAAAGGGGGTGTCAGGGCATGGTGCAGATTGTTTAAGGACTGGTCCTCCTGCTGGATGACTGGACATGTCATCAGAGGGCTTTGGCCCTTACTTGTTCAGCAAGTCATCCAAGGCGAAGGAGGAGAGTGGCATCTAGTCCGAAAGCCTTTGGACTTAGGTCGTTCGAGAGTCCGGCCAATAGGCCTTTTTTCCTTTTATCATAGCCTCTGGAGGCCTCGTAATGGGCCTGGGCTACAGGAGTGTCCAAACCTCTCTTGAGAGTCACTTTTATCCTTCATCAGTATTAATAATCCATAAAACAAGTGTCTATCTCATAATGTAAACAACTAGTAATTTTAATAGAAACATGGTTGTTGAATTAGTAACTCTGCTGAATAGTCG
Source organism: Reutealis trisperma (assembly GCA_947687605.1). Taxonomy (NCBI): domain Eukaryota; kingdom Viridiplantae; phylum Streptophyta; class Magnoliopsida; order Malpighiales; family Euphorbiaceae; genus Reutealis; species Reutealis trisperma. Next base: position 189,332 of record CANTUT010000112.1, read on the forward strand.
AGTGATTGGGCTTTTTACCATTTTAGTGATTTTTTATAAAATATTTATCATTTTAGGTGTTTTTTAAAAATATTTCTAGTTTTAGATAATTTTAAAAATCTAAAATTAGATATACGGACAATCCAGTCCGCTGCAGACTGCTGTTTTTTTTTTTTTTTTACTTTTTGTTATATATATATATATATATATATATATATATATATATATATTACAATAAATTATTTATATATATAAATAACATAAAAAAAAAAAAACTGCTGCTGTTGCTGGTTCAGCAGACAGCGCATACCGTACATCTATTTTTTTGAATTAATTTCTAAAATTATAAATACTCTTAAAAAATATTTAAAGTAGTAAATATTTTACAAAAAACACCTAAAGTGGTAAAAAGTCATGTACATTTATTTTTTTGAATTAATTTTTAAAATTACCTAAAATTAAAAATACTTTTAAAAAATATTTAAAGTGGTAAATATTTTACAAAAAACACTTAAAGTGGTAAAAAGCCCTGAGTGACTGTAGTATAGATGGTGCAGAATTTCAAGAATTTGAATTTTGATATCTTCTTCTCATAAATTTTAAATTTCCTTGTAGGGTATAGTGCTTTTGGCCTTAACTGCAATGTTTGACTCATTGAGGCCTGAATCATGCGGAGAAAATGGATCAAATTTGTGTGAAAATCCATCAAAACTTCAATATGCAATACTATATGGAGGTTTTGGTTTGGTGTGTGTAGGGTTGGGAGGGTCAAGATTTACTATAGCAACACTGGGGGCAAACCAATTTGATAAAAAAGAAGATCAGGATATTTTTTTCAATTGGTATTTCTTCACCTTATATTTTTCTTCTCTAATAGGTGCTACTGCCATTGTGTACATAGAAGATAATGTTAGTTGGTCTTTGGCTTCTGGTCTTTGCCTTGCTGCTAATTTCATTGGTTTAGTGATTTTCTTGTTGGGAAATCGGCTTTATATACATGATAAGCCACAAGGAAGCCCATTCACTGGCTTAGCTCGTGTAGCTGTTGCCTCTATACAAAAGAGGAACAAAGCCTTATTGTCTTCCACAAGTGAAGAGGACTACTACTATGAACATGATATGACAGGAAAGGAGGTACCTACTTCAGTGACAAATAGCTTCAGGTACGATTTGAATTTATAATTATTAAAAATTATTATAATTATTATTTTTTGTTATAATCCTTGATTAGCAAGTTTTAAGGTGATTTGAATATGATAGCAGGTGGTAAGATTGGTTTATAACATGAAATAAATTATTAATTCCATTCAAAATAAGTGAATTTGAGTTTAGTCGATGTTATTTTTTTTTTTTTAAATTATTGTTTTCATCTATTTGTAAAATGAAAATAATTATGTATTCACAATTAGCCTACTCATAAAATACTTTCTAAAAAAGCTAATGAAATCTTAGGTTAACGAGAGTAAATAAACAACAAGCAGTGTGAGAAATTTTAAGATAAATTAAGTTCACTACTCTACTGATAGATTTATCAAATAGAAGTAAAACACATTAATTAATGATATCATATTATTCATAAGTAATTTATAGTATCATTAATTGATATGATATTATTAATTGATGCATTTTTATTTCTATTGAATTAGTCTATATATAATATAATATAATTAATTAATGTGTCTTAATTTTAATAGGTTAACTTATAAATAAGGTAGTAGACTGGGTTGACCCAAAAATTGTTTCTTTTATAAAAGAAGATTGTAGAGAACATATTTATTTTATGTGAAATTATGAACGACACATGTAATTAATTTTTTTTCCAAAAGTAAATACATATTTATCAAATTACATTACCTTTAATATTTTTAAAAATATGGAATTATACTTCGTTGTATTTCATTAAAAAGTATTTAGCTGTTTATCATAACTCTGATAGCTGATGATTACTAGCAATTAATTGATAAATATTATAGTTATTTGGTAAAAATTTAATAATTATTACTGTTGAGATGTAAAATATTATATGAGGATAATTATTTTTTACATATATACATATATAATATTTTCAATTTTAATGTGATATGAAAATAAAAAATTATTACTTTAAAATTATACTTAATTTTTTATATATTTATAATAAATTTTTAAAATAGAAATATAGTAATTATTTTAAGTATCATACATAATATTACAATAATTATTTATTTTTAAAATAAGAATAAATATATCATATGAAAATTAATTTCAGAAAAATAATTTCATTAATAATAATTTAGAATAGTATAATAGAGATAATATGGTAAAAATATAACATCAACCGTCTATTGATAATAATAAAAAAAAAACTCGAAAAATGTAAATTTTGCGATCGGAGAGCTATTAAGGTACCTAATAACATTAAGGTATCTAACAATATACAACTTTTGATTTTTTTTATTTATATGATTTTATTTTTTTTACATTTATGAGTATGTGAAACTCTTTTTTTTTTTTTTTTTTGAGGAAGATGAGTTTTAAGATTTATTTCATTTACAATTTGACATATTTATCACTAATATATTAATTAATACTAATATGGTATAGTCAATGATAATATAACGTTGATATACCACTTTTGTACTAATATATTATTTGTGATTTTATTTTTTTTTTATCGATATGTCTATTTAAAAAATAAAAAATAAAATTTATAAATATCATATCATCATTAATTATGTTCCATCAATATTAATTAATAATATTAAAATTCTAAATTCTAAAATATTAACAGATAAATCTCATAGTCCATCCCATAAAAAAAATTTACAAATCTATAACTATAAAAATCAAATCAAAAGATATATTTTCCTTTACTTTTCCTATATTTGTTATATTTTATAGGAATTTGCCCATATCTTTCATCTCAAATAAAGTCGTCACTTGGAATTCATTATTTTCTGTCATGGTTAATAATTTTACAAAAGCCCTTTCCCGTGCCGTCGTTTAGTGTTTCTATATTCAGAAGTGGTGGTGACCAAATAAATAGTGGACAGGTACTAACGGTAGTAGAAATGATTATTACGGTGACGCGAATAGAATGATCAATTTATTCACGACACTTTCACTCACACCGATCCCTCTCACTACTAAAGATGAGAATAAAGGTACTATACTGACATTTTCTCCATAACAAGTTTCAAAAGAAAGTTAACTCGGTTTTTTTTTTTTCACAGTAAATATACATTCATTGAAATTATATTTATTTGAGCGGATAAAAAAATGAAATGATATAAATTTTATAAAAATAATGTCTAAATATATTTCTTTTTTATTTTATATTTAGACAATATTATTTATAAAATTTACATCCATTTATTTTTCTATCATCTCAAATAAACATAGCCTAAAAGAGTATTAAACTCAAAATAGTATATAATTTAATTACATGAAAAGCCCAACTCAGTCTCAAATATAAGCATGCACTGAATGAACTTGTGATGACCTTTTTGCTAAATAAACATAAGAAGTACGGGTCAAAAGAGGCTTAGATCTATTGGTTTTGATGAGATCCGAGATCATCAATTTCCTAAAGACAATAAATCTCCGCTCCTAGCTTCAAGGCCATCCTCTCTAGCTATCTCACAAACCCCCAGATGGAGGATCTTAAAGTTTAGAGGAGAATAAGATAACCAAGCAAATAGATCTGTAAAAATACCACCACAGAGGATAAAATATTCACAAAAACACAACAAACACAACCAATATAGATGGTAGAACAAAATGATTTGAAGACCTTAGACCAAAATTTATTAACCTACAAAAAAAGGAAAAAAAAAACAGTAGAAAATAAAGAAGAAAAGTACTCTCACATGTGGCGAACACCACCAAAAGTTTCTCCAACTGAAAATGGGAAACAAACTTTCACAAAGGATAAGAGAAAAAAGGCAAGAGAAAGAGAAGAGTGACTTTTGTGTTTTTAGATAGTTAACTTTGTATAAAGATTGTACTATATGCCACATTTAATACAATAAAAGTCACTATAGTAATTTACTTTTATGCATAATCCTCTAAACAAATGATTTACAAAATAATTACTCACTACAACAATTTGTATTTGAATAATTTCCTAAATCGGTAGAATCTAACAAAATAGAAGTCTATAACTGAGTTATAGCTTGATCATATATAACAACATCTCCAATGAAATATTTATGTAGTCCACTATATAATGCATCATCTAAGATTTGAATTACTATATAATGGATCAATGATCTCAAACTAAAATTTAACTACTATACTTGTTAAATTACTATACATCAACTTTTGAACTATTTACATAGCAAGCAGGCTAATCCCACCTCACAAGACTATGCTAATGCTATGGTCTTATAATCTATTTCCTCAAAAGTAAACCAAATTTAATTGTTCATATTATCTTGAAAATTTAGGGTAAATCAGGCAACTTTTTGTCTAAAACTGTACTTGATGCATGTCAACCTGAATATTTTATTCCAAGCAAGCTAAGAGCTAGCCTATACATCAGATCTCTAAGATATAAATCATCCAGAGTTAATCTCTTATAAATAGATCATCCAAGGTTGATATCTCAAATATAGATCATCTAATGTAGATCTCCCAGATTCAGATCATCTAATGTAGATCTCCCAGATACAGATCATCCAAAGTTGATCTCCCATATATAGATCATCTAACATAGATCTTCTAGATATAGATCATCCAAAATTGATCTCTCAAATACAGATCATCCATAGCAGATCTCCCATATATAGATTATCTAAGGTAGATCTTCCAGATATAGATCATCCACATAAATCTCCTTATCTAACTAAAAATGAACCATAACTTTAATTATGATCTCTTACCATATTCTCCATCTTCCTAAAAAATAGGAGACCATTATCCTACTACTTGATGCAATAGTGGTGTTATTTTCTAGGAACTTAAGCCTCAAGACAATTTATTATAAATACCCTTAGACACTCTAAGAACATGGAGAGGTATTTTTAAAAATAGCAATATATTCTCCAGCTAAAAAACATACTAGTTTAAGTATTGGAGTGTTCACTCAGGTAGACTACCTAGACACTCTAGTTTCTAGTTTTACAAGTTCAACCAGTTTGGTCCTTCTCAAGTAGAGGCTCATAATTCATTCTGTATACACTAATACTTATCCCCTAAAAAAGTTAAAAACAATGATGAAAAATGAAAAGTATAACCATTACTGTTTAGCATCACAACAAGACAAGCATATATATTGGTAATTGTAACGAGGTGGGTGTTGAGTTGTGGGTGGTGATTCAAGGTTTAAAGCTAGCTTGGGACAAGGGGTTTTGTTGTGTTGTTCTTGAATGTGATTCCCTTCTTGTTGTATAGTGGTTGAATAGTGGCTAGACCAGTATGCATTCTCATGTGAATTTAGTTCAAACTTGCTAGGATCTTCTTCATCGGGATTTATACAATCCCAATCCAATTTCATGAATTCATGAAGCTAAAACTTTTCCACTCTCCTAATATGTAAAATCATGGGACTAGAAAATTTTATTTACTTTAATAAAATTTCGTTAGAATGAGTAAGAACCAAAACATAACTTTTAACATCTACTAACATGGAATATAGACACATTCTTATATACATATAAACCAATAACATAAAGAATTGCAAAATAATTGAACTATACATATCTATCGATTGTCAAATTTACAAATTTTCTTTTGTAAATTTGAAGGCATAATTAAAGCCATTGCAATTGCAAATGCAAAACAAACCTTATTCAACAAAAAAGTACCCTAAAACCTATAGGTTAAACTGTTATAAGACGTGTTATCATGCTTGGATCAATCTAGTTGATTTAACTGAAAATTGAACTAGAATTCAATCCAATGTGATAATTCAGTTATCTTTTTATAAAAGTTGAAAAAATTCTTATTTTTATATAGGTTATAAGTATGGAATCCATAACTTTTGAGAAAAAAAAACTCCAAATTACCAACCTCTTGATATAGACATTACATCTTAGTCATTCTTTTCACAATTTAATTTTATAACCATGGAAATAAAAAAAATTAATAGTATTAACACCTAATAAATATATATTATTAATTTAATTATCTTCGATTCAACCTTAGTTCCAAGAATGGATGTAGAATTTAGATAGAGGGTGAGCTAGGAACAAGAGCGACGATAATAATTTTTTTTTTATTTTTTCAATATATTAATAAAAAATTTCAGCATTCTTTTATAATAATAATAATAATAAAGGAAAACAACTAGAAAAAATAAAATATACACAAATTGAGTGATAAAGCCAATTTACTCTATTTAGAAATTAAATAGAGTAAATGAACCATTCAAAATTCAAAATCATGGATTGGACTTCAACATATATATATATATATATATATATATATAAAGGAATTTCTACATTCAAAATATTACAAAACTACCTAAGCGGTTTTTTATTTTATTTTATTTTATGCTTTTTGCCAAAACCATTGAAATAGTTTTTGTTGCATCTATATTTGGAAATTGGGTTTGGAGCTGCCACGTATTTATATACCTTTTTTGAGAGTTGACTTTATTTTTGTCATTATTTGGTCTTATGTGATGAACTGACTCCATTTTTATCCTTATTTGGTGAAAAATATTCTTTAATTCCATTTTTTAACAAAATTCTAAATTAAAATTTGGCTTTATTTTTATCCCTGTTTGCCCTTTTTTTTTTATTTGAAAAATTCATATATCTTAAGTTAAATTAAATAAATACATTATTCCATAAAAATAAATATTTTAAATTTATGGTCAATTACAATTTGGACTTTTGTTATAAAAATAAAAATTAAAAAAATCAGTTTGATTCTCACTAGTCCATTTTATATCAAATTAATATTGTTAATTCAAAAGATAAATTATAATTTGAAAATTGGAGAATTTTAAATAATTCAAAATTTTTTAATTTAAAATATAAGTAAAAAAATTGGATATTCAAAATAATTGAATGAATATCATTTTTGAAATATTTTATTTATTGTTCAAAGAAATAAAATTTTATAAGATTTTACTTTTAAATTTTGTTTAATGATTTGAATTTTTTTTTATCATTTATATGATTTTAAATTATATGAGAGTTTATTTTTGTAAATTGAAGAATAACATTAAAAAAAAAAGGAAAAAATAAAAATTTAAAATTGAAATGTGAAATGTGAAAAAGAAAATTAGTTTTAGTATTGACAAAATAAAAATTTATAAGTTGAAAATTCATTTTTTTTAATTTTAATATTGTATTTTAATTTATAATTTTTTTTTAATAATACACATTAAAGAGTATATAATAGGTATATTCTAGATATATGTGAAATATATGATAATACAATTCTTACTCACCAAAAATTTTTAATTTAAAATATAAGTAAAAAACATTGGATATTCAAAATAATTGAATGAATATCTTTTTTGAAATATTTTATTTATTGTTCAAAGAAATAAAATTTTATAAGATTTTTCTTTTAAATTTTGTTTATTGATTTGAATTTTTTTTATCATTTATATGATTTTAAATCATATGAGAGTTTGTTTTTGTAAATTGAAGAACAAAATAAAAAAAGGAGGAAAAAAATAAAAATTTAAAATTGAATTGTGAAATGTGAAAAACAAAATTAGTTTTGGTATTGACAAAATAAAAATTTATAAGTTGAAAATTCATTTTTTTTTAAATGTTAATATTGTATTTTAATTTATAAAAAAAATATTTTTAATAATGCACATTAAAGAGTATATAATAGGTATATTATGGGTATATGTGAAATATATGATAATGCAATTCGTACTCACTTTTGCATATATTCTTTTCCTTTTTCTATACAGATATAGATATAAAATAAGTATTTGTACATCACAATGAACATAGACATGAAAACATAAACTATATTAAGTTGTATGCTAATGCTAAAATATGCAAAAACCAACAATTAACCACAAAATACCAAAAATCAACTTATATACAACCAACAATCAACCCATAATAAATTATAAATCAACCTCTGATCAACTAAAAGACAACCTAATTAAATATTTCCCATTGAATAGCTAGATAATTCATTGAATAAAAAAAGTCAAATAATTCAATTTAGAAAACTAAGAAATAAATATATAAAACATTAATCATGGATTTTATAAAAACAAAAATAATTATATAAAAAAGAAAATTTGAGAAAACATTATATAACAACAAAATAATATAAAATCAACTAAATATGTACATTAAAACAACCAAATATCAACGAAGTATATAGATAAAATAAACCAAACATATAACCGAGTATTTATTTGTATCCAACATTCATTTTTATTTTCTTTAAATTTGATGTGCTATATTTAAATTTAATAAATTATCCTTAGTAATAATAAAGTCTAGAAATATCAATTAATATTATCAATACTGAAAAATAATATGAAAAGAAAAAATAATTATATAGAAAAAAAATTTGAGAAAATATTATAAAACAATAAAATGAATATAGATAAAATAAGCTAAGCATATACCCAAATATTCATTTGTTTCTAATATTCATTTTCATTTTCTTTAAATTTAAATGTGTTATATTTAAATTTAATAAATTATCATTAGTCACATCAAACACTAGAAATGTTAATTAATATAATATTAACACATCACCACACACCAATCTACCCTAACTTATTATCAAATTATATTTTACACATAAAAATCCATTGCTACAATGCAATGGCCTTACTCACAATTCTGTAACTATCAAATGGGTAAAATGGTAGTTTTAATATTTATACTCAAACAAACATTGACTAGTATACCACCAATCACACCTCTGCGCAAGCCGCCTTATAACTCGGTTTCTCTTCGATCTTAGACTTATCACTATCTATATAGAGAGAAAAAGAGAAACAAAGAAAGAAAGAGCAGCTAGCATAGTTCAAAAGCATAAAAAACAAAAATTATAATACTCAATTAAAATCTCCATACTTTGCATACATATGTAAAAAAACCTTTCAACATGAAACCATGAGTTCTACCCACCTTGACAATTTAACAGTGTATTTTCCTACCTTCATCAAAATAACAATCAACCAGTGATCAATTGAAAATCAACCTCTGATCAACCAAAAAAAAGCTAATTTAATATTTTCCATTGAATAGCAAAATAATTCACTTTAGAAAAGACATCAAATAATTCAATTTAGAAAACTAAGAAATAAATGTATAAAAAATTAATCATGGATTTTTAATTTATTCATAATAAAGTTCACTCAATAACATCCATAAAACTATGATGAATAACTATATATGGGAATTAAACACCTTTTAGGTTCACTTACAAAACATGAAAATAAAAACTTTACAACAAAAAAAAAAAAGAAAGTCATTCAAATAAAATCAACAACTTAATAATAATGCCATGTAACAAAAATTACTTGCATGAAGGAGTAGAATGGAGAAGCTTATATCCAATAATTTAGAAGCTTATATCCAATAATTTTTGGATATCTAATAAATATATAGTTTTAAAATTGAAAATTTCATTATTTTTTTGGTAAATTTCTTTTTTCATAAAAAATTAAATAGATTGTAATCTTTGACTTACAAAATGATTTTTTACCTTTTTATATCTCTCATTATCAAATATCAAAATTTTGTACTTAAAATTTAAAAATCTCTATTACGTATCTTTAAATATAATAAAATGATATATTAATCAAATTAGATATTATTGATGTGATATATATATATATATATATATATATATATATATATATATATATATATATATATATATATATATATATATATATATATATATATATATATATATTGATGTTATTTTTTATTGATATGATAAATTGTGATATTGTCTAATGTTTGACATATTAATATTCTCATTATTTTATAATTATTAACCTTTACACTCTTTTTCTTTATTGTAGTTTTAAATTGTTTCCTTTTTTAATTATATTTTATTTCTTTTGAGCGTAGTATAACTTATAAAAAAAACTATGATTAAAAATCTAAACTTTATAAATTGTTTTTGAAATTGCTGACTATTAGTGAAAATCCTAATAACTATTTTCAATTTTTAAAAAATAAAAAAATTATTTGAATTTAATTTCTTATTGAGTATTCAAAAAACTTTGAGAAACTTGACTCATTAATCCATAACTGGCTCATTATGAAGTGCCAAAAAAGTGGACTCACATTATCTTTACATTAATTTAAAAAAAGTATCTAAAAAATACATTTAACTCAAAGCTTTAAAAGAAAACGTAAAAAAATAAGCATAAAAATATAAAGAGTATAAAAAAAATTAAAAAAAAAAAAAGAGAAAAGCAAAAAAGTTAAAAATCCAAATGTAGCATATCAAAGTAAAGAAACATAAAAAATGGGCACACGATGTAAGTTCCTCGAAAAAAAAAAATGGAGACCTATATGGAAAAGAAAATTTTTGGGCGGCCTATATTAAAAAAAAAAAAAAATTAGCCCAGGTTAGCCCAACGTTGGATCCACCCTTGCTTAATTTGATCCCAGTTGAAAATGTTGACTTATAACCCCTGTCTTCAGTAATTTTAAGACCGAGTCTAGTTTAGAAACTTGAAATTATTAGTATTGTGAAAATATTTATTTACGAGTAATGATGATTGATCAATTTACAAATAATGCACTTTACATATTACAATCATAATCATTTTCTATATATGGATATTTCTTTAAAATTTTTTCAATTATTATTATAAAAAAAAAAAAAAAAAAACGAACTAAAGATGTACTCTAACAAAGCAGGTTCTTCAACCGAGCAGCAGTAAAAGATGAAGGAGACATAAAACCTGATGGCTCAATTGCAAAACCCTGGAGACTATGCACAGTAAAACAAGTAGAAGATTTCAAGACTTTGATCAGGGTTCTCCCAATATGGTCAACAGCTATATTCTTAAGCACCCCAATAGCAATGCAAAGCAGCTTGACAGTTATCCAAGCTTTATCAATGGACCGTCATCTTGGAAAACATTTCAAAATCCCTGCTGGCTCTATGATAGTAATATTATTGATCAGTACATCAATTTTTCTCACCTTAAATGATCGGTTTCTCTATCAATTTTGGCAGAATATAATGCGAAGATCGCCAACATTATTCCAAAAGATAGGAGTTGGACATGTGCTTAATGTGCTAAGCTTGACCATAGCAGCTCTGGTGGAGTCAAGAAGGCTTAAAATAGCCCATGCTCAGCATCAACACAAGGACGAAGCCGGTTCTACTGTGCCTATGCTGGCTTTGTGGCTATTTCCTCAATTAATTTTAGTCGGCATTGGAGAAGCATTTCATTTTCCAGGACAAGTTGCTTTTTATTACCAAGAATTTCCTGCCTCGCTCCGTAGCACAGCAGTTGCTATGATTACTTTGATTATTGGGATTGCTTACTATTTAGGCACAGCTTTGGTTGATCTTATTAGAAGGGTTACAAATTGGTTACCAGATGATATAGATCAGGGAAGGCTAGATAATGTGTATTGGGTGCTTGTAGTGGTGGGGGTGCTCAACTTCTGTTATTATTTAGTTTGTGTGAAGTTGTATAAGCACCGCAATCTTGAAAAGGCGATAGGTGAGAGTTCTTCAGGTTTTGCTAAGTGAAAAAGCTGACGGTGGAAAGAAATAAGAAGCTTGAATGTATCTGCTATATATAATCTTTTTGTGTTCTTTGTTTTTTCTAAATTTTGGCAAAAGGGTCTGGGTTTCGAACTGAAAAAGATAAGAACAGTTTTGTATATTTAGTATTTTGTTATCAGGTTGTAAGCAACTATCTTATCTCTTGTTGAAATTTTTTTTAATTCCAGTATTAAACAGTTTCAGGCAGACTAGGATGGTGAATTTCAAGCTTTACAATCTTATCATTTGAATAATGGCATTACGCAAAGAAGTTCATGTCCCAAAACACCTGAACAAAATGGATGTGCTGAGCGAAAACATCGCCATGTAGTTGAAATGGGTCTCTCACTTTTACAACATGCTTCTGTTCCTACAAAATACTGGAATTATGCATTTGAAACTACTGTATATATCATAAATCGGTTGCCTACTCCTATTTTACATAATTCGACTCCCTTTACTAAATTATTTGGTAGAATTCCTGATTATAACAGTTTGCATACATTGGGTTGTTTATGTTATCCATGGACTTGTCCCTATGCAAAAAATAAATTAGAGCCAAGATCATCTAAGTGTGTCTTTTTAGGTTATAGTAAGTTCACAAGGGTTTTTATTGTCTTGATTTCACTACCTCAAAAATAATAATCTCACGTCATGTTTTATTTTTTGAACAGGAATTTCCTTTTGCTTCCTCCACTCCACGTTCGCCTAGTGTTCAACAATCACAACCTTACTCACCAGCTACAATTTTAATTCCATTCGAATTGCCGATACCCGAAACTTGTGATAACCAAATATCACCAAACTTATCTTCGTCTCAGCCACAAAATTCAAATACCCATGCCAATTCTTTTCCCACTCGCTCACGTCACTCATCAACCCCATCTTGTAACTACTCAATGTCCTCTCAAAGCCCACAATTATCTCCATTGCTAAGTCCAAATTCCACTCAAATTATACCACCAGACCTTAACCCCACTTCACCTTAACCATGTAACTCCATCCATAGCCATACAACATCACCCATCAATAATAACTTCACCACATCTCTTTCACCTCAACAATCTGAAACAACTTCAGTTTCCCATCCAATACACAATTCCACTTCCACTCCAACTCAAATTTCCAAATCCCTAACCCAATCTTCTCCTGGCTTATCACTAGTTGTTGACCTTACCCAGTACCAAAATACTAATCCCGAACCCTATGCAAACACCACCTAACAATCACCTTTCCTAAACCGTGCCCGACCCGATCAATCCAAACAACATCACATGGTCACCAGAACTCAAACTAATACCCTTAAACCAAACCTACGTTTCTTTCATGCTACAGCTAAACCTTTAATTGAACTTGTGACATTTAAAGAAGCCTTCAAACATGATGTATGGAAACAAGCTATGAATGAGGAATATCAGGCAATGATTAAGAACAAAACTTGGCATCTTGTCTCTCTCAAGCAGAATATTAATATAATTGGGTGCAAATGGGTTTGTCGCATCAAGTACAAAAAGGATTGCACAGTTGATCGTTACAAAGCGCGGTTAGTCGCTAAGGGATTTCATCAATGCCCTGGAATTGACTACAACGAAACTTTTAGTCCCATAGTGAAGCCATCCACTATTCGGCTTCTTCTTTCTCTTGCTGTCACCAAGGGCTGGAATATACAGCAGTTAGATGTTTCAAATGCATTTTTGCATGGGATATTAGATGAGGACGTGTATATGGCTCAACCTCCAGGTTTTAAAAATCCATCTTATCCTAGTTATGTTTGCAAATTAGACAAGTCAATTTATGGACTCAAACAGGCCCCACGACAATGGTTCAAATGTTTAACTGGGGCACTTCTATCTTTCGGTTTTACTAATAGTAAAACTGACAGTTCTCTTTATCTTTACAAGCACTCCAAAGAAACCATTTATTGTCTTATATATGTTGATAACATACTTTTAATGGGCAATAATGACTCTATGGTCCAAGAAGTGGTCTCTTTCTTACAAACAAGGTTTGCATTAAAAGACCTAGGAAAGTTGAGTTACTTTCTTGGCATTGAAGCTACTTGGTCCTCCAATGGATTGCACTTGTCTCAAGGGAAATACATACGTGAGTTGATAGTTAAAGCTCACATAGAGGAAGCAAATTCGGTCTCTTATCCTATGTGCCCAAAAATTGCATTAACTAGCAAAGTGAACCATTTGACAATCCCACTTTATTTCGTCAAATTGTAGGTGGACTTCAATATTTGAACATCACACGTCCTGAAATCTCATTTGCTGTTAATAAGATTTCTCAATACATGCATGCACCCACAATTGATCATTGGGCAGCTGTCAAACGTGTTTTACGGTATCTTCGGGGCACCATTTCTCATGGACTTCTTATACAACCATCTTTGCACAATTAGATTTCCGTATATAGTGATGCGGACTAGGGTGGAAACATTGATGACCGACGGTCTACAGCGGGCTTTGCCATTTATATGGGTAATAATTTAATCTTGTGGGGTTCAAAGAAACAAAAAACAGTTTCTAAGTCATCCATTGAAGCTGAATATCAAGCAATTGCACATACTGCATGTTTTGAAATTACAATGGCTATGTTCTCTTCTCAAGGAACTCTCCATATCATATTCACCTCCAACTCTTTGGTGTGATAATTTGAGTGCAACATATTTGACTACCACACCAGTATTTCACTCTCGATCTAAACATCTTGAGGTGGATTTTCATTTTGTTAGAGAAAAGGTTGCAAATAAGGAGATTTCCATTCAGTATATCTCAAGTCGTGATCAACTAGCTGATTCTTTGAGCAAACCACTGCCTAAACAACATTTCACTTAGCTCAGGGACAAGTTGATTGTTTTTCCAAGCCCGATACAACTTGCGGGAGGGTGATAAGGATAAGAACAGTTTTGTATATTTAGTATTTTGTTGTCAGGTTGTTAGCAACTACCTTATCTCTTGTACTTTATATATTGCTACCGTATACATCAATATAATTCAGAGTTGTTTTACCATACAATTACATTAATACGAAAATGACTCTTTGTTAAAAAGTTGTAGTCGAGTGATATTTCATTTTTGCAAGTGATACTTTCACGTAAGTTGCATTAATAACTAAAATGATTCAATAAATAACTTAGTCAAGTAGGGTAATCATACTTATTTAGAAGTGAAGACTATACTTGCTGATAATTCAAAAACAACAAATTACTGAGGAGATAATTGTTCTTTTGCTTGCTTTTTGCTACTTGAAGCTTGCAACTTTAAGACATCATACAATGGTACAGGACTCTCCTATTTATAACTAGCACAGAAAAAAGATTTTGTTTGGCATAGCATTTAAGAGTAGCAGTTAGCTTATTGGTTCCCAACAACTAGTGAAAACCCTTTTGGTTAAATGTGAAAAACAATAGTTGGTAGTTGTTGGACCTACTAACAACTACTGTTCAAAACAGCATTGGAGGCCAAAATAACATTTGAATTGTTAAATTACAATTTTATTATATCTATATATATATTTAGGTAGATTTTATGGTTAATTTGTTAGAGATCAAAGTAAATTTATTTCATTTTATTTTACATAATAATGGCTCTCTTACAAAAAATTAAAATCTTCTTATATTTTTTGTAAATAAAACTATTTTTTCGTAATTATTCTTAGTTGCCAAAAAATTTTAATTTTATGAAAATATGACTTATTTTATACAAAATAATAACTTTATGAAAAGTTTCTAAATTAACAAGAAAAAAATAATTTCGTAATTACAAAAAATAACTCTCTTATAAAAAATCATAATTTCCTTATTTTTTTAATTAAACTATTTTCCCGTAAAGTTATGGAAAGTAAAGCATTGTACTTTATTTTAAAACAAAGTAACTTAATTATGCGGTTGATATTAATTCAATGAAGCATCTTTTATGTTGCCATCAATGAAAATAATAATTGATGAGGACAAAATAGACCCAGATAGGGATTCCTATTTTTCCCTATATATAGGAGAAGAAAAGTAAAAGGAAGGTTAGAATATCTCTCTGTACTCTTTAACTCATATCCTCGCAATTTACTAGATCAGTTTACTAACTTGGGCATCAGAGGACCTTTAGGAATCCTTGACCCTTCTCATATCCTAACCCTCATGGGACCCTCTAACACAAGTATGTGATGATCTAGACTCATCAAAATAGCATCATGTGTGGGAGATGGCACAAAAAGTCCTATCCCTAGCTCAATATTTTCATCGGACTCAACCATTCCAATCATCAAAAAATTTCTCCAGTTGTCAAGCAATGATTCCATATCATGTCTTCATCAAAAATCAACAAATCAGATCAAGCAAAAAAAAAAAATTTGAAGAGAGAAAAAATGGGGAGAGATGAGAGAGAGAATGTTAAGCTGCCAAATGCTAATCGTTCCTCCCCAACCGTCCATATTTAAGGTTTAATTGGATTTCTTATTAGCTGACTCGAATGATATGCTAATTGGAGTCTAGTTAGGTCTTACAACATAGGCATCATTATTAGGTAAAGTTCAACACCCTAGAAACAATCTCAATTTATTACATTCTTCTCATCCATTCCAGCATTCTTATTCTCAGTTTCAATTTTTTTTCCAATTCCATTTCTTTTCAAAAATCAAAACCATTTTGATTAGAGTGTTTAGGACTTTTATTTTTTGCATTTGTGTTCATTGACATTAGCTGAATAATTAATTTAGGATCATTGCACTTTGGTATATTTCGACAACTTCTCGAGCATAACTCCTAAATCTCTTGAGTCCATTATATCTCCTTCTAAATCTCCTAAATCTATTTATCTTCTCTTGAGAAGTGGCTTAATTTCGTACTTAACGTCTAAAAATAAAAGTCAGATTTATTTCTCATCACTAATCATATTAATCCTCGAAATTTATAATAAGAATTTTTAATAATATTGTAACAAATGGAAAGAGAGAGTTAGTGCAGAATTATATATATATATATATATATATATATATATATATATATATATATATATATATATATATATATATATATATATATATATATATATATATATATATATATATATATATATATATATATATATATATATATATATATATATATATATATATATATATATATATATATATATATATAGAAGCTATAGTTTTCTACCTCTAATGGTGGTGCTAGCTGGTCAGCAATTGGACCTTTAATTTTTACAATACCACATTAGTACATCACCTTCTTTGCTTTATATAAGTAAAGTCCCTCCTTATCAATAAAACATTGCACCAACACCAAGTAATTATGAATGACCCAGAAGCACCAAAAATCTTAACCTCTGTTGGCGAACAAAGAGGCTGCAGGATTACCTTCCCTTTCATTATAGGTACATATTTCTTTTTCTTTTTCTTTTTTTTCTTTAAATTTCTGCTTAGATTTAAACTTGTAATATCATAGCACTAAAAAAAAAATTCCAATATCATGAATCCAATATTAACTAATTTCTTTTTCTTAATGTTTTACTAGTATTGGAATTTTTAAATTTTTGAAATTACGAGTTCTAGTTAAGACATATGATTTTTTTTTTTTTTAAGCTACACCTAAAATTTTTAATTTTTTCTAAATTTGTATGCCCTAAGTTTTTATATTTTTCATATTTATCTTTATAATTTTTATTTTAGCATTTTAACTCTATAAATTGTTATATGCGAATCAAAATATAGAATTGGTAAGTGTTTATATATGAGGAAACTAAACAAAAACAACAACAATAATAATAATAATAACAACGCATGAAGTTTAAGTTCAAAGTTATAACTCTTTTAAGTTGGTTATTATGGCTCTTTTAAGTTTTATCTAAAATGAATAATAAAATAAGTTTTTTTTTTGATATTTAATTTTCATATCAATATTTGGAAAATTAGTTTTTTAAAAAAATATTTATATTTATATTTATATTTTAATTTATAAAAAAATATTTTTAATAATGCATAGTAAAGAATATACAATAAATATATTCTCAGCATATATGAAGCATATGATTTGAAATCTTTTTTTTTTTTTTCATTGTTCTATAAAGATATAGATATAAAACAAGTATTTTTACATCACAATGGACATAAACAAGAAAACATAAGCTATATTGAGTTGTAATACTAATGCTAAAATACGCAAAAATCAACAATCAATCGATAATCAACCACAAAATACCAAAAATTAACTTATAAACAACCAATAATTAACCTAATCAACTACAAAATCAACCTCTAATTAACAAAAAAAAAAATAACTTTATTCTTAAGTTATTTCATCATCTCTCTGAAATTACAATATTTTAGAAACACTAATGCTAAAATACACAAAAACCAACAATTAGCAACTTGTAATCAACCTTTGATCAATAAAAAATGACTAGCATTTTAGCAATACTAATGTTAACATAAGCGAAAACCAACAATCAACTTGCAATTAACTTGTTATCAACCAACAATCAACTTGTAATTAACTACAAATCAACCAAAAGACAAAATAATTCTTAATATATTCCATCATCTCTCTCAAATTACAACATTTAAATATATATTAAGTATATACTAGAAATAAATGCTTTCATCTTCCTTGGAGACTTAACACCCTCAACTTTTTTCTTTATAAAACACTATTAACATTCTTTTTTTTCTAATTATTGTGAATCATTATCAAGCATCGACACAATATTAATTTCAATATATGAATATTCTAAAAGTATTTGAGAGTTAAATTAAATGTTTATCCTATTTTTTATTTTCTATTTTTATAAAGAAAAAATAAAATGTGATATGTATAGGTGAAAGAAAAAATGTGACATGTGTAGGCAAAAGATAAAATGTGACATGCATAGGTGAAAGAAAAAATGTGCCATGCATAGTTGAAAGAAAAAATGTGACAAGTGTAGGTGAAAGAAAAAAAATGTGACATATATAAGTGAAAGAAAAAAATGTGACGTGTATAAGTGAAAGAAAAAGGAAAATATGACGTATAAGTGAAAGAAAAAAAATGTAACATGTGTTAGCGAAAGAAAAAAGAAAATGTAGTGAAAATATGATACGTGTAAGAGACTAAAAAAAAATCAACAAACAATTTTTAGTATTCACAGTAAATAGTATATTTAAGTATATTTTAGGTATATTTTAAGTTGGAATATATATGAGATATATTTTAGGTATATCATAAGTATTTACCATAAATAAATTAATTTCTCTTCTTTGGAGACTTAACATCCTCAACCTTTTTCTTTCAAGAAGCATTATTAACATTCTTTTTTTTATTTTTTTTTATGAATCATCATCAAGCATAGACACAATATTAATTTGAATATATGAATATTTTAAAAGTATTTAAGAGTTAAATTAAATGTTTATTTTATTTTCTTTTTCTATAAAGAAAAAAGAAAATGTGACATGTATAGGTGAAAGAAAAAAAAAAGTGACGTATAGATGAAATGTGACATGTGTAAGTAAAAGAAAAAATAAAATGTGACACGTGTAAGTGAAATAAAAAGAAAATGTGACATGTGCAAGTGATTAACTCAAACACATATAATTTATTTCATAAATATGATTAACTCAATACTGAAAAATAATATAAAAAGAAAAATAATTATATAAAATAGAAAATTTGAGAAAATATTATATAATAATAAAATGATATAAAATCAAATATATATATATATATAAATATAAATATAAATATATATATATATATATATATATATATATATATATATATATATATATATATATATATATATATATATATATATATATATAATCAACCAAACTTCAACCAAATATATAAATACATCAAATATATACCTGAATATTCATTTATATCCAATATTCATTTTGATTTTCTTTAAATTTAAATGTGTTATATTTAAATTTAATAAACTATCAGTAGTAATAAAGACTAGTATTGGAAAAAAAAAAAGACTAGAAAAGTTAATTAGTATTAATTAGTATAATATTAACATGCCCCTACCCACTATCCTGCCTTAACTTATTACCAATTTCTATTTTACGCATAAAAAATTCCATTGTCGGCAAGTGTAGTGGCCTTACCCATAATTATGTAACTATCAAAAAGGTAAAATGGTGGTGGTTTTAATATTTACGCTCAAACACACGTTGACTAATACACCACCAACCACACCTCTGTGAACTTATTAATGTGTACGCCAATCGTCATACAGCACACAAAGAAAGCAACAATTTTTAAAGTCTGCAATTGGCAACTTAGGATTTTCTCGATTTCCTTGGCTTCACTAAGTTCCATTTACTACCATAGCTATTTACAATTTGGTGAGTTTTTTTTTAATTGTTTATCCCTTTAACTCCAACATATATATCTCCTAAAACAAATTCCTATAATTCTATTCATTTAATTAATTATATTAAATAGTATTTAAATATACATAAGTTCTTGAGGAATTGATACTTGCTCAAATTCAGTGGCAATAACTCTCTCTTCCTTCCCACCTAATTGCACTCTCAGTGTGCAGAAATTTATGCCACCAAGATCCAACGCATAAAACAATCATTTCTCATTCCTTTCAACAAATAAAAAAATACTCCATCAACTGTTAAAATCAAAATAAAAATGAAGTTTGACTTTTGACATTACCCGCTTGGTAAACTATCAACATAGGTTAGTATCATCTTCAAATCAATACCACCATTAGCAGCAAGTCCAGCTGGCAATCGACATTGCTGTAGAGGATGGGATCAAAGAATATGAAGGAGAGAGTAAAAAGGGAAATTGTGAGGTTCACTATAGAAAAAAAAAATACAATTTACCAGCTAAAAATTTTGTCAGTAAATTATTTTTTTTAGTCGGTAATATATATAGCGAATATTTACCGACTAAAAAATTTTGGTGATATTTAGTATGTTGGTAACATAATTTACCGACTAAGTACAAAACCATCGGTAAATACAGATGAAATTTTAGTCTAAAAATTATTTTTATATTGTCAGTAAAATAATTTATATCGTCGAAATTTTTTTTGGAAGACAATTTACCGATTCAATTTTTAGTTGGTAATCTATCGGTAAATTTTTATTTTTTAAAAAATAAAAAAAAGTCAGTAATTCGTCGGTAAATTTTAAATAAATATTTTTCAAAAGTAAATATTTTGTAGGTAATACGTTGGTAATTTTGTAAATTAATTTTTAAAAAATAAAACATTTTGTCGGTAATCTGTAAGTAAAATTCTATTTTTTAAAAAAAAAACATATTCTTCAAAAACTAAGAATAATAATTTAAAAAATTAAAATTTTTAGAATGAACATGAAAATTAAGAAATACAAAGTTATAAAATAAATTAGGAAGCTTAAAGAATATAAAAAATGACTAAATTAAAAAAACTAAATTAAAATTATATTTCAAAACTACAAAAAGAATGAAATGAACCTAAAATTAAGAGAGAAAATAATAAGAATAAAAAAGAAAAGGTA
This sequence comes from Reutealis trisperma, assembly GCA_947687605.1. Lineage (NCBI taxonomy): Eukaryota > Viridiplantae > Streptophyta > Magnoliopsida > Malpighiales > Euphorbiaceae > Reutealis > Reutealis trisperma. Next base: position 210,461 of record CANTUT010000112.1, read on the forward strand.
AGATAAATAATTTATTAAATTTATTTTTTGTTTACTAAATTTATATAAAAAATTTAATAAAAAAATTAAATTTAAGTTAGCAAATAATTATTTTTTTAAAAATCACATTAATACTTTTTTTATGCTATAAAATAATTTAAGAGATATAAATAATAAACTATAAAAACTAAAAAATAAAAAAATGAAATAAATTTAATAGATTTTTTGTATTGAAGGGTTTGAAATTTAAGAAAAAAAATAGAAAAAAAAAGAATAAGAAGAAAAGAGTATATAAGTATTAAAGAGTATGAAAATATTAAGTGATGAAAAAGAAAATAAAAAAATAATTAAAAGAAAAAGAAATTTTATTTGTGAGAAATAGAGAGAAGAAATTGAGAAAAAGATACGAAAAGAGAAAGATAAGAAAAACTTTTATAATTGAATTAAAGAAAAATTTTCTTTTTAATTTACTGATTAAAAGTTTTGTTAGTAAATTTACTGACGAAAATTTTAATCGGTAAATTCAAAATTTTTTGTTAGTAAATTAAAAAATATTTTATTCTCTAATTTACTAACTGAAATTTTTGTCGGTAAATTTTCCGATGAAATACTTTTGTCTATAAATTAAAAAGTTTTTGCAATTGAATTAAAGAAAATTTTACTTTTTAATTTACCGACCAAAATTTTGGTAAGTAAATTTACTGACGGAATATTTTTGTTAGTAAATTAGAAACCTTTTGTAATTGAATTAAAGAAATTTTTTTTTTTTGATTTACCAACTAAAATTTTTGTCAGTAAATTTATTAACGAAAATTTTGGTCAGTAAATTGTCGCTAATTTTTTGTGCCTTTTTTTGTATATTTAGCGATAAAATTTGATAATCGGTAATTTTTTATTAGTAAACCGTTGGTAGTTTGTCAATAATTAAAAAAAAATTTTCATGTGTCAACAGTATTTTGTCGATAATTTAGTAAATTTACCAATGAAATTATTTTTATCGATAAACTGTGATTTTCTTGTGTTGGTTAATGCTGAAAAGACTGAAAAAATATAAATGTTACATGATCGGTAATGGCAAGTGATGATCTGGATGGTTTAGCAAGCGGTGATGATTGAGAGAGAATTGAGGCTGTGGTGATCAGCGGTAAAATGAGAGAAGGGATAGAAAGTTTTGCTCATATTTTTAACCAAAAAAAAAAATACAAAAATAAATACAAAAATATAAAAGCATAAAAAATAAAAAACATAAGTTGTTAAAAAGTAAGGATTTAAAAAGCAGTGTAAAAATATAAATAAAACATAAAAATGGGTAAACCGCATAATTTTCTTTTTTTTTTTTTTTCTATATATAACTCATCCTGGGCCAATTATATATTACAATAAAATCTCACTACTTTGACTTCTGTTTGGACTTCTGCTTAGTGATGTGGCCATATTGTAAATAGTGAGTCATGTGACTCATTGAAATTTTCAAGAATCCTATTGATTTATATAAATTTTATATGATAACTTCACTAAAATTATTAACTATTGCATGATTCCACTAAAATATTTTTAAACTCCTAAATTTTTTTTTTTATAAATTTCGTATTTTACTATATATATATATATATATATATATATATATATATATATATTAGGACCCACTTAAATTTTTAATATGCCTTTCAAATTTACTTGATTTTTATTTTTCAAACCTAAATACTTTAAAGTTTATAAATGATGTGTACTTTAAATTTTCTCTTTTTTCAAATTATATTGTGACCACATCAAAATTATTATATATCCATTAATTTTGCTTATTTTAATTTTTAAACAATAATGTATTTATTTCAAATAACACAATAAGTTATAAAATTATTTTAAAGAGCATTTCTAAAAACAAAAAAAATATATAATTTTAAATTTTTTATCTTTAATTTTTGTATATCTATGACTTTAAATCAAATGAGAAACAAGCTAAATTTTTTAAATAAAAATTATGTTATGTTTGAAATAAATAAACATAAAAGTCATTTAATGTATAAATAAATTTTTTAAAAAGTTTGCTTATAAATGAGTTATAATATTTGATTTTTATACATTGAATATGAATTTATTTTAAAAACTTATAATACTATTAATTTATAATTTATTTATAAATTTGATCAATTTAATAAAATTTAATTCAAATATAACTAAATTTATACAATTAATAATATGTACTTTTAAAAAAATTTTATTTCATACAATAATCAGTAAAAATTTGAAGTTTACAATAATTTATACTTAAAAAAATTTTAGTGTTAAGTGATCTCACTAAACAAAATTGCTGACATCCTCCAAATCATATAAAAAGAATTTTATTAATATTGTAAAAACAATAAAAGGAGAGTTAATTCGTTTATGCAGACTCTTTTATGTTAACATTTGTTATAATGTGACTGACAAATGATAGTGTGTAATTGTGTGTGTGTATATATATATATATATATATATATATATAGTCCTGTTCTGGTTAATTAATCATGGTGGAAGGTATAATTATAGCTAAGTACAGGATTTGAAGATACTGAACCATACAGAAAATTCGAACCAAAAATCTCTATAACTGAAAAATATCTATTGACCGTTTAACTTTTTTTGAATTAAACTGTACTAATTTTTTTTTTCTGAAGATTAGTAGTTCTCCATACCGAAAACAGTATCAAACTATACCAAATTGTCCCGAATGAAAGAATCGAAACTAGAACCATTTTAAAGAATTCTTTTATATATTGATATTGAATTAGCAATACATTTAAGAAAATTTAATAATATATAAGTAAAATTTTATTTTTATTTTCAAATTAGTAGTTGCATATATATATATATATATATATATATATATATATATATATATATATATATATATATATATATATATATATATATATATATATATATATATATATATATATATATATACACTTTGATTTTGAATTGGTACTATATTTAAGGAAATTTAGTAATGCGTAAGTAAAATTTAATTATACACTTTGTATTTTGATTTTTGTTTTTGTTGTATGTTCATATTTAATTTTACATTTAAACTAAAAAAATATATATTTTTAATTATTTAAAAATAGAAAATCTCTTAATCTCTATTTTGTTCTGTACTGTACTAAGCTGTCTCATTAAACAAAAAATTTCATTCTAAATCTTCTCGAAAAATCATAATGGTTCGTTATGGAGACTTTTTTTTTCGCAGTTTGATTTAGGAGATCTTATTTTAGGAATCCCCGAAGTTCGGTTTAGTTCAGAGATTTTCAAATTTTTACATTTTTCCAAACTGTGCTCAATTCTAGGTATAATTTGCTGGCGTGAGCTAAATCATTGACTGCTTAAATCATGGAATTAGAATTAATTACTGATTCCAATTAATCAGTCCCTAAAATTATGTATCACCACCATTATCTTAGCCTAGTCTTGTGTATATATTTATTTCTTTCCATAGTTAGCAACTTTGTATTCACTATAAATACATAAGCTTGTATTTAGCTGTTGTATCAATGAAAAGAGAATACCATTTCTACATGGTATCAAAGCAATACCGTTCATAAAAACACACAAATTTATTTTTTCATTTACAACCATGACTAAAAATAATTCTTCCGTTATCCCTCATGATTCTCGAATCATTGTTCAAACCTTGCAAGACAATCCCCCTTTCCCATCCAAAATTATATCAAACGAAACAAATTATCCACTATGGTCACAACTTATGGAGATGTGTATCGGAGCTCGAAATAAAGCTGGTTTTCTTACCGGAGCTACACCAAAACCATCTGTAGAAGATAAGCAGCTAGAAACTTGGCTCATTGACAATAACTAAGTCAAAAGTTGGCTTATTGACTCAATGAGTCCAACCTTGATGCAGCATTTCATTCATCTTCAGACAGCTAAAGAAATATGGGTAGTTGTTTCAAGGACCTTCTATGATGGCTCAGACAAAACTCAACTTTTCAAATTAAATTGAAGATCATTCACCATTCATCAAGGTGGTAGACCCTTGCCTTCATATTATAATGAACTTATTAGTATATTTCAGGAGATTGATGCTCGAATTAAAACTCAAGAAGATGATGTTGATGTAGTTGTATCTTTGCACAAAATAATGACTTGTCTTTGAGTCCACATTTTCCTTGTTGAACTTGATTCAAAATTCAACCAAGCTCAAAGCGAAATTTTGCGAAAGGATCCACCCTTTGATCTTAAATCATGTTATGCATATGTGAGCATAGATCAGAACCAGAGACACACTATGAAGGAACCCAAGGCTTTGTCAGATACTACAGCTCTCTTAACTAGTTGAAACTGTTCTAGTCATCCTCATCAATCAAAAGGAAAAAATTCAGGTAACAAAGCTAATACCTACATGTGTACTCATTGTGGTGAAGATGGGCATTCCAAGCAGTGGTGCTGTGAACTCATTGGGTATCCAGAATGGTGAGATTTCACAAAGAAACCTTGGAAGAAAATTGGCCAAGCTGCTATTGTTATCACAAAGACTGAAGAAGTGTTACCATCTACTTCAAATACAGCTTCTGCTCATGTTGCCATGGACGATAAATCTGGTATGACAAATACATATCTTGCTATGAATAATACATGGATTATTGATTCAGGTGCAAGTGATCATATGACAAATGATTTGCACAACCTTACATATGTCTAACCTTCGACTCAACCACACATAACCATTGCTAATGGGGAAATTGCACATGTTACCCATGAAGGACCAGTACATGTGTCTGAATCACTTACTCTTGATACTGTGCTCGTTGTTCCTTCTCTTTCTTCGAACCTCTTGTCTGTTAGTCAAATTACTAAAAAAATTGAATTGCACTGTAAAATTTTGGCCTAATTTTTGCTTATTCCAGGATATTGCGACACAACGGATTCTTAGCTATGGTACCAGGCAAGGAAAGTTGTACTATCTTAATCTTCATGCTTCAGTAACTCAACTAATAGGACAAGCCAACAACACTAAAGGAAATCAAACAAACAAAGCCATGGTGTGGCTGTGGCGTCGTCGTCTTGGTCATTTATCATTTAGTTATCTTCGCAAGTTGAAACCAGATTTGTTTTTTAATATTACTGAATCTAGACTGAAATGTGAAATTTGTGAATTTGCAAAAAGCCATAGAATTTCATATTTGCCCAATTATAATAAAACTTTTACTCCTTTTATGACTATTCACTGTGATGTTTGGGGACCTACTCGAATTCCTACTCTATCTAGTGCTCGTTATTTTGTAACATTCATTTATGAATGTACTCGCATGACTTGGATATCCCTTCTCAAAAATAAGGGAGAAGTTTGTTCTATTTTTCAGGAGTTATATCATATGGTGACATCTCAATATCAAAGTCGAATTCTGGTTCTTCAATATGATAATGGTGGAGAATATATCAATTCTAATCTTGAATTTTTTTGTCAAGAAAATGCCATTCGACACCAAATTTCATGTAAAGGTACTCCTCAACATAATCGTTTAGCAAAACATAAAAATCGGCAACTATTAGAGGTTGTTCGGGCATCCTTATTTGGAATGAATGTGCCTTGTGAGTATTAAGGTGAAGCTGTTCGATCTGCTATATATCTTATCAATCGTACTCCATCTCGGGTTCTTGATTTTCAAACTCTTTACCAAAAAATCCAAAGACTTGTATCAGCCCCAACCCTTCCAAATCTTGAACCAAGGGTGTTTGGGTGCACTGCATATGTTCATCTCCCTCACCAGGTCACAAGAAAACTAGACCCACAAGCAGCCCGATATATTTTTGTTGGATATGCAAATTTTAAAAAGGGGTATCCATGCTATGATCCTTATGCCAAAAAGATTTATGTAACTCGAGATGTTTCATTTCATAAAGATGTTCCATTCTTCAATAGTCCTAAGTGCTCTCTTCGGGGGGAGAAATTACTAAATCACAATGAAGACAACACTCAACACTATAATAAACAAATTCTCAATATTTATGTGGAACCTTGTGAACAGCCATGGGATATTAAACAAGTTAATCAGAAACCAATAGTTCAGCTAAGACAACAACAACATGAACGTGAAACATCACAAATAATTACAAATCCACCAAGTCCTAGTAATGAAAATCAAGATAGTACAACCACCCAAGTTGCTCCAACAGTCATAGAAATCTCGGATGTGTCTCCCCAGGTATCTTCATCTCCTTTATCCTCATCTCCTTTAATACATGAATCAGAATCATCATTTCTTGAACCAAGATACCCAACTAGGATAAACAGAGGAATTCCAAAGAGGCAATATGATCCTGATCTTAGTGCAAAAACTAGATATCCTATTAATAATTATGTTTCCTCACATCGTTTGTCAACATCACATGCACTTGTTGTGAATCAATTATCCTCTGTATGTATTCCTAGTAATGTGTAAGAAAAATTGATGGATCCAAAATGGAAGAAAGCCATGAATGATGAAATGGAAGCCTTACAAGAAAACCACACATGGAAACTTGTACAATTACCAGAAGGGAAGAAAATAGTGAGGTGTAAGTGGATATTCGCAGTAAAACTCAATTTTAATCGAAGCATTGATCGTTACAAGGCAAGACTAGTTGCAAAAGGGTATACACAAAAGTATGAGATTGATTATGGGGATACTTTTGCTCCTGTAGCAAAAATAAGTACCATTCAAATCCTTATCTTTGTAGCAGCAAATTTGGATTAGCCCTTGCGACAATTTGACATAAAAAATGCATTCTTAAATGGAACCTTAGAAGAAGAAGTGTACATGGATCCAACTCCAGGAATAAAGTGTGCTGGTAGAGTGTGCAAGTTAAATAAAGCTCTATATGGATTAAAGCAATCTCCTCGAGCATGGTTTGGAAGACTCTCAAATTTCATGAAAAATGTCGGATACAAACAGAGTGATGCAGATCATACACTATTCATCAAACAAAAATTAGAGAAGGTTACTATTCTCATTGTGTATGTTGATGATATGGTAGTTATAGGGAATGATTCAAGTGAGATAGCTGCACTATAAGAAAGCCTCGCAACTGAGTTTAAACTTAAAGATCTTGGTAACCTGAAATATTTCTTAGGCATTGAAGTTGCAAGATCAAGTGAAGGAATCTCTCTTTGCCAACGAAAGTATATGTTAGATTTGCTTATGGAAACAGGTATGCTTAACTATAAACCTACTGAAACTCCTATAGAAATGAACCACAAGTTAGCAATTCAGCAAGACAAAGCTCCAACAAGTAAGGAGAGGTATCAAAGGTTAGTTGGAAAGTTAATATACTTATCTCACACGCGACCTGATATTGTGTATGCAGTAAGTGTGGTGAGTGCACCAAGTGAAGATCATATGGAGACTATTTATCGTATCTTGCAGTACCTGAAATCATCTCCTGGGAAAGGATTGTTCTTTGCCAAAAATGGAGACCTAAATATTAGTGGGTATACAGATGCTGATTGGCAGGAAATCAGATTGATTGAAAGTCCACCTCAAGTTATTTTATGTTTGTTGGGAAGAACTTAGTCACTTGGAGAAGTAAAAAACAAAAAGTTGTTGCGAGATCAAGTGCAGAGGCTGAATTTCGTGGAATGGCTCATGGATTGTGTGAACTGTTATGGATAAAACGCATTATGGATGATCTTGGTCTTCATCCTCCAAATCCCATGATGTTGTATTATGATAATAAAGCAGCTATATCCATTGCAAATAACCCAGTTCGACACAATAGAACTAAGCATATAGAAGTTGATCGACATTTCATCAAAGATCATCTTGACAAGGGTATAATTAGTTTTCCTTTTGTCATCTCAAAAGATAAACTAGCTGATGTTCTAACGAAGGCTATATCTGGAAAAGATTTTCATAGCTCACTTAACAAGTTGGGTATGATCGACATATACTCACCAACTTGAGGGGAAGTGTTGACGTGAGCTAAATCATTGACCGCTAAAATCATGGAATTAGAATCAATTACTGATTACAATTAATCAGTCCCTAAAATTATGTATCACCACCATTATCTTAGCCTAGTCTTACGTATATATTTATTTCTTTTCATAGTTAGCAACTTTGTATTCACTATAAATACATAAACTTGTATTTAGCTGTTGTATCAATGAAAAGAGAATACCATTTCTACATAATTTTGTACACTAGTTGGTGGTGGACTGGGTAGCAATTGGGCATTTTACAGGACAACAGCATTAATATACACCACCAGCAGTCCAGCACCATCTTTGCATTATATAAGGTAAAGACCCTCTTTCTCAGTAATACATATCACATTTACCCAACAAAAAAAAAAAAAAAAAAAAGGTCAACAGATTCACCAGTAGCAACTAATTATGAATGACGCAGAAGCACCAAAAATCTTAGCCTCTGTTGCCAAGCAAAGAGGCAACTGGATGACCTTCCCTTTCATCATAGGTACATATTTCCCTTTTCTTCTTCTTCTTCTTTTTTTTTTTTTTTTTTTTTTTTTTTTTTTTTTGGGAATAACTTTAGCTAATGCTCGGATTTGAACGTGCAACCTCATAACAGAAAAGGTGAATCTAAAACTATTTTTTTTTTTTGTAAATGTTTTAGTAATAGGGAAATTATTTCTAAAACTATGCAATTGCAATCTAGTTGAAGCTAATCAGTCCCTTATTAATTGATGAACTGTTTTGCTATGGTTAATATAGCTGCTCTCTTTATTTCTTGTACCAAGTAATAATGGGTTCATTTTTTATGTAAACTTTTGTTATAAGCAGGGACTGTGACCTGCTTGACAGTAGCTGGGTCAGGATGGGGAAACAATATGATTGTTTATCTGATTAAGAAATTTAATGTGAAGAGAATTGATGCTGCTCAGGTTTCCAATATTATCAATGGTGCTGCCAATTTATTTCCTATAATTGGAGCTGTAATTGCTGACTCTTTCTTGGGCTCTTTTTATGTTGTCTCCATATCTTCTTTTATCTCTTTTCTGGTAATACTAACTCTGTAATATCTGTTCTAATTCATCTATATTTATCTTATATGTATTAATAATCCAGAAAACTATTGTCTATCTCATAATGCAAACAACTAGTAATTTGAATAGAAACATGGTTGTTGTTGAATTAGTAACTCTGCTTAATAGTCGAGTGATTGTAGTATATATGGTGCAGAATTTCAAGAATTTGAATTTTGATATCTTCTTCTCATAAATTTTAAATTCCTTGTAGGGTCTGGTGCTTTTGGCCTTAACTGCAATGTTTGCCTCATTAAGGCCTGAATCATGCGGAGAAAATGGATCAAATTTGTGTGAAAATCCATCAAAACTTCAATATACAATACTATATGGAGGTTTTGGTTTGGCATGTTTAGGGTTGGGAGGGTCAAGATTTACTATAGCAACAATGGGGGCAAACCAATTTGATAAAAAAGAAGATCAGGATATTTTTTTCAATTGGTATTTCTTCACTACATATTTTTCTTCTCTAATAGGTGCTACTGCCATTGTGTACATAGAAGATAATGTTAGTTGGTCTTTGGCTTCTGGTCTTTGCCTTGCTGCTAATTTCATTGGTTTAGTGATTTTCTTGTTGGGAAATCGGTTTTATATACATGATAAGCCACAAGGAAGCCCATTCACTGGCTTAGCTCGTGTAGCTGTTGCCTCTATACAAAAGAGGAACAAAACCTTATTGTCTTCCACAAGTGAAGAGGACTACTACTGTGAGCATGATATGACAGGAAAGGAGGTACCTACTTCAGCGACAAATAGCTTCAGGTATGATTTGAATTTATAATTATCGAAAATTATTATTATTATTATTATTTTGTTATAATCCTTGATTAGCAAGTTTTAAGGTGATTTGAATATGATAGCAGGTGGTAAGATTGGTTATAACATGAAATAAATGATTAATTCCGTTCATATTTTTTTTTAATTATTGTTTTCATCTATCTGTAAAATGAAAATAATTATGTTAGTATTATGTATTCACAATTAACCTACTCATTAAATACACTCGTTAAATACTTTTAAAAAAAGCTAATGAAATCTTAGGTCCATGAGAGTAAATAAAGAAGGAGAATTGTGAGAAATTTTTCTATAGATTAAATTTACTGTTCTACTTATAAATTTATTAAATAAAAGTAAAACACATTAATTAATGATATCATATTATTCATATATAATTATCAGCATCATTAATTGATATGATATCAATTATAAATATATTTTTATTTTTATTTAATTAGTCCATATATAATATAACATAATTTATTATTTTTATCTGATTATCTTAAAAAAAAATTATAAGGACAACATCATTATTAATTATGTTCAAAAGCTATATTTTTCTTTACTTTTCCTATTTTTTTTATATTTTATATAAATTTGCCCGTATCTTTATCTCAAATAAAGTAGTTACTTGGAATTCATTCTTTTCTGTCATGATTAATAATTGACAAAAGCCCTTCCCGTGCCGTCATTTATTATTTCTATATTGGGAAGTGGTGGTGACCCAATAACTAGTGGATAGGTACTGACGGTAGTAGAAATGATCATTACGATGACCCGAATAGAATAAACAATTTACTCCTGGCAATTTCACTCACACCGGTCCCTCTCACTACCGAAGATGAGAATAAACGTACTCCGCTCACATTTGTTTATTAACGAGTTTCAAAAGAAAGTTAACTCTGTATTTTTTTTTTCCAAGTAAATATTCATTCGTTAAAAAAGCTTTAATCTCAAAACAATACACAATTCAATTACATAAAAAGCTCAACTCAGCCTCAAATACCTAGACCTAGGTTTAAAAATATAATACCCACTAAAGGATTTATACAATAGGTTTGAAGCCCAGAAGATTGGCCTAAAGATCAATAAAGAAAAAAACACATTGACATATTCCTTTTCCAATGTCACTAAAAATTGTGCTAGAGGGAAGAACTGAGAACATATCAAGTTGGAGACTTGAGCTAACAATATAAGCATGCACCAAATGAACTTGTGACTGACTCTTTTGCTGAATAACCACAAGAATTACGGACTAAAAAAGACACAAGTCTACTGATTTTGATGAAATTTGAGATCGGCAGTTTCCTAAAGACAATAAATCTCTGCTCCTAGCTTCACAGCCATTCTCTCCAGCCATCTCACAAATCCTTAGATGGAGAATCTTAAGGTTTAGAGGAGAATAAGGTAACCAAGCAAATAGATCTATAAAAACCACCATCATAGAGGATAAAATATCCACAAAAACACAACAAACACAATCAATATAGATAGCAGAACAAAATGATTTGAAGACCTTAGACCAAAATTTATTAACTTACCAAAAAAGAAAAAGAAAAATAGTAGAAAATAAAGAAGAAAAGTACTCCCATTGGTGGCGAACGCCCCCCAAAAGTTTTCCAACTGAAAATGGAAAATAAACTTTCAGGATAAGAGAAAAAAAAAAAGAGAAAGAGAAGAGTGACTTCTGTGTTTTTAGAAAAGTTAACTTTGTATATAAATTATATTATGTGCCACATTTAATACAATAAAAAGTCACTACAGTAATTTACTTTTACGCATAATCATCTAAACAAATGATTTACAAAATAATTACTCACTACAACAATTTGTCTTTGAATAATTTCCTAAATTGGTAGAATCTAACAAAATAGAAGTCTATAACTGAGTTATAGCTTGAACATATATAACAACATCTCCAATAAAATATTTATATTGTCCACTATATAATGCATCATCTAAGATTTAAATTACTATATAACTATGGATTAGATTTCTCAAACTATAATTTAACTATTGTACTTGTTAAATTACTATACATCAACTTCTAAACTATTTACATAGCAAGCAGACTAATCCCACCTCAAAAGACTATGCTAATATCTAAACTATGTATGGTCTTATAATCTATTTCTTCAAAAGTAAACCAAATTTATTTGTTCATATACTCTTGAAAATTTAGGGTAAATCAAGCAACTTTTTGTCTAAAACTGTACTTATCCCCTAAAAAAGTTAAAAGAAAAATGATGAAAAATGAGAAGTATAACCATTACTGTTTAGCATCACAACAAGACTAGCATATACATTCGTAATTGTAGCGCAATGGGTGCTGAGTTGTGGGCGGTGATTCAAGGTCTAAAGTTGGCTTGGGACAAGGGGTTTTGTCATAGTTATAAAACCTGGATGGGACCGGCGGATCGATCTAGTGACTCAGTGATTTGGGCACTAAACTGGTTTAGATTTATTATTAGACTGAATTTACAGTTGACCCACAAAAAATTATGTAATCCGAATGGTTGAACTGATGATTCGATGATCTAGCCAGTGACCTAGTAGCCTTATAATTTCAATTTTTTTCTTTTTTCACTATAACTTGCTTTTATTTGAATAAATTATTATGATATTCACTTTTATTTTAATTTTTGAAGATTTCTTTAATTATTTTGCATTTTTATTTTATAGAATAAAAGTTATAAATTTTTTATTTTATTTTAATCCCCAATGTTAAATTAATTTTAATCCCTGAAATTTAATAATTTAATTATATTTAATTTTTAAATTGATATATAATAAAATATTTGAACTTATTTACCCATTTTAATGAAAATGAAAGGATTAAAATTATTAAATCTCAATTTCTCTTTTTTTTTTTTTTTTAGTTCACAGTATGATTCATAGATATAAAAGTTTAAAGATACATGAAATATCTAATGGACTTATTTATGTATTTTTTATGTTAGTAAATTAAAATATATAGTTTATTAATTTTTATTTTCAGTGAAAGTTTATGTACTTCTAAATTTTTTAATTTATTTTATTATATATATATATATATATATATATATATATATATATATATATATATATATATATATATATATATATATATATATATATATATATATATATATATATATATATATATATATATATATATATTTAATTAATTACATCGACCTACTAGTTCAATCATTGACCCAGTAATTTAACCACTGATCCGTTAACCCAACTTATAAATCTAGTTGATGTCCGGTCCGGATTTAATAATTATGAGTTTTGTTATGTTCTTGAGTGTGATTCCCTTCTTGCTATACAGTGGTTGAATAGTGGCTAGACTAGTATGCATTCTCAAGTGAATTTAGTTCAAACTTGCTGGGATCTTCTTCATCGGGATTCATACAATTCAATTTCATGAATTCATGAAGCTAAAACTTTTCTACACTCTCCTAATTAACATGTAAAATCATGGGACTCGTAAAATTTTATTTACTTCAATAAAATTTCGTTAGAATGAGTAAGAACCAAAACATAACTTTTAACATCTACTAACATGAAATATAGACACACACTCTTATATACATATAAACGGCCAATAACATAAAGAAATGCAAAATAATTGAAATATACATATCTATCGATTGTGAAATTTACAAATTTTCTTTTGTAAATTTGAAGGCATAATTAAAGTCATTGCAATTTCAAATGCAAAACAAACCTTATTCAACAAATAAGTACCCTAAAACCTATAGGTTAAACTGTTGCTAGATGTGTTATTATACTTGGATCGGCCGGTTGATTTAACCAAAAATCGAACTAGAATTCAATATAATGTGATAATTCAGTTATCTTTTTATAAAGGTCGAAAAAATTCTTGTTTTTATATAGGTTATAAGTATGAAATCCATAACTTTTGAGCAAAAAATAACTCCAAATTACCAATCAATTGATATAAACATTACATTTTAGTCATTCTTTTCACAATTTAATTTTATAACCATGGAAATAAAAAATTAATAGTATTATACACCTAACAAATATATATTATTAATTTAATTATCTTTGATTCAACCTTAGTTTCAAGGGTGGATGTAGAATTTAAATAGAGGGTAAACTAGGAATAAGGAAGACTATAATAATTTTTTTTCAATATATTAATAAAAAATTGGAAATTTTTTTATAATAATAATAATCATAATAAAGGAAAACAACTAGAAAAAAATAAAGGGATTTCTGCATAAATATCTAAAAGAAAAGTGATTTATAATTATATTCTCATTTTCCAACTCTTTCTTTTATATGTCCTATCCCTTTTCTTTAACTTTTGCACGTCCTACTGTAATTTCTTAATAACGGAACGAGTTAATAGTCCTCTACTTGTAAAGGTAGCCATTATTCTGTGTATGTCGCTCACACAATACTCACAAATAGCTAGCAGCCTTACAAAATATTTGATAAACACTTACTTTAAAGTGATTAAAACAAATAATGCCTCTTTTCAAATATAATAATATATATAATTTAATATTATATAAACACCTGCAACTACACTTAATATATAAAAAAATTAATAATTAAATTTTTAATAATATTATAATTTAATAATAGTATCAATATTTTTCAATATTTGATAATTATCATCAATGCATCGTTATAATTATATACCTCATCTTTTTAATTTAAGCAAAAAATTTTGTAATATTAAGAATCAAATAATAAATTTATATAATATCATTTATTAAAAAAATTGATTGGCCCGCGAAAAAGATTTTATTTCAACTCCAGAATATTTTTGACAAAGTGAATAAAAAAAAATACAATATCACATATGAGTTTTAGAATATTAAATTAATTTTATTTTTGTGATACTTATTTCTCCACAACAAATAGTTATTCATATAAAAAATTAAAAAAATACATTTATAATATATATATTTTTTAATACCTCTAGAGTCAAATTATCAAAATTATATTGTGAATTATGTAATTGTAAGAAATAATTTTTTTAATAATTTTTATTAAATAACTGAAGATTTACCTAAACAGTGAAATCAAAGTATATAATTTTTCATTTTCCATAGCAAAAAAAAAAAAAAAGATGAGAAAATCATAAAAATTTGAGAAAAAATTAAAGGTTTGAATGGTAATCAACAACAAATTACCAAAAATTTACTTATAAAACAATCAACTTAATAAATAAAACAATCAACTTAATAAATAAAATGATCAACTTAATAAACCACAAAATCAACCTCTGATCAACCCAAAAAAAAAATATAATTCTGAAATTATTCCATCATTTTTCTCAAATTACAATATTTTAGAAATACTAATACTAAAATATACAAAATCAATAATTAATCTGTAATCAACCATAAATCAACTTCTAATCAATAAAAAACAACCAATATTAAAGCAATACTAATAGTAAAATATGCAAAAACTAACAATCAACCAATAATCAACCTGAAATTAACCTATTATCAACTAACAAACAACCTATAATCAACTACAAATCAACCAAATGATAACCTAATTCTCAACCTATTTTATCATCTCTCTTAAATTAAAATAGTTTAGCAATACTAATATTGATTCTTAATTTACAAATGAAAAAAAAAAACTAAAAACACATGCAAAAAATTCAAAACTTATTTGTGAAATGATGAGCAACGCAAAATAATAGTACCGTTTATCATTAAGCTTTGTAAATAACCAAGTCACTCCCTTAAAGCATAAAACATAACTAATCACAACCTTTTCTTCACCAAAATAAAGAAATAATAAATAAAGGCTACAGTCTAATAATGTCCATGAAACCAATTCAAGTTTTGATACAAAATCAATGAAAGATCAACCAAAACAATACAAAATCAGCTAAACATATACATAAAATCAACCAAACATCAACCAAATATATAAATAAAATAAACCAAACATACACCCCGAATATTCATTTGTATCTAATATTCAGTTTCATTTTCTTTAAATTTAAATGTGTTATATTTAAATTAATAAATTATCATTAGTAACAACAAAGACTAGAAACTAGAAATATTAATTAATATAATATTAACGCACCCCTCCCCACTACCTAACCTTAACTTAGTAATAATATCATTAGTAACTTATTACCACTATTTTTTTATAATTTTAAATAATGCAATTGAGTTTAAATAAATTAAGGGTAGTTATATAATATTTTTATTAAATGATGTGTTTGATTATTTTTATTAATATTTTTAATGTATGATGTCTTCAAATTATATTGATTTGTATTAATTTTTTATACAATTTGTGTCACCTAATATTGTCATTTTAATATTATCTTTTTTTTTTATTTTTTATAAAATTTGTGATGTACAATTATTTGTACATCACAATGGACATAGGTAAGAAAATATAAACTATATTGAGTTGTAATACTAATGCTAAAATAGGCAAAAATCAACAATCAACAACAAATTAGATATTCAAAATAATTGAATGAATATTTTTATTAAAATATTTTATTTATTGTTCAAAGAAAATTTTATAAGTTTTACTTTAAATTTTGTTTATTGATTTGAATTTTTTTTTATCTTTTATATGATTTTAAATTGTGTGAGAGTTTATTTTGTAAATTGAACAATAAAATTAAAAAAAAATTTAAAATTTAAAATTGAAATGTGAAAATGAAATCTAGTTTTAGTATTGACAAAACAAAAAATTACAAGTTGAAAATTATTTTTAAAAAAAATATTAATATTGTATTTTAATTTATAAAAAAATATTTTTAATACTACACACTAAAGAGTATATTTTAGATATGTTCTAAATATATGTAAACTATATGATAATACAATTCTTACTCGCTTCTATATATTTTGATTTGAAATCAATTTTTTTCCCTTCCTCTATACAAAATATAGAAATAAAACAATAATCAATCAACTTCTAATCAACTAACAATCAACGACAAATCAATCTCTAATATACTAAAAACAACTAGTATTTTAGCAAAACTAACGCTAAATACGCAAAAACCAATAATGAACCTTTAATATGCCTAAAATTAACTTGCTATCAATCAATAATCAATCTATAATCAATCACAAATCTGGAAAAAACTCAAAAGTAATCGATATATTAGCAATTCTAAAGATAAAATATGCAAAAACAAATAATCAACTTGCAATTAACTTATTATCAACCAACAATCAATATGTAATTAACGACAAATCAACATCTGATTAATCAAAATACAACCTACTAAATATAAAATACTAATGCTTTAAAATCCATATCAATTGAGTAATACAAAGAATATGTAACATGTGTAACTAAGGTTATAATTAATAGACACATATCAAATGAGTATTTTTTTAGAACTTGAATGTTTGACATATGTTGATTAATTAGATAATTAGTAACATGTGTAATTAGAGTTATGCCACCAATTGACATATATTCAAATGGGTATTTTTTAAAACTTAAATCTTTGACATGTGGTGTAATTATATAATTTTTAATTAACATAATTTTCAATTATTCTAATGTGCAAATCAACATGTGTAACTAGAGTTATATCCAATGGATACATGTTCAAATGAATTCTTTTTAAAGCTTGAATCTTTGACATATGGTGATTAATTAGATAATTTTCAATACCATAATTTCTAATTATTCTAATGTGCAAATAAAAAAACAAAAATAAAAACAAAATAAACCAAACATATGCTCAAAATATAAAAAAAATTATTCACTTTTATTATGTGGACTGAAAAATTATGATATCAAAAAATAAACAGGATTTAAAATTCACAGTAAATGGTATATAACGAGTGCATTTTAGGTTTATTTTAAGTATATAATGAGTATATTTTAGGTATATCTTAAATATATATTATAATTATATACTTTCATCTTCCTTGAAAGACTTAATAACGTTAACTTTTTTTTTCTTTTGAAAAGCATAATCAAAATTCTTTTTTTCTTTTTTTATAGTGAGAATCATCGTCAAAATTAACATTAAAATATAAACAAAAATAATAAAACAATGTTTAAAGTTTGTTCCTATAATTTATTGGCTCATTTGATTTGATATATATTTTCAAAAAATTTTGGATATTGAATATTACATGAATATAAGTATATAAAAGGAATATGTCAAGTATATATCAAATAAAAAAATTATACTTAAAAAATAATAAACAATTTTCAGGTTTCAAAGTAAACAATATATAATGAGTATATTTTAGGTGTATTTCTTATTTATTTCAAGTATATAATGAATATATTTTAGGTTTATCTTAAATATATATAAGAAATAAATGTTTTCCCTCTTCTTTAAAGACTTAAAATCCTCAATCTTTTTCTTTGATAATGTTATTTTTACTCAAGTTTGTCTATTTTGATTTAAAAATCTTTTCTTTTTAACTCAAATGCCAACCAAATATATAAATAAAATTGACCAAACATATAAACTATAAGTATGCTAAAATAAAAAATGATAAAAGAAAATTCAATTAAAAAGAAAGTCAATACCATCTAATTTTTAGTATTTGAGGAGTTAAAAAGTATTAATAAACTTTGATTCAATGAACCTAATATCGTTCTCACGATTGAAAAGTACCAATAAATTTTCGGTTTTACTAAATATATTTTTTTAGTATTTTACGAGTAATTTTAAACACTACTAAAATAAATAAATAAATAAATAAAGTTGGAAACTCATTTATTAATACACATGTATTCAAGATTCCTATGTGCCACATCTCCATTAAAAAATTTAAAAATATTTAAAAATATTACATAATAAAATATTAAATAAAAAGATAAAATAAAATAAAATAAAATCTAACCAACAAAAAATATAATATCTAAATACTTTAAATTTAAATTTAAATTGGAATTAATAAATTACTACTTAAATAATATATATTTTAAAATATATTTAAAATTATAAAATTGCATATTTGATCAAATTGATATAATTAAATTTGAATTATAATCCACATTTGATTGATAATACATATAATATAATATAATATAATATAATATAATAATAGAGGTGTAATTTTACTTAATTATTACCTTTTGTTTCATTTTAAGCAAGGCAATACAGATATTATACCAGCATCAATACAATACACATTACGATTTCAAAAACGGACATTATATTTAGTGAGAAATTACTTAGTATTTTAGTGATAAATTACTTATTAATTGTTAATTATATAAAATTAAGACATTTATGCATCAACTAATTATAAATGCAATAGGTAGTATATTTTTAAAAAATTACTTAGTTTTCATTAAATTTTTAATAATAACAAGTTTCCAAAATTTTTTTCTTAAAGAAGCAAAATTCAAGAAGAAGATTCTTAATTTTAAAAAATATTAATTAAGCAAGTCATTAAAATTAAATAATTATATTAATGTCTGATATTTTCAAATCATGGAATCCTTGTTTTCATCCTTTGTATATGGTACTTTAATATTTATATATATATTTTAAATAACAATATTCATTTTGTGAAATTTAGAGTTATTAAATCAATTAATTTATTTCAATATAACATTTGTACATGCTCTTTAGTTTTTTTTTTTTTTTTTTTTGCTTTAGACAAAAGAAAATATAAAAAAAACAATGTAAATACTGATATTTTCAAATCATGGAATCCTTGTTTTCATCCTTTGTATATGGTACTTTAATATTTATATATATATTTTAAATAACAATATTCATTTTGTGAAATTTAGAGTTATTAAATCAATTAATTTATTTCAATATAACATTTGTACATGCTCTTTAGTTTTTTTTTTTTTTTTTTTTGCTTTAGACAAAAGAAAATATAAAAAAACAATGTAAATACAAATGTTAAAAGCGTATCAAAGAAAAAATGAAAAGATAAAAAGTAAAACTTTATAAAGTAACGTATAAAAGTAAATGAAATAAGAAAATAGATAGATGGTGTAATTTTCTCAAAAATAAACTATATATAAATTGAGTACTTAAACCCATTTACTATTTTTAGAAATTGAATAGAGTAAATGAGCCATTCAAAATTCAAAATCATGGATTGGTCTTCGGTGTATATATATATATATATATACATATATATATATATATAAGGATTTCTACATAAATGTGTCAAAATTGGAGGAGCTTTGCATTTATACCTCCTCTATGAAAATATTATGAAACTCGTTGAGCGGTTTTTTATTTTACTTTTTGACGCTTTTTGCAAAACCCATTGAAACAGGTTTTGTTGCATCTGTTTTTGGAAATTGGGTTTCGAGTTGACACGTATTTATATAGCTCTTTTATGAGTTAACTTTATTTTTGTCTTTATTTGAGCTTCTTTGATCAACTAATTTCATTTTTATCCTTATGTGGTGAAAAATACTCTTTAATTTCATTTTTTTTAAAATTCTAAAGTAAAAATTGGCTTTATTTTTATCCTTGTTTGTCCTTTTTATTTTTATTTGAAAAATTCATATATCTTAAGTTAAATTAAATAAATACATCATTCCATAAAAATAAATATTTTGAATTTATGGTCAATTACAATTTGGACTTTTGTCATAAAAAATAAAAAATATAAAAAATTAGTTTCATTCTTACTAGTCCATTTTATATCAAATAAATATTGTTAAATTAAAAGATAAATTATAATTTGAAAATTGGAGAATTTTAAATAATTCAAAAATTTTATTTAAAATATAAATAAAAAAATTGGATAATCAAAATAATTGAATGAATATCATTTTTGAAATATTTTATTTATTGTTCAAAGAAATAAAATTTTATTAGATTTTTCTTTTAAATTTGTTTATTGATTTCAATATTTTTGTATCATTGATATGATTTTAAATTATATGAGAGTTTGTTTTTGTAAATTGAATAACAAAATAAAAAAAAAAAGGGAAAAAGATAAAAATTTAAAATTGAAATGTGAAATGTGAAAAAGAAAATTAGTTTTAGTATTGACAAAATAAAAATTTGTAAGTTGAAAATTCATTTTTTTTAAAAAAATGTTAATATTGTATTTTAATTTATAAAAAAAATATTTTTAATAATACACATTAAAGAGTATATAATTGGTATATTCTGGATATATGTGAAATATATGATAACATAATTCTTACTCACCAAAAATTTTTAATTTAAAATATAAGTAAAAAAAAAAATTGGATATTCAAAATAATTAAATGAATATCATTTTTGAAATATTTTATTTATTGTTCAAAGAAATAAAATTTTATAAGATTTTTTTTTAAAATTTTGTTTATTGATTTGAATACTTTTTTTATCATTTATATGATTTTAAATTATATGAGAGTTTGTTTTTGTAAATTGAAGAACAAAATAAAAAAAAAAAGGAAAAAAATAAAAATTTAAAGTTGAAATGTGAAATGTGAAAAAGAAAATTAGTTTTAGTATTGACAAAATAAAATTTTATAAGTTGAAAATTCATTTTTTTTTTAAATGTTAATATTGTATTTTAATTTATAAAAAAAAATATTTTTAATAATACACATTAAAGAGTATATAATAGGTATATTCTGGGTATATGTGAACTATATGATAATACAATTCTCACTCACTTTTGCATATTCTGATTTGAAATTCTATTCTTTTCCTTTTTCTATATATATATAGATATAAAATAAGTATTTGTACATCAAAATGGACATAGACATGAAAACATAAACTATATTAAGTTGTATGCTAATGGTAAAATATGCAAAAACCAATAATCAACCACAAAATACCAAAAATCAACTTATACACAACCAACAATCAACCCATAATAAATTACAAATCAACCTCTAATCAACCAAAAGACAACCTAATTTAATATTTTCCATTAAATAGCCAAATAATTCATTGTATAAAATACAACAAATAATTCAATTTAGAAAACTAAGAAATAAATATATAAAACATTAATCATAGATTTTTATAAAAACAAAAATAATTATATAAAAAAGAAAATTTGAGAAAACATTATATAACAACAAAATAATATAAAAATCAACTAAATATGTACATCAAAACAACCAAATATCAACCAAGTATATAGATAAAATAAACCAAACATATAAGCGAGTATTCATTTGTATCCAATATTCATTTTTATTTTCTTTAAATTTGATGTGTTATATCATTAGTAATAATAAAGTCTAGAAATATTAATTAGTATTATCAATACTGAAAAATAATATAAAAAGAAAAAATAATTATATAGAAAAGAAAATTTGAGAAAACATTATAAGACAATAAAATGAATATAGATAAAATAAACTAAGAATATACCCAAATATTCATTTGTATCCAATATTCATTTTCATTTTCTTTAAATTTAAATGTGTTATATTTAAATTTAATAAATTATCATTAGTCACATCAAACACTAGAAATGTTAATTAATATAATTTAACACATCACTACCCACTAATATATCTTAACTTATTATTAAATTCTATTTTACACATAAAAATCCATTGCCACAGTGCAATGGCTTACTCACAATTATGTAACTATCAAATGGGTAAAATGGTAGTTTTAATATTTACACTCAAACAAACATTGAATAGTACACCACCAATCACACATCTGCGCAAGCCGCCTTATAACTCGATTTCTCTTCAATCTTAGACTCATCACTATCTATATAGAGAGAAAAAGAGAAATAAGGAAAGAAAGAGTAGCTAGCATAGTTCAAAAGCATAAAAAACTAAAATTATAATACTCAATTAATCTCTCCATACTTTGCATACATATATACAAGACCATTCAAAATGAAACCGTAAGTTCTGCCCATCTTGACAATTTAACAGTGTATTTTCCTACTTTCATCAAAATAATAATCAACCTGTGATCAATTAAAGATCAACCTCTGATCAACCAAAAGATAAGCTAATTTAATATTTTCCATTGAATAGCGAAATAATTCACTTTAGAAAAAACATCAAATAATTCAATTTAGAAAACTAAGAAATAAATGCATAAAAAATTAATCATGGATTTTTAATTTATTCATAATAAAGTACACTCAATAACATCAATAAAACTATGATAAATAACTATGGGAATTAAAACACCTTTTAGGTTTATCTACAAAACATGAAAATAAAAACTTTACAACAAAAAAAAAAGTCATCCAAATAAAATCAACAACTTAATAATAATGCCATGTAACAAAAATTATTTGCATGAAGGAGTAGAATGAGGAAGCTTATATCCAATAATTCTTGGACATCTAATAAATAATATAGTTTTAAAATTGAAAATTTCATTATTGTTTTGGTAAATTTCTTTCTACATAAAAAATTAAATAGATTGTAATCTTTGACTTACAAAATGATTTTTTACCTTTTATAACTCTCATTATCAAATATCAAAATTTTGTATTTAAAATTTAAAAATCTCTATTACGTATCTTTAAATATAATAAAATGATATATTAATCACATTAGATATTATTGATGTGATATATATATATATATATATATATATATATATATATATATATATATATATATATATATATATATATATATATATATATATATATATATATATATATATATATATATATATATATATATATATTGATGTTATTTTTTATTAATATGATAAATTGTGATATTGTCTAATGTTTGACATACTAATATTCTCATTATTTTATAATTATTAACCTTTACACTCTTTTTCTTTATTGTAATTTTAATTTTTTTTCTTTTTTAATTATATTTTATTTCTTTTGAGCGTAGTATAACTTATAAAAAAATTATAATTAAAAATCTAAACTTTATAAATTGTTTTTGAAATTGCTGACTGTTAGTGAAAATCCTAACAACTATTTTCACTTTTTAAAAATAAAAAAATTATTTGAATTTAATTTTTTATTGAGCATTTAGGAAACTTGGATAAACTTGACTCATCAATCCACAACTGGCTCATCGTGAAGTGCCAAAAAAGTAGACCCACATGATCTTTACATTAATTTAAAAAATGTATCTAAAAAATATATTTAGCTCAAAGCTTTAAAAGAAAAGGTAAAAAAAAAAAAAACAAAAAACACAAAAACATAAAAAGCATATAAAAAAAAAAGAGAAAAGCAAAAAAGTTAAAAATCCAAATGCAGCTTATCAAAGTAAAGAAACATAAAAAATGGGCACACGGTGTAAGTTCCTCACGAAAAAAAAAATGGAGACCTATATGGAAAAGAAAATTTTTGGGGGGGCCTATATTAAAAAAAAAAAATTAGCCTAGGTTAGCCCACTGATGGGTCTTTACTAATTTTAAGACCGAGTCTAATTTGAAAACTTGAAATTATCAGTATTTTTATTATGAAAATATTTATTTAACGAGTAATGATGATTGATCAATTTACAAATAATGCACTTTACATATTACAATCATAATCATTTTCTGTATATGGATATTTCTTCAAAAATTTTTCAATTATTATAAAAAAAAAAAAAAAAAAAAAAAAAAAACTAAAGATGTGCTATAACAAAGCAGGTTCTTCAACCGAGCAGCAGTGAAAGATGAAGGAGACATAAAACCTGATGGCTCAATTGCAAAACCCTGGAGACTATGCACAGTACAACAAGTAGAAGATTTCAAGACTTTGATCCGGGTTCTCCCAATATGGTCAACGGCTGTATTCTTAAGCACCCCAATAGCAATTCAAGGCAGCTTGGTAGTTATCCAAGCTTTATCAATGGATCGTCATCTTGGAAAACATTTCAAAATCCCTGCTGGCTCTATGACAGTAATAGTATTGATCAGTACATCAATTTTTCTCATCTTAAATGATCGCTTTCTCTATCAATTTTGGCAGAATATAATGCGAAGATCGCCAACATTATTCCAAAAGATAGGAGTTGGACATGTGCTCAATGTGCTAAGCTTGACCGTAGCAGCACTGGTAGAGTCAAGAAGGCTTAAAATAGCCCATGCTCAGCATCAACACAAGGACGAAGCCGGTTCTACTGTGCCTATGCTGGCTTTGTGGCTATTTCCGCAATTAATTTTAGTTGGCATTGGAGAAGCATTTCATTTTCCAGGACAAGTTGCTTTTTATTACCAAGAATTTCCTACCTCGCTCCGTAGCACAGCAGTTGCTATGATTACTTTGACTATTGGGATTTCTTACTATTTAGGCACAGCTTTGGTTGATCTTATTAGAAGGGTTACAAATTGGTTACCAGATGATATAGATCAGGGAAGGCTAGATAATGTGTATTGGGTGCTAGTAGTGGTGGGGGTGCTCAACTTCTGTTATTATTTAGTTTGTGCGAAGTTGTATAGGCACCGCAATCTTGAAAGGCGATAGGTGAGAGTTCTTCAGGTTCTGCTAAGTGAAAAAGCAGATGGTGGAAAGAAATAAGAAGCTTGAATGTATCTGCTATATATAATCTTTTCTGTGTTCTTTGTTTTTTCTAAATTTTGGCAAGGGTCTGGTTTCGACCATGACTCTTTGTTAAAAAGTTGTAGTCGAGTGATATTTTACTTTTAAAAGTGATACTTTCACGTAAGTTGCATTAGCAACTAAAATGATTCAATACAGAACATAGTCAGGTAGGGTAATCATACTTATTTAGAAGTGAAGACTATACTTGCTGAGAATTCATAAACAACAAATTACTGAGGAGATAATTGTTCTTTTGCTTGCTTTTTGCTACTTGAAGCCTACAACTTTAAGACATCATACAATGGTACAGGACTCTCCTATTTATAACTAGCATAAAAAAAAAGATTTTGTTTGGCATAGCATTTAAGAGTAGCGGTTAGCTTGTTGGCTCCCAACAACGAGTGAAAACTCTTTTGGTTAAATGTGAAAAACAATAGCTGGTAGTTGTTGGACCTACTAATAACTACTATTCAAAACAGCTTTGGAGGCCAAAATAACATTTGAATTGTTAAATTACAATTTCATTATATCTACATGGTGTTTTATATAGTTATTTTGTTTTTAAATAAAGTAACCGATTTTATTTGCAAAAAAGAAATTATTTTTTATGAAAAATAATAATTTTATTCATTTTTTTTGTAAATTAAAATATTTTTTTGTAATTTTTTTAGTTACGAAAAAACTTTTTATTTTACGAAAAAATATGACTTATTTTTTGCAAAACAACAATTTTACGAAAAAGAAAAATAATTTCTTAATTACAAAAAAAAATAGCTCTCTAATAAAAAATATAATCTTCTTATATTTTTTCATAAATTAGACTTTTTTTTTATAAAGTTTATAGATATATAAATTTAAAATACTGTCTTAATCATTATAATATTTCTCATTTTTAATTAGTGAAATATAATAGTAGATTAATTTAATTATAATACTTTAAATATTTTAATTATATTTATTATTTATAGCTATCCTATTGGCCATAAAAAATAAATTTTTTTAATTTTTTTTAAAACAAAATAATATAAAAAATTTGTCTATATGATACCTTTTATAAAACGATTGTATTTTTTTAAAAAAGATTAATATTTTTCCTAATTATAAAATTATTTTTTCTCATAAAATTATTATTTTGTATAAAATAAATCATATTACAAAATAAATTATATTTTCGTAAAATTAGAACTTTTTTCGCAATTAAGTAAAATTGTGAAAAAAAATTTAATTTACGAAAAAATATAAATAAAATTATAATTTTTTGTAAAAAAACTATTTTTTTCCTTAACAAAGTAGGTTACTATGTTTTAAAATAAAATAATCTAAGAAACTCCCATATATATATATATATATATATATATATATATATATATATATATATATATATATATATATATATATATATATATATATATATATATATAGGTGGATTTTATGGTTAATTTGTTAGAAATCAAAGTAAATTTATTTTGTTTTATTTTGCAAAATAATGACTCTCTTACAAAAAATTAAAATCTTCTTATATTTTTTGTAAATAAAACTATTTTTCATAATTGTTCTTAGTTACGAAAAAATTTTAATTTTATGAAAATATGACTTATTTTATATAAAATAATAACTTTACGAAAAGTTTCTAAATTAACAAGAAAAGAAATAATTTCGTAATTACAAAAAATAACTCTCTTATAAAAAATCACAATTTTCTTATTTTTTTAATTAAACTATTTTCCCATAAAGTTATAGAAAGTAAAGCATTGTACTTTATTTTAAAATAAAGTAACTTAATTATGTGGTTGATATTATTTCAATGAAGCATCTTTTATGTTGCTATCAATGAAAATAATAATTGATGAGGATAAAATAGCCCCATATAGGGATTCCTATTTTTCTCTACATATAGGAGAAGAAAAGTAAAAGGAAAGTTAGAATATCTCTCTGCACTTTCTAACTCATATCCTCTCAATTTACTAGATCAACTCACTAATTTGGGTATCAGAAAACCTCTAGGAACCCTTGACCCTCCTCATACCTAACTCTCGTGGGACCCTCCAACACAAGTATGCGATGATTCTAAACTCATCAAATAGCATCATATGTGGGAGACGGCACAAAAAGTCGTATCCCTAGCTCAATATTTTCACTAGACTCAACCATTCCAATCATCAAAAATTTTCTCTAGTTATCAAGCAACGATTCCAAATCATTTCTTCATCAAAAATCAACAAATTAGATCAAGCAAAAAAAAAATAGAAACAAAAATTGAAGAGAGAAAAAGTGGGGAGAGATGAGAGAGAGAATGTTAAGCTGCCAAACGCTGATCATTCCTTCCCGGCCATCCATATTTAAGGTTTAATTGGATTTCTTATTAGTCAACTCGAATGATATGCTAATTGGAGTCTAGTTAGGTCTTACAACATAAGCATCATTATTAGGTAAAGTAGAACTGTAACACCCTGTCTAAAGATAGTAATTATAAGATCTAATGTATATTAAGAATGGTATAATATGACTTATTTTATGTTCAAAATATGTTTTAAAATGTTTAATAATGTAAGGACTAAGTTAGGATGATAATAGGGGATGTTTTGACTGCAGGGGTATTTTGGTCATTTTGACCCTAAAATAGTGGACCAGGTGTATCTGAGTTAAAAATCAAGAAAATACTAAAAATAGGTCTCAAATATTACATAAAATACAATGCTTTTCGTTTGAATGAAAAATAATAAGAAACGGAAAAATTATCACCAAAATACCGAAAATAACCCTGACAGCTGCCACTAATCAGGGGCATTTTGGTTATTTGACTAAAGTTATAAATAAATATACCAAATGAAATTTAAGAATATTTGAAACCAAAGTCCAGTTGAACATTTTTCCAAATTCTCAACAGAAGCATAAGAAAATTGCACCGAAACTTAAAAATTAGTATTTTAATTTTTATGCAATATTAAAAAAAAAAAAAAGAAAAGAAAACCCTAGAATTTAAAAGCAGTACAGCAGCCAACCCACACTCCCCCACCCCCCCCCCCCCCCCCCCCCCCCCCCACTTTGGCTGCTATACATGTCACACCCTGAACCCAAGAACACGTGACCGGCACTAAGACACGGAAAATACACGTGGCTACCAGTACCCGTAATAAGCCTGACCACACACTAGATGACAAAATACCACATAATAGGGCTTTGGGCCCAAATACTAAGCAGGTCCAGTTAAACTATCAACACAAATCAAAATCAAAGTTACTCTGAGCTATTAACTCAATCATTTCAATATACAAATATCATATTACTAAACTCTACTTAACAAACAATTCTTAACTCGGAATATACATAATAATTGATGATACATAAAATACAGATTCCAAGTGTAACATTGCGAAGTTCTAAAGTACCAATATAATTATACACATTATTTACATAACTCAGTACTTATAATATAGAACACTGCCGAAAGACAAATGACAGTCTAACTCAATTTCAATCTGCTCACAAGCTCATTCCCTGACCTGAAAAGTAATAAATTGAATAAGAATGAGCGTTTGACTCAATGAATGATACTAGCTACTATATTAAACTGGTGCCCTATATACAGAACTCTAATGCTCGTGCTATGCACTATGTCATAAAGATAGACAAATCACACAATCAAGTAAGGATGAGATACAGTCCACAGTACCATACTAATACTTAATATGGGGAGCCGATCCCCCTATTCTAGCTCTTTAAATCTAATAATCTGTCTCTTACGTCCAATGAGCCCGGCCAGCACTGATTTTTACTATGCAACCCTGACTCAACTAATAACGGCCCTAGCGATGAGCAGGCCTGACCAACATCCACCAGTCATAGCTCATCTTCTCAATCTCATCAGAATCATAATCATAATAGTAACCATATCCATATCCATCTTAAAATCCTAGGTGGTACTGTATCCTCCCGATCCCCATCTGTCAACCACAATCATAATGTAACATAGAATATCAATTCATCAACCATAGTCAAATGTTAACATGCATTTATGTAATAATAATGCATAATATACATATATATACATATAATAGATGCAAATGCATATGAAGACAGAATAACATATTAGAGAGTATCACTCACCTAATTGATGATACATTTGACTGACTTTCTCAGAAGTGTGACCCTTGGAACCAGAAGGACGCTAGAAACCAAGACACTGAATAACAAGAGATATTATCAGAATGCAAGTGACTCACATATCTAGACACAACTTAAATGTCATAACCCAAATTCGAGGCACGTGACTGGTATTAGGGCACAGGAAAGCGTAAAGCTACCAGTGTCCACAGTCAGCCTAAACAGTAAACTTCCAATAAAGAAAAATGATGTATAACATATAATTATAAAATATTTCAAATGAATTCCCTTGCTACTCCATCTGCCGATAGTTTATTCAATAATCATCATATCACAATAAAAGATTTTCCATAACAGTGCCATAATAATTTACAATAATAGTAATCAATATCATAAACATTATCGGCAGAGAGTTTAACCACAATATAAGCTAATAGTCCCAGTAACATCATAATCCAACCCCATTACTGTAATTGCAGAATTTTACTATAATATTACAATAACAACATATTTCATGTACTCTGTCGAAGAAGAAGACAGAGACCGACTTGGTAAAGTTACAACAGGAGGCTTAACCTGTAACCTAAAAAATAATAAGGAGACAGGGATGAGCGTCTCAACTCAGTGAATGATACTACTAATATGCAAACCTGGTGAGCCAGATATAAACAGGTATACATGATATGCAATTATGTCATCCAACATCCAATCACAACAAAACATACAAGGATGGAGTTCAGTCCACAGAAACCACACTAAAAATCAATCTGAGGGAGCCAGTCCTCATATAAGGGCTCTCTTAATCCAATAATCTGTCTCTTATATCCAATCCGAGGGGCCCGGCCATCACTGGTCTGTACCACGCAGCCTTGACCCGACTGACAGCAGCCTTGGCGATGAGCAGGCCCGGCCGACATCCATCAGTCATAGCTCATCTTCTCATACTTATCATAATCATATCATATCCCAAATCCTAGGTGATCTCTGTATCATTCTGTCTCCACCCACATACACAGAGAATATGCAGCACAATATCCAAGTATCCAACATAAGTAGATGGCAAGTAAACATGTACATATATTCATTTCATGACATAAACTTCAGGATTTCATTATATTCATAAATATACTCAATGCAATGCATGATTAACAGGAAAGTATATTAGAAGTATCACTCACAGTATAGAAGAGCAGAACTAAATATTCACGGACTGTGGCTGGGGGCGGCCGGAGGCACACCAGGATGATCTATACAGTAAAATGAACAAGATTATCAAAGTATGAATATAATGACCAAAAAATACCTAGTTTCTATCTAGACTGTCTAATCTTCCCCAAAGGCTCAATTCTTTCTAACACACCGCACACCTACTAACTACTAAACAGAACATAATAATATGCCATAAGCTCGCACAAACTACAAAAAATGATGCTCACCGTAAATTCACCGAAAAACGTGAACATCGACCAATTGCCACTAACTTACTACCAACGGACTCGCCTCAACACGTAGAATCTGAAAATATAATCTGTTTCTTCTAGTTCACCGGAATCCACCTCGGCAGTCCGGTCGATCACCAGAAATCAATCAATTTCAACATTATCCAAAATTAGTAATTTATATACCAAATCAAAGCTTAGAGGAAGAGGAGTTCGATGGTACCAAAATCACCTTGAACGGACAACAGAATTGGCCAGAATTTAACTCATAACTTTCTGCCGGCGGACGGTGTGGCGGCTGGAGACGGCGGATGGCGGCGATCTTCGGTGGACAGCTTGGTCAGCACCCCAGGAACCTTACTGCCCCCTCTCTCTCTCTCTATATATATATATATATATATATATATACTAACAGTTACAATAATAATAATAATAATAATAATAATAATAATAATAATAATAATAATAATAATAATAATAATAATAATAATAATAATAATAATAATAATAATAATAATAAAATGGTTTTCCAAACAATTTTACTAAAATAATTTAAATTTAATTTCAACATCATAATAATTAATTGGGAGAATTTGCTATAATATAATAAATATTTTCTATCAATATCACAATATTTCTAAATTATAATTTATGAAAATTCATGATATTACATTGAAGAACATTGAGACTCTCGCCGAAATTTCGGCAGAACCGTACTACTCTCTAATACCACCCAACTCAATAGAAAACATAACACTTTTAAAACAATCTTAATAGTCAACATAATCTCAGTGACCCCTCTGGATCCTCCCAACTCATACTCATCAACAGAACTCAACAAACTCTTAACAGTTACAAACTAGAATCCGCTAAACATAATATAAATCAATTAACTAAAATAAAAGAGTTTCGGGTTTACCCTTATAATTTCCAATCGAACAAACATCGAGAGTTGCGCCAGAACGATGAAACGGAGCTATTAGACTGCCCCACGCGCCGTCGCCGGAGCATCATCGACTGGCCACGCGCCACTGCTGCTGGTGGCGGATCTGAGCGATCTTCACACCAGCAGGTTCACCTTGACGCCAGGATCATGAAAACCACATCCACTCACCGTCAGTCACCGCCGTCTAGCCGAAAAATGCCTCAGAAGCTTTAGCCTTCATAGCTTCGATCTCCGCGTCCAGTGGCCGATCGGAGGCATGGCAGGTAGCAAAAGGAAGTCCTCGCCACTAGGAGTCGAACGGAACTGGCCTTGCTCAATTTAGCCACCGAAATCGGTCAAAAATTGCATTCAAAGTCTCGGCGCCGGTGGAACTTCCTTTTGCGTGTCTGCCGCCATCGGTCGTCGATCGCCGCCGCTCTTGGTGCCCAAATGCTCGTCGACAGGTGGGCTGCCGCTGGGGGGTGGCGATGCAACCCACCAACGATCGGAAGCCAACTTAGCCACTCGCTCTCTCTCTCTCTCTCTCTCTTTTTGTTCTGCTTCTTTCCCGTTCTGTCCCGTTTCCTCACAGCCAATGAAAATGCTCCATTTCCTTCTTCTTTAAAATCACTTAAAACATAATAATAATAATAATAATAATAATAATAATAATAATAATAACAATAATAATCATAATCATAATTTACATAATAATAATAATTATAGCGGGATCCTAACTTCCGGTAATATATATAATTAACAATATAATTTAGATTAATCAAATATAATATTTAAATAAAATTACCATTAATAATACATATTCAAATAGTATGAATATATATAATTTAATAAAATATAATTTCAATTCTTGCTTTAATAAGGAAAATACTAAAATAATACATTTCCGTACAAAAATAGGATTTTATAATATAATTGAAAATTCAAGGTATTACAGTACACGTCACCCTTTCTCCAAAAGAAAAAAAAAAAAAAACAAATCTTCTTCTTCTTCCTTTTCTCTCAAACAATTCAAGAATCAACAACAAGAAATCAAAGTTTTTGCAATGTAAAGTTTCTCTATATTAAATTTTGTTAAATTTTATGGGCTAAATATGGCAATAATTGTTTGGAAAAAATATATTGTGCAGCCTTTGAAAGAATATAGAAGTTTCACTTGTGAATTAAGGTAAGAAACAATTCATTCTCAATTTATGTTACAACAATTGAAATTGTATACCTATGGTTGATTTGCTCTCATGAATTGATGTGAAATATATATATATATATATATATATATATATATATATATATATATATATATATATATATATATATATATATATATATATATATATATATATATATATATATATATATATATATTGAATCAAGGCTGCCATATTTTCGGCCAGCTATAAAATTATGAAAAAATATATATATGTTTTAATTGAGTTGTTATCATTATCAAGATTAGGTATAAGTATAGAAAAGAAAACTATTAAGTAAACTAATTAATTAGGTAAAGAAATTAATTAAACTATTGGTGTTCATATGGATGTTGGTTACAAAAAAAAAAAAAAAAAAAAAAAAAAAAAGACATTGCTGCACATGGTAGATTTGGTACAATAATGTTAGAGCTGAATTTCCATTTGGTAGGATTACAATTAAAAACATGAATAGGCACCACTTTTGACAAATTAATTAGGCCAAATATATGAGAATAAATGAAATATTCATGAACAATTTAAAATTAGAGACTTTCCAATTAAAGTTAATTAAGCCTAGTTTTAATTAAAATTATGTAATTAAATAAATTGATTAAATAATTAAGCAATAAAATTTGAAATTGATAACAAGAAAACAAGCAATCGAAAGATGAGCGAGTTGAAATCTTTTGAGAGGTGAACTCTAGACATAAGAATTGAGTTAATTGAATTAAGTATAAACATCGAATTAAGGATATAATTATAAAATTAAATAAATAAATTAAGAATTTATGAAGTCAATTAGTATGAACAAGTTAAATATTAAGAGTTTCATTAGGGTGTACCTTTAGTATAAGGTTGACCTTAAGAAGTCAAAATCAAAAGTTTGACCATGACCTAAGATAAATTAAAACATATTATTAAACATATTAAAATAATATTAAAACATTAATCATCAAGATTAAAAGTCAAAATAAGGAAAAATATTAAAGGTTGACCTTGTTTGGTAAAAAATTCATTGTGAGACTAGGAGTTCTAGTTCAAGTCAACCACTTAAGTTAAGTAAGAATATGCATAAACATGATAAGTTATTAAACATATGAATTAAATAATAACTATTTGATTTATATTGTAGAGGTTAAAAAGGTTCAAGCCCTGCAGTCCACTTAGCTCGGTTAATTAGGAGCACAAGAGTTTAAGGTGAGTTGTAATGCACACTCCTAGTTCTTTGCAAATGTGAAATGAATTCTTTGATACTATATGATTTTCTCATGATCTCATGCCCATTGATTGATTTTGATTTCATAGGCTATGTTTGCTCAAGAGTTCCACTTTAAGTAAGACTCTTTCTTAAGTTGATTGTTTGAACCCAAAACTCACATTAAGCTATATTATGACATGTAATGACGTTATGAACCTTAAACCAAGTCTTTCAAGCTAAGTAGGACTCTTTCATAAGAGTCCTAATATAAGTTAAACTCTTGCTATGTATATATTATTATTTACTTTTCCAAGCCTGCAAAAACACCCTTCTCAATGTGGGGTGAACATTGGACTTGTGTACAAGGTATGCCCATGGATAGGGCAAAGTATCCAAACCTCAGCTAGTAGGGGTCCAATATTGCTAGCCATAGGACCTAATCAGTCTTATGCTATAAGTTGAGTAGAGAAGGCAATAGCCCCTACTCCTAAGCTAAGATAAGTTATAAGTTGTTTCTGCTACCCTATTATTTATTCCTCATTTTTACAACCAAGCTATGTTATTGAGTCTATGTTTATTTTCTTACATACCCTATGTGTGCATCTACTCTCACTGAGTCTTCTATTCACCCCTTTCTATATTTATATATTTCAGGATGGCAAGATTGATCAAGTAACTAACTCAAGCTTGTTGCTCCACTTGAGTGGTTGCTTTGCCTAGAAGATAGTAGACCTCTTTATCCATTTGTATGGTGAACTTTGGTCTAGTGCTCCAGGGGTAATAAACGAAGTACTTGAGAATCGATTGGAAATTGATGTTTTTGTGGTTTTAAGTTTGGGATTATTAGGACTTTTATTTTATTGAGTTATTTTCAAATGTTTTCCTCTAACTTTGGTTTAGAAGAACTGTTTTTAAGATGTAAGAAGTTTATGGGCCTATTCCATAAACTTTATAAGTTATTATTTAATTGAATAAGATATGGGTATTTGATAAGTAATTTTACATAAGCTAAGGATTCTATGGGTATGGGTGACCTTATGTCTTCTCGTGTCCTAAGATCGTCATAGCTCCCTAAGTCGGGCTGTGACAAAGGTGGTATCAGAGCCTTAGGTTTAAGATTTCATGGGTATTTAAGATTACCTCGGAGCAATAGGATTCCTTATTGTCATTGAAGTCCTTCATTAGGAAAATTCAGCGTTAATCTCATGTCTAGGTTGTCATATATGTATTACAGTGTTTTATTTTTGTGATATGTGTTTATTTCATAGACCCTTGCACGAGGACCTAGACCTAAGAGGATGAGACGTGATCATGATGAACCTTCACCTGTGATTGTGATTGACGATGATTCAATGGATGAGGACCCTGAGGAGGATCTTGAGGAGGACCCTGAGGAGGACCTCGAGGAGGACCCCGAGGAGGAGATACCTGTTGATGTATAGCCTGATCCTAAGGATCCACGGAAGGCGCTGACTAGAGAGTTTGAGTTATGTAAAGGAGAAGTGACTACCCTACGAGAAGAGGTGGAGATGCTTAAGAGACATAATCTTGAGTTAGTGCATCAAAACATGGGAGTCCAACTAGAGATTGAGCAGCTGAGACAAGATCTAAAAAATGTTGGAATCGGGATTACTTGCATTCCAAGACAAACTGCTCCTGATATGAGAGTCTCATATGCCTCTACGTAGCTTTCATATGGAAATTCAAGATGTGAAGGATGCGGACGAGGACGAGTGTTCTGCCCTACTTTTGCATGCGCTCCTATACGCTATTCACCTGAGCGAACTATAGACTCTACTGCTAGAGCTAGACCATGTGCACCTAGAGCACTATAGGAGCGATTCCATTATTGGTTATGATATTATTTAGTCTTTATTTACTTGATGAAACAGTTGACTATGATATGGCATGCCTAGAGTAGGATGTTGATTTATTTATTATTGTTGACTCTTTCATTAGGAGTTTTTCCTTATTGGATTGATTCATTGGTTTATTGAAATTATGGAATAAAAGCATGCTATTGATAATAATGATAAGTGCACGTATATGAATGATAAGCCTATGTATATAATAATTGTATGATTTGAGATATGTGTACGTTAGCATTAGAATAAGCTAAGACATTATTACGTATTGACTTTGAAATAGTTTATGATAACTATAGATGGCGCCCAAGAGGAAGCGTGATAACGTACGTGGTGCCGCTAACATTGCACGGAATAGAATTAGAGTTGCTACAGGAGCTACTGCACAAGCTGCTAGGGCTTAGCTAGATGGTGAAAGTGTGGCTCAGACAAGATCACAAGGACCCCCACAAGTAAGACAGAGGGTTCAAGTTAGCCAGCAAGCCTCTAGCGAGCAAGTATAAGCTATGAGGCAAGAGATTCAAGAATTGTGTCGCCAACTAGAGGAAGTAAGAGCTCAACAATCTCAACCACAGCAACTACAACAACAGCTGGAGGTCATGCAAGTACCACCACCACCTCCAGTTGGTCAAGGAGGGCAATAGAGAGTTAGGGATGATGAAGGGGTCAGCATCTAGGATTTCAAGAGATTGAAACCACCCACTTTCAATGGGGAGGAAGGTGAAGACCCCCAAGACTTTTTGGATGAAGTGGACAAGTTGATTAAGAGGCTGCCTTGTTCTGATGCTAGGGCTATAGAGCTAGTTGGATTATAGCTCAAAAAGGATGCTTAACTGTGGTACGAGCTGAAGATTGAACCTTGAATGGAAGGTGAGAACCCTATGACATGGGAAAAATTTAAGTAGGAACTCATGGATGAGTATTTGTTTGAGGGGGAGAGACAAAATCGAGCTTTACAGTTTGAACAACTTAAGCAACGCCCTAGCATGAGTGCAGTGGAGTATGTTAAAGAGTTCAACCGATTGAGTAAATATGCCAAACACATAATGCCAACAAAGAAAAGCCGAGTTGAACGATTTAGGCAAGGGTTGATCACACCCTTATATAATGCTCTCATTACTACAGATTTCACTACTATGAACAAACTAATTGACAAGGCTGAGCTAATGGAAGCTATGCATAAGGTGGAAAGAGCTGAGAGAGTTGAAAGGGATAATAGAAATAAGAACAAGAATAAGGGCCAAAGTAGTAGTTACAAGGGCAACAACTACTCCAAGGGAGGCCAGGAACAACAAGCAGCAACTAGTTTTCCTCAACGGTCCAAAGGAGGAAATCAAGGTAGGGGCCCTGCAGTTAGTGCTTCTGTGGCATCAACATTAGCTGGACAGAAGACAAACTCATATCCTATATGTAAGTCATGTGGGAAGCACCATTTGGGAGTGTGTAAAAGGACCACTGCAGCTTGCATCCATTGTGGGCAAATGGGACATTTTATCAAGAATTGCCCATAGTTGAATAGGACCAACACTGCTCCAATCACCTCTCAACAGATTGTACAAGGAGGCAGAATGGACAACAGACCACCTGCTGGGAGAGGAAAAGGAGTGGCACAAGAGAATGCACCCGCTGGAGATGGGAGAGGTAAGGGCAGAGTCTATGCCCTAGATCAACAAGCTGCTCACAATTCAAATACTGCGGTGACAGGTACCATTCCTATTCA
Organism: Reutealis trisperma; assembly: GCA_947687605.1. Classification (NCBI taxonomy): domain Eukaryota; kingdom Viridiplantae; phylum Streptophyta; class Magnoliopsida; order Malpighiales; family Euphorbiaceae; genus Reutealis; species Reutealis trisperma. The sequence goes on from CANTUT010000112.1 coordinate 248,104, forward strand.
GTTTGTGAATGCTAAGTGTTTGTTTGATACTAATGCCATGCACTCCTTTGTTTCATCACACTTTGCTAGGAAATTGGGAATTGATTGTGAAATCATACATGAACCCTTATAAGTATCTACCCCCTTTAGGTGAATCTGTAATTATGAATAAAATCTATAGGAGTTGTTTGGTTGAGATTAATGGTAGGCTATTATCTGTAGACTTGCGAGTCTTAGAGGTATTGGAGATAGACGTGATATTAGGTATGGATTGGCTATCAAGGCACAATGCCAAAATAGACTGTAAGAGAAAGGAGGTAGAGTTTGTGGATGAAAAAGGAGATAAGTTTATGTATTGTGGTAGCAAGGAGATGATTCCTATGAACTTGTCAGCCATTGGTGCAAGAAGGTTAATAAGGAAGGGATGTAAGGCCTATTTAGCACATGTAGTAGATACAAGTAAGGAAGATGGTAATGGAATTAATGAGATTCCTATAGTAAGGGACTACCCGGATGTGTTTCCTAAAGATTTACCTGGATTGCCTCCAGAGAGAGAGATCGAGTTCACTATTAAACTATTGCCTGGCACACAACCAATCTTTATTCCACCCTACCGAATGGCACCAACGGAGTTGAAGGAATTGAAGGTGCAATTGCAAGACCTATTGGATAAGGGCTTCATAAGACCAAGTAGTTCACCTTGGGGTGCACTAATGTTGTTTGTTAAGAAGAAGGATAGGTCGATGAGATTATGCATTGACTATCGCCAATTGAACAAGGTGACTATTAAGAACAAGTATCCACTGCCACGAATTGATGATTTGTTTGACCAACTGCAAGGAGCTAGCCACTGCTCAAAGATAGATTTAAGGTCAGGGTATCATCGATTGAGGATTAAGAGAGAAGATATATGCAAGACGACATTTAGGACACAGTATGGCCATTAAGAGTTTACAGTGTTACCATTTGGCCTTATAAATGCACCAGCTGCTTTTGTGGATATCATGAATAGAGTTTTCAAGCTGTTCCTTGACAAGTTTGTAATAGTGTTCATTGATGATATCTTGATATACTCTAAGTCAAAGGAGGAGCATGAAGAGCATTTAAGGCAAGTGTTGCAAATATTGAGAGAACACCAACTCTATACTAAACTATCAAAGTGTGAATTCTGGCTAGAGCATGTAAATTTCTTAGGGCATGTGGTAGGAAAAGAAGAAATTAAAGTAGATCCCAAGAAGATAGAGGTTGTAGCTGATTGGATAAGACCTACTATGGTCACAGAAATAAGGAGTTTCTTAGGTGTGGCAGGCTATTTTAGGAGGTTCGTTAAGGATTTCTCAAGGATTACAGCACCACTGACGAAGTTGACAAGGAAACAAGTGAAGTTCCAATGGAGTGATGAGTGTGAGAAGAGTTTTCAGAAGCTTAAGGAGTGCCTTATCACGACCCCAGTGTTGGCATTACCTGAAGGAGCTGGAAATTTTGTAGTGCATTGTGATGCCTCAAGAGTTGGGTTGGGATGTGTTTTGATGCAAAATAGTAAAGTTATAGCCTATGCGTCAAGACAACTTAAGAAACATAAGCTAAATTATTCGACCCATGATTTGGAGATGGCTGCAGTGATATTTGCCTTGAAAATCTGGAGACACTATCTATATGGAGAGAAGTATGAGATTTTTACGAACCATAAGAGTCTCTAATATACCCTAAAGCAAAGAGATCTGAATCTTAGGCAGAGGAGATGGATTAAATTACTTAAGGATTATGATTGTCAAATTCTATACCATCCAGGTAAAGCAAATGTGGTAGCTAATGGATTAAGCTGTAAGTCTATGGGGAGTTTGGCTCATATAGCAGCAAATAGGAGACCTTTAGTGAGGGAGTTAAAGGAACTTCTTGATCAAGGCCTGAGATTGGAGAATGAGGGTAAAAGTGGTCTAGTGGCATACTTCCAAGTGAAGCCTAGGCTAATAGATGATATTAAGGGGTCACAAAGAAAGGACCCTTACTTAGTAAAGCTTACAGAATAAGTGGAAAAGGGGGAGAATCAGGAGTTTGTGATTCGAGATGGTATGCTCAAGCATGGAGTAAGGTATTGTGTCCCAAATGTAGATGGGTTAAGAGATAAGATAATGAGTGAAGCTAATTTGGCACCATACAATATGCACCCACGAGCAACCAAGATGTATCAAGATATTAAGATGATTTATTGGTGGCCGGGACTTAAGAAGGATGTAGCTGAATACGTAACTTCATGCTTGACTTGCGAGCAAGTTAAGGCAGAAACATCAAAAGTCGTCTAGTTTACTTCAAGAGATCCAATTGCCAGAATGGAAATGGGAGCGAATTGCAATGGATTTTGTAGTAGGCTTGCCAAGAACTCAGAAGGGCTGTGATTCCATATAAGTGATAGTAGATCGTCGCACCAAGTCTGCACATTTCTTGGATGTAAAAACCACTTATACAGTGGCACAATATGCACAGCATTATATTGAGGAAATTGTAAGACTGTATGGGGTGCCTATATCCATAATATTGGATAGAGGTCCTCAATTCACATCGAGATTCTGGCAACAGTTACAGGAAGCAATGGGCACAAGGTTAGATTTCAATACTACATTTCATCCCCAGACTGATGGACAGTCTGAAAGGATTATCCAAATGCTTAAAGATATATTAAGGATGTGTGTCATGGACTTTGGCGGTAGTTGGGACAAGCACTTGCCATTAATAGAGTTTGCCTACAGTAATAGTTATCACTCATCAATTGGCATGGCACTGTATGAGGCATTATATGGTCGAAAATATCGGTCACCAATATCCTTGAATGAAGTGGGAGATAAGCATGTAAAGATGCCTGACCTATTAAGAGATACGGCCGAGAAGGTGCCACTCATCAGAGAGAGACTTAAGACAGCCTTTAGTCGACAAAAGAGCTATGCCGACCCTAAGAGGAAAGATGTATAGTTTGCAGTTGCTGATCATGTGTTCTTGAAAGTTTCACCTATGAAATGAGTTATGATGTTTGGCAAGAAAGGCAAGTTATCACTTAGATATTTAGGGCCTTTTAAAATTCTAGATCGAGTAGGTGAAGTCTCTTATCAAATAGCATTGCCGCCAGCTATGGACCATGTCCATCCAGTATTTCATGTCTCGATGCTTAGAAAATATGTGCCAGGCCCTTCACACAAACTAAAGTATCAAGATGTGGTACTAAATAGTGACTTATCTTATGAGGAGATGCCAATGGAGATCGTGGACCGACAAGTAAGGAAGCTAAGGAATAAAGAGATAACCATAGTGAAAGTCAGATGGCAAAATCATGACATAGAAGAATGCACATGGGAAAGCGAGGATGTCATGCATCAACAATATTCCCATTTATTCGATTAATCTACTAGTAAGTCCCCGCTAAAATTCGAGGATAAATTTTTAATAAGGAGGGGATAATGTAACACCCTGTCTAAAGATAGTAATTATAAGATTTAATGTGCATTAAGTATGATATAATGTGACTTATTTTATGTTCAAAATATGTTTTAGGATGTTTAATAATGTAAGGACTAAGTTAGGATGGTAATAAGGGATGTTTTGATTGTAGAGATATTTTGATCATTTTGACCCTAAGACAATGGACCAGGGGTATCTGAGTTAAAAATCAAGAAAATACTAAAAATAGGTCCCAAATATTACATAAAATATAATGCTTTTCGTTTGAATGAAAAAGAATAAGAAACGGAAAAGTTATCACGAAAATACCGAAAATAACCCTGACAGCTGCCACTGATCACGAGTATTTTGGTCATTTGACCAATGTTGTAAATAAATATACCAAATGAAAGTTAAAAATATTTGGTATAGGGTTGACCTTTAGTATAAGGTTGACCTTAAGAAGTCAAAGTCAAAAGTTTGACCATGACCTAAGATGAATTAAAACATATTATTAAACATATTAAAATAATATTAAAATATTAATCATCAAGATTAAAAGTCAAGATAAGGAAAAATATTAAAAGTTGACATTGTTTAATCAAAAATTCATAGTGGGATTAGGAGTCTTAGTTCAAGTCAACCACTTAAGTTAAGGAAGAATATGCATAAACATGATAAGTTATTGAACATATGAATTAAATAAGAACTATTTGATTTATATTATAGAGGTTAAAGAGGTTCAAGCCCTGCAGTCCACTTAGCTCGGTTAACTAGGAGCACAGGAGTTTAAGGTGAGTTATAATGTACACTCCTAGTTCTTTGCAAATGTGAAATGAATTCTTTGATACTATATGATTTTCTCATGATTTCATACCAATTGATTGATTTTGATTTCATAAGCTATGTTTGCTCAAAAGTTCCACTTTAAGTAGGACTCTTTCTTAAATTAATTGTTTGAATCCAAAACTCACATTAAGCTATATTATGACATGTAATGACGTTGTGAACCTTAAACCAAGTCTTTCAAGCTAAGCAGGACTCTTTCATAAGAGTTCTAATATAAGTTAAACTCTTGCTATGTATATGTTATTGTTTACTTTTTCAAGCCTGTACAAACACCCCTTCTCAATGTGGAGTGAACATTGGACTTGTGCATAAAGTATGCCCATGGATAGGGCAAAGTATCCAGACCTCGGCTAATAGGAGTCCAATATTGCTAGCCATAGGACCTGATCAGTCTTATACTATAAGTTGAGTAGAGAAGGCAATAACCCCTATTCCTAAGTTAAAATAAGTTATAAGTTGTTTCTGCTACCCTATTGTTTATTCCTCATTTTTACAACCAAGTTATATTATTGAGCCTATGTTTATTTTCTTACATACCCTATGTGTACATCTACTCTCACTGAGTCTTCTACTCACCCCTTTCTATGTTTATATATTTCAAGATGGCAAGATTGATTAAAGTAACTAACTCAAGCCTGTTCCTCCATTTGAGTGGTTGCTTTGCCTAGAAGATAGTAGACCTCTTTATCCATTTGTATGGTGAACTTTGGTCTAGTGCTCTAGGGGTAAGAACCTACCCTTGGGAGGAGAACAACAGCTGGAAACGGCTGCTAATACCCCATAGGCTGAGGAGCAAAAGGAGGAATCCGCCCGAGGAGGGGCTCGCGTCTGATTAGCCAGTTGGTGAGGTAATAGCTTACCAAGGCGATGATCAGTAGCTGGTTCGAAAGGATGATCAGCCACACTGGGACTAAGACACGGCCCAGACTCCTGCGGGAGGCAGCAGTGAGGAATTTTTCGCAATGGGCGAAAGCCTGACAGAGCAATGCCACGTGGAGGTAGAAGGCTAAGCGAAGTACTTGAAAATCGATTGGAAATTGATGTTTTTATGGTTTTAAGTTTGGGATTATTTGGACTTTTATTTTGTTGAGTTATTTTCAAATGTTTTCCTTTAACTTTGGTTTAAAAGAACTGTTTTTAAGATGTAAGAAGTTTATGGGCCTATTCCGCAAATTTTATAAGTTATTATTTAACTGAATAAGATATGGGTATTTAATAAGTAATTTTACATAAGCTAAAGATTTTACGGGTATGGGTAACCCTATGTTTTCCCGTATCCTAGGATCGTCATAGCTCCCTAAGTCGGACTGTGACAAGAACACCCTAGAAAAAATCTCAATTTTTTACATTCTTCTCATCCATTCCAGCATTCTTATTCTCAGTTTCAATTTTTTCCAATCCCATTTCTTTTCAAAAATCAAAACCATTTTGATTAGAGTGTTTAGGACTTCTATTTTTTGCATTTGTGTTCATTGACATTAGCAGAATAATTAATTTAGGATCATTACACTTTGGTATCTTTCGACAACTCCTCAAGCATAACTTTTAAATCTATTGAGTCCATTATATCTCCTTCTAAATCTCTTAAATCCATTTATCTTCTCTTGAGAAGTGGCCTAATTTCGTACTTAAGGTCCAAAAATAAAAGTCAGATTTATTCTTCATCACTAATTATATTAATCCTCAAAATTCATAATAAGAATTTTTAATAATATTGTAGCAAATGGAAAGAGAGAGTTAGTGCAGAATTTTATATATATATATATATATATATATATATATATATATATATATATATATATATATATATATATATATATATATATATATATATATATATATATATATATATATATATATATATACACACACACTCCTATTTAGGTGACACTACAAGTAGTTAATTAACCATCAATAGAAGCTATAGTTTTCTACCTCTAATGGTGGTGCTAGCTGGTCAGCAATTGGACCTTTTTTACAGGACCACATTAGTACATCGCCTTCTTTGCTTTATATAAGTAAAGTCCCTCCTTATCAATAACACATTGCACCAACACCAAGTAATTATGAATGACCCAGAAGCACCAAAAATCTTAACCTCTGTTGGCGAACAAAGAGGCCACAGGATTACCTTCCCTTCCATTATAGGTACTGTGAATTTTCATCCCCTCAACTAAAATCATGAGTTCACCACTAATTTCTCTTTTTTATGCACTAAGTAAGAATGGGTTAATTTTATATGCAATCTTTTGGTATAAGCAGGGACTGTGGCCTGCTTGACAGTAGCTAGTGCAGGATGGGCACTCAATGTGATTGTGTTTCTGATTAGGGAATTTAATGTGAAAAGTATTGATGCTGCAAAGGTTTCCAATATTATCAATGGTGCTGCCAATTTATTTCCTATAATTGGAGCTATAATTGCTGACTGTTTCTTGGGCTCTTTCTATGTTGTCACCATATCTTCTTGTGTCTCTTTTCTGGTAATATTCTAGCTCTTTAATTTTAGTTCTAATTCATATCGATCTATCTATATAGACTAATAATCCAGTGATTGAATGTCTGTCTTATAATACAGAAAATCAGCAATTCGAATAGGTAGTTATAAATGGTTTGCTGTTGTTGAGTTAATAATACTGCCTAATGATTAAGTGATCTTCATGATTGTCTAAAAATAGGAATTCAAATTTTGATACCCTCTTCTCATAAATTTATATCTCCTTGTTGGGTACAGTGCTTTTGGCTTTAACTGCACTACTTGACTCATTGAGGCCTGAACCTTGTGGGGAAAATGGATCAAATTTGTGCCAAAATCCATCAAAACTCCAATATGCAGTACTATATGGAGCTTTTGGTTTGGCATGTTTAGGGTTGGGAGGGTCAAGATTTACTATAGCAACGATGGGGGCAAACCAATTCGATAAAAAAGAAGATCAGGGTTTTTTTTCAGTTGGTATTTCTTCACTTTATATTTTTCTTCTGTAACAAGTGCTACTGCCGTTGCATATATAGAAGATAATGTTAGTTGGTCTTTGGGCTTTGGGCTTTGTGTTGCTGCTAATTTCATTGGCATATTAATTTTCTTGTTGGGAAATCGTTTTTATATAGTACATGATAAGCCGCAAGGAAGCCCATTCACTGGCTTTGCTCGTGTTGTTGTTGCGGCTATACAAAAGAGGAACAAAGTCTTACTGTCTTCCACAAGTGCAGAGGACTATTACTATGAACATGATATGGAAGGAAAAGAGGTACCTATTTCAATGACAAATAGCTTCAGGTATGATCTTCATTTTACTTTATAATTTTCATATGCACTAATTTTTATTTTTTTGATTTACCTTATAATCCTTGATTACTTTATAGGTAATTTTTATTCTAATAATTTCAGCGAAAAATGAAATGAATATGATAATAGGTGATATGATATTATGCATCACACAATATAGATTACCAATTCAATACAAAATTAATGAAATTTAAATTTTATTGCAAATTCTTTTTTTTTTAATAGTTTGCAAAAAGTAAATGAAATCTTATACGGATAAGGGGTAAAGAAAAAAGATTTTTTCATTTATAAAAAAGGATTCTTGAGAATCCATTCGTTATATGTGAAGTTATGGAAATGCGCATGTACTATTTAATTTTTATTTCTAGCTTATTAAATTATATTATTTTAATTTTGGGATAATTATAAATTTAGTGTACGTACTCCTTGAAATTTTCTATTTTTATGTATGAATTAAATTATTTTGCAATCAAGTGCTTAAATGGAGTTGTTTGCACCATAATATTTTTCTGGGTTATAATTGTAAAATGCCCATTAAAATTCAACCCCAAATTGAGTAGTGAACCTATGGAGATTCACAGGTCAAGCCCAGTGATAATTGTTATTCCAGATGGCTATAGACAATTTCAGAGATATGGTGGTGAATGGAGGTTAGTAGCAGTTGAACTGTCGTAAGGAGTGGAACAGCAGTTACTGAAAACATAACACTAGAGAAGCAGTTAATTCCTAGGCAATATTTAAGCTAAATTGTATTTCCTGTAAAAGCCCCAACCAATCAACTACTCAACAGGCTTTGTGCCTTTTTATCAGCCCTATTGAGCATAGTTTTTTTTTTTTTGTTTTTCATTCTCAGGCTTTATGTAATTATTGTAATCACTCAATAAAAGTTTCTTTTAATCCATAACTATTTCTTTATCTCCATAGTCACTTTCGCCATTGAGAATTCAAAAGTACTATGGTAAGAAAATCTGGGTATCCATAGTCCATTGATAAGAAGTCAGGAAAGTGCAATCCACAGGCTCTTGCACCTTCATCTGCATGTGGCACGCCCGCACAATTACAAATTTACCCTTGTGCCAAATTTTAGCACCAACAATATTTTTGGCACGCCCAGTTGGACTCACTCTCATGGCATCAAGAACAAGAAGTTTTAGTGGAAAATATATTATTGCTGGTTCCCACGAACAGCGGATGACATTGCAACAGCATTGCATGAAGGATGTATTCCATAGCTTGTGGAACAAATAGAGAGTGGGTTGACTTCTCCACAGCCAGTTCACCAGGAACACATACACATACCATAGATGAAAATTCCAATAGGTCATGTTGTTGGAAGTGAAGGTAATATTCTTAAACCTGTTGATGTCACTCTTTGAGCTAATAATTTACAAGCAATCCTTGAAGAAAAGAGTAGACAATCTAATAATTTACGAATATTGCTTAGTATACTTACTCCACCACAAAACCCTAAGCAGGCTAATGTCCATAGGCCTACTAGGTAGCCATTAGAAGAACTCGGGAGGCAATATTTTGCTCAATAAGAGGCTGATGATTCCCACTGCCTTGAAGAAAGCTTTCACCTCCTCACAGGAGGGAAGAACCAAAGACTGTGCCTACTAGCAATCCTAGGCAAGCTTCACCACAACGGTTGTATGCTAACACTAATTCTATTAATCATTCTACTGTGTATGACGATGATGCAGATTTCAATAGAGAAGGGTTAATGAACTTAGCACTAGCTGTCAACAAGATTCGACAGCCTGTTGTTACACCACAAGTCCCTAGAGAGCAAATTCATATGGACATTAAAGTGGACAAGATTAACAAGGGAGTGCTTAAATTCCCTGATAAGAAGAATCCTATGATCATTGATCCACCAGTGGACATTGTTAATTCCGTGGCTATTGATCACAAGTCTCTAGTGATTTCTAATGATAAGTGGAAAGACAAAAGTCTACTAAAGGTCTATAGGGAGAAAAGCTATAAACTATGGATTCCTAAACCCAAGCCATCTAAACCCAAGCCATCTCACCAAAGAGATAGGCTACCGGAAAATTCACTAAGTATTACACACCAATATAAATTTTAGAGGAGCCAACCTTGCTTCATTGTTCCTCCTACTATGGAACCTATCCACAAGTGGATTCCTGTAGAACACAAGAAGTTCCCTAAGCTACTCATTATGACTCAAAAACATAAACTGTAGAGACAAAAGGTTGAGGCCAAAAGACAGACCAATCCATAAAATTTTCCTTCTAGGGAAGCAAATTCAAGAGAAAAGTGACTAAGAACTCTAAGAGTTCTGAACAAGATTTACTAGGGATTTGAAGGTATTTTACTCTAAATTTCTTAGCGCTGATATACCTATAGAGTCTATTATTAATACAAGTTGGGATGATATGGAATCAGATTGTAGGAAATTGATATGCTGTTGCAATAGTAGAGGCAAAATTCATAGCTGAAACTTCATGTGCTAGTTAGGTAGTATGGTTAAAAAGGTATTAGGAAAGCTAATTTAGATCAAGGAAAGTCAACTACTTTCATTGTGATAGTAGTTCTGCAATCAAACTTTCAAAGAACCCTGTAATGCATAGTTGGACCAGATGGATGTACGTTTTCATTTTCTTTGAGAACTCACAAATACTGATACTGTGAAGTTGGTGCATAGTGACACATGAGAACAATTGGTTGATGTAATGAATAATCTACTCAAGTTGGATATTTTCTTGAAGCTTTAAAAACTTTTAGGAGTTTAATCTTAGACTGATATAAACTAATTGATAGTAGCATTTAATTTAAGGGAGGAATTCTTAAGTTTTATTCGCTAGGATACTTTTGGTGGTTTCCTACCATTTTTAACGAATACATATTTGTATATTATTTGATTTAGATTTACCATGTTATTTTGGAGGCCTATACAATTTCAAAAAATGAGACCCTCAATCTCTCATCCCTCTATATAAATAATTTTCTATAAATTTAAAATCTAGTAAATTTAATAAATGCAAAATGTAACTTAAGTATAAATAAATTATCATCAAGGTTTAATAAATTAATCAACTCCAATTTATATATATGTATGACATCAAATGAAACTGATTGATAGAACCATTATTTCAAGTGGAATTGCGTGAACTACTATGTCAAGTAGAATTGCATTCCTATAATAGTTACGAACACATGCAGTAATGATTTGCGATTTGTATTGTGCGTGTTCAAAAAAGAAATTGAGTTAGATTTACTTTAATGGCTTATGTTAATTTAAGTTAGTAGTTTAGTGGGCTTTTAGGTTTTATATTTTAATAGGTTTTGAATTTTAATATTTAAAAATGTGAAACCCCTTTATTAGAGAGACCCTAGGCAACCACATTGCTGACCTCCCCTTAGAGTCGGGATTGTTATCTTACGTTTTAGTTTATTATGTAAGATTGTATACAGCTAGGACTATCAAAATGATCCATATCCATTCGTTCACTCATATTCACTCATTTAAATAAGGGTATGGGTGATAAATGGGTAGTTAACATTATGGATCAACAATGAATAGCCATTTATTCTCTCAATATATATGTAAGGGTTGGTATGGTGCTCATCCCAACCCACTAATAATTTTTTTTAAATGGATTGATCATTTTTTTTAAAGAAAGTTCAATCTATTATTATTATTATTATTATTATTATTATTATTATTATTATTATTATTATTATAAAATAATAATAATAAAAAAAGAACTAGAGTTTCTCTCAAAGTGTCTTCTTCTCCTTTTCTGTTAAAAAAAATATTTCACTCTCTATAAGCATTTCAGTTTTTCTTTTTCACTTTCTTGAATTTTCTTGTTTCCTTTGATAATAATTTGCTTAACATAAATATAATTGGCTTTTTTTTTTTTTTTTGCTCAAATTATTTTTTCTTCAAAATTTAGTTGTGTGAATAAAATGATATGGAAGGAAAAAAATATTTTGGATATTATAAAATAAAATATTTTTATATAATAAATAGGTAAATGGATGAGTTACGGTGTATATGAGTTAAATAGGTATGAGTACCTATATAATAGTTAAATAGATGACATACCATTTGACTCAATTTAGATTCAACCCATATCCACCCTAACTCACCAATTTGCCACCTCTATATATATAGCCAAAGTTGTTTTTCTAATTGATTGTAATTCTTCCCAAATTTCTTGTTTATTTATAAGTTTTCTGATTTTTTACAATATATGTCTTATAGATCCTAAAATAACTTAAAGAAATAAAACATGACAAAACAAATCCAAAACAGAAGGTTTAAAATGAAGTCCAGACTAAAAGTGAGCCAAAACATCTTAAATGAGAGATTTTGGACTCCAAACAGGCTCATGACACAGTGAGATGAAGATATCATAAAGCTTGAGAACTAGTATATTTTCTAGGGATTTCTACAAAAATACCTAAAAAACCTTAATATTATATTTTAACCATTTGACTAATTTCCTTACAAAATTACAGTCTTTGACCATTTTTTTACAAATATACGCTTTTCATTTTTTTTAATGTTTACCAAGCTTTCCCGCTTTTTTCTCTATTATTTATAATCCCAAGACTTTGAGTCTTCTTAAATGACAACTAGGGCCATTTTGAGATATAATAAGCATTGATAATCTTTTATTTCTTATTTTTTAATGATTTCACCAATATACCCTCCACTTTTTTTTTTTATTGGCATTTACATCTCTAACTAGGGATTTCTACAAAAATACCTAAAAAAACCTTAATATTATATTTTAACCATTTGACTAATTTCCTTACAAAATTACAATCTTTGACCATTTTTTTTAACGTTTACCAAGCTTTCCTGCTTTTTCCTCTATTATTTATAATCCCAAGACTTTGAATCTTCTTAAATGACAACTGGGGCCATTTTGAGATATAATAAGCAATGAGAATCTTTTATTTTTGATTTTTTAATGATTTCACCAGTATACTCTCCACTTTTTTTTTATTGGCATTTACATCTCTAATTAAGCTTTCCTTTTTTTTTCCCCCAAAGTCTAATTAAGCTTCTCTGAAAGTCTGTATTTACATTAGAGAGAAAATTAATTAATTAAGTTTTTTATTTTATTTTAACTTTTAAATATGCTGTAGTTTAAAATATATGTACTTATGTTTGTATCATGCTTTAAGATAAGTTCACTCTATTAATATAAGCTGTTCGTTTTTTGATATTGCAACAGTTGTAAATTGGAATTAAATTGAAAATTTTAATATTTTAATCAAAATATAAAATTCGTGAGTGTTTATATATGAGGAAAATAAACAACAACAACAATAATAATAACAACACATGAAGTTTAAGTTCAAAGTTATAACTCTTTTAAGTTGGTTATTATGGCTCTTTTAAGTTTTATCTAAAATTAATAATAAAATAAGTTTTCTTTTTGATATTTAATTTTCATATCAATATTTGGTAAATTAGTTTTTAAAAAAAATATTAATATTTATATTTTAATTTATAAAAAAATATTTTTATTAATGCATAGTAAAGAGTATACAATTAATATATTCTGAGCATATGTGAAGTTTATGATTTGAAATCCTTTTTTTTTTTTTTTCATTCTTCTATAAAGATATAGATATAAAACAAGTATTTTTACATCACAATGGGCATAAGCAAGAAAACATAAACTATATTGAGTTATAATACTAAGGCTAAAATATGCAAAAATCAACAATCAATCGATAATCAACCACAAAATACCAAAAATTAACTTATAAACAACCAATAATCAACCTAATCAACTACAAAATCAACCTCTAATCAACAAAAAAATAACTTTATTCTTAAGTTATTTCATCATCTCTCTGAAATTACAGTATTTTAGAAACACTAATACTAAAATATGCAAAAATTAACAATCAACTTGTAATCAACCTTTGATCAACAAAAGATGAACAGCATTTTAGCAATATTAATGTTAACATAAGCGAAAACCAACAATCAACATATAATCAACTTGCAATTAACCTGTTATCAACCAACAATCAACTTGTAATCAATTACAAATCAACCAAAAGACAAAATAATTCTTAATCTATTCCATCATCTTTCTCAAATTACAACATTTAAATATATATTAAGTATATACCAAAAATAAATGCTTTCATCTTCTTTGGAGACTTAACACCCTCAACCTTCTTCTGTATAAAACACTATTAACATTCCTTTTTTTTTTTTTTAATTATTGTGAATCATTATCAAGCATTGACAAAATATTAATTTCAATATATGAATATTCTAAAAGTATTGAGAGTTAAATTAAATGTTTATCCTATTTTTATTTTCTATTTTTATAAAGAAAAAAGAAAATGTGATATGTGTAGGTGAAAGAAAAAATGTCTCATGCGTAGGTGAAAGAAAAAATGCGGCATGCATAGTTGAAAGAAAAAATGTGACAAGTGTTGGTGAAAGAAAAAAATGTGACATGTATAAGTGAAAGAAAAAAATGTGACATGTATAAGTAAAAGAAAAAGGAAAATGTGATATGTGTAAGTGAAAGAAAAAAAAATATAACATGTGTAAGTGAAAGAAAAAAGAAAATGTAGTGAAAATATGACATGTGTAAGTGATTAAAAAAAATCAACAAACAATTTTTAGTATTCATAGTAAACAGTATATTTAAGTATATTGTAGGTATATTTTAAGTTGGAGTATATATGAGATATATTTTAGGTATATCATAAGTATTTACCATAAATAAATTCTTTTATCTTTTTTGGAGACTTAACATCCTCAACCTTTTTCTTTGAAGAAGCATTATTAACATTCTCTTTTTTTTTTCTTTATTGTGAATCATCATCAAGCATAGACATAATATTAATTTGAATATATGAATATTTTAAAAGTATTTGAGAGTTAAATTAAATGTTTATTTTCTTTTCTTTTTCTATATAAAAAAAAAAGAAAATGTGACATGTGTAGGTGAAAGAAAAAAAAAAGTGACATGTATAGATGAAATGTGATATGTGTAAGTAAAAGAAAAAAGAAAATGTGACACGTGTAAGTAAAATAAAAAGAAAATATGACATGTGTAAAATATTAACTCAAACACATACAATTTATTTCATAAATATGACTAACTCAATACTGAAAAATAATATAAAAAGAAAAATAATTATATAAAATAAAAATTTTAAGAAAACATTATATAACAATAAAATGATATATATATATATATATATATATATATATATATATATATATATATATATATATATATATATATATATATATATATATATATATATATATATATATATATATATATATATATATCAAACTTCAACCAAATATATAAATAAATCAAATATATATTTGAATATTCATTTATATGCAATATTCATTTTGATTTTCTTTAAATTTAAATGTGTTATATTTAAATTTAATAAACTATCAGTAGTAATAAATACTAGTATTGGAAAAAAAAAAAAGACTAGAAAAGTTAATTAGTATTAATTAGTATAATATTAACACGCCTCTACCCACTATCCTGCCTTAACTTATTACCAATTTCTATTTTACGCATAAAAAATTCCATTGTCGGCAAGTGTAGTGGCCTTACCCATAATTATGTAACTATCAAAGAGGTAAAATGGTGGTGGTTTTAATATTTACGCTCAAACACACGCTGACTAATACACCACCAACCACACCTTTGTGAACTTATTAATGTGTACGCCAATTTTCATACAGCACACAAAGAAAGCAACAATTTCTAAAGTCTGCAATTGGCAACTTAGGATTTTCTCGATTTCCTTGGCTTCACTGAGTTCCATTTACTACCATAGCTATTTACAATTTGGTGAGTTTTTTCTAACTGTTTATCCCTTTAACTCCAATATATGTATCTCCTAAAACAAATTTCTATAATTCTATTCATTTAATTAATTATATTAAATAGTATTATAAATATACATAAGTTCTTGAGGAATTGATTTTTAAAAAAAAATAAAATAAAAAACAATTAATAATTCGTCGGTAAATTTTAAATAAATATTTTTCAAAAGTAAATATTTTGTCAGTAATACGTCATTAATTTTGTAAATTAATTTTTAAAAAATAAAACATTTTGTCGGTAATTCATCAGTAAAATTCTATTTTTTTTAAAAAAATATATATTCTTCAAAAAATAAGAATAATAATTTAAAAAATTAAAATTTTTAGAATGAACATGAAAATTAAGAAATACAAAATTATAAAATAAATTAGGAAGCTTAAAGAATATAAAAAAAATGACTAAATTAAAAAAAAACTAAATTAAAATTATATTTCAAAACTATAAAAAGAATGAAATGAACCTAAAATTAAGAGAGAAAATAAAAAGAATAAAAAAGAAAATGTAAGATAAATAATTTATTAAATTTACTTTTTTTGTTTACTAAATTTATATAAAAAATTTAATAAAAAATTAAATTTAAGTTAGCAAATAATTATTTTTTTAAAAATCACATTAATACTTTTTTTATGCTATAAAACAATTTAAGAAATATAAATAATAAATTATAAAAACTAAAAAAATAAAAAAAATGAAATAAATTTAATAGATTTTTTGTATTGAAGGGTTTGAAATTTAAGAAGAAAAAAAAAGAGAAGGAAAGAGTATATAAGTATTAAAGAGTATGAAAATATTAAGTAATGAAAAAGAAAATGAAGAAATAATTAAAAGAGAAAGAAAGAAAAAGAAATTATATTTGTGAAAAGTGAATAAAAGAAATTGAGAAAAAGATAAGAAAAGAGAAAGAGAAGTGTGGGAAAAAATATGAGGAGCCCTTTTATAATTTTTTTATGCTATTTACCGATTAAATTTCCGTAGGTAAATTTTTTAAATGAAAATTTAAAGAAAAATTTTTCTTTAAAGTTTTTATTTACCAACAGATTACCGATTAAATTTTTGTCAATAATTTATTTTTTAAAAATCAAATGAAAATTTTGGAGAAAATTTTTCCTCGAAAATTTTGGAGGAAATTTTTCCTCTAAAATTTTCATTTACTGACCGATTATAGACTAAATTTTTGTTGATAATTTATTGTTTTACATCAAATGAAAATTTGGATGGAAATTTTCCTCCAAAATTTTTATTTACCAACTTTTGTCGGTAAATTTAAAAAAAATTCTCTATAATTTACCGACTGAAATATTAGTTGGTAAATTTAGCGATAGAATATTTTTGTCGGTAAGTTGAAAAGTTTTTTAATTAAATCAAAGAAAATTTTATTTTTTAATTTACCGACTAAAATTTTTTGTCAGTAAATTAAAAAATACTTTGTTCTCCAATTTACCGACTGAAATTTTTGTCGGTAAATTTGCCGACAGAATACTTTTGTCGGTAAATTAGAAATCTTTTGTAATTGAATTAAAGAAAATTTTTCTTTTTAATTTATCGACTAAAATTTTTATCGATAAATTTACCGACAAAAATTTTGGTCTGTAAATTCAAAATTTTTTGTCAATAAATTAAAAAATATTTGTTTTCCAATTTACCGACTGAAAATTTTATTGGTAAATTTACCAACGGAATACTGTTATCGATAAATTAGAAAGTTTTTGTAATTGAATTAAAGAAAATTTTTCTTTTTGATTTACCGACTAAATGTTTTGTAGGTAAATTTACCAACGAAAATTTTGGTCGGTAAATTGAAAATTTTTTTGTCGGTAAATTAAAAAATATTTTGTTCTCTAATTTACCGATTGAAATTTTTATCGGTAAATTTACCGACAGAATACTGTTATCGGAAAATTAAAAAGCTTTTATAATTGAGTTAAAGAAAATTTTGCTTTTTGATTTACCGACTAAAAGTTTTGTTGGTAAATTTACTTACGAAAATTTTAGTCGGTAAATTTAAAATTTTTATTGATAAATTAAAAAATATTTTGTTCTCCAATTTACTGACTGAAATTTTTGTCGATAAATTTACTAATAGAATACTTTTGTTGGTAAATTAGAAACATTTTGTAATTGAATTAAAGAAAATTTTTCTTTTTAATTTACCGACTAAAATTTTTATCGGTAAATTTTGGTTGGTAAATTGTCGCTAATTTTTTGGGCCATTTTTTTGCACTTTTATTTAGCCATGAAATTTGATAGTCGATAATTTTTTATTAGTAAATCGTCAGTAATTTATCGATAATTGAAAAAAAAAATTCATATGTCGACAGTATACTGTCGGTAATTTAGTAAATTTACCAACGAAATTATTTTTATTAGTAAACTGTAATTTTCTTGTAATGGTTAATGCTGAAAAGATTGAGAAAACATAAGTGTTACATGAGTAGTGATAACAGGTGATGATCTGGATGATTTGGCAAGTGATGATGATTGAGAGAGAATTGAGGCCGTGGTGATCAGCGGTAAAAAGAGGGAAGGAAAAGAGAGTTTGGCTCATATTTTTAACAAAAAAAGCGAAAAAAATAAATACAAAAATATAAAAAGCATAAAAAATAAAAACATAAGCCATAAAAAGTAAGGATTTAAAAAGTGGTGTCAAAATTGGGTAAACCGCCAAATTTTCTCTTTTTTCTATATATAACTCATCCTGGGCCCATTACATATTACGATAAAATCTCACTACTTTGACTTCTGTTTGGACTTCTACTTAGTGGTGTGGCCATATTGTAAATAGTGAGTCATATAACTCATTGAAATTTTCAAGAATCCTACTGATTTATATAAATTTTATGTGATAACTTCACTAAAATTATTAACTATTGCATGATTCCACTAAAATATTTTTAAACTCCTAATTTTTTTTTTTTATAAATTTCATATTTTACTATAATTAAATATATATATATATATATATTGGGATCCACTTAAATTATTAATATGCCTTTCAAATTTACTTGATTTTTATTTTTCAAACCTAAATATTTAAAAGTTTATAAATGATGTGTATTTTAAGTTTTCTCTTTTTTCAAATTATATTGTGACCACATCAAAATTATTATATATCCATTAGTTTTGCTTATTTTAATTTTTAAATAATAATGTATTTATTTCAAATAACACAGTAAGTTAGAAAATTTATTTAAAGAGCATTTCTAAAAACAAAAAATATATAATTTTAAATTTTTCATCTTTTAAGTTTTGTATATCCATGACTTTAAATCAAATGAGAAACATGCTAAATTTTTTTAAATAAAAATTATGTTATGTTTGAAATAAATAAACATGAAAGTCATTTAATATATAAATAAATTTTTTAAAAAGTTTGCTTATAAATGAATTATAATATTTCATTTTTATACATTGAATATGAATTTATTTTAAAAAATTATAATATTATTAATTTATAATTTATTTATAAATTTGATCAATTTAATAAAATTTAATTCAAATATAACTAAATTTATACAATTAATAATATGTACTTGTAAAAAAATTTTAGTTCATACAATAATTAGTAAAAATTTGAAGTTTATAATAATTTATACTTAAAAAAATTTTAGTGTTAAGTGATCTCACCAAACAAAATTGCTGACATCCTCCAAATCATATAAAAAGAATTTTATTAATATTGTAAAAACAATAAAAGGAGAGTTAATTCATTTATGCATACTCTTTTATGTTAACATTTGTTATAATGTGGCTCACAAATGATAGTGTGTAATTGTGTGTGTATATATATATATATATATTCCTATTCTGGTTAATTAATCATGGTGGAAGGTATAATTATAGCTAAGCAAGAGACTTGAAGATACCGAACTGTACAGAAAATTCAAACCAAAAATCTTCATAATTGAAAAATATTTATTGACTATTTAACTTTTTTTGAATTGAACTGTAGTGATTTTTTTTTTTTTTTATGGTTTTGAAGATTAGTAGTTATTTATACCGATCCATATCGAAAATGGTATAAAACTATACTGAATTGTCCCGAATGAAAGAATCGAAACTAGAACCGTTTTAAAGAATTTTTTTATATATTGATATTAACTTAGCAATATATTTAAAAAAAATTTAATAATATATAAGTAAAATTTTATTTTTATTAATTATAAAATTTTATTTTCAAATTAGTAGTTGCATATATATATATATATATATATATATATATATATACACTTTGATATTGAATTGGTACTATATTTAAGGAAATTCAGTAATGTATAAGTAAAATTTAATTATACACTTTGTATTTTGAATTTTATTTTTGTTATATGTACGTGTTTAATTTTAGGTTAAAACTAAAAATATATATTTTTAATTATTTAAAAATAGAAAATCTTTAAATCTTTGTTTTGTTCAGTACTGTACTGAACCGTCTTATTAAACTAAAATTTCCATTCTGAATGTTCTCGAAAAATCATAATAATTTGGTATGGAGATTTTTTTTTTTTCGCAATTCGATTTAAGAAATCTTATTTTATAAATTTCCGAAATTCAATTTAATTCAGAGATTTTCAAATTTTTAAATTTTTCCAAATTGTGCTCGGTTTAGGTATAATTTTCTACTCTAGTTGGTGGTGGACTGGGTAGCAATTGGGCATTTTACAGGACAACAACATTAATGTACACCACCAGCAGTCCAGCACCATCTTTGCATTATACAAGGTAAACGCCCTCTTTCTCAATAATACATGTCACATTTACCCAAAAAAGAAAAAGTCAACACATTCACCAGTAGCAACTAACTATGAATGACCCAGAAGTACAAAAAATCTTAGCCTCTGTTGCCAAGCAAAGAGGCAACTGGATGACCTTGCCCTTCATCATAGGTACATATTTCCTTTTTTTTTTTTTTTTTTTTTTTTTTAATAAGTTTAGCTTATGCTCGGATTTGAACGTGTATCCTCATAACAGAAAAGGTGAATCTAAAACAATTTTTTTTTTTTTTTTGTAAATGTTTTAGTAATACTGAAATTATTTGTAAAACTATGCAATTGCAATCTAGTTGAAGCTAATCAGTCCCTTATTAATTGATAAACTGTTTTGCTATGGTTAATATAGGTGCTCTCTTTATTTCTTGTACCAAGTAATAATGGGTTAATTTTTTATGTAAACTTTTGTTATAAGCAGGGACTGTGACCTGCTTGACAGTAGCTGGTACAGGATGGGGAACCAATGTGATTGTGTATCTGATTAAGAAATTTAATGTGTAGAGAATTGATGCTGTTCAGGTTTCCAACATTATCAATGGTGCTGCCAATTTATTTCCTATAATTGGAGCTGTAATTGCTTACTCTTTCTTGGGCTCTTTTTATGTTGTCTTCATATCTTCTTTTATCTCTTTTCTGGTAATACTCTTAATTCTGTAATATAAGTTCTAATTCATCTATATTTATCTTATATGTATTAATAATCCAGAAAACGAGTGTCTATCTCATGATGCAAACAACTAGTAATTTGAATAGAAACATGGTGGTTGTTGAATTAGTAACTCTGCTTAATAGTCGAGTGATTGTGGTACATATGGTGCAGAATTTCAAGAATTTGAATTTTGATATCTTCTTCTCATAAATTTTAAATTTCCTTGTAGGGTATAGTGCTTTTGGCCTTAACTGCAATGTTTGACTCATTTAGGCCTGAATCATGCGGAGAAAATGGATCAAATTTGTGTGAAAATCCATCAAAACTTCAATATACAATACTATATGGAGGTTTTGGTTTGGCATGTTTAGGGTTGGGAGGGTCAAGATTTACTATAGCAAAAATTAATGGGGGCAAACAAATTTGATAAAAAAGAAGATCAGAGTATTTTTTTTAAATTGGTATTTCTTCACTACATATTTTTCTTCTCTAAAAGGTGCTACTGCCATTGTGTACATAGAAAGATAATGTTAGTTGGTCTTTGGCTTCTGGTCTTTGCCTTGCTGCTAATTTCATTGGTTTAGTGATTTTCTTGTTGGGAAATCGGTTTTATATACATGATAAGCTACAAGGAAGCCCATTCACTGGCTTAGCTCGTGTAGCTGTTGCCTCTATGCAAAAGAGGACCAAAGTATTATCGTCTTCCACAAGTGAAGAAGACTACTACTGTGAACATGATATGACAGGAAAGGAGGTACCTACTTCAGTAACAAATGGCTTCAGGTATGATTTGAATTTATAATTATTGAAAATTGTTATTATTAGTATTATTTTTTTGTTATAATCCTTGATTAGAGAGTTTTAAGGTGATTTGAATATGATAGCAGGTGGTAAGATTGGATATAAAATGAAATAAATGATTAACTCCATTCAAAATAAATGAATTTGAGTTTAGTCGATGTTATTTTTATTTTTTAATTATTATTTTCATCTATTTGTAAAATGAAAATAATTATGTTAGTATTATGTATTCACAATTAACCTACTCATAAAATACTTTTTAAAAAATCTAATGAAATCTTAGGTTGATGAGAGTAAATAGAGAACAAGGATTGTAAGAAATTTTGGGTAGATTAAATTCATTACGCCACTGGTAAATTTATCAAATAGAAGTAAAATACGTTAATTAATGATATTATATCATTCAGAAATAATTAGCAGTATCATTAATTGATATGAAATTATTAATTAATGTATTTTTATTTCTATTAGATTAATCTATATGTAATGTAATATTATTAATTAATGTGTCTTAATTTTAATAGGTTAACTTATAAATCATGTGATAGACTGGATCTACTCAAGAATTGTTTCTTTTATAAAAGAAGACTGTAGAGAACATATTTATTATATCTGAAATTATGGAAAGACACATGTAATTATTTTTTTTTTCTAAAAGTAAATACATGTTTATCAAATTACATTACCTTTACTATTTTTAAAAATATGGAAGTATACTTAATTATTTTCCATTAAAAGTATTTAGCTATTGATAATAACTCTTATAGCTCGTGGTTACTAGCTGTTAATTGATAAATATTATAGTTATTTAGTAAAAATTTAATAATTATTACTATTGAGATGTAAAATATTATATGAGGATAATTGTTTTTTACATATATACGCATTTAATATTTTCAATTTTAATGTGATATGAAAATAAAAAAGTATTACTTAAAATAGAAATATAGTAATTATTTTAAATATCATAAATAAACAATAATTTTTTAATTTTTTAAAATAAGAATAAATATATCATATAAAAATTAATTTCAGAAAAATAATTTCATTAATAATAATTTAAAATAGTATAATAGAGATAATATAGTAAAAATATAACATCAACCGTCTATTGATAATAATTAAAAAAAAACTCGAAAAATGTAAATTTTGCGATGGAAGAGCTATTAAGGTACCTAATAAAATTAAGGCATCTAACAATAAACAACTGCTGATTTTTTTTCCAGCACAAAACAACAATATATATATATATATATATATGAATTTTTTTTATATTTACGAGTATGTGAATTTTTTTTTTTGACAAAAATTAATTTTAAGATTTATTTTATTAACAATTTGACACTTTTATCACTAACATATTAATTAATATTGATATGAAATAGTCAATGATGATATAATGATAATTATCATTTTTGATTCTAGAGAATAATGATATAGCACTAATATATTATTTGTGGCTTTCTTTTTTTTTTTTCTTTTATATATATCTATTTTAAAAATAAAAAATAAAATTTATAAATATCATATCATCATTAATTATATCACATTAATATTAATTAATAATATTAAAATTCAAAATTCTAAAATATTAACAGATAAATCTTATAATCCATTTCATAAAAAAAAATTCACAAATCTATAAATATAAAAAATCAAATCAAAAGATATATTTTGCTTTACTTTCCTATATTTTTTATATTTTATATAAATTTGCCCATATCTTTCATCTCAAATACAGTCATTACTTGGAATTCTTTCTTTTCTGTCACGATTAATAATTTGACAAAAGCCCGTCCCCGTGCCGTCGTTTAGTATTTCTATATTCAGAAGTGGTGGTGACCAAACAACTAGTGGATAGGTACTAATGGTGGTATAAATGATTATTACGATAACGCGAATAGAATAAACAATTTTATTCACGACACTTTTCACTCACACCGATCACCCTCACTACTAAAGATAAGAATAAACGCACTACACTGACACTTTGTCTATTATAAGTAACGGTGTATATGAGAATAGGGCAGTTAGGTGGCCGACTAGATAAAAATTTATTTATATTCAGATTATTTTATAGATGATTTAAATTTAAATTTTATTTTAAAATTTAATAAATAAATAAATTAAATTTAAATAAAATAAAATTTGATTTTATTAAATTTGTGAACAGCTTGATTATAAAATTATAAATAAGTTCACAAAAAATTCGATTAATAGGTTTATAAATAGTTTTATTGTTATTATTTTTAACTTAATAATTTTTATACTCCAAAAAATATATTTTAATACTTTTATAAATTTTTTACTAATTCAAATTGATTAAAATATATATGTTCCTGATTAATATAACATAATATTTTTATATTATATAAAATATTTTTTTATTAATTAATATTTTTATAATATATGTAATGCTCAATTTTATGATTATATTTTTTTACTAATTAAATATTTTTATTTTTATATTAGTTTTAAGTATTTTCATTATAATTATTTTATTAGAAATAAATATTTAAAAAGTTGAATATTTTGATAAGTTGTAAATAAGTTTTATAATGAGTTGAGTTCGAATTTAACTCGATTATAATTTATTAACGAGACGAGCTTGAGTTTTAAGCAAGTTAAGTTTGAACATGATTTTCAAGTTTGATCCAAAACTCGAACTCGAGGAGTTCGAGCTAAAAAAAAAATATGAACCGAGCATGAACAAGTTAAAATTTGGCTCAGTTTGGCTCATTTATACCCCTAATTACGAGTTTCAAAAGAAAGTTAACTTTGTTTTTTTTTTTTTTCACAGTAAATATTCATTCATTAAGACTATATTTACTTGAGTGGATGAAAAAGTGAAAGGATATAAATTTTATAAAAAAATAGTGTCTAAATACATTTATTTGATTGTTGTTCTTGAGTGTGATTCCCTTCTTGCTGTGCAGTGGTTGAATAGTGGCTAGACCAGTATGCATTCTCATGTGAATTTAGTTCAAACTTGCTGGGATCTTCTTATCGGGATTTATACAATTCAATTTCATGAATTCATGAAGCTAAAACTTTTCCACACTCTCCTAACATGTAAAATCATAGGACTATAAAATTTTATTTACTTCAATAAAATTTCGTTAGAATGAGTAAGAACCAAAACATAACTTTTAACATCTACTAACATGGAATATAGACACAGTACTCTTATATACATATAAACGGCCAATAACATAAAGAATTGCAAAATAATTCAACTATACATATCTATCGATTGTCAAATTTACAAATTTTCTTTTGTTATATTTATAAGGTAAATAGTGAATATGTGAATCCACTTATATTCTCAACTTTCCAAACAATCTAAAAAGAAACTCCTGACCAAGTTTGAAGGCATAATTAGAGTCATTGCAATTTCAAATGCAAACAAACCTTATTCAACAAATAAGTTCCCTAAAACCTATAGGTTAATTAATCTGTTACAAGATGTGTTATCATACTTGAATCGGCCCAATTGATTTAACCGAAAATCGGACTAGAATTCAATTCAGTGTGATGATTCGGTTATCTTTTTATAAAGGTTGAAAAAATTCTTATTTTTATATAGGTTATAAGTATGGAATCTATAATTTTTGAGTAAAAAATAACTCCAAATTACCAACCACTTGATATAAACATTACATCTTAGTCATTCTTTTCACAATTTAATTTTATAGCCATGGAAATAAAAAATTAATAGTATTATACACCTAATAAAAACATATTATTAATTTAATTATTTTCAATTCAACCTTAGTTTCAAGGGTGGATGTAGAATTTAGATAAAGAGTGAGCTAGGAACAAGGGCGACTATAATAATTTTTTTTTATTTTTTCAATATATTAATAAAAAAATTTCAACATTCTTTTATAATAATAATAATAATAATAATAATAAAAGAAAACAACCAGAAAAAAAAAAAATATATATATATATATATATATGCGAATTGAGTGCTAAAGCCTATTTACTCTATTTAGAAATTGAATATAAGGTCAATGAGCCATTCGAAATTCAAAATCATGGATTAGACTTCAGCATATATATATATATATATATATATATATATATATATATATATATATATATATATATAAAGAGATTTCTACATAAATGCCAAAAAATTAAAGGAGCTTTGCATTTATACGTCATCTTTCAAAATATTATAAAACTGTAATACCTTAAATTTTCAATTATTTTATAAAATTTTATTTTTGTACGGAAATATATTATTTTAATATTTTCCTTATTTAAGTAAGAATTGAAGTTATATTTTATTAAATTATTTATATTCATACTATTTGAATATGCATTATTAATGGTAACTTTAACTAAATATTATATATGTATATATAATTGAAGAAGTGTTATATTTGGTTATTAAAATATTATAATGGTTATTTGGAAAATTTATATTTTGATATCTGAAATTAATATTATGTTTAATTAATCTAAATTATATTGTTAATTATATAAATTACCGAAAGTTTGAAATTTCGCTATAATTATTATTATTATGAAAGGTTTATATTAATTGAATTTCATTATGTAAATTATGGTTTATTATTATTATTATTATTATTGTTTTATATATATATATATATGCTGGTGTTAAAATGACATTAAAGAAGGAAGAATAGGGATCCATTTGATTGGCTAACACCCAATAAGATGGCTAAGATTGAAGAAGCAAGAAACGGGCAAGAGAAGAGAGGGAGAGAGAGAGAGGCAGAGAGGGACCGAGAGAGAGAGAGACTGCTACTGGAGTTTTGGCCAGCGGTGTCGAGCATTGCCACCTCCACCTTGAAGCCTAACGTCCGGTGATCTCTAGGGAGGCAGCAGCAACTCGGTCAGGCGGCGGACGGCGGTGAATGCGCCAAGGGGAGCTCCACCGGCATCGAAACTTCAAACGCGTATTCGACGAGGTCGATCCCGTTCGACTCCTGGTGACGAGGGCTTTCATTTGGTACTTGTCATGCCTTCGATCAGCCACCAAAAGTGGAGATCAAAGCTATGGAGGCTGAAGCTTCTGAGGTATTTTTCAGTGACATGCAGGCGAGTGGCGGCGAGTGGTGGCCATTTCTGAGCTCCTGGTGTCGAGGCAAACATGCTGATGTGAAGATTGCCCCTGTCGGCCGCTAGCAGCGATGGCGTGTGGCCAACTGGCGACACTCTAGCCACGGTGGGTGGGGTCAATCCAACAGCTCCGTCTCGTCATTCCGTTGCGACTCTTGACGTTTGTATGATCGAAAATTGTGAGGGTAAACCCAAAACTCCTATATCTCAGTTATTTAATTTATGTTTAACATATTCTAGTTAGCAAAGGTTGATTGATTGTTGATGAGTGGTATTGTTCTGGGTTGTATTGACTGTTAAGATTGTTTTAGAAGTGTTGTGTGTTCTGTTGTCTTTGAGTGATATCCGAGTTTAGGAAAGATTCTGCTGAAATTCCGGCAAGAGTCTCAATGGTCTTTTAGTTATATTGTGATATGTGAGTCATTTTTTTATGATAATATCCTTTGTTGTCCAGTGTCGTTGTTCTGGCATCTTTCTGGTTCCAAGGGTCTCACTTCTGAGGAAAGTTAGTTTTAGACGCGTCATCAATTAAATGAGTAATACTCCCTAATATGTTATTCTGTCTTCATATGCATCTGCATTTACTATTATATATATATATATATATATATATATATATATATATATATATATATATATATATATATATATATATATATATATATATATATATATATATATATATATATATATATATATATATATAATATATATATATATATATATTATGCATTACTATTGCATAGATGCATGTTAAAATTTGATTGTGATTGATGAATTGATATTCTATGTTACATAATGATTGTGGTTGACGGATGGAGATCGGGAGGATACAGTGCCACTTAGGAATCATGGATATGATTATGATTATAATTATGATGAGATTGAGAAGATGAGTTATGACTGGTGGATACTGGCCTGGGCATGCTCATCACCAGGGCCGCTATCTGTCTAGTCAGGGCTGCATGGTACAGACCAGTGCTGGCCGAACTCATTAGACATAAGAGACAAATTATTGGATTTAGAGAGTTAGGATAGGGGGATCAGCTCCCCATATTAAGTATTAGTGTGGTACTGTGGACTGTATCTCATCCTTGCTTGATTGTGTGATTTGGCTGTCACTATGACATAGTGCATAGCATGAGCATTAGAAATTTGTATGTAGGACACCAGTTTAATATATTAGATAGTATAATTCCTTGAGTCGAATGCTCATTTCTGTTCAATTATACTTTTTAGGTCGATGAATGAGCTTGTGAAGGGATTGTGGTTGAGTAGAACTGTCAAGTGCCATTCGGCAGTATTTTGTATATAAGTACTGAGTTATGTAAATAATATGCATAATTGTATCATAATTTTAGAACTCCGCAATGTTACCTCTACTGTTTGTATTTTATATAGTTATCAGTTATTGTATATATTTTGAGTTGAGACATTGTTGTTAAGCATAATCCAATTGTATAATAAATGATATTTGTGAGATAATTGAGTTATTAGCCTAGTGTGACTTTAATTTAAATTGATGTTGGTTTGGATCTGCTTAATATGTGGACCCATAACCCTTTACTGTTTTGGTTTTTGTTGTTGAGTTTTCTGTCAGACTTACTACGAGCACTGATAGCCACGTATATTTTTCATATTCTAGTGCCGATCACATGCCTTTAAGTTTGAGGCGTGACAAAAACTATCTCAGTAATTTTTTATTTTACCTTTTTATGTTTTTTACAAAATCCATAGATAACTATCTAAAAAAAGAATATTAATAAGTATTACATCATCATTGATTATATTGCATTAATATTAATTAATAATATTAAGAGTGTAAATTTTAAAATATTAATAGATAAATCTCATAGTCCATTTCATAATAAAAAAAATTTACAAATTTATAAATATAAAAAAATCAAATCAAAAGATATATTTTTCTTTACTTTTCCTATATTTTTTATATTTTATATAAATTTGTCCATATCTTTCATCTCAAATAAAGTTGTTACTTGGAATTCATTCTTTTCTGTCATGATTAATAATTGACTAAAGCCCTTCCCCGTGCCATCCTTTATCCTATGTATGAGGAATTTATTAGAGCGGAAAAAAAAAATAAAAGAGGAGGATAATTTTTTTTTATTATTATTTTATTTTTTATTGTTTGAATAAAAAAGAAAATAAAATTATTTTTCATTTATTATATATTTTTTTTATTTTCTCTCCAAATTAAAAAAAAAATTAAAGAAAAATAAAATATATTTTTTTTCTTTATTATTTTCTTTCTCTTCTCAAATCAGAAAAAATAATTTTTTTTTATTTTCTCTTGCTATTTCTCTTCCTTTCATATTTTTACTTTATCTAAACAGGGGTTAGCATTTCTATATTCAGAAATGGTGGTGACCAGATTGGCACTAGTAGAAATGATTATTAGATGACGCGAATAGAATAAACAATTTATTCACGACATTATCACTCACACTGATACTGAAGATGAGAATAAACGTACTACACTGACATTTTCTCTATAACAAGTTTCAAAAGAAAGTTAACTCGGTTTTTTTTTTTTTTTTTTTTCACGGTAAATATTCATCATTCTCCGATATTATTGTTTATTTGACAAGGTAAAAAAGTAAAAAAGAAAAATTGTAAATTTTATAAAAAATATTGCCTAAATGTATTTTTTTTTATTTTATATTTAGATAATATTATTTATAAAATTCACATTCTTTCACTTCATCATACTTTCAAATAAATATAGCCTAAAAGAGAATTAAACTCAAAACAGTATACAATTTAATTATATAAAAAGCCCAACTCAGCCTCAAATACATAAATTTAAAATCCAAAAATACATGAAATGCCAAGCGCTGATCGTTTCTCCCTGGCCGTCCATAATTAAGGTTTGATTGGATTTCTTATTAGCCTACTCAAATGATATGTTAATTAGAGTCTAGTTAGGTCTTACAACATAGACATCATTATTAGGTAAAGTTGAATACCCTAGAAACAATCTCAATTTATTACTATCAGAGTAATAATATTCAAACACAAATTAAGGAGAAAAATATTGAATCAAACTCAGATTTGTTGCAAAGAGAAAATCACTCCCTCTATTCTAATTGTATATAATTTCCTTATATAGACCTTAGCTTTGTATATAAATAGAGACTTGTACTATGCAAAGAGATACGGAAAATACAATTGATATATTCTTCTTTCTATATTTTATTCCTCTTTATATTATCATGGTATCAGAGCCTAGCTGATATCTTTTTTTTAATTTTACTCCTTCGTTCATCTTTTATAAATTCTTTTGAGAATTTTCTTTGGACTATCTTTAGAAGAATTCTTATTTCTTAACAATTTCGTTAATATGGACAGCAACAAACATGAAGTCATATCTGTAAAATTCAATGGAAAAAACTTTGCTCTTTGGGAATTTCAATTTCAGGTTTTTGTTGAAGGAAAAGGGTACTCTGGTATTCTTGATGGATCTGAACAAGAAGCAGGAGATTCAGTAGCCACGAACAAATGGAAAACACAGAATGCTCATATTATCACTTGGATACTCAATTCAGTTGAACCGGATATTGCACTCAGTCTCCGATCTTTCAAAACTGCAGCAGAAATGTGGAAACATCTTCGGGGAATTTATTCTCAAGTGGATCAATCAAGGCAATTCCAGCTTGAATATGAGATTGCTAATCTCCACCAAGAAGACAGAGATATTCGTAGCTTTTATATTGAACTATTAAAATTGTGGACATAACAAGATATGATCTCTTCAACTACTGTTTCAGGCACCACATATTTAGAAATCAAGAAAGAGAAAGATCGCGCAAGGGTGATGCAGTTTCTCATGAAACTTCGGCCTGAATTCGAGAATGTAAGGGCCACATTAATCAATCGAGGTAATCTCAATATGGAGGCTGTTCTTGGAGATCTTATTCGTGAAGAGATGAGACTGAATACACAGGTTCAACTATCCACCAAATCCAACTCTATTGATGCAGTATTTGTGGCTTCACGTGGTAATTTTCAATCACAGTCCAGGAATGGAGGCAAAGCTGAAACTCGATGCCGGTACTGTGGTGAACTTGGTCATGTACAGTCCCATTGCAAAAAACGCAATATATGTAACTATTGCAAAAAACCAGGGCACATCATTTTGAATTGCAGAATTTTGAAAAATAAGCAGGGTAATTCAGCTTTTGTCACTATGAACGGTACTGCAGAAATCTCCAATACCCAGGAGATCTTATCTTCACCACAAGTGATCCAAAAGATGATTCAAGACTCAGTGCAAGCAGCTCTTCCAAGTGCAATATCTTTCGCTTTTTCTGTTGCTGGGTTATCAGGTAAAGGAATTCAAATTTCCCCTTGGTTTCTTGATTCAGCCGCATTCAATCATATGTCTGGCCAAAAACATATTTTTTCTAACCTCAAACCTTGTTAGAATAAATCAGTTACCACTACAAATGGACAAAACCTACCCATTAAAGGAATAGGCACTGCCTGTTTAAAAACTGAATTTGATAAATCAGTGTGTTTACCAAATACTTTTTATATTCCTCGCCTAATAGCTAACCTAGTTTCTATTGGTCAATTGACTGATCAGAATTATGAGGTAAAATTTTCTCCCTTTGGTTGTCATGTACAGGACCTTCAAACGGGGCAACTGATCATGAAGGGGCGTAAATGTGGACGTTTGTTTCATCTTGATTTGAATAATAAGACAGGTCACCCTATGTGTCTTACAGTCTCACCAACTGAACCTGTTTCACCGGACCATAAGATTTGGAATTTATGGCATCGGCGCTTGGTCACCCACATGTTAATCGATTAGAATATATGTTTAAATCTAATTTTCTCCCTAAAAAATTGACTGTTAAGTCTGATAATTTTAAGAACTGTCAAAGTTGTGCTCTTGGGAAATTTGCTAAATTACCTTTTGCGTCTAGCACTACAGAAGTTCATGAAACTTTTCATTTAATACATTGTGATTTATGGGGGCTATCTCTCATTTTATCTAGACTTGGTTATAAATATTTTGTTTTATTCATTGATCACTTTACGCGTTTCACTTGGGTTTATTTCTTGCGTGCTAAATCTGATCTAGGAAATATAGCCAAAGCCTTTGTTACTATGATTGAGACACAATTTGGCAAAATAATTAAAATATTTCGCTCTGATTCTGGTGGAGAATTTTCTGATACCAATCTCATAGCTTTTTTTCAAGAAAAAGGCATTTTAACCCAAAAATCTTGTCCTGGAACACCAGAACATAATGGGGTTGTGGAGCGAAAGAACCGACATGTTTTGGAAATTGCTAGAACCCTTTTACTTGAATCATATATGCCACCTCAATTTTGGGTTGAAGCAATCCATACAGCAGTCCATCTTATAAATCGACAGCCTTCTCTTGTGCTTGGTAATAAATCTCCTTATTTTACTCTTTATAATAAAACACCTACTTATGCATATCTTTGTGTTTTTGGGTGTGTTTGTTTTGTGTTGCTTCCTCCTCATGAACGGAATAAATTAACTGCAAAGGCTGCCAAATGTGTTTTTGTTGGTTATAGTGATAAACAAAAAGGCTATGTTTGCTATGATCCACAGAGTCATCGCGTACGTGTGTCTCGTCATGTTACATTTTTTAAAAATGTCTATTTTTATTCCTTGTCCCCTAATTCAATTATCCCTGGTTCTTCCACTTCCATTTTACATAATTTTTCTGATAACTTTCAAAGTCTTAATACAAATGATGATGAAGCACCGCCCACTTTGCAACCAACTGATCATGCTATTGAAGGTACTGTTATCACACCACAATTAAGACGATCTACCCGTATCAACTTTGGTAAACCATCCACAAGGTATACTCCATTTTATTCATTCTTTACCAATTTAAACTCTATCCAAATTCCTTTTACTTATAACCAGGCAATAGAACAAGAATGTTGGAGAAAAGCAATGGAAGAAGAACTTCAAGCATTAGAGGAGAATCATACTTGGGATTTAGTTCCCCGTTCACCTGATATGTCTGTGATTGGTAGCAAATGGGTTTATAAAATTAAAGTGAAACCCAATGGTACTCTTGATCGCTACAAAGCTCGTTTGGTGGCACAAGGATATAAGCAAGAATATGGGATTGACTATGAAGAAACTTTTGCTCCTGTGGCAAAAATAACAACTGTTCGAACTCTACTTGCTATAGCCTCCTGCAAGCAATGGCCGCTATATCAAATGGATGTAAAAAATGCTTTCCTTCATGGCAACCTAAAGGAAACAGTTTATATACGGTGCCCTCCTGGATATTCTCTTGCTGATCCTAATATGGTTTGCAAACTTCAAAAATCTCTTTACGGCCTTAAGCAGTCCCCTCGTGCTTGGTTTGAGAAATTTCAATCCACTATCTGCTCAATTGGTTTTCAACAAAGTTCTTATGATCACTCACTTTTCATAGGTAATTCTCATGGTGGGATTATAATCTTACTTCTTTATGTTGATGATATGGTTATCACAGGTAGCGATCAACAAGGCATCACAAAATTAAAGTAATTTCTCACAAACTCATTTCACATGAAAGATCTTGGCACTCTCACATACTTTCTTGGATTAGAAGTATCATATACTTCTAATGGCATCCTTTTAACTCAACGAAAGTATATTGCAGACTTACTCAAGTTAGCTAATCTCACTGATCAAAAAATTTGTTCAACTCCGATGGAACAAAATTTGAAATTAAAACGTGATGATGGTGCCGATCTCACAGATCCTACTTTGTATCGTAGCTTAGTGGGAAGTCTTATTTATCTCACTAACACACGACCGAACATTTCCTTTGCAGTCCAAGTTGTTAGTCAGTTTGTTTCTCAACCTAAAAGGCCACATCTTTCTGCTCTCCATCGCATTCTTCGCTACCTAAAGGGAACATGTGATCATGGGATATTATTTCCTTCCAAGTCCTCTCCTACTCTTAAGGCATATGCTGATGCAGATTATGCTGGGTAGGTTGATACCCGGCGATCTACAACAGGATAGTGTGTGTTTTTGGGCGATTCTCCAATCTCTTGGAAATGTAAGAAGCAAGAAAGAGTCTCCAAATCTTCTACGGAGGTTGAGTATCGGTCAATGTCTTCGGTTTGCTATGAAATTGTGTGGCTCCAACGACTTCTCAAGGAATTTGGTGTTTATTGTTCTCAACCTATCACCCTTTTTGGAGACAACACCAGTGCTATTAGCATTGCTACTAATCCCGTACATCATGAACGAACTAAGCACATTGAGGTTGATTGTGATTACATCCGGGATTTAGTTCGGGACAAATTTATTCAACTTGCCCATATATCTTCTCATGACCAGCTTGCTGATCTATTCACTAAGCCCATGACTTCTACACGCCACTCTTATTTAATGAGCAAATTGATGCTTGTTGATAACCACCATCAATTTGAGGGGGAATATCAGAGTAATAATATTCAAACACAAATTAAGGAGGAAAATATTGAATCAAACCCAGATTTGTTGCAAAGAGAAAATCACTCCCTCTATTCTGATTGTATATAATTTCCTTATATAGACCTTAGCTTTGTATATAAATAGAGACTTGTACTATGCAAAGAGATACGGAAAATACAATTGATATATTCTTCTTTCTATATTTTATTCCTCTCTATATTATCAATTACATTCTACTCATCTATTTTAGCATTCTTATTCTCAGTTTCAATTTTTTTCCAATCCCATTTCTTTTGCAAATCAAAGCCATTTTGATTAGAGTGTTTAGGATTTTTTATTGTTTGCATTTGTGTTCATTGACATCAGTAGAATAATTAATTTAAAGATCATTGCACTTTAGTATATTTCCACAACTCCTTGAAAAATCGATCTCAAGAACAAATTTATCGCAATCTTATGATACAATTCGTTAATTTGCAAGCATTTAAATTTGTGTGCTTAGATTGTAGATCAAATTTAAATGCAATAGCGAGGCACTTTTGTGTGCTATAGTTTTCTACCAGTAATGGTGGTGCTATTTGTGTGCTATAATTTTCTACTTCTAATGGTTACAGGACCACATTAGTACATCACCTTCTTTGCTTTATATAAGTAAAGTCCCTCCTTATCAATAACACATTGCACCAACACCAAGTAATTATGAATGACCCAGAAGCACCAAAAATCTTAACCTCTGTTAGCGAACAAAGAGGCTACAGGATTACCTTCCCTTTCATTATAGGTACTGTGAATTTTCATCCCCTCAACTAAAATCATGAGTTCACCACTAATTTCTCTTTTTTATGCAC
Source organism: Reutealis trisperma (assembly GCA_947687605.1). Taxonomy (NCBI): domain Eukaryota; kingdom Viridiplantae; phylum Streptophyta; class Magnoliopsida; order Malpighiales; family Euphorbiaceae; genus Reutealis; species Reutealis trisperma. The sequence continues at coordinate 283,125 of CANTUT010000112.1, forward strand.
TAAGTAAGAATGGGTTAATTTTATATGAAATCTTTTGGTATAAACAGGGACTGTGGCCTGCTTGACAATAGCTAGTGCAGGATGGGCACTCAATGTGATTGTGTTTCTGATTAGGGAATTTAATGTGAAGAGTATTGATGCTGCTCAGGTTTCCAATATTATCAATGGTGCTGCCAATTTATTTCCTATAATTGGAGCTATAATTGCTGACTCTTTCTTGGGCTCTTTCTATGTTGTCACCATATCTTCTTGTGTCTCTTTTCTGGTAATATTCTAGCTCTTTAATTTCATTTCTAATTCATATCGATCTATCTATATAGACTAATAATCCCGTGATTGAATGTCTATCTTATAATACAGAAAATCAGCAATTCGAATAGAAACATGTTTGCTGTTGTTGAGTTAATAATACTGCCTAATGATTAAGTGATCGCCATGATTGTCTTAAAATAGGAATTCAAATTTTGATACCCTCTTCTCATAAATTTATATCTCCTTGTAGGGTACAGTGCTTTTGGCCTTAACTGCACTACTGGACTCATTGAGGCCTGAACCTTGTGGGGAAAATGGATCAAATTTGTGCCAAAATCCATCAAAACTCCAATATGCAATACTATATGGAGCTTTTGGTTTGGCATGTTTAGGGTTGGGAGCGTCAAGATTTACTCTAGCAACAATGGGGGCAAACCAATTCGATAAAAAAGAAGATCAGGGTTTTTTTTTCAATTGGTATTTCTTCACTTTATATTTTTCTTCTGTAACAAGTGCTACTGCCGTTGTATATATACAGAAGATAATGTTAGTTGGTCTTTGGGCTTTGGGCTTTGTGCTGCTGCTAATTTCATTGGCATATTAATTTTCTTGTTGGGAAGTCGTTTTTATATACATGATAAACCGCAAGGAAGCCCATTCACTGGCTTTGCCCGTGTTGTTGTTGCCGCTATACAAAAGAGGAACAAAGTCTTGCTGTCTTCTACAAGAGCAGAGGACTATTACTACGAACATGATATGGAAGGAAAGGAGGTACCTATTTCAATAACAAATAGCTTCAGGTATGATCTTAATTTTACTTTATAATTTTCATACACACTAATTTTTTATTTTTTTAATTTTCATTATAATCCTTGATTACTTTATAGGTAATTTTTTATTCTAATAATTTTAACGAAAAATAAAATAAATATGATGAGAGGTGATATAATGTTATACATCACACGATATAGATTACTGATTCAGTACAAAATTAATGAAATTTAAATTTTATTACAAATTCATTTTTTTTTAAAATAGTTTACAAAAAGTGAATGAAATCTTATACGGATGAGGGGTAAACAAAAAAGATTGTTTCATTTATAAAAAAGGATTCTAGAGAATCCATTTGTTATATGTGAAGTTATGGAAAAGCACATGTACTATTTAATTTTTATTTCTAGCTTATCAAATTATATTATTTTAATTTTAGAATAATTATAAATTTAATGTACACACTTTTTGAAATTCTATTTTTATGACTGAACTAAATTATTTTATAACCAAGTGCTTAAATGGAATAAATTTTTATTAATCATTATTTTGATTTGAGGGTTGCTTTAACGCTTACTCAACTTTATAATGCCTAGTATACCACTAACATTCTTGCTACATCAAATTTTCGCTAACTTCGTAAATACTTAACTCCATTATTCCTTTTTCCTTTAAAATAATCTATTACTTTTCAACTAGATTTATTACGACTTAACATTTTTTTCTTTCGACTTAACATTTTTTTCTTTCACATTCTATCATTCACCTTTCACTTAAGTAGACGTTTGGTTGATAAGAAAATTTAAAACATAGGAAAAAAAAAGATGGGAGAAAAAGAAAATCAAATATTAATACTTTACTTTTCTTGTAAGTAGATGTTCAAAAATAGGTAAGATTTTTGCACTCGTGATAAATTGAGCCAATATGGTTAGAGACCCAATTATTAGTGAAATTTAAATTTAAATAATTAAGATAAATATTTAAATAATTTAAATAATTATTTGATATTTAAATAAAAGATAATTTAAATAATTATCTAAAAGATAATTAAAAAAATAATTGTGAAGATTATCTTTAAGCTTTAGAAAAAGAGAGATACATTCTCCGTAGAAAATACTCTCCCTTTATCTCTTCATCTCTCCACCACCAATTAAATTTCTCTGTGAGTTAAAAAGAACAATAGTTGTACGTTAAAATAGTTTTCTACAATTAGAGTTCATGTACTGTGAACCTGAATTGATTCCCGGTTATTGTGGTTCCAATTTTACTATTTGCATCAATCAAAATTTGTATTATCTTCGTGAATGAGGCGTGTTATGTTCGTGCCCTAATTCATAATTTGGTGTGAAGTTATAATCATTATTATTATCGATTTCTGAATTGAAAGAGATAACCTTTAAACTCAATTTAATAATATTGTAATGATTCAAATAACCTTTAAACTCAATTTAGTAATATAATAATGATTCAAATATTCTTATGTGATCATTGGGATTGAATTGATTAAGAAATTTTGAATTAAAAAGATATCTATTTTTTTTATTAGTAGAAAATCAAAAAAATTCCAAAAAATATAAAAAAATTAAAAATTCAGACCCATAAATGAAACTGAAGAATTAAACTCAATTCCAATTACAAGAAAATATTCAAAAAAAATTATTTTTATTTTTCTCATTTTCTAGGCAACCAAACAAGCAAAAACTTGAAACAAGAGTTTCAAAACATACAATTGGACCAAAGCCAGAATTTCAAATAACACACTAAAGATAAATCACAATCATTCTAACAAAAACAAACAAGAGTAAGAAGATTTTTTTTCACCGAATAAAAGATCTAAAAAACCAAAATTCAAAACAATGATTTTGATTTCTTCTTCTTAGTGATATATTGGGTCTTACAAAGTTAAGCCAGTACTCAGGCAATCCCAAAATCATAGTAAAGCACCACATTGATAGAGATTTGCTTTGTTCAAGTACTTATTGAAGAAAATTTAGTCCAAACACTAAAATAGAAAATTTCAAAAAGTTCTAATCCAAATTTATAATTATTCTTTTAGTTTTTATACCAATAAAATTGATTTTTTTTTTCTATATATTAAATATCTCTCTAAAATTAAATTTTTATAAAGTCATTTCATATTTTTTTATATCATTGTGTTTATGGTGGTTCTAATTAAAACTAATATAAATCAATACATATAATGTCATTTTTATTTTTTTTTCAAATTAATTCATATATAATAAACGTAATCCATATATTTTATTTATGTCAATATTCAAAATTATTAAAAAATAATATTTAAATTAAAAAATTAATAATAATAATTCATGTTTATTAAAATATTTTAAGAAAATAAAAAATACGACAAAAAAAATGCCATGCAGTTGATAAGAGTGGCACATGTATGAGATTATGGTTTATACTTTAAAGAACACAAAGATCTGTCTTGTGCCAACATAATAGGTATAGTTTCTAATTATTTGCTCCTTAATATGAGATACTAGCACAGTAGTACTAATTATTTGAATTATGGCATTATTAGAAAAATCATTCTGATAGGTTGTACCCCATAAAATACATTCATAAACATCATTGTTATATAATTAATTTAAAAAAATAAAGTCTTGTCTGCATTTGATGTATATAGTAAGCAAATGACATAATAACAGTTGGAGAAAAAAAAAATTATGAGTCCTTTCACTGAAAAGGAAAAAAAAATGAATATAAGAGAATTTTTTACTAAATATCACAATCATTGGTTTGGTATATGATGCAATAACATACCCCAATCATAATATTTTTTTTATATATGAATATTTCTTGAAAAATTTCTATGATTTCTTTTGGATTATCATACAAAAAAAAAAAAAAAAAGACAAAATTAAAGATGTGTTCTAAAAAAGGCAGGTTCTTCAACCGAGCAGCAGTGAAAGCTGAAGGAGACATAAAACCTGATAGCTCAATTGCAAAACCCTGGAGATTATGCACAGTACAACAAGTAGAAGATTTCAAGACTCTGATAAGAGTTCTTCCAATATGCTCAACAACTATATTCTTAAGCATTCCAATAACAATGCAAAGTAGCTTGACAATTCTCCAAGCTTTAAAGATGGATCGTCACCTTGGAAAACATTTCAAAATCCCAGCTGGCTCGATATTAGTAATAGTATTGATTAGTACATCCATTTTTATCACCTTAATTGATCGGTTTCTCCATCCATTTTGGCAGAATATAATGCAAAAATCGCCAACGTTATTCCAAAAAATAGGAGTAGGACATGTGTTTAATGTGCTAAGCATGACCATATCAGCTCTAGTGGAGTCAAGAAGGCTTAAATTAGCCCATGCTCAGCACAAGGACGAAGCCAGTTCTACTGTGCCTATGCTGGCTTTGTGGCTATTTCCACAATTAATTTTAGTTGGCATTGCAGAAGCATTTCATTTTCCAGGACAAGTTGCTTTTTATTACCAAGAATTTCCTGCCTCACTGCGTAGCACAGCAACTGCTATGCTTGCTTTGATTGTTGGGATTTGTTTCCATTTAAGCACAGCTTTGATTGATCTTATTAGAAGGGTTACAGATTGGTTACCAGATGATATAGATTATGGAAGGCTAGATAATGTGTACTGGGTGCTAGTAGTGATGGGGGTGCTGAACTTCGGTTATTATTTATTTTGTGCCAAGTTATATAAGCACCGCAATCTTGAAAAGGCGGTAGGTGAGAGTTCTTCAGGTTCTGCTAAGTGAAAAAGCTGACGGTGGAAAGAAAAAAGAAACTTGAATGTATCTACTATATATAATCTTTGTTAGCTGTTGAGATTTTTCTAGATACTTTTAAGTATGAAAGATATAGTCTTGTGTTTTGTTAAAACTAGCCTTAGATGGTCAAGGGTGGTTAATTAAAAAGCTGTGATGATCCATATTTTGTGGAAATTTGTCTAGTTAAAGTTGGGAATAGTTAGTCTAGTTTGGTATTGACCAAATAGTAAATGTATATATATATATATATATCAGAAAAATGGATGAGAGAAGTAGATCATTTTTCTGCTACCTAGTTTTTCTTTTCTTCTCTTGTTCAATACCTATTATATACTTTTTCTTTTCTTCTCTTGTTCAATACCTATTATATATAGTAAATCAAACAGCTAATAAAGAACTCGCACAAGATTTCTTTCATAGTAAATCAAACAGCTAATAAATAGACTGATTGGTAATAAGATAGAATAGCAATAATTACTTTATGTATGGTATCTACTCTCTACTTGTTCCTACACCAATCAAGTAGTACAAACAAAGGCTCCGTTTTGGAAAAAATTCAAGAGAAAATTACGTGATGTACTTTTTTTTTTTTTATTCTGTTTACTTTTTAACTTCCAGTTTTGACTTTTTATTTTTTTGTTTTTTGTTTTTTTATTTTTTACACTTTTTTTATTTCAGTTTTAATATATATACGTTTTTTTCCATTTGTACCATGTTTTTACTTCTTTTACCTATTTACTTGATTCTTTCTTTCTATTTTTTCTTTTTCTATATATCTCATTCATAGAATACTGTTGTTAATTAGTTTAGTAATTCAAAACTTTTTATATTTATGCTATTAATTAATAATATTATAATCACATATTTGCATTATAAAATAAGAAATTATTTTTTAATTTAAAGCAATATTTAATATACTAATATACTAAATAATTATAAATTTTGTGTAGAAAATTTTTGCTCCAAGCTAGTGTTTCTTATACTAAATAAAGAATAAGGTTGAGGATGTTAAGTTTCTAAAGAAAATGAAAAAATTTATTTTTGATACTTATGATATATCTAAAATATGACTAACATATACTTGTGATATACTTAAAATAAACCTAAAATATACTCTTTACTGTGAAAACTGAAAATCATTTAATTTTATTTAGTCTCTTAAAAATTTAATTTAACTCTTAAATTCTTTAAAAATATTCATATATTCTAATTAATATTGTCATCCATGCTTGATGATGAATCGCATTTTAAAAAAGAAAGAGTGTTGATGATATTTCTTCAAATAAAAAAGATGAGTATGTTAAGTGTCTAAATAATACATAAGCATTTATATACTTAAGATATACCTGAAATATACTCATTATATACTTGATATACCTGAAATATACTCGTTATATACTTAAGATATATTGTTTATTGTGAAAATCATTTGTTATTTTTTAAGAATATAATTTTTTTTTATCTAATATATAGTTTATGTATTCTTGTTATATATTTATATTTTTGTAATACTCAATATCCAAAAATATTTGAAGATATATATCAAATAAATACAAGTTAATCAAATTTAGTAAAATATATACTTATGATATACCTATGATATACTCTAAATATACTGTTTCCTGGGTTTGCTGAAAAATATCTCTGTTTCATTTGTTTCTATAAGTTTCAGATCTGAAACTCAATTTTTATATTTTAAATCTTTCAAGTTCCTAAAAAAAATACATAATGTCTTCACTTTTGAAGATTTTTAACGCAATAATAATTAAAAGATCACAAAATTTTAATGGAACATATCTATAAATTCAAATTAAATAAAATATTAATTAAAAACTACAACTCAAATATGGTATTTCTTTACCATTTGTCGTAAGCATATCCTTCCTACACTGCATGTGCCCCTTTATAAAAAGCCACATAAATTGGTTGATGATGATGATGATAAATTAACTATTATAAGTTTCATGAGATCTGATGGTCCTCATCTCATCGAAGTGATGAGTATACAAATTCAATTAAATATTGGACACACTTACATAAAAATAAAAGAAATACAATAACCAAAACCTCTCTATACACATAACTTATAGAGAGAGAAAGAGAGGGAAGCACTTCAAAGCTTGTCGCCATCAAGAGAATGGGGAGGACTTGATTTTTGATTATTTGTTTTTGTGTAGGAGGAAAAGAAACCAGCTCATAGTTACCTAATTCGCTCCCACCCCCCTCGTACCACGATCTGGTACTCACAATTCGAATCGCAATTCTTTTACGCTCCAAATCGCCTTGGTACGCAATCTGGATCTCTAAAAATGGATATTGATTATGCAGAAAATTTTAAAAGAACAAAGGAGGAGGAAGAAGAAAAAGAAAAAGAAGAAGAAGAAGAAGAAGAAGACGAAAAGAATTGAAAGAGATGGAAGTCAGCTGTATTTTTCTTTTAACCAGAAAATTAAAGAATCCAATTGAAAGCCAGCTGTATATTATTAAATAGCAATAGTAAATTAAATATAACTAATTAAAATTACCACTATTTTCAAGAAAATATTATACTATTAATATCATAAAATTAAATAATTATGTGGAAATAAAATATAATTATTTATTTAAAATAGATATATAATTTTTTTATTTAAAATAGACATTTAAAATAATATTAACTTCTGATAAAATCAAATTAAAGAAAAATTATTAAATTTTTTACTAAACGATCCGAATATAAAATCTTAACGTACCACGTTCCAAAAAAGCGAACCAACTAAGCCTACCCTTAGAGTACCGTATATATAGCCAAGGGGCATACCAAGTACCCGTACCCGTACCACAATCCGTTACGTACCACGTACCAGGTAACTATGAACCAGCTGCAGAAGAAAAGAAAATGGAGGAGAAAAAAACCGGCGGGAAGGAAAAAAATAAAAAAAATAAGGGTGAAAGGAAAAAGATTAGCATGAATTAATTGTTATTTATAGTGATTTACTATCCAAAGTTTTGCCTAAAACTTTTTTTTTATTTGAATATTTAAAAGTCTCCCTTTTTTTGATGAGATTTTGTAGAATTTTTTTGTTTATGTGAAAAGAGGGTGTAAATGTAAAAAAAAAAAAAAATGAACTAGAGCATATAAAAGTAAAGATTTTACAGTGAGGGTATATTTATAAAGGTAAATATTTTTTAGACATTTTTGTAGAAATCCCAAAATTCAATTCTATTCTATTAATATAATAGAATTGAATTCTTGTGCAAGAACTGTTCCAAATATTGTAAACATAAATAGTGAACTCAATTTATTTTATTTTGTTAATTAACTATATTTATTTAACAATAAAAAATAATATTGAAACTTCAGGAGATTGTGATGAATATTAGTGTAATTTGACAATAAAATGTCACAGCCACGCAGTGATGATTATATTCATCATTAGAATAATAATACTGATAGTTGTACCGGTGAATTGTTCCAATTAAGAAGAGTAATTTTTTAGAGTATATTTAGTAAGCCGTTAATATAATATAATTAAATATATTTTTAATATAATATTTACTTTAAATTCATTTATTTTTTATAATAAAATAGTATAAATTCTACAAATTAACTTCTTCCAAACATGAAAATTGGTAAAATATAATTTATTACAATTGAATTCTTGCAAAATTTGAGTTTCCAAACAAGGAAAACAGTATGGATACTTATGAATCAAATGACCATACATTCAAAGCCAAACAGAATCTTTGGAGTATGAGAATCTATTACAGAAATCAAGATTGTGGGCCGTGAATACACTAGCAAATCATCCTACAAGGACAATGGCCGATAATGAGTTCCGAAATTTGGGAGGCGATGGTGAGATGCAGACAGAAAAAAACTAGGCTGGATCACCGGCCCATTCATCACTGGATCTCTTTCTCGGACACAAAGTGCCAAGAATAATGCATCCGAAAGTGTACAACATGTCAAATATTTGGAAGAAAGGAACTTGCATAAGCGGCTTCTCAAATTTTTTTGCAACTCCTAAAAGCATGTTTTCAGAAACTTAAGATTTGGATACAAAACTTAATTTCTTTGGTTTTTGCATTAAAAACAGGAACAACAGTGGCATTGTGCTTGGCTTCAGCAGGATCAATGTTGAACTTAATTGTATATTCCTTCCGTCCCAAAATGATTGTTCACTTTTTTTTATCACACAGTTTAAGAAAATATCATTAATTGCTTATCAACTTATAAATTTTATTATATTTTTTCACTTATATCCTTACATATACTAATTTATTACTAACTTTATTATTAATATTGAGAATGCATACGTTTCAATTAATAAGAATAAAATGGACAAATATTTATAACTATTTTTAGAGTATGCAAGTATTTTGGGATATCCCAAAAAGAAATAATGGACAATTTTTTTAGGACGGAAGGAGCATTTGATTGAGAAATTTAATGTTAAGAGCGTTGATGCTGCTCAAATTTCGAACATAGTAAATTGCCGCAGCAGTCTACTTCCAGTCATTGCAGACTCCTTTTTAGGCTGTTTTTCAGTCATTTGGATTTTGCTTTCATTTCTTTGATGGTAACTGTGACTAGAGCGTTACCATCTGCAACAACATCACAAGAATATGATCCTTTAGTCTCTATATTACACGTTCAATCACTAATTCTCCATGTAAACACATGCAGGGTTGTGTCCTTTCAAGCCTTACGGTGACCCTACATTCCTTGAGGCCTCAACCATGTGAAAATGGATCAAGTTCCTGCTAAACTCCATCCAATTTACAATTTGCTGTCTTGTACTCAGGTATAGCTCTAGCCTCAATAGGCCAAGGAGGATTGCGCTTTACATTGGATGCAATGGGAGCAAACCAATTCGACAAGATAAAGGATCAAGGGGTTTTCATTAATTAATTGGCATTGAAGACAATGTAGGTTGGGGATTAGGGTTTGGACTATGTCTTATCTCTAACATAGTTGGCTTAGCAGTTTTCCTGTTGAGAAACCATTACTATCATAAGGTTAAACCACAGGGGAGCCTATTTACAAGCTTAGTTCGTATTATTATTGCAGCCATTCAGAAAAGGAAAATTCTACTTTGCTCCAAAATGGAAGATTACCACTATGGGCATAACCAGGCAATGGAAATTGAGGTTTCAGAACCAACTAGAAGGTTGAGGTACAATGACTATTGATGGATAATTAATATCAGAAAACCGTTCCTCTTTTCATATCGCTGCAATAAGCAGCACTCTGCTGCGATTTTCCAAAGCTACATCAAGTGTATGGCAAACTGAATATTAGATGCTTATAATCCATACTATTTTGACATTAGATTATCCATTAAAATCAAAATCAGGATCTTCAAATTTATTTGACAGATTTATGGATCCTTTGCAAGCTAGTAAACATTTTTCTGTTGCTTAATGTATGTTCCTCAGCCGTGCAGCTCAGAAGACAGGAGGAGACACCCAATTAGATGGCTCCATTGCAAAACCTTGGAGGCTTTGTTCAGTGCAGCAAGTGGAGGACCTTAAAACATTGATGAAGATTTTCCCTGCATTTTCAAGTACCATTTTCATAATCATCCCAAGTTCAGTCCTAACTAGCTTGACAATCCTCCAGGCTTTTACTGTGGACCATCATCTCGGATCAAATTTCAAAATCCCGGTAGGGTCAATGATAGTCTTTACATTAACCTCCACTTCAATATTTCATGCTTTCATTGATAGACTGATTTATCCAATATGGCAGAAACTGACTCATCAATTACCACTTCCCTTCAGCGAATAGGAGTAGGCTATGTACTCAATTCAGTAGGCATGGCAACTGCAGCTCTGGTAGAGTCAAAAAGGCTTAAAGTAGCACAAAATCATCACCTTTTAGATTAGACCGGTGATGTTGTTCCCATATCAGTCTTATAGCTAGTGCCACAGTTGGTTCTAGTAGGGCTCGGAGAAGCATTCTATTATCCAAGACAAGTAACATTCTTCAATCAAGAATTTCCAAAATCACTAAGAAGCACAGCAACTTCTATAATTGCATTGAATGTAGGAATTGCATTCTATTTAAGCACTGAAATGATTGATTTAATTCAGAAGACTACATCTTGGTTACCGGAGAATATAAATAAAGGCAGGCTACACTATGTCTATGGGTTGTTGCTTGTGCTAGGAGCATTAAACTTTGGTTATTTTCTAATCTGTGCTAAGTTTTACATGAACCAAAATGTTTTGAAAGAGAATGACCGTTCCAACTTGAATAAGTGAGGATCACAACAAAGAAATTTATAGGGCTTAAGTGGCATGAAAACATTACAATTTTCTTGTACATTCTGAAGAGATTGAGCTTCAATTAAGATTTCATATACAATCGTGGGCAATATTCCTCTTCCAGCAGAACCACTATTTTCTGTCGTAAGTGTAATCCAAATGTGTTCTAAAAATCAGTCAAAACATAATATATCAGGTTGTAGAGCTTTATAAAATTACATTTTCTATCTTTTCTCTTTCTATTCTTCATCATCTATGATAGGCAAAGAAAGTATAATGGAGAATCAGCAAGTAAACTAATTGGGATGTTATCTAATTTCAAAATAAAAAATTTTGTGAAAGGATCCTTGTTAATCATTAATTTAACTACTTATATAAGTGTCAAAAGTAGATAGTTCTACATCAGTATATCAACAGCTAAGAGAAAGATAATAATGACCATATATAAACCCTACCATATTGCACTCGTGATAACTTTACAAAAAGCATAATTTATGTGAAGAAGCATATACAACTAGATTAAGCCATTTCTGCTACTGACCTGCTGCTATAGGTGCCACTGCTAGAGGTGGTTGTTCATCCTGTTTTGGGACAAAGCGTCTAGCCCAAACATCTTTTCCATTAATGCTGAATTTCACTAAATCCTTCTGCCCTAGAATTTTTTCCATTGCTGAGACAGACTTGACGACAACTCGAGCAAAGAGTGGCTGTGGTTCAATTCTCATATGGATTGCTTCTACACAATTTCCAAATTTCCTGTGTATATGAAGATAAACAATATGAAAAAATGAAAGATGATAATGACTAAGTGAATAAAAATGCTTTCATAATGCTCCGATCAGTAATCTCCTTGTCCTAAAAAGGTTAATAAGGCTTCAGATATCTATCTAAAGATCACATATTCAAATATCGTCACATGGGGTGGTAGGGCTATGAAAAAAGCATAGCTACCCTGTTCTCCAAATGCTTATTCCAACAACATCTAAACTTGTGCTTTTCTTAAAGGCAGGTTCCAATCTCAATGCTAAACAGAATCTTATCCTTGTATGTACTGGGAAAAAAAAAATCATTTCATCAAGACTGAGATTACCTTGTTATTAGGTCTCTAAGTTCTGTTTTTGAGATGGGATGGCCTTTAGAGAAGGTAATGAACAAAGTTCTGTCATTGTGAGAATCAATAGGCAAATCTTGAGGCACAATGACATTGTTTTCTTGGGCAGCTACTCTCACTATTGGTTGATTTTGACTGTGAAACCCATTAACCAAATTTCTTGGGACTATATCACTAAATACCCTTTCACACACATCCTTGAAAAATCTTTCTATCCTTAGCATTGCTCTTTCTCTATTAGCATACACTTCTCCAAGAGAGAAATCTTGGCTAACAAGATAACTCATCAATGGGGTGCTTCTACCAATATCAAAAGAACCTGTAAAAAAACCTATTTTGTTTAAACAATTTAAGCAAGTTATTGCCTCCATAGCAAAGGCAATAAGCAGGGGATTAGGCAATTGCATCATATTCTTAATGAAATTTTTATAGCCTTCTCTTTCAAGCCAATACCAAAAGGCAACAATTTTCTTAGCTTGTTTACAATCCAAACCTATCTCAATCACCAATCGAGCATAAACTTGGCGATCAATAGAGTGAAAATCAAGAAGTTGCTGTAAGGTAAACCAAGAAGCCATTGAAGGGTTTAAGAAAGGGATTTGGTTTGAGGTTTCTTCAAAAGGATTTCGGGGTTTTAGAGGGATTTAGGTTCAAGAATTAGGTTCCTTGGCAATTGGGTATTCAAGATTTTTGGTGGTTGTGGATTGAAAAGGCGGGAAAGAAATCAATACTTCAAGATTGGAGCGAAGAGAGGTAAGAATAAGAAGGGACGATTGACCGTGAGGTGGCTAATCAAAAATAGTTTTTACCCTAAAATTATGTGCTCATCTCTAGAGAAAGTTCCCAAATTAATTGCACAAAATGGGAAATCTACAAAATTTATTGTGCACAGACTCAGATTAAAACTCTAATACGTGTTAGTTTATTTTCTTTTCAATAGGGAAATTGACTAAATTAATAAAAAAAAATAATTTTATTAAGAATAATATAATTATATTTGACAAGATAAAAATAATTATATATTCTCTTGATCGCATAATAATAAGTTTATTTTTCTTTTTTTTCAATCCAAAATGTAGTTCACTTTTCCTTTTAAAATTATAATTTATTTGTTAATTTCTCATTATAACTTATTTATTTTGTATTGTTATCAAGCAATTATTATTAAATATAATAATTAAAAAAATATAGTAAAAAAAGTCGTCTAATATTAGTTATAGATATTATAAAAAAAATGTACCATTTTAACTATAAAAATTAATTTTTTTAAATTTATATGAAATTAACTATAAATCTATTATTATAGGACGGAGGGAGCAATATTTTTCACACAATACATGATATAAAATAAGAGTATAATTATTATTTATTTATTTTTACTGTATAATGAGTTCAAAGTTAATTACTAAGTTAATTCTTATGAAAAACTCATTGGAAAGCTGACATAGCATTTCATATTACCTGTAAATGCAGACTAAGCTGGATACATCAAATTATTAAAATTGTATGCAATGTCATTAAACTTTGTGCAATTTTCTAATTTGATCACTAACTTTTAATTTTTTATAATTTGATTACTAAATTTTAATTTCACAAGAGGGCCACAAAGACAAATATGACACATTCAAGGATGATTCTTGTCATTTCCAACCACGATTTTTAGAGTTCTTCATATCATTCTACTCTCCGTATCTAGAATTTCATTTCAATACTTATTTCATCGTTTGAGATTGAACAATGATGGAGATTGAAAAATGAGACCATTGAAATTTTTGACTATTTTTCAAGAAAAAGAGGAGAGTTAGGGCAAGTAACTCATGTTTTTGTATTCCTGACATTGAAATTTATTGAAGTCAATCCCAGTGAGTTTTTCACTGAATTTATCTTCGTGACTCGCGTATGAAAAAAATTAAATCTTAGTGATCAAATTGTAGGAAATTAAATATTAGTGATCAAATTAGAAAACAATTCAAAATTTAATGACTTTGCAGGTAATTTTAATAATCTAACGTGGCAAGCTAATCTAGCTTAGTCAACATTTTCGGATGGCGTAGAATACCACATCAGCTTTCTAATGAGTTTTTTATCAAAATTTGCTTAGTAACCCGCTAATGAAAAGAAGTTAGTGACACTTCTGTAATAAATTAATTTTTAATGTGCAAAATAGAAAATCACCAAAAATTTAATAATTTTTGGTGTATTTTACCTGAGCTTCCTCCGAGAAATTTTGCTTCAAAGGGGGTTTGATGCAGGTTTTGTAAATTTCATTTGGCAATATGTCACCACAGTTACTTATTCAATATTGATAAATGGAGAAGCAACTCAATCTTGTAGGCCAGCCAGAGGATTAAGACAAGGGGATCTGATATCCCCTTATCTTTTCCTTTTAATTTCGAATAGTTTATCTTTGTTAATTGATGAAGCAGTCCAAGATGGTAGAATCAAGGGAATTGGTATATCATGGACCCGTGTCCATGATATATCGTGAACCGGATCCACAAATATACATGCGGAAGATATATTAAGATAAAGATGCGCGATTTTTCAACAAATTCAATTAGTTAAATGAGTTTTTGCTTTTTTTTTTCTTTCTTTTTTGTTTTTTTTACCATTTTTTGTTTTTTTTTCTTAATTTTAAATGCTAATTTTTTTTATTTATTTCAATATTTAAAATTGAATTGTTATAATTAAATATATAAATTATTTTTGTTTCTCCCATCTAATAATTATTATAATTCTAATAAACATATAAATTATAATTTATAATTAAATATATAAATTAAATTATTATATATTTTGTTAAATTAACAGGTATAATGTTGCTCAAAATGCAGCTATATTGGTATTAATTGCATATACATTACTTTTGAACTGTCAATTAATGATAAAATATATCTTTAATTATAATATTAATGATAAAAAAATATTCTGATAATAATTAGTCTATGTATATTAGTCTTATATTATAGATACATTGTAATTTAACTATATATATATGACTCTCCAATTACATGCACATCATTACTTAAAATGTATGTATATTACTATTGAATTGCATGTATATTACTTTTAAACTGTTAGTTAATTATAAAATATATATTCAATTATAATATTAATGATAAAAATATTATGATAACAATTAGTCTATATACATTAGTTTTGTATTAAAAATATATTGTAATTTAACTACATGTACATAGTTCTCCAATTACAGGTACATTATTACTTAAAAGCATGTATATTAGTGTTGAATTGCATGTATATTACTTTTGAACTGTCAGTTAATGATAAAATATATCTCTAATTACAATATTAATGATAAAAATATTATAATAACAATTAGTCTATGCATATTACTTTTGTATTAAAAATACATTATAATTTAATTGTATGTACATGGCTTTTCAACTACAGGTACATTATTACTTAAAAACATATACATTAGTGTTGAATTGCATATATATTACTTTTAAACTATTAGTTAATAATAAAATATATTTTCAATTATAATATTAATGATAAAAATATTATGATAACAATTAGTCTGTATATTAGTCTTGTACTAGAGATACATTGTAATTTAACTGTATGTACATAGCTCTCCAACTACATGTAAATTATTACTTAAAAGCATGTATATTGGTGTTGAATTGCATGTACGTCACTTTAAACTATCATTTAATGATAAAATATATTTTTAATTAAATACCAATATACTTAGAATATAATAGTAATATACCTCAAATTCAATATCAATATACCATAAAAAATAAATAAACAAAATTTAACATACTTGCTTCAATAACTTGAGTTATTAAACATTTTATAATAATTATTTTTATAATTATTTAAATATATTTAATTAAAATTATAACAATTATTAGATGGGATAAACAAAAATTAACTATTATATTTTTAATTCCAAGTATTGAAATAAAAAAAAAGAATAATTAGCACTTAATTTAAAAATTTTTGTGATCCATTAATAGTCTTTTGAAATATTGAATACTTTAAAAAATAAAATAACAGAAAAAAAAGTGAAAAAGAAAATAGCAAAACACGCTACCTAAAAATCATATAAAAGAATCGCACATTTTTATTTAATAAATGCCCTATACATATATTTTGGACCCGTGTCCATGTTGCAATATGGACATGGATCATAGTGTAATTTACCGCATCAAGGGGTCAAACTACGTAGGAGAAGTCCTTTAATTTCGCGTATGTTGTTTGCCAACAATACGGTGCTCTTTGGGAAAGCTACAGAAGAGAAAGCTTCTCAATTCAAAAATATTCTTCAGCAGTATGGTGAAGCAATAGGCCAGATGGTACATTTTACAAAATCTTCAAGTCTATTCAGCGATAACACTCCAGAGGAGAGGCAAATTCAGGTTATGGAGGCGTTAGATATGTCAAAAATGGAGAAATCGGAGAGGTATTTGGGGCTGCCAAGGCAATGGGGGAGATGGAAGACATAAACATTATCCTTTTTAGCAGAGAGAGTTTCTCAAAAAACTCAATCTTGGAAGCAAAAAACGTTGTCAATAGGGGACAGGGAGATGATCAAATCAGTTCTTACTATAATCCCAAACTATATTTTTATCTTGTTTTCGAGCTCCCGTGGAGGTGTGTAAGAAATTAGACAGTATTACTTCACTTTTTAGTGGGGTCGAGGGTGTTATTTTAGAAAAATGGTCAAGTCTCACAAAATCAAAAAAGAAAGTAGGTCTGGGATTTAGGGGTTCAGCAATTTTAATTTAGCCTTATTAATGCATCAAGCATGGAGATTGATTAGTCAACCTCATTGTCTTTGGGATAGGCTGATTAGAAGTCTCTATGATCCATAAGGTGACTTTTGGATGCTGATAGTGGACACAAAGGTTACTCCATGAAGTTATTAGAAGTTAGAGATTTACTGTGGGAAGGTGCGAGGATAAATGCTGGGAACGGTAAGGATTCATTGATTTGGAGCGATCCTTGGATACCTAATTTGCCTAAATTCATAGTAGCGTCAACACAAATAGCTAGTAATATTGATCTCAGGGTGAAGGATTTGATGTTGGAGAATGGTTCATAGGATTTGGTTAAATTAAAATCTCTGTTTTCAGTGCAGAAGGTTGAGGCTATCCAACGAATTCCAATTGGCTCAGCTAAGGAGAAGGACAAATGGGTGTGGCATTTTGGCAAAAGAGGAAGATTCTCAATCAAATTCGTTTATCAGATTTTGGCCCAAAAAGAAGAAGAAAAAGCTCAAAACAACAGCCCTTCTTCTTCATTCTCTTTACCTCATTCACCTTGGAAGAATTTGTTGAGTCTAAAGCTCCCTACAAAAATGGCGCTATTTCTTTGGAAGGCATGTAAAAATAATCTGCTAACCAAAGAACAATTGGGCAAATGGAAAATTTCTGAACCTATGGAACAAATGACAAAAATATGTCATTTAAAAAACTTATTTACCCATATATGCTAGTTTCAAAAATATTTACCCATATATGCCACTTTTGGAGTGGAAACCATAAAACCAGAAGTCAAACTTCCGGTTTTGTAGCCTAAAATCTGCAGGCTCTTCTGTACAGAAAACCGAATGTTTGACATCCGGTTTTTTTGCACACGTGGCAACAAAACCGGATGTTAAACATCCGGTTTCTAAATTCCACCGGGATTAAGTAATTTTTTTTATATTTATTATATATTTTTTAAGTAAATATAGTAAGTAATTTTTTTTAAATTTATTATAAATTTTTTAAAGCATATTTATTATGAGTTTATCATTTATAATGAATTATTTTTATGGTAAGTAATTTTTTTAATATTTTTTATAAATTTTTTAAAGCAAATATTTATTATAAGTTTATTTCTTATAATAAAAAGTGGTCATTTATAAATTTAATTGATAAATTTTTTATCAATAATATTTTGTTAATTAATAATTATTTGAAATTACAAATATGTGAACTAAATATTTAGGTGAAATAATTTTATTTTATAAATAATAATATATGTATATCATTTAGAATGAATTTTTATTTTTAATAGATTTGATGATTTTTGTGATATAAAATTTGTTATTATGAAATAACAATTATTAAGAAATAAGTGAAATAATAATTTAATTAGTTTTATATTTATTTAAATTACATTAGTGTATAATTTTTTTAAAATTTTTGTTTGGATTTCAGAAAAACTAAACAAAAAAATGACATTAGTGTATAATATTTATGGTAAGGAAACAAATACAATTTTTCAATAATAAATTTTAAGGAATATTTATACAATTTTTCTGCTGCAGATGGGACTCTGCATGCAGGTAGTACAGAAACCAGATGTTTGACATCCGGTTTCTTGCCATGTGTGCAAAAAACCAGATGTCAAACATCTGGTTTTCTGCACACCTGCAGACGCCCAGCACTGCGCACAAAACCGGAAGTTTGACTTCCGGTTTTGTGGTCCCCACCTCCTGAAAATTCAAAAAAGTAGCATATATAGATAAATAAATTTAAAACTGGCATATATGGGTAAATAAAATTTCTAACTAGCATATTTTTGTCATTTTCCCGAACCTATGTGTGAAATATGTAATGTTGCTATAGAATTTGTTGAGGTCTTCTTCTGCTGTGTCAGGGCAACCTGGTTTGGTTGTAACTTGGGCTTAAATTTCAATACTTTATCCTTTCCCTCTTTTGCAGAATTTTGGAATTCTATTATGGATAAGCTCAAAGGAGAAGATCACTTGGAAGCCATTCAACAAATAGCTTTCTTGTGTTGGCAAATTTGAAAGCAGAGAAATGGGTGGATTTTCAAAAGGAGACCACTCGATCCTCTTAAAGCAATCTCCGCAGCTCTTTCATAATGTTCATAATTTTTATCCTCCTACAGACCTGCATCTGTTCTTCCTCGATCTCACATGGAGACTACAGCCCAAGTCTTGTGTTAGCAGCCACCTCCTAGAGAGGTGATTAAAATAAATCTGGATGCCAGTTTTGACTCTGGTAAAAAGTTGGCAAGACTAGCTGTCATTTGCGGGAATTTTGAAGGAAAAATGGCCGGACGGTGGTGCTGTTAAAGAATGATCTTGAACTCCCCTTGCAGCGGAAAACAAGGCTTTTATCCTCGTCGAGAGACTTGCGATGAAGAATGGTTGGAAGTTTTATCATTTTGAAAAAGACAGTAAAATTTTAGTGGTGTGCTGTAATAATTGCTCAGATGAACATACTTGTGATATTCAAGCTCTTTTGTCTATATTTAAGGAGTTAGGACCCTTGGTTCTCTGTTATTCTAGTTTCTTGGATTTATAGGAAGAGTAATACGGTGTGGCTGACTGGGTTGCATCCCAAGTCATCACTAGAAATCTTAATCCTTCATGGGTTATATATATATATATATATATATATATATATATATATATATATATTTTTTTTTTTTTTTTTTTTTTTTTTTTACAAGAATATTTATTAATAAAATTTTAAAAATATTTATCGTTATTTTTTGCTTTTAATTTTATTATTATTTAACTTATTAAAAAATAATAGTGTAAGATTTTTTTTTATTTATTTAAGGTTATACCTTTTAAATTATTCTATCTTTCTATAACAATTTTTCTTAATAAAAAAATATTTTATTACATAATATTTAAAAAATAATGAAATTTACACAATAAACATATTTGTGTTTACAATAGTTTAATATACTAAAAATTCAAAATTTAATAAAGACAACAATAAAGAATCTTCTAATTTTGAACTAAAAATATAAAAATAATTTACAAGATCAATAAAATTTATTATGAAATACTAAAATTTTTTTGAAGAGTTTTCTAAAAGTATATATATGATGGGATTAAAAGGATACTACAATCAATTATAAAAATAAACATAATAATTAAAGTGCCAAAAACTTTTTTGAGACTGTTAATAATATAAAACATTCAACTATTTGGTGGTAATTTAACTTATGAATTGATATGTTTCAATTATTCAATTGGCATGGATTGGACCAAAATGTCGAGTTAATTTCATTCATAATCCTCCAACTTTTGATCAACGCACACTTTAGTCCTCCAACTCAATTTTCTTTCTTAAAAATCACTCAACTTAACTGTCGATGCACTTAAATATACTTCTGTTAGGGTTCTCAGCTAAAACTAACGGATACTACTTTTTCCTTTGTCACGTAAGCTTTTTTTTGAATTTTAAATGCCACATAAGCTTTTTCTCTCTCTCTTATGTGCATGACTGAAATAACCTAATATTCCTTTATAAACCTATGGCTTCACATACAAGAGCAGTAGGGAAACTACATTCAAACCAAAAAATTGTCGCTTTTACATGTGTTTACACATATTGTTGCTGTGTGTTGGAGATGGAATCAAAAGATCCTGACATTGTAGCCAATTATCTCACTGCTATGGGCCATCCCATTTGTGAATATGGCGAAGAAGCTCCTCTAAGAACCTCATGGACAGAGGTGAACCCAGGGAGGCGTTTTTATGGGTGTCCCAACTATGGAGTGAGTGGATTTTGTGTCAATATTTTGCTGCATATTGGTCCACCTTATGGGTTACTATTTATTTCGATTTCACGTTAATTGTATGGCTCTTTGATTTTTCTGTAGAAACCAAGGGGAAAATGTCCCTTCTTTATATGGGTAGATCCTGAATTTCCAGAGCGTGCCAAAAATGTCATAAATAGCTTGTTGAGGAAAACAGATCGTTTGGAGAAGGAGAATAATGAAGCTTTAAAAAGTCAAAGGGTTATGTGTTTTGGAAAGGTTTTTGTGTGGAGTGTTGCCTTAATCACTGTTGGAGTCCCTGTTGTTACCTCTTTGCTGGGTTTGAAGAAAGAATGATAGCAGTGAATATTCTTGGGCATTATAAATGGTTATTGTGGAGTATTCACTCTGGCTATTGTAGGGCATTTTGTTTAGGGTAAATTAATTGTGGATGCTTTTTGTGCCAAAACTGTTATGTGCCCTATAGAATGTAACCCATTTTATTTAATGAAATTTAAAGTGAATTTGAGTTGGATGTTGTCAATTTTATAATGGCCTTACATTTTGTCTGCATTTATTTATATTGTCAAAAAAAAAAAAAAAAACAAAGTTACATCTAACAGCCAAAACATGAAAACATACCACATATAGTAAATGTTACTAATATTACAACCATTTCAAGCATACATCATATAGTTAATAAGCTAATGATATTACAAAAATTAATAAGTTAATGATATTACACAAATTAATAAGTTAATGATATTACAAAAGTGCAAATAACAGTCTCCTTCCAAAATAACATATATGATAAAAAACCATCATTCTAATTTGGAATGTAACATAAGTGCCAAAACAAAAAACACATTTAGTAGAACTGTGTGGGGTTACTGAATGTATTCCTACATTTGTTAAAACCTTAAAAACTTCAAGAAACTTGTTGCAAATCATCATTTTGTGCAACCCTTTCTGCTGGATTCATTTGGCAGTCACTCATTCTGAAGATGCATGTCCTGACTTAGTTGTGTCACACTGCTTTGTTGATTGGCTAATGGAACATTCTGTCCTTGAAATTCATGTGGTATAGGGGCCTGGCATTATACATAATTATACCAATCACATAACAAATAACATATATGATAAACATATAGAACATAAATAAAATAATACCTCAATTCCAACATGATTAAAGTTAAGAGTTGTCCTTCTAGGTCTTTTTGTAGAGACAACAATTTTTTTTTCTACTAGCAATAACTTGTGGTCCAGCCTGTACATAGAAATTGACAATGCCACATTCAAATGCTTATTTTAATAAATATTGGTGTCACGCCCCAACCCGAAGGCACGTGACCGGCACTAGGACACGGGAAATGCATGTGGCTACCAGTGCCCGTAGTAAGCTTGACCCAAAACACACACAACTGAAAGCCCAACTGGAAAGGGCTATGAGCCCAAATGAGGTAAGCAGAACCAAAAGAATCATAACATGATACAATTATCAAATTGGCCCAACATCATTTATGCCATATATATTCCAGAAAGTAGTAAATTACAAAAAAAGGTTCTGCCTAACAACATATTACAGCTCTTTAAAATACATAACTGAAACAATACACAAAGCACAATTACAAGTGTAACATTGTGGAGTTCTAGAATCACAATTACAAATGTACATCTATTACATGTATTCTTAATATCCCATTAATACAAATTACTGCCGAAGAGAGACTGGCAGTCTACTCAATTACAATTCTTTCACCAGCTCATTCCCTGACCTGAAAGCAACAAGATGAACAGGAATGAGCGTTCGACTCAGTGAATGATATCAGCTAATATATTAAACTAGTATCCCTCAAATAGACTGCAATTCACATGATATGCATTATGTCATAGAGACAAATAAATCATCCAATCAAGCAAGGATGGGGCATGGTCCATAGTACCACACTGATACTCAGTACTCAATATGGGGAGCCGATCCTCCTACTCTGGCTCTCTGAATCCAATAATCTGTCTCTTATATCCAAGGGGTCCGGCCGTCACTGGTCTATACCACGCAGCCCTGACCTGACTGACATCGGCCCTGGCGATGAGCAGGCCCGGCCAACATCCATCAGTCATAGCTCATCTTCTAAATCCATCATAATCTAAATCATAACCATAACAAATCCATAATCCTAGGTGGTACTGTATCCTCCCGACCTCCATCCATCAATCACAACCATAGTATGGCACAGAATACAGAATATCAATTCATCATTCACAGTCAAATGTTACATGCTTATAGATGCAGTAGGAGTGCATAATATACATATATATATACACACAGCAATGCATATGAAATAAAAATAGAATAATATATTAGTGAGTATCACTCACCTAACTGTCGATGCTTCCGACCGTCTTCCCTCAGAAGAGTAGCCTTGGAACCAGGAAGACGCCAGACACCGACACCTCGCAATGGAGAACATGATCATGATAAGAAATCACACTTAACCCCAGAACAGATTCGACAACTTAACAAATACTCTAAGAACTGCTAAACACAACATAACTTATATAACGACTGAAATATAAGGGTTTCGGGTTAACCTTCACAAATTCTGAACATACGGACATTGAGGATCTTGCCAGAATGTCAAAACAGAACCAATGGACCTCCCCACGTGCCGCCGCCGGCCGGCCATGCGCCACCGCCGGTGGTGACGGATCAGGGGAAACTCCACACCAGCAAGTTCACCTCGACTCTAGGAGCACAAAAACGGTCACCACTCGCCGGCACTCGCCCTCCAGCCACCGAAAAATGCCTTCAAAGTCACGGTTTGCATTTTTCGATCTCCTCCTCCGGTGGTCCTCAGGGGGGCAAGGCAGGTACCAAAATGAAGCTCTCATCCTCAGGAGTAAAACGGCACTAAGATCGCCGGATTTCGCCGCCGGGATAGGCCGGAAAGTCGAGTTGAAGTCACGGTGGCCGGCGGTCCTTCTCTCCTCACGTACGCCGCTGTGCCGCCGCCGATCGTCGAGCTGCTACCTCCCTCGAGGTCGCCGGTCCGTCCTCTACCCAGCGGTGGTGGCAGTGCTTGCCACCGCCCGCCGGAACGCCACCAACACCTCCTCTTTCTCTCTCGGCCTCTCCCTTTCTCTCTCCTCTCCTCTGCTGTCCCATTTCTATTTCTTTCTTCCCAAAACGTCCCGTTTTGCTACTGGCCAATCACCTACATTCTTTTCTTCTTCTTTTTTTTACTTAACTTAAACACAGTTAGTTATATATATATATATATACTAAACCATATAATATACATATAATACTATATATATATATATATATATATATATATATATATATATAAAATAATAATAATAACAATAATAATAGTGATAATAATAATAATGGTAGTAACAATAATAATCATAATAATAATAATAACAATAATAATTTATAGCAGTAACAATAATTCATAATTTACATATTAATAATAATTGACAACATATACTCATGAATATATATCAATACCATATCAATAACATTATTAACGATAATTATAGTAATTATAACGGAAATCCAAATATCCGATAAAATACTATAATCAAACTTGTAATATAATTAAACCTTTATTAATACTCAAATATCAAAATATAATCCAAATACAATTCAGCAAAAATCCACATTAACATTATCATAATAATATAATATTGTAATATTATATCAAAATTGCCATTACTAATACATATTCAAATAATATGAATATTTATAAATTAATAAAATATAGTTTTAATTCTTACTTTAATAAGGAAATTAATAAAATAATACATTTCTGTACAAAAATAGAATTTTATAAAATAATTAAAATTTTAGGGTGTTTCAATTGGAGCCCAATTGCAGAGTTGAAATGACAAACTAACCCTTTCATACCTCAGTTTGTGATGCATTATCATTTTTGTGTTTTTTCTTGTTGTGACCTATCCCACCACATATAGTACATCTCATCTTGACAACTCCTTTTTTCTTCATTCTAGTTGTTATCCCTTCTCCATCTGCATTTTGAACCACCTTTGCCGCCCTTCTCCTCTTCATTTTATTTGCAGTTGAAGCATTTTCTAACTCCTTTGCTTCTTTCCTTCTAGCTGTTGGCTTTCTGCCTCTTTTTTTTAAAACCACAGGAGAAGGAGTAATCACCTCTCTTCCATTTGATTTAGGCCATATTGATTAGCCACTTAATGGTTCAACTGTATGGCTATATACCTTTAATGCAGTATCCACATGATACACTTGATCCACATACCTTTCAGGTACTTCATTATTATCAAAAATGACTGCAATCCCATGCTAACAAGGGATGCCTGTTAGATCCCATCTTCTGTAAGTGCAAGTCCTCCCTTCAAGATCCACTAAAAATTGGTGACCTTTTCCATTAACTTGTACTCTTGGTGAACCAACAAATGTAGGGAAAAAGTCATCGGAAGTTTATTTGATCTTATTCAGTTTCTTTTGGATTTTTGGACATAAAACACCCCCTTTCTGCTTTAATTTCTGACATTCCTTTTTTTTTTTTTGCAGCCCTTTGCATCAATTGGTTTCTTATCATCTCCAGCATAGTAATTATAGGCTTTGTTCTTGCATCAAGTATATATCTGTTGGTAGCCACAATAAACCAAATATGAAAAAAAAATACAAATATATGTGTAAGTGAAAATAAACACTAACATTTAATACCTGTTAAAACATTCACACAAGTTATTTAGGAGAATGTCACATTTTGTTTCAGTCTTGAAACATGCCCTACTCCAATGTTCACAAGGCCTTTCTCTGATCCATTCCCTGCATTCAACTGACTTCTTCTCCACCTCTTTCAAGCATTCTTCTAACCAACTGTTGTAGCTTGCTCTTGCACAGTTCCATAATAGGTCTTTAAAAGCTTTACCTTTGAACAATGCTCTCATATTAGTCCACAAGTGTCTCACACACATTCTATGTTCTACATTGGGAAACAGATCTCTTATAGCACTCAATAATCCCTGCATAAGAAATTTAGAGTTTTAGTTACAATATCTAAAATAAAATCACACAAAAATGATACATAGAGATATATGAAACTTACCTTTTGTCTATCAGACATAAAGGTCCAATGGTGTGAGTTATATATATGTAGGTCTTTCCTTAAATTTCTTAAAAACCATTCCCAATATTCTTTATTTTCCTTCATCACCACTGCCCAAGCAATGGGATAAATGCAGTCATTGGGATCAATTCCTATTGCAGCAAGTAATTGGCTGCCATATGTGCCTTTTAGCCAGCACCCATCCAAGCAAACAAGAGGCCTACATCCGTCTTTAAATCCCTCTCTCAGAGCTGCTAGGCATATATACATGCCATCAAACACCCCTTTTTCTCCTTTGAACTCAACTGTTGAGCTTGGATTAGATCTTAACAGTTCAAGCTTGTAGTCATGCAGTTTGGCATATTGCTCTACCTCATCCCCATTGATCTTCTTCAAGGCAAGATCTCTAGCCCTCCAAGCCTTCATCCTTCCTATTGTAAATCTGGTATCTGTTTGTACCCTTTTTATAAAAGCAGTTACAATTGGGGTTATCTCTTATTTCCTCTAGGTAATGTGATGCTAACCATTTGGCAGTCATGTGGAAATTACTGTACATTTTTCCACATGTATGTGTCAGGTTAGCAACCCTAATTTGGAAGGTAGTGTCACAAGTATCTTTAATATTGGCTGGTGAGGCATAAATGCTCCATTTACACATGTCATTCTTGCATACAGCTTCAACTCTTACCTTATTATTCTTTGGAAACCATATCTGAAATCTATTTTTAATGCCATGATTCCTTATTGCTTCTTTCAACTCAAACCTGTCCTTGAACACCATACTCACTTGAAAGTTTAGATCATCCATTTCCCTTGATGCATCAAACTCAGGACATCTAGGCCTTCCTTCCTCATTAGAGTCAGATTCTGTATGCAGCTCATCACTTGCTGCATATTCTGAATCATGATCTCCTAACTCATCATCTGCAAGTATATCAATTGGTGGTTGAACAGTTTATGCAGTTCCCCTTGGCCTCCCTCTCTGATTCTTTGAAGTACCTAATATATTGACCTACTCTGCTTCTGCTGTAGCATGTTCATTCAATACCTCAGCTAAGTCTTCATCACCATCAATTAAGTCATAATCTGGATCATACATATTGAGATCACCCTCTGCAACAGCATCATTTGTAACATGTTCACTAGTAGCTGCCTCATTTGTATTTTGCTTATTTACACCTTACACATTTGTATCCTCAGCATTTGTAGGTTCTGGCAGATCATCTTAATGAGTATTAGGCTATTCATGCACACACATGGTTGCAGGCTGTTCATGTACACACACATTTGCAAAATTGGGATCAATCCCTTCACTTGCCACTAAATTGAAACCTCTAACCAATTCAAAAGCTATGTCAACTGCAGATGAAATGCCAGCACCATGGTTTATATTAGTAGCTTGTGAAAAGCCTCCACTACTTGCATCTGCTGTGAATGATGGAAGCAAATTTTGTCTCACATTTCTAGCCCTTTGATTGTGTATTTGGTACAATTGGCAATGCAAAATTAGTTTTACCATCTTCATGCTCATCTAGTTCCTCAATAATCACACCTTTCTTTACTTGTGGGCTTTCAATTTCTTCTACTTGAACCTTAGTGAGATGCTCAACATATAAATCAACTTCACCAACATCAGATGCTGTCAATGCTAATTCATAAGCATCTGCATTACCACCAATCAATTTCAAACCATCCTTAAACTCTTTGTCAGGCCTCCTCCACCAATATCTTAGATTTCCCTGTACCCCAAGGTCAGACAAAAGTCTGTCAACTTCAAGGCTGTCAAAGGTATCTGGATCCAAACCCACCATGTGGTACACATCCCTATCAAAATAACCCCACTCTCCTTTGTCACCATTGTAATGTACATATAGGGTAAACAATTCCTCTGTTACAACAAGGCAAAACACAATGTCATAGTATACACCTATAACTAATACATGTAATTCTAAATTTCATATACACCTGTAACTAATACATGTAATTTTAAATTTCATCCCTACTATTACATGTAAAAAAATTAAAAGTTATCCAACTAGTTTCCAATTGCATAACCCTTGCCCAACCAATTGCCCAACAATAACAATTAAAAATTCATTATTGAAGATGTATTTAGTGGCATAAACAAGAAAAATAACAATTAAAAATTACTTATTTAAGCAGTATTATGTGGCACAAGACAAAGAATGATAAAAAAAATACCTGAATGTCGTCTTCCCATGATGTTGGCTGGTCCCCCTCAATTTCTTATCTCTGATAAACAAAAATTAACTTACTTTCCCTGTTTTTTTACAGAGATGTAGGGTTTTTACACTAAAACCCACTTTTAGACGATGGCGCCAATTTATCCCGCCAATCAACTACTCAATGCTTATATATTCTCTCTTGTCTCTTCTATGGAAGTTAGGCCAGATAGGAGTGAAAATTAGAGAGAGTAATTTTTGATAGAAAGTGTTGTGAAAGTGAAAGGAGGAGAAGTGGAAAAGAAAGGAAGGCCACACGCAGAAGAGAGAGAGAGAGGCTACAATGCATTCTGATGTGGCATTTAAAATTCAAAAAAAAGCTTACGTGGCAAAGAAAAAAGTAGTATCCGTTAGTTTTAGCTGCAAAGCCTAACAGAAGTATATTTAAGTGCATCAACAGCTAAGTTGAGTGATTTTTAAGAAAGGAAATTGAGTTAGAGAACTAAAGTGTGCATTGATCAAAAGTTGAAGGACTATGAATGAAATTAACTCTAAAATATCCCCTTTCCATTCCTACTTTTAAATTACATACAAGGTGGTGATTTGATGATAAAAATATATCAACTCGAAGGTTGGATATTTTTAGGGGTGAAAATATTAAATACGATACAATAACACGAAATGAATCAAATATAAAATTAGCATATTTGAATTAGAAGTTATTATGTTCGTGCCAATTTCATGTTGACCCGATTTTAACACTAAAATAATCGTGTCGTATTATAGATTGTTCCGTAAACTTGAAAACGACATATTTAACTCATTAACACATTTAACATAATATATTTTATGACTTTTAGAATATGTATATATAAATATTATTTTTAATTTTCTTTATAAATTTATATATAATTATATATAATGTAATAATAAAAATTAATAGGGGTTAATTTAATAAATTTGATAATTTTTAGATATTAAAATAAAAAATTAATCAATTTTAAATTTTAAACATCTTATTTATGTAGTCTCATATTACTCGTTAATTTAGATTTTTAACAAGATAAACTAGTTATGTTATATTTATATTAACCCATTATCATGTCATGGGTATAGAAATACGACTCACTAACACGAATTGTCACCCCTAAATATTTTTAGAAAACAATATATTATATATATCGTCTAAATATTTATGTTACTATATTCATATGAACTAAAATTAAAGTTTTTATGTTTCTAAAAAAAATAAAAATTATGATAATGTAAAAAGAAATTTATGTCTTTCATTTTGAGTCATTCACAGTGACGAATCAAAAAATTTAAGTGATGGGGCGAAAATTCATCCATCCATAAATAATACAAAATATTTTGAAACATAATCTATTATAATAAATAATACATAATGTATTACTATATTTCACTAAAAATATTATATTATACAATGTGAATGAAAAATATTTATGAAAATAATTGTATTTAAAACCATAATTTTAATATCCTTTTGAAAAAATATTATTCACTTAATTTTTAAAATTTAAATTTAAAAAGTCTAATATTGGAGGGGGATTAAGAGTACAAATAAAAAGAATTCATAGAAGTAGGAGTTAAATATAAAAAAGAGAAGAAACTGAAGATAAAAAAAATAAAAGAAAAGAAAATTATGGAGTTGTAGGGTAAAAATAAAAATTTTTAGGACAAATATACAAAAAATATGAAATTCAAGTTAAAAATTAAAAAAAAAAAGATATTAAAGGAAATTAAACATAAAAAATTTAAATTAGGGGGAGGGGCTAAATTAAATTTTTTTGGAGGGTAATAACAAAATAAGCAAAGAAAAGTAGGTGAAATTTATAAATAAAAAAAATAAAAAAAAAAGGCCCTTTTTATCATGTGTCTTAAATCAAAAGCTCAATTATCTTCCATGCTAAACATAATAATACTCCCTTCATTCCATTACAATTGACACTTTAGGTGATTTTATACAAATTAAGAAATCATTAAATATAATTGCCATTACAATTGACACTTTAGGTGATTTTATACAAATTAAGAAATCATTAAATATTACAATTATAGGGGAAAAAAAAAAGTAAGAATGACTAAGTTATCTTTTTACATAAAAAATAAAATATTTTGAACTTATTGAAATGGCTTGAAATTATTACAAACTCAATTTATAAAGAGTACCCATAAAATTAAAAAAAAAATTAATGTTTTATTGGTTATCCAAAATGACATATAAATCAAAATAATTTTTTTAAGGCATCAATTAGAATGGAATACATTGAGTAATTAATACATCTAAAAAAAAAATTATTTAAAAAAATTCTTACTCGGAATTTCTCAACACAAAGTTTATTCGTCTTTGGATCTTGCAAACTCCAAATCATATACTCTTTCTATTCTAAAATATTTTACTGTTTTAGAGAAATTTTTTGTTCCAATTTATTTATCATTTTTTGATCCGGGTTTGTTACTAAACAAAATTTGCAATTGACCCACAAAAAATTATGCAATCCGGACGATATTCGGTGTGACTCAATCAGTGACCTGGTGACCTCATAATTTCAATTTTTTTCTTTTTTTTACTATAACTTGATTTTATTTGAATAAATTATTATAATATGTTCTTTTATTTTCATTTCTAAAAATATTTTTAATTATTTTGCATTTTCATTCTATAGAATAAAAGTTAGAAAATATTCATTTTACTTTAATCCTTAATGTTAAATTAATTTTAATCTCTAAAATTTAATAATTTAATTATATTTAATTTTTAAATTGATATATAATGAAATATTTGAACTTATTTATACATTTTTTATATAAACGTAAGGATTAAAATTATTAAATCTCAATTTCTCTTTTTTTAGTATATAGTGTAATTCATGAATATAAAAGTTTAAAGATACATGAAATATTTAATGAAGTTATTTTTATTTTTTTTTATGCTTGTAAATTAAAATATCTAGTTTGTTAATTTTTATTATTGAGTGATAGTTTAATTGAGTGAAAGTTTATGTATTCCTAAATTTTTTAATATTTTATATTTATTTTATTATATAAAATTATAAATTATATATTTAATTAATTATATTGATCCATCAGTTCAACCATTGACCCAGTAGTTAAACCACTAACTCATTGACCTAACTTATAAACCGAGTTGATATCCTATCCGAATTTATAGTCCATGCAAATGAACAGTAAAATAATATCTATTCATTTATTAATGGATTAATTATTTTATTATGAGATTGGCTTAATTCACACGTCATAGCTTTATTTTTAAAGTTAAATTAATTTGTCTCTAAAATTCCATCCTACCAATTACCTAATTCCCATGTTAAATTTAACATAAAGAATAGAAAATTTTAAGTGAATTACTATTTAATTCATAAGGTTTAGAGAAATTCATTAGTAAGTACCTATATTTTGACAAATTTTAAAAATTAAATAGCTATGCATTCTTTAAATTAACGATTCATCTAATGGAATGATTAAATAGTTAACGGAATTAAATACTAATTCCATTGCAGATGAGATTCTCCAATTGCGCAACTGACTTTAGTACTGGTAATTTTTCTTGGTAAATACACTGCTGTTTTTTGCCAATCTGCAGCTAACTAGTTGTTTTCATCATCAGTTTCTCAAAGACACATCAATGCTCAATATCTGAAATTTTGCACTTGGTTTCTCATTAATGGCATAACAAAAAGAATAGAATAAAAGATGCATCCGTCTGATATGTAGTAACAGTGGCATTGCTCAAATCTTTTTATGTGTTTGAAAGTTTGGTCAGTCTCATTGTCAGTAACAAAAGAATGATTAGCTTCAATGTCTTCTCAGGTGGAATAGAGACAAGTGATGTTTTGTGTGGTAAAAATTGTACATTCCAATCATGAAATCCCTTTATAGGCTTGATTGTTTGGCTCGCAGAATCTTGTCTCCTCAATCGGAAGTGGAAGATGGGATGTTGGTGTTGGTAAATTTTGTACAGTCATATGGTCCTATCCCTTGGTTGTTTTTTCGTCTTACCTGAAAATTAACCACAAAAAGCTTAAATATTAGGCAAAAGATCATGGAAAAGAAATCTGTTGTTCTTCATAAAATTTGCAGGAAAGAGATTTGTTTGTTATTGTTAGACCATTGCCTTTCTCCACTATTCCTTCCCAAAACAAGTAACAATCCTATTAATGTGAAAGCAGACACAGATGAGCTAGACAGATCTATTTTCAACCCAGAAGCTAATGACTAGATTTACTGCTCAAGGGAAATGCATATATAACGTTAACCAGGGATGCTTGCTGTGTTATCTTCAAAAATTATTTTGAAAGGAAACATCTCAACAACTTTCATGATATATTCCGAACAAAGTTACACTGTTTCATGGTAGAATAAATCCCACACCTGTATCTACTTTAACACAGTCCATCTAGTAGTAAAATTGTGAAACTTGTCAAGAGTTAACGGAGTTAGGTGCTTAGAAAATTTAAAAACAACACAGTGCAAAAGAAAAACAGTGGACAGAAGATTTCCAAATTTTTTTTCAAATGTCATGTTGAAGCCAACAAAAGATCTTTAAGTTGGATAGAGACAGGTTATGAAACTTGAACTACTATTTAAAGGTATATAAAGAACACAAACTATAACGATAATTAGCATGCACAGACTTAAAAAAGCAATTTTCTAGGAAATAAGTTTGCACCGGGGACCAAGGACCAGGTTCAGGTAGAGACTTGTCTGGAGGTGAATTTTGTACAGCGCCACCTTTCTTGGCTAGAATTTCCTGCAGGGAACTTTGCATTAGATCAGAATATATTTTCGTCTAAAATTAATCTACCGTGTTCAAGTACCTCTCCAGCTGCTTCAAAAGCAGCTAACCATTCATCGGAAAAAGGAATAGCATTTGGTGGAGGTCTTACTACAAGTGCATCTTGCTTCTTGTCATTCACAGATTTGTTGCTGCCATAACATAGACTAATTTTAAAATGTACACTGTAATAATTCTAAAAGATTTACGGTATGCATATAGAGATGGTTAAAGAGTTGACAAGAGGAAACATGGCCTGCACACGTGCGCAAAACAGAATTAGATTAAGACACTTAGCAAAACAGAATTACAGTAAGACACTTACAGCCAGAGTGTTGCATCCTTAACTATTTCAGAGCACACAACACTGTCCAACCCATCTTGCAGTTCACTGTCATTACCACCATCAAGTTGGCGAATATTAACTTCAGCTTCCACTGACAAACCATTACTGTCTGACAAATCGACTTCTTCACCCTGCTGGATACTTCCATTTGAGGTGTTATTAGCATCAAAAGAATTTGCAGCCAAAGGCATCTGCTCTCCATTAGTCATGGAGGATGAATCACAACTCAAAGGACAAGCCTGATTGTCAAGCTCATAATCATTTCTGTATTTACAATCCATATAATATTCAATATTTTCAACTGATGGCTCCATGGATTGGTGCTCGGCATTTTTATCCACATTAAGACCAATATCACACATTGGAGGGGATATTTGAATGCAAGCATCAGTATGTTTTGAGTCACTTGGAAAACTATTGCCTGCTGAAATGGCATCTGAGACATTCTCAAGAGTTTCTTTCTCCTGAGATTTAATAGAAGTATTCATCAAGTTATCATCCGAACACAATCTATGATTTTCCTGAGGAACTTGTTCAATCATAAGGTCAAGATTTTGAAACTCAGGATGTTCTTTAGGCTGTGTACTGATATCATCAACCACTAAGGAAGACTTATCTGCCACTGAGGCACTAACATTACTATTGCGGCTATCAGTTAACAAACTGTCGTGCAGGGACTGTACTGGTGCATCTTCCATAAATACTTCATTCATCATGTTATCGACTCCAGAAGGTTTATTTTCTATGACTTCCCGTTGGTGTGGACCATGAGGAATTTCAGATGCACTTCCACCAACTGCACTGACATCTTCCAAGGATCTTCTTTCACCACACACCTCTTCACTCTGACTCAAAAATGGAGCTTCATGAGAACAAGAATTTATCGGCTTAGCCTGCTCTGCTGACTGTTCTTTTACATCATGCATACCACTAGTGCAATCATTAAGCTGTGTAGAAATGCTTCTTTCACCATAACAAGAATCATTTCCTGACTGTAAACCAGAGAAGGTCATTAAATTTGTAACTGAAGAATCAAATTGTTTGTCTATCACACTTTCCTGCTCACTGATATCATTCATCCCAGAAGAATCCTTAACTTGCATGACACAGCTAATCTGGGATGTGATATGAGGATTTTCAAGTTCCTTCCTACTAAAATCTCCACTGTTGGGGGAAAGGTTATTCACATTGACACTGCCAATGATGACTACATCAATCATATGGTTTCTGCCAATCCTTTCCAATGCCAAAGCATTAGCTTCATTACAGAGCTCAATGTCATGGCTAAAATTTTCAACGACTGGCTCACTATCTGCAGAAGCTGCTGAAACATTTTCCACTTCTAGACACCCCATCTTTCCAGCTGCATCAAGATCAGAATCTTGGTTAACAGATGATACTGAACAAAGTACATTGGAACTTCCCGATTCACCTCCACAAGCATCAGTGCTTGATTCAATAGATTTGACACTCTGAAGGACATCTTTATCCTGGGATTCTTTTCCATGCAATAAGCTACCATTAGAAAGTGGTCCACAATTATCCTGAAAACCTGGTTCTGTTATAAGACAGGAATTTGGAAGCTCAGCTTGTTCTGCAGATTTTGCACTTAGATCATCAATAACCATCAAGTTTGAATTATCCACTTGTGAAGCGCTCATTAAACTCTTGTCACTTTCAACCAACAGCTTGGCAACTACAGACAGCATTTGTGTATCTCCAGCATGCAATCCCCTACTCACGTGACAAATTCCAGCAGTGCCATCTTTTGTGGGCTCTACATCTGTACATAGAGATGGACAATACGAAGTTGCACTGCATTCTTGGGCTTTCAAACCAGAATCTGCAGCATTTGAACTATCGTATATATTAAGATCTTCTGAAGATCTGCTGTCCTCAAACATAGTACCACTGAGCCCCTGGTTCTCTACATCAACTTTGCAATTGTCATGATTCATCAGCTCAGCTTGCTGGGGACCCTGTGTCTTGGCTTTATTCGTTCTTCTTAGTCTATCTTCATGCACTTTTGAAGCCGTTTTGTTCCAGTTATTGTTCACAACTGCAGATTGAGACTCTGAACAGATATTATGATCCTTTATATAGGGATTGTACTGCGTGTCTTCCACATGTTGGTTCACAATTGTATTATTTGTCTCCAAAGGACCATTATATTCCACTGGTAGGCTAACAGGGGATGAGGAATGGGGATAGTCTAAGCAAGCACCAGTAGAGTCTGTAGTTCGGAGGCCAACATCAAGACTGCTCCTGTGATCATCTGTTTCCAATTGTTCACGTGGACCACTCTGTAAGGGCAACTTATTGTTATTGCTCTGCAGTGCTACATGCTCCATGCAAGAGATCTTTTCAATTTTGCATGCTTCTGCAAGATCTAGAGGTTGCGGATTAGCATCACCACAAATGTTGTGCAGCTGTTGCTTAAGATTCAACATACCATAACTCTCAGAGTTAAATTTCGCCTGCAATGCCACCTGCTGCATATTATTCAATTCCAAGTTGGATTTGTTCTTTTCGTATGAGGCAGCATCAATGGTCGGTGCAACAGAGTATGATCCACTTGAGCATGCAGGTATATTCCTTGATGGTCTTGGGGGCTTTTGATGAATAGGATTCAAGGCACCAGCTCTGCTAAAATTAGGAATAGTAGACTCTGGAAGATTGCACGACTGAGTGCCTCTCTGCGACAGGCTATGTGAGCCAGATGGTTTTGACTGCAAAGCAATTTCCAAAAATGCCGGTGGAAAAGGGCATCAGTTCAAACATTTTGAAACACAAAATATCGCTGTTTGATACATTTAACTATGTAATTTCTGAATTTTAATTATATAGTAATCCAATATTGTTTATATCAGCATACCCGACCAAAGAATCCTAGTGATGGTGAAGGCATTCGCAAGCCTGATGGTTTTGCTGTTTGAGGTTGCGTACGTTGCATGACTCCACCACTATAGCAAGCATTTTGAGAGAAAGAAACCAGAACTTTGCTGGTATTGCTATCACGGACAGTTGCCGGATGAGCAGCTGGATCTAGTGAATCTGGGACCACTTCTGAACTATTATTAACCAGACGAACCTGGGGAAGTTGCACATTGGATGATGAATGTATTTCTGGTATCGGGCTGATCTTTACCTTTAAAGAAATAAAATACACACATGTATTAGATAATGATGAAGCACTATTCAACAAAATTTTCCTGCCAGGTTTAGTCCAACAAAATTCTGATGGGTTGATTTACAGTGAGTGCAACTTCTAGAGTTTCAGGTTCTCACCACATTTCTTTTTACTTGCTGAGCTGTAGATTTTACAATCGATTTTCCATCAGGACCAGATTTTACATCATTTCCTGCAGTTTTTGTATTGGTTGAAGTGCCCTTTAGTCCAGTATTTTTCTGAGCATTGACTGCAGAATGCATCAAATACACATGTAATTACCAATTGCATCTGATGCAAAAGTGAAGATCTAGCCTAACAGAAACAAATCATATGTTGAATGGCTAAATCTAACTGTTCTGTGAAATATAATGCAGATGAGAAATTAAACACAGCAGTTATATTAAGAAACATAAATTCCAAAACTTTGAAAATGAATATACATAGACATACGCAAAAATCACCTGGCCGAGAAATATAATTGCTCTTCGAGTGGCTGGCACTAGTTATAGAACTTCTAGAAGGTTTAGAAACAACTGAAGGATTCTGCTTTGGTGCCAATGGTTTAGAAACTCTGGAATCTTTAGTCGCCACTTCTGTTGTGTTTGTGTTTGGAGGCCTTTTCAGAGTTCAGAGAAGTTAAGGTCAACTTTTACATCGAAACAAATAGATTAAGAAAGTCAAAGGAGCTAAAAGAAACTTATTTTAATCAGCAAGCATATTGATTCATACAAAAATAAATCTAAAAGGATATGAAGATGAGGCCACTGGTAGTGGGCAACCACTGCGCTTAGAGGCACTTCTATTAATATCATGAGCTGCAAGAACCTTTCTTTTGGCCTGAGGAGCATGATTTGAGGAACATCATGGTAAATTTCAACACAAGAATGGGATAAAGGGAAAAACATGTAATAAAATGTATGAAACACTAACCGCAGGAACTGGGCCTCTTTTATCTCTAGCTGGGGAAACAAGCTTTGGTGACAAAGTACCAGCAATCTTTCTAATTCTAGTTCCACCTGGAGTGCTTGAAGGCAACTTCTTGAATAAATTATCCTCAAGTGCTTGCAAATCAGGTGAGTCAAGGGCACTATCCAATTCACCAGATAATGATTCTCCGCCTTCATGAATAACTGATAACATCTCCCCACTAGTCTTTCCCATATTCCCACTAAGCATTGATAATTCCAAGGGATCCAAAACACCTAGCCAATGAAAAATATTGCCCTTGTTCAAAATTACAAGTATAAATTAAAACAAAAAAGAAATAAAAGTATATAAAAAAATTTTAGAAAAAAAAAAAAAAAAAAAAAAAAAAAAGACCTTCTTCAGTGAAGAAAGCTCTGTCCCATGCTAAGCTTTTCCTCAGATTGTAACCTCCGCCCTTTTTCTTCCTCTTCATTTGCTGTGGTTCAAGACTGAGTTTGGGCAATTCTGATTTGTTCAGATTAACATTTTCTTTATTCACATTATTATCATCTGTACTATCTTCACGCAATGAAGAGCTTGGTTTAGACTTATCCTCCTCGCACTTTATACTCTCTGCAAAGACATAATATAGATATTAATTAATTAATTACTCCCCATTCCTACATTCATTCAGAATTGCTCCATTTCAGGCAATTTAAACCCCTAAATTTACAATTTTCTAAATAATAATAGAGAAGCTCTAACCGATTGAAGAGGAGAGAAGAGCTGAGCGAGTAGATCTGGGAATTCGAAGAAGTGGAGAGCAAGAGAAGTAGGAGTTGTCGTTAGAGGCAGAAACGTTGTCGTTTTGAGAGATCTGTTGCATAGAAAGTAAAGAATCGTCTTCCCCTGATATCTCGATGAGGGACAGATCCGTCTCCATATCTGTTTCAGTAGAAGATTGATTAATGGATTTTTTATCAGATTTATGATTTAAACTGGGAAGTGAGAATAAATTTTTTGAATTTGTATTCAAAAGCGGGAACTG
Source organism: Reutealis trisperma (assembly GCA_947687605.1). NCBI lineage: Eukaryota > Viridiplantae > Streptophyta > Magnoliopsida > Malpighiales > Euphorbiaceae > Reutealis > Reutealis trisperma. The sequence continues at coordinate 321,328 of CANTUT010000112.1, forward strand.
TGTTTGGATGCAGAGAAAAAGGACAATAACCTAATATAATAATAAACTACTATAAAGATAACGTTGATATGGAATTACAATAAAGCCCATCTCTTTTTTTCTTTTTTAATGATAAACTATTTTTTATATTTTTAATATTTATAGTTTCTCAATTTTTTTTTTATATTTATACTTTTCTAATTACTTTTTTAATCTCTTTTTACGCTTTTAATATCTTCGATTTATTTTGTAATAATCATTAATTTAATAAAATTTATAATGATTTTGAGTTAGTCAAATAAATGGTTTATGATTTTTTTTTTTTGAAAATTTGTCTCATTTTAACATTTATTTTTTTTCAATTATTTTGAAAAATAAATTTAAATGTTAAATAGTATTAGATACTAATCATTTGCTAAGAGTATATTGCTTTTAGTTTAATGTATACTATTTATTATGATACTTTATCTAGTTTTGAAATCATGACTTATTTAAATAGTAATCTCATTATGCAAGTGTAATGAATTTTATTTAATATATTTTATAAATTAAATATTAAATAATATTAGATAACTAATTGTTTGTTAGAGATATATTTTTTATTTAATGTATATTGTTTGCTGTGACTTTTTATTTTATTTAAAATCCATGGCTTTTATAATAATAATAAATACTAATTACATTCTAAAAATATATCAAACTTATTTTAGATGCAAATTGCATACCACAAAATTACTAATTTTACAGTAATATATACTGTTTATTGTTGGTACTAAAAGAACATTAAATTTTAGTATAATATATATTATTTACTGTGATTTGTTCTTTTTTTAATAAGATATTAGTATTTCTAATTTTTTATTTTTTTTAAATTCTAAAATTGATGTTATATGCTTTTTTGTTTAGAAAAATCAAAAAATAACTAATTTAAAAAAAATAAGGAAATTAAATGTATAATTTTTATGAAATGTGAAGTATAATCAACACAAATTTTATAATAGGTATACCATTATATATTTTTTATATTAATCCAATCAACAAATAAGAAATAGAAAAAAATTGGGTTTAGACTAGGCTAACAAAATTGTTTAATAAAAGAGAAAAATATAATTATGATTAAAATTATTAATTGAAAATATAATAAATTAAAAAATTAAAATAGCAAATAATATATAATTATAAAATATAAATACACTGAAATTTTGAAAATCAATTTTATAAGATATTAATTAATTCTATTAAAAATTAATTTTAAATTTTATAAAATAAATAATTATTTGTCAATTAATGAATTCTCAATCAAATTTATATAAATATAAATAAATCATATTAAAAAAATTTGATAATCCTAACTTAGTAATCATTTGAATAAGCATTGATATGAATAAATCATATATTAAATACATTCGAAAGAAAAAAGATAGGACATAAATGAAGTGCATGAATTGAAATTTATAAATATTTTTTTTTTAATGTTTACATGCTATGTTTGAAAAAAAAAAACAAAACAAAACAAAACAAAACAAAAACTAAATGAGAAACTAAAAAAGTAATTTTTTCATATTTTTAGGCCATTTGTGTAAAAATTATTTTTTTAATTGAGCTGGACTTTTCAATTTTGAAATGGGCTGGATAAAGCCCATTAGAGTTTTTATTTTTCATTATTTTTTAGACGAATTATTTTTTTTTTTATTTTGGAAAAACGGATAAATTATGCGAACTAATGAACACTTATTTTAAAACAAACCTAATTGAAATAATAAAAATAAAATTTAATCGACTAAAAATTTTAATAATTATTTTTTTTTTATAATCACAAAAAATTTTAGTTTTAAGTGGTTACTAATAGGTATAATTTACCCAAAAGATAAATGTAAATGCAATTTGTAGAAGCTTGTATCTAATAAAATTCAGAGGTATTCACAAATCTCCCAAACTAATTTCATTTATTTTATATAGCAAACAGTAATCTCAAATATTGATGGTTTAATTTGATTTGAATGATTTTAAAATTGAAAGTTGATTGAATTTATAATTTCCATTTGAAAATTGCTAAAACAAATTATACTAAATTGTTATTTTGATGTTTATATTTCAATTTTGTAGCATTTTGATAAAAAAAAAAATAGTATTATTATCAGTGGTTGATCTAAAAAATTTAATTAATGAGAGCAATATATGTATGCACTATGTGTATATATATATATATATATAATTAAAATACTTTAAAATAAATAAATATATTAAATCTAGTTGTTAGTTCTATTTTTTTTTTCTAATTTCTTTAATGATTTAACTAGGGGTGGTCAAAAACTGGTCCGAACCGTTTTTCTGGACTAAATCTAACTAAAATATGGTTTTGATTTGGTTAAATTGTTAATGTGGTGTGGTTCAGTTCCAAGAGATAGAAATATTCAAGTTTCCATTATCAGTTCGATTATACTAAATGGATGACTGAACCAATCGAAATAACTGAATTATGACAACTGTAAACACCTCATGTCTATACTGCACCGTTTCGCCCTACTATATATTCATCCTTAACCTAACCCTCTCTCACCCTTTCCCATTTCTACCGTTTCTCTATAATTTTCTATCCTCTCACCTCTTTCCTCTCTCTCGTCTGACGTCTTATGTCTCTTCTATCCCTTTTCCATTCTAGCCTCTTCTTCTTTGAGGCATTAACCTTGACCCTTTCTTATTTTCATACTCTTTGTTCTTCACCTCTTTCACTACTTACTGTCCTCTAACACTTATCTCTCTCAGATTTTAAATATGTGTGGTGGAAGCCCTTTTGCTCAATTATACTAACCCTTACCCTTACCCTAACCCTAACCTAAAGTGGTGGTAGCTAGTGGAAGCACCTTTTTCTCATACCCTTCTAAATGAATGTTTCTCCTTTTTTAGTCAATCCCTAACTTTAACCTTAATATCCTTGAATACTGAGACAGTGAGACTTTGAGATATAGCTATGTATATATCTTTTATTCACTGACAGTCTGAGACTCGTTTATGAAGGAAGCTCCTTTCTCAGAAAATGATTCTGACTTCTAAGTCTCTTTAAAAGGTAAAAATTTAACCTTTAGGCAACAAATTTGTGACCTTCATTTATTTTATTATTTTTTTTAACAAATCTCTTCTTTTCCTTCTCTGCATATAAGGATCTAGCCTATAAAATATAGATCTATTCATTTCCAGAAAAACAGAGCCTTCGAATAGAGGTACTGATATTGAGTTTAATTTTTTTGTCTTCTTTAATATTTTATTGCATTTTCTATGAATTTTTTAGTAAATATGTGATTTTAATTTGGTAAATATATGCTTTGTGAAATTATTTTTAACTTTATAAATTACTTTCTAAACTTTTCATTATTTAGGGCTTAATTTGATATAGTTGTAAAAATAATTAACTGATAATTTATTTATTTATATAAAAAATATATTTTACTACTAAATAGCTATTCTATATTACTTATATTTCAAATATATATATTTATTTAAATTATTATGTACTTAATATATTATATGTTATTATTTCTATAAATCATTTACTTATTGTAAGGCCTCGCCCGAGCATCGGCCCAGTCCGCTAGAAGAAACCGGGATGCTCATTCGGGTTCAGACTTATGATGGAATCCGAACCCTCGGATTTGGATTTGTTGATTTTGAAAAATAATTTTTGGGAGTCGCCACCCTAATTTATTTTTAAATGGAAAAATTAAGAAAAAACTCAGTTAACTCCAATTCATTAATTTTTAATTAATTTGCCTATGGATAAAATCACTAATCTCGAACCAGGTTGAACTCGAGAACTAGGTTTTTGGTTTTAAATAATCAAAATTTGGCTCTTAAGTTTAATTTAACTTAAAAATTGGATTTCATGAATAATATTTATAAGATGATATTAAAGAAAATGCATGAATATGGCATAATATGAATGCATGGTGAAAATAAAATTCAACAAATTAATTAGAGAAAAAAAAGGGGAAAGGAGATTGATTGAAATTTAGATTTGAGATTTGTATTTAGATTCCAAACGTGCCTACGTAACTCGTTGAATTGGAAGCAAAATCCATGTAGTTCGTTCCACGGTTAAGTTGAGGGATTTAGGGGTTGTTCAGATTGATTGATTTGATTTGGGTTTGAGAGGAAAAGGCTGATATCTTGACTTTTAGTGGGCGGAAGGTTTTACCAGATCGAAATTTCGTTTTATCAGGACCAGGTGATTAGATTGATTTGAGGGATTAACTAATTAATTAAAATGATTAATTAACTAATTAATGTGATGAAATGGATGGATAGATAGATGGATTAATTAATTAAAAAGATTAATTAATTAATTTGGATAAAGGGTGAATTAAGAAAAAGGATTAATTTGATTTTTGAAAAAAAAGTGATTAATTAATTAATTAAAAAGATTAATTAGTTAATTAATTGAGTTATTAAAAAAGAGTTTTAGTTAATTAAAAAGATTAATTAACTTGGTTAGGGTGAGATAATTAATTAATTAAAAATATTAATTAATTAATTAAAGAGTAATTAGATGGAAAAAAAGAGAGAAATTTGAGGATAGCAATCTACTCAAATTCAAAAGGTGTAGACAAATGAGGGAATGGGTAGCCTATTTATAGGCAAATGGGGTTGAGGATAATTTAGGTAATGAAAATGTGAAAATACCATGAAATGTAAGGTTAGAAATGGCTGAAAATTGAATTGAAATGGGTAAAAAGGTCATTTTCTGTGCAAGTGGAGCCCACAAGGGCCAGAAGCTCGAAGAACCTGGTGCGCGCTGCACCAGGCCTGTGAGGGGCCACATCAAACATTTGCAGCACGTCGCAAACAAGGGTTTGCGACGCCGCACAGGTCTAATGCGGCGCTGCACAGGTCTAATGCGGCGCCGCACTCCTGTTTTGCAGCAGCCATGTGTCACCTGGCATGTTTTTTGAGATTTTTTTTTTAGAATTGGTTGTTGATATGGAGTTTGGAAGATTTGGATGTCTGGTGGCAATATAATTGAAGTCTAAAAAATTTTCTTTCGGTGGCGCTGCCCTCGAACCGCCGCACCGTAACAGCTCCACGTAGCGTGTTAAACTCAGCAAGTGCTAAGGTTATATTTGGATGATGAGGGTGCAAAATTGAGAGTTCACACTTATTTATTTTATAACAAATTTATTTGCTTTAAATTGTTTAATTAGTAACTTATTTATGTTTTAATTATTTGTTATATTTATTTAAGTTATGGTTTATTTTTATCCTTAAGGTGTTCTGTTGCTAGAATTATCAATTGATTTATAACTTAAAAATAAATTGTCAAAGGGCATGTTTATCCTATTTCATTTAGACACTCAATATAAAGGTAACTAATTAACTATTTAATTTGATTTAGTTTAATATATATTCTTTGATTTCATAACTCTAATACTAATGTTGTTTTGAAATTTTATTTTTCTGTTTCAGGGTTTAAGGTTAAAGGGACTATTGTTTGTGGTACTGTGACTCTGTTGCTTTCCTTATTGTAATCACTGTTTGAATTGTTTTACTTATATTTGGACTATTTGTTGTGACATAAATATTAATATTAATAATTAATAGTTACTAATGTGATTCCTGAATCAGTTCTTTACAGATATCTAATGAGAGCAATGGGAATGGATCCATTGGCAGCAATACCGATGTATCCAGTCCTTTTGGTGGAAGCCTTACTATGCTCAACATAATATGGTGGAAGCAACTTAAGAAGCAACAACTTCTACACTACATCCAAATAAGAAAAGGAGACAAATAGAGAGCAGACTCCTGTCTAGAACCACTTTACTAAACAACATAACTCTTAGGGTAAGATGGTAAGTGTCACATGCAATTACTGTGCTAAGTTTTATGCTTTGAACCTAAAACCAATGGCATTTCTAGTTTGATAAACCATATGCTGAAATGTATAAAAAAAAATCCTACAAGTAAAGATGTTAGACAAAAATTATTGGTCCTTTCACCTGTTACTTCTGATTCTATGAATTTGATTGGGGATGAATATGGGGGTGGGGGGGCGCTAACGGAGTACGTACTTTAGGGACTTGGAAATTTTTCTAAGTTGCCACTAGGGATGCTCTTACTTATATGATAATTGTTGATGAGCTCTCTTTTAAATTTGTAGAAAGGGAGGGTTTTATGTACTTTATGAATACTACCTGTCTTATATTTAAAAGCTCATCTAGAAGGGTTGTAACTAGGGACTATTTTAACAAGTTTTTGAATGAAAGAACAAAATTAAAAGTTTTTATTAAGTCTCATTCTCAAAAGATCAATCTTACTATTGATATTTGGACTAGAATGAAAAAGAAAAATTATATGTGTTTGACTACCCATTTTATTGATGATGAGTGGAAGCTTCACAAAAAAATATGATCTTTTATTTATGTGTCAAGTTATAAGGGTGAATATATTGGCAAGGCCATTGAAACATGTTTGCTTGATTGGGGCCTTAGCAATATCTTCATAATAACTGTTGACAATGCAAGCTCTAATGATACTATTGTTTCTTTTTTAAAGAAAAGAATGCTTACTTGGGATGGAAGTGTCTCCAACTGAAAGTGAATGCTTACTTGGGGTGGAAGTGTCTCCAACTGAAAGTGTTTGCACTTGAGGTGCATTACTCATATTTTGAATTTGCTAATCACAAATGGGTTGAAAGAAGTTAACCCATTTATTAAGAAAGTTAGAGATTGTGTTAGGCATATTAGAAACTAACCTGCCAGATTGAGAAAATAAGGAAATTTTAGAAATGCTTGATATTCAAGATAAAGCATCTCTTTGTCTAGATGTTGCAGCTAGGTGGAACTCCACCCACTTGATGCTTAAAACAGCATGTAAATATGAAAAATCTTTTGAAAGATATGAGGAACAAGATTTCTCAAGTAGTTCAGATTTAGGTGAAAACAATTTACCTTATATTATTAATTGATCTACTTGTAGAAAGATGTCTAATTGCCTAGAGTATTTTTATAATATGAAACTTAGAATATCATATTCTCTTTATGTGACTACCAACACTTTTTTTTCTGAAATATCTAAGCTCCACTTTATGTTGAAATCACTATGTTCTAGTCATGACTTGGAACTTGCTTTGTTAAGCCAAAATACGAAAAGCAAGTATGAAAAATACCTGGGGATCCTAAAAAGATGAATAAGTTGATTTTCTTTGCAAGTGTTTTAGACCCTAGGGAGAAATTTGAATACATGGAGTATTCATTTGAACAAATGTATGGCTTTGACTTAGGCGGAAGTCTGTTTGTTGGGTTAAAAGGATATTAATGATCTATTTAATGAATATGTATAGATGTATAACCCTAAGATTCCTTCTTAATCAGATTTACAATCCCAATCATTCCAATTACAATTTGATTCTTCTTCTATTTCCAAAATATTTTAACTCAAGTCCAAATTTAAATAACATAAAATGGGAATGAGAATTGGTGGAGGCAAACAAAATGAGTTTCAAATTTATCTTAATGAGTCAATAATGATGGAGGACAATCTTGATTCATTAAAGTGGTAGAAGTAGGTTTCATATGCTGTTTAAACTAGCTAAGGAAGTGCTTACTATTCCTAATTAGTATTGTGGCTTCTGAGAGTGCTTTCAGCACAAGAGGAGAGTTTTGAATTATTTTAGGAGTTTTTTTACTCTTAGGATAGTGAAAACACTAATATGCTGTCAAGATTGACTTAGAGTTTCAAATAAGCCAATATTTATTGAGGAGTCCCTTAATGAGCTGGAAAATCTTGAAAAAGTGCAAATATTTTATCTATTTTGTTTTATGTATTATGCTGACGTTCTATGAATTGGTAAATATTTGTATTAAATTACTTTTTAATGTTTTAGAATTGCCAAATATGAAATTTGGCCACACTATTGCTGGCTCAAACTAACAGTCTTTCTGTAAAGTCATTTTTTGCTTCCTTTTATTCCTTTGTTATTTGATTATGTATTATATATTTGGTGGAAGCCTTTGACTAATATAATTTTGTATGTCACTATGCAGATGCGGACATAAATTTTCTTTTTTGCATATACCCCTTATTTTTTATGCAGATCAAAGTTTGATTTAATTGGTTGGGCAATTGCTATTGTTTTTACATTGGCAACCTATGCTTTAGCCAGCTCTCCATTTTTTGGGAAAATTTTATAATATTCTCTAATCTTATTACATTTTTGTGACTCTGTTTAATGCTACTTACTTTTTTGTCTTACTTGCTGTTGTTTGTGAAATTGGAGGCAAAGGCAGGTTGTTACTTTTGTAATCATTTCACCTCTGGTAAGTTTTGTTAGTATTGGAAATTGGTTTTAGCATTATGGCTCTAGCATTATGGTAAGTTTTGCTCTGTCGTTATGTTTTCTGTTTGGACAATGATGTGATTCAAATTGTTTTGATTACTGAGATTGAAGTATTATGATGTACTAACTTGTGGAGACAATCCTTACTTGTTTGCAACCAGAGTCAATTCTTGTTTATTTGCAGCTAGTTAGTATGACATTTTTTATATGATTGAGCCTTTTGCTTTGTATATTTTTGTTTTTTATTTGGGCAATGATAAAACTCACTCTTACTAAAATTGAATGAATATCTATTTTGAATTAAATACTGGCATGACAAAAAATATTAAATGGTTTGCAGTTTTACAATGCAGCTAGATTAATTTAACCGTATTCTATATGAATTTAAAAACTAAATTTGAGCCAAAAATTTATTTCTATAATGCAATTTGTTAATTTGCAATAAATAAACTGACTGCTTGTATTTGTTTTGTAGGAGTTTGGCAATATACTTCCTGATTATACTGTTTATAGTATACCTTTTTTTTTTTTTTTTTGTAAAAAAGGGGTGGGGTAGGGCTTTAAATTTGATGAAATTGGAAATGTAATATTTAAAATTCATGTTTTATATTTTTATATTTTTTTTATTAGTATTAGGTTGTTAACTATCACTTAAGTATTTATTTTTATTTTTAGTTAAATTGTTAATTTATTTAAATTTCATAAAGTGTATATTTTAATTTTTCAGTTTATTTATTTTGTAGTAAAGTTAAAATATGCAGTTATAACAATGTGAAAACTGAATAAATTAACAATTTGTTTAATTTTAATTTTTCAATTTTTTTGTCAAAGAAAAAAGGATTTGGAAACTAAATAAGAAAGTCCATTAAAAAAGGGCCCAATGGACTGGCCCAAATTGAAATTAAAAACCAAAATCGATCCAAACGGCCAACTATTACAATTAGAATTAATTCGGTTTCAACTATTACGATTAGAATTAATTCGGTTTTTTCGCTAAATTAAGTGCGATTCAGTTGCCAATTCTAATAAATTTCAGTTGGTTGGTTTCAGCTATTCTAGGACTGGATTGAACCGAACCGAACCGACCCGACTGATGTACATCCCTAGATTTAGCTACATTAAAATAATAATTTATATTTAAACTCAAATTAAATATAATAAATAATTAAATGGATCATAAAACAATTAACACATACCAAAGGATTTTCAAGAACCCAAGAGATACAAGAATTCGTCCCCGGAAAAAAAAAATCATAATCTCCTACTCGTTTAACAGGCAACTCGAACTAATTCAAGCCAGCCAGCTACTACTGCATATCCTGTAGTATTTTACCATTTCCATACTATACAATATAGAGTAATTAATAGAATATAGGAGTAACAACATTCAAGAAAAGCCAAAAAATAAAAAATTTCAAGCAAGCTCAGCAGGAGGATCTTAGAGAATCTTTACTATGAAGTCAGGTGTAAATTTTGTGGGACTAAAGAATTCATAAATGGTAAGTTTTGGTCATGGGTATCCTCGAGCCAACTTGTGCATTTACCAATATCGGGTCCCCATCTGGAAGCAGTAAGGACATACCTATGCTCGGCCTACCACAATAAGGTAATGTTTGGTAAATCATAATGAGACGTAATGTAATATAATCAAATATATTTTTAGTTTAAATATTATAATAAAAAGGCATTCGATTATATTGCATTACGTCTCATTACGGTCTATCAAATGTACTCAAAGTTCATAACATTAAATGATTACACTATCATCCAAATATGGCATTCGTATCTTTAACTCAATTCCATACCATATTAGTCCCTATATATATCATGGAAATAGGAAATAGTTCTAAGATATCTAACTGATATATTATGACAAATAACAAATATTTCAGCAGATACAGCAACTCAGTAATATACAAAAGGAAGAAGATCATATATAAATATACTATATAGAAAGGAAATTCTAGAACCAAAATCTGTTTAAATATAACTTACAAACTCTAGCTGATATTGCAACCCTCATCAGAAGAGGCATTGTCATCTGAAAATCCTAGAACATATGCTTCCCCTTCATCTTCATCACTCTCAATATCAGCATAATTGTATCTCCTTTCTATATATGCCAACGTTTGCCGCCTTTGCAGGCGCAGAACATGCATTATAACGTCCGGGGAAAGAGTTACCCGTGAATGGCCCTCTCTGCCTTGCCTATTTGACTCCATAATCTGTTCACAAACAGTAGACAAGACACAAGCACCATTAGATTCAAGGTTAATCCCACTAAAGTAGACATGACAAACCAAGATGCAATTATTTCCTAAATGTAGCTCAAATTAGTACCTTGTCTACATTGTCAGGAACTGGGGGAGCTTCACTTGCCAAGGGAACCCAAAGCTTCACATTCTTTTCTATTCCACAAGTGGCAAAAATAGGCATATGTGGATGGGGCTCAAGTTGATTTACAATATGCCGATCACCAAACATCAATCGCACAAGCTTACCACCTTTCTTCTTCCAAATAAATATATGGCCACAATCAGAACCACTCATTACATATTCATCATTAGGGCCAAAGAAACTCACTCCTTTAACCGTCTGTGAATTTCTATGACCCAAGTAAACTTGTGGCTCATCAAGTTTCTGCAAATCTTCAGAAGGTATGGACAATGGGTTAGATCCCATTCCCATATTCTTCTGAAATAGATAAATAAGTTCGTCATTGTAAGAAACTAACAATTCACTAGTGTTAGAGTAAGCTAATCCGGTGATATGCACATTTTTAGTCTCAATCAGGTGATGGGGACAGAGTGTCTTCACAGGCATATCCGAATTAATGGATGCATCCCATCTACATTTTCTTATGTCATAAACACGGGCATATGAATCAGAACCTCCTACAGCAAAGTAATTTGGATTTCTCGGGTCAATTACAATAGCATTCAATTTTATACTATTTGGAAGCTGTCTGCTATTTTCTGTGAATGAAGAGCAATGGAAAAGCCTAGTAGCAGACCAGCTGCGCAGATCGAACTGCAAAAAAGAAAATGAAAAATCATATGCCAAACTAAAACAAACAAAAGAAAAAGACTTTCCAAAGAGCAGCATATCATAAATGCAACCAACATGTTGCAGGAAACCATCTTCACCGCAGCTATAAAGTATATGGGGACTTCCTGGCTCCACAGCAAGCTTGTATACATGCCCTTGGTGCTTCCCCAACTCTGTTGTATCAACTTGGCCATTTTCCAAGACCTGGCCAAGCCTGACCTGCAGGGGCAAGAAAGTGATGAAATATAGAAACATGAGGTAGTTTATGAGCAAACATTCAGAGTTGAGACCAATTCCAGATTGGAAAGGATAGAAGGCAGTGACAAGATAACAAAATCAAAATAATTGGAGCTAGCATAAAATTAAAGGGTTTCTTTCCAAACAACTTCTATGGGCAAGCTTTGGCACAACTAAAAGGTTGCTCCTTTGTGTATATAAGGTCACATTTTTACACAACTTCATACAATAATGAAAAGGGCAACGACTAATTAGAGCTTGAACTGGGTTTAAACTCGCAACCTCACAGCACAGAGACACTTTTACTGATATGAAAAGGACATTGACCATTAGCATATATGCTGCACCAAGTAATAGAAGAAGATATTCACCTGGCCATCAGCTGAAGAAGTAACTATTCTCCTATCATCACTGAATGGCATGATTCGGGTCTGAAATATATTTTCAGAGTGACCAGAAGGATAAGAAATTGTTCTTCTTTTAGTTGCCCAATCCCAAAGCATAACCTGTGTGTCATCAGAACCTGACACAAGAAGGTCACCAGTAGAGTTAAATTCTACTGCGTTTACACAACCCTCGTGACCAATTAGCTTCCCATAAAGATTGATTTGCTTCACAACTTCCTGCAACCCAGAGGAAGCAAGATATTCAACTTTAAAATAAAATTAAATGGGTTCAATATCAAAATTCAAACCCACAAACACACAAAATTTGAGTTGATTACTGACTAAATTAGCACTTATAAACATTATTTCAATCCAATCATTATTCATATAAACAATAAGCAATCAGATTTAGCAACAGTAATTGATTAAAATTATCATTTAAATACAGAGGAATTGGGAATTAAGCAAAGAAGTCATAAACCTCAGAAGCAGAGAATCGGGTAGTGAAGTTTCTGGGCTGAGACAAACCCAATTCTCTCTTGCAAATCTCTGAAAAGCCATTTCTAATTCCCTTATAAGGAACTTCCATCTGCTAGTGAGAGAAGCTTTTTTTATTTTTTTCCTTTCCTTTTCTTTTTCTTTTGAAAGAGAGAAATCGTATTAGGCTGTGGAAAATGAGGTAAACAGAGGAATTTTTTTTTTTTTTTTTTTATATACAATAATAAGATTTCTTTTTTAAGTGTTAATTACAGAGAGAAAAAAAATTACTATCCAAAAATTATAGAATGGTTTTTGTTTTTTTTTTTTCTTTCTTTTTATAGAATGATAATGGTGTCTAGTTTTTTAATCATGATTTTGAGAAACTTAGTATTTAATTTATTTTTAAATTTAAGTTTAACAAAAAAAATAATGAAATTGAATTTTAGATCAATAAAAAATCAAACTAAAACGGTTTATGTATATATATAGTTTGTAGAATTTGGATTTATTATTTTATTAATTAAGTACTATTTGATTGGTCTAATCATTTATTTTAATATTATTAAAAATAAAATATTTCAAATTCGAATCTCCGTGAAATATTTCACAAATTTAGAAGAATCATTAAAAAAAAAGGAAAGATTAAACATGTTTTAATTCAATTTAGCATACAAAACTAACTTCTAAAAAGTAATCCAATAATTGATTTCTTTTCCTTCTGTTTATACTCAATTTTTCCTCCTTTCCATCCAAAAAAAGCTTGTAAAGAAATTGAAAAATTGTTTGCTGAGTGCGTATCGGAGGAGGAGGATAATGGTGGGGGAATCCATCAATTAAAAAGAAGTTTCTGAAGAGAAGTTGACACAAGTGGCTTCAGTAGAAAGTAGACCTAAATTGATTTGCCACCAAACAAAACCCATACACATGTGGCTTTGGACTAGCTCAATCAAGCTACTGCTGGAAACTGGAAGATGAATCACATCGCAAGAGGAATGGTCGGACCAAATGTCCCCTCTCAAAAGGAAACTTGGGTTATTGCGTGTAGCGAGGTACATTCTCATACTAATTTACACGTTTATTGAGCCTACGTATCTTGTCCAGGCCGAACATTGAGTCAATTTTCATTGATTCCTAAGTTCAAACTAAACTTTACCCAAGTGCTGTTGCATCATGATGTTGATGATGATAATAACAACAATAATGAAAAGCTGATATTAGAATGAAAGTAAGTACTTCTCTTTGAAATTCTATAAAATAATGGTTTACAAGAATGGAACAAAAGTATGATATGGCTGTGATTCATCATTACATCAAGGATGAAGTTCAAATTTATCAGAGGGCCTCATTCCCTGCAAAATCCACACTAATAAATCTGCTTCCAAAAGTACTATTATCCAGGAAAAGACTACATGGTGTATTATGGTTCTCCAGCTCCCTCTTTACAAATGATTTCCCCGGAAAGAAAAAAAAGAAATGCCCCCCTTTATCTCTCTCCAAGAAAAAGGAAAAAAAAAAAAAAAAAGAAATACAACATCTATTGGCTTGCCATGGCTGTAAGCAAACCCTTTTATATACCACCAAACCCGAAGAATATGAGTCAGCATTTCACATTTCTAAGTTAAACCCGTGCAGCTTGATCTCAGAGCAAAAAGGCACTAATACTCTGCCAGCTGAAACAAGGTTCTATCAGTTTTCATCTAAATAGTTTCTATGGTTGGAAAAAAAAATATATATCTGCTCTCTTCTTACTAACTTCTCATCCAAAAACAGAAAGGCGTGTTAAGTTGATTAATCATCATCCTCAGTTATCAAAGCAAATGAGAAAGGTCTGAACTTGTAGCCATCGCCATTGTAGAACTTATTTTGGAATTCCACCCAATGAAGACGCAAGGCATGAAGGAATGCACTCAGCGACTCCATCATGAGTAGTATGAAGGCAGTGGCAAAGGCAAAAACTGAAAGCCCCACTAACCGGATTACAATATTGTCATACCTGTAATAACAAATAACCCTTCGTATCATCATAAAAGAACATGCAACCCTATGTGCAAGTATTTTGTAGACTTTTACACATTAAGCACATGAATAAATATCAGAACTGAACTCTTTAATGGACAGATTAGATGGCTGAATGTCGAGACATTTAACTGATCTAATTAGATTATCATTTACTCCTGTTACCAAACTCATACTCCACTCTCTAGAGTGCTGCAATTTCAAAACACTTCCTCTATTCAAGATTCCAAAGCATATTAAAATCAATAATAACAGAGAGATAAATGAGCACATCCACCACAAAAAAATGGATACACCATATTGAAACAGGACTATGAGTCCGCTATCATATTGAAAAATCTGCCTGAATTGGTTGACTGGAATGGAAGCCAATGAATGCAAAGCTTGATATTTTTTATCACATGCACCACAAAATTTAGGATACAGCTTTTTACTTCTGAATTATCTGTGTTTAATAGAACAAATTGTAGAAAGAATGAAGAAGAAAGAGTAGCACAGAGGGGCAGAAAATATCATGCAATATATTTTGCAAATAATTTTTACTTACCCCCAAGCAAGGAGGAGGACTTTCTCATAGAAAACCGTTGACAACTCAGAGTGCGCCAAGCTGCAATGGCAGCAACAAGTTTAAACTAAACAATTATGAAATACAAGAAATTTAAACCAAACAAGCAGAGAAAAAAATCATGGCTGCACCTCAAAGCCCATAGCCGAAGGTATGATGCTGTATTTGAGACTGCACCCAGGACAAACTCTATGGAGTGTATCATTTGGTGCACAAACACCTCACTGAAATTAAAATCATCATGATGTGCTCGTGCAGAGCCAGGTTCCATATCAAGATCAATCTCAGAGGTGCCAAGAATCCCATAGGTCCGACCTTGAAATCTCTATTTAGTATAACCAAGGAAAAAAAAATTTACAAAGTCTCCAAATCTGTCAAGCGAACTTGATTTATGGTACTGCAAATGACTTTAATGCCAGAAAAATGTAGATTTGCAGTCCACATAACCAGACAACCAGTTGAAGATCACACATAATTCAGCATTTCAATCAAAAGCACATGTCATGAACAAACAAAAGCAAATTGCCAAGTCTCAAGGATTGTTTAATACCCAATGACCCTCATGAGATGTGTTTAAATACCAATAACTTTTAGGCACAATTCAACCAAATCTTAGCTGTACATTTTTCCATTCTCCAGAGTAAAAATTCAGAAATACCTAAATAAATAAATATAACAGCAGCCTAAGTAAATCACAAATGATCATTTAACATCACTTCAATTATTATTTTTATGGTGATCTATAAAAAAATTCACTACAAAACACAGAAAATGGAGAGGGGAAAAAAAAAAAGAACCAATAACTGTGTATGCGCACCTCTGTGTAAAGCTTCTTCAAAATAAATGGTTTAGGGAACAACATCCATGGAACTGCAATTACAGCCAAAAGCAACAACAGGATCTGCAAAAGTCAAATATCAGCTGATCATTTTAACAACATACAAACAAAGAGCACATGGTTGGCAAAAAATAGATAGCGTGATCAAGTTCATACCTGAAATGGTCTTTGGCCCCAAAACAACTGATTCTCACCAAGATCCTCAGTGGGACTCAGAAACATGTAAATCATCACATGATAAAGGTCTGCCTGAGAACCAGAGCACCACTTGATAATAATGAGGAGTGAAAGGTACCCAAAAAGGGAATTCAGAAAGATCATCTGTGGCACAAACTGATACCTAACACCAAGATACACAATAAGGTTCATTGTCTAATTTGCTTCAGATGACATGGCGACTGATGGAGGAACACAATAACCCAGTGAGGGCAGAGGAAGAGGTGGGGTAGAGGGGACAAACAAACCTTATATCTAGTGAGCTGCCAAAAAAGCGTGCATTGAAATAGCTTAATATGATTCCTAGGTTCATCTGAGCCACACCAAACAATATAGACATTTTCATCTTGAGAGAGTTCAAAAAGGGCAGTTCTGAACGACTTCCACGCCAACTGGGATCAACACCAAATGGATATGGATCTCGGTATTTGATTAAACCCGCTGTCTGTGCATCACTGATTAAAAGATACAAAATAAACATTGCGGCTGCTAAGTAACTGAAATCATTTAACTAAAACAAAAATCCTATATGATCATATCAGATAGCATAAAATAACTAAAGCCTTTATGAATAAAGAGAAAAAGGTAACAAAAATAGTGCAGGAGAAAACAGTAAAATGTTATTCATATTCTGATCAAACTTCAACAAGATTTATTCAAATCTTCAAATATGATCAAATTAACCAATGGAATAAAATTGAAACTAGTTCGTTCATCCATATCAGTATTCAATTAATTAAGCTCTATGAAGGGCAAGGTTGACTTTGAGGATGATACATTATGCAGTAATCTCTTTTCTGAAGATACTAAGCATGCATCTCAAACATAATGTTCATGATCCATTAGTAGTTGATATATAAATTACATGTCAATTCCAATAGGATGTCAGGCACCTGAGAAAAATTTAGCAACAATTCCAAACAAAATAAAGAAATTCGCATCACACTCCAGAAGCATAAGCCTTAGAAAAGATAGCAACAAATAAAGGCATTAACTATGTGAATTAAAAATTAAGAATGTTTCAAGCTAATGCCACTTGCAAATCTAAAAAGAAACAAATGGCATGTACCTGCAAGTAGTGTCTCGACATTTGTAAGCAGACCCACCAAATATGTGAAAAGGAACAGAAAAGAACTCATTGTAAATCAGCCCACAGTAAATTGAAAACAGTGCCATTAAAAGAAGTACATAGCGCCCACCAAAAAGCATCTCCATAAAGCTTCCAAGTTTCTGAGAGGAATCATGTATACAATTAAAGTACTTACAGATCAATGCTAAACATATTTAGAAGGAATAAAATACAAATTATTAGCATCATAGAGGATCAGAAAGAACAAATACAATATCATTATGATGCAGACAAGGAAAACATCAAGAAAAATAAAATTCAAAGGACCAAGAAATTTTGAATTTTGGTCTAATATTTACAATTTTAATACCCAAAGGGTATTTCTGTAATTTCTAGCATTGCTGGAACAGTAGTTAAAATTTATTTAGTGTCTTTATTTTATTTTAAGTTTGACTTAGGAGTTTTAGAGTGTTTAGTATTTCCTAGTTAGTATTAATTTGTTGTCCTAGTTGGAGAATTAGTGTAGGATTCCTAATCCAAACATGCTTTGGATTAGTTTCAACTCTATAAATACTTAGACTTGTAATCATTATTATTACAACTTTCAGATTCAATAAAATAAACCCTGCATTATTGCTAAGAATTGTGTGACTCAATTCAACCCTAGGTGTGACTCCTAGACCTTCTAAGTGTGATTTTTAGAAGTTTTTTCCCCTTTTCCTTTCCTTAATCCTTGTCCAGATCTGATTTTTATAAAATCAACCCTGGATTAATTTTAACCCTTTAATTTTCTGAAAAATTCAAAGTAGAACAGATTATCTAAATCTGTCCTACATCACATTAGCATCACAGAGATCAAGTAAATCTTTCTAGAAGCATAGGAAATAAAAAGAAATAACCATCACAAAGTGCATTTTTGGATTGACCTTGTAATGATTTTATTATTAATCAAATTATACATTCTTCTTGTTGCACCGATGCAGTTAGAAAGTTCTATTTCTGTCAACTATAATATCTCCAGCAACCTTTCTCAGAAAATTAACCTTTGACATCAAAAAACTTTTTTACCTTTCATACAGAACCAAATTTTTGTACATACATTGGTCAACATAATTAATGATATATAACATGATCAAAGCATTTTTGAATAAGTTTTAGGTCATTAGACAAGTAAAATCATTTGAACAACTAGGAACTATTTCTTCAAACAGGATAATTCTCTTCAAAATGTTAATACAAGAATTTGAAAGTAAGCATACCTGAGAACTGAGCTTACTTTCCCGAAATATAAGGACTAAAGCACCCATCAGCAAGCATATTCCATGGCCCCAATCCCCAAACATTACCGCAAAAAGAAATGGAAAGGTAATAACTGTATAAACTGCAGGATTTGCTTCTTCATATCTAGCAACACTGCCAAATAATCATTGTGTTAGTTCTTTGAGCAGCTTAATGGACAATGGATACAAAACAAAATAGAATGACATATGTAGCATGTAGCATCAATGATAGAGCACGATGGCAAATCTGTCCTACATCAATCAACTACGAGATGAAGCATGACTATGAGAAATTCAATGCAATTGGTTCAATTCATTGACAACGTGTACCATTGGCTACAAGATGAAGCATGAATTAATCATCAACTTTAAGCAGTCTTGCCTACTGAAAACGATACATTGTCCCTTAAATTAACTCTTATGAGCGGGACAAATCATGCACACAACTCCCACTTTTAGGCCCATGCCCTGCTAGAGAACTGTTTATATCACACAGAAAGCCAGGAAATAAAATGAGCTGTCTGCACTAATATCTATTTTTCACAAATTTAAACTCTGTGAAACATTTCACTAACAAATATATGCAGCAGGATGAGATTCTCAACTCGCTCCTTAAGATCTTTCTTTACCTAAATTACCATCACTTAATTATAAGGTTATTTTCAAGGAGCCCTGCTCTAAAGAAACTTTTTTCCAAAATGAATAAAAACAAAAACAAGTAATAAAGAACTAACCCATATGCATCAACAATTTCCTGAAATGCATTAGTGAAACGATTTGTTCTGAAATATGTAGGAGGTGATTCTATTGCTTCCATCACATGAAATATAATGCCCACTTGTGAACTGCTGTCAAATGTTGCTCGTTGCAGTGCCTCCTGAATCTGTTCAATCATAGCATGTCTTCACTTAGGATGATTTAAACTTGCAAAGGTGTGAGACAAAGAAGAAATGAAACATTGATAACATAACCAAACACCATAAATCTACATAAGACCCAAATGATTAAATCATATAGCATCTAAAGTACCTGAGCTTTTGCAAAAATAGGGCACCAGCCCTCCCCGACAAGACATTTCTTTGTAACATCAAAATTCAGCATATTCAATGTATCATATGCAGCTTTCTCCCTCTTTACCTGCAAATTTAGAGTCAGTGATATGTAAACTTGCGATCATAAATACAAAAACGTTCAGATCAACCATTGATCAAACAAACACAGTAATTAAAGGACCACATAGTACAGGAAGTCCTACCATGTTCATCCATTTTGTTAGCTGGTACCCAATAGAACTAAGGGCTTTATTTCGGTGGCGAATTCCAGCATCCAAAGTGGCTTCCAATTCAGAAAGACGTGACAAAACCTGACATCAAGAGCCAGAAAGTTCAGCCGGCATAATTGAATTACAGTCAGTGACCAAGTGTATAAGAAAACATTAGCAGACACCTAGCAGTTGGGGCATGGCTAGACCATTAACAATTGAAAAAACATGTGGACTAAGCTAGCAAAAGGCCCATCAGTTATGCAATTTTCTGATAAGAAAAAAACAGAATAAAAGCAGCATACAATTTTTCATCAAAGCAGGCACACTTACTTCTCTAGTTATTTGCCTCTGTTTAGTTATATCTTCAGGGACAGGATAGCAATTTGCTCCAAATGCTTCACAAATTTTTAAAATTTTTGTTCTTGCCTGTTCCCCCGAGAAAAAAACTACAAATACTGTTTTTTCAACCTGCAAAGATAAACCCTGGAATCAGTACTGATGCGCAAGATTCAATAACTTCTTCCTAAAAGCAACAAAATGGAGCATGACAGAGTGAAGACATCATACTATGAAGTCAAATGGCATTCACAGCCTTCATAGAATATAATTAATAGAAATGGAACATATAAGGCAAATGGGTAACATGGAAAGGAAGAGACCGTTTCAGCCGACACAGGATCCATAATTTCTTCATCAGCTGGTGCCTGATTGAAAAGCATATTGCCCCTTGTAGCACGAAATAACATCCTCTCAAACCTCAGGATTTTGGACCTAGGTATGATACCACTGATAAATCTCAATCCAGACTGATTTGATGGTACAGACCTCAATTCCTGTATAGTGCATAAAATCACATGAATATAACAACAGCAACAGAATTTGCTCAAAAAATCCAATGCACAAGGGAAAGAACCTGTTCAAGTAAAGATGTCATTTCACCGAAATCGTTGTTTGAGTACACAGTTTCATTTAATTCTCTTTCCTCAGCAACTGCATGACTATTACTTGATACAAGAAAACCAACTGCCTGGAATTGCCTCACAAGAGGTACATACGAGATATAAGGGAAAAATTTCACATTAGGGATTCCATAGAAAGGATTTATAGTTCAAATCTTCTTCCAAAATAAATAAACAAAGACACAGCAATGATAAGAGGCTCTGCGAGATTCAATTTCTAAAGTAATTGTTATAAGTAAGCTTACATAAAAATAAGTGAATATGAGTCTGTGATTCTTGAAGGAGACAAATTGCCAATTAATCAAGGTACTCTTAAATTTTATTTATTTATTTATTGCTGATAAGAGACTTCAACTAACATATTGTCCGGCACAACAAATGACCCACGCATTGGCTTTCACTTAATAATCAAATTTCAATCAGGTTACAGTTCAAAATTCTTCTACATGGAACTAACAAACTTGATCATCATGGAATGGCGCCGGATAAATGAACTTTAGTATATTATAAAGCCAACTCAACACCAAAGAGATTCTAAAGATTACCTCATCCATGCGGCTTTATCAGAATATAGAAGTAGGACTCTGTTGTTTATTCATTTCTTTTGACTTATCGTTTATTAAGATTAGACATATAAGCCACAAGACCTCTAGCCTAGTGGAATGCGTATTCATCACATAAGGAATCATCATTATCCTATTAGCAATCAGAGAACCAAGCTACAATTTTTGTGAACAAAATTCCTGGCGAAAATACTTAAGTATACAAAAGAAAGGGGGTACAATAATTAAACTGAAAAAATAAGAATGAAATAAAAAGCACATGGTAGCACATTCTGAACCAGTAATTATTACAAGTGGACAAGAAGGGCGAAGAAATTACCTTTTGCAACACCATTTTGAACTCTAAGAGTTCATTGTATGATTGTTGAAGTTTCTCACTGTTAGAGTTCATCTCAATTAGCTCATGTTCATGTTCAGCAAGTTGTATCTGAAATTGGATTAAGTACAAAAATATAATAAATATTATTAGACTCATGAGATGATAACCCTATATAAATGATTAGAGTGTATACTTAGGCTAGGGCCTCTATTATCTACTAGTTTGCAGCGATTTCTGGCACCACCAAACTCAAAAGGAGAAATATAGAAAATAAAGTCACTTGTCATACAACAAGCATAATGATGTGTGAATGCACCTCTAATTCCTCTAGCTCAACATCCGGTTCCATGACAGGATGTGCTGAAGATAATAGACCAGCTTTATTGATTTGATCTTTGAAAAACCGTAGCTTTCTTGACATCTCCCCACATCGCTTTACCTATGAAAAATATCTCCACCGTTAATGAACGTTAGTCAGCAATTTCAGTTAAATTTATTGCCAACTGTGATAAGTGAAAATAAATATTCACAAACATAATGAATGGTAATCAACTATTGCAGTGTATGACATGCAGTATTACAATAATTCTGGATAATTGATGAATTGTTTAAAAGCAACTTGGCGCAATATTCTCTATCTCATCCTTCAAGTACTTCGGCTTCTGGTACCATGGAGCCAATATAAGAGCAGGAGTACCTGTCTATCTTACAACAACAGTGACATGGTCCAGCCCCTTGTCTAGTAGAAATATTTAAGGTAATGGATATTTCAGTACTTGCTGCTCTAGGCTTCCAATTAATCCACCCTTCTTTTAGTGCTGAAATCTACAGCCAATGCTTCCATCCTTTCGTTAAAAAAAAAATTACGATCTTGAACCCTTCTAATCAGTAACTTTAAGCAATATTAGCATTGAGGAAAAAAGGATGCACAAGGTTTAATGGTTCAAATTCCAGAGCAAAAGAAGACTTAAGATAATTATACTTTGTGGAAAGAATAAGGGTTTTACCTTTGAATAACTAAAAAAACGGGAGGAAAAAAAATGCTGAAGTGTGATTTTAATTCCATATTATATTTATCATAGAGAATGCATATGATAAAGTCCTGAAACAGCCTCCATGGTGGATTAT
The DNA here is from genome assembly GCA_947687605.1 of Reutealis trisperma. NCBI lineage: Eukaryota > Viridiplantae > Streptophyta > Magnoliopsida > Malpighiales > Euphorbiaceae > Reutealis > Reutealis trisperma. The sequence continues at coordinate 344,004 of CANTUT010000112.1, forward strand.
GGAACAGGAAAAAAGCACTTGTCAGTTACATACATTCAGATGGTCAGAATAATGAGAAAGATTTCCGTATCACAGTTTGACTGCACCAAAGATCAGCTTTGAGTTTGTATAAGGAAAAACTATAAATAAATTTGTGCAATCCAACGAAAAAATGCCTTTTCAAGCGTTGAACTCATAGAGGAAATACCTAATAATTCAAAAATTGAAAACTCTGGGTGTTTTTGCAATTTTGTCCAAAAATTTTAATTTTGTCAACTTTGACTCAATTTCTAAATTTACTAGCAATTTTGCGCAAATACTCAAAATTGAAACAAGAAAATATTTTATTAGTTAGTAGAATAAAAAAAAAATTTACACCTTTTTTGTTTCTTTCCTCTATCCTCCCATTCACCCTTTCCCTCTCTCTCTCTCTCTCTCCAACACTCCCCCTCCCTCTCTACCTCCACCTGATGAGCTAGAGGACACAGACACACACACACATATATATATATAGACATCTATGTACATATATGTATTTAGATGTATGTATGTATCTATATGTATCTACATGTATGTATCTATATGTATATGTATGTGTGTGTATATATATGTATATGTACGTGTGTGTGTGTGTGTGTGTGTGTGTGTAATGAAATTGCTGAGTCATTTGCCAAGTTTATGTTCTTGTTTGTGGGTTAAGTGTCTCTGTTGATGACTTGAGGTTCTTGGTGAAGCAGTACTTGATCAAGAGGAGCTGCGATGCCACACACTGTTACAGTTTTTGGGTTTAATAGATATAAAGAAGAGGGTAGCAGAGATGAGATGGAGGAGGAGTTGGCAAGGACCAAGCAGGCTCATTTTGATGAGAGGGCAGGGATGGTAGGGAGAGAGGGAGAGGGAGAGAGAGGGTTTGGAAGGAGGAGACCGGGAGAGTGAGATAGGAAAGAAAAAGAAAAGTTGTGGATACGTTTAGTCACCAGGCCTAGAAGAAAAAGAAAGTTAGGGTAGGCCTAAGACGAAATAATGAAGAAGGACATAGTAAACCCATATCTTTCTGAAAATATAACCATAAATAAAGCACAAATGTAGAATAGAGGAAAAGAACCATACAGTTGATCCTCATTAGTTTGGAATAAAAGTTTCATTAAATCAATTAGAGTTACATGAGTGCACCAAAAGCGCTTTGCTGATTTTTCACGTTTACATGCACAATGGAACAAGTATATGCATTTAAGACTGAAATTTAAAGAAGCAGGGAAGGGAGGGGTTATTTTATCCTCACTACAAGACCTACCAGTATACAAATTCATATTTGCTACTTAGATTGTCGAACTATGAACCAATATCTGCAAAGGACATCACAATCTAAAAGATTTTGATTACAGTATAAATTGTTGTAAGTGCCAAGAGGATACCTGATTAACAAAAGTCCTTTGGAAAGGGCTTTTATCAGCATTTAACTGCCAAGGGCGAGAAATAAAAAAAAAAATGATATTAGTGCATCTTCCTAGTACCCAGTTATCTGAATAGATATGCAATATGTACTGAAAAACTAAAAATGTTCTGAAAAAACTATATTATAGGAATAAATATTATTGCCAATAGTTATTATAAATAAAATGGGCAGACTTGTAACAACACACTTTCACAAGTATATTTCCTAGGTGCCAGGGTAGGCATGTACCCGCGCAGCTCAAAAAGCTCAAAAACAATAAAGCAGTTCTATATAGATTACAGTTATTGAGAGAGATGAAATAAAAAAGACTGTTTAGTTCTTCTCACAGTTTTCATTCGTAAATGAAAATAATTTAGAAAAAAGGAACACTAATTTGCTAGAAATTTGCAAGTGCATTGACATATTAGAATATTTAAGACAATCTGACTATAAATAATATGACATACAAAACATCTCAAAAATGTAATACACGAATTAGTGCCCATGAAAATTCACAAAGCGATCAGCCATGCCTAGTGATCGTAGATTACATATTGGACAAGGTCAAATGCAACCACACAACGCCAGTTCAATTTAGGTGAATCAGATCCACATTGCATCGTGTGCTACATCCTCCAACTCAAGATGATAAACAACGAGTCATCACTACCGCTTCCAACAATTAGAAACCAAAAAAATACAGCTCTTAGTGATTTAGTGAGTGTACTGTATATGAAACTAACTCAGATAAGTTATAAACATACTAAAGTTACACAATTAACCTAGAAATGTATTTTTCAAATCAAATTTGGAAACCAATTGCAGCAAAATGTGAAATAATTTTCCTAGAAAATGATTTCGTCACAAAAAAATGCAAACAATTGGCTCTAAAACAGGTTAAAAAATGCAAAAATCGAATTAACAGCGAGTCGGATCTGAGTTGAGAAAAAGACTACTTACATCACGGAATTGAAGAAGACCAAGTTCACCGAGATAAGAGATGGCACGGTGAGCGGACTCAACAGGAATGATTAGTTGGACAAAAGTCATCTTCTCAGAACGCATCAGATCCATGGGCGGAAGATTTTCTATGAACTGGTCCATTTTCTCGAGAACCATAATGAAATTTTTTTTTTTTCGTTTGGTTTGGTCCTAACTTGTTCCCTCGCTGAAAAGAAAGGGAAGAAGAGAAGAAAGGTTCGTTGGTGGATCTTTTTTTTTTTTTTTTTTTATGATTATAATTATTATAATAATAAAATTCAGTAATTGACTAATGACTCAGATCTGAAACTAAACAATTAATTCTCGTTCTTTTGCTTTCTGTGTTTAGTGCGCCGTGCGCTTATGTTATGTGCGTTCAGTTTCGGTTTTTACATTGCCAACTGCCAATCGGAGAATTCGCTTTCCTTTTTTTTTTTTTTTTAGTTTTTTTTTTTCAGTTAAATTGTTGATGAAATCGAAAATATATTTTGAACACAATAATTAAAAGAATTATTAATTATTTTATATTTAACTATTTAAAAGATTAAAAAAAATATTAATTGCTGAGAATATAACAAACTTTATTGTAATAATTTTTAATTGAGAAAAGTAAATTATTATTATTATTAACTACTAATTATAAAAGAAAAAAAATCATTTTTTTATTCTTGTTAAACAGAAAATAAATACAATGATATTAGAAAGGATAATTATTTTTTTCTTTTAATCTGTTAACATCTAAATAGAGATAATTGTTATCTCTTATCTCCTCTTTTTTTTATTTATCCCTCCAATCATTCCATAAAAATTAGTAAAAAAAGTACTAAGTTTTGTTTACTATTGTTGTTAAATGGCAAATTATATCATGAATTTCTATTTAAGTTGCATTATAAACTTGCAATCAAAAACACATCGCTGACCAGTAATTTTTATATCATGTGTGTCTTTTTTTTAAGTGTTTTTTTTATTTTTTAAATCAATTGTTTTCTAATTTTTTGAAATCAAAATTTTTTAAATAATATATATATATGTGTGTATGCGCGCGCGCGCTCATATGTGTGTAAAAATTTCAGATTCATTACATATAATATACACGTTTATTAGACAGCAGTTAAATGTTCATTTTAGTGAATTCTCTAGTTCATTGTAATAAGTAGTAACATATAATTATCACATCATTTTGAAGGTCATTACACATAATATAAATATTTATTTCATCATAATTGTAGTTTTATTAGAATAAAATATAGATTTCGAACAAAATAAAAAGTTACAACAAATAATATATATTAAATAAAAAAGTATACTTTTAGTAAATAATTAATATCCAATACTGTTTAACATGTAACTTTGTTTTTAATAAAATTGAAAAAAAATAAATGTTAAAAAAAGATAATTTTACAAAAAGAAAATTATAAAATATTTATAAATTATAAAATATTTATTGGATTAACTTAAAACTATTGCAAATTATATTAAATTAATAATTCATTTGTAAAATATTAAATAAATGATTCATTTGTAAAATAAGTCTAACAAGTTAAAAATGAAAAAAAAATTAGAAAAGTATAAATATAAAAAATTGGGAGACTATAGGTATTAAAAGTGTAAAAAAATATAACACATAGGATTAATTCCTCTATTTTATTTTGATAAGTTATTGCATTGCATAAGCCCAACCAAGTGGGCACCAACCTCTTCAAACTGAGGCCACAACTCATAGGTAGCCACTAGCCAGCCTCCTACAAGCAAGCTTACAAGCCCGCCCCATTATACGTAGTCTTCGTCCATCGCCTCCGGCCGCCGGTCATTTCACATCGCCGGCCATACTCATAGAGAGAAGCAGCAAAGGTAGAACAGCTCAATCAATCGCCACGCTTTATCCTTAATTAGCTCTGTAAGCGGTTTCAATTCGATAGCGATCTCTTATATAGTTTTAAATTCTGAGGAACTGATTATTATTATTATTAGTATTATTTTGAGGGATTTTTTGCCCATTTTACTTAGGGATTTCGTTTGCTGAGAAAGTGTAAGAGAAAATTAATGGGAGGCACAGTTTTTAATTCCAAGTATTTGTTTTGTAGAAAAAAAAATTGTAAAAAACTGACTAAATTCACTGCTAGATTGCATCAATTATTTGAGAAAAAATCTATAGCAAATCGGACTAGGATTGTCTGAGATTGAAAGGTCTTGTTTTTTTATTGGCTGGAAGGTTCGTGAGGCTTGTTCATAAGCCTTTGGTTCAGTGCCAGGCTGAAAGAACTCGAGTTCGAGTCTCAGCCAGAGGCCAAACTTACCAAAAAAAAAAAAAAGGGCTCTTTGGTCTTGGTTATTCTCTACCTTCTAAGGCTTCTAATGGTGTTAATTCCATACTTTGGTAGTAATTCACGGGCAATATTGTGTTTATATATATATATATATATATATAGACAACCATATAGCTGTTTTAAAGTTTTTTATGACTATAAAACATATCAAATTTACCTTAGAAAAAAAATTTCAATGGCATCTATATATATATATATATATATATATATATATATATATATATATATATATGCCATAGAAAATTTTTTTCTAAGGTAAATTTGATATGTTTTATAGTCATAAAAAAACTTTAAAACAGCTATATGGTTGTTTTAATCCCCTTCTTGTAACAACATCTAAAGGGAAATATAGTTTTCAACTTCTGTCTAAACGGACTATTAATTATGTGTTTGAAGGTCCATATAAAGCTAAGCAACATTATTTTCTTTTAGGCAATTCTTAATAGCAATTTAAACACCCTTCAGAAGCAAACAAAATTTACCATGATATTTGTGAATGCCACTAGTACATGTAAACACTGAACATAATCTCTCTGGGTGCTTGGTATTGCAATTGCAAAATCTTTGAAAGCGTACTCCGTTAATTGAATAGTAAAATGGCTGTTAAAGCCTTTAAAAAGAGTGTAAGAGATTGCTTTCTACTTGCATTAGGTATCTTTGTTTAGAAGTAGGAAAACTTGAACAACTTAGCAACAAACAATCTTGCTGTGAAAATCTCTATATTACTTTCAAAAATGAAGATACATGGCGGGATAGAGGTCGGGGAGGAGAAAAGATCATATGGTTAAACTAGTCATGCAAAGAAAAAATCTGTCCTTTGTATCCAACTTGGTGATCTGAAATGAAAAGTTCTTGTTTAGTTGGTTGAATCCTTTTGTCTATGCTACCCTAGCCCACCAACCGGTTTCATGCAGATAAAATTTTGCTGTGGCACTGCTTAACAGTTTCGATATTCTATAATTTCCTTGAACAGATAACTGAACATGTCTTTGCTTAGACAACTTTTAATAACAAAACACGGTTTTTCTTATTTTACACATGATAAATCATTAACTAAAATGATTGTGAATCTAACTTGGTTGAGGTGTATTTGATCTGGAAAATATATAAATATTTGCAGCATGGGAAGATCTGGAGCTGATGAAAAGATTCTCAGCTACAATGATGTTGTTCTTAGGCAATCAGACCTGGAAATCCTCAGTGGCCCATATTTTCTAAATGATCGAATCATTGAGTTCTACTTCAGTTATCTTTCTTCAAACCATCCTTCAGCAGACATCCTGCTGGTTCCACCTTCAATTGCTTTCTGGATATCAAACTGCCTGGACACTGATAGTCTCAAGGATTTCGTAGACCCCCTCAAGTTACCAGATAAGAAATTCATTATATTTCCTGTCAATAACAATGAAGATGTGAGCCTTGCTGAAGGTGGATCACACTGGAGCCTGCTTGCATATGAGAGAAATGCTAATGTTTTTGTTCATCATGATAGCTATTCAGGGATGAATAAAAGGCACGCTTTGCAACTTTATAAAGTTGTTGTGGGATTTATAGGTGTCTCTGGTCCAGCGGCTCCTGCTAAGTACATGGAACTTGCTACTGCACCTCAGCAAGTCAATGGTTGCGATTGTGGCTTATATGTTACATCTATTGCAAGAGCCATATGCAACTGGAATGAAAACTGCGACCAGAAGGACAGAGATGGCCTGTGGTTTTCTATTGTCAAGGAACAGGTTACGCCGGTTGCTGTTGCTAGGATGCGAAATGAAATTCTACTACTGATTAGAAGTCTTATGGCCAGCAAATGAGTCTTGGTCATCAGGGAAATGCATGGGATTTGCATAAATTTTGACCATGTTAACAGGACATGGAAACAACTCTCTTTTCTCTCTTTTTAGCAGGGGGCTTAGATGGCATTCTCTCGAGTTTGGGAAACCAATACTACTTTACTAGCGGTCACAATATTGGTTTTGAAGTTGTATTGGTCACAATATTGGTGTGGAAGTCTCTCTTAACAAGTTCCATATTCAGAACACGCATGAATATTTTTCCCTCAGCATTTTGAACTTGCTGCTTACTGAGCTGCAATTGCAAGGAATATGAGCAATAGTTTTGGTAATTGTTGTAAAATCCAGCAGGAATGCAGGTCCTGATTTGCTATTTGCTTTGAAAATTTTAATTTGTGTGTTTTGCTCAAAGGCAATGTGTACATATATATAAAGCAGGCACAAACTTGATTAGAGCTTGGTATTTGGAATACATTAAACGCTTTTAAGTGCTAAATGGATGTCACTTCATGGGTTTAAATGCCAAATAGATATAATTAATATAAATTAAATGAATTAAAGTGCCATATGCAATATATTTTTATATTATGAATGTACATTTTAATATTTTTTATTAAATACTTATGACATTTATTTATGTCAATTTAAAAATAATATTTTTTTTATGCGACAACACTAACTTAAAAAAAATTTCAATTTATTTTATTTTATATAATTGTTTTACTTTTATAATATTTATAAAAAATTTGACATATAATCGTGTTATTTTAAAAAATATTTAATATGATATGAGAACTTTGTTTTGTGTAAGGTAAAATAAAATAATAAGAAACATATAATATTAAAATTATGTAAAATATATAATTCTATTGATAACTATATAAAAACGATAATTATTGTTCTAATGAATATAATTTTTTACAGCATTTTAAATAATTTTAACACATTTCAATTTCAATTATTTTATGTAAGAAAAAAAGGAGGATATATCAATAATATAATAACCTAACTATGCACATATAATGCATTATGATAATTCAAATAAATCATCATAATAATTAAAAAATAAAAATACAAAAATAATATAGCCTTTCAATTATTATCACTTGAAAAAATTTGTAACCCAAATCACAAACACAACTTTTATGATCATTGTGAAAAACTAAATGTATTACAAATATAATTATAATATGCTACCTACATAAATTAAAAATATTAGTTTTCAATTTTATCAAATATTATAATTTAACAAAATTTATAGACTAAATCACCAATTTATAATATATATTGATTAATGATAAAAGACTAACTAAAACAAAAATGCTTGTGATAATTAATATTTTTAAATAATAACATATTTTCAAATTGATATGATAATGATAATTTAAATAAATGATTATGATATTGAAAATAGTAAATAAAAATATAACAACAATATGACCTTTCAATTATAATTGCTTGAATAAATTTGAAATGTATGATCATTATGACAATTAAATATGTTATAACATAATTATCATATGTAACATAAATAAAATTAAAATTTTTAATTTTTAGAATAATTTAAAAAATATATAACATAAATCACGAATTTAAAACATATGATATATATATATAATGATTGGATATTTAATTTATACTGTACTTTCAATGTAGTTAAAGGAATTCAGAAGATACTTCACATCTTCTCCTTTTTGTAAGGGGAGGAATCATTTTTTGTAGAAAAAAAAGCTTATACACATAGCTCGCTGGAAGCTAAGAGTCTTATAGCCAACCATCCAAATCTTTGTTGCCTGACTATTCCTGATATGAATAGAGTAAGAGGCAGACTTTATCTAAAATATATCGTCTTATAGTTTATACCTTTACTATATCCCCTCTTTTATGAGCTATACTTTCTGTCTTAGCATATACCCTATCGTTTAGTCTATATCTCAGTTATATGTCTTTTTATAGGCCTTTTTATTAATTGTATTTCCTTGAATTGACGTTTAGTTTGTAATTGTAATAACTTGATTTTCTAATTATTTTATAAAATCTTATTTTGTACGGAGATATATTACATTATTATTTTCTTTATTAAAGCTAAAATTGAAATTTATATTTTTATTAAATTTTTTATATTTATATGATTTGAAAAATGTATTATTAATCGTAATTTTATTTAAATATTAATTATGTAAATATAATTGAAGAAAGCACTTACATATTTAATTATGAAAATATTATGATGATTATTTTTGAGAATTTATATTTTGATAGTTGAATATTAAATTTTAAGAAATTTTAGAAGTTAATATTATGTTCAATTAATTTAAATTATATTGTTAAATATATATAAATTTTAATTGGAAGTTTTGGAATTTCGTTATAATCATCATTATTGTTATAAATGATTTTACATTAATTGAGATTTCATTATATAAATTAAGATTATTATTATTATAATTGTAATAACTTGATTTTCTAATTATTTTATAAAATCTTATTTTGTACGGAAATATATTACATTATTATTTTCTTTATTAAAGCTAAAATTGAAATTTATATTTTTATTAAATTTTTTATATTTATATGATTTGAAAAATGTATTATTAATCGTAATTTTATTTAAAGATTAATTATGTAAATATAATTGAAGAAAGCACTTACATATTTAATTATGAAAATATTATGATGATTATTTTTGAGAATTTATATTTTGATAGTTGAATATTAAATTTTAAGAAATTTTAGAAGTTAATATTATGTTCAATTAATTTAAATTATATTGTTAAATATATATAAATTTTAATTGGAAGTTTTGGAATTTCGTTATAATCATCATTATTGTTATAAATGATTTTACATTAATTGAGATTTCATTATATAAATTAAGATTATTATTATTATTGTTAGCATAAGTTTTGATATATATATATATATATATATATATATATATATATATATATATATATATATATATATATATATATATATATATATATATATATATATATATATATATATATATATATATCGTGTTTAAAAAAAAAAAAAAGAGAGAAGAAGGGGGGCTTTAGCACATCTAAATGGTTGGAAGTCAGCCAATCATATGACTGTGTGAGAAGCAACGGACATAAAAATGGAAGGCTGTGAAGCATAAAGAGAGAAAGAGAGAGAGAAGGAGGCTGGCTGAGCTGATTCCAACCATCGCAATGACTAATGCTAGGCGAGCTTAGAAGAGGCAGTAGCAGTAATGGACGATGGCACAGCGGGGAAAGAAAGAAGTTCTGGCGGCCAAACCTTCAAATTGAATTTTCGACTGATTCTGGCAGCCAATTGGAGTGAGATTGGTGCCGTTCAAATCCTTGTCTCGAGGGCTTTCGATCGATACCTATCTCATCTCTTGAAAATCACTGGAAGAGGATATAAAAGAATGGGAGGCCGAAGTTTCTAAGGTATTTCCCAGCAAGAGACCGGCTAGTGGCAGCGAGTGGTATTGATTTCTGAACTCCTAGCGTCTAGACGAACATAATGGTGTAAAGATCATCCTCATCAGCCACAGGCAATGGTGGCACTTGGGGTAGATCTAGCATCTCTGTTTCGTCATTTCAGTGTGATTATCGATGTTCGTTCGATCAGATTTTATATGAGTAATTTCGAAACTCTTAAATTTTAATTATTGTTGAGTTATATTTATTAGATTTAATTGATAATTCTATGAATTGGATTTTGGATTGTTGGTTGAGATGATTTGTGAGTTGGAATGAGCTAGGAGGAGTCATTTGAAGTTGTGTTGAGTTATGTGGGTTGTTGAGATTATTTGAAAGTGTTTGTTTTCTCTGTTGCTTTTGGGTTTTGTCATAGTTTAGGGGGAATTCTGCCGAAATTTAGGCAAGAATCTCAAGAGTCGTTTAGTTATGTCTTGATATGTGAGTCATTCTTTTTCTAATTATCTTGTCTGTTATTCAAAGTCGATGTCTGTGGCATCCTTCTCTCACCAAGGGTCTCACTTCAGATAGATGTCGTTTAGATGCATCGTCTACTAGGTGAATGATACTCTCTAATATATTATCATTTTTTTTATGCATTTGCATTTATTATATGTATATTATGCATTATTATTACTTAGATGCATGTTAACATTTGATTGTGGTTTATGCATTGATATTCGTTATTACATAATGATTATGATTAACGGATGGGATCGGGAGAATACAATATCACTTAGGATTTATGGATATGATTATGATGAGATTGAGAAGATGAGTTATGACTGGTGTATGCAGGCTGAGCATACTCATCGCTAGGGTTGCATGGTATAGACCAATGACAATAGAGTCTATTGGACATAAAAGACTAATTGTTAGATTAAGAGAGCCAGTATTAGGAGATCGGCTACCCATATTGAGATTTAGTGTGGTATTGTAGACTGTATTCCATCTATATTTGTTTATTTTTGTAACACGTTACACTGGCATAAACATTAAATACTTATTTATAGGACGCCTGAATAATATGTTAATATCATTCACTGAGTTGAATGCTTATTTTTGTTCAAATTATTTTTCTCAAGTTGTGGAATGAGCCATGAAGATATGTTTAAATTGAATATTTTTGCCTTTCATCTTTCGGCAGTGAAGTTTATATTATTACTAAGTTATTGACTTAATTTATATTAGTCTGTATATTTATATCTTTAGTACTTTGCAATGTTACCTCTATTACTTGTATTCTGATTAATTATTAGTTGTATTATAATATATCTTTTGAGGTGATAAGTTTTTGTTAAGCAAAAACCAATTATATGGTATTTGATATTTGAAATAATAATTGAGATGTTATGTCAATGTGGTTTTGATTTGAATTGGTATTTTAAATTAGATTTGCTTAACATATGGGCCCATAGCTTTATCTAATGTTAGTTTTATCATTTTGTATGATATCAGACTTATTACAGGCACTAGTATCCACGTGCATCACTAATATTCCAGTGCTGGTCAGATGCCCTTGGATTCGAAGCGTGATAATAATGTACTTTCAATATAGTCGAAGTTTCTAATCCATTTTTGATTCACATAGTCCAAGGTAAGGGACTTGGAGGTTGGGTCGTGTACATGTGTGTGCATATATGACATTATAATAATTTCAACAGGTGATTATAATATTTTAACAAAAATTTAAAAATAATACAATTTTTATCCTATTTTTAATTATTATCATTTGAAAATAGCTGTAACATAAACCATAAACTAATTTTAATGTTCATTATGACAAATTAATATTTTTGAAACATAATATAATTATGAGTTCTAACCTAAACAAAATTTAAATTTTTAATTATTATAATTATTATCAATTAATAAGATTTGCAACCTAAATCACCTATTTCTAACATATATTTAAATTTTTTCTTTTTAAGTGCCTGTGTGTTTGTATGAAAAAGAAGGTATAACAAATGAATAGATATAATTTTTATATTCTTTAAAAAAAAAAGCTCAACTTGATAGCAAAAAGGTCAGTTTTTCTTTTCTTGATTTTTAAATATTTTATCATATATTTTTATCCAATTATTTTTTATTTTATAGTATAATAGTCTTTTTTTAATATATTTTTTATGAATTTATATGTTTACAAGTGTTAAAATATAAATAATAAAATGTATATTTTATATTAAGTAATTAATCTTTAATTGAGAACAAATTCAAATATGATTAAAAAATGTATCATTAAAATGACAATTCTTGGTTGAATGTTTAGATGTTTAGTTATATTTATTTATATTTTTGTAAATTTTTTCCTATTTTTTTTTAATGGGTGAATTAATATTTAGTCAATAAGATATGATCTAATTAATTAATTTATTCCTCTTTTTTTAAAAACTAACTAATTAGTCTTTCAATTTGGTTTGGTTAGACTATTTAATTTTTCTATCCAGCTATTGTACTTTTTCTGTTAAATTTTGTATAAAATAATGAAAATGTCATTGTATATATAATAAATATATTTTTATTTTTAAAAATAAAAATTTAAATTAATAAAAGTAAATAATATTTCTATAACAATTATATTTAATATCATCAAATTATAAAATTATTTATTATTAGATAATTATATAATTATTATATATAATAAAAAATAAAAAATTTATATTAATAACATTAAATAGTAACTAAATAGTTACATGATTATTATATAATTATACAATTATATAATTATCATTTAATTTTATTAATTTCAATTTTTATTTTTAAAAAATAAAATCATATTTATATTTATTATATATATAAGAACATTTTAATCATTCTGCATAAATTTAACCAAAAAAAAATACAAAAGTTAAACGGAATAACTGAATAATATGATGGAATCAAAAGTTAAGGGATTAATTAGTAGTTTCTCAAAAAATAGAGATGAGTTAATTAATTATGTCAAATTTAAAGGAGTAAATAGTAATTCGCCTTTTCTAAATGTATTAGTTAAATTATAAAAAAATTATATTGTATAACTTAAAATTATAAAAAATATAGATAAATTACAATTATAAAAAATATAGATAAATCGTGCAACACGAGTACAAGTAAAGGCTAGTTCTTTTCCGAAAATCTGCAGTGATCATGACTAGCAATATTACACTTTTATGTGATATTACAGGCAATAAGCTGTAGAATAAATCTAGAGCACTTTACAGCAAAAACAGACGATTTGCCTTGACTTGAATAATTAAGCAGCTTGAATTTAGTACATTTGCCAAGAATATAGCTAGAAAAATACCTGTATCTATCTTCAGCTAGGCTTTTTTTTTTTTTTACTGAAAGCAATACTTCATTGCATTGCCGAATGCCCTAAAACTGGGCATCCAAATACACAAGTGTTGAAAAAATTGTGTATTTTAGCTCATTAAATGGTCATTTTGAAATCCAATTTCGGGTGGGTCCCATTATTTTGTTATGGGAGGTTGATCTCATTAAAGTCTATGGGCTTGTGCATACGTGAGCTTATAAGTGAGTAAGTGTTGGAACCTATTTGTATAAAACAAATTGGCTTGTACTAGGTCCAATACTTACTCACTTATAAATTCTTTATATATTTTGTTATTATTCGATGTGATATTCATTTCCCAACACACTCCCTCAAATGTAACCAGCCTTGGCCTGTGGCCAACATATATAAGCCGATTGACACTTGTTCATAAATAGACCAGCTGGTATCTTTTATTTAGTTTCAGTCCATACTAGTATCATCATCAGTTCAATAATAAGGGGCTTGAACATGGGTCCCAAAATTCAACCCATTTGGGCACAAAGCTCTGATACCATATTAAAGTCAATGGGTCCGTACATATGTAGGCTTATAAGTGAGCAAGTGTTGGAACCTACTTGTACAAAACCAATTGGCTTGTATTAGGTCCAAAAAACACTCACTTATAAATCCTTTATATATTTTGTTATTATTTGATATGGAATTCATTTCCCAACATATTCGAATTTGTATTCTTTGATGTAAGGCCTATGAATTTAAGTATTCATATGCTCAAAATGGTGAATGAGAATTTGAAACTCAAAGCGAGTTCCTAGTTAAGAAAAAGAAGGAAATGTGGGTAATCCCACATTGGAAAATTACATGAATGCAAAGGGTTTTATATTGAAAGGCTCATTTTTTCAATGATAAGTAAATAGCCAAAGAGACTTTCTTAGTGCACACAGGTGCAGGGAGTGCAAATTCATAGTATGAACCAAGAGTCAACATGTGAGCGCGTGACCTACGTACCTAAATGTCAAACTGAAATACCATGGTCCGAACTCAGCTTAGTTTTGTAATTTTCCTTATGGCTGTTAAGTTCTTCAAATGTTACAAAAAATATTGATCTATAACACAAATTTTAGTATAAATATGTGCACTTTGGCACTTTTCAAGACATTGAAAAATACATCTTCTCCTTCCTTTTCTAATTTTCTTCTGTGATAGAGAGACATTGTTCAGTTTGCTGCGAGTAGGTTTTGTGTGGTGTTCAATCTCTGCTCTTCATCTGTTGTATCTTAAGAGACAGACGTCATTTGTCTTCTCTGCTTTTCCACACCTACGGTAAGGGCGAATTTGTTTTAAAGACACTATGTGGTACACAGGCTTTAGATTTCTTCTATGCTTTATTTTATGTTATGTGTTTTTGTTATTGATATTATTATTTGGTTTTCCTTGCATCTAATGAGTTACTGTTTTTAAATTTCTTATTTTGACATTCAACTTTCATTTCAACTTATATGTGCTAACAAAAAGTCCCTCTAAAGCGTTGGGAGGATTCGCAATCCAACAGTTAAGAGTACAAAAGATCATTGCAATTTTTTGCTAACTAATCTGCAGGTTTGTTATCCGTTCAGCCTTAGTATATTTGCCATCTTGAGCTTGTTTCGTATTAGCAATTGAGACAAGCTATTAGCAGGCAGTGTTTCAAGGTCCAAATGCAAATATTCAAAAAGTTTTAGGAACCAGTTGGTATACTTATTTATTTATTTTTTATTTTTTATTTTTACTTTATCACCTCTACTTAGCCATCTCACCATCTCAAGAAACTTTTAAGTGAATTAAATTCATCGCGTTAGATTATAGATTACCAATGATGATATGATACACCGATATATTAATTATAACACATATCTAATAATTCATGCAATTAATTACCATATTCACTATATGAGTTAATTATTATTTAACATAAAAGATTATTATTAATCAATTTATAATATGAGGTAATTAATTAAATTCACCAAAAGTTTTTTCAGGGAGAGAAATTGTTTATGATTTTCTTTATTTTTCCAAATCTTAGCAATCCGATTTTATTTTATTTTTTTTTTATAAGCGCCAAACAACAAAAACAAATATATTTCAGTCGTTTTCAACATTTATGATCAGAACATCTAAAATCTATCTTAAAAATAAATTTTAGTGTTCTCTAATCAACCGTTTTCAACAAAATGTTTTTCTCGACAGTTAAACGTCAAACAAACTCTTAATTGTTCATCCAACCGGATTTTGTGTAAGCATGCAAGTTATTGTATTGAAAATTGCATGACATTAACAAGGTTGCATCAAGGATTCTCAAGTTAAAACGTAAAACTTTTGGGAAAGCATCGTCCGACTTCAGCCATCTCCGACTTCAGTCATCCTGAAAACATTCTCAAAGTTAGAACTCTCTCTATCAAAGTAGGTCATAGATCAAATCCCATAATGGCTTCATCAAATTTAAGCATCAATCAAACGCTATTTGTAGCTTCAATTGCATGAACTGATATACAAGATGGATGTCAGAACTCTTCTCTATCTCGTTTTAAATCAAACACAAAAGAAAAAGAATATGAATTCTGAAACTGTTATTATGTTGCAATTTTGCAAGTCATGTTCGACAACGGTGACTCAACAGAAAATTTTGCCAAGCAAGAAGGGAATAAAACAAACGCCACAAAATGCCCAACTAGCTCGCAATAATTACACGGGCAACATTGAGAAAATTCTATAAAATTGCAACGTAACAGAGATTGATCATGTTTTGTTGCATCCACTTGATGAATCCAAGAGGGAATATGATTGGTGCTTTCATTATCACAATGGTGTATTCTTCAGATCCCTGCATCAGCACTACCATAAAAATGAAAGCTCACAAAATCGAATAAAATAAAACCATCAAGGTATAACATCTTTCCATTATGTTTTCAGAAATCCGAATAAAAACACTGCCCTATCTCCCAAAACAGCAAGAACACAAAAAATGCACAGTAAGTTTGAACCACAACAATTTACAAACTACACAAAATGCTCCAGGCAACACCTTTCACATATTACACCTAAGCAATTATAGAAATATGTGTGTGTGTGTGTGAGAGAGAGAGAGAGGGAGAGAGGAGGTTAAAGAAATTTGGATGGTGTCGGGTTAACATCAACGTACAAATGAGGTCAAATAAAATTACAGGACCAGATTGGCAACCCTGAGCTATGGTCAAATAACTAGGACTTTATGTTCAAATTAGTTCTTAAAATAGTAAGATACATGGTACACTTGCCAAGTGGCTCTTGCAGGATTTGAGTAATGTGGGGCCTAGCAAATTTTTGGAGGATTTATACAACAATAACCATTATTCATCCAGTAAGAGAGCTTTGATTTGATCACAGAATTGCCTTGCACAAGTTAAGCCAACAATTGTTCAGATATTGAGTTGTTACCATGTCAGATTATCATTCATGTCATGCTAGTGTCCACTGGATAACTACCTAAAACTCGCAGGAATGTAGCAAACTCCTGCAAAACAAGGACCATTTTATGTCAGTAATTATTTATGCCACTCTGATAGGGTCCACATGAACACACCTTCAGGTGTTTGAGGGCATTCTGTGCTTTCTGGTCAGCCATTGATGCCTCAAAATCCACATAGAAAAGATAGTCAAAGTATCTGCAAAACAATAAACTAAAAATCAGAAAAAATATTCCTCAACTGTGTGGCAGATAGAAATAAAATGAAGTATAAGTAAAACTCCAATCACTGAAGCGATAGAAATAAAATGAAGTATAAGCAAAACTCCAATCACTGAAGCATGTAAGCTGCTCAGCGAATCAAATGCAAAAGTCTTCAAGATGTTTACTTTGGAGATCCATTGTTGCTACCATCAGATGCTCTCAAGGGCTGCTTCCGCAATGGGCGACTCTCAATCTGGTTAAACAAACAAAATCTAAGGTATAAACACAGCCAAAAGCAAAAATCTACAAACCCATTCTTCCAAAGATGCAAGAGAGATCATGGGACAATGAAAACATACCACAAATCTGCAAATGCATCTTTGTAAAGACACAAGATATACAGGGTAATGAAAACATACCTTACTAAGGTTAATTTGCCGCAAAGCAAAAACAGCGAGTGCTTTGAAAAGAATTCCAGGACCCTCCTCCAGCGAAAAAACAATACTTGTCTGTGACCTCAAGAAACACATTCATTAGTAAAGTCAGCAATAGCCAATAGGATAATAATGATCTTAAGATCTTAATGGCCAGTATTCTTGTACTGTAACAGGTCAAACCTTGAATGCCCTGTCTGTTCCTGGAATTATGGGTTCCCTAGCTAGCATCAGAAATCGAGTAACATTATCACAATCATCCTGTCAGAAGGAAAGCACAGGTGATGCAGCATATCTAATGTCAACCCAACTAGATCACCATACAAATACAAACCTGAATATCTTCAGCTAATATATTCAAGCCATAGATCTTTGCAGCAGCAGAACTAGCAACAGCTCCTGTGTCTTTTAGTTTGTGAAGTGCAACATGCTACATGATTAGAGCAAATTCAAGTCAATTGCAACAACACAAAGACCATGAAATATGAATGGTTGTAATTCATCAAACGTACTCATCAAAATAAATAAATAATTCCATTATCTAATATCCTAAATGAGAACTCAAAATGTAATTGACTTCAACAAAGGCTGGCCAATGAGCATCCTTGTAGTTTACTACTAAAAGCGATTCCCAGCAATCCTAGAATACAGAAGAATGAGGAATAAATCCCAATTTCAGAATAACTCCACTATCTCTGAATTTCACTCTCTTAAAAATCAATAACCTTGGCTTTCGTCACGATAAAACTACCAGGACCAAAATCTGGATTTCTCTAGAATGAAGTATCTGACATAGCAGCCGTATCAAACTCCTTGGTATATTTTGCACTTCTAGTAGGCTAACAAGACATTTTTCTCTCTCTTTCTCTCTCTACTGTATGTGGGCAAAGGATATTAAAAAAAATGTAACGCCCTGTCTCTTGCCACTTCCAACTCTCCTTTCCCACCAAAGTGTTTTTTTTTTTTTTTTTTTTTTTTTTTTTTCATGTCTTTTACCTGCCGAGATAGGAGAGAGAGGAAGTGAATGGAACAGAGAAAAATGTCTCACAAAACATAAAAACATAGAAGTCCAAACTTAATTTTGTCACCATTTTTTTTTTTTTGTAGAAATCAAGGTTCAGTAATTTTAAGAGACATTAAACTTTTAAATTAGAATTGGTAAAAAAAGTTCGGCGGTTGCAAGTGATATTAACCTTCTAAAACTAACAAGAGAAGAAAAACGAGGTATCCAACTACCGAATTTAAGATTACCTTTGCTGCACCAGCAGTATCATCCACCGCTTCTCTAACCAATCCCAAACTTGTCAGTGTATGCTCGCATTGAGCAAGAGCCTGAAACATGACCAGGGACAGGTACCATATAAAAACCACGAAAGCAGTCATAGGAGCTTAGTTGAGGAGTATTTGACAATAACCTGAGGATGACTTAGAACCCTCTTCAAGTCTTCAACTTTAACACCATGATTAGCTAGTAAGCAATGGCGAACAGCATATTTCACTTCCCCTACTATATGCAGTCTGTGCCGCAACAAAAGATCATAATTTCTGTGGATACTCCCACCTAAAGAATTCTCAATGGGTAGCACTGCTCTGTCCACAAGCCATCGTTCAACAGCCTATGAAGGGGATAGAAGGAAAAGATATCAACATTTACAGTACATGGTAAAAAGGACCACAAAATACATTCAGGCCTTTGGAACTCGAATAGGATCCCAGACGAAGGCAATCTTAAAACACTAGTTTGGATTTTTCAAACATTTTCACCTTATATCCTCTAATAAGTTCAAAAAAGCTATTTTTTACAACAATTTGAAAACTTGAACAAGTACAGTCAAGGAATAAAAATAAGAAATCATTGAATTCCAAGCACATAATCTGACTATGATACTGTTGCAAAAACCAAGGGGAAAAAGACGAGATTGATATCCTAATTTGCTTCCCACTTTTCATACTCTCCCAGTGGAAGCATGCCTAATGATCCTCAGTGTTCAAGAATGCAGAAAGCTTGCTTTGAAATCCCTAAGTTGAGAAGCTTGCCATTTTTCCTCCAACTCAGGCTTTTAATTTTTACCACCTGATAGCTCCTTCCTAATATGGTTTCACTTCTCTAGGGAGCTTTCTTAATTAATTGAGGTGGTTACCAAGACAGGTGAAAGAAATAGAGAGAAGAAATTTTCATTTGACTTGGCTGAAGTGATTTTTATATACCATATTTGTTGTCCAGTGAAGATTTTTAGATGACATCTTTCCCTCAAGCTAAGCAAGGAGAAAGAACAAATTCTGTTTCAGTTTTTCCAAATTCTTCCCATTCACTTTATTTTCTATTTGGTGTGCCTTCACTTCCACAAGACATCCATATCCTCCAAAGAAGTATGTCCAGCACTTGTTTACTCAGAATCTGCAATGTTTGCGATAAGATGCATCTCTTGAGAAGTACCCAAGAGAGATGTGTGCTAGTCTTTCTCAAACAAGTTAAAATAAAAATAAGATGGTTTTTTAGTTACTTCTTGCACCCTCAACATGCAATGAAATAAAGTAACCATAAACAGATAAAAATGTCAACCCATATGCCAGTTGGCAATGATAGACTTGGCTATTTATTACAACCTAAAGACCATTATGAGCTCTACATACGTCAAACGGACTATTATATGGTGCCCAGACAATATAATACGTTGGCAAAGGTAATGAAACAAAAATAAGCAAAGTAAAAATAAGCAAAGTGATTATAGGGTCAGATAGCATTCGACCTACCTAACAACTAAGAAGAGGTGCGGAAAAGGCTGAAGCTTATGCTACAAGGCACTGAAGTGATCCTACATTCTTAATAACACAGTGTTTGGATCAAATCAATGAGAAATTCATTTCATTTGCAAATGAATTTCAATAATAAAATTCATTTGCAAATTAATTCTTTTGTTCAGGATCGCAAGTATAGATTTTTTATTTCTAAAGTAAACTAAAATCAATTCAAAGTGAAGTAAAATTTATATCCTCACTAATTTAAAGTTCATTTATATAGAATTTGAATCAAAGATAACTAATTCCATAAAAGTAATAAGATATAATTCTAAATGATTTTTCATTTATAACAAATATGAAATATATGGATTTAGAAATGAATTCCACAAAATTTTATACAATTCATTTACACCAAAAGGCTCTAAGTGTAATCAGAATCCCCAATATCATCATGCAAAAAAATCAATATTTGTTGTGATAGAAACAGACTTCAACAACATGATTTTGTTTGGTTTAAAATTGCAATCCTATCGAATTCTTGCTTCAAATAGGGGGAATTGTGGATAAAAATGGATCATTAAGCAATAAAACCATGATTTACAATCAGAGATTTGAATTCTAATTCCAATGAAAACAACCCATTTTCTTGAGGCAAATGGGAAGTACTAATCGATTTGACATTTCATCTATATTTCTGATACTATTTTCAAGATTTAATTGATTTTGACTTGAGACATACAATGAACTACTGCCAGAGGTCGTGGTAGGTGAGGAAAAGCACAACCAACCCTCAAGCGGAATGAAAGTAACTAAAAGTGCAAAAACAAAATAATGGAAAACCAATTAAATCGGGAATTCACCTCAAAAGCAGTATCAAATTGCTCGCATGGCACTGCTTCACATTTCGGATAAGCCTTCTCTGCTGCTGACTCACTGTACGCCCCACGAACTCCCTGTTCACACATCCAATAATTCATTAATCATTATATATATATATATATATATATATATATATATATATATATATATATATATATATATATATATATATATATATATATGGTATTTACCTGATAAGCAACGCGAAGACGAGAACCATCAGAGACCGAAGAGAAATGAGAAGAAGATAATGGCCCTAATAAAACATAGAATTAAAAAAAAGAAAGTCAGAAATTCAAATTTTTAAAATTAAAATAGAGAAAAACGAGTAAGGCTAGTCTTATTACTCGGAAGCGCGTCTTTAGAAACGACGTCGTAAATGTTATCCTGCAACTGAAGAGCAGCCTGAGAGTTATTATTATTGTTCTTCTTGTTCTCCTCGGCCTCAATTGCTCTATCGTTATCTCCATAAAAAGAGGCTAAGACGATCGAATTACGTCGCCGTTTAATAATAATCAGAGGCCATTTGAGGTCGATTCTCGGTAATTGATCGGATGGCGAAGGTTTAACGGTGATTTGGCCTGGCAGTGGAGTTACAAGGGATCGAGTAACAAAAGCCGCCATTGATTTATCAGGCGAAGCGCACGAGAGATAGAGAGAGATTTTTTATAATAAGAGCGAGAAGGATTTTCAAATGCCGTGTTTGCGCATGTTTAGTTCATTAATTAATACTTAATTTTTTTTTAGCCAATTCATTAATTAATAATTGACCTGTAAAAAAAATATAAAAACATTTAGTTAATATAATATTAATTTAGAGATTTTGGGTTGAAAAGTATAATTTGAGTGTATAATATTCTGATTAACCCCCAAAAAATAAAAAATTAACAAACTACAGATTTCAAATAGGATAAAGTAATCTGACTTTTATTTTAAATAGCAACTGAGTTTTCTACAGCACTTTAGTATATTGTATTTGTGATTATTAAATACTTTAATATCAATATATTAACACTATTTATTTTTATTGACATAGCAAGATTTTCATGATAAAAATGTTATTAAAATGCCACGAAAATAAATTTCATGATAGTTTATGGTACTTCATAAAAAATTGTATTATGAAAACTTGTTACTTGATTAAAATAACAGCATTAACATATTGATATTGAAGTATTTAATAGTGACCTATATTGCATAAAAACTTTTAAGATGTCACATTTTTACGTTTCAGAAATATTTTCTATCTGAAAACTCATAAAAAAAATTGAAAAAAATCATATTGCCTAAGTCACCCCTAAACAAAAATATTCACATCCAACTTAATTTTTCCTTTTATATATATATATATATATATATATATATATATATATATATATATATATATATATATATATATATATATATATATATATATACCTTCATTTTTTTTATATTTCTATTTTTTTTCTAAGTTTCGTATATATACCTTCATATTTTTTATATTTCTATTTTTTTCTAAGTTTCGTTCCCTATATTTTTAAAAAATGCCCGTTTTCCCATTTTGCACTTCCGTATTTCTCGTTTCCTGTTTCTTTGCTACTAAGATAGTGACAAATACAAAATATTAAATTATTAAAAAAAATCTGAGCCTCTATTTAAAATTAATGTTAAACCACATTATATATTTTGTTATGCTTTCCCCTTTCAAATATAAATGTTTTACCATATAATATTTTCACTTTTTTTTTTTTTTTTTTTTTTTAAGTAGGAGGGCTGTCAAGCCGAAAGAAGAACTAAGGAATAAAATCACGGGCCCAAGAACCAGAAGAGTACATAAATCACATTCGGAATGTAAAATTATGTTTTCATACCCTATTTGATTTTAAAATCAGGAAAAATAAAGAGTTATGATTAAAAGTTCAATTAAATATATAGAAAGTATTATATATAATATATTATAATTAATATTACATTTTACTTTTTTTTTTTTTGAGGAAAATTAATGTTACGTATTGAAAATCATGATAAAAAAAATCTATATAAAGTGAATAAATTAAATAAGCATTAATTTAGTAAATTGATTAAATAATAATTAAAATAAAATTTTAAATCATAAAAATAATTTTAATATATATTTACTAAATTAATGTCAACCCAGATGCCGGTGGCAATGATAGACTTGGCTATTTATTACAACCTAAAGACCATTATGAGCTCTACATACGTCAAACGGACTATTAAATGGTGCCCAGACAATCAATACGTTGGCAAGGGTAATGAAACAAAAATAAGCAAAGTAAAAATATGCAAAGTGATAATAGGGTCGGATAGCATTCGACCTACCTAACAACTAAGGAGAGGTGCGGAAAAGGCTGAAGCTTATGCTACAAGGCACTGAAGTGATCCTACATGCTTAATAACACAGTGTTTGGATCAAATCAATGAGAAATTCATTTCATTTGCAAATGAATTTCAATAATACAATTCATTTGCAAATTAATTCCTTTGTTCAGGATCGCAAGTATAGATTTTTTATTTGTAAAGTCAACTAAAATCAATTCAAAGTGAAGTAAAATTTATAACCTTACTAATTTAAAGTGAATTTAAAAAAAATTATATTTTTTATATTTAAAAATTGATTAAAATGCCTTTAATTTATCTAAAAAAATATTCTTTAAAATAAATAGTACATTCAAGATTTCTTATTTTAAAGTTAACGAATAATTGAAGATAGTATTGACCAAATATATATATATATATATATATTGAAACTACTAATTTAAAAAAAAATTATAATTAATAAAAATTAAATTTTACTTATATATTATTGAATTTCTTTAAATATATTGATTATTATTTTTTCACTCTTAAACATAGGCTAGCAGAGTAGCAGTAATTATATATGCAATGAGATAAGAATATAAGAATAAAAAAAAAGATATTGATATTTTTTATTTAAAAATAAACAAAATAATCTTATTTATTAAAATATTTCATTATTAATTAATTTAGTATATAAAATAAATTTATGCACCCACTATGAATAAAAAATTTTCATTAATTATCTTTCTATGTGAATACGACATATAAAGTGAATCTCCAGCTTTTAGAAATGATATAACATATTATCTAATTAATAATTCATATTCTAACGACACATGGAAAACTTCTTCTTAATGAAGCATATTTTAATTAAATAATGATTAATTATTTAATTTAAATAATATTTCATCCGGTTCTTTTTATTTATCATTTTAAAAATTTTGTTTTGTTTCTATTAATTTATTGTTTTAAAATATCGAATGAATATTTATTTTTTTAATTAATTTTTATCTTTTATTATTTATTATTTATATTAAATACTCAATAAGTTTACTTATACTTAAAAAAAAATACTTACATTAAGGTGATGTATGTTACCAAAATTCAACACTCAATTTTACTTAATTATTTGGTAATATCAGTTGAAGGAAAAATTAATAAAATATAAATCTAATAACAAAATTGTTTAACAGTGTATATATCTAACCAAAAAAAAAAAAAACTGACGTGGCATCTTTAAAATAAAAATTATTTGTCAATTTGTTTTAAAAATTAATCAATTAAATAATATTTAAACATAACTTAATAATTGATACTGTTAGCAATATGAACACGGCGTGAAAGCTGAATTACGACACATAAAAAATAGGGATAATTAACCAAATTAATCCATGTTATTAACGTGGTAAAGCTTTCTATTATTTTATTTAGAGCATTTTTTTTTTTTTGAAATATTATTAAGAGCATATTTAAATCATCTAAAGTTAAAAAAAAAAAAAAATACAAGAACACCTTTAAATTAAATATTGAAGACACAGAAGGACCAGATTTTTTTTCAAGTGATTGATGAGGAGATAAGATTAGGGATGAGTCTGTAATTAATTTTTTTTTTTTTTCAAAGATAGATATGAAATTCATTACTGATCAAATAAATATTACAAAGGAGGAAGTTTTAGCAAGTAGATTTTTACAAGTCAACTTTCTCAAAGAGTCATACTCATTATCAATGGGTTTGTAAGACACTAAGAGCATGTTTTAATTGAGATAATATGAAATAGAAAGAATATTCAAAATACAAGAAATGTGAATAAGGTTATTTTTATATTTTATATTTGATTTCAATTTTTTAATCGTAAGATTATTTTTCTTATTTTAAAATAATTAAGCAATTAATGTTATTTTTGTGTTTTATTTAAATTTATACTAATATTATTATTAATCGTCTTAACAATGATCATTCACATCGAAATTAATTAGAAAGTTTACAAATCAATTGAAAAAAATTGTTCTCTTATGACATGATTTTTGTGAATTAAAACTCTAGCTAGTTAACAATCACAACTTTAAATAATGGTAAAATTTAATTGTAATGTCTAGCAGATATGTTCGCATGTCAGATTTGATTTGGAAAAAAATCAAAAATTCTAAAAATATGATCTACTTTATTTTATTTTCTTTATAAAGTGATATTCAGAGCTTGAACCACAAGCACATGATCTTCAATTTATTGTTGATGATAGGGTATACCATCATAGTCTCACGTAGAAGTGGCAAGGAAGTAGCTAATATACCACATTTAGAACGAGTGTTTAGGCCAAAATTTAGCATGTGATGTGTTTTTAAAAAAGCTAATTGATTGAGCTATTTCTAATAAAATAGAAGCAACTTGTACTATGCCAAGTTGCATTAGGATAGGTGCGACATGTAAAAACAGCAATTGTCAGAGGAGCTAGGCTTATGGTCTTGCAAAACTACTTCAATGGTTAAGTTAGTGCTAAATTCAATTTTAAGGTGCAAGATAATGAATTTTGCGTGTCTTTTTTCTTATCGTGAAAACTAATTTCTTGAGATATTTATAAGTAATGTATCCATGTATACATTGGACTGGAACTCCTAAACCAGCTTGGATCCGAATAGTTTCATTCATATCCGCTCGCTTTGGTCAATAGAATTTGTTTATGGGCTGGACTAGGCATCTGGGCCCAGCATATTCACGGACTTCAAAGGCCTTTGGTACCCTCTAGTCCTAACCTAGCCCTTGTCCAAATGGGTATACTTTATTCCTTATTACTAACCTACACTTCTAGTTATTTTAATTGTTAATAATGCTCTAGTCCCTTTATGCTTTTTGAGCAAATAAATAACTTGTCATATATACATAGAGAGAGAGAGAGAGAGAAATACAGTAGTGTACTGGATGATTGTAAAATTATATTAAATTATTAATTTATTTTAAATCTTGTTTTAAATTGATTGAGCATTAAATTGATTTGAAATCAATTGAATTCAATTTCTTTAATTTGATGAGTGGTAAAATTCTGTTATTGCATTTCTTCTATTTGCGTTAGGCTTTAATGAGGTAGTGTATATATATATATATATATATATATGAATGCATTGATGATTCATATATCCGAACAATTTGCTAAAATTTAGATTTCTTGAAAGTTGGAAGACATATTTGTGGAGGAGGTTACAAAAAGAATAGAAAGGATAAATTAAGGTTATTAGATTTATTAATTTAATTTATTTGTATATATTTATTTTTTTAAATATTAATTTCATCAGTGAGATTAAATTTTGATATTCATAAAATAGTCTCACGTTATCACTAGGTTTAGACTCCACTTTGTATATATTTATTACTAAATCAACCAATAGCAAGAAAAGTCATAATACAATAATTTCTAATTAAAAATCATAATACAATTTTTTATCAAAACAAAAATATATACAAATAAAATAATAAAGAAATAACGCATGTGATTAGAAAATTAGTTAAAATAATAATAAGTTATAAAATAAAGAATAATTATAGTAAATAGAAGAGAGAATATTTTTTTTTTATATAATTTTATTGATTGTAACACCTATTTATAGGTGTAAACTGTTATAAAGATAATAATAAAAATAAAGTTTTATTTACATAAAAATATCTATCTATAGAGATAAAATAGATATCTAATTATATCAATCCACTTAAATATTATCACAATACTCATTCTTGAACGTCTATTACAAATAATATATCTCGTTAAAATCTTATTAAGAAAAAATCTTGCGAAAAAAATCTTAGTAAAGAAAAAAAAAATATATTATTCTTATAAAACTTGCACCATAATATTATCTCATTAAAAACCTTATATAGAAAACCCAATGGAACAAAACTTTGGCTAAGGAAAAAAAAGAAAGTACAGTGTACACAAATTTTTCCCTCATGAAAACATGATTTCTAACAAAAATATCTTATCCAGCGCATGCCAATTTTGTTCACCAATTTCTCTTATGTGGTTGTAAGGAGTACTTCTATAAACAAATATACCAAACTATCAATAGATTGAATTTGATAAACATCTAAAACTCCTTACTTCTAAAGCTCATGTGTGAAAAAGAACTTTAGCGAAATACGTTTGGTTCTATATCTTTTAATGTATCCTCCCTTAAGTTGTGCAATATAAGCAGCATTATCTTCATATAGCACTATTGAACTTCCTTTATCAAATTGAAGATCATATGTTTATTTGATATGTTAGATCATAGATCTTAACCACATGCATTCTCTACTAGCCTCATGAATTGCTAATATTTCAATATAATTAGATGATGTAATAGTTAGAGTTTTCTTATTGCTAATATTTCAATATAATTAGATGATGTAATAGTTAGAGTTTTCTTAGTATAACATTAAGATATAGCAGTGCCGCCATATATAAACAAGTAACCTATTTGTGATCAAGTTTTATGTAGATTAGATAAACATCTAGCATCTACATATCCGATTAATTTTGATTTCGAGTCATGCTGGTAAAATAAATCCATATCTGATGCATCACGTAAATAATGGAACACTTGTTTCACACCATTCCAATGTCTTCGAGTTGTGAAGAACTATATCTTGCTAGTAAACTTACAGAGAATACTATATCAGATCTTGTACAATTAGTAAGATACATTAATGCACCAATTGCACTAAGATATGATACTTTTGGACCAAGTATTTCTTTACCATCTTTTCAAGTATAAAAATGGTCCTTTTTCACATCAAGGGATCGAACAATCATGGAAAAACTCATTGGATGGGATTTATTCATATTAAAACGTTTTAATATCTTTTTAATAACTAATGAATAAAAATCCCTTCAAATAAATGCTCAATCTACATGCCAAGATAAAATTTTGTTTATCCCAAATCTTTCATTTCAAATTCATTTTTTAAATGAGTTATTGTCTCTATCAACTCTTCATGAGTCCAAATGATATTTAAATCATCAATATAAACTGCAATTATAGCAAAACCATACTTTGTTTTCTTAATAAAAACACATGGATAGATTGAATTGTTAGTATATCCTTCCTTCAAAATATATTCATTAAGGTGGTTATACCACATTCGTTCATATTGTTTTAATCCATACAAAGATCTTTGTAGCTTAATTGAATACATTTCTCAAGATTTTGAGCTACGTGCTTCTGGCATTTTTAATCATTCCGGGACTTTCATATATATGTCATTATCAAGTGATCCATACAAATAAGTTGTAACAATGTCCATAACTTGTATATGAAGTCCTTTTAAACTTTCCAACATGATTAAAAATCTAAATGTAATTACATCAACAATTAAGGAATAAATTTCCTCATAATCAATGTCAGGTCTTTGTGAGAAACTTTGTGCGACAAGTCGTGTTTTGTATTTCACAATTTCATTTTTCTCATTATGTTTACACACAAAAATCCATTTATAACCTATTGGCTTAACACTTTCATGTGTTAAAACAATGGGTCCACATTGGCGTTTTTCTAATGAATTTAATTTTGCCTGGATTGCGTCTTTCTATTTGGGCCAATAATATCTATGTCAGCATTCATTAACGGACTTTGGTTTAATATCCTCATTTTTTTTTGCACTATCAATTACTAATAGATATGCAAATACATTATTGACAATAGTTTCACTTCTGTCTCATCTCTTTCCTGAAATGACATAGTTGATTGAGATCTCTTTGTTTTCATCATTTACAGATACCTAAACCTCTTTTGAGGTTATTTGCTCATCCATATCAACTATTTCTATTATAAGTTCTTCAGGAGTATCAATAGTTTTGGAATTGTCACTTTATTTATTTTGTTACCTTTTTTTTTTTTTTTGGGATTTTTATCTTTAGAATTAAGTGGCCTACCACGCTTCGGACATGTCATGGACTCATTTGCCGTGGTATTGAAGAGCCTTTGGGAAGATGACCAATTTATGATGGTCATATCTTTCTTTTAAATTATTCCAAACAACTAATAGATTTTTAACCGTCAAATATTCAAATTTCAGTCATTCGTAAAGATGATGAAGAAGGAAAATAATCACGATTTTGTTGAGATTCTTAATTTCCATTTTTTATTATGTTTTCAAGACTCATAGCATTCAGATATATTTTGGCATTTAGTATCCATGACAAATAATTTTTACCCGTAAACAAGGGCCACAAATTTGAGTTTTGTCAAATTAAACATTGTCTATACAAAAATAAATAATATGCCAATTAGTATCATAATTAAATAAATTTTTTAAAAACTTATCGACAATATATTTAATTTTTTAGGAACATAAAAATAATAATATTTGCATAAATATGATGATAAAATTATTATTAAAATAATAATAATAATAATATAGAACGAAAAACAATTGTGATGTATATGGCCTTCGTAAAAAAATTGTGATGCATTCGTGACATAAATAAATAAACAATTATTCATGAAGATAAAAATAATTACTATTGGTCAAGAGGCGAGTAGACATAAATAATTTAGGCAAGATGCATATGGTATTATAAATGATTAGTGCATCAATGCTCCAATTAAACATAATAAATTATGTTTATCATATCCACTATCTATAATATAAATAATCTACTATCACGCAAACTAGAGTTTTAGATTAACAGTGCAGTGAAACTTTAGACAAATAAATATATATCGAATATATATATATATATATATATATATATATATATATATATATATATATATATATATATATATATATTGACAGTTCGAGATGAGAATTTTCATCTCTGATGAATTTTCATTAAATATAGGCATGAAAAAAATACCGAATTAATTGAAATTTTGGACACATTAATTACTCATAGAGAAAAAAAGAAATGCCTTCGGGAAGCTTAAAAAAAATAATAACGTATTATAAAATAAAAAATAATTATAAAAAATAAAAAAGAGAATAATTTTTTTTGTATAATTTAATTAATTGTAATATTTATTTATAGACGTAAAAAATTATAAATATAATAATAAAAATAGAGTTATATTTACATATAAATATCTATCTATACAAATAACATTTAATCTTATCACACCATTTAAATATTATTATAACAAATCATAAAATTTAAATTATTAATTAAATTGTTATAAGAAGACAGGGGGAGGACGTGCAAAATAATTATTGTTTTATTAGCATAAGGAGACAAACCTAATTAAGATAGACAATTGATTGATGATAATGGACTGGCTCACTAGGCAGCCACAAACTGGCACAGCCGCCAATAAACAGAAAATCCATGCGTATGAACCCTACCTAAACACTCAAGAGTAGCTGAGCTTGACCCAAACGCAAACACAACAATCGTGGTCCAGTCGAATTCAGCCCAGCCCAATTTTAGACCCAACCAAGTAGTACTATATAATTAATAATATAATATAGATTGGAAGTACAATACTCTAGTAATGACATAAAATCCATGCATAATTCAAAAAATAATAAAACAAAAATATTGATTTTATATATATATATATATATATATATAATAATAATAATTAGTCTAATCTATATAATAATGTACCTACATGGACTATGTCCTTGTTTATCTCATTGTTAGATTCATGTCATTCCAATTGTTATTATAGAGCTAGCTTGGGGAGTTGTGGTCCGAATTCCAAAATTATTATTATTAAATATAATTAGAGTATGTTTTCTAGATCTTATTGACATGATTAATTAAAAAAAATGAAAATGTAATATTTTATAAAATGGATAAAAAAAACTATATATCCTTGAATTCAAAATGTCATATTTTATAGGTCAAGTATTTAACTCATGATATTTATTTTTTAATAAATTTAATTTTGACTGAAATTTAAAATTTTTTATATATATAAATTTATTTTTAATCGAGATTTGAATTCGATATTTTTCGTTGAAAATATAATTTTAATATCACAATATAAAAAATTAATTAAAGTCTAAGAGTTAATATGATGGATAAAAAAATTTACTTCTCTCTTTAATGATTAGGTTTGATTTCTAAATACATATAGTGAATATAAGTTAATCTGAAAATATTTACGACCGATTGAAAAAAATATTAATTATATGTAAATGATAATAGAAGAGATTATAAATTCAACCTTTAGTTATGTTTATATCCTTTATATATTTTCAATATTTATAAATAAACTATGCATTATTTATAAATAGATTTGATTGCATATAATAATAATAATAATAATTTTATAAATTGAAAGATAGGTTATTTAGGTGGTGGTGCATTACGTTGCGGCATTTCCATTCCATCTCACATACGTTACTTAATAGGGGAATCGAATCGATAACGGTTCTTGTTTGTGTTTTTGTGTTCTTATGATCTTATCCATAAACTGGACAAAACCAAATCCGTTACCAAAATCTACCCTATCATTATCATCATCATCATGATGCCCATGTCATTTTGATGTGCCCTTGCGTACTCTCGTCGTGCCTCGCGTGACCACCATCCCTTTCTCACACGTGCCTATCAACCAACCAAGTTAACTAACAACTCAGGTTATTTTTTCATCCCCTCTAATAATGTATGCGAAGAATAATTTTGCAAGGCAATTCATCCATCGGATCTGATTTAATTTAAAACTATTTGAGTGTGAACTTAGATTGACTATATTTTTGATATTATAATTTATTATACGAATCGTATAGATGCAAAGCAAGTAAATAAACTGGTCAATCTAATTGGTAAGTAATTCAAATTTTTATTCGAAACTAATAATTAAAGTAGTTATCCGATTTCGACTCTTTTTGAGAATTCAAATTCGAATTCATATAAAACCTTATAACCTATAAATATTTTAAATATTAAACATCACATGTATCTAAAAAAACTTACATTAAAATTTTTACTCTATTGTATTATTCAATTGAGTATAATACTAATTTGCGCGTCAGAGTGATTCTGTTAATCACTAAATATAGGACCTCTGACCATCATTTTTCTTTACAGGTCGCATCAAACTCTAATTCAATAAAGAAAAATACTCTATTATTTCTATTTGGTCAAAATTAGTTCGATCATATTTGATCTGACTTTTAATTAAATTGAATATTAAATATGGAGATTTGAATATGGACCAGTTGTTTCATTGTGCTATATATATATATAAAGAGAGTTTTAAATATATAAAAATATATTTTTTTTAAATATGAGAATTACTTTATCTTACCTTAATAATAATAATAATAAATAAACAAAGGGGCAAGGGAGGGGACTAGCCGTGGAAATGCAAAAACGAAATTTGGGAATTGAGATTGCAGTATTATACCTTGCTTGAGGAGGAGGAGAAGTGGAGGAAGAAGATAATGGTGGTGGTGGTGTGGGCCTAAGTTGGGGCCCAGTGAAACACAAAAACTCATTGAAAGGGCCCACACCTGGGTTGGCCGACATTGACAGTATGTCTCTCTCTAACTCTATGTATATTAATAATATTTTAATTATTAAAAAATATATATAAATAAATAGCTATTAGTAAGTAGTCCTACTATTTAAAATCTGTTATGAAACAGGGTGTTGTTCTTTCCTCGTAAACCGAAATATTCGTCTCATAGCCGCATTTTTCATGCCACGTGTTCGGTCTGACATCTGGCATCTTCTTGTAGTGGATCCCACATTCGACCGACCACTCACTCGATCTTTGTTTGTTTGTTTGTTTGGTAGAATAGATAGTTTCTTGGCTCTTTCCTAGTCCCGCTTTCCATGTTTTGAATGAACAAGTCTTGTAAGACATTGGAGGGATAAAGTAATCAAATATTTATATTATAACAAATAATTATGGGTTTTGGTTTGGGAAGGATCACACTACAATACTTTTATTTTCTTTTTTAAAAAATATTTCTTTTAAATGAATTGAAAAAATAAAAAAATAAATAATAAAGAAAAATAACTATTATGATTGAATATAAACTCAATAATAAGTGATATTTATTTATTTTTTATTTTAATTCCATGCACGTTACCAATTTTGCTAGGTGAATGCACATGAACATAAGAGAAAATGCATATATAGTTTTACAATAATTTTTTTATTTTTTTAGTTAATTAAACTTTAGTCAAAATTCAGATCACTCATAACATTATAGTAAAATTATTGCTCCCTTTGTTCTCAATATATAAACCTATTTGTATTTTCACGTATATTAATAAAAGTTAATTAATATAGTTTAATTAATAATTTTAATTTTAAATTTTCAAAAATACTACTTAATTAATTTAATTAATACTCACAGTGTAAATTGAAAAAACTTATATGATAGTATTAAAGATGTATTTTAAATAAAGTAAATTAGAAATTTAAAAGAATGAATAAAGAAGTTTATATTTTGAGACAACCAAAAAATAAAAATGAGTTTATATGTTTGGGATGGAGTGAGTAATTAATTGTATTTTATAACTATTATAATAATTTTAAATTTGAAAACAAATAAGTGAAATCACCATTTAATAAATATGTCTACAAATTTAAAAATTTGTCAACCATTTGACTAGCAATGCTGGTTGGAATTTTATGAGGGGGGAACCTTTAATTATTCAAATAGACTATATATATATATATATATATATATATATATATATATATATATATATATATATATACCACTAATCAATTTCCAATGCTATGGAAGACATTGTAAAGAAAAATATACCTCAAGCTAAGAAGTTTTTACTTTATTATTATTCTTAATTGCTGCACGGAAAATAAATATTATAAATTAGTTAATCAATTATGATTTGATTGGTCTTTCTATCTCCTTTAAGAGTGTGAAAAGTGACAAACTTCATATTCGAATATTCCAAACCATAAATTATTATTACCAATTTAATGAGAGATGTTACAAGAGAATATTATCTCTTATTGTATAACCTAATATATTTCTGTGAATATTCTTCCTTTCTACTATAAAAAAAAAAATAATACTGGCAATTAGAAAAGTATATTTGATTTGTGAACAAAATTAGATTTTACAAATTCAAATATTGGCTTCGTTAGTTTGGTAGAAAGTATTTTCTGCTTTTCTATATTTTTTTACCCTCTTAAAAATTATTTTATGTAAAATATTTTCTTAATCAATAGTAAGTAACTTTTAAGAAATTTTTTTTCCAAAAAAGATATGTCATTTTTCAAATTTTAACAAATTCATTATAATAAAAAAATATATAAAAATATATTTATTAATTTATTGATTACCAACAATCGCATCATCTTTTACATAAATATATAATTATTACCTTCTTATATTAGGGATGTCAATTTATACCCTACTTATGAGTATCCATCCGAACCCTATCATGTCAAAACGGATAATATCCAAGTTGACTAGATCATGTCCATACTTGAAAAATAGCATTTAATTTGGGTAAGATATGGATAGTATAGTATCCTACCCAGACCCGTACCCATACCCTATATGAACTATCGAGTTTATCTATTTTATATAAAATTTTAAATATTTTATTATTTTATATAAAATTTTTTGTATTAATTCTTATATTTTCTTAAATAGAAAAATAGGTTCGAGTTGACCTAAATGTCCTTAAATAATTTGTATCTTAGCCATTAAAACTACATCGTTTTAATAATAGATTTTTAATAATTTAATAATTTTATTAAGACTACCAGAATGTCCTTTAGTTTTGCTAAATAATTTATTATACCTTATTATTTTATTAAGAAAAAAAAATCATTTTGTATCCTTGATATATTATATTAAAGCTAACCTTAAATTTCTCTCATTCTCTCATTTTGTCATTCTGTTTATTCTCTCTCATCAGTTCTCTCTTTTTTTATTCTCAATTTCTTTTCTCCTTAAATTCACTTTCTTCAAACTCTCAGCAAATTCCCCATTTTTAAACTATTTAGATCTCATTCTCTTTCTTCTTTGAATCTTTTTTCTTTTCTTTGAATTTTCTTTTCTTTTATCTAGACCTTCTTCTCTTTCTGGTTTTATAATTAAATAAGTTTTCTTTAAATTAATATTGCTCTATAGTTTTTCTTTTTACTTTTTTATAATTTTGAGTGTAAAAATAGCAAATAAAAAGTCGCTTTCATATATTTGAGACGCATTTACTATTTAAATATTTCATACTCACTATATTTGAAATTTATATTGTCTGTGACACTTATTTTTTTATTTATTAATATTAATTTACTTTATTTTATCTTTACTTCTTCTTAATACCGTCTTCGTATTATTTATTAAATTCAACAATTTATTAAAACACTATATTTTTTAAAATTTTAGCATTTATAATTTTATATCAAGAAATCAAGTCAAATAGCCAAAATATCAAGTAATCAATTATTCTAAATCACTATGTTCTTTATTATACAAATTCATTTTATTTTTTAAAGACTTCTTATTTCTATTATAATTATATATATTATACCTCAACAGTAGGAAAGGGGAATGAATCCTCCAAAAATGGAATGAGTTCGCAATTAGGAGTGGATATTGGTTTGGTTTGGTTTGAAAATCGAAAACTGAAATTTTTAAAAATTTTAAAATCAAACCGAATCGAATAAACCCCTAAACCAAAATTTAGATTCGGTTCGGTAGGAAATTGGCTTTTAATTTTGGTTTTTATTTTTTATATATAATATAATATATAAATATATATTAATAATGTATAAAATATATAATATGTAAAATAATTATTTATAAAATAATATATAAATATAAAAAATAAAAATAAAATAGTATTAAAAGTATTAAAAATATATTTAAGTATATAATTTCAATTTTTTTAGTCGGTTTGGTTTTCAATCTCTAAAATCGAACCAAAATTATCTAAAATGTCAAACCAAACCGAAATTAAAAACCTAATAACCGAACCAAATATGTAATTTTAATTCGGTTTGATTTGAAAATTTAGTCCAGTTCGATTTTTGCCCACTCTCATTCGCAAATACTATCACAAGAAAGCCCCCTCCCCTCCCCCCCATCACTTACTGCTATTTTTTCTTGGGGAAATTCACATCAAATCAAATATTTTAAATTTACATATATATTTAAAAATAATTTAGTAATTATTTAGATAATGAATTACCTGCGAATTATTCAAAATTCTATGAGTATGAGATGGATTTAAAATTTATTATTCAAATAGATATAAATACAGATATGAATAGACATATATTTTTTTAAGTATGGATAAGGGTATTATAATACTCTGCTTATATCATACCCATTGCTATCCCTATCATATGCCATGAACTAAATGCGGAATATATAATATTTTTCATTAATTAGGATTTAATTATCATTATGAAATTTACATTTTTCTTAATTTTAATTCAGAAAATCTACATTTAATGGAATAATTAAAAAAAAAATACAACCTTATATAAAATTGGAAAGCAAATATAGGACAGGAGACACCACACAATTACATAAGAAAGCAACACTGCAAGTACAATCATTCCATTCTATGCCAACATCATTCTCATGAATAATTTATTTTTATTGTCATTTTCGTATCCACAACTTTCAAGGTATGCATGTCCCCAAGCCCGTCCCTGTGCCCACATTTCCTTTTTTTTTTTTTAAATCAAAATTCATTATTATCATTCTTGTTCTCCAGCTCCATCATTGTTCAAATTTCACCATTTCATAACCTAACTCTTTCTTTTAATTAATCAATGAGTACTTAGTTCATTTAGTTATGTGTTATTGAAAAAGTTGGAAAATCTCAAAAATTCAATTTCAAATTAAAAGTAATATAAAAAAAAATTAGCGAGGAGGAACATGAATGGTAATTAGCTAGGGATAAATTGTCCTGTTAAACTGAATTTAATCATTGATTTCATTATTGTTCTATAAATTTAATTTACTTACTTTCTCTATATTGCATAATATCTATCGTTTAAAATTTCATATTAAAAAAATTAAATTATTTCAATTCTAAAATGAAAATGTTAAAATATCTTTTTTAATTTGGATGTGAAAAAAATAAAAACAACTAATATAAATAATTTAGTGGAGAATAATAAAATTGAAAAAAAAAATCTCCTTAGATTCCTAAAATGACAATCATTTTAGAAAAAAAGATTTTTAATTAAAACCACAATTATTATGAAATAAAATGAGTAACAGTTAATTTATTAATTATAATTTTACTCTAATTACACCAAATTCTAGCTAGAAATCTACCTCTTTAATTTACACATAGAAACATTGCAATATATATATATATATAATAATGAGTCTGAAATTATTCTGGACTATAAATAGAGGGTCTCACGACAGGTAAGAGCTGTACACAAAAAAAAAAAAATAGAGTTAATGACTTTTAGAAACTGACTTCTAAAAAAGTTTTTGGCGCTCAAATCAGTGAACCGGTTGAAAAAATTTTGGCTAGAAAAAGAATACGAGAGAGAGAGGTTCTACGTTAATTTAGCTTTGCTCCTCTTAGATATAGAAAAAAATGGAAACTGGCCATTTTTGTCTCTTATGAGTTATAATTCAATCATAATAAACTAAAAAAAATAAAGTATATATGATAAAAATAGTGAAA
The DNA here is from genome assembly GCA_947687605.1 of Reutealis trisperma. Classification (NCBI taxonomy): domain Eukaryota; kingdom Viridiplantae; phylum Streptophyta; class Magnoliopsida; order Malpighiales; family Euphorbiaceae; genus Reutealis; species Reutealis trisperma. The sequence goes on from CANTUT010000112.1 coordinate 381,871, forward strand.
ATTTCAACAACCATAGATATAATAATTTATTAAATAAATAAAACATATTTTGTAGGTTAATGTGTTCTCACAAGAGGGCCTGCCCTAACTTAATGGTCATTGGTAGCATTACTTTTGCCCTTTTTAGGGAACACAGAAAAACTCTATTTGATCAAGACCTAATCCAACCCATAAAGATTCTGGAGTGGGAATGAAAGATTCTTTTCTTCATTGTAATTAGAAGATGTTACCATTTGTCCAAGCACAGTTTTCTAATCCTACTTTTTTCCTTTTTCTTCCATTTTTTTTTTAATTACTATCACCCAGTTGTTTTCTTTGAATGTTAATTTTGACTAGTCAACTAATATAATTTCTTTTGGCCCCACAGACCCCACCTTAAGCTAGGCCCCACCACAATGTTTTTTCATTGTCTTGATAATTAAAAAGCCCTTTTTTTTTTTTTTTTGTGTTAATTAGTGATTTGTTTATTGTCATGATGAAATGGAGCAAAATTCATAGGATCCAAAGGAGATATACATATATATCTAATAAACAGGTGTGGGAACAATCATTGTCTGTTTATGATTTTCTACTCCAGACAGATATGATAGCTTAGAATTTTGGTTTGGTAACATAGGATTTCTCGCCAGTCCATGAATCATGCTCCATAAATGGAAATATTTAAAAGAAAAAACAAAACAACAAAATTAAAAAAAGCAAAGAGCTTGAAGCAGAATATTAAATAATAATTTTATGTATCATATCAATATTAAAATTAGTATAATAAAATCAGATTGAATTGATTTAAATCAGCTGCTATTATTTTAAATTTTAAAAAATAATTGGCAAACTAATATAATTTAATAATAAATAAAATATAACATTTAAAATATAATACATTAAATTAATTAACACTTAAATAAGTATAATTGTGTCTAAAAAATTTAATTTATATAAATAGTAATAATAAATTAAATTCAAATTACATGACTTATAATAATAAATCAATCTTATTTTATTAAGTCATAACAGAAAAAAATCACCTTATTCAAGATGAATAAGGTGATAGAAAAAACTCTTCTTATTCTAAATAAATAAAGTAAAATTTAAAAAATAAATATATCATAATATTGATTAATCACTAACAAAAAGAGTGTAAGGGAGGGTCTGGATTGTTTTGTCTACTATTAAACTTATTTAGAATTTATACAAAATTATTATTTAAATTTTTGAAAATAAATGTTTAAAGACAAAATATAATCAAATTGTAAAGTTCAATAAATAATTTACAGTCATAAATAAAAAATTTATACAAAAAAATAAATTTTATAAAAAATTATCAATAATATTCTAAATATATTGAAATATAAATAATGTAAAAAATAATATCCTAATAATTTATATTAATAAAATAGAATAAATATAAAATAATATCTTTTAAACAATATATTTATAATTTACATTAATAAAATAAAAATAAAAAATATAATAATAATAATATTTTTTTATTGATACGTCACGCTCGTATCATTAAATAACGGTCGTATTAGTGTGTATTGGGTGATTTAATACTGATTTAGTGCTAATTCTTATTAGCAATATCATAACGGATAAATAACATATCGAACCCCTCAAAACACACTACGAAACGGATAGTACATTGGCTTGAAGCCCACAAGCCAATTACCAATTTGTGTATAATTTTAAGAGGTAATTTTTTCTTCATTGTATAAAGATATTGTTACCATGATATTCAAATGTGATATTTATAAAGTATTATTTATATATAGTAATTATTGATTTTATAGTTAGATTAGCAAATGAATGTATGTAATTATTCACATTGATACATTTAAAAATAATTCTAAGGTGTTTTGAGGGAAATTTTTAGGTAAACTGAGTTTATTACGTTACTCATAAATTAAACCATAAAAATATGGCATATTAATTAATGATGTCAAATCACCCATAAATTAATCCAATAAAAATAAACCATATCAATTAATGATATTATAATTTACGGATAATTTGATATTATTAATTGACGTATCATATTTTTATTAATTCAGTTTATAAGTAACGTTGTAAACTCAACTTAAAAGTTTCTCAGTATTTTGATTAATAAATATGTACTTTTAAAAATAATTTTTTGGATTTACAAAGAAATTTGATGAAATAATTTCATCAAATTGATAAAAATTCACATCACTTCATCCAACTAAAAAAAAAATCCTCAATTCATTATATCATTTTTGAAGTGATAATATAAAATAAATATTACTAACTATCACGGCTCTTCTATTTTTGAAAATTCATATATTTTTTGTTAATGTATAAACAGTTATCCCTCGAATACATACAAATTTAAGTTTAATCTGGATGAAAAATAAAATTTTTTCTTGTCAATAAATAATTCGAAATACCTCGATTTTGATTAGATTTAATACATATTTTATTGAATAGTGGGATCATACTATGTTTGCGTCAAAAATAAAAAAAAAAAGGAAATAAAAGAACCGACTGACTTCAATTTCAAGATATCGGACTGAAACGGTCAATATATATATAGTTTAAGTGCTTATCACAATTTGGCCAAAAAAAAAAAGGCTTATCACAAAGATTCGGGAATTAAGATATGGTATTTATCCAACAACAATAGCAAGAACAGTATCAAAAAACCCCTCAATGCAGTATGTGAACTAGTGAGAATTACATTACATATAGCAGATCATCTATTAAAAATATACTCCATTCGTTCTATAAAAATAAGTAGTTTATTTTTATAAAAATTAAAAAAGGCGATTAACTTACTTAAAATAATAATTTTTTTATATTAGTAAATAATTATTTTAGAAAGATAATTATTTTTATTATTGATTAATGTGTCAATAACTTAACCATTTTATTTAATGAAAAATGTGGAAATATACGTACATATTTTGGTTAATAATTGAATAAAATTAATTAATAATCTGTTGATCAAAAATATAATGCATTAATGGTGAAATATGTTAAATAATGATATATAAGTAAATCATAAAATAAAATAGAAGAGGAAGATCATAAATGGGTAGAGAAATGTGCTAATTAATACTACCTCTGCCTAAAATGTTTGGCTCTTTTTTTGATATCTCAAAAAATGTCATATTTCTATTACTAATATTATTTTTGCTCTTTATTAATTTATGATAAAATATGAAATTAATTATGATTTTTATATTTTCAAAATAAATACTATTACTTCATTAAATTCAAGATAGAGTTCTAATGCAAATATTAATTTAAAATTTCTTCATACAAAATGTTATTTTCATTTGAATTTCTTCTTTAAGAAATTAATTTATTTATTAGGAGTATAAAAAGAAAAATATCATTTTATTTATTGTATTTTTAATTTTCTTGTAAAAAAGAAAAGAGTCAAATATTTTAAGATAGGGGTAGTAATTAATTATGTGGCTTTTATTTGATAATTGGATAATACGGTAACTTTTATAATGTGAGTGGATTGCATGTGGATTACAAATCTTCTCATTTATATATTTTAAGTTTTGATAAATTAGCATAATTAAACAATAGTTCCCAATAATTAATGATTCGTTTTGCTTTATTTATATGTTTTCTTAATGCTGCAATCTTCACTGATGAATGATCCTCCTGCTGGATAGACTTCATATTAATTATTAAATAATAAAGTGGCAAAGAATAGGACACCATATGCCTAAATGATGGACATTAACCCCTAAATACTAGATGGAATCTAGAGCAAAAATTCAATAATTTCTTTATATATATATATTTATTATTGATTTTAGTCAAAATACTATTTAATTTGTTTATAATAATTTGAAACATTCTCTTAATTTTTTTTTCATAGATAATTTGAAAAAAATAATTATCAATATAAAATTTGAAATAAATCATATATCTATTAAAACTTAAGACATATAATATAAAAATTTATTTTAAAAATTAATCTTAATTATGTGAATTTTTTTTGCATTCGAATGAAATAAATTTTATAATTCATTTGATTCTAAACACAAAAATAAAATGAAATTAAGAAAAATTGCTAATTCGAGTTATTGTACTATCTTAAACATAATTCAAGCCTTATCATGTGTTTCATATAGGGAGAAATTGTAGCTCCCTACACTTATACTGTGATACAAGTATGTGATAACTTTTGTTCATTTGTTAAATAACTAATGAAAATTTTTTAGATAAACTAAGTTTTTCACTTTATAATAAATTAATTTAATAAAAATAAGACACATTAATTAATTATGTCATATTACTTATAAACGAATGCAATAAAAAATAATAAGATACATCAGTTAATGATATCATATTAATTATTGATTCCACTAATGACTTATCCGATGTGATATCATTAATTAATATGTCTTAATTCTATTAGATTTATTTATGAATGAGTTGATAAATTTAATCTACCTAAGAGGTTGTTAATTTAGGTAGATAAGCTTAGATTAAGGGATCCATTAAGCATTATTATTAATAATTATTATCACTATTTTCTTTGGTATGAGTCAGTGGGGGTAAACTTCAATCATAAGAAAGCAATTAAAGATGTTTTGTCTTATCCTAATTTCCTTAATCTAAGTTTTTTTGGTCAGTCATTGTCAAATGCACATATAAGTGAAGTGTGTAAATTTACTTTCTAGTGAATTGCATATATCACAGCTCTCTCTCTTCTTCTTTTTCTTTTCTATTTTTTTTTCTCAAAGAAAAGAAAAAAGCTAGCATTAATAAGTACTGAAGTCCACAAAATTACAAATACAAACTGAGTACAAGGGGATAGACTAGCACATGACATTTAAAACAGACTAAGGATCTAATAATAAACTATCCAAGCAAAGATTTTTTAACTTGGGCTTACAGCTCACAACACAGAATTCAACCTAAAAGTTGAGAAAATAAATAAAATTACCAAAAGCCCTCAACCCTCCCTTTCTCTGAAGCATTCGTTAGCGCAACTGTTTATGCTGCTGGAGACCTAACCAAGAAAAGAAGCAGCTCAGAAAATTAGGGAGCCTTTGTGATTGAACATGCCCTTGAAAATCAATACCCTCAAGCTTTTAGCACAATCCTCCACTACTACAAAATCTCCAAGCAGTGGTTTCTTGGTAGATCAATTGCTCTTTCCAAAAATTAGGCCTTAGCATTAGATGAATCAAACCTCTACTAGGTGCTTCAGAGCTCAGCATCAAACACATATCAAGCTGTAAAATTACCACTGAGTAACCAAATTAAGCTACATCTAGCTTCCCCTTCCCCCACCCACCAACATGCAAGAAATACCATTAATTTAAAGCTAAATAGGTGAATAGGCTGGACCACATGTAGATTAAGGTGGCATCACAGCCGATAGAGATCTAGCTCTAAGATTCAAAATATCCATTGAAGATAGGAACAATAGAAAACTCATAAAAATTGAAAAATTAGTTTATTTAAGAAAAAAGACCAGAAAAATAAAGAAAAAGTATGGAAATGAGGATTTTCATCGATGGCCTAAGACACCAGAGGTAACTGAACATAGAAGCCTTAGCAGTGCACTCGAGAAAAAACCTTAGCTAAGATGACCGTTAATGTACCTATTATTAAAATCCATGAGCTTATACATATATGGACTTATAAGTGGGTAAGTATTGGATGTGAGATTCATTTCTCAGCACACTCCCTCAAGTGCAACTAAGTTTGGCTTGTGGCCAACATCAACTAGTCGCTTGAATATGGAACTCACTTGTGCAAAATCAATTAGCTTGTACGAGGTCCACTACACTCTCATTTATAAATTCTTTATATATTTTTGTTATTATTCGATATGAGATTCATTTCCCAACACCTACGTGTCAGAACTCTTGAAACACTAAATTAAACATAATTGATATGTTTTGTGATGTAACATCTATAGATACCTATTTCACCAATTGTTGTTCAATTTTTCCTATACATATGATTTTCAAATAATATATTTTAAAATTAAAAATAGTTTCTTTATATCGATTTTTTTTTAAAAAAAAGGAGGTATTATTTGGACTTTAAACATATTTAATAATTTTTAATCAACATTTTAAATGTATAAATATTTTTTTTAGTAAATTTGACTCTAATTGAGATTGGAGTTCAAGATTTTTCAGTTTTGGAAATGACTTAGCACTAGACTGCACTTAGTTATATGAATAGAATAATATGGACAAGATAACAATAAGACAAAATATAATTGGATAAATATTTATCATGTCATGTATTTGATACAACTGAGATAAATGAGTCTCAAGGATTAAAAAAAGAGGTAATTCAAGAACAAATTTGGTACAACTAGCATTTTATATTTATTGAGGGTAATTCAAAAATAAAATTTTTAATTACTTGAGTTCTAAAAACTGGATAAGTGAGTATTTTATAAAATAACAGGACTAAAAAAAAATAGTGGGACAAGACAAAAGGTGATTTTTGACATTAGACAAGTTAAATTTGTTTGATAAGTGCAAATTATGCCATTAATATATAAAATATTTGTTATTTATATATCCATCAAATGTGTTATTTATGTTTTGTTTTATTTGTTTTCGTTAACTTTTGTTTTTATAGGTTGTTTCGAGTTCCCTTAGATTATCGGATGGATTTTATTCAATTTTAAAGGATTTGGAAGTTCTAAGATTAATTAGAATGAAGTGGGATACAAATTTGAAGAAAAAGAAGTGCAAAAGGAGAGTTTTAGATATGTATGGTGGAACATCTTCTAATAGGTATTGACAGCTTATACACCTTTTGGTATTTTGATCGTAACTCGAGCTATAGCTATCAGATTAAGATGATTCAAGATGCATTGGAAATTTAAGAAAAATATCTACAACTTAGGAATATATAAAGCCTAATTCGATCATTATCTAGAAAGTGCAAAATAAATCACACAACTATATAATTGACTAGTTATATGGTCATGTAACAAAAAACGGATCTGTTTGTGCAAGAAAATTTAAAATTTTGAGAGGAATTCTTACACTACCATGTGGTACACCAATTATAAGGCTATGTGGTATATGATGGGGCCCAAAATACGATTTTAATGCGATTTTTCTTCCTATTCAAATTATATTTCAAAAGGGATCAAGGATTCCAATTTTCTTAGGGTTCCTAACTCCATCTAAACCTAAGATTTGTACACTATAAATAGATTAGATCATTGGAAATTATCATCTAGTTTTTATCTAAGTTTTCAATCAAGTTTTCTATCCTCAAGTTCTTTGTACATTAGTTTTTTATTTTAATTAAAGATTCTTTCAAGAAGGGGATTCAAATTTGGAGAGACTTGAAAACTCTTCTCATAATTGTTCTAGAGTTCTTTCTAAACTTTATACTTTAATTCAATAATAATTTGATAACATGTTTTATTTTAGATTATTTATTGATTTGATTATTCTTTCTTAATTATGACTTAAAGCCTTCTCTAGGATTTAAATGTAATCTCTTGATTGCCTATGACTATCTATGTTTAATTAATTGGTTTTAATTATTGGAATTAATTTTTTATCTTAAAACTTAATGCTTGTGAATAATTAATCACTATTCACATGTTTAAGATATTATATGAAATAATGAGAGTGAAAATATAATATTAGTTTATTGAAATATTAAACTTAGGGTATGTGCTGTATAGAAATAATAACACCCATTTGTGATTGTTAAAAGGATTTTCATAAAATTTAATGGATTTGTGTTAATTACTTATGATAATGATAGTAGATATAAGGTTGACATGAATACTTATATTGTATCTTGAGAGATAACATTATATACTTTAGGGAAATCTGATCATTAATTTCAATATGCTAAATTTTAATCTAGAGAATATAGAGAAGTCATAGATATGATGAAGTCTAAATCCTAAGTCTTTCATATGTATTGAATTTATCTTTTTCATATATATATATATATATATATATATAATTTTACTTCTTTTTTTACACCTTATTTATTTTTTAAATCATAAAAAAATTTTAATTTTGGTACTTATCAATCATTTCTCATAAAATCAACATTCTACTTTACTATTATATTATTTATTCACGATATGTGTACTTGCAGATTTTGCGCAATATTTATCCAATCCTATATACCATGCGAAATAAAAACAAATCCAGCCCTACTTAATCATAGACTTATTGCTTGTATAATATTCTTCTTCAATAACAATTTAATTAACTAGTAATCTAAAAAGATCTTTAAAATAAGATATCAAAATCAGTTAATATAAAGGTTGTTGTTTTTAATAATGGATCAATTGACATGCAAATCCATGAGAACTTAAGAGGGACAAAAGAAGTCACTTATTAAAGAAATTCGTATGCTTAAGTTAATTGTTAGGTCATTATAAAGGTGACAGGTAAATAAATATGTAATTTAAGTCCTAATTATTTATTGGACGGAGATGAGAGTGACTTCATAGTGTCTATATATGTCTATGTCTAATTAATTAAGCTAGTAGTGGGAGAGGACGAGAATGTTATTTTTGTCATCTATGCTATAGAATTTTCACAAATATATGCATTTAATTTTGTTGAACAATTATTAATAATTATTGTAGCACTAAATAATCAACAAAAAGAAATGGAATAAGCTAAATACAAAAAAAAAAAAAAAAAAGAAATTAGCTAGTGTTTCAACTATTACAACCATACAAATCTAATTTACCTAAAAATTTTTGAAAATATAAAAGAGAGAAAAGACTGATAAAAAAGAGAAAATTTTAAAAAGATAGTGTTTTATCTTATTTTGAAAGAAGAGAAAAGTGACGAGAGGAAAGAAAAATTTACATGAAATTATAAAAAATTTCGTCCAAAATTTGAGAGAAATACATAAATGAAAAACATATGAATTATGAAATTATTGTGAGAAAAATATTTTAAAATTAAAAAAAAAGAAGATAAAAATATAAATTCATTATTATGTACAAAAGAAAATTTCAGATATTTTTGTTCCTTACATTTTTCCTTGAAAAATTATTTATTTCTACAACATTTAATTCCTCTCTTTTTTTTTTTTTTTTTTTCAAACATAGGCTAAAGGAAAATGGGGTAACATTGGTTTTGATCCCAATACACTTTAGAAGGTGTAATGAGCTTGACTAGTCATAGAAAATGTTCTTACATGGACCACTATTGCCATACACATCCACCATCCAACCAAAGCAAATACAAATTCCATAAGTGGGCTATTGCTATTGTTTGCCATGAATAATCTTGACAATTGAAAGAAAGAAAGAAAGATACTGAAATCGTTTTCAAGATCTTGAAATATCAATTCAAATTTAATCCAAATTCAATTATTCAAAAATAAAATAAAATTTAAAATAAGAAGGAAAATATTTTCTTCCTTCTTCTTCTTCTCCTCCTCCTCCTCAGTGTCACTGTCTGTTATTATTATTTTTATTACAAGTCTACATCAGTACAAGTGAAGAACTCTTGAAAACAAAACACACAAACACTCATACAGCTAAACAATCCACCAACAACTATTCAAATCAGAATCAAATATCTATCAATCAATCCATATCACAAACACTTTGGTTGCTGATTGGGCCCCTCATATCAGTCCAAGATAACCCAATTAATTTATTTAGTTTCTTTCTTGGACCAAAATCTTTGTGTTTCCATATGAGCTCTCAATTTTTTCTTTTATTTTATTAAGGTTTTTGTTTTTTTGGAACACGAGGTTTATATACTCTCTCTATTTAATGTGCCATAATGAGATATATTAATAAGTCATAATGAGATATATTTAATAAATCATAATATAATATAATATAATATAATTAAAATTTTTTTAATATAAATTTATATTAAAAATTTAATTAATTACATTATATAACACCTTATCAAACATATTCTTATAGTTTTTACGAGAATGATTAATAATATAAAGTGATCACAACAGGATGAGATTGTGCTTTATCAGTAAATATTAAAATTGAGGTACTAAGAAGTTGTAAGTTATTGCAATAAAGATTAAAATCAAAGTATAGGAAAATTGTAAGTTTAGCTTTTAAATTCATTTTGACTAGTATTTTAAAAATCAGACCCATAATTGAATTGGTCAAGTCATTGATTCACAGTTCAACCAGTTAAATAAAATCCCTTAATTTTTTTTATTTTTTAATTAATTTCCATTAATAAAAGTTTAATCGATTAAAAACCGGTCAAAAAATATTTAAACTTGAAATCTCGGTTTAGCTTTTAAATTTGTTTTGACTTCTATTTTACTTGTATTGAATTCTATTTTACTTGTATTGAATTGTAATATTTATCTGTTAATTAGGAAGATTAATACTTAAATATTGGGAGGTTGTAAATTTTAACTTTCAAAATTAGTTATTTTTCATTCATATTAAATTGTAATATTTATCAGTTAATTAAGAAATCCAATATAGAGGTGATATTATTAAAGTTTATTAATTTTTTTTTATTAATTTAATGAAAATTATTTCAAAAAATTACATATTTTTATATGTAGTTTAATTACAGTATTGCTGAGGCTTATATGATTATAGAGAAAAAGAAATGGGATGAAAATTGGAATAAGAAAAGAATAGAATAGAATAGAAGTGTGGACCAAGCAGGAGCAGCAGCAGCAGTATCTAGGTTATAGCACAGAAAGAAGAAGGTGGAGGGGGAAGAGGAGGAGGTGGTAATGGTGGTGGTGGTGTGTGGGGACCATAGAAAGAGTGTGGGGTCCATACATATAGTTGCATCCACGCGAGAGTGGGACCCTACAAAAACAAAGGGACCATAGGAGGAAAGGGAGGTGGGGGCAGCTGGTTGCCTCCCTCTATTATATACTATGAATAAACTAACAGTAACAATAAATAATCAGATAACAAGAAAGAAGTAGAAATTTATCTTTTTTCTGTTTAATAAATAATCACAAGTGAAAATTTAATTTTTATTTTTTAAAAAAATTTCTTTTCTTTTTCTCTGCGTGCAAGCTTATATAACAAACATTGATCATCTTCGTACGACAATTTCATCATTACACATCTCTCATCTCTCTCTTTCTCTCTCCCTCTCAGCTTACTAATAATAATCTTTATATAAATTTAAAGGGTTTCTTTGCTTTTGCATGCTCTCTTTCTCTCTAGAACTCTCTCTCCCTTTCTCTTTAGATATCTCTCTCTCTCTGTTTCTTTAGTAGACAACATATATTTCATTTCTTTGATTAGTTTTCAAGAAAGAAAGAGGGTTTGATTTGTTTTTTGCATGGATGGATCCTTCAAGTGCACAACACCAGGTAATCCATATATACATATACACACACATACATATGTTTTTCTTTCTGTCACTTTACCCTTTTGATCTTTAATTTACTTTCTCTGATCTGTTCTAAGTTCTGGGTCTTCACTTTGAGGATTGAAGTGATTCAATGGATTAAAAAGAAAATTGGGTTCTGTCTTAATAATTTAATTTTGTGTTTCTGTCATTTCAGAGTTTTCATGATTGAGTTTTTGGGTTTCTGAGTCTGAAAATTCAGTAAAGTTTATCATTTTCTGATTCCTGATTTTTATATTTTCTTGAGAATATTTATTTGAGTTTTATTTGTCTATATATGAAGTTATTTGAATTCATCAAGAAATATTTTTATTGTATCCCCCTTTCTCTACATGTGCACTCCAAATTAAAATTCATAAAGAAATTAATCAAATTGGTAAGAAAGTAAGCATAGTTGTTTTCCCTGTAGCAATTGGGCTTGTGATGTAAGTAAGGTCTTCAATTATGTGGAGAAGTAAATGTGATTTTTTTTTTTGTTATTCCAACTAGAAATTCTTATGCAAACGGAGTATATCATCTCATTCATAGATTAATCCAATAGAAATAAGAATTTCTCAGTTCCAACTTACAACTTTATAATTCTATAAATTACTTGGCATATAATAAAAAGTCATCTATCATGAATTTTAAATTAAAAGTGTGATTGATTATCTTGGATTAATATATGTTCTATTTCTGTAAAACCATAAAGAAATTAAAATGACTTACTGCAATGTGATGTAATTAATTAATTAATCTAATATTTGTTTATGTTAATTAATTCAGGAAATGGCTGCAGCAAATTCACTAGAGAACATGTTGGTTTGCTCAAAACCAAACCAAGAAAGGAAACCAAGACCACAACCAGAACAAGCTTTAAAGTGCCCAAGATGTGATTCCACAAACACAAAATTTTGCTACTACAACAACTATAGCCTTTCTCAACCAAGGTATTTTTGCAAATCTTGTAGAAGATATTGGACTAAAGGAGGCACATTGAGAAATGTTCCAGTAGGTGGAGGTTGTAGGAAAAACAAAAGATCATCATCATCATCATCATCAAAAAAGAATCAAGATCATCATCATCAATTGAGTCCTAATACCAATAACCCACTCATTGCTACACTCCCACCTTTAACTTATGACTCCAATGACTTAAATCTTGCCTTTGCTAGACTCCAAAAGCAATCTAATGGGCAATTAGGGTTTGATGATTTGTCAATTTTGGGAAATCCCAACAATACCCATTGTGATATGATGTTTGGTAACCCTACATCTACAACTACTACTGCTACTACTACTTTTCTTGATGCTTTAAGGAGTGGATTTCTTGATACCCAAAATAGTAATTTTCAAAATTTTTATTTTGGGTTTGGAAATGGGAACATTGGGGAAGTGGAAAATAATGGGGTTTGTGCTAGTAGTGGAGAAATTATGATTCCTTATGAAGATATCAGCTGTTGTGGAGCAGGAACTGCACAAGCAGTGACAGTGACAACAATGAAGCAAGAATTTGACAATGGTAAAGAAAATGATGATCAAAATAATAACAATAAGGTCTTATGGGGATTTCCATGGCAACTTAATGGAAATGTAATTGGTGAGCCTGATTCAGCAAGAGAAAGTTGGATTAATGGATTTGGTTCAACTTGGCATGGACTTGTCAATAGTCCTTTAATGTAAAACCCTATATGTACTCAAAGGCTTAGTCTGGAGGTATATGCATATGTCACCTGAGGTGAAAAATTCAAGTTGGAGTCACTTTTCTTTTTCTTGTTAAAAATTATGTAGAATTCAATATATGAAAAAAGAAAAAGAAAAAGAAAAAGCATAGGATTTTAGTTTCTTTTTTTTTTTTTTTTATTAGACTGAAATGTTAGTTTTTATTAGGGCCTTTTATTGAGAGTTTTTGTGTTAATTAGAGAGATTGATCATCTCTTTTTTATTTTGATTTATTTTTGTATTTGTTTTGTTTTTCTATTATTGGTTTATATACTAATGAAATTTGAAATTTGTTTGCTAACTAGTTAAGGAAGTTGCAGAGGTTGGATGAGATATGATTTGTATTATTTTGGAGAAAAAAGGTTGAAAGAAATGAGTGTGATGTTTCATGGTTTGTTTCAGTCTGAACTCTCTGAAATATTGAAAAATGGTAGTTGCCAGAAGGACTTCACATCTTTGAATGACTTTGTGTTTTTCAAGATATATATGTCTTCTTATTTTCAGGTAGATTCTACCAATTAAATACTTATTAGTAATAGTATTAAGCTAACAAGTTTGAAACTAATCTAATTCTTTATTATTATAAATAATATCTTTTTCTCTCTTTGTATAATTCCTTTTTTTTTTTTTTAAAGAATCCTTTGTACAATTCTAATTAAATTTAGTATAGAAATTAAATTAAATTAAATTTTTTGAATTATTATTTCAAATGAAGTTTAATATACTAAATAATTTTAAATTAAAAATTTAATTTAATTTTAAATGTAAAATTTTATTATCAAACAATTTTAATAATTAGTTTAGTTGATAAAAAAAAAATTTCTTTTTTTCTTATCGACTTGGTCTGATTATCCGAATTAAACTATAAATGAGAAATTTTTTTCATTTATGAATTCTGAATTCTTCTTAAATTTAATAAAAAAAATTTATTTATTAATCCATTAATCCAAGCACAAATAAAAATAAATATATTTTCAAACACTATTTAATTTATTATTAATAAAAAAAAAATCTAAAGTTATAATATAATATTGAACTTGTTTTAGGGGATATATTGTCCCAAAGTCTTAGAAATTCAGTGTAAGGCATGAGCACCAATTTCGGTATGGATTTTTTTCTTTTCTCAGCCAACAAAATCTAAGTTAAGATTTGGGCGTGAGAGAACAGTCAGTAACCAGTTAATATAATATTATGGGCAGTGTGTGACATTAGAATTTGAAGCTGCTAAAGAAATGAATTAAAGAAATTACAGAGACAGTGACATTTTAGAATTTCATGTTGAAAAGCTTTATTACTATTTTTTTTAATATAAAATAATTTAAATGTTACACTTTCATCATGGCATTGCATGATTTATTAGTCCTATCCAACTCATAGAGTGAAGAGCTCAAATTTCTTTTTTTTTTTTTTTTTTTTTTTTTATTTTTTAAATTAATTAATATTAATTTTAAAATTTAATTTGTTATTTCATATTTTAAAATTATAAATTAAAATAAAGTAAAATACTATAAGTCGTGCTGAATAATAAGTGTCTCGTATAATCATTTTTAAATATAAATAAAATATAACCTTTTAATTTATTCGAGAATGAAATTGAATTTAGTCTCGATTAACATATAAATTAATATGAATATAATCTAACTATTTTGAATTAAAATAAATTTAAAAAACTGGGTTAGTGATACATGATCAATTAATTTATTTCATATAAAAAATTTTGTAATTAAGATTTAACAAACTTTTATCTTTATAAATTTTCAAATATGGGTCCAAAAATTATTTTTTAAAATTAAATTATAAATTTAACTCTTTTGATACATTTAAGTATCCAAATTCTGTTTTAACAACACATATTAATCCATAGGATTAAATGACTATAACAAAAGAAAATACAAATAATTATTTGGCATAGACTTAATTTATATAATACTTTGAATTTCTGCTTTTAAAAAATAATTGTTGATTAGAATTTAGCATTTGACTTTATGAATGCATGTGAAGATAATTGTTATGTAATGATCTATCAGGCTTCAGACAAATTAGAAACACATCATTATTCTTCTGAAAAAGCCTTTCATACATTAATATTATACCTATAATTGTCAGTAAGATTTTATATTTTATAATTTTTTGTCAATTTTTTTTTATATTTTTTCTTTTTGTTTTTTAATAAGGAGAAAGGACAATACCTATCTTTTAAAGTATTTGAGTGTTTCCTTGAAATTTGAGGTAACTTGCAAGTTGCTAATAATAAGTCTTTAATTATATATGGTGTTATCCAGCACCTGTTCATTGATTAAAAGATATAATAAATTTAAAATTTTGATTGTTTTGTAAAAATTAATTTGTCTTTAATATTTAAATTTATAATAAAAATTTCGTTATTAAATATAAAAAAAATTACATAAAATAATAAATTTAGTGGTCGTCAATAAAGATGGTAATTATCAATAGTTGGTGGTGACTAACTATGATTATCAGTGTTATCGATAGCAATTATTGGTGATTGATGAATCGACAAATTTATATTTATATATTTTTTATTATATGAGTTTATTAAAATTCAAAAAATTACTTTTTATTTTGAAAATATGAGAAAAATTACAAAAAAATAATAAATTTAATAAACACTAATGAAAATAGTAGTTATATGGATTAATAAATTTATATTTACATATTTTATAAATATGTGGTCATTAGTGATCATCAATAGTGAGTATTAATGACTAGTGAATTAATAATTTTATATTTATATATTTTTTATTATATGAGTTTATTAAAATTCAAAAAATTACTTTTTATTTTGAAAATATGAGAAAAATTACAAAAAAATAATAAATTTAATAGACACTGATGAAAATAGTAGTTATATGGATTAATAAATTTATATTTACATATTTTATAAATATGTGGTCATTAGTGATCATCGATAGTGAGTATTAATGACTGGTGAATTAATAATTTTATATTTATATATTTTTTATTATATGAGTTTGTGAAAATTTAAAAAATAAAAAAATACTTAATTTTCTATCGATTATTTTCAATCAGAATTTCATTAATCTGACTCCCACTAGGGAAGAATCTTGTTGGCTTTTTTCCTCAATCTCAAACAGAATTTAAATTAAAAACCTCTTGATAAATATTTCAAACATTTTATTTTCTAATGGTAACTTTCCTTTCTATGAGTTTACAAATATTTAACAAAATATGTTATTTGAAAAATAAAAAATAATTTCAATTACTTTATTTTTTTTAGTTAAGAAGATATTTTCTAATATAAAAAGAAAACTTTCAACTCAATGATATTAAAAATCGCTTTCTAAGTTTTGAAAAAATAAATTCCAAATCTCCAATCAAAACATGATAATAATGATATTAGTGGTGATAACAATCTATTTGTGATATTCAATACCATCTTTTTAAAGAAAATTTAATAAATGATTGGTTCTATTTTAACTTTTAAGGGATGCTTATCCGATTAGGTAAGCAAATGGCTCAACTAGAGAAGTAACAAAAATAATTTACAGCATTTAAGTTTGTTTTATTCTGAAACCATTACTAAATGCAAGCAAGAAACACAATCAGAACAAGAAAATGTGGAATGATAATGCTATGGTGGAGTGACCACTAGCTCCAATTTTCACACTTTAAACATTAAATTATTTTTAATAATACAAAACTAGTTCAAGCTGCTCTCCATGTGCTTGAATCCACGATATAACATACGCAATCAAATTTGCATATATATATATGTATATATAATTGATAAGGACAAAATTAGATTACAATGAGATGCACTGCAATGAAGCAAGGTCTAATTCATTTGATCCCATATTCCACTCAAAAGCTTTTCTATCAAGTCCATCAGCGAAGCCTTCACCTCTAAGAGAGCTAGGCTCTTTGCTGTTACCCTTTGGCTTCACTAGTTTCTCAGTAAGAGTCTTCTTAGCAAGATTAGGTATTATAATCTCTTTCACCCATTATGCATATGAACGTGAGGTTGCGCAATATTGACTAGATATACAGTCCACACTGATTAAATACTGGGTAAAAATATTAGATAGTTCACATCAATATCAGAATCACTCCTTTCACTTTCAGGATATCTGCTGGATATTCTCACCAAGGCAATCATATAAAAAGTAAATATAGACAACACTAAGAGGCAGATAAAACTCTACACTTTCTAACATCCATTTTTTCTCGTTAAAAATTAATAGTCAAGCCACAGAAAATGAAAAATTCTTCTATCTGGCTCCAACCTACAAAGCTCATTGCTAACTTGAGCGTCGAAGGGTTTTCACTGAGCACAAAGTTTGGCACCCCTGATCTAGCTATTATTAATAATCAATATCATATTAAAAACACATGGGTATATAATGATTTGACATTATCTATCTAATTGGTTAAGTCTAACTTTTTAGCAATTGTTAACTCAAACTCATTAAACCCAATTTATTCATAGGCTTAATATATACCTATTCGAATTACTTTTACCCTTTCAATTTAATTTCTATCATGATATTATAGTAGATCCAGCCCAGTTCAATTTCATTCTCCAGTATCCATTTGGATGTCCAGTCCTAGCAGCTCGGAGCCCAATGCTATCATTGCATTCAAATTTCAATTTTAAGTGGCCAACTATACGCCTAAGTTAAATCATAATTACCACTTGAGGAGAATATTAAGAATCAACTCACATTATAAAAATATATCAAAAACACATAGGTATATAACAATTTGATATTAACTATCTAATTTGTTAGATTTAATTTTTTAGCAATAGTTAACCAAATTTATTAAACTCAATTTATTCGTAAATTTAACCTAATACTTATTTAAGTCATTTCTACCATTTCAATTCAATATCTATCAACTTAGTGCCTTACCAAGCCCAAATCATCAAGACCAGAAGGAGAAAAATATAGCCCAATCATTATCGTTGATATGAGTATGATCGATAACCTATTATCACATTTGAAGTTTGAATTTTTAACTATTAGCATGAGCTATTTAGTAAATATAGTAAACAGCGTTAAAAAGTTAAAATTTCTATTTGTTTGCATCTGATTTTCTAACCGCTAGTTAATCGCATACGACTTGACACACCAACAGCTAAAATTCTATAAAACTCTAAGTACACTTTGTACAGACATAACGATTCTATTTTTTGAATTGGTTTAAAATTAAAATTTAATTTTGATAAATATAGTATTTAATTAAAAGAGAGAGAGAGAGAATATAGGTACGTTCATACTTTAAAATCAATATTGCACATGTAAACATATAGAAAAACATGTTCCTTGACCAATAATTTACGAAACCAATTTGAAATGGAATTTTTTGTGGGGCTCGGTCTAGCTGCCTTGACGCGGTACCCAGTTAACAAGTTGAGGTCTATGTGTGACTATTTGCACCAACCAGAATGAGGTTTGAAATTCACAAAATCAAGATAGAATCCCTACCTATGATTATCAAATTAATTATGTCTACAGTGAAAGTCTTCTTAGGTAGACTAGGTTTATCATATTATTTATCGACTAAACCAATAGAAATATGACACATTAATTAATGATACTAATCACTTATAAATTATAATATCATTAATTAATATGATTTATTTCTATTATATTAGTTTTTGGGTGATTTCATATCATTAATTGAGATGTCATATTTTTATTGGTTTAGTATATAAGTGATGTAATAGATTCAGTTTACTTAAAAATTTCTCTATGTTCATATGTGACTCTGATTGAGATTTAAATTTGAAACTTAATAAATATAAATGACTCTAATACTATTAAACGAAGCATGATTTATTATTAATTAGGTTTTAAATTCTAAGCATGAGTCACCATTTGTGGCCTATATATGCTTTCTCAATCCTCTTAGAGGTGATAATTTAATTTTTATTACAATTTAATACTATTTCTCACTTTAATAAAATTAATTTACTTAAAATTTTTTTCTCATCAAAATATAAACATGTAAGCTATTTTACACTTGATAAAAAAAAATTACATCATGGCACTCACATATTACTTTAAAAATATTTTTTTACCAAATTTAGGTTGCATATACTCAAAATTTTAAAAATTATGTAAATGAAGTTATAAATGAAAATATGCTATTAATTTTAATACAATAAATAAAATCTTTAAATATTTAAAAGTACTTTTAATTCGTTTAGTATATGTTAATTATAATTAAAAGTCACTAATAAAACCTAATTAACTGTGCTAATACCTTTCTGAAGTTATACTCTATATAGAAATAATATCTAATTAATAATAAAAAATTTTAATTCTAATTTAGATTAATTATAAATAAGAATAAATTTCATATTATAATAAGTTATAACTTTTTAGATTCCATTTTAAGAAAATTTTGCCTCTACATAGTAATAATTATCTATATTTTCATATTCCATACTGTTTTAAAACAAATGAAGGCAAAAAATCACGTATTAGAGATTCAATCAGGATTGAATCGCGATCAAACTAAAATTTTAAATAATATCATATATTATTATTTTATACGTTAAAAATAACTATAATATACTAATATATATTATTTTTATTTTAAGTGTTTACTGATATGTATGGATATCTCACATTTCATATTATGATCAAACGTTATAATTAATTTAATTTCAAAAATTTTCAAACAAAGAGCAAAGTAACGTTCATTACACATTGTGAATGCTCATTACAAAAAATACTCATTTTATAAGTAATATGGGTCGATTCATGAATTTTCTGGTTGAACAGGCCAAATTTGAAAACATATGTAATTATACATTTATATTTCAAACAATGTATGCTATGCTATACTATACCATATGAAAAGTTTAAGGTGAAATAATATATTTATATAAAGTTGTATGACACATTGATTTATTTTTAGAGTTATTATCACATCTCTAAACTTGTGTGTACTTAATAACTCACTAGAATAGTCACATTCTTATTGAAGTCAAAATATTTCTAGCTTTTAAGGCATGTCTAGAGTTTCTTGACATGAAACTCTTTGTATTTCCATACTATTATTCTCAGGATTATCTCCTTCTCCTTCTTCTTCTTGTCTAATTGCAGCATGATTTGTTATTCAGTGAAAGGGTACATGACTTATTGCTCATTTTAGACTTTTATAAAATTTTTGCATTTTTTCA
The DNA here is from genome assembly GCA_947687605.1 of Reutealis trisperma. Classification (NCBI taxonomy): domain Eukaryota; kingdom Viridiplantae; phylum Streptophyta; class Magnoliopsida; order Malpighiales; family Euphorbiaceae; genus Reutealis; species Reutealis trisperma. The sequence goes on from CANTUT010000112.1 coordinate 402,070, forward strand.
ATACTACATAAATAAATTTCATAGTTTTTTGAGATTATATTTATCTCTTTTAATGTACCAAAACATGCTATATTAATTAATTATATTAAAGTATTATATTATTCATCTTTATATCTCTTAATTAAGCCAACAAAAAGTTTTGTAGCTAAACCACTATTAACTCATAGTAATAAAATTAGTTTTGTCTCAACAGCATGAGTGAGAGATTTTACTGTATATGCACAAGCACATGAAAGAATTATAAGGTTGACAATTGAATTCCATTAATATTCAAATAAATCGGCCCAATAGGGCCAATACAATTTGTGAATTGTGAAACACAATTGCTGATTTCTATTGGATTCGTCACACATTCAATTGTCAACACTGCAGCTTCCCCACCATGACCACAACTGTTTCGTCAAAACTATTTGGACATAACGTGGCTCACGATTTAATGTCAAAATCACTGTGTGTGGGTGTGGATTATGGGCCAACATGGCCGTCAATTCGACATGGGTAAATCAACTAAAACAACCGTCTTAAGCTCCCCAATTGTTAAGGCTCGCAATTCCATATATATATATATATATATATATGACGCCTTAAGCTCTCCAATTATTAAGGACCGCAATTCCATATATATATATATATATGAAAAATTTTCTTCAATATAAATGTATATTATAGAAAATAGAAAGTATTTTTATAAAATAAAATAAAAAAAAGTTTAACATTTTAGAAATATAACTTAATAAAAGCCTATAGGATAGGAACATTAACATTCTAATTAATGTTATTAGCTTATCTTAATAATTAAGTACATTTTTATTATTATATTTTGGTTTTATTCGGAATATTACCAAAATAAAAAATAGTTATAACCTAAAAACTAGCATAAATAAAAACTACATATATTCTAATTATCTTTGTCAGCTTTTCTTAATAATTAAGTACATTTTTATTATTATATTTTAGTTTTTGTTTTTATTCGAAATTATTACTCAGTTTGTACTAAGTTATTTTACTTTTTTTTTTTTGTGTGCTTTTTATAGTTTAGAAGCATGAAATTTTCGTTTACAATTTAGCTTTCACTCTAATATTAATAAAATTAAAGATTGCTTATTAAAAAAATGATTTATTTAACTTATTTATTTATATTTTATTTTGAAGGCCTCATTTTATTATTTTGCTTAAGGCCTCGAAAACCTTGAACCACCCTGAAGAAGAGGACTAAATTACTTTACCAATAAAGTCAACTCTTGAGATTGAAAATTATATAAATTTGTTGGAGGTTAACCATTCAACTGATGAATATAAATGAATGTGACTTGTTTAGATTTCATATAACTTATTGGCATTGAAATTCCATTTTTAAATTAAAAAAAAATATAAATTATTTATTTTTTAATAAAATTTGTAAATAGTAATTTAAGAAACAGAAAATACTAATCTAGATTGAATTTTTTTAATTTTTTAAAAATATTAATTATTCAAAAAAAAAAATCAAACCACCAATGATGTGAACTCTAATTATTCAATTTAATTTAGATCAGATCCATTTGAGAATATTGTTAAGACCCATTCGGCCACCACTCTTAGGCCCATCTATACGAACTTCTGCTCCCACCAGATTGCTAAGACACTTAGCATTTTTGGGCCATAACCTACAGAAAAGTCCTAAAAACTTTGGTTCTATTCCCTAAGAATTCTGTTCTAAACTGCTTTTACTTTATTCATTGTCCGTTTAGCATTGTGATTTGATAGCTTTTAGGAAAATGATGTTTGGAAATTTCAGGATTTAGTAAATTATGCTTCTAAGGCATTCATGAATTTGCAGTCCAAAAAAAATAAACATGAAATGACAATTTCTTCAGCAAAATGACTCAGTATATATATATATATATTCCTGCAGTTTAAAAGTGAACTAGTCATGCCAATTTTACCATATCAACAGGAAAATCCAGTACCACAAAATATGATGTTTATGGGTGAAGGGAAATCAACCAGCATGTACTAAGCAATTAAAGATGAGAACTTTTGAGAAGTTCTAATATTTTCCTGGATAAATTGATTTGGCTGTTGTAATCAACTGATGTATCTGTCAAAAGAAGCAGAATAAGAATGATTAGAACAAGAAAACTTGTATCAGATAAACTATGTATTAATCCAATTTAAGCTACATTTTGCGTACCTCAGGTATTCTACTTCTGTGGCTTCTTCCATAAGACTCCAATCTTCTTCAGCATATTTCCATTTTTCTTCTTTAGTAGATCATCATCCATTTCTTCATTGTAAGGTGAGTCAATCTTACCTGTAACAGGATTATAGCTGCTGTCCAACGATCCAGTTCTCTCCATGAACTTCCCATTGTTTCCTGCTGAAAGCATAGCTGCAGCTGCTTCTGCAGCCTTCCTCCATTGGTCAGATTGCACCTTTAGCTTTCTCAACTCTGCTTCCATTTCAGAATTAGCTGCTTGTGCTGCCTCAAGCTGTTCAGTCACCCTTGCAATCTTTTTATTACTCCTATCTGCCTCCTCCATCATAAAGCCAAGCTTAATGAGAGCCTCTCGCTCCGCAGCCCTTGCTGCCTCTACTTCTAAAACCACATCATTGTTCACCTCATTCCCATTCATTTCCCTTTTACCAATTTCCACCTTCAACATCTCAGTTTCCTCCAATATATTTTGCAGTTCTGTCTCTTTATCCATTAAACTTGCCTTCAAGTCAGCAACATTTTCCTTCAATTTTTTGAGTTCGGTCTCTAGTTCAGATTGTCCGTGGGATAAGCAGCTGTTTTTAAGCTTCATGTTCAGCCCTTCATTCTCCTCTGAAATTCCTTGCAATTCAGTTTCCTTATCCATAAGGTCTGCCTTCAGATCTTCAATATTAGCTTTTGCCTGCTTTAGTTCTGCCTCTAGTTCAGCCTCTCTGAGGATAGATCTAGCCTTTATCTGTTCCATCTGTTCATAAGCATTTCTTATCTGCACTGTGCTGTGAATTTGTTCTTCATGGCATTTGGTCTCAGCAGCTTCCAGGGCAGATCTCAATTGTGCTACTTCAGACTTCAAAGAACAAACCTCTGCTTCAAGCTGGCTTGCCTCCTGTGACTTTTGGTTTTCAACAATGGTTTTCTCCTCACCACGATCATCTGTAGAATCTTCTGAAAGGTTGCTGCTAGCACCATTTAGGTCTGCCTCAAGTTTGCTGACAAGTCCTTCCAACAACTTAACACGTCTCCTCGAATTATCTAACTCTGATGCAATGGAGTTATAAGCTTCAGTGGCTTTTGTGCCATCTGATCTGAGTGCCTCAACAGATTTCTTTGCGGTTTCCAGTTGCAGTAATGTTTCACTGGCTAGCGCTTGGGCCTGAGCCTCTGAGTCTTTGCTATCCCTTAGTTGGTTTTTCATGTTCTCCACAAGAGAAAGAGTGTCCATAAGATTTGCTCTCAAGGTCTGCAGCTCCACATCTGCTGATTCTGTTTGCTTGTTCTGGGCAGCCTCAGACTTGGCAATCATATCAAATTGAACCTTAAGCTGTTGAATTTCAGTCAAGGCAGAGGCCAAGGCAGCTGAGTCCACTGAATGCTGCTTCTGGATAGTCTCAAGCTCTGACTGCCACGCTTGATCCCGTTCGTGTGAGATTTTTTGAAGCTCAACAACACGAGCCTCCTCAGAAGTGGAAAGTTCCTGAAGTTGCTTCTGTGACTCTTCAAGCTTTGAAGATACAGCCAAAAGTTGTTTCTTGGACTCATCAGCATCTTGTAGAGCTTCCTTCTTCCATGATTCTGATAAACTTAGCTGGTCCTTTGCCTTTTTCAGTTCTCCCTGAAGCTGAGAAATCTGAGATTCCAATTCGGATATTCTGCTTGGACGCTTCTTCTGGAGGAAGAACAAAGATCATTAAGAACATTTCAGCATATCCAACAGCTCTAGCTTTGACTCGGGACATGTTTGATCCTCTTGATTACATTGTATCACAATTAGATGTAAATGAAAAGTACCACCATGGCATAGTGACAAACAGGAAAAATCATAACCCCCCAAAATACAATCATTTAGAAGTACAAAAATGTAGCAAAGAAAAGTTTTATATAGATAGCAATGTCTCTACGTTCATATAGAAAGAAACTATCACTAAGGATGCACCAAAAAATTTTCCCATTCCTCAATTCTCAAAATGTCACCTAATCCAAGAACATGGTCCTCCCGTGTCAATGCAAATACATGCAAGTTGCAAAATATCCATCGTGAAAACAGTTAAATTGTTATGTATCATAGAAAGAAACTGCAGCCCAGCTCATTTCCGACACTGAGGAAATTGATTTGTAATAGGCTTTATGCATTATGATATACGTGCATAAGTATGCAAAAAGTAGAGTATATGCAATACCTACCATCACAGAAACGTTGTCAAGAGCACAGCAGAGAAGAAAAATTAAAAGGCTAAATTTATGGTTCTCTTCTGAGTGCATTATGATGGTTAATGGAGAACCTCACCTTAAGACACTTGATTGTATGTAATTTGACTTATAAACAAAAAAAAATTAGTGTTAGGTTCCATTCCATTCTTAACATTTTCTTTCTGAGGTTGCACAATATTGTTTACAAAGCGAAAATCCAAGAAAGCTGGTGGGTTGCAGTTAATAGAGTACCTCACACACTGGGCTTCTAGGTGACCTACGGTCAATGACTTTAGGGCTCCTTTCTTTTGGCGTTCTAACTTGATTTGATGAAGAAGCATCAGAATCTAGACCAGTTGTTTTAAGCTGGCGTACAGCTCGAGGACGGGCCCTTTGTGGTGCTTCAGAGGAGCCACTTCTGCTACCATAATCACCAAGTTACAACCAAGATATATGAATAAATTATACCAACAAGCACAACCTTCAGGAAAATTTTCACACCCAATATTTCAGAACAGTATATTGAGAGACAAAACATGATATGCAAAAAGTGAAATGGTGAAACCTCCAGATTTTTTTTTAATATGTAAGCAAAGGAAAGACAACAACTAAGTTAGTGTACAGACCTCACATAGATCATCGTACATTAGCTTTTGGAGCTCCCTAGGAATATCATACAAAGCATGGGGACCTTATGTTCACATGGATCATACACACATCCATGTCCATTATAGAATTTGGATCAATCATCAGTCTAATAGATTATATTGAATTTAGACTACAATTGTGTTTCAACTGATGGTTGGAATAGATAATTGAGCTATAACTATAAAATTATAACTCAATATTATGTCTGAAATCTTATGTATACTCAAGAAGTATTTTATATAATTTAAGAAAGTTAAAGCAAGGCATAATTCAACACTTAGTAAACTAATCATTGTCAAAAGACTAAAGAGGCAGCAAGTAAGATCAGAAGCAAGTTTCATCATTCTGGAGATATTATGAACTAAACAGTATTAGGAATACAACAAAAGAGAATAATTCGTAAACTGTTGACATGTGGCCACAACAAAATTGAACTCAAAATTTCAAATTTGAAGTGTTTGTGGAATAATGCATGTTCAATTGTTCAATCACCAAAATTTGGGGATCTCAATTACTGCAAGTCCCTTAAAGTCAAATATTGGACTTTATAGGTTGATTTGCCAATATTTCTTACTTGGAATTTTTTAGAGAACAAGACCAAACTACTGAGTCGAGCCTTTTAACATAAAAACAGCAGTTCTTTTAAAATTTTTTATTTGAGAAAAATGACTAGCGTTGACCAAAGAGATTCTGAACATAGCCATGGTTATTTCTGGCCTTATTTTGAATTTGAATATCATGGTCATAAATAGGAGTCTTGGCTTGAAAAGCATTACATAATAACAGATTGAAAGTCCACTCTTGAAATCTCATGTACTTCCAAGAAAAATGATCTCACACATGGACAAATCGAGAAGGGTTACCAATGCCTCAGTATTCAACAATGATAAAGATTTTCCCCAAAAAGTAGCTAGTGAACTTTGAAATTCAACTCCATACCTCATGGGCTAGAATAAATTGAAAGCATCAATAGAATCAAAGTAATAACACATCATCTAATCAAACGACAATCATTCAAAAAGATGGCCCTTGACAACACAAAATTGCATTTTTTTTTGGCCCACTAAGATGCCCCAGCACCGTCTCAACTTACTGCAGAAGATAAAGAGAAGTCCCAAAATCTTTGTTTTGATGCTGAAAGGAATAAATTATAATTCAATGAATATAGAGACTCTCACCACCAAAAAATGGACATCAAATTGGGCCTTGATAGCGAAAGTGTATGGAAAAATAAGACAAACCATAAATACAGATGTGAAAGATTAGGTGTCCCAAAAACATGAAGAGAGAGAGAGAGAGACTTCACCAGCCAGGATATGAAAACATATAACTACAGCACATTATAACCATGACCCATCAATTAAAAGCAAAGATCTTTACTGTACCCAATTAGCATTTAACTAAAACAAGATACCATACAAGGGAGGGAAAAAGAGATAAGAATCAACAGAAAAATGTAAAAGCATTTATTATGCACACCTTAGACAACAATGCAACAAGAAGGAGAAGGAAGGTGTCTCAGAATTACCTTCCTTTTGGAGTCTGCATAATTGGAACTAACTACCCTTATGGGCACAAAGTGAAAAATGGAGCTATTTTAGCTTTCACTACTCTACTTCAATGCTCCCTGACCCACAAAACCTGTAACATACCAGAAAATATCACAAAGTTTGAACAAGAGAATCCAATGTGACCGGTCCATGAAGGAAAAATAAATGGCATCATGAAGGGCAACACCTGCATCTTATCATAACATATTCAGCAATAAAGGCAAAATATATTGCTGGCCAAGGCTACCCATTCACATCAAGATTACAGTAAAAAGTCATCGAGCACAATATGTAACTATCAATTTGTTTACCAAACAGGACTTTGCCAATCTTCTCCTCCTTGCTTTATCCATTCAGTGCTACCACCACAAGCCTCATAATAACCCCATGAAAACATTATTATAGTCACATGAGGTCCCACATCTACAGTGACAGGAAAGGATAGAATTACAAAATTACCCCTGCTGAGACCACTCATACAGATGCAAAGACAAAAGGGTAATCATGAAAGTCCATTCCCTCCAATTTTGCCGTGAAATTAGGAAGCTTCATTGACGTTAATTTGTGGGGTTTGTTAGATTTAGAAGATTTTGAGAACTTTTTAACGAAACCTTCTCAAACCTGTTCTCATTTTGTCTGGAGAGAAGACCAGGACACTAATTACTAGTAATTACTTCTTTCCGGAGAAAACGTTAGCAACAGAATATTTTCTCAGGAAACAAACAAGACACCGTGGAATCAATACAGCATTCAATAACAGACTAGTGAAATGTCGATCTTAAAGCCATATGCAGAGGATCAGCGAGAAAACATGATAGAATATTAAACACAGAAGCAAAATAAGTACAGAGAAATGAGAAAAAAAAAAAAAAAGTAAAACAAAAATACAAGTCAGCCTTTATGAGATTCGATTTCGCTTTTTCCCTTTTGAACCCCTCTTTGGGTCTTTTGAAGTGACAAAACTACACTACACAGTAAAGCTTCAAGCTTTTGGGACTCGAAAACCAAAGCATACATTATGAGATAATAGAAAAACTTTTTCATTTTTTTCAATAAAAACTGAACTCCGAACAAAAGAACATCAAAAGGAACATAATTCCTGTCAGAGAAAAATTAAACATTACAGAAAATCTCAGAAAAGGAAAAAGAAAAATTGTCAGAAAATGGGAAAAAAAGAACTTTACCTGTTTGGTTGCCAAGTAAAATATGTGAAAGTTGGAAAAAAAAATTCAAACAAACACTGATAATGCTGTTTCAAGTTCTGGGTATATGTCAACTGTTATTTTTACAAATAAAGACATCATTTTTCCTTCAAAATGTGTTGCATTTTCTCGGAAGCCAAACACTCAAGGCAAAAAAAGAAAAGAAAAGAAAAGAAAAGGGTACAATGCTACTGACCTTTATAAATAAAGAACAAGTAGAGAAGTAAATAATGAGGTTGTTTTGAGATTCATTGGGATAAACAAAGAGAAGAAAAGAGGTATATTTTGGGTTTCTCTTCTTCTCATATGCACAAATGTCAAGACTTTCTCTCTCTTTCTATGGTTGTTTTGTTTATTTAGAAGACTGAATAGGAGAGATAAATAAGAAGAAGATGAAGATGAAGATGAAGAGGATACACTACATGAGACGGGGAGATGACAAATCTCAACGATGACACAGTATTAGAGTACTGAGATTTTGTCGTTTCATGAATTTTGTAAGATTAAATTGGTTTTGAACGCCTTTTTACATCCGCTCATCTTCTTCTTGTAGTAATGGCAAATGAGCAATTGCGGATTTGACGTTTTGTTAATTTTTTTTTTCTTTTATGTAAAAAAATTTTGGAGCGTAAGGATGGGCCTCTCACCTTTTTTTTTTTTTTTTTTTTTTTAATCAGGTTAAAAAATAAAAATTCATAAAATTAAATAAATAAATTAAACGAATGAAAAAATTAATAATTAAATTAAATTAATATTTTTTTTTCAATCAATTAAAAGTATTTTCAAACTAATTTATATTTAATTAAAATTAAATTAAATTTAATAGCAGTTTTTCGCTTTTCTTTAGTTTATAAGGCATATTGAATGGTAAATATGTTGCCTTTATATTACTTGAAAATTTAAATATTTTATTAATAAAAACTTCTTGGAAATTTTTCATTTTATTTTTCAATAATTAATTTAAAACTTGCTTTGTTTAGCAGAGACGGCTGGCAGTTGGCAACGAGAGATTAGACAAGCAAATTTTAACAATTAATATTTCAATTTTTATTATTTTAATTATAGTTTTGAACAGAGATAGCAATAGGGTCAATTTGAAAACCAAAAAATCAAACGAAATTTCCAAAAATTTTAAAATCTAACCTAACTGAATTTTTAAATTTTAATTTGGTTCAGTTCGATTTAATCAAAAATCGATTTTTAATTTAATTTTTATTTTTTATATATAATATAATATATGAACATTTAAATATATATTAATAATATATAAAATATAAAATATATAAAATAATTATTTATAAAATAATATGTAAATATATAAAATAAAAATAATATTAAAAAATATTAAAAACATACTTAAATATATAATTTCGATCTTTCAATTGGTTCGACTTTTTAACCTCTAAAACTAAACTGAAAAATAAAAATTAAAATTATCTAAAATTTCAAGCCAAATAAAAAATTAAGTACCTAATAACCAAATTAAATATATAATTTTAATTCGGTTCAATTCAAAATTTTGATCTTATTCATTTTTTGCCCACTCCTAATTTTGAAATGTGAAGTATTGACTTTTAAAATCCAATTAAAAAAATCTAAATTTACCTAATATTTTTAAATTAAGGAAGTCCAAACACCAAACAATGATTCCCACCGATTAATAAAAAAAGCTTAAACTTCCAATATAATTTATTAATAATTATTTGGCTTAATTAAACTAATAGATCTAAGAGTACAAAATTAATTATACGAAAAAATTTATATTTTCCCTTTACATGTGCTGGATGAGGTCCTCCAAACAAACATTTCTTTTTTTTTTTTTTTTTTCTTCTTAGGAGAATAATTAGCTATATTTTGAAATTCTGATAGACTAATTCGGCTAAATCGAAAAATTAAAAATTAATTTTTATATCAGTTTGGATTATCTATGATTCAAATAATTTTTGTAACAAATGTTCATAATTTGCAATAAATATTATTTTGATGTGTAGCGAATGTGATTTTGCTTTTTATTAAAAAAATCATGGAATAATTCAATTGATTATAATATCCATTTAAAAAATATAATATGTATTACATATTTCAATTCGATTCTGATTAAATTTTTAACCCGTGATTTGAACAAATATTTTTTAATTGATTGGATAAAATATCTAAATTCTTACATTAGGAATAATTTTTTTAGCTAATAAATGAAATAACAAAAGAGTCTATAGTATATATATACGCCATTTTTTACTTTATATATATACATATATATATATATGTCATGTTAAATCAGAGGAGTTTACCAAAAACAAAAGAAAATGTTAAATCAAAGGAGCGTTACCTATTATTATTTTTATTTTTATTTTTTTTAATTAATTATTATTATTTTAATATAAGATTCTTTAAGTTCTACCTGCCCCACTGAATAAAGATAAAGGCTATCATATCCACGAAATGCATAATATCAATAGAGATCTGCCTCTAATTATTGGACCACATAGTCCTCATTTTCACCTAGAAAATTTCTTTGCTAACTTCTTCAAGCCAACTTGAGATATAAATTTCTTTGCTAACTTCTTCAAGCCAACTTGAGATTTGGACAAATCAATTTTAATTAACAATTTCTTTAGTTTATCTTAAAAGTAAAATTTAAATAAAAATATATATCTAAATTTTAAGTTTATTTTTTATATAATTAAATAAAATTTATTAATAAAATTAATAATTATATTTAAAAATATATAACATGTTTAATATATATTTGTGAGTAAATTTGTACTTACTGTTATTAAGATGATACTTCTCATTTTATTATTTTATGTTATATTATATTATATTTTTTATATTATTTTGTCTTCTCTTATTAGAAATTTTGTTGTATCTTCTTTTGTTATAAGTCTAGTGGTATATCTGTGAATTATTATATTTTAAATACTTAAAAAATGATAGTAGTTTGTAATATTATTCATTTATTACAGACTCAGTTTTTTAAAACCAACTATACGCAGTTGGACGGTATATTGAACATTTGTGATATGTGAATCAATTTCTCTTGTTAGGAAAGTTGATTTTATATCTTGTCATTTTTTATTAAAATTTGTATTCAGTCACTTATAATTAATAAAATGTAAATTTATTTCAAAAAACAAAAATTAAAATTATTCAAATGTAAAAAAATTAAAAATAAATAAATTATTTGTGAACCAAATCAAAAAACTAAATCCTATTCAAAATAGTACATTTCATTTCCAATTTCAAAATGAATCAAAGATGTTATGATTGTGCTCATAAAGATACAAACAAATAGTAAGAATATATATAATTTAGGTAATAAATTCAAATTCAATTTCTCTTGCATGCTTTAAAAAAAATAAATTGTTATGATCGTATATTTTTTTTTATACTAGTCACTTGCTACATATGGTATATACATTCGAAAATAAAAATTATAAATATAAATGAATTAAAGTTAATTAAAAATATAACTTAATTAAATATTTATATAATTATTCTAATTAACAAAAGCAATTATTGAGCCAAAAATTTTGATAAATGGAGTTACAAATATTTTTATGTTGTTAATGAAATAATTGATTAGACTAAAATAATAAAATAACATCAATTATAATATATTTTTTTATTATTTATGAGATGGAGAGATTTCAACTTAAAATTTTTCCATAAATTGAAAAATAAAAAATAAAAACAAGGATAAAATACATGTAAAAAATCTATGGTGTTAATTGAATATTGTAGGGAAAAAATTATTGAAAGAATATACATCATTAATTTTAATATTTAGAATTTTTTTTTTATATTTTTTTCAAATTGAATTCCAGAAATATATTAGAAAAAATATAAATTTTCATTGTATTCCTAATTACTAATACAAAAAAGAGATGATTTTTTTAATGAAAATAGAGAGATATTATAAAATAAAACATATGATGATACGAATAGTAAAATAATAATTTAGATATCAATTTTAACTTATTATTTGAAACATCTTATTAATTAATTTTTTATTTTAAATATAACTGATTATTAATAAAAAGTTAAAGTTAAAATTTTTTTTGTCCCTTATTTTTCTTATTGACTGCAAAGAAAAATTATATTGATTTTGTAAATTTAATGGTTATATAAAAATAAATAATGAAATTTGAATTCAAATGATAAAACATTATGGCATTTAACTTTTAAAAATATAGCAGATAGAGTTAAAAATTCAAAATTAAAATAATTAATTTTTTCTTTAAATATAAGTTCTAATCATACCTCTTTGGATCTGTTCAAATGTTTTCCCACTTTTCCTAACTCTATCATAAATTATAGATTATAGATATAAATAATATTTTTTTTTAATATTGGAGGACGCATTTGAATTTGAATCCATTACACAACTCGCAAAGGAATAATATTAAAGAAAATGAATATATTAAATTTTAAATTATAATATTTTAGAAGAGACACTTAATTAGTAAATATTATTACGAAAATAACTCAAAAAGGTAATTCAATATGTGAGTAGGTTTCTCTCATTAGTTTATTGATTCATATTTAAATTTTGGAATTAGATTATAATAAAAATATGTGTTTGTCGTCATGATTATAAAAAAAAAAAAAAAAAATTGTTGGAGAATATAAAAATTCAGTATTTAATTTGTACCGTGGTGCTATATTTCTTAAAAAAAGTTAGATTTTTTATTTATAAAAATCACCGTAGTTTACCTTATATATGAAAAAAAATATATATATTTCCATCTCAAATGGCAAAAATTTTGATAAGTTATATTCCTATAAACATAAAAATTAAGAAAAAAAAAATAAAGATGTAACACTTTTAATTATAAAAATATTTAGACACATATAATATGCAATGTACAATATTATTTACAAAAATAATATTTATCTGTTTTAAAATATTTATCGTTTTAAATAATTTTTTTGTTTTAATTCATTTGTTGTTTTAGGATTTTAAGAATATAATTATTACTTTTTTTTCAACTTTACTCTCCAATTTTTTTTTTATTAAATATTTGCATTAATTATTTTTATTTTTCTACATCAAAATCAATAAATAATATTTTAATCTTTTTAATTTATAATTATGTCAATTTAATAACTTTTTTAATTTATATACTGAAATTTTAAATGATAAATATTTAAGAATTGAGTATCTTTTTTATTTTTTCACATATTATATATTTTGAATAACTAGTATGATTTATATTATGAATATTTTTATTATATTAATATTTATATTTTTAAGGATCCGTCTGGCTTGAGATAGGAAATCAAAATCAAGTTGAACTGGAATTGAAATCGAAATAGATATATATTCATCCTATTTCGTTCATTACAGAATCAGAGTATGATTCTATCCAAAGCTATTTGACTTTCATAAGTATCGAAATCATAATCAATTTATTTTTTTAATTGAGAGAAAATTTATGCTTTGATAGTTGATTATTAAAAATGAATATTAAAATAAATATAATTTATAATATTTATCATAAACTTGATTATATATATTTTTTAAATTATTGCCAAGGGTCACAAAAGTGACTAAAGCTAACTACCATGACACTCTGTCAATGGATTGCCACTTAGAGACTAGTAATGGTAGTTACTTATGGTAAGTGCCGTGACGCTCCCTTGGTTGGCTTGAAGACACGGTAGTGGCTTAAGCTACTGTCTGCCTCTATGTTTCTTACTAAAGTTACTAAAGCTACTGTCTGATCTGTCTTGCTATTGCTCAAGCAATCTTGAGGAATTCTTACGTTAAAATTTCCTTTTCATGTAACCACCGTTGCTATTCTCGAGGAAAATACAATACTTAGAACTAAGACAAATTTTATACCAAACCTAAAGTTGGCAATCCTTTTCATGTAATTCCACAAAAAAAATAAAAAAAATAAAAAAAAATCCAGCAATAATATTGAATGTAACTCATCAAAGCCAATAACAATTTTTCTATGGGCTAAAATAATTAATTTAAGAGATTATTTCAATCATTTCAACCCCAACCAAATGCAATTCAATTTTAAGATAAAAAAAAAAAGCCTAAAAATTAATAATAAGAATAACACAAAATAATAAAACTATATAATACTATTAACCCGTTTGGCATTGCATTTGGCAAAAACGTTTTTCAACAAAAATTTTTATATTTTTTTAAAAACTGTTTTTAAATATAAACAGATAAATTCGTACTTTTTCCAGAAGAATATTTGAAAAAACAATTTATAAAAAAATAAAATTAAAAAATTTTAAAAGTATTTTTTTAATCTCAAATAGTAATTTGAAACACATCATATATATATATATATATATATATATATATATATATATATATATTCTACATATCTGTATTGAGATAAGAAAACAATGATGAATGTGATGGAGAAGGCTAGAATCAACAGATTTTGTGTAAAATTGGAGTTTTTATCTTCAGATGTGTTTAAAGAGGGAGTGAGCGTTTTTTCTCTCTGATTCCGGTATGGAATCAATTTTGATTGATGGCAGAAAAAGAGGGAATGAGGGAATGACTAATTCCCATTACCAGGGGAATGAGATTTCTATTCCCATATGTTTTTTTATACTAGGAATGAGAATGGGTCATTTCCATTCGGATTCCTAGATTTATTTTATTCTAAACAAATTGGCCTAAAGTAACTGTAGATAATATTAATAACCACCAACTACCCACCCCCTCCCTCTCTTTTTTTTTTAATGTTTGCATGGATTAACAACATAATATTACATTCCAAATAAAATTTAATTCATAATCATATAAGATGATTTTTTTTTTATTTTCCTAAAAATCTACTTTTATAGTAAGGTAATTTTATATGAAAATATTAATTCATGAGCTCTAATTTCTCCAAGGCTATGTTTGGATTGAAAATGTTCAAAATTAATGAAATAAAATTCAAATTCATGAATTTTGAAATTATTTATAAAGAAGCCATAGCTTTCTTTAGTACAGCATCTCTAATGAAAAAGGCATACTAAAAAAAATAGTGAAAAGTTTTGAAATGTATCTCCATAGCTAATAAATAAAATGAGACATTCGCTTGTCTCTTTACATACCTAATAGAAAATAATATGTGATTTTGATAAAATAGAAAATATTGAATAATAATATCAAAATCAAAGTTATCAATATGCTTGAAGTTAAAGGCATCGACCACAACCTTCGCAATTAGCTCAAAAACCATCCCTTGATATCCTAAATGATGGACCCAATTCACAGCTTCAAGGAGACCAGTGCCCTATGCCTCCTTCACTGAACTTGAAAAAAGTTTACATTTCATATTGCAAGCTATAAATTGCTCCATATGTCTACGAATAATCATGCCTAAACCCACCGCAAAGGACCCAAGCACGACACATGCATAAACATTGCATTTGTAGCCATTTTCTGCAGGTCTTGTCTAACATGGCGAGCTAGTCTGAAGCAGCTATCCAAGCGCTTTTAAGTCACGAGCAGCCAACTATTCTCAGTAGTACTAAGCGTTGAGCTGTATGGCTCCCGACATTCGTTCATCCACAATATAACATTTCGTTCTTGCCATATACACCAAAAAAGAATGGCCAATTTGCAAGCCTATGTTGGTTGTCTTGATTCAATAGGTTATAGGAGTCAAATATCAAAATTATCGATTCATGAATTAAAAATCATGGAATGTGAAATCATTGGAATTAATAAATTTTATTATTGAGTATCAAAACAAATTCTTGAATTTATGATTTACATTCCCATACACTAATATTTGGTTGAACAATTAAATTCCATAAATTTTAAAAATAAATTACTAATTTATCTTGTTTTTTCAACAAACTTCTTAACTTTAATCAATACAATAAACAACTCTTCATGGCATGAAGGAGCTCTCTATATCTCTATGTTTCTTTTTATAAATTGAAATCATGGATGTGAATAAGTCTTAGTGGATATGGATTTTTTTATTTATTCTAGTCTACTTTATTTTTTTCCACCAGTGCGCAATTCGATTTAGTTAATAGAGTAAACCTGAATTTTAAGCTGAAATTTCAAGTAAACTATTGAGTAACTTTGTATCTAAGATCCAACATTTTTCTAATGGGTGTAAAAAAGATTCCATAATCTTGTTTATCTTATGTGTCTTTTATCATTATATGAATGTTGATAATATTCATGGCAATAAAATTGATTCGTGAACATAACTTTTAATTTATTAAAATTTAATTTTATGAAACTTACATGTTATAAAATTCTTGCCTAATTTAGAGTAATGAATTAATATAACAAGATTTTAGCATCATCAAAACTTAATCAAATACACAGAGATAAACAAATTTATTTGAATTTAATGATGACTTCATTATCTAAGCTAAAAAAGAAACTCATTTTAATAAACATCTTAAATTATTGATCGAGGTGGAATCGACCAATCAAATAATGCGAATATGAGTTAGTTGGAGAGACAATTAAACGTGTTATAAGTGAATAAGACAAACTTTAAATGAAACGATGGATTTAGAGATTTTATTGAAGGTAGTTGAACTACAACAATGTGATCGAATTTGAATCTTTCTTGGGGCCTTACGATTGAGGTATTTATAGATGGCACGTCTTAATCTTATTCGAACAATTATTAATAGTCATATTCCGAGTTGGATGTTGATTTGATTGGTATCAGTCCGCGTGAGATGTTTAATACGAATAGAAAATGGATTTCCTCCTTTTCCAATATCGAGCTTTTATTGTCTTATTGGGCTTGGGCCCAATCTAAATTTATTTTGTCTTCTATCAATTACTAAATTTTAAATAAACTCATTTTCAAATTTCATTAATTTTTAATGTAATATTACTGTAAATATTTTTCGGACCTCTAACATGAGTTTTTTTAAGGACCACACTTCAATTATTGACACTAACATATGCACCTAAGTGAACATATGCACATAAGTGAAAAAATATTATTCAAATAAATAAATTAGTTCAAATAAAAATAATAGTTTAAATATAAAGTATATTTATTAAATAATAATAATAATAATGAGTGATCTAAATATTTATAATTAAATATCATATTTTATCTTAAATTAATAATAATTTGCAATAATGTGGAAGGATAATTTTAGAATATTTATTCAATTCTAAATTTTCTCGTCCATTTAAAATGATGGGATTGACAAAAATCCAACTAATTGATGGGAATTTAAATCCCTTAAAAATGGATGATTGTGACCCATGAGAGATTTTGCAAAATATTTCCTCATAGGTTATTGTTGGTCTCACTAAATATATATATATATATATATATATATATATATATATATATATATATATATATATATATATATATATATATATATATATATATATATATATATATATATATTGTTATGTTTATTAATTATATCTTGAAAGACAAAAGAATTAATGAAATATTAAAAAGTTAAATTATATGATTTCATCTGTCACAGCAATTTTTTTAACATAAAGTGCAAAAAAAATGTTCTAATAATATATTTTTTTTAACTATCGGAGAATAAAAATAAAATAAAATAAATATGGAAAGAGCCTTGAATATTTTTAATTTCAAGTTGGATTTCTAGTTATAGACAAGTGGGTAAAATCCGTGCTTTGCTGCGGTATCTAATATTTTATATTATTTTAAATGAAATCTATATTAATTAAATATTAGGTATATAATGTTAATTATAATTTTCATAAATATAGTCATCATAATATTTACATAATGAAAAAATATCTACAATAATTATTATTTTCATAATATTTACATAGTATACAAATATCTATAGTAATTATCTATTGTTTTAAGATATTTTAACATTATTTGTCTTAGAACTATAGATAATTAATCCAAAATTACATTTCATCTTAAAATATCTATGTGCAGGGATAAACATTAATTAGTAAAAAATGATTAAAAAAACAAAATCAGTGTGATTCGGTTAAATCAGTTAAGTCAAAGAAAATAATCGTTTCAACTCAATTAAAAATATAAAAATTTTAGTTTTTTTTTATTCGATTAAGAAGTTTAATTTACCAAATTAACCAAATCATATTGATTTACTTATTTTTTGATAAATAAATTAGAAATTTTAATGTGCCGATTAATTTTTATATTTATATTTTTTATTTTTATGAATTTATAATTTAATTGATGCACAATTAGTTTATATACTTAAATTCATGAAATATTAGGGTATAATATTTGTTTTTAATATTATATATTATCATTATTATTATTCCATACCATGATTTAAGTTTTTTTTTTTTTATCTTCTTATATAATAAATTAAAAAACTCAAATGTTGCAAATGGTAAATATACTCATAATATATTTACATTTAAAGTGAAAGACATTTTATAATATTTTTAGTTGAAAAAACACAATGTAATTGATTTAACTGAAATTTAATTTTTTAATTTTAATTATTCGATTTTATAACTATTTTGGTTAAGTTGGTTTAATTAATATTTAATTTTGATTCCAGTTAATAAAAATTATTAATCAAATCGAATAATTATATATTTCTCTAGTGCCAAAAACAACGACCCTCGAAGCCCATATAAAAATTAAAATAAAAATAATAAAAATAATCCATGTAGTAATATATAATAATAATAATAATAATGATAATAATATCTCAAGGGCTAAAATGCATAGAAAAAACAATATTGGACTAAATGAAAAACTAAGGTCCATACAATGGGCTGAATTTCTTCAGAAATATTGTTTATCAATGAGTTAGGTCCATAGTCTATGCAAAATTCCACTTTGATGGGCTAAATTCATTCACTTTCTAGCCCAAAATATTTCAAAACCCAGTGGAAGGTAAATTAAAAAAGAAAATTACACCAAACACAATTTTTGAACTTTTTTTTAAATACATTTTTATCTTTTTAGATTTTTAAAAATATTTTTTTTAAACCTTATGATATAGTTATGATATACCTTTAAAAGTGGGCATTTTTGAAATAGAAAATTTAGCAAGTTGTTTTTTTGAAAAAAAAAAAAAGACATATATGAGAATATTTTGTCTTTTTTTATATTTGTGTAAAAACTCCATTAAAAATCTTAAGTAAATATAGTTTATCACGTAGTATTATAGACTGTCTAATCATTATTTTTTATATTAAATAATAACTATCCATATAAAGTGAATATAATAATTAATTATCTGAATGATAAAGTGTGTATTGTAATTAATGCATTGGTATATCAAATCATCATTATTAGTAATTCATAATTTGATGTAATAAACCAATTTCATCTAAAAATTTATTGACAAATCTCTTGAATTAAATAAATAAATAAAAATTTCCTAATAGTTTGGATCAAACTAACAGTGGAATGATTGAGTGTTTATCAATCAATAAAAGACCTAGGTAATATGTAAGTCAGGAATTTTCTTTTTAAGTTAGAAAAATGTTAAAAGCTTGTTTGATATAAATAAAAATGTATTTGTAATTTTATATAATTAATTATATAAAATT
This sequence comes from Reutealis trisperma, assembly GCA_947687605.1. Taxonomy (NCBI): domain Eukaryota; kingdom Viridiplantae; phylum Streptophyta; class Magnoliopsida; order Malpighiales; family Euphorbiaceae; genus Reutealis; species Reutealis trisperma. The sequence continues at coordinate 421,357 of CANTUT010000112.1, forward strand.
AGTTATGATTGAATTAAATTTCATTAAATTAAATTTTGATAGAATTTAGAAAAAAAATGAATTTTAAATTAATAAAACTGTAAAATTTAACTTGATTAAAATTAGTTGATTTTACAAATGAATTATACTCATTATAGTCAAAATAGAAAACATAAAATTCATTAACAAATAAATTGAAGCACATCAGCAAAAATATTTTAAAGGAAACAACTATCAGTTTAGGTCAGGCTTGATGTTTAAATTAATTAATGTTCCAAATCCAAATATGTAAGCCAATTAATTAATTTAAATTAATTAAATTACCAAGTCCAGCTAATAATTAAAATAATTACAGGCTTAAAATTGAGATTAAAGCTCTATAACTTATATATGGTGTCAACTGAATCGATCTGAAATTTAAGAATTATAAATTTTTAACTCTGATTATAGCTAAATGATTATTATGATTAAAGAAGAATTATAAATTTTTAACTTTGATTATAGCTAAATGATTATTATGATTAAAAGAATTTGGTGGAAAATGAAGAGTTTATTCAATAATATTTGAGTCTTTTTTTCAAAAACTTTAAAATTTGAGTTTTAATCGAAGCTAAATTTATTTTTAAAAAAAATTCTCGTAGAATGTGTTAAAAAAAATGGTGAAACGAAATAATTTATACTTTTTGTAATAAATAAATAAATAAACAAATAAATAAAAAACATAGGGTAATGGGATGGATAAGAAAATTTAAAAAAAAAATGAAATAATTAATAAATATTACTTGTTTGGAAGTTTAAGTAGTAAGAAGATTAAAGGTAAAATGGTATTATTAAAAAGTTCTTTTTAATAATAAATAAGAAAAATCTCTTATTTCTGCAATTTTAATAGGGAACAAAATACATATTTAAAAAGATAACTAATCCCACAATATAATATAAATTAATTAAACTTCCAATTATCAGATAATTATTATTTCACTTCATTTTTCTTGTTTCTTTTTTTCCTTATTCCAACTCTTCCTGTATCACTATGCATGGATAGATGTGAATTTAAAAAGAAGAGAGGGGAATAAAGGAGAAAGGGAAGAGAGTAATTCACAAAAGAGAAGAGAGTAATTCACTCCCATTTTTCTTATATAAATTGAAATTAGTTACACCCCAAATTAGAGTTTAAAAAATTTCAACTTTTAGTAAAATATTACAAATTTTTGCATAGCCCTTTTTATTCTCATCAATTTAACCGTATTCTAAATAAATCCTTATATATCTTTTATGTTAATAATACCCTACATATATTTTTCATGTTTGAATATTTCAATAATATTAGTTGGGATTTCTATTGCTTTTCTAAAATCACTTCTAATTTGAATGTAATTAACTTGATCTTTTTTTTTTAATGAATTCATTTTAATGCATCTAATTCTATTTCAAAATTATTAATAATGATATCAAGTTTTTATTATTTGAAAATTATTTTCAAAAATTTAACATGACTAGTAAATTTTATTTTATTAAAAACTTATTTGCATTCTTCTTATTATCTTTATAATTTTCTTAGTACTTTTTTGTCTTTTTATAATTATAATTCCCATTTCTTCCTTTCTATTCAAACAAAATAATATTATTTCCCTTTCATTCCCTTTATTAATCAAATTTTAATTTGACAAACAATATAAGTTAAAATTTTCTCCCTTCTCCTCTTCTCCCTTTAAAATAATTTCTTCTCTCCTTCCTATCTTGTTGCCATGCATAGTGTTAAAGAGGGCCTAAAAGGTAAAAGCTAGTGAGATTCATCTTCTTTTCCTTTCCTTTTTCTTTCTCATTCCAACTTCTAAAGAGAGTTTAAAAGGTAAAAAAATAGTGAGATTTCTATATATTTCTTCTGCGCTTTTTAAAAGCAAGATAATATATTTTTTTTGATAGGAGATATTATATACAAATCTATATATTTATTATAAATTTTGAATACAAAGTATAAAATCCACAAATTTATTCGAATAATTCTTACCATTATGAGGTTCAAACCTGGGAGTAGACATGAGTCCTTTTAGTCTTAGAGTCTTACCATTAGCCACCCAGACTAGAGATTACAGGCAGATAATATGCACACTTGCTTTATGGCAGTTTTTTAAAAATTAAACTGAATCGGTGGAATTGAGAATTGCTAATCAGTTTGCTTCAATTTACCAAAAAAAAATGAAATTCCGTTAAATCGTTTTTTACCACTCGTTCGAGTCCCTCCTTGGCAAATCTTGATAATTACCAAGTTTGCCTCCTTTACCAAGCTGATACCCTATCTCCTCCTAATTTATTAACCACTATCTCTTGTTAAAAAAAAAAAAAAATCATTCTTTAACCTTTTAATCAGCTTTTATTATTTAAATTTTTATTAATGAGAATTTTTTGTAAAATACCAAAAAAAAAATTATCTAATCAATTGGACCAAAAATTTAATTAATTTAATTAATTACATTATAAATTAATCACCGATTTAATTTTTAAAATATAGTACACCAGCAGCTAGCCGGTTAGAATTTAGAAGAGAATAATTTATCCTTTGCTTTATAATTAATTATCCATTGGAGTTAAGATACAAAATGTCAGTGAAAAAAATGATAATCATTTAAAAAAAAAAGAAAAAGAAGAATATGAAAAGAGAATTAAGGAAGGTACTAGGAAACTTTTCAACTAGACTTTTGGGTAAGACTCACCATGGAGGTCGGTGTGCAGTGTGCTTTTCTTTCTAAAACATGGCATTAGCTGAAATTTGAAGTGGGCGGTGCTGAGATTATTTATAGATTGTCAAATCAATTTCAATGGATAAGTCTTTAATTCAGTCTCATTTTCAATCTATAATACTAATATTTAACTCTTTGGCCAAAAAAAAAAAAAAAACTAATATTTAACTCAAAAATTATTTTTTTTATGTGTAAAATAATTTTCTCTGAAGATAAATTTATATAAAACTAATTCATCAATTTCTTTTAACATTATGATCTTTTAAGTTCTAATTATTGATCAACAAATAATAAATTTAATTCATTATATTTTTTAAATTAATATTTAAAATCATTAAATTAATAAAATAATAATAATCTATATATATTAAAAAATATAAATTAAATAAAAAATGATAAAAATGACTTAAATCGTTGACCATCAATGGCCATGCATGGCCCATCCCTATGGCCATTTGCCTTCCACACACCACATTATCCAAAACAATAGTTAATAGTATTTCTTTTTATATATGGAAATGAAATTACATTATTATTATTATTATTGCCAAAGAATGAAAATACATTATTGGTATGGTAGTTTGTAGTTAGCCATTAAAATTTAGGAGAGAATGCACTAAACTCAGCGGCGGACCAAATTTAATCGAGGGGACAAAATTTTATAGTGTATATATATATATATCTCACAAAATTTTCAATATAGTAGTTATCCCATAATTACTTGTTTATATTATAATTTTAATCTTACAAAAACAATAATAATATATGACTATTAAATTAAAGATTTTGTGAAATTAATGGATTTAAATTAGGAAAATATTTTCACTTAAAAAATTTAAAAAATTTGTTAAAGTAAAAAAGTAACCAATGATTTTCGAGCACACGGAGATATAGTCTAACAGTAAATACATATTTTTCTAGATAATAAATTCAAAATTGATTCCCTTTTTCTATGCTAAAAAAAATAATGATTTTCGATTTATAGATTATTTTTAAGAAAAATTTATTATTTGAATTTATGAAAATTAAATAAAGTTTAGATTAAAAGAATAATTTTCACTTAAAAAAATTTAAAGAATATTTTGATGACAAAACAAAAATAATTAAAATACTAATTTTCATTAAAAAATTAAAAGAATATTTAAAATGGAAAAAATAATTAAAATACACAAAAGCTAAGAAATATAAATGACATTAAAAAATTACTAAATTTTAGGATTTTTTCTAATGTAATCACTATAGTTCATCTGACATGGATACAAAATAATGTGTTGAGTCAAATGGTTGGATTAACGTGTCATGCTACGTTACTCACTATGATGAGATTTTGGTCAGAAACTCTCAAATGTCCTTTTATTGAAAAAAAAAGTTCAAATATTTACCTGTAATAAAATTTTCTTTAGTGATCACTTTAGAAAAATCTCAAAATTTAGTGGCTTTGGGATTCATTTACCCGATAATTTTGACAACTGTTGAAGAAGGTGTTGAAAAATTTTCACAGCCGTTGAAGAAGAGTGTTGAATTGTTTTCTTTGTAGATTGAGTTACATGAACACTCATGCTATATTTTTAGCTCCAGCAAATGCTGATTCCTTTGCAAGCTAGTGACTTGTGCCAAATTTATAATGAGTGGGACAAGAGTTTTCAATTCAAGTACATAGTCTTGTAATTCATATTTTGTTTTTAGTTTTACAATTTAGATTTTGCTTTTATTGTTGAGGACAAGGATAATTTTCATGGAGAAGGTAGTGTTACAACTGTTATGGAATTGCTAGCATATCATCATAGCATGGCATAACAGAATTGATTAGTTGGCATTAACAGTATTTTTTTTTTTTGCCCAAAAAAGTAAATTGTTGTGTCATTAATAGGACATAAAACCCAGAGTAATACAATGTGGATATAAGTAATATGGATATAAATAAATACAAGTAAAGGGGTCAAATATGAACCTATTGTCCAATAAAAACCTCATCCATATAGGATTTAAACATTGAGCTTGAAGCACAACAATAGCACTAGACAATTGGGATCCAATTGGCACTAGGGCTAGCATAAGAGAAATGACTGATTAACTCCTTGGAGAAGCTCTCACTAACAGCAGCTCAAACTCTTAAAAACTTATACCGTCACTGCTGCCTGTGGCATAAAAAGGAGAAGAGGCATTGCTATAACTGGATCTAATCTTAAAAGCTTTAAGCACCAAATTAATTGCCAAATCCACCATAAATCCATCGATCTATAACCAGAATAGAGAAACTAAAGAATCTTATTGCAGCACCAAAATTAGTGATGACGAAATCACCTTCAAGAATCCAGATATAAGAAAAATATAATCAAACCCCTATATGAACAGGACCAAAATAAACCTATTCAAGACGGTAGTAGACAATAAAAAAAAAAAAAGTAGAAAAAACAAGGAAAACAACAAAAGGAAATTAAAAAGGGGAGAGAGTAGACACTCTGGTATTTTTGTGTTTGAGCTCAATTGTATGAAACATTTATTGAAAATATATGAATTCATCTTTGTTTGGTTTTTCATAAAAAAAATATATATAAATAAATGTATTTATTAATTTCAAAAAAAAATTTGAATAAAGTTGAATGATCTTTACTTTAAGTTTAATTAATAAAATATTGTATTATATAAATTAAAATACTCAATTAGACTGACAAATTAGTTGAGCTAAAAATTATAAGAAATTTTATAATTTAATATTATTATAATAATAATAATAATAACAAATGTATTTTAAAATATTTCTAAAAATATAAATTAAATAAAAAATATAATCAAAATTTATGTCGAACACATATACCCGTGACCAGTTCTATTGTAAATAATTTAAATAAATAGATTCTAACCATATCAAAAATTTGAAAATGAAATGGAATGTTTGGTTGGTGGCATTATTTAAATCTCTCAATTAATTGTGGTGGAAAAATTTTAGGGTCATGTGATAAGGTCTAAAATCCCAACACAAATGCAAGTATATCTTAACCAACCATTCAAAATTTAGCGACATTAAGTTATAATTTAATGATAATTATATATATATATATATGTATGAATAATAAATTTATATTTGTATATGAATAATAAAAAATATATATGTATGAATAATAAATTTATATTTAATTCTTCCATTCACACTTAAAAAAAATTCAAAATTTGAAATACTCAAACGTCATACGAAAATTTTGCATTTATATAAAACTTTCTCTTTTCTTGGAGAACACGGTTACGTTTATATAAAAAGCTAATTTCCAAGATATAACATATTTGATTCGTTAATAAAATAATAATACCGCAAATGTTAAATATGTTTACGGCAATGACTTCCTTCATCTAGTCAACCCTATTTTGATAGGACCATGTGGCAATTGAATCTAATTTTTTCCATTATTTTTGCACAAAGATTTTCCTTTTCCAATTCAAACAATATATGATTTTATAAAATATTAAATTCTTTTTAAAAATTTAATCCATTTTATTTGTATTTTTTAAGGGTAAATAATTCTAAAAATTATTAAACTTTGGATTTTTTAATGTAATTACTAAAATTTAATCTCTTGCAGGCTAATAAATAAACTTTTATTTCTTTTTAATTAAAGATTAGCTGGGAGTTTCATGTTAAAATCCCATTGGAATAGCCATCTAACTTAGCATATTTTCTTAGATTTACGTCAAATAAACTTTGGTGGTAACATTATTAGAAAAATATCTAAAATTTAATATTTTTGAGGTCATTTATATTTTTTACTTTTTGATTTCTTTAATTATTTTTTTTCCATTCAAAACATTCTTTTAATTCACAAAGATATTCTTTTAATTATTTTCACTAATATTCTATTAATTGTTATTTATCAAAGTTTTTTTTTTTAATTCTTTAATTGAAAATATTCTTATAATTCAAATTTTATTTAATTTTCATAAATTCAAATAATAAAATTTTCCTAAAAATCAATTTATGGATCCAAAATCATTGGTTACTTATTTTTTATTTAAAATATTATTTTATTTTTTTAAGTGAAAGTATTCTTTTAATTTAAACTTATTAAATTAGAAGATATTCTTCTAACAGATTAACGACTATCAAATCTATTAAATTAGCCCAAGAATTTGTATAAATTTATGTATTAAAAGCAACAATTTAATGATTAAAATTTAAGATATATTACATCGTCATATATTCAAATAAATAAACGTCATACTTAAATTTTAATGTGGCAAATAATTCTTCATTTACTTTCTAAAGTTTAAATAGTAAATATTTTCTTTTAAAATAATTAAAAGAATATTTTGGATTCAAAAAGAGTAACCAATGATTTTAAATTCATTGATTGATTTATAGGAAAAAATTATTGTTTGAATTTATGAAAATTAAATAAATTTTAAATTACGAGAAATTTTCACCTAAAATAATTAAAAGAATATTTTGATAAAAAATAAAAAATAATTAAAAGAATATCAGTGAAAATAATTAAAAGAATATATTTTGAATTAAATAAAAATTAAAAAATATTTTGAATGAAAAAATAATTTAAAGAATCAAAAGGTAAAAAATATAAATGACCTTAAAAATCACTAAATTTTGAGAGTTTTTCTAATATGATCACTAAAATTCATTTAACATAAATCTAAAATGATATGTTGAGTTAGAAGGCCACTTTAGTCTGAAACTCTTAAATGATATTTGATTAAAAAAATATTCATCTGTAAAAAAAATAAATTTTAATTATCACATTATAGATACTCCTAAAGTTAAATGATTTTTGAGTCAATTACTTTTTTTTAATAAATGTAAATAATAATGATAATAATATATACCCTATAAATAAATAAATAAATAAAACACCAATGGTGACATCCAATGTTCAAAACATGCCCTTCTTGAAATAACGGAAAGACTTCTAATTATAATTTTTTGAACTAAAAAGTAAAAAAATGTGATTTCAGAATAGCACACAGTATTGTAAGACTTTAACTTTTCTTCTTCAATAAATGGACTAATTAAGTTTAATGTATTATAGTTAAATATATTTTTTTTGTTAAATATATTTTCAAGAAATTATAATATTAATATTATATAATTATTTAATAATATTTTAATAAATAAAATTTAAAACTAGTAATATAATATGCTGAAATGTGACCAGGACTAAGGAAAGTTTTGAGCGGAAAGTGCGGGAATTATAACGTGCACATCCGCCAACTTTTTCTTTTGTTTTGTTGGACTTGATTGGGATCGAGCCGGGTTCTGATTCAAGTCCAACCCAGCAGTACAATTGGTTATTGAATCCAATTAAGACCCCACTTTCGCATGTTCAGACTAGACCTTAATTAGCGAAGGACTTTGCTAATCGAGCGCACTAAAATTCTAAATAGGTATAGTCCATTACTGATGTGAACAAAATGAATGCTGATCTCCCACGCTAGCACACTCAATCTCTCTGACTTACAAACTAAGGAAACAGATGATTTATTTGAATGAGTACTATGATACTTAAGTAAGAAAATGTTTTAGTTTTTGACAATGGAATACTTAGAGTATATGAAATGCATAATCTGTACTGTGAAATATCTGGAGATATTTATAAGAGATTGTTTTGGGTTCAAGTTCTTAGAAAGTAGGCACATTAGCTTTCCAATTAGTGGAGTAATTGCTTTCTATATTTCCCAGATGAAGAACGTAGGCGAATGGCTAAATCCTAATCGTGGATAATTCTTAGTTAATTGAGGCGATTTAAGTCCAAGCGAGTTTTTGATCATTGTAATAAACTATTGAGCAAGATCCTAGCTCGCTTAACGTTGCACTGAATTCTGATACCCTTAATTATGGTTGGGTTCCGATCAAATCTCACCATAAAAGATGAGTCTCTAACTAAATCAATCATTCTTCTTCTAATTTTAAATTTAGCAATTCAATAGCGTTAGATGGAAGAGGTACCCATTTAAACCTTAGGGTGGAGTAAGAAAACTTTATATGAGGGATTAAAATTAATAGACAAATAAAAGAAAAAAATGAGAGGTTGGTTTTCTCTAATTTTTTATGTTTTTTATTTTAAATAATAACAATCAATTATGAAAAAGAAAAAAGGCATCTTAAATTCTCTGTATTTTGTCTGTTTTTGATATTAAATCTATGTATATAATTTAGTTACATTGAACCTCCTACACTTTTACTAAAATCAACATTGCACACTTCTAATATGGAAAATGCATTTTGAGTTTGCTTTACCGTGTTCATTTTAACATTAAGCACATGTAATTGATTTGATAATGTTAAAACCTTTGTACTTTTGTTAAAATCAACAGTGCACTACTATTTGATAGGAGAGTAAATTAACTATTAACTGTTTATTTTTAATATAACAATATAAAAAATAAATTAAAATAAATTATAGAGAAATTAAAATTAAAATTAAAATTATAATAAATTAAAAATTTGAGATTTTCTGAGTTAGTTTTTACAAGTTTTGGGTTAGTTTTTGAGAGTTTTAGAATTCAAAAAATTCACCGATCAATATCAGTAGACTCAAAATTAATTTTAAAATAATTGAGCAATGAGTCTAAGGAGAAATCCGATCAGTCTTGGAAAAGATACTTATGGTACAAAAATTTCAGTCATGATCGAAAAAGTATCGGTGTCTAAGAATTAAGTATTTTCGTACTAATATGACAAAAAGTCATTTTTTGCTCTAGGGATGTTGTACCCTTGACCCTTGCCCGTTAATCGGCTCGTAGGACTACCATGCTGCCTCTATATAGCGCACTAAACTTAGTAGGTGTTAAGTTACGGCCGCATAATGAGGGTGTAAAATTAAGAGTTTACAACTATTTGTCTCAAGTCAAATATGCTACAGATTTTATTTTTTGAGTTGGACTCACGGATGAGAAAATTGCTAGCACTCAAATTGAGGCCAATGCTCATTTCTTTGCCACTGATGGCACTTCTCTCAATGATGATACTCTCTATTGGCAGTTGCTTGGTAGTCCTTGTATTTCTTACTATCACTCGCTCTGATATTGCACATGTCGTTCATGTAGTCAGTCAGTTCATGTTTGCTCCTCGTACTACTCATTTTGTAGCACTACTTCGTATTCTTCAATATGTCAAGAGTACTTTGTTTCATGGACTACAATTTTCTAGTTCTTATTTACTGGAATTGAAAGTTTACTCTAATGCTTATTAGGCTAGAGATCCTATTGATCGTCGATCTACCACTGGTTATTGTTTATTTCTTGGTGATTCTCTCATCTCCTGGAGAAGTAAAAAGCAGATTGTAGTATCCAGATTTAGTATTGAAGCTGAGTATTGAGCTCTTGCTAACACTGCCTTAGAACTAATCTGGTTGCGATGACTTCTTCGTGACATGTGTATTGAGCACTCGTCTCCTAATACCCTACAGTGTAATAAATGCAGTGCTATTCAGATTGCTCATAATGACCTATTTCATGAGTACACAAAATACATTGAGAATGATTGCCACTCTATGCGTCATCATGTTTTTCAAGGCACAATCAAGCTTGTCTTAGTCTCATTTATCGATCAAATTGCTAACATTTTTACTAAATCTCATCCACCTCAACACTTTTGCAATCTTATTAGCAAACTTCATATGGCTATTTATTCACCACCTTTAGTTTAAGGGGGGATTTTAATGTATATAATCATGCCATTAATTATGTAATCATATCCCCCTAATCACTCTTTTATATTCCTCTTCCATTTTTGACTCTACTGTAACCTTATATATAGAGCACATTTTATGTACACTATTAAAATTATCTACTTTATTGTACATTGCTACATACTTTCCTATTTAGATGGATATAGTTTCCTATTTTCTAATTTGTAATATTTATGTTTACGTCCCAAGTCTTTAGCCTTAATTTTAGGCTTCATTTTAGCTATATTTATTTTAGCCTTTTTGGGAACATCACGTTGTATATATATTTGTCTTGTACATATCAATAAAGATAGATTCTTAGGAGTTATTTTCCCAAACTATGATTTTGTTCATGGTATCAGAGCTATACTACCTGCAGATTAAATTCTAAGAATATATCAAACTTTGCCTTGCTTGAAACATGGCACATATCCAAAAAGAAAAAGAAGAATCACAAAACTCATCAAAGGGGAGAGACATGGTGATGCAAAACCAAGAATATATATTCTTCATCCCTTAGATCATCCAGGATTGGTGTTTGTCACTACACCTTTCACTAAAGAAAACTTTGCATCATGGAAAAGCTCTATGGAGACAGCCTTATACGCAAAGAGCAAGGGTGGATTTATTGATGGAAGTTTACTATTGCCGAATTCAGATTCATCAGATTTTCATCGGTGGAAAAGGAATGACATCATGGTGAAAGCTTGGATAAGGAATTCTTTATCCAAAAACATATAAGAGAGCGTGGTTATGCAGAAACAACACATGAAATATGGACTGAAATCTATGAAAGGTATAGGCAAAGTAATGCACCTCGTCTATACAAAATAAAGAAGGAATCCTCCAACCTTAGTCAAGAGGATGGACAGCCCCTTACACAATACTGCACTAAATCCAAGACTTTATGGCAGGAACTACAAGTTTGTGATCCATTGCCACAATGTAGATGTGAAGCAGCAAAAAGGCACTAGGAACACTGAGAGAGGGAAAAGGCTCACCAGTTTTTGTTAGGTTTAAATAATAATTTCAATCACTTGAGATCTCAAGTGTTATCAATGGAACCAACACCATCACTTAGCAAAATTTTCTCATTAGCACTGCAAGAGGAACAATAATATTCCATGCAAAAGCAAGGACATCAGTCATCAACTCTAGAGGGGGCAGCCTTTGCAGTGAAATCTGATTATGGTAGTCGCTCAAACAAAGGCCAAAATTCAGCAAGTCGATTAAAAAAAAAGTGTGAGCATTGTGGCAATAATGGACATATTAAAGAAGAATGTTTTAAGATCATAGGATAGCCACTAAATTGGAAAAGCAGTCAATAGAATCGTGGAAGAAATGGGGCTAGTGGAAGAGGTAATACGGGACAGCGACAATGCCATAGCAATATGGTAACTTCTGAATGTCGATTGTCCACTCTTGCTGAACAAGAATGGTGTGAACCAAGACCAAGTAGTCATGAGTATGACAATATGCAACAAATTCAACAAGCTCTTGGATTAACAACAGATCAGCGCCCCAAATTATTGGCTTTTCTTACACCAATAACCAGCCAAAATAATGGTAATGAGGGACTTGCAAACTTTGTAGGTATATGTACTTTACTTAATGATCCTTGGATAATTGATAGTGGTGCTTCTGACCACATGGTTGGAAATAAAAAGGTACTTGATAGCAGTGAATATGTTTCCACACACCCAAATGTAAAAATACTTGATGGGTCTTCCCTTCCAATGTCTCATGTTGGTAACAAACACATTACACCAAGCATTGAATTAAAAAAAGTTATTTGTGTACCTGGCTTTAAATACAACCTTCTCTTTATTTCCAAAATCACTAAAGACCTGAATTGTGTAGTAATTTTCTTTGATGATTTTTGTATTTTCCAGTACCTACATACGAGGACGCTAATTGGAATGGGTAGACTTCAAGATGAAGTTTACATTTTCGAAGGAAAATGTGGAATAGCGAGTCGAAGTGGTCTTGAACCAGATTATGTTTTGTGGCACATGCGATTGGGACATTACCCTTTTAATAAATTGCAATTCATTTTCGGAACTTGTTTTTCTAGTGACTATCATGAAATTTGTGACACTTGCCATAAAGCCAAACAAACCCATTTACCATTTTCTATTAGCAATAAAAAGAGCACTAATTGTTTTGATCTCATTCATATTGATATTTGGGGTCCATATTCAGTCCCTTCATTAAGTGGTGCTCATTTTTTTTTTACCATAGTGGATGATTGTTCTAGATGTACATGGGTGTTTCTCATGAAAAATAAGTCACAAGCTTATAATTATCTAACTATGTTTTGTAGTTTGGTACATAATCAATTTCAATCTAGAGTCAAGGTGGTGAGAAGTGACAATGGGAGTGAGTTTTTGTCAAAGAAAATGAGAGATTTCTTTTTTTCTAAAGGGATAGATCATCAAACTTCTTGTGTTTCTACACCGCAACAAAATGGAAGAGTGGAACGCAAACATTTCCATATCCTTGAGGTAGCAAGATCCTTGCGTTTTCAAGCACATTTACCATTGAAATTTTGGGGAGAGTGTGTCTTAACCGTTGTTCACTTGAAAAATTTAATGCCTACCCCTATCCTTGATGATAAAAGTCCATATGAAGTTTTATTTCATAAAAAACCTAGTTGTGACCATTTAAGAGTCTTTGGTTCCCTTTGTTATGTTCATAATCATGATAATTCAAAAAATAAATTCTCACCTAGAGCACACCGTTGTATTTTTTTGGGGTATCCACATGGAAAAAAGGGGTATAAGGTTTATGATTTAGAAAAACAAAAATTGTTTGTGTCAAGAGATGTGGTTTTTCACGAAAAAAATTTTCCCTTCTAACTAAATCATGAATTGAATAACCCTTCACCATTACCGGTGATTGACAAATCACCAATAAATCATGATTACTCATCTTTAAATTCTCATGACGTCACTTCTACCATACCAAGTCCAAATGTCCCCATTCAAATTGTCAATGACCAAAATGATAACATGAGTGATGAGTCCAACATGTTGTAAACTCTTAATTTTAAACCCTCAGCATCCAACCATAGTTTTAGCATTTGCTGAATTTAACTTATTGCACAGAGTTATTATAGTGGTCCTGCTAACCGGTTAGCGGGTGGAGGTTCGGGGGTAGTGCCTCCCGAAAGAAAATTTTTTTAGACTTCATTTACATTGCCACCAGGCATCTAAATTTCTCAAACTCCATACTAACAACCAATCTCTAAAAAAAAAAAAAACTGTCTCGAAAAATATGCCAGCGCAACGTGGCGTGCGGCGTAGCGTCAGAGCTGTGCGGCGCCGCATGCCCTTTGTGAGGTGCGCCGCAAATGCCTGATGCGGCGCAGCACCAGGCTTTGAGAGCTCTGGTCCCTGTGAGCCCCACCTGTGTAGAAAATGACCCTTTTACCCTTTTCAGTCTAATTTTCAGCCATTTTTAGCCCTACCCCTCATGGTCTTTTCACATTTTCATTATGTAAATTACCCTCACTCACTTTTCCTATAAATACCCCCCTTCACTTCTCATTCCGACACACCTCTTGAATTTGAGTAGATTGCTATTCTCAAATTCCTCTCTTCTTCTCTTTCCAATCACTCTCTAATTAATTAATTAATTACCTCACCCTAATCAAGTTAATTAATCTTTTTAATTAACTAAATTTTTTTAATTAATCATTCTTTTTTTCAAAAATCAAATTAATCATTTTTCTCAATTCACTTTTTATCCAAATTAATTAATTAATCTTTTTAATTAATTAATCCATCTATCTCTTTCATCATATTAATTAATTAATTATTTTAATTAATTAATTAATTTTCCAATCTATCTAATCACTCGGTCCTGATAAAATGAAATTTCGATCCGGTAAAACCCTTCGCCCACCAAAAGTCAAGGTATCAGCATTTTTCCTTACTTTCAACACACTTAAACCAAAATCAATATGATCAACTCCTAAACCCCTCCACTTAACCGTGGAATGAACTACGTAGGTTTTGATTCTCATTCAATGGGGTACGTAGACATGTTTGGAATCTAAATCCAAACCTCAAATCCAAATCTCAATCAATCTTTTTTCTCCTTTTTTTTAATTAATTTGTGAATCTTTTATTTTCACCATTCATTCATATTTTGCCATATTCATGCATTTTTTTTAAAATCATCTTATAAATGTCATTCATGAAATTCAATTTTCAAGTCAAATTAAACTTAAGAGCCAAATTTTAATTATTTAAAACCAAAAGTCTAGTCCCCGAGCTCAACTTGGTTTGAGACTAATGATTTTATCCATGGGCAAATTAAATTAAAAATTGATAAATTGGAGTCAAATGGGTTTTTTTCTTAATTTTCCCATTTAAAAATAAATTAGGGTGGCGAGTCCCAAAAATCATTTTTCAAAATCAATCAAATCCGAACCCGAGGGTTCCATTGTAAGTTTAAACCCAAATGAGCATCCCAGTTCCCTCTAGCGGATCAGGTCAGTGCTCAGGCGAGGTCTCACACCTGCTGACCTCACCCATAAGCCCTTTGCCTTCACACAATGACACACCTCAAGTCCATATGTCAAATCCTTAATCCGACACCCAAAGCCAACAGTAGCCCATGTCCCCCACACACCATGAATCACCTACCCACGATCAAAATGGTCCTTTCCTACTACAACGACCACCTAGGTCTCGCTGTGTGTCCATGAAACTTTCTGGTTTCGACTATGAACTATTGCTTTCCATGGTACCATCTCAAGATTCCCTTCCATCAGCAAACTCAGGTATGGTTCATTCCCTTTCACATAATTTATCTTATTCTCGCCTCACTAAAACCCACAAAACTTTCTTGGCATCTATTTCCTCTTTAGGTGAGCCTAAAATTTTCCACCAAGCAGGTAAAGATCCTAGATGGAGACATGCCATGGACTAGGAAATTCGTGCCTTGGAAAAAAATCAAACATGGACATTAGAACATCTGTCGCCCGGTAAGCATGTCACTGATTCTAAATGGGTCTATAAAATTAAATATAGATCTGATGGTTCCATTGAGGGCTTCAAAGCGCGTTTGGTTGCTAAGGGATTTACACAAGTGGAAGGACTGGATTATCATGACACTTTTGCTCCAGTTGCTAAGATCACAACTTTGTGGTGTTTATTGTCAATCGTTGTTGTATGTCATTGGGAACTACACCAATTAGACGTTAATAATGCCTTCTTACATGGAGACCTGCATGAGGAGATATATATGAAGGTACAACAAGGTTTCGCTAAATTGAGTGATAATCAGGTCTGTAGATTAAAAAAATCACTCTACGGACTCAAGCAAGCTTCACGAAATTAGTTCCAAACTTTTTCTAGTTCTCTACAACAATTTGGGTTTAAACAGTCTACAACAGATAACTCTTTGTTTACTTTGGTGCGAGGAAGCAATTTTATAGCATTGTTGGTGTATGTCGACAATGTCATTGTTGTAGGCAATGACCCAACCACAATACATCAAGTGAAATGTTATCTTGATTCAACCTTTCACATTAAAGATCTTGGTACTCTTAAGTATTTTCTTGGCATTGAAGTGGCACGTAACAAGGAGGGCATATCACTCAGCCAATGAAAATACACACTTGATCTTCTTGATGAAATGGGGTTATTAGATGCACGACCAGCTAGCTTTCCTATGGAGCCACGACATAAGCTAGCCGCTGGTATTGGTGATCTAGTTACAGATATAGGTCAATATCGCTGACTAATTGGCAGAATGCTGTATTTGACAATTACCCGGCCATATATCACTTATCCTGTTCAAGTTCTAAGTCAATTCATGCAAAAGCCTCATATCCCTCATTTAAATGCAGCATATAAAATCCTTCGTTACCTTAAATCTGCACCTGGTCAAGGTATTTTTCTTTCCTCTTCCAGTTCATTACATTTGACAGCATACTGTGATTTAGATTGGGTGAGTTGCCTAACAACTAGTCGCTCCACTACTGGTTATGTAATATTTTTTGGCCATAGCCCAATATCTTAGAAATCAAAGAAACAAGTCACAGTTTCTCGTTCCTCCGCTGAAGCCGAGTACTGAGTAATGGCAAATGCAACTAGTGAATTGCTGTGGTTACGATCCTTGCTCAAGGACTTGAAGGTCACATTGTTGGCGCTTATGTCGCTCATTTGTGATAATCAAACAGCTCTTCACATTGCTGCCAACCCAGTTTTTCATGAGTGAACAAAACATATAGAAATTGATTGTCATTTCATTCGGGATCGATTGATTAGACATGAGATATCCACTTCTCATTTTTGTTCAAGTGATCAAGTTGGTTACCTTTTTACTAAAGCACTTGGCCATGCACAATTTCATCACCTATTGGGCAAGTTGGGAATTTGTAATCTCCATGCTCCAACTTGAGGGGGGGAGTGTTAAAATTATCTACCTTATTATACGTTGCTGCATACTTTCCTATTTAGATGGATATAGTTTCCTATTTTCTAATATGTAATATTTATGTTTACGTCCCAAGTCTTTAGCCTTAATTTTAGGCTTAAATTTAGCTATATTTATTTTAGCCTTTTTGGGAACATCACACTGTATATATATTTGTCTTGTACATATCAATAAAGATAGATTCTTGGGAGTTATTTTCCCAAATTATGATTTTGTTCATACACGAATCATCAATTCAATATATACAAATTCCTTCTATGTTCTTTATTTTATCATTGTCCTCTATGATTTCCCTAGTAGTTAGATAGATCTAAATCCAACTCAAACCCAAATATAGGTCCCATTAAGTTAGACAAGATTGAACTTGATAAATCACCAATTTAGGCAAAATCACCCATATATAATTCTCTCACTCTCTCTTTCCTTCTCTCTTTGATATTCTCTGATTGGAAATCTTCGATGGTCAAGGAATACCTATTTTCACTCTTTTTTCGGTGTGTTCTTGATTTCTTGTTTATATTTGTTAGTTTTCACCTCTAATAGGCTCTTTTTACTTCCCGTTCTAATAAAGTATTTTAAAATTTGGAATTGGTATGTCAACGATGGTACTGCCATGTTTCTCAACAGCTCTGTCTGGCTTTCCTACCAAATGAACCTTTTAATCGAGTTGTTTAGACTTGGAGGATGGCGAGAGAGGAAATAATTGGCTAGATTCGCCTAGGGATTTGTGCTTTTGAACTTTGTTTTAGTCAGTAATTAGAGATTCTTGGCCCTTGACAGAAGTTTGAGTCTCTTATAGCTAGAAAAAGAGATTTTATTCTCTGTCAAGTGAATCCTGCTTTTGGATTTCCTTGGCAGTTTTGGGCATATGTTAAAGATAAAAAATGCAAAGCTTTTAGGGTTAGTCCAACCATGCATTCCCTTATGATGGTGGCTTATTCAACCTTTCTATCTTTAGAGGCAGCGATGGCCAATGAGTCGGTGGAGGGTGCTGAAAGAAGGAATAGGACCAAGGACGTATGGAATTCAACATTATTATTTAGCCGTTGGGCCTAGGCTTGAAGCCTATATGTATTAACCCTATAATGGATAGTTTGTATTTGGATTCTAGATCTTGTTTTGCTGTAAATTGTAAATTGTTGAGCTTCTTCCCTATGGCTAAATTATAATTATATTGAATTGAGCTTCATGTCTTTTTAATGCTAGCACATTTTCTTCTTTAAAAAAAAAGAAAAAACGATTCAGGTATGAATCAAATTCAAGTCAACCCGAATTTATATATTAATAAGCGTGGATTCACACAAGAAAAATATTTAATACACATAGTATAAATGCATAATCCAAAGTTAAAGTATTAATTTTACTTTAATTATTGCAGCATCTTGAATTTAAACTCCAAGCAAATCTAAATTAACAAAAGGAAAAAACAAATAAACTGCATTACAGCTTACAAGCCTAAACAAGAGCTGAGAAAAGCAACATCACAAAAATCTTTATATGTATGATTAAGAAAATGTTGATATTTTGGGTTTAATAATATTTTTAATTATTTATTTATTGTTTCAATCATACTCATCCAGCATGTGCCAAGAAGTTATTTTTCAAATTGAAAATCATAAGAAGTCAAATAAAATAGTGAAAACCTCTCCAAGCAAGCAGAATTCTTGGACCATTATATTCAATAGCTAAATCTTGATTATTTAAGAACTTAATTGTTTAAATTTAATCACCATTTGTATTTAGAATATAGTAATATATGAATGCATTTTATTTTGATAATTTATTGTTATTAAATTGATAATAAAGCCTTGTTCATTTTTTTTATAATTTTAAATCAAAATTTAGCAAAAATAAAATCAATGATAAAATTGAAAGAAAATATATATATAATGTTTTCATGGGGTTGAAAAAAAATTAAGTCTCAAATAGAATTGAGAAAATACTCACATTTGGGAATTTTTCTTTTTGTAATTAGAACTTAGTTTTTTTTTTGAAACTACATGAATTTAATTTTGGAGAGTTTAAATAATTCTCAAATTTAATTTTTATTATATATAGATTATTTTTTCATCAGGATATGGTGAATTAAATCTAAATTTATTACTCAAATTATATATACATTTATTATTAAATAATATTTTAGTGTGCCTTACATATATTGTAACACTGAAACACATTTAAAATTAGTATTATGCATGCCCACGTCATCTCTAAAATGTCAAGGGCCGATTGGTTTGCTCTCTTTTCCTCACTCTCTCTTTTTTATTTTTTATAATCATTTAATGTATTATATAGCCCATTGAATATACTCTAATCCAACCAACTCTTAATTAAACAAGTCCTTTATCTTTTCCATTTGCAAATCCAGGTGATATTCTTTTTTAGTAACTTAACTCAGACAAACATGTCAATCCACAGGACTAGTAAGTAGATAGGTAATTTCTTGTCAAAATTAAACATATTTTCTTATTCAAGAAAAATATGGACAAGTTAGAATAAGATTTCCATTTGATAAATCTTTTTTTTTTTCCTCTATCACTAAAAAATAATAATAATAATAATCAGGGGCGGAACCACTCTATCGGTGGAGTCACTTAACCCTTTAAGAAAAAATTTACTTGGATTATATGTATGTATATATATATATTATATATCGGCCTTTTCAAAATAAAAAATAGTCTCCCTTATTCAATTATTGAAAAAATATTTATAATTTATAATTTTTGCATGCTCATTAGAAAAATATTGCTTATTCAATTGAAAATTTTTAATATATTTATGTGTTATATATGTATAATTAATATATTAATGATTAGTGAAAATTAAATATAACACGGTGCTAATTTATATAATTATAAATTTATTTTCGATTTTTCTTAGCTAATAACAATGATAATAATGAAAACAAAGTGTATACATCCAGCTAATCCAACTAATATAATAGAAAGATATAAGATAAATTTGGTATGAATGTCATTTCAGTGGAATAAAAAAAGATAAAAACATAATCTTAAGTAGATATTTTTTAAAATTATTCATAATTATTTACTGAGCATAGGAAGGTTGAATATTTAGCCAATAAGTCATTATTGACAAGTGTTTAGCTGCCACTGATTTATATATCAGGTCTAAATATAAGAATTACATATTATAAGTGTATTTTTAAAAATAAAAAAATTTAATGTATAATTAAAAAGATAGAGTATTTTCAAAAAACTCTTTATAAAATATAAATGCTCAATAATAAAAATTAAAGAGTCAATACAATAAAATAATAGTAAACAATAATCTAATGAATTATCTATTATTTCAATTTAAAATAGACAGTGAATTTAATTTTTTATTTATAGAATATTAATTTCAGTCTTTATTTTAAATTTAATTAATGAATTTTATAATTTTTTTATAAATACTACTCCATCCGTTTTAAAATAATTATTTTTTTAAAAATTTTATTTTGTTTTAAAATATTTATTATTTTAAGATTTCAAAAAAGTATTTATTATTTTTTTTCAACCTTATTCTCTTTTTATCCCTCTATTAAATATTCATATTAATTACTTTTATTTTTTTTATCAAAATTAAAAAAAATATTTTAATCTTTTTAATTTATAATTATGATTATTAAATGACTTTATTAATATATGTGATTTTTTTTAAAATAATTATTAATTTAAAATGAAAAAAGTATTAATTAATTTTTTCATCTTTTATTAATTATTAATTTTCTCCTCAAAGAGTACATTAGATATAAAAAAAAAAAAATTATAATATTCATATATTTTTTTTATTCATGGGCAATAAGGATGACTCTCATCTTTTTCACCTTTCTCACTCAAGACCTATCTTAGAACTATCAAGCCTCTAGCCAGCAGGCTAAAACCTAATGGCTTATATTATTTATATTTAAAAATTAATTAAAATATTTTTTATTTATTAAAAAGATTTTTATTTTAAAATTAAAAAAAAAGAGAGCTTTCACACAAAGTAGTTAAGAAATTTTTTTTTCAAATTAAAGCGGCCCACATCAAACTCTAACTCATAAATCATAAAGCAGCACCTGCATCTAACAAACCCTTATTATTACTCTCTCTCTCTCTGTTTCTCTCTAAAGCAAACAAGCCATAGCTTACCTTAAGAAAGAAAGAAAGAAAGAAAGCAAGTGTTTGTAATTTCAATCAACAAAAATGAGAAGTAGCAATCACTTAATAGGATTACTAAACTTCTTAACTTTCTTACTATCAATACCAATTTTAGGAGGTGGAATTTGGCTAAGTAGCAGAGCCAACAACTCTGATTGCTTAAAATTTTTACAGTGGCCATTAATAGTTATTGGGGTTTCAATCTTGGTCATCTCATTAGCAGGTTTCGCTGGCGCGTGTTATAGAAACACTTTCTTAATGTGGTTATATCTGTTTGTTATGTTCTTTATCCTCGCTGCTCTTATCGGGTTTATTATCTTTGCTTATGGTGTCACCGATAAAGGGTCTGGCCGGCCGGTGATGAATAGAGCTTATTTGGATTACTATTTGCAAGATTATTCAGGCTGGTTGAAAGATCGTGTGGCGAGTGATAGTTATTGGAATAAGATTAGCTCTTGTATTAGAGACTCTAAAGTTTGTTCTAAGATGGGTGCTAATGTTAATGGTGTTCCTGAAACTGCTGATATGTTTTATCAGAGGAGGCTTAGTCCTATTCAGGTATGTTTAATTATATTTATTTCTTTTTTTTTCTTAATTATTTTTTTGTTTTATTTTTTAATTATAATTTCATGAAATGATCAAGTCTCAAATCTCTTAATATATTTTTTAATTTTTATAAAAATATGTACTAATTTTAATTTTAAGAAATTATATATATATATATATATATATATATATATATACTACTATTTTCTCTTTTATTTTATTAATTTTATTTCATGATAATAATAATTTAGAATAGTCGAGTATCTATTTTATAATACATAATCATGATATTGAAACTTTTTTTTTTAACTTTTTTATATGAAAAAATAGTTTGAATAATTGCAGCAATTTTTTTCTTTTTTTTTATTAATATAAAAATATATAGTGAATTTTTTGTGTAATTTTCTCATTTTTTTAATGAGATAAAATTAAATATTTTATTAATTGGTAAAATAATTTTATAATATTATAAGTGCTTGATTTGAAAAAAAATGGATAAAATTAAAGAAAGGATAGATGTGAATATTATTTGATTAATTTGTATGCTTTTTTTTAATATTATGTTACTTAAAAAGTTTTTAATTTAGGTCAAGAATTGATTATTAGAATATTAATTATTTAGATTGTTTTAGAAGTTAATGATTAATGAAGCCTTACCAATATAAAATTTAAAAAAAAAATTCAAATCTATCCATTTTTGTATTAAATTAATCATAATAACTTTTAATAATACCATATATTTTTATAATATAATATTCATAAAATGGCACAAATTATTGGTATGGGCCATGTGAGAAGGCAAGATGGCCATCTGTCCAGGGCGGTTTCTTTGGCATGAATTTTGGTCTTTCTTTTTTGATAATTAAGTAATTGACCATAACCGCACCGTTTCATACAATATTTATTATATTTTAATTAATAAAATAAACAAAGTTTGTGGTTATATCAATTTAGAAGATGTGTGTAGCATATATATCATTCCATGTCTAATAAAATCGCTATAGTTTTGTTAGATAGTGTGTGATATCACTGTACTTTGTGTGTGTGTTCAAAGTAAATTCTCAAAAAATAATAAATGAGAACTTGTCTGTATGGTATAAATAGGTGTAAGGCTTTTGTGGCGTTTCATCTCTAGTATTAGATGTCACATCGCCAACTTAGAAAATATGTGTAGCATATATACCATTTTGCGTCTAATAAAATCACCATGGTTTTGTTAGAAGGCATGTGATGTCATTGTGTTGTGTGTATGTTCTAGGTAAATTCTCAAAAAATTTAAGATTAGGAAAATATTGGGTTTTTCTAGGGGAGTGCCATATTGATTAATAACTCAAATAAAATTAAATAAATAAATTTAAAATTTAAAAATAAATTAAATGAATAAAAAAATGAAAATAACAGTGATTATAACAAACTAAATTGTGTTAAAATTTTTATTTTTTCTCATTCAAATCGTTTTTAAACTAATTTTATTATTTTTATTAATTATTTTATAATAAAATTTTATTCGAAATACATTTTTTCTTAATCAGTGCTTTTAGAGCATTCGATTAAAAATAGAATTACTATTTTTATGCAATTGTCACTCTCTTCTTTTTAACTAGTTGGTCCAAATTATTGAGGATTGTGTTCTCTTGTGGAAGTGGTTGGTTTGCTTTTTTTGCTTGATCTTTTAGGATTTCCTTTCAAAGTAGAATATAGAATATAGAATATACATATCCCTTTTTATCTTTTGCTTGGTTGTATTTCTTTCATTGGTGTTAAGACATGATTCCAAAAATGTACAAGACACCTAGAATCCAATATGTTTCTCGACTTTTCTCACCTATTTCTCACCTACCAAACACATTAAATAGCGGTGCAGATTTTAATTAGTACCCAGTATCATCGCACATACTTCCAATAAATTATTCTTTAATTTACTATATTGGTTATTCATTGTTGTTAAGACATTGCCATAAAATATAGGTTAAGATATGGTATGCCCTACTATGATTTATATGGATGGTAACAGACAAGAGATGAGACTAATGAGCTAACTAATAGGACCCACATCAATAATCTTCATCAAGATCAAAACAAAAAGCCACTAACTATATTTTTGTTGCTTGCAGTATGTACATGTTATGTTTACACTGCTTCTCTTTTTTAACATATCTGTCTGTCTGTCCGATATTATTATTAGATGTTGAAAAAAAAAACAAATTTAAATTCTTGTGATTACACCTATGTGAATATAGAATGCGATTAATAAGCCGTAATAAATTATAATATAACATAATCAAATATATTTTTAATATAAATTTATACTAGAAATATATTTGATTACATTACATTATATTATATGTCATTACGACTTATCAAATGATATTATAGTATTTTTCTCAACAATAATGTTAAATAAACCTTTATGGTTTTTCCCCCTCCATTTTGTGTAGTCCGGTTGCTGCAAGCCACCTACAGAATGTGGTTACACCTATGTGAATGAAACTGTATGGACATCTGGAGGAGGAACTGTTTTCAATACTGACTGCAACTTATGGAACAATGATCAAGAGCAACTGTGTTATTCTTGCAACTCTTGCAAGGCTGGAGTGCTAGGTAGCCTGAGGAAGAGTTGGAGAAAAGTGTCAGTGATAAACATCATTATATTAATCATCCTGGTGATTGTTTATGTGATCGGCTGTGCAGCCTTTAGGAACAATCGCCGGATTGATAATGATGAAGCCTACGGTCAAGCAAGGATGACAAAGGCACATCCCAGCAGAATCCAAATCTAAATGAAGTGAAAATTCATGCATGTATGCTTAGTCTTTTAGGGATGTATTATGGTTTTTGTGTTTTTCTATTTAGGACTGGTATTTTCTTTGACAAATGCACTTAATTTTGTTCCTTAACTTTGAAAGATTGGATGAATATTTTGTTATACAGGTAATGTTTTTCTTCTACCAATCTTCGCATTTAATAGGAAGAAAAAGAAAACATAGTATTGTAATTAGAAGACTGAGCAATGAAAAATCCTTTTCTTCTGTATATATTTGTACATGTAGATTGACTTGACATCACTAGTACAGCATTGGAAATATCATCACAATATCAAACAAACAGCTCTTTAATTTTTTTTAGGAGGCAAGATGCTAATAAATTTTCCCACTGATGTCAGAAAAGTTATCAATAATGGCACACAAATTGTAGTTCAGAAATTATAATAAGGATTCAAAGAATTGATTATTATGTATCTTATACTATTGTGTTTTTGTCTTTATCAGCCTCAAAATAGACAAACAAAAGAGCTTTCAATTTTTTAAGTTGCGCAGATGCCAATAAAAGGGAGGCTACAAGTTACAACAAGAAAGTGGTCCTCAGCTGTGCCCTTCCTATTTCCTTGAAATTGAGGGGAACTTGCTCATGTTAATCTGTGTCTAGGAATGGAGAAATTGATGCTCTCATACCAAATGAAATGCAACATTCACAGAATAATTTAATTACCTTTCATAACACTTCATGCTTAATTAATTTCCCCTTGGATTCTGCTTAAGTTTATATTTAATTAAGCATCAAGACTGATGTGCTTACAGTTGCATGTTGCCCATCTCATGTGCATGTTTGAGACCTGAAATTGATGAACAATAGTAGATAAGCAGACTAGCAAAAGATCAGTATCAGATTTATTTATTTTTTAATTTACCAGAACATGACATTATTCTTGTACATGTGCAAATGAAGAGGGAGAGAAAGAAGAGACCATATGCCCAAGAAAGACAATAACAGAAAGCCATGGCCATGATCATGCCTTCAAATTTTATCAAAAATTTTTTTATGTACATTGAGGAAGAAGGAAACAAACTGAATTTATAGCCTAATAGGATATATACTTACCATTAAATTATATCTAAGTATGCTTTTATCAGTATTATTAAGACCGAGCCAATTTTAAGGATTATTAGGAATATAAAAATTTTAAATGTCAACCATGCATTACTACTACTGATGGAGCAACAAATCATTGAGCCATCTTTACCAACAATTATTTTTTTAATATGAAGTAAAAAAAAAAAAAAAAAAGGCTATTATCCATGAAAGAGATTAGACCATTACAGTTACATTACAGCCAAAACAATAAAAATAGCTTCAGATACCTGTCAGTTTTGCCATTTCATGTACTGACCAACCGCCCAATGTTCAGTTGGTAAAAAAAAAAAAAAAATTTAATTAAATTACAAATGTGAAATGTTTAACAGTACTGTGCCAAGTAAAACAATTTTTTTTTTTTTTTTAATGACATCTTACTTGGCTCCATTTTCAGTGTTTGTCTGATTCTCACGACTTTGTTCCGGACTCCATCTTGTAACTGTGTGCTCTTCAACAGAGTAACTCTCTAAACATGATGGAGAGACAACACCGTGGCCATTTTTGTTGATGTTAAGAACTAACAATGTTTTTGCAACACTTCCACAAAGTCGAATTGTGCAATGCAAATCAGACCACACTCTCAATCTCCCATTCAAATCACCATCATCTCCTGACAAAACAAGCACTGCATATTCAGAATGAACCAAAGATGGATGGTGACGGTATGCGACAAAGTCTACACCGTACTGAGATCCTGGTCTCACAACCCAATTTTTCATTCGAAGATGAGAATAAGCCTTGTAAAACTCAGGGAATGTTGCCTTTTTTGATTTCATGTAATGCCACAACTCAACGACATTCTTTTGAGAATTATCTTCATCAACAATCTTGAGGCATTTTAGAGAATGACACAAATAAAAAGCTTCCTCCAAACCCAATTCAAACCATTGCTTATCTTTCTCAGCTGCAATAATGGGTCTGCCAAAACATGCACGAGTAAGATGTTCAGTTTGCTCCGCTTCCACAGCAAGAAGTACACTACATCCTGAGAGTAACCCATGAGCATCTAATTGGATTAAAGAAGAACAAAGCTGTGAAACTATCTTTGACATGGGATCTGCAAGAGCTTTGGCTTCTGAGCCTTTTCCTTTCCATCTAGGCCCCATATAGTCATCCTTCAAACAAACAAAGCAACTACAAGAGTTCAAGTAGACAAATTATGGGGTTCACCTAATAAAAATATGGTGGATTTTGTTCTTGTTATTGACTTAGGCAAATTATCGAACAGGTGGTGTGCACTCAGTTTAAACACAACGATCGACAACCATACAAGGAGATAGCAAGTGAATGAAGGCAATTACTGACAAAATTAGCTTCTGCAACTTACCAATTTGGAGAAACCACTCTTGTCTTTAAAAAATTATTTCCCTTTCCAAGACAATTCAATGCTACTTACAAGCTTTTTATGCTTTGTATCATCCCTGGAAGCAAAATCCGTTCGATGGCTTAAATTTGGCTCTCCTTAATTTTTCAATCACGATTGGTTTTCGCTTCTTGTGCTACTGCTACTTATACAAGTACCGACTGCTAACGCCAAGATAGTTTTTTTTTTTATATATATATTTTTTGTGAATTATTTATTAATGTTTATTTGCCACCTATAATTTTTGGTTCAAATTTGAGAAACTCACTAAGCAAGTACAATAAGGTTGAGTTTGTTTTGAAGGATTTTAATGGTAAATTTTACAAAATTGATAGATTGTATTTCAATTTTTTATTTAGTTTGAAAAATTGAAATACATTTTATGACTTTGTTAAAATCTATAATGTTTTAAAACCCTAAAAAATAAAAAATCTAAAAATTCATATTGAATGTGAGCTTTTAATTTCCAGAATTTTGTTTAAATTCATGAATTTAGAATTCATTACGTCAAATAAGACCTAAAATAGAGCTCCTATTATTTCCCAGGTATACCTTCCCTCTCTCTCTCTCTCTTTGTGTGTGTGTCTGTGTAAAAGTTTGCTTCTCTTTTCTATAGAGCTTCCAGTAAGGGAAATTTCTGGTCACTTTAGTCATGTGTGTGTAAAAGTTTGCTTCTCTTTTCTATAGAACTTCCAGTACCTTTTTTCTTTTTTTGTTTCAGTTTTTTCCTTTGATTGTATAAATAAAATATTATCTATGGCCTTCAATGGATCATTTTCTCCTACCGTTTTTATCTGTTTGTTTTCTTTTGTTCCTGTGATTTTGTTGGCTATCGTGGTAGTTGTTTTCGTTCGGCTACTTTTCCCTCTTCGACTTTCCAAGAGTATCCTCATGGATAATTTTTGGTGAAAGGGAGAAGAGGCTTACGATGCTAATGGCAGAGATTTAAAGATTTACACTTAATTTGATAGGTCTAATGCCTTGTATTGTTGACAGTTATAAATCTAATAAGAGAAAATAAATTCATACCTTTTTTGGCCCAGTTTGATTGTCTTTATTTTGAGATGGGGAAGGCTTAAGCTCTATCAATATATGATATTTCATTATGGTCAAGTTAAAGTCTTGATCTATTCGTTACTCCTCCATTTGGCTCGGTCGCAGGTTAATTATAGAGAAAATTGTTAGCTCTGCAGGGAAGGAGATGGGTCAGGATCATTTTTATAATTTTTCTATTGTTATAACCCTTTTATTGGGTAGTTCAAATTTCGACTCTTGGTCCATTTGTTTATTTGTTAATTGGTCATCTGATGTATTTAAATCTGCTACTATGTTGAGCTTAAAACCCCATCAATAAATGATTATGTTTTGGGCCCAAAAAAAAAAAAGGACCTAAAACTAGAAACATGCAAACTAAAAAATAAAATAATTAATAATTAATTAATTGTGGACCTGTGCATCGCGTGGGTGTTAATTCAATTTTTCCTGATTTATATTGAAAAAAAATAATTTAAGAACTTTTTTAAGATTTGTATATATATATTAATTTATATAATTAATATTAAAATTATTGATAAATGAAATAGATACAAAACAATTATTTCTTAGCAGCACAAATCATTTGCTTTAGCCAAGACAACAGCCCTCTTATTTTACGTTACAAGAAAATTATATTTGCCAGTTCCCCGCGCTTATTAACAACTAATAGACAACAGAACAGCAGGGCAGATGGTATCATGTACTGTAAGGCCAATGCACAACAACATACAAGGAAATCTCTCAAAATCTGTACATCACAACCATAGGGCAGTACAACAGAGTAGTACTACTTATAGTCTTAAATAAAATCAAATCCAAGAAGGAGCTTTACAGAATTGTACTTCACCCCCTCATAGTCATGGAGTTGAACAGCTCGAATCCCTCTTCTTAGCTCAGGAACAGGAAGGCATGTTTGACCTCCAAAGTCATCTCTTTCGGACATGTCATACTCATGAACTTCAATACGAAGTAAAGCCAGCTCCGGAACAGTTAATGGGAACTTGAATTCCTCATTCCAGACAGGTGTCCAATTGTTGTTCACTGTCTGTGTGTTCTTCATTTTAGTATCTGGAGGGACTCCGGCAATCCCTACCTACAGAGAACAAAAAATCAAACTCCATTTGATTATCATTAATTTCAATGATCCAGCCAACAGGCACCAGAGAGAAGAATATAAAATCATCCTGCGCAACTTTCTGACAAATACTATGGTCTGATATGTAGAGAATTTCCAAGTAGTCAAGAGCTTGAGCCATAGTGCAAGATATTAATGTTCAAATTTTGATGGCCCAACACTAAAGACGCCATTGTTACAACAAAGCTTTCGAGGATAGCATGATGGTTGAAGTCAATGATATGTAATAATTTGTAAGAAATTAAGGGAATGGGGAGAAGATACCTAACTTACCCTAACATAAAAATCTGGTGAGGTAAATACGTCAAAACCAGTGCCGTTGAAATCCTTGTACCATCCTTCCCCCATGTATACTTTCACCTACAAACTTACAATTATTCATTGAGACAAAGCACCGTAAAGAAATGAACATTATAAGAACAGTCTACTGGAAGTCCTGACATATTACTCTAGTTAAACAATCTGGCTTTAAATCACTCACTTTTAAAATGGTCTTCACAGGCCTCTCAATTCTAGGATCAAACATCTGGCCATGCTGACCAGACTGCAACAGAAAATCTGGTTTCTTTACATAACCACACCCCCCATTAGCTTTGAACATGCCTTGCATCAACCAAAGTGATTTCCCATGTCCCTGTCAATGATAAATCTGTTTATATTTGGTAGAGACGCATTTCCAGAAAATTAAGAATGAAGCATTATATTAAAAATCAATAACATGTTATATACATCCATTAACCAGAGTCATAAAAGCAGCTATACCCAACAAATCCTTCAGTATAAGTTCCTTATCTGAACTATTTAGTGGCTGAAAAATACACATGCACTCTAGTGTCTAAATAAAATCATTTAATTTCTCATTACATTCATGAAGCAATCCATAAGGCTAAATTGTTAAGCAGTAGAAAAATCCCAACACCACACAATCACATGTCCATCTTACTTCCTCAAGGTTGTATGATATGATTAATAAACTAGACAAGGATTTAAAAATGCAAACCTGCATGTTAAAAGCAACCATTTGAGCTCCATGCATCCACCCAATCAATGGGTTGTAGTTGGATGAGTCAATACGAATACCCTTTGGGTACACCCTAAGTATATTCCGCTGAGTAAACCTACATTGCAAGAAATCATCAGACCTTGTAGAGCTTGATTCAACACTTGTGCAATTACAAATGAATTGCAAGGAAGTACACAAGTTGACTAATAGTGTAAGTGCAGGCATTGACTGCATAACAGTTGAAAAATAGAATGAAGTATTGACTAAAGTCCCAGCAAAGGAACTATTGCACAAGTCATTCAATTAAAACCAACTCCATTTAATAAACACCTGTTCAACAATGATTGCTGTATTGTTGAACATCACCTATTGCACAAATATTCTTGTGTCAGCAATCCCTGTTGACTTTCTGTCTGTATCTATCTCTCTCTTTCTCTAGTCAGACACATCAACACTGTTTTTCCAAACAAAAAAATATGCAAGCTTACAATTGGAAAAGCATGACTTGAAACACAAGCAAATAATGCTCATTAGCACCTGACAATTTCCTTTGCATGAGTTTCAACAGCCTTTTCAAGTTGTGGCTCACTTAAGCTAAGACGTCTCACTTTCTCAGGATCCACTTTTAGACACTCATCCAGTCCACCTTTAGGCTTCCCAGCATGGATAGCAATTAAATTTACATACTCTGGAGCTATAGCTCGCTCAGACTTGATGTCTCCTTCATTCACATCTTCCTCATCGTCACTGTCCTCATCTGATTCATTCTGCCAAAAAAGAAGCTAAGTATACAAGTGAAACAGGAAAAATCAGTAAATTTTATTAAGCATCTCCACACACCCAGTCATCAGCCTGACTATGATCTTTATGGTCAGATGTTTCTTCCTCTTTCTCCTTAATATCTTTGGCCTTGAGGTATTCCTTTGGTGGTTTGGTTGATATGATAATCTGTCTCTTCAATGATTCTGGGGAGGGAAGTTCCTTTAAGCATTCTGAGCGAGGAGAAAACAGAATGTCTCCAAATGTTTGAGTAACCATCTAAAGATCATTCATAGAATAATAAATTGTTAGAACACAAGAGCTTCAAATACCCACAGAATAACAAAGACTCACCTCAGCGACTTTAGCCTGAAGATCTGGAGTAAGATGGTCTTCTAAAGTTATAACAACTGGATAATCAGATGCGGTAAAGGCATGCTCCTTAATAGACCTCAAACATTTGATAAGCTGCACTGGAGTCGTCAGTGTCCTATATAAAGCAAACAGAACAACTAGTCAGAGATAGTGCATGCATGATTCACTAGTATTTTAAAGTTTATACAAGTTTCTCAGAATCTATAATCAAAATAGTCAAATACCAAAAAATCGATTTCTTAAATGACAATAGCATACATATTGACCCCTTTTCAATTTTAATATAGTTCAATTCTATGCATTGACAAATGAAGAGTGAAACCTTCCAATGCAAAAAATTGGAAAGTCAGTATTTGTTATGATACGAATTACCAAAACTAGACCAAAGATATAAATTTCAACAAAGAAAAATTACTGTCTAGACATTGTCTCAACTACTTAGATTTCCTTTTTGAGCGGCAATTACATATCGTCTTTTGCAAAATAGCATACCTCCCATGAAGGACATCCACATCATCCATAGTGGAATTAGGCCATATATCCAATTCAATCACTCTCACACCTTTCTGCAGGGCATCTATGATAGGGACATCGCTGCAGTCACTACTAAGTTGATTCCCAGTTAGATATGAATTGTGCCCAGTAAATATGAAATAATGCGACAGAGGAGCAGTCATATCATGGTGCACCTGAAACCATACTCACCAAAATAAAAAATAAAATAAAATAAAATAAAAAGGAAGATACAAGTTCTGAAAATCAAAAACAGGAATTAAACAAACAGCTACATAAATTAGAGAGAACAACCATGACAAAAAGAAAAAGTGAAACAGCAATCCACAACTTCATTTCCACCCTAATAAACAACTGCACTAAAACTCGAACAAGATCCACGTCGATTTCCAAAACTACAGCACATAATTACTGCAAAATAATAGATGAATCTATATTCTTGAGAACAATGGAACAAAGTTTATAACTTACGAGCACTATGAAAACACATTGAAGCATAAAATGGGATTCTATTTAGCAAGTAGTTATTTTATTTAGCAGGAGAATTTCAAACAGACAAATTATGAAGTTTGATTACTCCCCATTGAGGTGTTTTTTTTTTTTTTTTTTTTTTTGTCCTGAATACAAAAGGGCAACAGTCTTGATTTTAAATTCATTTCTTAGTGCCTTACAGCCCAATTCAATAATCCAAAATCTTTAAGTTCTTGAACTTCTTTCTTAATATGGAAAAGTACCCGGTACCCACCAATTCTCCAATTTTCTACTTTCACAATAAAAAAAGCATACCAGACAAAAAACCCCAAACAAACCTAAAAATGCAAAAAACTTAACCGCAAAATCGAAGTTAGCTAATTATCTTAGCTAATTATCATTTTTCAATTCAACTATCAAAAAAAAAAAAAAATCCAAGTTAGCTACTCCCTAAAAACAGGAGGAAAAAAAATTAAAAAACCCAAAGTTTATTTAGCCAATAGTTATCTACTAAATTGCAGTAAAATTCAACAGTTTATAAACAAATTATCAAAGTTTATTACTTTCCATGAAGTTTTTTCTGAAAATCAGAAGTCACAATCTTGATTTTAAATTATTTTTTAAATGCTTTACAACCCGATACTTCAAAATCTAAATCAATCTTGATTTTAAATTATTTTTTAAGTGCTTCACAACCCAATACTTCAAAATCTCAATCAATGTTGATTTTAAATTATTTTTTAAGTGCTTTACAACCCAATACTTCAAAATCTCAAGTTCTTGACATCCTTTCTTATTATAGAAAAGTATCTGCAAAATGGTCCAATTTTTTACTTATTAAACAATAAAAAAAGAGGAAACCAGACAAAAAACCCACCGGCTGACATATATAATAATCCAACAAAAGCTAAAAAACAAATGCAAAAACCCAGCAAATCCCATTTCGCTATTCACCAAAACAGGGGAATAACAAAACCCATTTCATTAAATACCCAAAATTTGGCCACCAAAAGAAAGAACAAAGAAAAAAATAAAATTACCCCAAGTTTAGGATCGAGAGGAGGGTTATCATCCCCAAAGAGGTACTTAAAAAAGGCGTCGAGATTAAGACCTTGTTCGAGCCGCTGATAATGATCAATAATGGCTTTTGCTTCCTCTATGGTAACCTTGTCTTGTTTTTGGATCTCAACAAGGAAGGAACGGAGATGATCAATGGTCATGATCCCTTTCTCCGAGTACCGTTCAAACAAACCCTTGATCTCCTTTGGCGCCACCGCTACAGCCGCCATTTTCAAGCTCCGGCGGAAACAGAAGCAGGGTATTACCCGTTATTCAAATTGAAATCAGCCCAATCTGTATAGAAACTAAATAGTTAACAGATTTTTGAAGTTATGAAAGGAGAATGGCCGTTAGTAGTTAACATCAAAAGCTTTCAATCAGTTGATAACATAAATGAAAAATATTAATATATATGTTTAAATTTCCTAAATTGACACTTGTAATTGAATCTGGAAATGTCTATGAAAACGATTTTCTCATTAAATAATAAAAAAAATTAAAAGTTTGTTTTTGAAAAAAAAAATAAATAAATTTTGTCATTGAACTAAAAATTAAAATTAATTAAATATTCAATATGTGCCAGATTAGTTGGATATCTATTTTTTTTTTAAAGGGATAACTATAAATTTAGTGCATGGACTAAATTTATTTGTTTGCGATCAAGCGTCCGAAAAAAGCAAATTTAGTGCATGGACTAAGTTTTGATTAAATTTTGTGGCCCCGATGTTTCACCAAAAAATTTGAGTTCTTATATTATATACTCATATTTTTTTTGCACTATAAATCTAGGTATAAAACTTATCATATTATTAATAAAAATATTTTAAAAACCAAACCTGTTTTCATTGTGGTTTTTGCGCAACTGATTCCCCTCAAATCTTAATATTTCATCCTTTTACTCCTACTCCTGCTATTATTCTTCTCTATCTTCTTCTTTTTCTATGAGTGTTAGATCTTGCAAGTATTTTCTTTTTTTTTCTTTTGCATAGACATTTTGTTTTCAGTTCTTTTTTGTATCTAATTAGTGTTAGATCTTGCAAGTATTCTTCTATTTTTCTTTTGCATAGACATTTTGTTTTTAGTTTTTTTTTTATATCTATCTCTCACTTGTTGAGCAGTCTAATACGATATTATTGAAAACTGTCTTTTAATCAATTTTCTTACTTTGAATTATACTCGATCGAGATTATAAAGCTAGCTAGTTATTAATTAATAAAAAAAATGATTTAATATTGATTTATAATCATGAATATGGCAGTAAAAAAAGATAATGAATGTGCATGTAATTTATGATGATTCTAAACTTTATATCTAATAAATCTAATAGTTATATGTGACGAACTTAAATTTTAAATATAATAAACTCATAATTATATGTCAAATATTAAATAATGAAAATTTTAAATATGAGGAATAAATGAAATTAAATTATAGAATAATTAAATTATGAATCTGCATATATAATGAATCTAAACTTTATATCTAATGAACCTAATAGTAATATGTAACAAACTAGCTTCACGCTTGTGTATTGCACGATTTATTTATTTATTTATTTAATTATTAATTGATTATAATATTATACTATATAATATAATTTTTTTTATCAATTTCACTAATATATTTAAAAAAATTAAGAAGTATTGAAAAGAAACTTTACATAAATATAAAAATAAAAAATATAACTAAATATCAAAATATTTAATTGAAAATTATTATTTTAATGATATATTTTGTAATAATATTTTAATTTTCTTTTAAAATAATTACACATTTTACTATTAATATTTTAACACTCACAAAATCAATATATATATATATATATATATATATATATATATATATATATATATATATATATATATATATATATATATATATATATAATACCTAATTTATGTTATAAATCTCATTAATTAATAATAGCTGTATTAAACCCCTCAAAAAAAATAATAGTTATATCAATTGAAAAATAAAAATTTAAATTTTGTAGGTTACAACTCATAATTATATATGTACTACCCTAAATTTTCAATTATTTTATAAAATTCGATTTTTGTACGGAAATGTATTATTTTATGTTTTTCTTTATTAAGTAAATATTGAAGCTATATTTTTATAAAATTTATATATTTATATGACTAGAAAATGTATTATTAGTCGTAGTTCTATTTTAATATTAAATATGTGCGATAATTGAAGAAGTATTATATATTTAGTTATAAAAATATTATAATAGTTATTTGGAGAATTTATATTTTGATATTTGAAATTAATATTGTGTTTGATTAATCTAAATTATATTGTTAATTATAGTATTTTATCGGAAGTTTGAAATTTTGTTATAATTACTATTGTTATGAATGGTTTTTATTAATTGAATTATTATTATGTAAATTAAGGTTTATTATTATTATTATCATCATCATCATCATCATCAGAATTGTTTTATATATATATATATATATATATATATATGTATGTGCTAAATGAAGAATAGAAGAGAAGTAAGAAGAGTGAGAGCAGCAGCTGATTGGTCCTAGTGAACCAATCAGCCGACTGCCAGAAGAAGAAAGAAGAAATAGAAAAGAGAGAGAGAGAGAGAGAGAGAGAGACTGTAGGCCGAAGGACCAACGTCTAGTTGGCAGTGGGTTGCACTACCACCTCCAGTAGTTAGCCCACCGTCTAGCAGCTTCAACGAAGGCGGTGGCACACTGATTTAACGACCATCAGCAGCGCAATCGAGAGTTAAGAACCCGCAGGCGTCGAATCTTCAACAGCAGATTTCGGCCGACTCCGATGGCCAAATGGAGCGGGACTGATGCGATTTGACTTCTTGCCTCAAAAGCTTCGATTTGGTATCTGCCTTGCCCCCTAAGGTTCACTGGAGAAGGAGATTGGAGTTATGAAGGCCGAACCTTTCAAGGCAATTTATGGTGAGACACTGGCGATTGATGGCGAGTGAATGTGGTTTTCGTGATCGTGGCATCTAGATCAACCTGCTGGTATGTAGATTGCCTCATTCCACCACCAGCAGTGGTGGCGTGTGGCCGACTGGCGACGCTCCGGCGGTGGTGTGTGGCGGCGACACACATACCTTGATCCAGCAGCTCCGTCTGGCTATTTCAATGTGATTTGCCATGTTCGTTCGATCGGAATTGTGAGGGTAAATCCGAATCTCTTGATTTTCATATTTTGAGTTATGTTTGTTAAGTTAATTAGTATTTGGTGATTTGGTGATCTGAGTTGATTATTGAGTTAATTGTATTGATGATTGAGAGTTGGGCAGACCTAGGAGGGGTCGTTGATATTGTGTTGAGTTGTTGAGATTATTTAGAAGTGTTGTTTCTGTTGACTTGGGAGATTCTGATAGATTCTAATAAAAATCTCAAAAGTCGTGTAGTTATGTCTTGTTGGGCGAGTCGTTCTTTTCTGATAATATCCTCTGTTGTTTAGTGTCGATGTTTCTGGCGTCTTCCTGGTTCCATGAGTCTCACTTTCGAGGAAAGTCAGTCAGATGCGTCATCAATTAGGTGAGTGATACTCTCTAATATGTTATTCTATTTTCCTATGTATCTGCATTTACTGTATATATATATATATATATATATATATATATATATATATATATATATATATATATATATATATATATATATATATATATATATATATATATATATATATATATATATATATATATATATATATATATATATATATATTATGCATTATTATTGCATAGATGCATGTTAACATTTGATTGTGATTGATGAATTTGTATTTGATATTTCATGATGATTGTGGTTAACGGATGGGGATCAGAAGGATACAATACCACTTAGTGTTATGGATATGAGTATAATTATGATTATGATTATAATTATGATTATGATGAGATTTAGAATATGAGCTATGACTGGTGGATGCTAGCCGGGCCTGCTCATCACCAAGGCCGCTATTAGTCGGGTCAGGACTGTGTGGTACAAACCAATAACGTGTGGGTCCATTGGATATAAGAGACAGACTATTAAATTCAGAGAGCTAGGATAGAGGATCGGCTCCCCATATTGGGTATTAGTGTAGTACTGTGGACTGTATCTCATCCTTATTTGATAATATGATTTGTCTGTCTCTGTGACATAGTGCATAGTATGAGTATTAGAAATCTGTATGTAGGACACCAGTTTAATATATTAGCTAGTATCATTTATTGAGTTGAATGCTAATTTCTGTTCAACTTATATTTTTCAGGTCGAAAAATGAGCTTGTGAAATGATCGTAATTGAGTAGAACTGCCAATTGCCTTTCGACAGTACTTTGTATTATATGTACTGAGTTATGTAAATAATATGCATAATTGTATCATAATTGTAGAACTCCGCAATATTACCTTTACTACTTGTATTTTATGTAATTGTCAGTTGTTATGTATTTTCTGAGTTGAGACATTGTTTGTTAAGCAGAGTCCAGTAATATGATATATGATATTTTTGAGATGACAATGATCTTAGCCGAGTGTGGCTTGGATTTTAATTTGCATTGGTATCTTAATTGGATCTGCTTATTAGGCTCATAGCCCTATTATGTGGTGTTTTGTGGTTGTGTGTGAGGTCAGGCTTACTACGGGTATTAGTCGCTATGTGCATCACCTGTGTCATAGTGCCGGTCACGTGCCTTCGGGTTCGGGGTGTGACAATATACGTTTTTAATATATTTAATAGTTATAATGATCATTAAAATTATTTGAGTTACAACTTTTTTTTTTATAATAATTACTCATAACATAACTATATGATTATATATTGATTAATAAAAAATAACATTATATATATATATATATATATATATATATATATATATATATATATATATATATATATATATATATAATCAAAAATATATGTTTTAAATTAATAATTTATGTAACACATTCTTTTAAATTATGATAAAATTAAAAATTTTCAATTTTATTTAGGTTACATATCATAATTATATTTATAATATATTTAATTGTCATAATAATTTAAATTATAAATTTCATTAAGTAATATTAATTATTTTTAAGGCTTGTTTCATATATAAATAAAAGGATAAAGATATTATATATGGACCAATAAAATTTATACACGTGGCAAACAATGCCATGTAGCTAAAGCTAACAAATTCTAAGTCTACTCTCTCTCTCTCTCTCTCTCTCTCTCTATATATATATATATATATATATTAGATTTAAACTTTAAATTTAACAAAACCTCATAATTATATGTGAAATATTAAATAATGTGAATTTTAAATATAAGGAATGAATAAAATTAAGTTATAAAATTATAAAATTATGAATTTAGTAGTAAAAAAAAATAATAAATCTGTATATGATATATGATGAACCAAAATTTTATATTTAATGAACTTGATAGTTATATATGATGAACTTAAATTTTAAATATAATGAACCTAATAATTCAAGATTTAATATCAAATAATGAAAATACCAAATAATTGAACTCCAAATAAAAAAAACTCGAAATTTTCACACAAACAATATAAAAAACTCACAAAAAATGAAGATTATGAAAGAAATATGAAGAAGAATAAGACATAAACAATTTCAAGAAAAAGAAGAACTAAAAAATCAAAACAATTTCGAAGAAGAAAAAGAAGAATATCAAGCTTCACTATTTCGAAAAAGAAGATATCGCATCCACCAGAAAAAAAAGATATCACTATTTCGAAGAAGAAGACCAAGCTTCACTATTTCAAAGAAGAATACTGACCTTCACTATTTTGAAGAAGAAGAGATTGCATCCACAAGAAAAAGAAGGAGAAGAAGAAAATGGAGATCGTGCATATAAATTCGTTAAAATCCTTTTTTTAATTTAAATAAAATGGTACGTTTTTTACTGGGGACCATGGTGCAAGGTGGTCTCGAGTCTATGATATAAATTGCCAAAAAACTTACCACATCAC
Source organism: Reutealis trisperma (assembly GCA_947687605.1). Taxonomy (NCBI): domain Eukaryota; kingdom Viridiplantae; phylum Streptophyta; class Magnoliopsida; order Malpighiales; family Euphorbiaceae; genus Reutealis; species Reutealis trisperma. The sequence continues at coordinate 460,480 of CANTUT010000112.1, forward strand.
CCATTAAATATATAATACCAAAAATAACCTTTCATCTCTCACTTCTCTCTCCTCTTTGCTCTTTCTCTCTCTTCTTTCTTTCATCTTACCTATTTTCCCTTTAAGTTTCATCACAATTCCAATTCACAAGTCATGGCCATCGTAAATCCATAATCATGGCCTCCTTCATACCTTTAATCTCACTCTCTGCTTCCTACTCACCACTAGCAAACTCTTCCAAATCACCCAACTCTCATTATCCACAAAACACGCCAAAATCACTAACACCCAACTCTTATCTCTCTTATCTTCCACTCTCAAATCCCTCTTTGTCCTTGTTGCAACTTCCTTTACCTTCGCTCTATCCTCTTTTGCTGAAGAAAGTGAGAAAGCTGCTTTGTTCAATTTCAATTTGACTCTATCATGATGGTTCAGTTCTCAATCCTTATTGTGGCTTTGGACAACATCTACTTCTCTCCTCTTGGTAAATTCATAGATGAGAGAGATACCACTATAGCCTTCAAACGTAGATATAAGTCTGCTGGTTAGATGTTGATGGTAGCCAAACAAGAATGGTGTGATGTAGATCGTGACTGAACTTGAATAGACAATCACTGATGATGATGGACTCCTCTTGATGTCCGACTAAGGCATGGTGATGCACGATGGCAACAGCTGGGCTTTGGCAAAGCAAACATTACTTGTGTCTACTTGATCTTCTTAATGTAAATAAGAAATTTAACAGGTATTTTTCATAATTTCATTTACTTTTCAATTTTTCATTTTTTTTAATTCAATTTATTTTTGGGTTTGTCTTATTAATTATCTTTAGAAGATTTAATATTTTGAAGAGCTTTAAGATGATGGTTCAGTTACGGGTTTTGACTCTATCGCAATATGGTTTTGCTCTATCATGTAATATTAAGCTTTGTGGTTTTGCTGGATTTGATGGTTCAATAGGCTTATTGTGAATTTATGTTTGACAATTGAATTTATTATTTAAGCAATTGATTGATAAATATTAGTAACCATATGGCATTTTTCTTTATTTTTCTAAGTCTAGTTCTTTAAGCAAAGAAAGAAAAGGAGTTGAAGAGGGAGAGAGGAAGATGGAGGTAAGGAAAAAGAAGAGGTCATTTTGGTCTTTTCATTGAAGATGTTAATTGAAATCTGAATTGGCACATCTAATAATTAAAAATTTTACCCCACAAAATTGAGTTAACATTAAGCAACACTAAAATCAGAGCAAAGCACTTGATTGTAAAAAAAAAAATTAGACCAAACATCAAAATAAAAAAAAAATTGAAAAGTTCAGACACCAAATTTATAATTATCTCCTTTTCAAACTAAGATTAGTTGGATACAGGGTATTAAATAACGATTTTATATATCATATCGATATCAGAATTGGTATAATGGAACCGGCTTGAATTGCATTGAATCGGCCACCGCTACATGAATTTTTAAAAATGATTAGCAAATTGATATAATTCAACAAGAATTAAATGCAATGTCCAAAATATAATACATTAGATTAATTAATACTTAAATAAGTATAATTGTGTCTAGAAATTCAAATTATCTAAATAATAATAATAAATTAAATTCAAATTACATAATTAATAATAACAAATTAGTCTTATTTTATTAATTCATACATAAAGGGAAAAAACCACCTTATTCAAGATAGGTGATAAAAAAAATTTTCTCCCTGTTCCAAGTAAATAAAGCAAAATTAAAAAAAAATAAATACACCATAATATTAATTAATCACCACAAAAAAGAGTATAAAGGAGGATCTGAATTGTTTTGTCTGCTATTAAACTCATTTAGATATTCGTTGTTTACTCTAGATGAAAATACATCAAATAATGATTGAATTCTATCAAATGCATTCACTTTATAGTCTTAATAAGTATTGTTTGTAAAAATTATCAATAATGTTCTAAATATATTGAAATATAAATAATATAAAAAATAATATACTAATAATTTATATTAATAAAATAGAATAAATATAAAATTATGTAAAATAATAGTGTTTTAAACAATATATTTATAATTTACATTAATAGAATAAAAAATTAAAAATATAATAATAATATTTTTTAATTGATACTTCATGTCTGTATAGTTAAATAATGGTCATATCAGTGTGTATCGGGTGATTTATTATCGATTCAGAACTAATTTCTATTAATATAAATGTAACAGGTAAATAACGTATTGAACTTCTAAAAAATTCAAACGAAACGGCTGATACGTTACGTTATTTAAAACCATTATTGGATAGCTTAGATTAGTTGGATAAGCTTATGTTCAATTTCTTTTGAGAAAAATAAATAACATGTAAAAAATTAATTTAGAAATTTAAAAAAAATAATTATGTTATTTATTGAAATATTAAACATTAATTAAATTTTTTAAAGTAAATTTAGCTCTTATAAAAATTTGAACTCGAGAACCCTTAAATATAGAAGAAAAACATTAAATGAAAAAACTTAAATAAAAAGGCTTGAAGTATAATGATTGTTAATTTAATAAGTCTAAAATTTAGGTAAATTATTATTTAGTTTTTCATATTTGATATAATTAACTAATTTGTTTGATATAATTAACTAATTTGTCTTTACTTTTTAAGAAATTAATTAATTAATCTATCAATTTGGGTTTCATTAAATTATTTTGTTATTCCGTCTAATTTTTATATTTTTTCTATTAAATTTGTAAAAAAATAGATAAAGTATTTTTGTATATATAATAAATATAAAAATAATTTATTATTTAAAATTAAAAAATCAAATTAATGAAATTAAATAATAATTATATTAATTATTATTTAATTTTATTAATATAAATATTTTTTATTATATATAATAATTATATAATAATAAATAATTTTATAATTTGATAATATTAAATATAATGATTATATAAACATATAGATATTATTTACTTTTATCGAATTGAATTTTTTATTTTTTATTTTAAAAAATAAAAATAAATTATATTTATTATATATATACAAGTGCATTATCATCATTTTTTACAAAATTTAACAAAAAATGTATAAAAATTGAATGAAAAAACTAAATAATCTGATAGAATAAAAAATGATGGAATAATTAATTAATTTTTTAAAAAGTGAAAAATAATTTAGTTAATTAGATCTAATCTCATAAATTAAATAGCAATTTATCCTTAAAATTTTTAAGTATATAAGAATACATGAAAGCAATAATTTAAGTGATTTAAGTTATCCTTTTGGGTTTGCACTGCTCCTCCCTTTTATTAAAAAACAATGTTTGGAAAGATAAAATCAATAAAAGTTTACAAGACTAGTGTTTTTTTAAGACAAAAGACAAATCATTTTAAAAAGAAAAGAATAAATTAGTTTTATATGACAAATTTTACTGTTAAAATTCAAAAATATTTTTATCTCTTAATAAATAATGGGAAAATGAATATACACATTTTAAATTTAATTATTTCAAATGATAAAAATATTTTCCAGAAACATAAAATATCTCATTAATTAAATTCCACTGAATATATACATGATTTAATTCTTTTAACAAAGAGAGCAAGGAAAATGAATTCCAACTTCTACTTCAAGCATCCATAATCTAAAATCATTTTTCTTTGAAAATAAGATGTTGTTTGATAATCGCCATTCAGAATTTTTAGCACTTAATCGTTTTAACTTGTTTGATAGCGCATATCTTAAAAGTCCTAATTAAATTAAAAATCGTTTAAAATGGTAAATTAAAATTTTTAATTTAAAATTTATATTGAGTATTGTAAGTGATTAAATTTTTATATGATTTTATATTTTAAAAATATCACACTTAAATTTTCAAAACTTAATTTTCAATTTTATCAAACACTACTTAATTTTGTTATAATATCCTCTAATGAATTTTGCTAGACATAGCAAATTCTTAATAATGCATATTTTTTGGTAAAATAAACAATGGTCCACAAATAAGATAGGATCATATAAACTTTAGAATATCCTATAAATAGCAAAGTAAAAGACTGTGAACTTGAAACTATGAATCTATTATTGACATTTCACAAGGGATTTCAAAACTTCCTGTGAAAAATGTTGATAGTGATATACATATAACATAACTATGGCCTCCAAAAGAATTATGTATCTGCTATAATAAAAAATTTACAACTTCTGTGAAGAAAGAAGTTGTTATCAGAATTAAATAACTAAAACATTACAACAATTCCAATATGGAGAACATCATCCCATTTTGCTGCCTAAGGTATCATTCCATGCGAATTCGATCTGGTACCTTATGTGTCGACAACGAGTTGAAATCTCTTGCTGTAACTGTCTTCATTGTCAAGGGACAATCTCTGATCAAAGTCTTCTGAGGTTGTCATTGCAGTTGGCTTCCCAATTTTCTATCATCATTAACAAGAACACCATGACTTAGCTGGATAGCTCCATAAAGAACTTCTGGTTAAAAAACTCAAATGTAACAATTACCAACCTACATTTTTCAGATATTACATTGATTTGGTCTACTGCTACTCAAGTTGTTATTTTGTCATTGAGTTTGAAATATATCTACCTTATTTAATGAAGAATCACTATGTAGCTCAAGTTCACGTATTTGTTGCATTGTCATCCCAAACCATTCATCAATCCAACTAAAACAATTCCGATGACTCTCAACAAAAAGAGCCCTTTCACCCTGCATAAGTTAAATTTGAAAACATGCATTAAACTTGCAACCAAGACGAGTAGAAACATACGCCAAATACCCAAGTAATATAAATGAGGCATCCTTTTCCTTTTCAAAGCAGATAATAGATGAAACCATAAGGATTAAACAGATGTTCCCTTAAAAACTCAAATACTAAAATAATGATATTTTAAACAAAAAGAATAAAGGATAAGAACTTCAAAAAGTTAACGATCATGTGATTCAATTTGAAAAGGCAAGGAACAAAGTATTAGCATTGCCTAAAATTCATTTTTTTTTTTTTAAAGATTCCCCCACAATATTCTTTGTAGTCTAGGTGCAAAGTGATAGTTCCCTATAACCCTTAAGATTTTGTAGCTATCTGCCTATGAAGTAAAAATGGTACAGCAAAAATCTTCAATCATAAAAGTCGTACAAAGTGCGAGGGAGTTTACCGATAGTAAAGCCTGCTCAAGTCGATAACCAAAACCCCAGTATGGTGCATCTATGGTTACCAACTTGTATGCCGTCATTACAGGTTTACACCTATCCTGCAATATCAATAAGCTATAATTAATAATCGCAAATTTTATTGGTGTAAATATTCATGATGCAAGAGGCATTTTGACAACCAACAATGAAGTGAATAGTATGAGGAGGTTTGACTATTTCTACCATATAGAGCCAAAGACAGCATTTTTTTTTTTTGGCAACAATTTAGAGAGCTCTTGTATTATGCAGAGTGAACAATACAGATAAAGGTTGGCATGAGAAGGTTTCACAAAGGAAAAATGAGAAGGGAAACTCATAGACAAGATCCTAGACATTTATACAGAACAAATAAGGTGAGATATGGCATGGGCCAGCTGAATATGTACAAAAAGCAGAATGTGTTGCCTCTTCCTTTGAAAGGGAAAGTTACAAGAGAAGTGAAGGATTCTAAAAGTTGTAGAGAGAGGAAGACCATATGATAACCAGATGTACACCATATTTAAAGAGCACAGGTCAAATTCCACAAGTGGTTGCATCCATGTTTATGCATGATGTGTTCAAAAATTGATAGCACACCAACCTGCCATCCATCCAAAAGTGGACCACGGCCAGTTCTCGCAGATTTGAATTTAGAGAAGTCCGTACTGCTACTTCCAATAACATAACTCCAATAATCTGTTTCTGCTGAGGATATATCAATATATTCAACCTGCCTGGCTGCTAGTTGTTCTTTGGTTAAGCCATGCACCTAGTTTGTCAAGCTTCACAGGTTAAGAGAGGCTAAAGAAACCACCAAAGAAGAATGCTTGCGAAAACAACATTCATTCACTGGGTGGTATCAAGTTATACATTTTCTGAAATTCACACAGAAACTACAAAAATTCAGAGGAACTTACATTTTCTGACCGACCATTGTCAGCCTTATGAATAGTTTCAACCGTCAAAGAAAACTTTGTGAAGTATGGGCACTGCAAAAAATCACAAACCAAAATGGGAATGCTATTGAGTATTGACTGTCATAAAAGTTCCTTTGCAAAAAAAACTTAAGAAGCTGAAATTTTGAATCCAAAAAGCAAAAATTATTACCTTGACCACTGATAGTGTGCCATCCATTTGCGGAGAACAAACAAAAACATGTCAATACAAGTTAATTGGTACAAGCTTTAGAAATAACAAAGAATATCAAGACTCCAGCAAGAGAACAGTGCAAACCTGTTTTACATCTTGGATATGCATTCCAGGCTTCTTCTTGCATGATGAGAGCATCTGCCGGTGCAAAAGTTGTAAGCCAAGTTGGTGCTTTGCTGCAAACAGAAATGCAATAACAGGATATTAACACCTCAAGCTTTAAAAAAATGTTATGTGATATATTTATAAACCAGTAAAATACAAAAGAATGGAACCAAAGCGCCATAAAAATATTTTAAGATGCTGGTCATTATTAGGTATCAGCATTGTGGAGAAATTACACACATACTACCAAGGACATAATTTTGAAACCAAATTTCATAGAACAACAATTGTAAGCAGTCAAAACTGTGAAGGTTTCCTGAAAATAAATAAAGGGGGTAGAAAGAGAGGTGATATTTAAAAAAATTAGAAATAAATGGAACTTGAGATTAATCAACAGAGGATAAAAATTAAATCAAAGGCAACCACATAGACACTCTCTAAAACTGTAACTTAGTTCTGAAAAACAAAAAATATCCTCTCTTCTGTTATCTAATGAATAAACTAATTTAGATTCTTTTATCCAATACTTGGGCTGAATATGCCCAACCTCAATCACATTAACACATTCACATGGACAAGTGCATAACTAAAAGTAATACATCCACTCATGCTCCTCTAATCTCTACTAAACAATTAAATCTATTATAAAGTTGCAACATCTTTAAACCTTATGATCTTACCATTTGTTTAAATGAAAAATAAATGACATGAACAAAGCACAACTTTTGATTGCCAACCATCTTTAAAGTTTCAGTATTGACCATTAATGTTACCACCAGAGAGACCTCTTATATCATTTTGAATGCTTTGACATCTAAAAAGCATTTGCTTGTAAATGTATCATCTACCAATTCCTTGCAGTCAATGCTCTTCATTGCCCTCCTATTGATTACTGACCATTAATGTTAGTACAACAGAAATTACATCAAACAGATGAGTTATAATAAAAATTAGACTCATCATTTTGATTATATAACTGCAATCTACAGGCAGAGCACACAGTCATCAAAATTTAAAAGAAAGCTCTCTCCATTTTATATATACGGAATCGCTTTCACCACCTTCCATTACCATTTTCATACAATGTCATTGCATATGCTGTTCCAAGTCCAGCATAATTTAAGCAAAGCATCCATATGAAATGCACCATCACCATGGGCATATCAGCACACACAAATACCTGGCATTAGCTGAGCACGCACATAAACCTGACATTACCTGTGCACTATCTGGACTATGCTTATCCATGATTATTTCTTCATTATTTTTCAACCTCGGGAAAGCAAAGTTTTGAGTTCTACTCAGTCAGTGTCAATAAAAGTTAGAAAAAACAGAGTTGCTTGCAGTTGTTAGACACCAATACAGCACCAATCTTCCTATCCCTCCTAATTGGTTCTCTTAACAACATATAAATACTGCATTATTAAGTATCTCAATTACCCAATTCAAATTACCTTTGCAACCGATAAACTTTGGATGTGTATTGACACTTCCCAAATACATCATCCTCCAATGGCCTATTCTCCAAGACTTCAATACCCTCGGTACTATTTGTATTTTGTTGCTGCATCTTCATCACCATGTACATCTGGGCTATCTGATACTGCAAACCCAAAAATAAAAATAAACAAATAAATAAAATACCTTGTCTTTAACAAACAAGAATATATTTTTCTATCTATAAATCACATAATTTTGATGAATTCATTTGTTATACCTCTTCTAGTGAAACGGGCATGACAATTCGGCTTGAGAGAAAAACAGCATCAACAATTTACAAGTCAAGGAAATACCCAAAACATAAAATACCATGTAAACAAGCCAGTTGTATCCCGGTAGATTGAATTTTCAGCCAATAAATCCAAACTTTTGAATTTTGGGCCAATCCCAATTCAAAAAAGTCTAAAACAAATCCAAATACAAGTTCATCAATAGAAAATTTGATTTAGTAAACATCAAACACAAGAACACATAAATATAAAAGAAGGATACAATTCCTTGATTTGGACCATTTTTCTTCAATTAATGAGCAACCCTTTCACCGTTTCACTCTCGCAGACAGATTTAAGCTGCGAGAATGAATTGGAAATAAGCTTGGGGATGCGCTAATGATCAGAGAAAGCAGAAAATGAGAAAAGAAAAGGAGTAAAAGAATGAATTGGGCAAAAATGAAGAAGAAGAAAAAATTGTGGAGAGAATACAAAGTGTTGGAAAGCCAAAAGGAAACGCGTGGCTGCCAGATACAAAAAGCAAGCACGCCAAAGACGCACGTTGCGTTGGAGCATGGCTTTGACAGGGCCGATTCAATTATCAATGTTTGAAGAGTCGACGACTCGCCGACTCGCCGGCGTCTACTTTACTAAACTGTTGTGAAAACTCGCGAATTTTTCATTATTTATATGTTATTGACTTATTGTCTGAATATCCTAATGTTTGCCACGTGCCAATTCTATTTAACGGTACAATTTTTACTAAAATTTTAATTTAATGGCATTTGATTAAAATTTAAACATTTCTTCCATAATATTGTTTGGAGTGGAAAAATAATTTTAAACTTTATGGTGATTTTAAGATGAATCTAATCTTTATTAATTGATTATATAAATCGATAACTATCCAAATTTTATAATAATTTTATTTTTTTATTCTAACATTTTACATAATATAATATAAGTTTTTATATTTTAAAAACAAATTATTATTTTGAAATAAATGGAATTGATATGTTTTTTGAGAATTCTAATTTTCTTATGAAACTCATTATTAAAAAATATAAATATGTTTATTTGTAAAATATATATTGCTAAAATAAACATAGATGAATGTTGGACTCTAGAATTTGCGGTGTTGCTAAATATGTTTCGTTAGACTTGCGATATTGAAAATAAAGTCAAAGGGAGCCAGGCTTGTTGCATGGCATAACTCTTCGATGCTTAAGTCAGTACCAAGCTACTTAGCATAGTAGCCAGAGAAAGTGAAGAACTAACTCTCTATGGGCTGGATAATTTTAAAGAGAGAAAAGAGATAAAAGAATGAAGAACTCAAATTACCTCTGATGAAAAGCATGGCTTGCCTTTTATATCCATATGTTGATGTCCCGGTATAGATAGGTGTCCATATTTGGTTTGTCATTAGCATTGCAAACTGTTTGCCAAGTTGTGCTGAGAAAATACTAAGTGGCGTGACCTCAAAGATGTTAAGGCGGTTTGCATCACCTTTGTGCGAATGTGTTTTGGACAGGTTGTACTCGTGTGCACTTGATATGGTGTAAGTAGCGCTATGTTAAAAGTATAGTCCTTGCTAGAATAAAGCGCGTGAAAGGAGAGAGAGAGAAGAAGAGCCTTCGATTTCTTATTGAGAAAGGAGTTGTCGATGGTTTGAAAGCTTTTAGGTTTTATAAGTTATAAGTTTTTTATTGGGTGAAGTGAGTTTTATCTAAACTTGACCCAATAAACTATGGTCATATTTTATCAATTATCATGTATGTTTTTATAAATAAGGATAAAGCAAAAATTTAATACATTCATTTTATATTTTAACTATTTCAAATTATATAATTCAAATGACTTGTGTAGCTTTAAAATTTATTTTAGACACCTGAATTAATCTTAAACTAAATTGAATCTTTTAGTTTTACATTGTTTTTTCAAATGGACCATAAAATTAATCACTAAAATAATGGCAATATTTATATCAATATATTTAATTTTCAAAAGTGATATACTTAGATTTTTGGCATGGTAATCAAAAAGCTTTCATAAAATCTAATAAGAACATTTTCTTAATCCAAAAAAGTATATTATTGATAGATTCTTTTTATTCTTTTTTCTTTTGAAAGGAAAAAAAAAAAGAAAAATAAAAAAAAGGGAGTTTATGCTACTCAAAATTGATTACAATATGATTGACATTTTATAACTTGAGTCTGAGTAAATGAAGGCACCATTCAAACTTATTTTTTTCGAAATTAATATAAAGCATATATAACTTCTTAAGTCCATTTAATTAAATTTTTTAAATTTATATTTATTAAAATAAATCTTAATATAAAAAATAAATATAGTAATAAGCGCCATATATGTTATACATAAATAAATAAATAAAAGTGTTATTTGATTATTTTATATTTTATATAATAATAATTAAATGAGGTCCACAGGCAGATTTGGGTTTGCTTGGTTATGAATCTTTTGACTAATCTTCTGGTATGATTCTTCTAACTGAAAAACGAAGCTTCATCTGCTAAGTCGTTGAAATATGAAAATATGGCTTTAAATACTCTGAGACTTTGGAGCCCAGCCCAGCCCATTAGTTTAGTTTGGCATCTTTTTTATGGCCCAACTCATTGCCAAATGCACCATTTCACATAAAATGAAATATATCTATTTTTTTCCGAGCAAGTAAGAATGACAATAAGGCGAGAACAAAAATAAGACAATATACATCAAATTTGGGGACCGTGTGGAGCAAAGACAGAGATTTCATTTATATTTTTATAATTTTATTAATATTAAAATTTTATAATTTATGTATTTTAAAATATATTTCGTTAAAATAGATCGGTTTTTATTATATGTACAAACATCAGTAAAGAATGAAATTCCATCCACAATTAATTTCGCCTTTTTTTCCCTTATATTTTCTTTCAATTTCCTTATGTTTTCTTTCTTATTCATAAATTTATTTATATATCAAGTATTAAAAATTTGACGTTTCTTACTTTATTTATTATAGGGATCCCTTTATTATATTTTAAATTTATTATTTTATTTAAATTTGATTTAAAACTAACTTATGTGTAATGTAGGGGATTTTTATTTAAAAATTTCATTTGTATAAAAACAAGCAAACGTTATTGATTTCAGGAAAAAAAATGTTGATTTCATTTATTGAAAATAGGGCAAAAAAAAAATACAAAATAAAGTCGGGCTATAACTTGAGTAATTAAAGTCGTGTCGAGTTACTTGCAGAGTCCGAGGGAAGGGGAATTTTGGCTTTATGAATCTTCAATTTTATACCTATTGATCCAGCTATATTTTGACACTTGCTAAATTTAATATACTATATAGGCCTATTATGGTGGTCTCTTTATTCAGTTAGCGGCCAGAAGATAAGGAGGCAACGTTCCAAATAAAAAAATTTAGCCTTCAAATGCATTACCATCCGGACACTTAATTCTCCAACACAAACCAATGACTAATTTCTAAAAAAAAAAAAAATGGGTCAGCCATGCTGCCTCTTCCTTCTTTCCTTTTTTTTTTTTTTTTTTTTTTTCCCTTTTTGCTCCTCCAGCTTGTTTTTTATAGCATTTTTAGCCTTATACTTTTGATTTTTTCACTTTTTCACTTTTCAAACTACCTCTCGTATCATTTGCCTATAAATAAGCTCTCTATTCCTCAATTTCTCGACATTTCTTGAATTAGAGTTAACAGTTATCTTTTAATTTTCTCACTCCAACCACTCTTTAATTAATTATTTCACCCTAACAAAATTAATTAATCTTTTTAATTAAATAAAACTCTTTTTTTAATTTAAATTAATTACTCAATTAATTAATCTTTTTAGTTAATTAATTAATCACTTTTTTTAAAATCAAATTAATCATTTTTTTAATTCACTCTTCATATAAATTAATTAATTAATACATCCATCAATTTCATCACATTAATTAGTTAATTAATCATTTTAATTAATTAATTAATCTCCCAATCAATCTAATTACCCGGTCCCGATAAAACGAAATTTCAGACCGTTAAAACTTTCCGCCTGCAAAAAGCAAAGATATTGGTTTTTTCTCTCACCTGCAAACTCAAATCAACCCCTAAACTCCTCAATTTAATTGTGGAACGATTTATATGGGTTTTGATTCCCATTCAGTGTGACATGTAAGCAAATTTGGAATTTAAATCCAAACCACAAATCAAAATCCCAATCAATTACTTTTCTCCTTTTATTTTCCAATATAATTAGTGTATTTAGTTAATTTAATTATTTTAGAGTGAATGAACGATTATGTGATTTCCCTAAAATCCGTAAGGATTAGAGAGAATACTCTCATTGGCTTGTGGATGTTTATTTCTTAAATTTCCTCATACATTTCATAACTATACCATGCTTATGCATTCTAATTATTATCTTGTAATCGCAATTCATGAAATTTACTTTTATAAATCAAATTAAACTTAAGAGCCAAATTGTGATTATTTAAAATAAAAAATCTATTCCCCTAACTCAACTTGGTTCAAGACTAGTGATTTTATCATTGGGTAAATTAATTAATTAAAATTAATAAATTGGAGTTATAAATGGGTTTTTCCTTAATTTTCCTATTTTAAAAACAAATTAGGGTAGCGACGCCTGAAATAATTTTCTAGATCACAAATCAATTTTCTGAATGATAGTCGTTTTAATTGTGAGTACTGAAACTCATCCTATGATTCCCTTAAAAATCGCTCGCCTTTCCTTAAGGTAAAATTTTCTAGAGTGAAGGAGAGGTGTTCGAGCGAGGTTTCGCAGGCCTCACCAAACTTTTGCCCCTTTATATATATATAAGTTGGAACTACCGTAGGCTTAGGAGCCCATAGACAATATTAACTCTTAAAGAGCTTGTAAAAATGAATAAGCTTAATTTTATTTTTTTAATTAAAAAGATGGGGTTAGGGTCTAAAATTGATCAGCTTTGTTCCTCATTCATTTCTGTTGGTCATTTTTATGTTGATAAGGAGGGTAGAGGTGGTAGTTCAACTTTTTATTTGGAGAAATAAGGATTCATGCTCTTTACTTGGTTACTCTAATAATCATATAAATATGATTATGATTGAAGGTGATGGCACAACTTCGAGAAGCATTAGTTTTTATGGTTTCCTTGATAGGAGAAGTAGGAGGAGTTTTTGGAATCTCCTTCATTCTTTGAAGCTTGTTTTGGATTTGTCGTTACATGTGATAGGGGATTTTAACAATTTATTGGGTGATAAAGATAAGAAAGGGGCACAAAGTATCCTAGCTGATCGTTTAAAGGCTTTAAAGATGATATTTCCAATTGCAAGTGCAGCTATCTAAAGTTTTCATGGCAATGAGGGAAGGGGACTATGACTTGTGTGGAAGAATGACTTAATAGAGTCATGGTCTCCTCTCTTTGGCTTCATTTGTTTCTCGAAGCACAACTTCGTAATTTATTTGCCTCTATTTCTGATCATAGTCCAGTTGCTTTACACATTCAACTTTGCCAAGTCCATTATAGTAAGTTTCATTTTCAGTTTGAAAATTCTTCGCTAGATGAGACATTTGGTGGATGTGGTTCATGCATTATAGGCAATTTCTTGTCATTCTAGATTGCTAGATAAAATTGAAGCTTGTACAAAAGCTTTTTCTTGGTGAAGTAAGTCTTAAGCTTTTTCTTGGTGAAGTAAGTCTTAAGCTTTTTCTTGGTGAAGTAAGTCTTTCTCTTATCGTTTTAGGGATAATATTAAAATACATAAGAAGATGATTTTGAAGCTTTGGCCTTTGGATGATGTGGTGTCTGTGAACCAGCTTAATATGTATAAGGAAAATTTAGTACAGTTACTTGCACAAAAAGAAAGTTATTAGAAGCAAAGGGCCAAGAATTTCTAGTTAAAGTATGGTGATTCAAATACAAAATTTTTTCATTCTTTGGCCTTTGCTAGGAAGCAAACTAATTTTATTTTAAGGCTTCAAGATGAGATTGGTGCATGAGTTGAAGATTTGAAGGAGATGGGTAATGTGGCAAAGACTTATTTTGTTGATCTTTTCTTTTCAGTTGGTGTTGGGCATGTTGATGCAAAAATTTCAGATATGGAGAATGAGAGGCTTATTGCTCCATTTACTATTAGTAAGTTCAAAATTACTATATTTCAAATGCATCCGGATAAGTCTCCTAGCCCATATGAGCTTAAGTTTAAAAATTTTGTCCATTTATTGGTAATGATGTATTTCTTGCATGTATTGATTGGATTACTAATGGTGTCCTTCTAGATAGTCTTAATTCTACTATTACTATTCTCATTCCCAAATGTGATAAGTAAGTGACTATGAAGGATTGAAAGCCCATTTCTTTATGTCATGTTTTGGATAAAATTATTACTAAGGTTCTTGCTAACTAACTTAAAGGTGATTTTACTAAATATTATTTCATTTACCCAATCAACTTTTGTGCTAGGGAGATCAATTACTAATAATGTTGTTGTTGCTTTGAAATCATTCACCATATGAAGAGGGGGACTAGTGTCATGACCCACCTTTTTGAGTCGGGACTGTCCTAGGGCATGGGTAGCCATAAGGGCACCAAAACCCGTAGAACCCGTTTCACTCATAATCAATTGACATTCATTACATTGAACCATATCCCAAGACCGTAACCTAATCACACTTCCTTGTTATCCATTACCTGCTATCATTTCCATTTACAATATCATTTACACACATAACTTGTAAAACCTTTAAAGTTTCATTTTATGTCATTAACTCAACGTTCAATAGTTCATACATAATTACAATAACGGTTATGATACAAATAATATTATACAAACATCCTTTAACATATTAATGCTAAAACCTTTAATAACCATTCATGTTGCATATAGACCTTATAACTTTCAATAACCATGGAGCTCTAACTTACAACACCGGAACTTAACAAAACAGTTTCCAAGCGAAGGATGGGCTTGGGACTTTTACTTTGCTAACTGATTGACTGTACCTGAAAAGTTTAAACCACTAAAATATGAGACAGAGCTCAGTGAGTATAAAATAATACTATATAAAATAATAAATGGTAGGTGTTTAATAATAATTTCTTATAGCAAAGAAGTAAAACGGATCAAGAGTTATTCTTATGGAATAGTTTTCCATATACAGTAAATATTGCATTTTTAGCAGAATATTTCCCTTATGGAAACGGTGTGTTTCCCCCATAATCATTCGAGTGGCGGCTTACGCCTTACTCACTCCCATATCAGTCACACGTACAATTGATCAGATCGTACGTATTGGGGACCATAAACCCTTCCCAGCTAGGGTTCGGATACTCTTTACCCTATCCGTGGGTTCATTACCATTGTGCACAAGGCTGATGTATTGCCCCACATCAGAGGGGTATTCTGCTTACCACAGTATCATTAAAACATTTTTCCTTTCCATCCATGAAATAATTCAATGGATAATATATCAATAAATAATCAAAATTTCAATCATTGATCATATTAGGAAATGAAGCAATAAGGCTCATTTGGCCAAGTGCCATAAAGAAATATTTGATTTACTTTAGCTCAATAATCAAGGAAGTATCATATCAATGGTTCAATATTCAATAAGCAGATTAAGCTTATCAAGAAATCAAGATTGTGGAATGTCAATGAGCCATTCAACTTTTCAAGGCATAGAAACAATTCAACCATTAAGGTTGGAACAATAAAGGTTCAAGTATATGAAACAAAGCATATTATATTATTAAGTACTCACCGTGGACTTCTTTGCTCCTATGTACATTTGCCTCTGATACGATTAGTACTTCTTGCACTTTACCCAATATCCTTGCCCTTATTATTAGACTCTACACATGTATTTCAATCATATATCAATCACTTCCTCATTATCACATTACTTAATTTAGTTTAAGTCATTAACACCTCTATCTTATTCATAACTTAGCATCCTTAAAGTTAAGATATTCTATACCTATACTTATTATTAAACTTAACATCTCTCTGGTTGTTTTCCAATAACTCAATTAAAAGAATAATTCTCTTTTCTTCCGATTTCACATTTCAATTTTTATATTATTCAAGTAAAACCGATGAAGTAATTTCCACCAACATTTCCATAAATTTGAATTATCTACAATATCACAGTCAAATGGTCCAACCCGGACCTTCAATACACTAATCTCATCCACCCATTTCATTCCTTATTATCAAGCTAGTAACCACTAATTCAATTCAATCAATACCAATATCTACATCTCACTTCATTTTTCCAAATAATTCAATTCAATTAAATCAATTCTAATATCAACATTTCACTTCAATCTACCAATTTAATCACCAACAATACTCAATAATCATATAAATAACAATTAATTCCATTCAATTATCTCATTTCACCACTTAATTCAATAAACTATTTACCTAAATTCTTACAAATAAAATCATAATTCACTATCTATACATAATTGGAAATCGAGATTTATACCGTAGGGCTTGGTTTAATAAGCCGGAGCTGTTGTCCGAATTTGTCGGTTTCAGAGGTCGCCGGAATCCGGTCGGCGAAAAATTCCCACGACGGCCAAATCACGATCCGAAGATATCATTGGTTAGCTTATGACGTGGGAAGTCCAAATATAACTTTCGTTTCCCGTAGTCCACTGGAAAACAGGCAGAAATGGCATCGGCAGCTGTTGATGTCGCCGGATTCTGATCAATAAAAAGATTATCTAAAATTAGCAAACAATATACCAAATCGAAGCTGGAATCACAAGGGATTCAACCATACTAATTTCGTTAAAAATGGAGATCAGAAGATCGTCGGAAAATGGCCTAGAAATTTCGGACGGCGAAACTTTGGAGGGGGCGTGCGCTGCCGTCCAGTGGCTGTAGGCGACAGGCCTCTATCGGTCGACGGGGGGGTGGGCGCGCTTCCTCCTGGTACGGCGCGTGTCGGTTGGCGATGGCCAGATGGCGGCGGTCCAATGTGCAGCCCCTACGCGCTCTCTCTCTCTCTCTCCCCCTCTTTGCTCTCCGTCCATTTCCTTATGTTTATCTGTTTCTATTCCTTTCCCCTCTGTTCTATTTCTTCTTCTACTGCCCGTTTTGGGCTGCCGACTTTACCTTTTTTTTTTTTAATATATAAATATATACTAACTTTAATAACTTTAATAATAATAATAATAATAATAATAATAATAATAATAATAATAATAATAATATTTGCCATATAAATTCTAAAACAATAATTTTAACCAAGATATTAATTTCATTAATTTCATCATATTATCCATTGACCATAATATAAAAATTATAATATATAACTTCAAATATAAGTTACAAAATTTTCTATATTTTATAATAAAATTTCAATTTCTTTAATTCAAAATTCTATCAATTTGATAAAATAATAAATCAATATTTCATTTAATAAATATTCTCTTAAAAATATTAACATAATAATATAATAAATCAATCTCCTTTCAAATATCAATTTTAAATTTGAACAAATTTTCTACTATTTTGAATACTCATATAACAATATTTATAAATCATATATCTAATATCAATATCATTTTAGCTTATTAATATCAATATAATAATAATAAAAATATCAATATTCAAATGGAAGTTTATAAATTTCGATAATTTTGAATATCCATATAAGTATAATAATAAAGGAAAATATTTTCCATATGAAATTATTACTTTAAAACATTTATCTTCAAATCATTTGAATATTTTAAAAAAATATTCATTTTCAATTTGGCCACGCATTATGATGCTAAACGGGTATCTTCACTCGTATACTGTACATATGTCCTATATCGGGTTGGGATATTACAACTAGTGGTAAAGATTGGTTAGTTGCCTTAAAAATTGATATTAATAAGGCTTATGATTGGATTAGTTAGGATAATTTACAATCCATGACGATTCATATAAGCTTCTCAAGTAAATGGATTGAGTGGATCATGATGTATGTTAAATCTATTAATTATTATGTCATTATTAATTGTCATAAGATGGTGCCTATTTATTTGCACAAAGGCATTTATTAGGGGATCCTTTCTCTCCTTATTTATTTATTCTCTATGCAGAAGGGTTATCCTCTCTTCTCTGGTAAGCAGAGGTTGTAGTGATATCCATGGTACTATTACTTGCAGAAGAGCACATAACATTTCACATTTGCTCTTTACAGATAGTTTCTTTTTTATCAAGGCTAAGTAGGAGGAATGGAAAGCGTTATATAATGTCCTAACTGGTTATGAAAGAGACTCTGGGCAAGCTATTAATCTCAGTAAGTTTGGTATTTTCTTTAGTCCTAATGTTCCTGACTTAGTGAAGCGTGATATCTTTGGCTATCTTTAATGTTTCTAAACCCCTAGACACTAATAAATATCTAGGTATGCCATTCTTAATTAGTAAAAAGAAAAAAGCTATTTTTACTTTCTTGAGGGATAGGCTATGGAGAAGAGTGCAAGGTTGACATGAACAATTTTTATCATAAGTAGGGAAAGAGGCTCTAATCAAACTGATCAAAATTGTTACCCAAGCTATTCCAAGTTTGTATTAGCATGTTCATGCTTATTTTATCTTTGTGTGATGAGTTATAGAAAATGATAAACTCTTTTTGATGGGGTACGCCTAATGGGAATAAAAAAAATTAATTGGTCTAATAAGGATGTTTTATGTAGGAGGAAGGAGGCATGAGCTTTATAAACTCACATGCTTTTAATACAATATTATTAGCTAAGCAAGATTGGAAAATAGTTGATCAACCTGATACTCTTATTAGTAAACTTTTCAAAGCTAAATATTTTTCAATAGGAGATTTCTTAATAGCTAATTTGGAGTCTAATCCAAGTATATTTGAAAAAGTATTTGGTCTGCTAATTTGTGCTCGAAAGAGGTTGTAGATAGTGGTGTGGAGATATCTCATATGTTAAAGCATGGGATGATCCATGGTTGAGGGAGGAAGACAATTTTTATGTTACCATTGATGTTGTTGAAGACTTAGAAGATTTATTAGTGTTTAAATTGCATATCTCAAGTTCAAAGGAATTGGATATTAAGCTTTTGAATTATTTATTTAATGCTAGAGATATAACAGCTATTACTCAGAGCAAGGTTTTAAAAATCGAACCAGTGATCAAACTAGTCAACGGAATGATTCATGATCTAACTAGTCCAACCGATTCAAGTGCCAATTCAACCACTTTTTGAAAAATACCTATACTTTTTTTTACTATATCATGTAAAATGGCAAATACTATAGACTACTAGCAATGTATTATATTATAAATACTGAAAATAAAATAAATAACCAACAAAATAACACATCTTAAAAAAAATAATCAAGTATAAAACTACAAAATAGTCAAATACCAAATTTAAACACATATATAATCGCAATATTACTTAGTCAACAAGAACGGCATATTCAAAAGTTCACCACATAAACTAAACAACAATAACATATCCAAAAGGTCACCATATAAACTAAACAAAGCTCGCAACCTCAATCCAAACAATAACTAAATACCAATAAAGTGTCCAAAAAAAACCTCTAAGTTTAAAGTTTAGAAACATCTATTCAACTTAACCTCTCTTATACACTTCGACATGCATTTCTTGAACCATTCTTTCATAACCCCAATGTTTATTATCATCTTCATCGATCAACTCATCAAAGTTATGTAATTCTTGCATTTGACTTACAAGCTTATCCATATTTACAAAAAAGAGAAAATAATTAAATAAATATTTTTTAGAGTACAAGAAAAAAGTGGCAAGCAACTAAGGAATAAAAAAAATCACCTTTTTCTTCATGAACATTTTTTGGAAGGCCTTCCTTACCATAAAACATGTTATTTAACTCATCCATATCCAGAAGATATGAAGAATCATCTTCTTCCATAACCCAAAATTCAACTTGATCAATGCTTTCATAATTAATAGAGTCATAATATTTCTTTTGGTTATCAAGCTTATAAGTAAATAAATTAGAAGATAAATTGCAAGAAAATAAATTAGAAGCATAAATCTTTTTTTTTTTTTAGAAAAAAGAACTATTACCTTTATTTTAAATGCAAGTTATAGTGAACAAACACAAGATCATTCAATCTTTAGTGTTTTAATCTATTCCTCTTCTTTGTATGTATTTTTATAAATATGCTTGAATTCCTTTCATATCTGGAAGAAGAAGAAGTTCGGCTTAAATTCTTTATGGCAATATTTTAGATATTTGGAGCACTACATCCAAACACTCTCCACCATTCATCTATAATTGAAATTATTGAATAAAAACAAGTAACTAACTACAATAAAATAAAATAAATAATTGAGTATGAATTTTTGAATACATAATTAAATACATACCAAGCTATATAGTATTTGATAAATCCAAGGTAAATTGTCAACTAAAACTTTCTAATCTATCTTGATATATGCTCATTTCATCAATGCTTTCATTGTTTAGTTTTTTCACTAACTAAAGAGGTGATCATCTCAACAAATCCATCTATTATCTCCTTTTTTATGCACACGTTTACCTTGTCATATGCAAAAGTCGGGTTTAGAAGATAAGCCGCCGCATATCTCTTTGGATTTGTTTATCCCACATTGTCTTAATAATACTCGTGAAGGGCTTGTATAATCTTTTTTTATTCTTGAAGAGATACTTTATTGCTTTCCTAATCCTATACATTCTATCATAGACATAAGCAATGGAAGGCCTCTGATCGGTATCCATTATACGTAATAAACACATAAATGAAGCAATAACACCAATTACCATTGCACAATCACTCCAAAAATTTTGCATCAAGCACCACTACAACCATATAACTAGCTTTTTATTATTATTATTATTATTATATTGTCTTACTAGTAAAAAATGCTTACAAATCATCTTGATGTTCAAGGATACTCTTTAATGCAATGAATGTGGTAGCAAAATGAGTAGGCCTTTAACGTATAATTTCTGTCTATCTTTCTCTTTTTCTCAACCAATGAGCAGTATAAGGTGACCATTTAATGGAGGGATACTTCTCATTAAGCAAGACACCTATAGGTTTATAGTTGGCTCCATTATCAGTTACCAAATGAATGACATTCTTGGTCCAACCTAAGATACAAACTCAATAAACAAATGACAAAGGGTGCTTGCATCTTTCACTACATCAGAAGTATCAACTGATCTCACAAAGGTTGTTCCTCTCTTGCAATACATAAAAAAGTTTATTAGTTGCCTATTTAACTGATCTTGCCAACCATTGGCCATAATAGTATAGCCTTGTTCTTCCCAAATGCTTTGATAACCATCAATTACTAATTGAACTTCTTTTTTCATATACCTTAACAAATTAGTTTGTAAAGCATGATATTTTGGTGCTTTATAACCTAAACTAATAGCAGCAACGACATCCACCAGTCTTTGAAAATAAATAGAATTTACAGCATTTATTAGGATGCAAATATCATAGAAAAATCTAGACAGTCATATCAATATTATGCAAATCTTCCTTACCTACAAGGATACTTTTGATTGAAGGTTGTGTGCCATAAGTTGTTCTAGGTGCAAAAAAGTTAAATGTCATCTCATATGGCTTTCTTTTTCCTTTTTGAGAAGCTACTATCTCCTTCCCTTTTGTTTGAGTGTGTGGTGGATGTATTTCTTCCTCAACTTCTATCATATGATCACCTTAATGATTATTATCTTTAAATGATCTTGCAGCTTGTCTTTTTTTCATCAAACTCCTTCAAAGATTGTTCCATCTGATACCAAACATTATAAGAAAATTTTTTGCATGTAGCAATATCTCTTTTTTGACCAGCTAAGTACTTCTTCATTCTATTGATTCCCTCCACCTTTACAAATGTTATTGCAGTGCAAGCATGTCCAACTTTTCTTTCCATCCTTATCGACATCCTTTTTAAAATGAGTCCATACTAGATCGAATTTTTTCCTCGCTGATGATTGAATCAAATTAGCTGTAGAACTATATTGTTGACTACTTGATGAATCCATCTATATCAAAATAGCCATAGAATAGGCATGTTAGGTTTGTATTTTTTGCGATCAAGAATGAAGATATAATTTCAATATGAAGTAGAAGAAATGCAATGAGAATTGAAGATGAAGAAAGTAAAAGTATTCTATGTATTATTATGCCAAGTGATGAATCCTGGTAACAAATTACAATAAGTAAACACCAAACTTTAATAAAACTACAAATTTCAAACCACATTATTAACTTCATTCATAGGAAAAAATTTTAGACTTTGGCCCATTTAAATTCATTTTCATATTGCTTGCTTAAACTCTCCTTTAAATTAATGAGGATTTTTAATTAAGTAAAAACTCAAAATTAACCTAATGAAAATAATGTGGTATGGAGGTTCACAGTTCAAATTATAAGTTAAGAAATAATAATCAAACATCTTCATATCTTATTCAAAACAAAATTAATAGAAATATATATGACTAATGCTCAATCCTTATTGACACAAACAAACTTCCCTTGTCCAATTGTAAATACTCAAAGCAAAGCATCAAATTGTAGACTAAATAAGAATAGAGTTACCCCTCCTATTCATCATAAAAGAGAATTTAGAATTTTAGATTGTCTTTTTTGAATATTTAACTCCATGATTAGACTTGTAGATCCACATGTATGAGCAATAAGTCCAATTAACCTATTTTTAGCCTCTATAAAATTTCTCAAATTATTTGCACAATTGAATTTACTTAAAAATTACAAACGAATTTCATCAAACTAGTATGAATTGCAAAAGTTTTAGTTGTAATTCAAATTAGAGTAAAATTAATGGGAATGATTTGGTTAAATTTTATTTTTAAAATCAAATCAAATTAAAATCAATGATGATCATATAAATTTTATTATTTATCAAGTTTTTATTCTAACCAATTTTTATTGTGAATTATCAAGTTTCGGGTTTTTAAGCAAAATTAATAAATTTTGGCAAGAAATAGCCAAATTAATACATATTTATGCTAAATCATATCTCAAACATGAAAAGAAATTAAAATTTCAAAGCTCATAAGAACTTTGCAAGGAAAATTAAGAAGTTCTTACCCTTCAACAATGGAGGAGAAAAAAGGCTTGAAGTAAAGGAGACTGCTCGAAATTGAAGGAGGAGTTGCGTCTACTGTACAAATGGTGCTGAAGCTAATGTCGGTCATCGGTAGGGTGTCTAGATTGCCAAAATGAAAAGGATGAGAGAGAGGGAGATAGGAATGAAATAAACCAAAAACTGAAAAGATGAAAGGAAAAGAAATGGGGTTAGACTGTGTTACTTCTGGTCCATCCCATCCAAATCCCACGTCATTTTAGCCTTTTAGGCTTTTAGTTTTTTTTTTTTTTTTTAAATAAACTGTCTAGTTTAACAAGATTAGCCAGTTCTCCAATTATTACCGGTTTAACGGTTCTATCTAGTTAAACATGGTTCAATCGTAAATCTTGTTATTTAAGTCTAATCGGACCAAACTGGCCTTCGGTTTCCAATTGAATTGGTTGAATTGACTAGTCCGGTCCTGTTTTTAAAATATTGACTCAGAGTCCTCTTTGTGCCTATGGTCAACATGATAAAATGATTTGGCATTTTGATAAAAAGGGTTGTTACTTGGTTAAGTCAGGCTACAAAGCTATAATGTAGATATGGAATGGTGTCACAAATGTCATGGCTAATAACTAGTGGGTTCATTTTTGAAAATTGCCTATTTTCACTAAAGGTGAAGCAATATGGATGGAAGGTGTATGTTAACTCATCATCTATAAGAGATAATCTAAGCCATAGAGGTTTAGATGTGTTAAATAAATGTGTTCTTTGTGGTTCATATGGAGAGCAATCGGTACACCTCTTTTTAGATCTTCCACTTGCTATTGAATGTTGGAATTTAGTGGGGTTCTCAATTCCATTTAGGTACGTTGATTTGATGGCTAAATGGATGAGCTTGGTGATGCAAATGGAGGATATATATTCCATTACTAAGTATTGTATGTGTGCTTTGGGGAATATGGGATCAGGGGAATAAATGGTTTTGGCAAAAGTTCTATTGTTCTCCCATGCAAATCATGCATATACGCTCAGTCCAATGCAAGTGGGTCGGTGATGGCTAGGCAACTTGTTGCTCCGACAAAATGGTAATTCCCAGAATTTTCAATGGTGAAATGCAACGTGGATGCAACTGTTTGTTTAACCAATGGATCACCATGTGTGGGAGTGGTGATTAGGGATTCTAATGGCAATTTTCTTTATGGATTAACAAAAGTTTTTGACAGTGTTTATTTTCCTAAGGAAGCAGAGGCTCTTAGGTTGTTGGAATCACTTCGCCAACTCTTTAATTTGGGTTATAATAATATGGTGATAGAACTTGATGTAGAAGGGGTAGATGATGGGTTACACTCTTTAAGCTTGTTGTTATCTTGAATTCTTGCAGGATTATGCCTAACATGTTATATAATGTATCTTTTCCTTTGTAAAGTGACAAGTGAATAAAGTTGCTTATACTTTTGCACAAGCAACTTGTTTCTATACTAGTCTTTCTTCGTGGCACGAGCTCCTGAATTTATAAGAACTTTCTTGTTACATAATATTCAATCTTGAGTAATAAAATTTTATTTTTTAATAAAAAAATATAATTATATTAAAATGAATTACATTATAATGAATTAACTTTTAAACATATCATATAAAATTTATCTCTCAAACTTATATAAAATTTACATATGGTTCTTATAGTTAAATAAATAATTCATTATCATATATGACTTTTTATAAATACGTATGTACATGTGTACATACAATACGTACATTAAAATTGTAATATAATTATTTTTTAAAATGTCATTACGTTGATAAAAAAAAAAATGCTAGCCACATTAGCTTGTTTGAGATTTGAAAAAAAAAAAAAAAACAAACAAATATACATTGAAATTAACGTGAATATAATTATTATCCATTGAAATTAACGTGAATATAATTCTTATCCATTGAATTTAACATGCTAATCTATTTTTATCCACCACAATCCCATCGACTTTATAAACTTTATTCCAAAACGGTTATATTCATGTTGATTGAAACAAGACAAAGAATACTTGAGAACAACCCTTAGGATAAAGGAAAGTATCAATGAGTAATATAAAAAAATCATTTCCAAAATAGAATCAAATTAAAATAATTGAAATTATATATTCATACACTCGTGCTCCACGCGGTTTATTATTAAGAATTATTTTTAGCATATTTTTAATTAATTTTTACATATTATAAAAAGTGATATTATATAAATATTAATGGAAACAAAACTTATATTAATATGAATATAAAATTATTATATATTGTATATAAATAAAAATAATTATTGCAATATATTTTTAAACCAGTTTTCTCATTAGTATTTTTAATTTTATATATTAATATAAAAATTCATATATCATAATATTCAATAAAAAAAGTTATAAAAAATATAATAATTAAAATGCATTAAAATTTGTACTTTATCCTACTTATTTTATTTCTTTTTTATAATTTTTTCAGTTATTTTTTATTTAATTTGTTCAAATAATTAAAATTATTATATGAAAGAATAAATAATTAAAAGAACACTTAAACTTTAATATTTAATACCCTATTAATTATCTTATATTTATTTTAATCATTTTATTAAATACGTAAAATTATATAAAATTTTTACAAATTAGAGAGAGTTTTATGTCTCAGCTTTAATATATATATACAAACATAGTCAGTTTATTTATAATAAATTTGATCTATATATTTTATTTTTTATAATAAATGTGTTAATGGGCTCGGATTAAACCAAATCCAAAACCCGGTTCATCCACAGCTCACTTTGAAAAATAGATGTGCCAGGGGCGCTAACCCCGTCCTTCACATCCAAAAACCCTAATTCTAATAGTAAGCAGTACAGCTGCTGGACAAAATCTTCATTAGTCAGCAACAACAGAATATCCAAAATCAAAACCAGAACCTCCTTTTTCAGATTCTCCAAAAATTCACACAAAAAGTTGAAAACAAACCCTAAATTATATAACCCATAAAAAGTCCCATTCTTCTCTTTCTCACTCGCACTCACTTGAGCAAAAATGAGCCATTCCTTAAACCATTGTGATGCTTTGTCTTACTCTTCTATTTTTTCCAACAAATCAATCTTTTTTACCGAACCCAGTATCACTAAATCAAGTAATTTGGGCTTGTTTTCCCATAAAAACCACAAATTTTCTTCTTTGAATTTACAGCCATGGCCGCCTCGGCTAACTCGCCACTCGACTCGGTGCCACCGAGTTAGCACAGTTCGTTGTAGCTCGGAAATAACGAGAAAGGTTCTAACAGAAACGCCCGAAGTTGGTAAACGTACAGATTTGAAGAAAATTATGATTCTTGGGGCGGGTCCTATTGTGATTGGTCAGGCTTGTGAGTTCGATTACTCGGGTACTCAGGCTTGTAAAGCTTTGAAAGAGGAAGGATATGATGTTGTTTTGATTAATTCGAACCCGGCTACTATCATGACTGACCCAGATATGGCGGACAGAACTTACATTGCGCCCATGAGTCCTGATTTAGTGGAGCAGGTGATCGAGAAGGAGCGGCCTGATGCTCTTTTACCCACCATGGGCGGCCAAACCGCCTTGAATTTGGCGGTGGCTCTGGCTGAACGTGGTACCTTAGAGAAGTATAATGTTGAATTAATTGGAGCTAAACTTGGCGCTATTAAAAAAGCTGAAGATAGAGACCTTTTCAAGCAAGCAATGAAGAATATTGGTCTTAAAACGCCGCCGTCTGGGGTTGGGAAGACGCTTGATGAGTGTGTTGAGATTGCTAATGAAATCGGAGAGTTCCCATTGATTATAAGACCGGCGTTTACTTTGGGCGGGACTGGAGGTGGCATTGCTTATAATAAGGAAGAGTTTGAGACCATTTGTAAGGCGGGTTTGGCTGCTAGTTTAACTACACAGGTACTGGTGGAGAAATCATTGTTGGGATGGAAAGAATATGAATTAGAAGTAATGCGCGATTTGGCTGATAATGTGGTGATCATTTGTTCAATTGAGAATATTGATCCAATGGGAGTTCATACTGGGGATTCAATAACAGTGGCTCCAGCACAGACTTTGACTGATAAAGAGTATCAGAGATTGAGGGATTATTCAATTAAGATTATTAGAGAGATTGGAGTGGAATGTGGAGGTTCTAATGTGCAGTTTGCCGTTAATCCTGTAGATGGTGAGGTTATGGTGATTGAGATGAATCCTAGAGTTTCAAGGTCTTCGGCTTTGGCTTCTAAAGCTACAGGCTTTCCTATAGCAAAAATGGCTGCTAAATTGTCAGTTGGGTATTCCCTTGACCAGATTCCTAATGACATTACAAAGAAGACTCCAGCCAGTTTCGAACCTTCTATAGATTATGTGGTGACCAAGGCGAGTATCTGCTAGTTTTGCTAATGCATTTGTTTCTGTCTAATTTAGGTAGTGAATTTAGATTCTTCTTGTCATGATCGAGAATGGTGAATAACTTAGTTAAGAAGATATTACTGTTTTTTCTTGAATGCTTTGACCTGTTTTTGTAGTACTTATTGTTTAAAAAGGTTGATGGTCTTCTTATTATTTTCTGAAATGTGATAGCTAGATTGCCTGCTAGTTATATTTGACTATATTTAAGCGCAACATTTGCTGCTGCTTCTTGTATGCCATCTTTGGAGGTCATTTACCCTGGTTACCATTGAGGAGGCAGCTGTGTGTAAAACTTATAGCTGGGTGCTAGATATTTGAGTACTACAAATTTATCCATGCATAACTTTACATGGTGCAAAGAAAGATTAATTTGACAAATTAGTTTTCTTATGTAGCATGTTTAGTTTATACTTTTTATCGCGTCTTCCTGATCATCATCATCAATTTACCATGTCACTTCATAACTTACTTATTTCTTACTAGTTTTGGCGAACTCTTAAAACTTTCTTGTCGTTATGATTTGATTTTTCTTATCTTCGCACAGATCCCTCGCTTTGCATTTGAGAAATTCCCTGGTTCTCAGCCAATTCTGACAACCCAAATGAAATCTGTTGGTGAAGTCATGTCAATAGGTCGGACATTTCAAGAGTCTTTCCAGAAAGCAGTTCGGTCAATGGAGTTGGGATATTCAGGATGGGGTTGTGAACAAGTTAAGGAACTTGATTGGGATTGGGAACAATTGAAGTACAGTCTCCGAGTTCCAAACCCAGATCGCATTCATGCTGTTTATGCTGCAATGAAGAAGGGGATGAAAGTTGATGATATTCACGAACTAAGCTTGATTGACAAATGGTTCCTTACTCAGCTTAAAGCCTTGGTGGATGTGGAACAATATCTTATGACTCGGAGCTTGTCTGATCTGACTAAGGATGACTTTTACGAGGTTAAAAAGCACGGTTTCAGTGATAAGCAGATAGCATTTGCAACTAAAACAACAGAAAAGAAAGTTCGGTCAAGACGGCTGTCCCTTGGAGTTACTCCAAGATATAAGCGGGTGGACACCTGTGCTGCTGAGTTTGAGGCCAATACTCCTTATATGTACTCCTCTTATGATTATGAGTGTGAATCAGCTCCCACCAAAAGGAAGAAGGTTTTGATTTTAGGTGGGGGACCCAATCGTATCGGGCAGGGAATTGAGTTTGATTACTGTTGTTGCCATACATCTTTTGCCCTCCAGGTTTGTGTTTGTAATTATCCCTGAACTAAAGGTCTCTGAATTGAATAAACCTGAATGAATAACCTGAAATGGTTTGTATACTGGAAACGATTTGCATGCTGAACTTTGTCTTTAATTGTTTATTTACTGAAAAACACTGGTGACATTTTTGTGATTTTAAAACAAATGTTTAGCTGTTAAATAAACATGATCAATGATGAAAGTAATTAATGGTAAGTGCAGACAAATTTGCACATTTGTTGGATGGTGGCTAGTTGAGGTGAATACTGTTCATCTAAATGTTATGCATCTGAGGTAAGATTGATATTTGTATTGATCTTTTTATATCTAAATCCTGTTCTGCCTACTTGTTTGCTTCTACATGAATGTATATTCTGAGATAACTAGGCTGAGGGCTTCATGCAATTGTATAGTTGTAGCATGAGGGAAAAATTGCAATGAAAATTAGTTGCAGGTGGCCTTTTTGAAGTCATATGGTTAGCTTTTGGTTATATCATATTTCCTAATTGCGTTTCCTTTCTTTTTATGCAGAGTGCTGGATATGAAACAATTATGATGAATTCAAATCCTGAAACAGTATCCACTGATTATGATACGAGTGACCGTCTCTACTTTGAACCTTTGACAGTGGAAGATGTCCTGAATGTAATTGATTTGGAGCGGCCGGATGGCATCATTGTACAGTTTGGAGGGCAAACGCCCCTGAAGCTTGCTCTGCCCATCCAGCAGTACTTAGATGAGCACAAGCCTGTTGCTGGTAGTGGGGCTGGTCGTGTGCGCATATGGGGTACATCACCAGATTCCATTGATGCTGCTGAGGACCGAGAGAGGTTCAATGCGATTATTAGAGAGTTAAAGATTGAGCAGCCAAAAGGAGGCATTGCAAAGAGTGAAGCTGATGCACTTGCCATTGCAAGAGACATAGGCTACCCTGTTGTTGTCCGTCCTTCTTATGTGTTGGGTGGCCGGGCAATGGAGATTGTATATAGTGATGACAAGCTAGTGACATATCTTGAAAATGCTGTTAAGGTGGACCCTGAGCTTCCTGTATTGATTGATAAATATTTATCTGATGCTGTTGAGATTGATGTGGATGCACTTGCAGATTCATATGGTAATGTGGTGATTGGTGGGATAATGGAGCACATTGAGCAGGCTGGGGTTCATTCTGGTGACTCAGCTTGCATTCTGCCCACACAAACTATCTCATCTTCTTGCTTGGCCACAATAAGGTTATGGACCACAAAATTGGCGAAGAGTCTCAATGTTTGTGGACTCATGAATTGCCAGTATGCTATCACAGATGCTGGAGAGGTTTTTCTGCTCGAGGCAAATCCTCGTGCTTCTCGTACTATCCCATTTGTCTCCAAGGCTATTGGTCATCCCTTGGCTAAGTATGCTGCTCTTGTTATGTCTGGCAAATCTCTCAAGGATATAAGCTTCACAAAAGAGGTGATACCAACACATGTGGCTGTGAAGGAAGTAGTTCTTCCTTTTGAGAGGTTACCAGGTTGTGATGTGGTGCTGGGGCCTGAAATGAAGAGTACTGGCGAGGGAATGGGTATTGATTTTATGTTTTATCTTGCATTTGCTAAATCTCAAATTGCTACTGGACAGAATCTACCACTCTCTGGCACAGTGTTCATCAGCTTGAATGACTTTACAAAACCCCATCTTGAAAAACTTGCAAATGCCTTTTTGGGACTCGGGTTTAGGATTATTGCAACTTCAGGGACAGCTCATTTTCTGGAGTTGAAAGGTATTCCTGTAGATCGAGTGCTGAAGTTGCATGAGGGCCGCCCACATGCTGGTGATATGCTTGCTAATGGGCAAATCCAGCTGATGGTGATCACGAGCTCTGGTGATTCACTTGATCAGATTGATGGCAGGCAACTGAGGAGGATGGCTCTTGCCTATAAGGTTCCTATAGTAACAACAGTTGCTGGTGCTTTGGCTACTGCAGGGGCAATAGAGAAATTGAAATCCTGTCCTATTGATATGATAGCCCTTCAGGACTTCTTTAAAGTTGAGGTATACGAAGATAGTAGTAAAAACTTGCAGTCAGCTTCTTCTTCTCTATGATTTAGCCCGCATTTCTGGCAAGCACTTTTCCAAGGTTTTCAATTATGGTCACGGGTTTGTGTTGTGGCCTGAATGTAAGAGTCATGATCCAGAATTTGTTTAGAAAATTCACAGTATTGGTCATGTCAATTTGTCAAGATTGCGGTGCTGATTCACCGCTAAGATTGAGTTGATATGCTTCCTTGGGACCAAGTTGTGTTTGATCCTGTAGTTTGCTGTCAATTTGTTTGTTTTTATTTACCAAAATTTTGCTGTCTTAATTGCCAGTTTTTTCTTTTCTTTCATTACAAGGAATGGTTTGGTAGATTGTCACGATAGAGGATTTCACATTTGGACCGTATATACCAGTCTAATTATCAAACACATGCCTGTCAATCTGGATATTAGTGGGCAAATGGGCAGATTCATTCTGTTTCCCAGCACATGACATGACTGTTGCTTAAGGCATAATTTAACATTAATCAAAGATTTAAATAATTAAAGCTTTGATTAATGTCTTTAGCAAGAAAATTGTATTAAAACAATGATCAATCGTTCAAATTTCAAATTAATTTTTTATATTTTAGTCCCTTTCTCTAATTCTTGCTTATGGCCCATTGAAGGAATTTATCTTATGCATATGGAAAAGGAGACATATTCCAAATAAATCTTAAACAATGTACTTAAAGTGGACTTTGTTCCCCTTAATAACCATGTTTACTTAAGAAGTATCTATACTCTTTATTTTAATTGGTCAAGCAAAACCTAACTCAACTAGCAAATCTAGACTTTCAAGAGACTATTATTATTATATTTAGTTATTGGTTTTACATTGCAAAATTTCTTTTCTTCTCTTCTCTTTTTTGAAACTATAGAAAGATTGACATTAAATTAACTAAAATTGCAATTTTTTTTTCCTAAATGTATTTTTAAGTACAAATCTTATTGAAAGTCTTTTAAAAGAGAAAGTGATTATCGAGATTTAAATTCCTGATTTCATATACTATAAAATAATTATTCTGACTTCTAAACTCTTCATTTATCAATTATCATCATTTGATTAGTAGAATAATAAAATATTATATTAAATTGAATGATATTGATTATTATTTTCTTAAATTAATTTTATGGTATATTGAAAGGCTTAATCAATTATTTCATATTGAATTTTGTAGTTAATTAAGGTCATGAGCAGGTTGTTCATTTGTCTATCCAATGGGACGTCGATTGTGACTTTGCTTTTAGTGGAGAGTTGAAATGAAAGAGAGGTGCAAAGTCTAAAATAAGGCAAACGCCTTAAAGATTCTTGCCAATGTTGATTTTTCTTTGCCCTTTTATCGTCCTCATTTTCGTTCCTTTTCCAAACAAGTTGTCCAAGCACATGTTAGGCTATGTTGGTGTCGGGAGGATGAAAAAATGGAGAGATTAAAATTGAGATAATTTATTAGTTATGATATAAAATAAGAAAGAAATTATATTTAAATAATATTTTTTATAAAATTTAAACTCTCCAGTTTTTCCTATTCACTTAAATAAACATAGTCTTAATTTTGGACTTATCAGTAAGGGTCCATTTGACATTGAGTTTGACAAAAATACTTTTCAATAAAATTTTATATATATTTTTTTAAAACTGCGTTTAACTAGAAATAGGTAAATTGATATTTTTTTCAGAAACAGATTTGAAAAAATAATTTATAAAAAATAATAAAAATCAATTAATTAAATAAAAAAATTCTTAAAATGTTTTTTAACCTCTAATAACAATTTCAAACATACTCTAAGTAAATTATTTTGAATTGCTTTGCACAAGTTTTTATTATATATTTTTTATTTAATTTATATTTTTTAAAATATTTTAATATATAAAAATTATTATTATTATTATTAATTTAAATATTATATTATAACAATTTTGAATATTAATATAAAAAATATATTAATCAAGTTTATTATATATGATCCAGTTAAAAAACAATAAAAATATATTGTATATATTAGTTATTTTAAATTTTTAATTGGGACACATTGAAATATTTTTTAATACAATAATGTGGAAAAAAATTGATGAGTTTCATGTAAACTTAGTTCTTTGGCTAGGGGTGGCTCATAAGGTAAGGCTTTTCTATTATGAATGCCCCTTATATATGTCTAGTATAAAGGCCCATGTATAGTATATAAAATAAAGAAAATTACACAATATGTCTCATTTTTTTTTTTTTTAACTTTTATGTCCACTAAATTTTTTTGTTTTCTTATATAGACTTTGATAATTATTTTTTTATACTTTTTAGGTTTTTTTTTTTTTTTTTTTTTTTTTACTTTTTTATTTGGGTTTTAAAGATTTGGCTAAGCAATGTGTATATTCGTAATTAAACTTTTTATGAATTAAATTTATAATTTATTTTGATAGTTAATCATTTAAAATTTATTATCATGCTTATTTTTATAATTTTATATTTAAATATTAAATTTAATTTTTTAATAATTTTAAATGATCACTTATATAAATGAACTTTTAAAAATATTCTTATTTAGACGTCTAAAAATAATTGATATATCTATCATTTATGTTTTTACTAAAAGCATTGGTAAGATTTAAAAGATTGAAAAATGATTGATGACTTAACAAAACAATAAATGAAAATTGCCACACCATAAGTCAAATTAATATTAGTAGAAATATACTATTTTTTAGTTAGTATATACTGTTTGTTGTAATTTTACAGTATTAGATACTAAATATTTGCTAGAAATATATTATTTTTTGTTTAATATATACTATTTGATATGGCTTTTTATTTTCTTATTTTGAGAATTTTTTAAAATCTCAAGTAAAATATAATTTTAAAAATATTTAATTCTATAAATATAAATTTAATTTTTGTACGAAACAAACAATATCATACAAATTTATGAAAATCTAATACAAAAATCTAGATAAATTATGTAGTTTTCAATCTAAATATAGGTTAGTAGTTAATTCACTTTGAATTTTCATAAATAAAATTTAATATGATTAAATTAATTTTTTAATTTTAAATCAAAGTGAAATTAATATATGATAGCAAAGAAAAAAAAATCGGACTTTAATAGATAAAAAGAAAAAGAGAGACTAAATTTATAAAGGAGGAGAAAAGTTTAGGATATTTTTCAAAATAAAAAATCAGGAGACAATTTTTTTTTTTAATTTTTAGACTATTTGTGTAAAAATCCCTTGAAAATAAGAAGTATTTTATAAAAATAAAATAGAGAAAACAATATGTTAAAATTTTAGAAATATAACTTAACAAAAAGTCTAATTAACTCTATTAGTTTTTAAAAATAAAAAAACAAACTTTATTAGCTTTTTCTAAATAGTAGCATAAATCTATAAATTTTTTTAATTGTCAACATACTTGCTAACTCTCAAACCAAAAGAAATCCTAATAAAATATCTGAATTTTCAATTATTTTTTTAAAATCCTATTTTTGTATGGAAATGTATTATTGTATTATTTTATTTATTTAAGAAAATATTAAAGTTATATTTTATTAAAATATATATTTATACCATTTGAATATGTACTATTAATAGTAATTCTATTATAATATTATATATGTATATTATTATGAAATATTATTATGGTTATTAGAGAAATTGTATTTTGATATTTGAATATAAATATTATGTTTGATTAATCTAAATTATATTGCTAATTATATATATTACCGGAAGTTCGAAATTTTATTATAATTATTATTATTGTGAATAAGTTTATTAATTGAATTATTAGTATGTAAATTATAAATTATTTTTATTATCATTATTATATAAACTATGGATTATTATTATTATTATTATTATTATTATTATTATTACTATTACTATTATTGTTAGTGTTATATATATATAAATATATGTTAATATTGTTGGTGAAAAGAAAAGGAAAAAGAAAAAGGAAAAGAAAATGGTGGTTGGTCACATGGGGAACAAGGAAGAACAGAAAAAGGAAAGAAGAAACAGACATAGGAGTGGGGGAGAGAGAGAGGGATCTGGGAGGCGGTGAGCTGCTCTCCAGCCGGTAGTGGGTTGCACCGCCACCTCCAAGCGGCAGCTCACCTGCCAACGAGTACTTGGGTACTAGCAGCGGCGAAGATCATTGACAGGAGGCAATAGACGCGCTGAAAGAAGCTCCGCCAGTGCCGAAGCTTCAATTCGATTTTCTGGCAGATTTCGGCTGCGAAATTTGGCGATTCTGGTTTCGTTTAACTCCTGAGGATGAGAGCTTTCTTTTGGCATCTACCTTGCCCCCTGAGGATCACCAGAGGAGGAGATCAGAAAATGCAAAACCGAGACTTTGAAGGCGTTTTTCGGCGAAACGGCGGCGAATAGGGGCGAATGGCTGTGGTTTTCGTGATCCTAGCGTCAAGGTGAACCTGCTAGTGTGGAGATCACCCAGATCCGCCACCGCGTGGCGGCAGCATGTGGGGCAGTCCAGTAGCTCTGTTTCGTCATTTCGACACGACTATCGACATTCGTATGATCGAAATTCATGAAGGTTAACCCGAAACTCTTATATTTCAGTCGTTAAATAAGTTATATTATATTTAACAGACTCTAGAGTAGTTGTTATGAGTTGTCGAGTCTGTTGTTGAGTTCAGTATGGTTTTATCGAGATCTCGATCAGAATCTCAATAGTTTTTAAGTTATGTCTGGTTATGTGAGTTATTCATATCCTAATAACATCCTTTGTTGTGAGATATCGGTGTTCTGGCGTCTTTCTGGTTCCAAAGGCTGCACTTTTGAGGGAAGCTAATCGGACGAGTCGTCAGTTGGGTGAGTGATACTTCCTAATATGTTATCCTGTTTTCATATACATCTGCATTTCTGTGTGTATATATATATGTATATTATGCACTACTATTACATATATGCATGTAACATTTGATTGTGAATGAGAAATCGATATTCTCTGTTTTGTGCTGTATTGTGATTGTGATTGACGGATGGAGATCAGGAGAATACAGTACCACCTAGAATTATGAGATTTGGTTATGATTATGATTTTGGTGATATTGAGAAGATGAACTATAACTGGTGTATGCTGACCGAGCCTGCTTATCGCTAGGGCCGCTATCAGTCAAGTCAGGGCTGCATGGTACAGACCAGTGATGGCCGGGCCCATTGGATATAAGAGATAGATTATTGGACTCAGAGAGCTAGTATAAGGAGATCGGCTCCCTTTATTGAGTATTGGTATGGTACTGTAGACCGTATCTCATCCTTATTTGATGATGTGAATTATCTGTCTCTATGACATAGTGCATAGCATGAGTATTAGAATCTGTCTGTAGGACACCGGTTTAATATATTAGCTGGTATCTTTCACTGAGTCGGACGCTCATTCCTATTCATTTTGTTATTTTCAGGTTAGGGAATGAGCTTGTGAAGGAATTGTAAAATGAGTAAACTGCCAATTTCCCTTCGGCAGTAGTTTGTATTATTGAGTATTAAGAAAAGTATAATTGTAATTATAGTTTTAGAACTCTGCAATGTTATACCTTGTATCTGTGTATTGTTTAATATTCAGTTATGTAATTGAGGAGTTGAAATACTGTTGTTAAGTAGAATCCTTTTGTAATTTATTACATTTATGAGATAAGCGAGTTATTGGGCCAATGTGATTTTGTTTTATATTGAGATTTATTTGAATCTGCTTAACTTATATGGGCCCATAGCTCTTTACAGTTTTGGATTTTCTATTGTGTATTTCTGTTAGGCTTACTACGGATACTGGTGGCCACGTGCATTTTCTGTGTCCTAGTACCGGTCACGTGCCCTTGGATTTGGGACGTGACACCTAACGTCAATTTTTTTTTCTTGTGAAACAACTACCTCATTCTATTTCCATTCTCTAATTCTATTTTTTATTTGAATAATCACAAAAGAGTTTCTCAAAGTTTTCAATTGTTAATGTTAATTCTCAAAGTCTCCAGGTTCTATTGTTTACAAATTTAATTCAATTTACTAATTTATCTCAATTAACTTTTAATTTTTGTTATTATTTTATTTATTTGTTATTTCTCATATGTGTCAACTTGTTTATCCTTGAAAATGAATAGTAGAATAAGAAAATATTAATATGGATATAAAAAACTTTAAAAAAAAAGAATAGAAAGTTTAATGCAATCTCAAAGCAGGATAACAAATATCTTGTTGACAAAAAAGAACTAATTTTGAATCAAAAAGTTAATTGAAAATTTAATTTTAATTTTTGATTTATTTCAGAAGTAATTGTTTTTGAAGTTCTTTAATTTTGTTACTCTTCTACTGTTATTACTTGTTACCTATTGTTATTGCCTATATAGTCTTTAATTTAAAAGCATCATCTAATAATTTTGCCTTGGCTCTCCAAAAATCTTGAGCTGCTATCGAAAATTTAACAATTTTTGAATTCAATTTGTATATATCTTTTCATATTTTTTTTAATCTATCTAATATTTTTTATTACCTTCAATTTTATTTTTATTAGAATTTTTACCTTATGTCAAATCCAAAAATAATTTGTATTATTTTGTTACTAATTAGTAGCTACGACAAAAGATCAAATGTGCCCTTAATTAGATTAACTTATATCATTAATTTAGTTCTTAACTCTTTTTCTTTTTTTAAATGAGAATCAATTAAGTTATTCAATTCAATTTTACAAACTTACTAAATTACCATATATGATCAAACTAATTAATAATGTAGTAAGTACCTTAAGGAAAAGAATTATGTCATTGGTTTAATAATTCATTGATTGAATACTTATCTTATAGTGTAGGAGCTGGTCGAAAAAACAATTTCATCTCCTTTAAAGAAATTTCGATATACTAGAAAAAGAAAAAAGTTTTAAGACTCATACATCTTTCTAAAAAAATTTCTGATCTAAGAAAAAGGAAAAAGAACTGTGAAGATTGAATGATATGTTATAAGGCTCCTTAGAAGCACCATAACATAGACTTTCTGTTAGACAAATATTGATATGAGTGGCAAAGACTGTTTGTTACTTCTAAGGGGCACTACAATGCCTACTGTATCCCATGAGCTAAGTAAGTAGGGATATGACCAATTATGCAATAAGTTGTATGAATGTATATGTGCTTTAATTGTTAGTACAAAGCCTGAAGAATCCTGTACCTTTCAAAGTGTGATCATAATCAGTCCCTCTTACCTTTTCTGTTTTTGCCTTTTCTGGTTACAATCAGCCTTTGGCATTTTAGGATTGGTAAACTTAAAGAAGCAATGTAGGATTGTAGAAACATAACATAGAATCACTATTACAAATTGGTATTAAAGATTGTATAACTGAATGAATGGATCCCAACTTGATCAATGATGAAATAGAGTAAACAGTTTTTTAAGATGAAATTATGAGTCCATTTAGATGAAAGCTTATTTGCTAGCAGTAACAGTATCAAAAAATATAATCAGTCGGATAATATACATCTATGATGTTTTCTATGATTATTTTATTCTTAAATAAAGTAATATATTTTATTGCGAAAAAAAAATTTTTTTTTAAGAAAAATCATAATTTTATTTATATTTTTTCATAAATTAAATTATTTTTCGTAATTCTACTTAAGTGCAAAAAAAGTTTTAATTTTACAAAAATATGATTATTTTATACAAAGCAACAATTTTATAAAAAAAATAATTTCGTAATTACAAAAAAATACTACTCTTTTTAAAAAATATTACAATCTTCTTACAAAATGTATCGTGTAGGCAAATTTTTATATTACTTTATTTTAAAATAAAGTATAAAATTTTATTTTTTATGATTAATAAGATAGTTATAAATAATAAATATAATTAAAATATTTAAAGTATTATAATTAAATTAATCTGCTATTACATCTTGTTAATTAAAAATGAGAAATGTTAGAATGATTAAGGTAGTATTTTAAATTTATATATTTATAAACTTAAAAAAAAAGTATAATTTACGAAAAAAAATATAAAATGATTGTGATTTTTTGTAATAGAACCATTTTTTTTTGTAATTACAAAATTATTTTTATTTTTTTGTAAAATTGTTATTTTGTAAAAAATAAGTCATAAATTAAAGATTTTTTCATAATTAAAAAGAATTAAGAAAAAATAATTTAATTTACAAAAAAATATAATTAAAATTATTATTTTTTGTAAAAAGCTTTTTTTTTTTTTTTTTTTTACAAACAAAATAGTTTACTTTATTTAAAAACAAAGTAACCATAAAAAATATATGTATATATAATTTGTAAAATTTACTTATATAAAACAAGTTTTTTATAAATAAATAATTATAAATTTTCATTTATATTATTTTACAATTGCCCTAGACGCGATCTCGTCTTCTGAAAACATTATATATAATTGTCTCATTATTAATGTTGTCAAATGCATTTTTCTTTATGTAGTGCGAACACTTTCATAGTATAATATATAAAAAATTCTAAAATTTATATTATTATTTCGACGCACCTAATCATTTTCTGAAAATATTATATAATTGCTTCAGTTTTAATGTTATCAAATAATATAGTTTCCTTTATGTCGTGGGATCACTTTCATAGTATTGAATGAGTCATTAGTTTAATATATAAATAAAAATTCTAAAGGTAACATAATTAACTTAGTGCTGTCCCTGTTTGTGAGCCATTTAAACTCCTAACCTTTATTCTAAGATGTTTGCTGAAAAATTAACTGTTGAAATAATGATTTAAAATTAAATTTTAAATGTTTAAAACTGAAATTTTTAACATATGTTGTTATTAACTGTTAGTGAATCACATAAGTCCTATTGGAATAATGTTAGAATATGAATTTCTTTAGCGATTTAAGTAATTAATAATATTATTGATGAGGGTAAAATTTCGCTAAGCCATTTGAATCTAAATGGATCTAATTGAGCTCAAACCAACTTTTTCAAATATAATTGCATTTGAATAAATCCAATAAACTCTCTGCTGATGAGAAGTCCATAAAAACCTGATATGATGATGTCCCTCTTGTACTAAGCGGAGGAAGCTTATTAAGGTATTTCTTTAGTTATGCCTATTAAAATACGAGCTCTTCAGCCTCGAATCGTTTCTCCAATATCAAAGAGCTCTCCCACCACAAAGAGCTCCTCCATTATAAAAAGCAAATTGTCACATCTCTTATTTTTGTCTACTTTGTGTAATTATAGGGTAACTTATACTCCGACATATGGGATATACAAAAACTTGATGACTTAATCATAGCTTTTCCTATCACAGTAAGACATGTCTTCGAGGTACATCATATATACATCCACCAATTAAAAGAGAGAATCTACAAAGTGTAAAATAACTAAGATACTATCAACTTAAGGTAGTTGATTTTACATCTTCTAACATCTTTCTTTTCTTTTAATATTTCTTTTGATTTCCTGAAAGTCATTTCCTTTCTTAAGATCAAGAATTTCATTGTTGCTACTAACTTAAATATCAGAGAATTTTTGCCAAATTAAGAGTTAGCCCTTTGATACTGTTATCTTTCTTTTACAAGCTGAATGAAGGTTAACTACTCAAAAACAAGTCTAGTACCAAAAAGTCCAGCCAAGCCTCCTTTTCTAAAATCTTACACCGATTAGTTATCTTATTATGACCCTATGCAGCTCATATGAATGAGGATATGACACAAGAATAATATTTGTATTTCCTGGACTTATAATATGTCATCATTATCTAATTTGACAGACTTTGTTCCTTTCTTAAGTCTTTGGAAATATGTAAAAACAGAGGCAAGAATTTCTTGGACATGGCCAAACTTAATTAATTAAATCTATAGCTGTAATCAGTTTCATTATTTTCATTTTCCTCTCCCAATTCTAGTTTGCTAGCGGTCTAAGTGGGATACCGGTTGTCGCTTAAGACCTTCCCCGCCTCAAAACCGTGTGGGCCTTCAAAAGCAAGAAAAACTTGAAAAAAAATATATAGTTATTTTTCTTTTTTTTTTTTTTTTTTTTTTTTATCTTGACATGGGAACTCAGACACAAGTGAAGCTACTAGAAACTTTAATTATGACAACTAGAAGTCACTTTTGGGATTTTATGACTTGTCATTCCCTTAAAATTCTGCAATTTTTAGTTCATCTTCCATTTAACATTTTTTTTTCTTTTTCTTTTTTTGGTCAATTGGGTATTATTATTATTATTATGAACTGCTATATGGTCATTGGTCTTCTTCTTCTTCTTTCTTCTTCTACTATACTACAAGTCCAATTCACATTAATTTGGTATGCAACTTAGGTTTATATATTCATCAAACCTATAAACAAGTAATTTTTGAAAGTATTAATATTGGTCAAATCTCTCAAGAATGTTTTTCTTTTAATTTTTTGGTCCACATTGGCATTGCAAAAATAATACTAGAAGCTAAGAGGGGTAGATGCCCTTATCTTGAAGACCATATATATCACTTAACCATTGAAGTGGCTTAGCATTTATTAAGGGGCTGCAAAAATATACTTTTCACAATGAATTTTATTTGAGAAGATAGATATACATGATAATTGATATAATAAATACTTAATAAGACTATGACTTGAATATTATTGTTCAAAGTACTAATGCCGTATAACTAAGTGCACTTACAAGGTGACAATAAGTAAAATTAATTAAAAATATCATGACCATTCAACTTGAATAATGATTGTGATGATATTTCTTCTTTGTGAGGACAACATTTTGTATACTCCTGTAGGACCCTTCAAATGATGGCTTTGAAGGGAAACATTATTTTTGCTTGTATAATGTGTGTGTATATAATTAATGAGTATTTAGAAAAGATTTTTCCCTTTTTTTTTTTTGTTATTATATGTATATTGTTCAAGGATAGACAAGATACAAATGTTCACTCTATCTAGAAGGTGATTCCATGCTTTTAGACCAAGGAAAAAAAAGTATTTCTAACTAAAGAGAAAAAAGAAAAAGAAATTAATATTTAGACTCTTAATTTTCTAATGAAAAGAAGTATTTGATCAATCTAACATATTACAAGAATGATTCATTTTGGAAAGATGAATATATGAAATATAGTGTATTTGAAATTAAAATTATTTTGATGTTTTATACTTAGTTTCTATTATAATATATTAATTCCAATTTTAATATCTTATATGCATTAGAGGTATATACATTACATTCGATATGAAAATAACAAGCAGAGATATAAAAAAGGGTATTAATATCTTTATATCGAAAAAAAAAAGTATATTTATAATAAATTTTTAAAATATCAATAAAAGATTGGTTTATTGGTTTGAGATTTCCATTGGATACCCACCAATGGTGAGAATTTGTTGATATTTAAATTTGTAAATGTAATTTGATTTTGCAATTGAAAATGTTATTGGACTGTGTCCATTGCATACTATTTTGTAAATAAAATTTTGTATCCAGTGATTAAAAAAAAAAAACACTCTCACATATTCAAAAAAGAAAATGACATTTTCCACACATATATATGTGTATTTTTTTATTTTTTTTTATGGATTT
Source organism: Reutealis trisperma (assembly GCA_947687605.1). Classification (NCBI taxonomy): domain Eukaryota; kingdom Viridiplantae; phylum Streptophyta; class Magnoliopsida; order Malpighiales; family Euphorbiaceae; genus Reutealis; species Reutealis trisperma. Next base: position 502,933 of record CANTUT010000112.1, read on the forward strand.
CTAAATATAAACTTTTGTGTGATTCATATTTTCACCAATCTAAATATTTGATTTCAAGTAGATTATGCATATGCATGTCTAATTTCAAGGCAATCAAATATTTAAAATTAATAGTCTAAATAGCTCTTTATAATTGTAGAAGTGAAATTTTACTAAATATAATTATGAACAAAACTATTTTATTACAAATGAAATACTATATACATATATATATATATAGATATATATAGATATATATATATATATATACACACACTTGATTGAATTAAAATCAGTTTGACATCGACAATCTGTAATTGAATGTATATGCATCTAATTTAATTAACAATTTGTTATTGAAAATATGAATCATAGAAAAAAAAATATGAAATCATTTAATTTTTATCCATTGGATGAACGAATCACATAATGGGGACAACACTTTTTTTTTTTCCTCTCTCTCTCAAATAAATTTAATTTTCATTAAAATTTAAATTCAGAATTTCATAACTTTAAAAACAATTATAGTATTATACGGAAATAAAACTCTGTTAAAAATTATAAAGAATGAAAGAAGGAATTTAATATGGGGATAGATTTCACATTGATTAAATATAAGATATTAGATGAGATTATACATAATTAAATTAATTAACCTCAATAATTAGCTTTTGAGGCAGACACTTTTGTAATAATGTAAATTCTCAATATTTCTGTAAACTAATTAGTTAATTTTTTATTTTCCTTTTTTTTTTCCCCGTATAAACACTTTTATCTTACACATTTTTCTCAATAAGAATTCAAACCTAAGACCATCACATGGAATGGGCAAGGGGGATGTACGTAGTATGAAAAGCTTATCTCAAGTGGCAAAATGTGAAGCAGGCAACTAGCTGGGCAAGTATATACAACATGTGTCATTTAGTATAATTTAGGTATTGACTAACAGTGGGTGTACATGTGAACAGTTAATATTTTTTTGACCTATTTAAATGATGAGAACGCTAAAAATGTCACTTTAATTGAAATATTTGAGTACGTTTGTTGATCTCTTAGTTCCTATTTTTTCACTTAAAAATATATACATATATATAACCTGAATAATAAATTAATTTATATTCAAATTTCTCACCTCCAATATTTAAAAAAAAAAAAATTTGTTTATGTCATTAATTTATGTAGGGAGGGAATAGAAGGGACATGTGTGCTTACACTTTACAACACACATGCACTTGTTGTCTGTCAAGATGAATGATTTTTGATGATAGATAGTTTCAGAGTAAAAGTATAGTAAAGATTTTTAATATTTTTCTTTTAAGTGAGGTCCACACGCAGAAGACTATTGACGCACACACTATATGTTATATATAAAGTAGAGTACTATTACTATTTGGAGATCTCATAGAAACAGAATATTACACGTCCAACAAGTCCAACTACTGCTTCCACCCGCAAAGCTATTGCTTAGATTTTTCTGTGGTGGAAGTGGAAGTTTTTGTCACTTTGATTACTGCTTAATCAACTAATTTATTATATTTTTAATTAATAATCAGGATAACTTTTCAATATACAAACCAAACTTTTTAAAAAAAAAAAAAAATACTTAAACATGTTAGAACATCCCACATTAATAAAATACAAAAATATTAAGTGACTAATATAAAAATGAACACCCTAACTTTAACAAGCTAATTTTTAAAGTTGATTCTCTCAAATTTATATTAAAAATTTAATAAAAGCAAACTTAAAAAATAAATTTTTAAATTTATCTAAAAAAAATTGATAAACATAAATTAATTCAAGAGAATATTGACTGAATTTTAATTATTTTTTTTTTTGCCAAATGACTGAATTATATATATATATATATATATATATATAGCTTAGCCAATGGATTTGTTATAGAAATAATGTTAATTTAAGTATTAAGATTAGCGAGGTCAAAAACACTAATGCCTATAAGATTAGGGTGGTGAACAATAAGATCATTTCGAATATGTATAAACCAAATTTAAAATGTAAAATTGATTTGACTTATAAATTTATTTACATTAATTCAATGTGTAATTTCATTGAATTAATATATAAAAATTTGAAATGATTCCAATTCATTAAAGATGGATCCATACAACTGATTGACCCAGTTAATTAGGTACCTAACTCTAATATGTATGTTAATTACGTAAGAAGAATTTGATTAATTATAAAGGAAGATGGAGTGTATATAAATACTATAGTACTACACTATATATAAAATATGTAGTCTATATCTTAGCCAATAGATTTGTTATAGAAATGCTTATTTAAATATTAAGATTAGGGAGGTCATAATCACTAATGGCTACTTAAAGACTAGTTAACAGATCGAGTTCTCTTTTCTTCTTTCATGTGCACAACGAGCTGACTACTTCCCACCAAACTTTGCCCACCTTTGTCCCTTATATAATATTATAAATATGTTATATACATAGAAAAATTTATTAAATAAAATAAGGAAAAAAAAAAAAAAGGGTCATTCTCAAAAAATGGCCAAGTCATGAGGTGGTGGTTAAGGGAGTAGAAAGATAGCATTTTCTTGTCTCAGAGGTGGCAGCAAACTCAATAACTAAGCCCTTGAAACCATTCACAACTGATTTTTTACCCACTTTATTTACGTTTTTGATAGGTCTCATTACTTAGATGTGATAGACGTGATTAAATTAATATTTCAATTTTAAAGTTTAGTATAATACTCTGATTATTAAGGAAGTTTTTTTGTTTTTCTCTTTTTATTGATATTAGGTTTCGATTCTCAATATCAGTATTCAAAAAGTAAGTATAAGTCGAGTGGCGAAAATGCATCATTGATTTTGCTAGAATAAAAAATTAACTACTGACTGATTCGTTAGTTGGTTCGATAATACCCTTATCAATGTGATCAGAAAAATTAATAATTTAATTAAAATATTTATCTCCCAATTAATATAAAAAATTAGAAATTTAAATTTTCATGATTTTTACTCATTTTTAATATGTTAAAAATAACATTTTTATAAATATAACAAAATCAGAGCTAGCGTCAATATTTTGAAAGTCCTACACAATTCCAAAAAATGAGGTCTCAATTTCTCTTCCTCTATGTAAATATTTTTTTAATAAATTTAAAATTCAATTAATTCAATAAATTTCAAATACAATATAATAATTATTTCTTAAATAAAAATAAATTATCATCAAAATCTAATAAATTAACTCCAACTTATTTTTTTTAATAAAATCAATATTATTAATAATGATAAATGTAAAAAATATAACATTGAAATGCAATCTATCCTTATGATAGAAAATGAAAGAGAGAGAGAGAGGGAGATGCAATCTACCCAAGAAAATTGACTATTTCAAATACATATAAGAGAAATTTAAGCGTCTCAATATTATATTAAAAAGTTTCATGAATCTCAATAAAATACCAACTATACAATCCATAATCATAAACCATCCCTAATATAATAAGTGAAACCAAATAATATATAATTAAATCTAAAAAAAAAATTAATATTTTTGTCGCTTGGAGGCTTGAGAGTGGAGAAAAAGAAAAGACCTTTGGAATTTATTTGTGAATAAATATATATCTTTTTTTAATTTATAAAACATTATTTCATTTATACCTGAAATAAATTTCATATATATATATATATATATATATATATATATATATATATATATATATATATATATATATATATATTTATGAAGCTCATGTAGCCTTATCATGGCAATTGGCAAAGCTGGGCATAGATAAGCAAGCATTTGGTCTCTCTAAATTACTCCGTAAGATAAGTCCAAATCTGATGCATTTGAAATTTAATTTAGACAACATATGATTAGCATTTCTCAATTACGCTACAGACAATTTTTTCTAAATAAAAAATTAGCTATATTTTAGGAAAACTCTTAAAAAATAATTTTTAAAATTATGAGATCCCCATTATTTGTAAGATTCTAGGTAACTGCTTAAGTGGCCTCCCTTTAAAATCGATCAGGTCTGAACAAAATCTACCATGAGTATATTTAATGAATAAATCCTATTGGGAGTGGAAAAGATATTTCCTGTTGGGAGTAGGAGTAGCAACTTGTTTTTCCACTTTTGGGCAAATTGAAAATTAAGATGCCCTTAATGAATATATCTAGAAATTTAGAATTTTCCATGGGATTACATTAATAATCCCATTGAATTGGGCTTAAAAAAATTATGAAAATAGTGCGCAATTCATTCAACAAAATAATAATAGATTAAAATAAAAACAAATGAGCAAGTGATATATATATATATATATATATATATATATATATATATATATATATATATATATATATATATATATATATATATATATATATATATATTCTTCATTATAATTATCAAATCTAGTGAAAATTAGTCACATAGCCTTGTGAGATAATGAGCATAGATGAAGAATATTGGCTAACATTTTCTTATTATAGTTTGACTTTTCTGTTTGGGATATGAAATTTTCCATGGCTTGTTAAGTCCAAGAAAATTGGAGAGAGAGAGAGAGAGAGAGAGAGAGGGGCATGGCATTTTTCCTGTCATTCGATAACTTAGAAAGTTAGGCATTGGACGGAGAAATTTACAGAGACAAACAAAAAAATTATATCGAGGTAGTTAATTAATTAAATATTGTTAAAACATTAGAAATTTTTTTAGTCTATAAATTTAATAATTAAATATTTATCTTTTTAATATTATTAAAAAATTAGAAATTTATTTTCTAATAAAATATTTTTTTATTTAAATTTAATTTTGCTTGGTATTCAAATATGAAATTTTATAATTCTGAAAATGACTCAATTTTATTAAATTAAAATCTGATTGATTATGTTCAATATTTTTAATAGTAAAAATAATGTAAAGTTCTAAGTATTCTATTAAAACAAAAAACGCTGGACATTATCCAATTAATCAAAATTTCAACATTATACGTAGGCGTCGGAAAGAATTAGATGCGCCTTTTCTTTTTTTTTTTTTTTTTTTTTTTTTTAAGTTGTAAATTACATAAACAACCTTACTATATAATTTTCTTTTTGTACGTAGTACGAAAAATGATATCACAAATAGAAAATAATAAGTTGTTTATACTTATAAAATTATTATTATTATTATTATTTTATTTAAACGACTACATATATTTTATGATCAATTTATGTATCTACTAATACTAAAGTCTTCAATAGCGAAAATATTCTAAATTTCGCTAACACCATATTATTAAATATACATGTTAAAATAATAAAGAGTGTGTTGGGATTTTGACCTATCACATTGGCAATATAATGTGTATAGGATATATAAGTTAACATATTTTTTAAAATTATTATAATTTTTAAATATGTACATATATTTTTATCTGTGTATTTATACATTTTCAAAAAAATATAGATATTTACTAGAAATATTTCCGTAAAATACAGAATATATATATATATATATAGATATATATACCCTCCATTCTTTTTTCAAATAAACCAAAAGACATTTCATACACACTATAAATAAATAAAATGAAATGAAATGCCGAAAACATATAAACCTAACGAACTAAAAGGAAAAAACGCGCGCCAGCAGCCACGCAACCAAAATAATTTCAAAGGATGACATCAACTTCATAGTAGATGACGTCATACCCAACATCTCTTTTCGCTATATATTCATCCTCCCCCCTATCCCAAAATCCCCCACCACTCTCTCTCTCTCTCTCTCTTTCTCTCTCTAAATACAGCCAATCACAAAATCTAACAAAATGGAATATAGTGAAGCCGCCGGTTCTAACATAACAGCCACCAATTCATCTTCTCCTTCTTCTTCTCCGCCTACAACTCCTCCCACTCCGGCACCGCCTGTTCCAGTGGTTATTAGTCCTTGCGCGGCTTGTAAAATTCTGAGGCGAAGATGCGCCGAGAAATGTGTTTTGGCACCGTACTTTCCTCCTACTGAACCAGCGAAGTTCACCATTGCTCATCGCGTCTTCGGCGCTAGCAACATCATTAAGTTCTTACAGGTAGTTGATCAATGGCAGTCTTTGTTATCAAGGATAAGATGGTCATTTTATAATTTAGAATTAAAAATTTATAAAAAATAAACAGGATTTACACGAGGTTGGAGTAGTTAATAGATAGTTGGAAGTTGGTTGAAAAGTCATAATAATTAAAGAGGGCAGACGGTCACGTTGCCGTGGATAGCTGGGGTAACCAAATCAATGGTGTAAAAAGGTCTAGCATTGTTTTTCATACCATAACTCGCTTTCTTCAAATTTGAAAAACTTTTCTCAACTGTGGAAACCCACCGAATTGTGCAAAATTTCCAAACAGCCCCAAAGTTTGAAATACTTGAAAAAAAAAATCTGTTAATTATAACAACTTTCCTTGTAGATGGAGATAGAATTTGGTGTTGACCTCTAATTATCTTTCATTCTCAAACATTTTTTAGCCCTTTATGTCACTGTCTTTTCGTTATTTTAATTTCCGTTTTTATTACTTAGGAAAATTCTTATTTACATCCGGATCATATATAGATTTATTTTATTCATTAAACTAATAAATGAAAAGATATTTTATTATATATGATTTTTATTTTTATTTAACTGAATTAATATATACATTCGGCATAGGTATAGACAAGAATTATCCGATTATTTAATTAATTTTATCTTCTTTTTTATAGAAAATTTCTTTTTTTTTTATTATTATTATTAAATCCGAGGACTATTGTTGTTTGAATCACACTTCATATATATAGTTCTGGTAACAGAGTCCAATACTGATATTAGTGAAATTCCAGGAACTACCAGAATCTCAAAGAGCAGATGCAGTGAGCAGCATGGTTTATGAAGCAAGTGCAAGGATTAGAGATCCTGTTTATGGCTGCGCTGGAGCAATTTGCCATCTCCAAAAACAAGTTAGCGAGCTTCAAGCACAATTGGCTAAAGCTCAAGCAGAGTTAGTGAATATGCAATGTCAACAAGCTAATCTTGTGGCTTTACTCTGCATGGAAATGGCACAATCTCCTCAACAATCACCGGAAAACTCTGTTGATAACTTTATTACCACCCCACAAAGCTACCAGACCAACACTTGCTTTATTGATGAGAACAGTTTAGGATCATTATGGGAGCCTCTTTGGACATAGTTAAAATTAATTATTATAATTAAAACTATATATGGTAACCAATATATATATATATATATATATATATAGCTTAATTAATAACATATGTTCCAATGAAGTTCTCCTAACTCAAGCTAATTGCTTGCTCTAATGAGAAGGAGAAATCCAAGGACATTAATTTTAATAAATTTTTAACTTATAATTAGGATTTTATAGCTAGCTAGGTAATTTTATATATATATAGTCTGTGTTATGAATTTGGGAGGGAAATTAATTAAGTGTAAGCAAGCTTATTGGATCTAAATCCCTTTGTTAAAGGTAGACAAAGTGGATTTTTTTTTTTTTTTTTTGCCGCCTTGTAATCTTTAATTTGGTATTAAGTATTAATTAGGAGAAAAAAAAATTAAGAAAAATGTCTAATGTCTTGGTCTAATAGTGGTCTATTTGTACTGATCATTACTGAAATCTTAATCAAACAACTTTATGGTCACCTACTATCATTATTACTTGAAATTAATTGATGTTTTAGGGATTAATGCCTTGTCAAATTAACTTTTGACCCATCTAATTGATTTATGCTTTTGCTATGGTGACTCTTGGAGCTACCACTTAAATTATTAATTTCTTTATATAATCTATTATTAATGGATTAATATATATATATATATATATATATATATATATATATATATATATATATATATATATATATATATATATATATATATATATATATATATATATATAATCTGATAATATTAATTCATTAATTATTTTTTCTTATAATAAAAGGAAACACTCAAAAAGATGTCAAGTTTATACCAAAAGAAAAGAAAAGAAAAGAAAAGATGTCAAGTAGATAAGCTCAAAAGCCTAAAAGCATAAAAGGAGGACAACATTTTTGAAACTTATAGCTGAGTATTGCTACTTTATATTGGGTGGAAAAACAGTTATATGGACAATTAATCATCACATTTAACTAAGACCTACACTTGATTTAGTTATATACTATATATATATATATATTCTTTTATTTCATGTTCTCCATAGTATGGACTAATTTGAACGTTAGTTTGACCTTCATAGCATCAGATTCTGTACCAACTTGGCCACTGAAATTTCCTTTTTTCTTAAATAATTATTCTTTGAAGAAACTGTGAATCAATGATAGGTACATGCATGTAATCACTCAAGGAAAAAAAAAATTACAAGATATCACATTTTTCATTATACAAACCTAACTAATACATTTAAGTATAATTTAGGGAATTAAATTTATAAGAGATATATATGTTTTAATAAAATACAATAACATTTTAACAAAAGTAATTACTATATTAACAGTAATGAAACCAAAAAGAAAAAGTCAGAACAACATGTCATCTCTCTCTCTTTTTTTTTTTTTTTTCCTCCGCTTTCTTTTATTTTTTTCTTGCAACATCATCGATTTTCTTTTTTTGTCGGCGATAATTCTTTATTCTTTTTTAACTTAGATTTCTATTCGATAAGTATAAAAATCTCTTTAAATTTGTTAATTTGTTTATTTCTATGCATAATTTTATTATTAGTGTCATTTTTGTTTCCCTTATTATGGAGTTTTTTTTATTCTCTTGAAGTGATTTATTAGTTTTTTTTTATAGAAGTAATTTGTTTTTCTTTTATAAAAAAAATTTATTCTCTTAAATTATTTACAATTTCCAAGTTGGTTTTGAAATTTGCTGTTGATATTCAAACAATTAAATTTATTCAAATTTTATTTATGACTTAATATTCACCAAGTATAATATATTTTCCGCTGAATTGCTTGTCCTAATTAATACTCTAACGTTAAAAGAAATTAAAGCTATTTTGTTGTTTTGTTACTTCTTGATTAATGCTTTTATATTTTTATTTTCATATTAAAATGTACTTTTTTAATATATATGAATGAAAATTCATGATTTTTTTTTGAAAAATAATTTAACGAAAGTAATTAAATGCTGAATTATTATAGATATTATCAAAATATTTTATAATTTTATTTCAATCCGCTTCTTGATTATAAGATTATGAATTTACATTCTAATAAGATTTTAATTAAAAAAAACACTTCAAAACTCCTTTAGAATCCTACATTTTCAATAATAATGATATTATAATTAATACTATAACAATAAAATAATAGAAAAAGAAAAGAAAATTCATATTTCAAAGGTTATTATAATTTATATAATGATTTATTTGAATTAAAGTATTAGAAAAAATGTGAGATAATTAAGATTTGTCGGCCAGAATATTCTCCTATATGTATCAAGTGTTGGAGGGATGCAAAATCTTGACATTTCAGAAAGTGAATTTCATGGGAAATTTCTTTAGTCTAGTAATGGTTTGGAAGTTATTTAGCTCTAGATAATGTTGAGATACGATCAGCCAGGACTAATTTGTCTAACACAGATCTTTGATTCAGAAGCCGTGGTTGTATTTAAATCTTCTTACTCATTTTAATTTGTTTTCCACCTAAACGACAAATTAATTAGCAAAAGTTTAGTCGTTTTCAAGCAATAACAAGAATACATACAACACAAATTTGTTGTTATTTTGCTTATTGCAACGTTGAGGGACGAGAATTCTTCACTGAGGATATTGCAGGGATTCGTTTTTAGGCGGCAAGGGGAACTTCACACAGTCAAATTAATTTCTTGGACTACACTAATTTTATTTTTGAATTTTAATGAAAAACAAATTTTACATAATGAAATTAGAAATAAAAATAAAAATAATACTTTTTTTTTATATTTTAATTTTCAAAATCAAACATTAATCAATAACAATTTATTTGATTTGATGATTACTATTATTAATTCTTAACATTTAGGCGTTATTGACGCTTAAATTAGTTTTGTTAATTGAGTTAGGTTGATTTGAATTTGACTCAATTTTACTAGAGATCAACGACAGAGGGAGGTGGCAGTAGGAAAAGCCATGGCCTCCTCTAATTAACTTCCAAAATATTAAATTTTTTTGTGTAATTTTATAAAAAAATTTGCAATATATTGAATATGACTTTCTTATTTCAGATAAAAATTTCTCTGTGTAATATAAAAAATTGACCCTTTTGAAAAAAATTTCTGGCTCTGGAGCCATTACAAGGGATAGATTTAAATTTGGCTGAAATAAGAGATCAATTAGATTCAGGTTTGTTTTGAGAGCAACATGATATCAATTTAGGTTTTTTTTTTTTCATGATGTAAAATTAACCTAAATAGAGGTAAAGACAAACAGTAATAGAGTTAGGGCTTTAGTTATTTTCTAAAAATAAATAAATAGGTTCTACGTATAAATGAATAAATAGACTTGGTATTTAAATAGAATTCAGATTTAAAATTAATATATGGGCTATAAACAAATGAGCTTTAACTTTAAATTTAATTAGGTTAAAAAGAAAATCAATGAAATATTAAAAGTAATTAATAATTTATATTTTCTAAAATTGAGTAGGTTTCAGCTTATTTTAGCTTACCCTTCTCTCCGCCCTTGCTCTCAAGAACGTGAACATAATTAGGTATTAACAACTATAATTAAGGTTTAAAATAAACAAGTAGTTTGAAAATTAAACTTCAGCAATTGAATTATAATTTTAAATTATTAAAAATTGAATTCAAAATTTTATTTTAGGTAGTATTAAATACACTTATCAAGTAAACTGAGCAGTGATATCGCACGTGTTTGTCAAATCGTAATTCATTTTTAGCCTTTGTATTAGTAAAATCTGTAATCATAGCAATCGTCTCCTCTTAAACGCGGTTTTAGCTAAAGAAAGTCACGTGAGCTTGATCATTGACAAGTGAACATGTTATTACCTGTCGGCAACAAAATTGATGATGATATATTTCACTACTTGAGTTGTTTGTTTCTCGAGAAAAATGAATTATATTAATTTACAATATTATAAATATATTCTCTATAAGACAAAATATTGTATTTCTCTTACCCAACATGACATTATTTTCCATGCCTAAACCAGAAGAAGTTGTGTGTTGTGTGTGTTTTTTGACTAAAAATGTGTTGTGCTAACCGAACAGGGCAAGTTTCAAAGTCAATATATGCTAATCTCCTTAGATTGAGACTAACTTCTAATACTGCTTGTCAACTGTAACGAACATTAGAGAAGAATACAATAAAAAAAAATGGAGATGATTTTAATTTATTGATTTTTCAAGAATTTTCGACCATTCATTGATTGATAATTTGTGCTTATTAACGAATAAATTTTTATTCGTTATTTTATAATTTAACTCTAATTTCAATAGTTAAATTACTGAATAACTTTTATAATTATTTACAATTATTGATAATTGACCGTTAACTGCTCACAGTTGACAAATGATCACTGATCGCCAATACTAAACAAAACAAATCTTAAAATGTTTGTAATACATCCATGCCAACCATGTCATAATGTGTTAATAAAGTTAGTAAGATTTAATAATATTTGTATCAATTTTATCATAAACACTATTGTTTTTTAATAAATTTTTAATCTTAAGACCTAAATTTTTAAATTTTTTGCCAGAGGTTTATATCACTTGCAATTAGTGAATAACTTTTGAAATATTTAGGTCATATAAGCATTATTGATATTGATTGAATTGATACATCTAAAGTAATGATAGAAGGGAGTTATAAAGTATATGTGTCCAAGAGAGCCATTTACATGTAAATTTTTGGAAGCTTACATCATCTCTCATCACAAGATGAAAGTTTCAAGTAAAGGAGACGAATATCATGACATGAGTCTTACCTATTAATATTCGTTGCACATGATGAAACATATACATGCTAAAACTTGTAGAAACTATTGAACTAATATTAACCCAAATGTATCCATATTTGGGGTTGCACACATGTTTGCACATGGGGATGTTCTAATTACAAAGAATTATACATATGTATATGCATGCATGCATGTTACTTGAGTTCTAATTATACCTTACAACGTTATAATTTGAAAAACGATAATAAATATCAAAATTGATTGACTCAATGGATATCTATTCTCATAAAAATAGATAATGAAGCATTTGCAAACTTTTATTAAGCATATGATAGAACATAGTTACAAGTTTGGATGTGACTCTTTATATTCACATGCATTGAATAATAATGTAGATAAAAGCTAAGATTAATGGTTAGTTACTAATAAAATGTGACCTATGACATCCTCATGACATTGATAGATATTGGTTAATTACTTGGTGAACAACCAAATATGCAACTCTTACTATAGCAAAGAGTTAGGTATATCTAGCTAGATTTATGATAATTATATATGCATATGGTGGAGAGGTCATTCTTGGAAGGTAGTGTGAATTCTAAGTCTATAAAACACTTTTTTTTTCTTCTATTGATAGAAGGTTAATGATTTCTATATATAGTTAGATTTGAACACCTTGCAAAATGAGGAAGTGGGTTCATTGTAATTTTTAAATAATTATATATGCATGCAATTTTATTTTTTTTAATGTTTTTGAGATTGATATATATATATGTATATATATCTATATTTTTCTTAGGTACTAATTAATATATTTAGCTTATGGTGGGCTTGATACATATAGCTGATTATACCATTTATATAGTCAGATTCAATGGAAAATTATCTAATTAATTAGCTTGATCTGTTTTTATATAGTGTAGACAAAACCTTAATAAAGGAGGGCATAATTGTTGACCATATACATATAAGTTTGTGAAAACTTCAACACACATTTTAATTCTTTTTCTTGCATAAGTAGAAAATAATCAATCTTCATTCTTGATTAACATCATGCTTGCAAACTATATATTATAAGCCTTTGAATTTTAACAAAATTTCTTACCTTCTACATATAGAATATGACATACCCTTGAGTTGGAAGTTCTTTAAGTGACAAATTCCTTACATTCTAAACATAGATTTAACAATTTAATTGAAAGTTGTCAAGGAATAACAAATTTTTTTTTTTTTAAATTATGCAAGCATGGTTATTATGAAGATTCCTAGCCAGCTCTAAATTATTCCAAATAGGAATTAAAATACTAGATTTATATTTGTAAACTCTTATCCTCATTTTTCTTGATAATTTTTTAGTACACAAATAAGTCAATGTCAAAAAATAAAAATAAATAAAAAAATTGGTGGTTCTCCATTGTAGAATTATATATGTACAAATGCTAGTATTGTGGTATTAGGTTGAACTTAATTATTTAATTTAAATGGTTACTTATCAGGCTATGACCTAATCAAAAATTAATTTAAGATTTCCTATAAAAAAAGTTTAAAAAAATTAATAGTAAATAGGATAAGGTGTTTGAAATTATATATATATATATATATATATATATATATATATATATATATATATATATATATAAAGAAAAAACTCCATTTATGACATCATATCTAAAAGGAAACCAATGTTTATATTAATAGTAAGAAACTATTATTCACCTTTTAAAATATCTAATATAAAGAAGCCAAAATGTTTATATTAATAGTATGAAACTATTATTCATCTTTTAAAATATCTAATATAAAGAAACCAAAGTAGCTACTATTTTATTCTGCACTTTCCTAATGGGAACCAAGACCAATTGCCTTTGAAATTGCTTCAATGGAAACAGTCCTAACTCCTAAATCATGAATAAGACCCAAAATCTACATTTATTGATTATATTCCCTTGTTGCTTTCTACACCAATAGACCCTTCTAATTAATAATCCTAAAAAAAAATATCTTGAGAGTTATGAAGTTTTGAGCTCACAATCCTCTGCTGAAGTCTAATTTATTAAAAAAAAAATTGTTATTACACTTAGCTACTAGTGAGAATTTTTAAAATTATTAATTTAACTCCGATTGAACGATAACATTATATATATTGATTTTTAAAATAAGATGATTTATTTTACAACAAGGCTGAATAATTGGTAAATTAATCAATTCAATCCATTTGATATATTTAAAATGAATTAAATAAGATTTTTTTTTAAAAATGATATTATATTTTTTAATTAATGATAATTTTAATTTAATCTACTGTCCAATCCGGCTACTCTAGAAATACGCATGCAGCCCTTTGAAGTTGGTGTTTTCTTGTTAAAAATATAATATAAAAAATTATCTTACATTAAGTAAATATAAATATATTATGTGATTAATATAAAAATAAATTCATTAATCTTAAAAAATTAATTTTTAATATTAATTTCTTAAATCTATATTAAAAATTAATTTGACATCTATTTATCAAAATTTAATCGATCATTACATCATCTTCTGTTTTCTGATAATTTGAATTAGAATTTCAATTTTTTTTTAATATTTGATATATTTCAAATTAGACTGTAATTTAAATTTTTCTTTCAATTTATGATATGTTTAAAGTTTACCATATTAAAAACTTCACATTTCTCACTCGATTTATTACCCACTAATTTTTATTTAAAAAGTAATTGCTAAACAAGCAAAATTTAAAGTTATTCTTAAATTCTAAACTTTTAGGTGGCAAGATTTTATCTTTGACTTAGAATTTTTATATATATAGATTTGACATTATGATTGATGATCAGAAATTATGTCAACTTTAGTACAATGTTTTTTTTTATTTTTTAATTTAATTTAATTGAATGTTTTGGACCGTACCTCTCTCTCTCGTGCGGATTTGATTTTATTAAAGTTCTGAGAAATTATAATTATTAGGCAACAATTTATGAGACATATCACCCAAAAGTTGCTCTGTATTGTTTTTGTTCAACGCGGAAAAATCATTATATTTCTTTTGGGTTTTGCATATGTAGATGAATTTATTAAATTAATTTTTTTTTAATATGTGAATATCAAGAATTAATTACACATTAAAAAAATATAAATATATAATAATTTAATTTTATCTATCTAATTAATTAAATTAATCTTTTAATAATAATTGATTCAAACTTATTAAATCTAATTCATTCAAATCATTTTTATTATTTCAATTCAATTTTTATTATAAAAATTAATTTTAAATCTATTTTTCAAATCATATATATTCTTATTATTAAAATATGCTTTGATACGAATTAATTAAACTATTTCCTACTACTTTTGTGAGAAGTGAGAACCCATAATTTTGATCAACGCAAGCAGCGGCCTCTTTCATTGAATTAATTGATCTTTTGATAGGCCACATATATATTTATATATTTTCTTTCGTCTCATAAAAATAAATTTATTTTAATTTTTATATAAATTAAAAAATATAATTAATATAATTAAATCAATAAATATTATTAATATTTTTCTAATATATCATTTCACTGATATTAAATGATACATATTATTTTATTAAAATTAAATAATTTATATTAATAAAAATATATATTAAATAGGAATATATTAAAAAGTCAATAAATTAATTATTCTTTTGAAAAGAAAAGTAGATAATAATTTGAGACAAATAAAAAAAAGTGAGTCAATTTTTACTAGTGTAATGTATTTAAGTTTTGCCGACAAATAAAGCGTATTTTCCGTCTATATGCTAGTTTTAATACTCTATCAATATGATTAGAGATTATTAGACGATATATTTTATAAACATGATTGGAGATTATCAAAAAAAATTTAAGTCAATTTTAAATTTTGGTATTTTTTAATATATAATATTATTTTTTTAATTTCAAAAATCAAAATGTACTTTTATCAATATAAATGAAATTTTTTTTTTTATCTCAAAAAAAAATTTTCCCATCATGCCATGTACAATCAACCATTGACTTCCAATGTTGTGTTATATATATATATATATATATATATATATATATATATATATATATATATATATATATATATATATATATATATATATATATATATATTCTCAATAGGCATGTTAATCCTATTTATCCTCCATTTTAAAATTTTAATTAAGCGTTTTTTAATTTTATCCAAAATTTTGTAAGCATGCGTTATTGCTTACATGGTAGCCAAATGGCTTATTGTGAATTTAATATAGAAATGAAGTTGATAAAATTGACAAAAAATAAGATAAAGTTCAAAAAAAAAAATATGGAAAGTTTAAGATAAATTAGATTGTTAGGCTTAATAAATAATAATGTCTCTAAAATATTTCATGTGCAATTTAGACTAAGATAATAGAAAAAAACAAAAAAACAAAAACAAAACTTATCTATGAAAAATAATTCTAAAAAAAAAACTTACTTTCTATTGCTTGATTTAGTTTGTAAGAAAATTAAAAAATGCAGTCTAGAAATTGGCTTTTGCTGAAAAAACCAAATAATATAATACAAGTTATATTTTTATGAGAAAATAATTTTTTGAGATGAGTTATTTTGGGAAAAAAAAAAAAACTATTTTTCTATGAAAAGGAAAAGACACAGACTACACAAATCATAAGAAATCTTTGCAATCCTAGCTAAAAAAAATAATGAATTTATCTTTATCCTTGAATTCACACATTTTTCTATTTTATTTTCTTTTTAAAAATTTATCAACTTCATTGCCATGTCATATAGAGCCTATTCGGCATTGGGTTTGAAAAAATATTTTTCAACAAAAATTTTTATATTTTTTAAAAATTATTTTTAAACAGAAATAAGTAAATTGATATTTTTTCTAGAAGCAGATTTAAAAAAAGTAGTTTATAAAAAAAAATCAAACAATAAAATCAAAAAAAATTTAAAAACATTTTTTTAACTCATAATAGCAATTCCAAACACACCCATAATAACCAATGAAACACGACATATGCTTTGGATATAATTGCATAAATTGATTAAATTTCAAAATCTAAACAAAATTGAAAAAATGGACAAAATTGATTATAGATTAGTTTGTTGGGCCTAGTGAGTAATACACTTATTAGAGTTAAAAGATTCTATATAGAAAAATAATATAATATGATAAATTTTGATTCCAACCTAAAAACCTAAGTTATGTTAGAGTTAAAAATCCTTCATAAAAAGAAATAAAAAATATCAAAATTTAATATAATTCTAGATTTCACTGACTAATATATATATTAAGTTTTTGAGTTAGATTAAAGATTTTTCATATGATATCAGAATCAGCATTGTACTCCAATATTCTTATGCTCTTTCATATTTTAGCAATTTATTGTGTCGTGCTAGCTCTAATTAAAAGCCTAACACATGTTAAGAGAGGGTATTAAAATTAAAAGATCTCATATAGAAACCTATCACCTAGTTAATACTATAAACTTTTGCATTAGACTCGGTTTCTTACAATGATCGCTAAACTTTAATATTTTTTCAATGTGGTAATGAAGAAATTTTTTTTTTTTTTACCGGGAAATACCTAAAGTTTCAAAAAATTTTCACATGCTACATCATCAAATTTGCCACATCACATGCCACTGGAATTAATTTTCTTAGTTTTTATTTTCTTTCTTTTTTCTTAATTTTTTAGAAAATATTAATTTTTCTTAATTTTTTTCTTCTCTCTCTCTGCATAAGCAAAAATCCTAAAATATTAACTAAGACTTGACAAAAGAGAAGGAATAGGAATAGAACAAAGACACAAGTAAGAGAGATGAGGATTTTGGGTTATTTTCCAGCTTAGAGATATTTAGAGGAGGAATTTTGTTGATTTGGAGATATTTGGAGAAGGAAAGAAAGAAAGATTTTGTTGATTTGTTAGGATTCTTACTTAGGCACAAAGAGAGAAAAGAAAAAATTAAGAAAAATTAAATATTTTTTGAAACAATTAAAAAATTTTAAGAAAAAATAAAGGAAAGAAAATTAATTCCACGTGGCATAGTGATGTAGCAAAATTTAATAACGTGACATGCTATATCGGCCTCTCATTCCTGAATTCCAGCCAGTGACCTCCGTGCAAAAAATTTTGAAACTTTTTTTCCAGCAAAAAAATTTTTTTTTGTGACCACATTAAAAAAAAAAACTAAAATTTAGTGATTTTTAGTGGCTATTTATCCTAGTTATTTATCAATTATGTAATGCTAAAAATCCTTAAAAAAATATAAAAACTTATACTATATAAACCTTTTTTTTGATATATATATATATATATATATATATATATATATATATATATATATATATATATATATATATATATATATATATATATATATATATATATATATAAACTTTTTTTTTTTTAAGAAACCTTTCTTCATTAAATCAAACCAATGGCAAAAATGTCAAGTAAAAAAGATGGAGGACTAAGCTCCAACCACCATGATCAGACGTAAAACTAGCCATCTGAGCAAAATAATGGGCAACCATATTTCACTAACCTCTGAATAAAGTAAAACCTACAATTAACAAAGTCTCTAGCTAGGACCTGGCAATCATTATAAATCAAACCTGAATATGAATAATTCTCCTGGTTGCCTTTTAAAGCGTTAATTAAGAGTTGACAATCAGATTTGATAATTACATCTCTCGCTCCCATCTCCTTGTATCAAGTGAGAGCCTTATGGCAACTCATAGCTTCAGTCATATCGGATCCAAAGGAGCTTCAATGGAACCATTTTCGATAGTCGTAAATAAACCTTGATCATCCCTTAAAACACACTCAAAACCAATCTTCCCTACGCTGGAAAAAATGGTAGCATCTGTGTTACATTTGAGAATGCCAATAGAAGGTTTAGACCACTTTACAACTCCCGTATCCACCCCCATTAAAGAGAAGCTTAACTTTTTAAACTAAGCAACCTACCATTGAGAAAGCATAGAAGAGGCATTACCCACAATACTCACAACATCCTTTCTAACACCATGCCAAACCTGGTCATTACAATTCCTCCATAGCTCCTATCCAACCATGGCACCATGTTGACAACATCCTTGCAATTCTGACTATGCACCAATGACCACTAGTCTATAATATAAGTGGTCATTATGCTAAGTTTACCAATAGGAGTTAACTGCCAAACTGAACGAGCCACTGAACAAGAGACTAACATATGAAACTCAGTCTCCCCCTTATTGTTACACAACAAACAATAAGAAGAGACATCCATATGTTTCCTTCGCAAAGCCATAAGAGTAGGTAGACAACCTGCACACAAGTGCAAAATAAATTCCGCACCTTCATTGGAACCTGCTAAATAAAATTCCAATTTACAAGTCTAGATGGTGAAGAATAAGAAGTAAGAGAACCAGTTAACTATTTATACCCATTCTTTATAGGGTAAGAGCTCGATTTGTTCTAAGCCCAAAACTAAATATCCTCCTACCTAGTGTAAGAAACTAAGGTTTTAAAGATTAAATCACAATCTTGATTAAAAAATAAGTCTTTCAACAAATCAACATCCTAATCCCCTACTACTTCATAAAGCAGTGAGCTCACCTTTGCCCCTTCAAGACTAGGAACACAAATAGTCTCCACATAAGGATTATTATCATGAACAAGCCAGGGATCATTCCAAACTCCAATATTATCACTTGAACTCTTTTAGAAGAACATTATGAATCAAACCCATTGCAATGAATATTCTACTCCATGTAAAACTAGGATTATAACCCAAATTAGCATGAAGAAAAGATGTATTTGAAAATACTTAGCCTTATACACGTGAGCCATCAATGAACTAGGAGATGAAAGCATTCGCCAATCTTGTTTTGCAACCGAAGGCACATAATACTTATGGAGCTTTCAAAAACTAAGCCCTCCCTTGCATTTTGGAACACACAGACAATCCCAAGCCATCCAATTGATACTTCATTGATTCTACTCCTACTTTCCCCACTAGCATGAATTCATAATATTTGCTTGAGTATTTGCTTTAGGAACCTAAAAAAAAAAATCACAAATCTCATGCTTTATCAGTGATGATGTATTAGAGCTGAAAATAAGAGAGGATTTTGAAAGGTAATAATTTGTCCCGAAGCCTTCTCATACAATTGCAAACTGTACTTAACCCAGTGGCTTCCTTGTACATTCGCCCAAAAGTATAATAGGCTATCATCCACGAAAAACAAATGTGAAATCTTCGGAGCTATTAAGCATTCATACACCCATGAATCAAACCTCTTGATACCAACCCACTTAACATCGTTGATAATCCTTCGGCACATAAAATAAACAAATATGGGCTAATTGGATCCCTCTTATGCAAACTATGCTGAGGCATAATAGGCCTAATAAAATGACCATTATGCACAATATTATACTCCACGGAAGAAACACATAACATCACAAAATTGACTCACTTCTCATGAAATCCTAACTTGAGCATCATTCTCTGCAAAAAGTCCCACTCAGTATAGTTATAAGCTTTAAACATATCAATCTCCATTGCTACTATACCAATTTTGCCATGGCGCTTCCTTTTTAAGAAATGACTAACCTCATAAACCACTAATACACTGTCTGTGATTAATTTTCCAAGCACAAATGCACTGTGAATCAACACTACTAAAGTGGAATTAAAACCAGCTAGAAAATAGCCATTATTAAGGAAGTCCACACATGTCATAGTAACATGATTCCCAATAGTATTCCAAAAGTTCTGACAAAATCCACGATTCATGCCATCTAGACCTGGAGTTTTATCATATTTCATAGAAAAGGTGACGTTTTTAATTTCCTAATCTTCAAAAGGCTGAATCAAATCCTAATTATAAGTATTTGAAACTTTACTTTCAAAAAATTGCAAAAGCTCGTCACACTCACATCCTCTAGATGTAAACGAATCAGCAAAATAATAATGAATTAACTCATTAAGCCTATCCTTCCAATCCTTCCACTGCCCTTGGTCATCTTTAAGCCTTGTCATCATATTAATCTTATGTCTTTTAGAAGTAGCTTAATAAAAATACCTCATATTCTCATCACTGTCATTAAGCCAAAATTGCTTGGCCTATTGCTTCCAATAAGCTTCTTGCTAATCTAAGAGCTTTCCCAACTCAGCTTGGATATCAACCAAACACATAATTGAAGATGCATCTCTTGCAAATTTAAGGAGGGAAATATGTTCATAGCAATGATTCATTTTATAGTAGAATTGTTGTCTAATCCCTCGACCCCTCTTCAATAACTCAAATCCATGCCAAGCTATATGATCTTGAATACCTATCTGTTCATCACCACGCCAACTAACACAAACCACTTCCCCACAAGCTTTTTCCCTTAACCATGAATTCTCAAAACCTAAATTTATGCCATACTATTAAATTGTGCATTACAAAATCCAAGAACAGTGTTGAATGATTAGAGGAGATTGTAAGCATATTATAGACAACTGCATTATAAAAGGAACCTATCTAGTTTTAAGAACCGAAAACACGATCAAGCCTTTCCTCTACCTAATTCACAGCACCTCTACTCTTCTCCCAGGTAAATAGGTGACCTTTCATCCCTACATCCACCAAGCCATAAGCATTTATTGCATGCCTAAAATCAGCAATTAAATGACTAGAATGATTGAGAGTACCTTTTTTCTAATAGAAACAGTAGCATATTAAAATCGTCAATGACACACCATGGCAAATGGGATTTATCTCTCAAACAAACCCAAAAAAGCCCATGACTCCTCCCACCTATGCTATTTAGGGCACCCATAAAAACTAGTCAATTGCCATTACAACATCCCCTCAATGAAAACCATCAATCAATATGATGACATGAAAAACTAATAAGCTTAGCCATATTACTTTCTTTTCACAGCAACCCAATACCACATTTAATTCCTACTCTATCCACAAAGAAAGACCATCAAAACCTAACTTAGATTTTACCCGTTCCAGCTATACCCATCCCACTTTGATTTCCATAAGAAAAATAATTTTAGGCTTTTTATTGGACACAAAGTCTACCAATTGTTGAATTATGTGTGTGTGAACCCTCAATTTTATACTCTCATCATCTAACCGTAGCGTTAACACTTGTTGAGTTTAACGCATTACGCGAAATCATTAAGGTAGTTTCGCTAACTAGTTAGCGGGCATAGGGTTTGGAGGCAGCTCCCTCAAAAAAAAAAAATTAATCTTCAATTACATCATCACCAGATATCCAAATTTTCTAAACCAACTAATCTCTAAAAAAAAAAAAGAAAAATTTTTTTGGCCTTCAATTACATTGCCTAGACCACAGGTGGCGCTGCCTAGAGACCCGTTGGCACCACGCAAGCCTCTGGTGGCACGTGCCCACTGCCCACCTGTAGTTCCCAAAATATCTCCCAATTTGATTTTTTTGCTTTTTTCTAATTCTACCCTTTTGATCTTTTCACTTTTCCACTTCCCAAACTACCACCACTCACTTTTCCTATAAATACCCCCTCCATTTCTCATTTTTTCACACATCTTGAATTAATATTGATGGTTATCTACTAATTCTTCTCTTCTTCTCCCTCCAACCACTCTTTAATTAATTAATTAATCTTTTTAATTAATTAATTTTCTCACTCTAACCAAGTTAATTAATCTTTTTAATTAACTAAAAATCCTTTTTTAAATCAAAATTAATTACTCAATTAATTAAATAATTAATCTTTTTAATTAATTAATTAATCACTTTTTTTCTCTAAAATCAAATTAATCCCTTTTTTAATCCACCTCTCATCCAAATTAATTAATTAATTAATCTTTTTAATTAATTCATCCATCTATCCATCCATTCATTTCATCATATTAATTAGTTAATTAACCATTTTAATTAATTAATTAATCTCTCAAATCAATCCAATCACCCGGTCCCGATAAAATGAAATTTCGGTCTGGTAAAACTCTCTGCCCACCAAAAGCAAATATATCAACCTTTTTTCCTCATTCTCAAAACACCAAACCAAAATTAATCTGATCAGCTCCTAAACCCCTTTACTTAATCGTGGAATAAATTACGTGAATTTTGATCTCCATTCAATGGAGTACGTAGGCATATTTGCAATCTAAATCCAAATCTTAAATCTAAATCTCTATCAATCTCTTTTTTCCTTTTTAATTTATGGATATTTTATTTTAATATTCTCCTTGCACTCATGTCATATTCATGGATCTTATTTATAATCATCATCTTATAATATTTATTATTCATAAAATCAATTTTTCAAAGTCAAATTAAACTTAAGAGCCAAATTTTAATTATTTAAAACAAAAAATCTAGTCCCCGAACTCAACTTGGTTTGAGATTAGTGATTTTATCATTGGGTAAATTAATTAAAAATTAATGAATTGGAGTCAATTGGATTTTTTCTTAATTTTCCCTTTTAAAAAAATAAATTAGGGTGGCGACTCCCAAAGATCATTTTCAAAATCAACCAAATTCAAATCCAAGGGTTCCATCATGAGTCTAAACCCAAATAAGCATCCTGGTTTCCTCTAGCAAACCGGATCGGTGTTCAGACGAGGCCTCACAGTGTGGGCTACCCAAACCACAATAGTTCCAGCTCAAAGTACTCATTATATTAGGCAAGCCTAGACACTAGAACCTGCCCTATCTAAGTTTTTTGATATCTTGCTGCTCACCTCAATGGTAGTATTTAGTACAGTTTAGCCTACACCATTAGCATTTACTGTAAGGCCCAAATCAGATAATTCACATCCTTGACTAAACCACCTATACGACATCACTTAGAGTCTAAAATCACAAGCCCATCTATAGAATTGGAATTAAGTTGACCACTTAAAATGGCACTAGATTCAATAGGTGATTTTCCATTCCTTACCCCTAACTCATGATCATCCTCCCTTATCCCATCCTTGTTTGTAACTAAACCGAGATTCTCGCTAGACACATCCTCTTTTTCTCACTGGATTATAGGGTTTCCAAAATCGACTGCCATGTTATCACTTTCCTACCCATCACTAGCGAATGACTCTTTCAACGTGCCATACCTTATCCACTAAGCACCAAATTGAGGAGTAGCACATCTAGTATTAGCTCTCAACCAGCTCCCATATGGTTTTTCAATTGATCTATTCTTACTATTAAAAAACCATTCACAAAATCTATCTAAATGCCTGAGTAAACCATAAAAGAAACAGAACATGGGCAATCATTCATATTTAAAGTTTACCTAAGCTCGCTTAGAACCTACTTTCTTAATTCGCATCCTTCTCTTCACTGGTAAGCGAACATTGATAACTCTATATTTTTAGAGTTATTTTAATTATTTAAACTTAAATTTTAGCTCAATTCTCGAGAATGCAATAATATTATTACTTATTTTTAGAAATAAATAGTTCTACAATTTATAAATAAATTATAACATATTTTAAGTATTTTTATTTTATTTTTACAGATCAAAATGATGTAGTAAAAATAAAGATGCAAGCAATGATTCAAGTTTTCAATCCATGAGAAATAAATTCAATGGTTGGTGGCCAAAATTCAATGATTGGTAGCCAACCTAACCATTTTTGAATATTGATAAAGGAATTCAATGGTTGGTGGCCAAAATTCAATGGTTGGTAGCCAACTTAACCATTTTTGAATATTGATGAAGGAATTCAATGGTTGGTGGCCAACCTAACCATCAATGTTGAATTTTTGATGTAAGAATTTTAATGGAACTTGAATTCTTCCACCAAACATGTCTATAAATACCATGCTTGGCAAAGAGAAATAGCATCAAAAAAAATCCATAAAAAAAATATGTAGAGAGATTTTTATATGTTTTCTTAGAGTAGATTAGTTTTATTTTTTATTTTGATCAAGAGGAGGAGTTTTTGGAAGCTTGAGTTCATCAAAGATTGTATCCCAAAACAAGTTCTCTCTAAACTCTATTCTTGAATTTAATTATAAGTTATTATTATGTTTATTATGTTTATTGTTAATTTAATTATTTCTTTCTTTTTAATTATGAATAGCTAAATTTATTTTTTTTGGATTTAGATGTAATCTTTTGATTTGCATATGATTATTTATATTTAATTGATTGGATTTGATTGTTGGAATTAATCTTTTATCTTAGAACTTAATGTTTGTAATTAACTAGCCATTAATTGCATGATTTAAGATATTGTGTGAAGTAGCGAGAGTGGAAGCACAATATTAGTTCATTAGGATAATTGACCTAGAGAATGTATTGCTTAGAAATAAGAATACTCCTTTGTGATTTTTAAAAAGATTTTCATAAAACTTAATGGGTTTGTGTTAATTGCTTATGATCACGAGAGTAGACGTAAGGTTAATATGAACACACATGTTGTATCTTAAGAGAGAACATCATATAATTTAGGGAAATCTAATTATTAATTCCAGCAAAAATAATCCATCTAAAAATTATAAAGAAATCATATGTGATCAATTGATGAATTCTAAATCTTAAACCTTTAATTTTATTTCATATTTATCATCATTTATTTACTTAAATTTCACTTTAGCTTAAAATATAAATTCTCATAGTTGATTTTCTAAATAATAGAGTAATCTTAATTTTGGTACTTGTCAACCCTTCCTCGTGGGGTCGATACTTATTTCACTACTATATTACTTGTTCACGACCTGTGCACTTGCAAAAATCGTGCAACAAACATTAATGATCATCTTGATTCGCATATAGGACTTCCAAATACCACTGAAATTATTTGGATTTGTTTCGACAAAAGAGCCAATATAATTGCCAATATCCTTTCTCACCTTCTCAGACATAAAACTGCATGGCATATGCCAAACCTGAACATAAATAGCATAGTGGAACAAGGGGACTTCAATGGGCTGAACACCCTTCTCTACTTTCCCAAGAACCAGTATATGATCTTCAAAAGTCCAAGGACCCTCATTAGCAACACGATCAAAATCCAACTCGTGGTAAAACTGAAAGAGGAATAGATTAGCACTCAATTCTTTGAACAAAACTTGTTTCACAGCTATCCAAACTGAGGCTAGAGTATTATGCATCAATAAGAAATTAATGGGATGGTCAATCAAAAGACAGTCGACCAACTGTCATTGATCTTGTTGCTTAGCAATTTGTCCAAGATCCCCTTTATAAATCAAACCAACCCTCTCTTCCTCATCCAAAGATATCTTTGAATAAAACTCTTCTAAAATAATGGTTGTCGAGCTTGATGAAATCATGATAGTGCAAAATCGATAATGGGAAACTTCATGTATAACAATTGCGAAAATAGGAAAACTAGGGCAAAAACACACAAACAAGATAAAAACAGGCAAACGAAACCCTAACTTATCACAAAGAATGATACAAACCACGTATAAAAAGTAATCTTTTCAAGCTAAAATTTAAAATGTCTTATTCTTATCCCATCACAATTTTTATTCTAACAATAACATTAATATAATATTATCATTATTTGAGCATAAGTACTGCTTAATTCATACTATATAACATTATCAAGTCAAACTCATTTCATCATCTTTTTCAACTTTTTATCTTTCTATTTAAAAAATAAAAAATCAATGTTTCACATTTAACTAAAAGTGAAGGATTTTAGGTCCAATTTAGCCACTATATTGTTCATTTAAATATCTTTCTCAAACCTAAATTCTTGATCACCTCTTTCGCTCCTTCTCAAAACATTTTTTTTCTTTCTTTTTAATTTTGGAATTGTCTAAAATAATTAAAAGGTTGGTCATTGCTCTATAATTTCACTTTTTTTTTATGGCTTACTTGCCGTATCTCGTCTCTTATGGAAATTTTCAAATCTTAGGCCTTTGAATTTGAAAGGTAAAAGTTGGATATTTATCTTAGATTAGTTGTAATTAAAAGTTCCTTTTTAAAGTCAATTATTAAGGCAGTGTTAGATTTCCATGGAAACAATTTTTCTAAGTATTATGAAGAAAATTATGTCAAAATCAAAGAAGTATTATAAAAGTAGAAGCCAATCTAGTCTTTTGCAAATCTAAAATGGGTTAGAATTTTTAAGCTTGTCGGTGACAATTAATTAATTTACATTATAAAAAAAATAAAATAAAATTTGAATTAATTGAAGTGAATCTCAAATTAAAAAATTTCAAATGGGGCTTTTTTAATTAATTAATTAATTAATTTAATTTATAAGTAAAAAGCAATAAAACATGGGACAATTAATTAACGTACATTATAATAAAATGAGAAAAATAGAGAGATGACTTTATATTTATTTTTGTTTTTATTTTTAATTTATGAGTTGTCCGATAATGTTTTATTCAATGGTAATAAATCCGAAACATTTTCATAAAAGAAAATTAAATTTTTATTCTCTTGAGGATACATAAAGAAATTAATTTTCATGCAATCATTAAATTTTAAAAAATGAATAAAATTTGAATTAATTGAAAATTAAAAATTTTAATATTTTGTGAAGAACATTTTACAAATGGATTTCAAATTCAATCATTTAATTTCAATGATGTTTGAATAAGTTTAGATTAGAAAATAATTATTTTATTGTGAAATTTATCGTAAAAAAATAAAGTGATATGCAGTTAACAATTATAAGAATGAGTATTTGAAGCTGTGTATATATATATATATATATATATATATATATATATATATATATTCCTTAGTTTGAAGAGATCTTTCTAGAGAAATGAGAAAAAGAAACATTTTTTTAATTTTTTTATAAAAAAACAAAAGAAAAACTAATTTTCCTAATTAAAATTTATAACATGTAGCTCATGGTTTGAGAAATGTCAAAATAATCAATTAGTCAAAGTAAAAACTTGGTTCTTCTAAACATATTTTTCCAACAAATAAGCTTTTTTTTTTTCCTTTTTTTTTTTTCACTTTCAATGTTTGATGAATTTTTCATGTTTGAAGTGGCAGATTATTGCTTCATCTTCCACGAAAAATAATTAAAAAAATTAATTACTTTTTTAAGGATAAAAAAAAAAAAAGAAAATTAACAAAATAAATTTTGACACTTAATTGTGGTAAGAAATAAAAGATTCCATCGAATATAATCTAATTTTACAGCCAAGTTTGACTCTATTATTTCTAGAAATAAAACATGATATGAAGATAGATAAATTAAGAAAAATGAATATTAAGTTATTTATATTTTAAAGATAATAAGAAATATATAATTATTTAGATTTGAAATATAAGATGAAATGAAAATAAATTATTCCTATCAAATATATTCAATTTTTTTTTATGATATCTATATCACATACTCAAAGTTAAAAACCTTGCTCATTATAAATACTATTCATAAAATATATATATATATATATATATATATATATATATATATATATTGTTGAGGCTCAACGTCAATACATATTTTATTCATATTAGTTAAGAGTATAAAAATAAGTTTGTTGATTGTGTTTTTGTCGAGTTGATCTATTCAGGTGATAGATTAGAGACAATATGAAATATGATTTATTTATTAATCGTGTCACCTTAATACAACGCAATAAATTAAATGGGTTACACAAACACGACACATGTAACTCATTTATTTAATTGAGTCGTGTACGGATCATGAATTTGATATGACCTATTTAATCTGTGTGACATTCACAATCTGCTGAAAAAATATATATTTATTATAAAAATCAACTATAGTATTGTTCATAAATCATATCGTGATTAAAATTATATATTCATTATAAAAAAAAAATCATATTTCATATGTTCTTCAAACATTAAGCAAGCATCATCAAACAAACTTAAATAACATTTTGTTAAGGTTTCTTCTCTCCTTCTCTCCTAAGGTTTTCTCTTCTCCTTGTTAGAGCCACCAGGGCTTTCTCCTAGGATTACCCCCAATGGCTATGGCCACCGGTCGGGATATCTTATTTATTTTGTATTTTCATGTTTTTTTCATTATCTAGCTAAAAATAAGGCCATCCTCTAGGTTTTGTGTACCAATTTGATCTCTCATTCTTGGGTTGTTGCCTCTATTATCTTGATCAAGCTTTTTGATATTGTGTTAGTGATATATAACGGTAGGGATACCGTTTTGATCTATGGCCATGCCGTCTCTCACCTCTATTTCCTTTCTTATGGATCTTAACTATGGAAGGAAGCAGGTGGGAGAGGGAAGAGTTAGTTGGTGTTGGCTTCGTTGCTACATGTGTTGGCTTAAATGATTTGTTGGATAGCGTGATTGCCTTTGATCAAAGAGCTATCTCTCCTTGGCCTTTGCTTTGTTGACTGAAGAAAGGAGGGTTCTGCAGGTTGTTTCAAGACCCTTGGTCGCTGCTTTGCTAGAAGATCCAAAGGCACCAACCTATGAGGGGAGATCCTTTTTTCATTTCTCCAGTGCTTATCGATGGGCTTCTGTCCTTCCAAGCGATTGGCGACTTGTCCAACCAAACAGGCAAAGCTTAGGTTGACAGTTAGAGTAGAAAGATCTAGAAGGAGGGATAATGGTCAAGGGCTTTCTTGTAATTTCACTAAAGTCAACCATTGGGCCGTGATACTCTTGGGCTTTAAGCCCAATGTTATACAATCCACTGAAGGGTTTAATTTTCTTTGGACTTCAAGTTCATTTTTATTTCTTGATTTGGATTGCCCCTTATATGTATTTCTTGTGTATACCCTTTTTAATATCAATTAATCTCTTTTTTGGGCAAAAAAAATAATAATAATAACATTTTGTTTGTCTTTGGTCTTTTACCATTTTATTTTTTTGTTCATTTTGTTTGTCTCTTTCAATGCAATGCAAATGACTATTTTATCCCTTAATATTACTCAAAAATACATGATTTATAAAAATATTGGGTCGGATTGACACGAATGAAATCAAATAATTACAACAGATAAGCGGGTTAATCCGTTACACAACCCATTTTATGCAATGTCATAAATGGATTAACTCGTTTATCGATACAGACTTACTGAACCTCAACTCTACTTTAAAAATTTTTCATATTTGACGACTTGGGTTATCGTGTAATGATCCTTTTTGACACCTTATATATTTAGAAACTCTCAAAGTAATTTATGTAATATCTACAAAAAGTCTGATAATTATGTTTCAAATATATTTTTTTCATGTCTCAAAATTAAAAAAAAATATTGAATAAATATATTTCATATATGTAGAAATATGATGAGTCCATGTAAAAAAAGGCCATAATGAATTTTTTTCAAAGGTTGTTATGATGATTGAAGATATATTTCGCATTGAGATTCAATTTGACTTTTCGAAAATGTTATTGAGAAAAATAATTTTTTAGAAGTTGTTTAATTATTTTATAGCTTCATATTTACAGTAAATTTTAATGATCTATGCTTAATATTTTTAATAAAACATTTTTCTAGATGATTATTTAAATCATTCTTATGAAATTCAGAACAACTCAGCCAGAAAAATCAAGAATTGGTTTATAATATTTTTAATAAAACATTTTTCTAGATGATTATTTAAATCATTCTTATGAAATTCAGAACAACTCAACCAGAAAAATCAAGAATTGGTTTATAATATTTTTAATAAAACATTTTTCTAGATGATTATTTAAATCATTCTTATGAAATTCAGACCAATCAGAAAAATCAAGAATTGGTTTATAATTACCTTCTAAAACCAGGATGGTCTAAGAACTGAAAACTACCTAATGATTCAGACGAATCGATCCGTGTTTTTCAAGTAAAATGAATTTTAAAAATTTTATTTTGCTAATTAAAGGCACAAAACTGTGCCATTTTGTGCCAAAATAAATCTCACATCTGTCTAGTTTCTCTCTCATTGTATACACAACTCACACTTATCTCTCTCTCGTCTATCTGTCATTTCTCTCTCTCGTGTTTGTCGCCACTCTCTCCCTCGTCTATCGACTCTCACGCTCCATTCATCCCAATATGTGGAAAGATCTAAGCTTTTTTGTTGCTTGTCATTTTTTTTCTTAACTTCACATTTCAAAATCGTGTTCCTTTTTTTTTTTTTTTTTTCCTTAGCTTCATAGTTTGGTATTGATTATTGTACTTTTGTATAAAAATGCAAGTGGATTGCTTATATTTAGACAAATTAGAGCTTTATAGATACCATGAATGACATCTAGTGATTTATGCCCAATTGAATTTTGGCTCATATTATTTGAAATTGACAGATAACATTTGTTACTTTTCAGTAATACTCATTATTATGAAACAAGTAATGGTCATAAAAGATTGATAATAGTCATTAAGAATTGGTAATGGACATGAAGGATTGGTAACGGCCATTAACTATATCTCTATCTAAAATTCTTGAATTTTGATTTAAACAGTACAACCGTGAAGGATTTGTAACGCTCGTTATTCCTTACAAGAAGCAAACACTTGGAGACAAAAGATCAATAATGTTTCAATTAATTCAACAAAGTTTTGGGCATCATTGATGTTTGTTTATTGATGTTTGGTTTAACACTGTACAATTCTCATAAATTACAAAAAATCTCACACTAAATTTGTAGCAGAATGGAAATTACAAGTACTCAATCTTCAGAGGCAATATATATGCTCTAAACATTCCGTTTGTGGAAATATGAATCACATAGTCCCTGATGCAATTAATTTTTTTGGTATTGACCCCCAATTGATATTTAAGATATGAAAGTGATGATTATGAGATTCAATCATAAGATTTTTTTTTTTTTTTAATTTATACCATTGTCTATTTTTAATTATATATATTTTATATTTATTTTTAACACATAAATAATAAATTATACGATATTGTTCAAAATTTTAGTTCAATTATGATTCAATTTCTAACCCGTAAACCTTTGCTATTATTGGTTCAAAAATTGGATCAGATTTGAAAACATAAATTTAAATAATAATGTCAAATATAGTTAAAATATTTACGGTTGCATCAAAAAATTCTTAAGGAATACTTAATAATAAAATTAAATATTGAAACTTAAAATATTTATTACGTTACTTAGAAATGTTAATGAAATTAAAATTATTCTTAATAATCAATATTAAACTTTTAAAGAATTTTACAATTTAAAAAAAAAAAGAACTATTTTTCCTAATTAAAATTTATAATATATAGCTCATGGTTTGAGAAATGTCAAAATAGTCAAATAGTCAAAGCAAAAACCTTGCACATGCAAGTACTATTCCACGTGTGTAGTTAGGCGACAAGACAAAGGAAACATGAAAAACGAAGCACAATTGTACTTGACCCTTTTGAACATATTTTTCCAACAAATAAGCTTTATTTTTTCTTTTTCTTTTTTTTTTTTTTTTTTTTTTTCACTTTGAATGTTTGATGAATTTTTCATGTTTGGTGTGGAAGATTATTGCTTCATCTTCCACAAAGTACAATAAAAAACTTAATCACTCTTTAGAAAAAAATTGACAAAATAAATTTTGGTATTTATGGCAAGGAAAAAAATATTCCAAAGACAACAATCTAATTTTACAGCCTAGTTGGCTCGATTATTTTTAAAAAATAAAATGTGATATGAAGAGAGATAAATTAAGAAAAATAAATATTTAATTATTTATATTTTAAAGATAATAAAATCTCTAATAGATGTGCTCAATGATAAATTTCGATTCTTAATATGTTAACGAGTGATTTACTAATCTTTAAAATTTATAGAACAGAAAAATTAGAGGACTCAGACAATATGTATAAAAGACCACACTAATGCCAAGTCAAAACAGTTGTAGTTTAGAGAAATTAGAGAGTTTAGAGTGTTTAAAATGTGCTACCTATCTTATAGAGAAAAGAATGTTATTTATAGAAATATATTGAGAAGTAAATCTTTTATAAAATAAATTTCACATAAATATATTATAATCGATGAATGACTCTTTTTAGTAGTAATCTAGTATGGTATAGACTCTATCGGCGAGCTCTTAACTCGCGTAAAATGATCGGTTCAAATTAATATGTAACAATAATTATTTAGATTTAAAATATAAGATGAAATGAAAATTCTGATTAAATACAGTTTTAATTTTTTTTGTGATATTTATATCACATATTCAAAGTTAAATATCTTGCTCATTATAAATACTATTCATAAAAAAGTCTTGTTGAGATATCTTTTATTCATATTAGTCTTTATATATTTAAAAACTCTCAAATTAATTTATTTATTATTTTCAAAAAGTATGATAGTCGTGTTCTAAATATATTTTTATCGTGTCTCAAAATTTAACAAAAAAAATTGAATAAATTGTTTTATATAATATGTAGAAATATAGTGAGTCCATGTAAAAAATGGCCACAATGATTTTTTTTTAAAGGCTATTATAATGGTTAAGATATATTTGGTATTGAGATTGAAATTAATTTTTTGAAAATATTATTAAGAAAAACAATTTTTGACTGTCTGTTTAACTATATTTTGTATTTGTATGATTATTAAAATATGTAAAATTTATATTAAAAATAAATTTCAATGACCAATAATTAATATTTTCAATAAAATATTTTTCTTAACATAGTTTAAATAGTAATATCAAACATACCTTTTAACCTACTAGTTGAGACTTTTACGTTATATATATATATATATATATATATATATATATATATATATATATATATATATATATATATATATATATATATATATATAAAAAAAATTTACATTAAAAATAAATTTTAATAACCAATAATTAATATTTTCAATAAAATATTTTTCTTAACATAGTTTAAATAGTAATATCAAACATACCCTTTAACCTACTAGTTGAGAATTTTACGGTATATATATATATATATATATATAGACGGAACTAGGAGATAAACACATTTATGTAAGAGTCATTCACTAAACTCTTTCTAATTGTAAATTTATGATGAATAATATGATTATTTATTAATTAAATAATATAATTATCTAAATATATTTAATTTAAATAATAAATGATGAATTCAATTAGAATAAGAAAATAAGAAAATAATTATTATTTAATATATAATTAATTATATTATAAATTTATAATTATATAATTATTATAATTTAATAATTTAATTATCTAATTTAATTTAATTTAAATAAAGAAAAAATTAATTCAATTAAAATAAAAAAATCAAATAATTATTATTTAATATATAATTAATTATATTTAATTGATATCTAATTATATTTTATTTGAATAAGGAAAAATGAATTCAATTAAAATAAGAAAATAAGAAAATAATTATTACTTAATATATAATTAATTATATTACAAATTTATAATTATATAATTATTATAATTTAATAATTTAATTGTCTAATTTATTTTAATTTAAATAAAAAATAAAGAATTCAATTAGAATAAGAAAATAATTAAATTATTATTATTTAATATATACTTAGTTATGTTTAATTTAAATAAAAAAATTTCAATTATAATAATTTATGTTTTTTTAATTTTTTTGAATATTAATAAGTTACAGAAGTTCTAATTTTACTTTCATTGTATACATTATTACTTTGTCCCATTAAAAATTTTAAAATTAGATGTTTTAATCATTAGTCATAATTTGTATGTTCTAAAAAAAATAATAGTTTGCATAAATAAATTTACTTAAAATAATTTATTTTTTTTATGTTATTTTGAATATTAAAAAGTTAGAAAAATTCTAATTTATCAAATTTCTAATTTATCTTTGATTGTTCGAATATTAACAAATTAGAAAAATTCTAATTTAACTTTGAGAAAATTCTATTGTATATTAAAAAAATTATTTTTGATTATATAAAAAGGTGCAACATAAAAAGAAGATACATTAATTGAAAGTTCATTTAATAACAATGAGTAAAATCCTTTTGTTTTATTATCAAATGTCAAAATTTCTATTTATAATAGTATATTATTCTTAAAAAAAATAATTTATTTGCAATTCCATAAACAGTTAAATTTATTTTAAATTTTCATTACAGAAGAGATTTATAATGAATTGAAAGCTAATTGAAAATCATTTATAATACAATGAATATTTTAACTTTTCAATTTAGTTAATTATATATATTATGTTTTCAAGTTTTTATTGTAAAATCATAATTGATTTTGAATAAAACTGAAAAAATCAATTTTAGATATTCAAAAACTAAAAGATATATGTAGTGTATTTCCTTCATTCTGAAAAAAATATTCATTAAAAAAGTTAGTTTTGTTCATAAATAAGTGGTCATTAAGCAATCCAATAAAAAAAAATGGTAAAATGACTAATTTACCCTTCTATTTTTCAAGTATGAGAGATATTTTCCTAATTTATACTGCAATTAATTGAGGGCTTTTTGACAACTTATGATAAAGTTATTACTACCTTAAAAATGATGATTTTTTATAAATGACCATTTTTTTATAATGGAATGAGTAATTATAATTTATTTTTTAATTCAAAATTAGTTTTTTTTCTTAATATAAAAATTAACCTATATACTTATTAATTAAAAAAATAAAAAATCAAATAATAATTGTATTGATACATTAAAAATAAATTAATAAATTATTTATTTATTAATTATAATTAAATTGATATTGTCAAAAATACTTGCACTCAAAGCAAAGAAAATAAATTATAAACCTACAAAATATAAAAATATAAACCAATATATTAAAAAGTGAAATAAGTATATTTAAAATTTGTGAAGTGTATTTAATCATTTTTAAAAATTAATTAAATAGGAAAATCAAAATTACGGAATTTTTACTTTAATGATTATGTGTATTATTATTATTTATAATATCAAATTTAAAATATTCACAAATATTCATGTGATTTAACAATTAGATAGATATTTTTTGAGCTTATAATTTAATATAATATGATATAATATAATATCACATGATAAATCTATTACATACAATTAATATTGAATTAATATTGATGTTAAATTTAAAAGTGATGCATTAATCCTAATGTGAATATATAATAAGTCTTTTATTAAAATAAAAAAAATTAATGTATTTTATAAACTAGAGATTTATTGATATAATTATTAAATAAATATTTTTTAGAGCTTATGATACCACATGATATAATATGATGTATTTAATAGGATTAATTAGCATTGTATTTAATAATGTATTAAAATATGAATTTGTTTAAACTGTTTTTTCTTATGAGGAAGAAAAGCAGTTGTGATTCTAATAATGATTTATGAAATTTGGCTACTGAAGAATCTAAATTTGGTCTAAAACCTTGTATCATCTGTGAAATTAGTTTATATAAAGTATTTAAATGCATTTGAGAAATAGTTAGAGAAAATTATGGGTGATAATTAATAAAGACACAGATACAAAAATGAATGATAGTGATCCAAATGTTGGTATGCTTTTAATGAAATTAGGGTATGATTTTAAAAGGGTTAGTATCAGATATATCAAAGTGAAAATATGAACTTAGTGTGAGTGCCGATGTGGACTCAAATGGAGACAACAAGTGTATTATTGATGATGCAGAATCTGTACATATCATTATTATAAAAATAGAATTGGACTAAGCAGTTTAACCTGTTCAAATGAATCGGCAACCAGTATCTTTCAATTCACTGAAAAAATTAAAATTCCAATTAAATTATCCTTTCATCAATTTTGGCCTATCAGACATGTATTAATGGAAATTTTTTATAAAATGACAAATGAAAAAATTTCGTCCAACCGGTTCGACCGATTAAACCATGAATCAGTGACCTATCTAGTTTGGTTACCAATCTAGTTTTTAGAATAATAGTGCACATAAACACTTGAAAGATTATTATAAATACTGAAAATATTATTGTTGATTTTCTGAAAAAATAAAAATTGAGTTATAATGTGTCAAACAGATCAATTTTATCAAAATTAATAAAAACATATGACTACATTGAAATTATTAAAAAACAATAGATATATCAAGTATTAACGTGAAATCAACCTATAATTAATAATCATGCAACATAATAATAATAAAATAAATTAGAAAATTATAATAAAACGTATCTATCAAGTCATTTACTTTCTTTTTTTTTTTTTTACACATTATTGAATATAAGAATTATCATTCAAAATTATAAGAAATGATTTATTTATATGAGTTTGACTCATTTTCTTTAAATATTATGCATGAGTTGCCTTTTAAAGTACATTCATATATTTATATAAAATCTATAATACTTATTGTGTATAATATTTTGTATCATCATTCTAATTATATTAAACATGCATGACTATATAATTTAAATAATATTTATTGCATATAATTATATTTTCATTCAATTTTTAGATTTTCACATGCAAATTTAACTTAACTTAGATTTAATAATTAAAGTGAATTTAATAATCAAGTTATATATATATTTATCCATAATAATTTTAAAAGTCGACCAATAAGATTTTGATCGGATGGTATTTATTTAAAAAGTTTTATATCATTTTAATTGAAAACTTCATTTAACTTAAAAATATATAATTTTATAGTTAAGTAACAAAAAATTGGACATTAAATCTTTAATAAGAAAAAAGTGAAAGTCTAGAATAAGTATTTATATCTATAACAAGTACTAATGAGTCATAATGAAAATCAAAATACGAAGCATATTAAAAAAAAATATATAGTATACATATATATACACACACACTAGGTAGTGGAATGCCCCGTCGAAATATAGTATGCTATATAATATGAGATTTTTTCATATATTAGAGAGGAGAACACTTCACTGAAACATAATAAGCTTTACAACGGGAAGAATGCTTTTGTGATAACTATTTGTGATTTGAAAAAATTCAATTCTACTTCTTGCTCTTTTAAAAGAAATAAAAAAACAATCAGGTCACACCTTATTGGTAGGAATGCTTGATAGTTGATAATATAAAGTATTTATTACGTTAATTATAAATTTTAATGAAATGAAAACTGTTCTTAAAATAATCAATAATTAAATTTTTAAATAATTTTACAATTTAAATATTTGAAGATTTATATTATTCATTTTTTTTTAGAATTATATTATTCAATATTAAAAACTTAATTTTAAAATTTTCCAAATACCACATATCTTTTCTTGATAAAAGAATGTATATTCTTTCCATCGGATTTAAAAATTGTTCTCTTTTTTTTTTTTTTTCCAAAAAAATTAAACAAAAAAAGGTTGAAATGACCTCGTTTATATTCTTCATGGACTGGGCCGAAGCTGGTTGCTATTCTCATTTACTCAGCCGCAAAATATGGAAAAGCCATTTGGGCAAGTGTTAAGAATTTTTTTGTCTGTACTCAAATAATTAATGGCCTATTTGGTTAAACATTAAAATTAGAATTGGAATAGAAAATAGAAGAATTATTTTTCTTAAGTATTTGATTTAATAAGAAAAATAAGTGAATTAGAATTTATTTTTTATAAAATTATTTAGTTTTTTTAGTACAAAAATTGGAATGGGTGCAAAATTTTTAATAAATTTTATTATTAATATATATGTATATTGTTAATAATATTTTTATAAATATTATAGTGGTCATATTTAAAATTTTAATTATTTTAAATAATGAAAAATATTTTAAATCAAGTGTTTAACATAATTTAAAAATATATGTTAATTTTAATTCTATATTTTGTAATATTTATTTGAGATGATAAAATTTTTTTTTTAATTTTAATTCTATATTTTATTTAATATTTATTTGAGATAGTAAAATTCATTTTTATTTTTTATCATTACTTTGATATTATTTTAGTTTTTATTAATTTTAAGCATTTATTTATTTTTATTAAATTTATTTACTTAATATTTAATTTTATATTTTATTAATATTTTATTATTTCATATTTATTATATTTTATAATTAATATTAATATTTTAAATAACACAAATAATTATATGTTTGACCAAAATAAAATATTTCACTTGATTCTCATGAGAATGAAAATTTGATTTTTTAGAATGTGAGAGGAATGAGTAATTTCCTTAAATGAGAGAATCATATTCTGATTCTTAAATATTTTTTGGTGAAACAAATACTATCAATTAAAATCACCTATTATGATTATGATTCCAAGCTTTATTTTTAATGAAATAAACGACCCTAAATTCAATTGATGATAATGATGACGATAATAATAATAATAATAATAATAAATGGCGTCGATTTTACCTTAGCTTATACCTAAATTGTACGAAGATTCGAACTCCATTTTTTACATAAAATTAAATATTTTTAAATATTTTTTTAATTTATTTTTTTATTTAATTATAATATTAAAAATTAGTTAAAATTTTCAATTTATACTATAAATATTGTTGAACTTATCAAAACTCAATATTTGAAAGTGTATTGTTAAATATAAAAAATGCATAAAAATAACACATGATGGCATAGTCATTAAACAAGGACCGGATATCAACCCGGTTTATAAGCTGAGTCATCAGGTTAGTGGTTTAATCATTAGGTTAATGGTTAAACTGGTGGATCGATATAATTAATTAAATATATAATTTATAATTTTATATAATAAAATAAATATAAAATATTAAAAAATTTAGGAGTGTATAAACTTTCACTCAAAAATAAAAATGAATAAACTAGATATTTTAATTTACAGACATAAAAAAAAAATCATAAATAAGTTTGTTAAATGTTTCATATATCCTTAAATTTTATATCCATGAATTACATTATGAACTAAAAAAAAAATAGAAATTAAGATTTAATAAGTTTAATCCTTATATTTTCATCAAAAAGTATAAATAAATTCAAATATTTCATTATATATAAATTAAAGAATTAAATATAATTAAATTATTAAATTTTAGAGATTAAAATTAATTTAACATTAAGGATTAAAATAAAATGAAAATTTTATAACTTTTACTCTATATAATGAAAATCCAAAATAATTAAATAAAAAATGAAAATAAAAGTGCATATCATAATAATTTATCCAAATAAAAATAAGTTATTGTGAAAAAAGGAAAAAAAATTAAAATTGTGAGGTCACAAGTTTAACCGTCGGGTCACATGATTTTTTATGGGTCAATTGTAAATCTTGTTTAATAACAAATCCGGATCACTTTAGAGCCCGGATCACTGGGTCGACCCACCGGTCCTGATTGATTCATTGGTCTGATCCGAATTTAATAACTATGCATTGTGGTGACCACAGGTGATGAGTAATATAGTCACTGGGATAATTGTCACTATCACTATTAGTGATTAGCATGGTTGTCAGACCCAGCTGATTATACTAGAAAAACTTGGAGTCAGAGGCCAAATTTGTCCGAAATGAGCTTGAAATACGGGATGGCTAGACTTAGCCAAAATCCGGCCTGATAACCAATGAGCCGGTCGACCCGGCTGGTTTTTTGCCGGTGGATCGGATTGATAAATAAAAAAATATATTTTTTGCTGCCAAATTAAAAAAATAAATTATATATTGTAAATTTCAAATTATCATTCACTTATTTATCATTTTAATTAAATGAATATTCAAAATTATATTTTTTTATATAGAATAATACAAATCTGAGTAAACTTTCAATTACTAAGTAGTGGAATCCATTCAAATTTGATTCTCAAAATAGTCATTTGATATGTTTTTTCTCTAGTTAATGGTTTTAAATTCATATTTCTTATAAGTAATATTCATTAATTATTTAGATAATATTTGTTAATTTTAATTACATATATATTATATTTATTTTTAACATATAAATATGATATATTACATTTTTATATGTATTATATTTATTTTTAACATATAAATAATAAATAATAAATATTATTTAAAATTTTGGTTCGATCTCAGTTCGACCTCTAATTTGTGATCCTCTGCATTCATCGGTTCTATGGTCGAGTCGGGTTTGAAAATATTAGTGATTAGATTATTGATATAGTAATAAATGTGTATTTATGTGCTTTTCTTTTATTAAAATCAAATTGTCAAAAGTTTAGAAAATAAATTTCCCTTTTGAAAGAGAGGCATTTTCCTTTAAAAATACCTTAAGTTTTTTTTTTTTTTTTTCTTATCAGAAAAATATTTTATTATGTTGACTAAATTTCCTAAGAAATATAAACGTTAGAAAATGTAAGAAATATTTTATTTATTTATTTATTTTTTGAAATTATGAAGATGTGATATGTTAACATGGCCTTTGTGCTTTTTATACTATCCAATGGCCTAACTAAGGGACATGCAACGGGAGTAACCCTTCCAATCCAAGCCACTTGAAAATATTTATATTAATTACCTCTAATTAATTAGTATAATTTTTTTAACTAATCATTTTAAATTTATAATTAGTTTCTCTAAAATTAAATTTTTATAAATAATTTCACATGTTATAATTATTTAATTAATGATCAACATACAAATATGGATAAATCAATTAATTAAATATATATTTTTTACGAAAAAATATAATTACTTATTATTATTTAAAGCAAAAAATTATTGGAAATTTAGAAAAAATTAACTTTTTATTTTTTGTTTATTCTCTATTAATTTTGACCATCAAATAAAATTTTCTGGTTCTACCATTAACATTATCATTATTAATATTTGCCAAAATAAAAATTTTTAAGTATTGAAGAAAAGAAAAAAAAATCGAACTTAGATATATTACACATATTATATAATATACATTTATTATCAGAACATGCTCAAGTGTGAAAAAATAAAAAAATAAAAAATAAAAACAAAACCCTTCATTTGCCTTTTATTTTCTATTTTGTCATTAGGGAGCGATTAAAACTTGAAACCTGAAAGGCTGAAACCCAACTATCACCTTACAGCTCGAGGAAGAGCCACACGCTCGGCCTTAGGAACATTTAAAGTAATGGTCCAAAATCGGGCTCAATACCTTGAATAAAGTAATGGTCCGACTTGGCACAATTATATTTTTGAGATCCTTAAGGATTGAGTTTTCAGTTTGGGATTGAATTTTTTAGAAGTGTTTTTCAATAATTTTTTTTTAAATTATTTTTAAATATAAATAAATTAATTAATTAATTTTTTCAGAAATAAATTTAAAAAAATAGTTTATAAAAAAATAATTAAATAATTAATTAAATAAAAAAATTCTAAAAATATTTTTTTAATCCTTAACAGTATTTTCAAATACACTCTTATATAATTGCCTAAAAACAGAATCAATTTACATTTATAGCTTGACTTCCAAATCATCATAAAATATGTTGTCACTTTTTTTTTTTTTTTTAACTTTTATATGTTTTCAGCAAAATAATGATGGAGGATAATTAATGATGTTGCATCATGCATGTCAGAGTATATAACTGGATTATTATAGGGGTTATGTTAACAAGTGTCTCTAAACACTTATTAATGAAATTTCTTATTTTTAATAACAAATTTAATTAGGTAATTCTCACTCTCTTTTAAGTATCTCTTAATGAAGGTACAAAAATAGGAAATTGCAACTAATCTTTCTACTAAAAAAAATTCCCTCCATTTTATATATAATTTTTTATTGTATATATAATTTTTGATTATCGATTTTATATATAGATTTATATATGATTTTTGATTATAGATAATTGATCCATTTTTGTACAATAATCTTCAATGGTTATGGATCAATAATCCTCAATGGAACAATCTAAAGTACAAAATTTGATAATTCAAATGTAACATATATGGATAAAGAATTTTCTGAAAAAAAGAACGAAGAAAATTATTTTTACTAGAAATTTTTATTTTTATTTTTGACTTTATTAATAGATAAAAGAGAGAGAATTACATAATTAAAATTGATATTGAGTGATCAGGCTTGATCAATATATAAAGGAATGGGCTGGATCTTCTCTTCTTGGGTCTGAGCATAATACCTGGGAAGGAGAAGAAAAAGGATAAAGGAGGAGCCGGGCCTTTAGCCTGGCTAGAACCCTCCGACGATCAAGTCAGTCCTCTCTTCAGAGTATTTTGGTGATAGAAAGGGAGTGAGAGAGTGTAGAGTTTCAACTACCTGTGCTTAGACTTTCCTTTCCCTTTTATATGATTTCTGGGTTAGGTACGTCTGACACCTTTCTTTTGAGAAAGGACGTCCTCTGTCATTCGACCATGCTGGTTGGTGAGAGTTGGTAGCAGGCGCATGTCCCCTGTCCCGTCCCTAGGGATGTCTGGTAAAGGGAGTGTCAGGGCATGGTGCAGATTGTCTAAGGACTGGTCCTCCTGTTGGATGACTGGACATGTCATCAGAGGGCTTCGGCCCTTACTTGTTCAGCAAGTCATCCGGCGGACGAAAGAAGGGAGTGGCATCTAGTCCGAAAGCCTTTGGACTTAGGTCGTTCGAGGGTCCGGCCAATGGGCCTTTTTTCCTTTTATCATAGCCTCTGGAGGCCTCGTAATGGGCCTGGGCTACAGGAGGGTCCAAACCTCTCTTGAGAGTCACTTTTATCCTTCATTAGGGCCCCCCCTGTTTTATTAAGGAGAGGGCGAAGGGCTGAGCCTTAGTAAAATAGCTTCGTGTCCTTGTATCCTTATCTTATGGGGTCTTTTGATTGAAGAGAACTACTTCCGCTTTGGATGGCGAAGGGGTCCTTTCATTTCCTTATATGTGGTGAGTAGCTCTTAGGAGAGGCTTTCATTTCGCTGGGAGGCTTCGTCCGATCTAGGCATTTACTTCGTCTTCCCGAAAGGTAGCCTTCGTCTGACCGAAGGGATTGGAGGGGCTAGGAACCGTCTGCATTCTAGACAGCCTTTGTAGGGTAGATGAAAGGTCACACAGTCATTCAATGCATGCACAACTGACAAGAGTAAGCATTGAATGCCAGAATGCGCATTGAATGCACGT
Source organism: Reutealis trisperma (assembly GCA_947687605.1). Classification (NCBI taxonomy): domain Eukaryota; kingdom Viridiplantae; phylum Streptophyta; class Magnoliopsida; order Malpighiales; family Euphorbiaceae; genus Reutealis; species Reutealis trisperma. The sequence goes on from CANTUT010000112.1 coordinate 546,652, forward strand.
CTCCTCATTCTCCCCATTCTTCCACGTGTCGCAGCAGATGGTTAAGTTTTCCATGGATTTTGAATTTTGAACGTCCATTTAATGCCCCCACTTATTACTGTGGCGGTTATCGAGGACGCTCTCAGTATATATATTCCTTTGCCTTTCCATATCTAGAACTTCTTACTCATTTTCTCGAATCCTCTAGTTTTCGTGGTTTTCCCACATCTGTTCTTTGGTACTTGCTTCCATCTTCTTCTTTCATTCTAATGGCACCTAGAAAAGAGAACATTCTCCGAAGGGACCAAGTGAGCTCCTCCCACTACCAAAAGATACTGGAGGAGGAATGGGGGGAGATAGTCCCCATTGGAAAAACATCTGAGTTTTTGGCCTTCGGCCATAACTTGAAAGGCAGCACCCAATTCATGCCGAGGCTCACGAGAGGGTTTATTCCAGCGACCCCAAAGCTGCTCTGCCTAAAGACAATCGGCATTACATTATTTTCTACCACCAGCTGGAAGCCGGTCTTCTTTTTCCCCCTACGAAGTTCAAAGTTGAGTGCTTCAACTACTTCGGAGTGAATCCAATGATGCTGACCCCGAACTCCATAAGAGACATGCACGTCTTTGAGGTTCTGTGCTTTGCTCATGACATTCGTCCTTCTGCTCGCCTGTTTCAATGCTTTTACAGGATCCAAAGCGCACAGAGGTCACCGGGGGTTTATATGACTTCTTCTAGGCCTCGTCGGAGCCTTTTCTTTGGGAAAGAGAACAAGGTGAAGGACTGGAGGGGCAAGTTCGGGTTGATAGAGGTCACTGACGGCCTCGGCGATAAATCCCCTGGATTTGGTTTCCCTGGCCATTTCCTGCGTCCTACCAAAGGCCTTACTGAATGGCCTGAGAGGCTATCCGCTGAGGAGAAGGCAAATCTCATGACTTTGGTCCATTAGGCTTATATTTATAACTCTGAAAAGATGATGGCCTCCTTCTACGCGGAGGACGAGCATTGCCTTCCGACTCCTAAACTTTTGCTAAAAGATATAAGAGGTAACTCTGCTCCTCATTTGTTATAGGTTTAATTGATGGTGGAGTATTGATCTTGTTGTTGCTGTGCTTATTGTTTCGATTGCAGTGAAGGCCAAGGATCCTGGACATTACCAGGATATAATGAAGGAGACAGAAGGGGTTTCTCTAAGACCCTTCAGCGAAGATGCTGAGCTTCCCATCCTCGACCTTAAGACGGGGAAGTTCCATTTGCGCTCCTCCTCAATCCTTCAGTCTTCATTGGCGAAGCCTCGTAAGGATAAGCCGACGAAGCCTGTCTCCACCAGACCCGGTTCGGCTGTTGGATCAGAAGGGGCCTAGGTGAGTGTGGCCAGTGCGAAGTCCATTCGAATAATTCAAAGGCGACTCATTAAGGCTTCTGATCGCTCTGTTCCTGTTGTGCAGAGAGGTACTCCTCCGCTTCGAGCTGCACCAATTGTTGCAAGGCCTGCTCCTCAGAGGGGTATCTCAATCTCTGGGCTTTCTGAGGCTTCCATTCCTCCGCCTCCGCCTCCTTCAGCAGGTGATAAGGGGAAAGGAGCGTCCGCACCTCATCCGCCCAAGCTAAAAGTAAAAGGGCCCCCCGTCCCCAATGTTCTTGATATAATTGCTCACTCTTCTTGGGGGGCGGAGCAACTGGCGGACTTGGAGAAGGTTCTGACAGACGTTCCTGATGCCAAATTTGAGGCCCGTCTGAAGAACTTGGTGGATGACTTGAGTGCCCCTTGGGCTGAAGTTGGGGCAGGTAACTTTTCTTCTCTCCCATCACCTTCATCATATAAAAACCCTCGTGTTATCTGAGGGACATATCTGAGATGGTCCAAGGAGGTCGTACCTGGGAGATCTCCTAGTGCCGAGGAGGTCGAAGCCTGGGAGAAGTATATTGAGGAGCAATGGATTTCATATCCTAACTTTGCGACCCTCAGGAGGCTTTATCCTTCCCTAGTTAATACTGTAGCCGAAGGGGAGGCCTTCGTTTCAAGAAACAGAGGCAACTTCTTGCCTTCTTATTATCATTTACTTCTTATTGTGCCTTTATTTGCTGATTTGAATGTGTGAATATTTTTGCTGTTGTACCTTGTAGTTTTTATGAGCGAAGTGGACGCTCTTATTCAGGAGCCTTTCCTGGAGGCTTCTTTGGCACCTGTCATGGGTCCCTCCGGAGCCAGCGAACCATTTCCTTCAGCTGCTGTTTCGCTGGCAGCTGATTAGGGGGCTGCTGTTGCTGCGATCGAAGAAATATTTCCTTCAGCTGTTGCTTCGTCTAGGGTCATACCAGGGGCCGTTGTTACGGTCGAAGGTGTCTCTTCTCTTCGTCCCCCTAAGAAGAAATTGATAGTGGGGGAGTTTCTTCGCCGTAAGAGGCCACTGGCGGTAACTTCAACCACCCCCGTTCCGGGGGCTCGCTCTGCTTCAGAGACCCCCTCACCTGGGGAGAATGTAGGAGTGTCAGCCCCTCCACAGGGGACAACAAAGGAGGCTTCTCCGCCAAGTAAGAGGTCGTGAGTCGGAGAGCCAGCGGAGATTGTAGTAGTGGATTCACCTCCGCTCGGAGAAGTCGAGGCATCTGTTGGTCCTCCTTCTTTCATTGCTCCCACTGTCGCAGTCTTGGCCCCCGTGCCCTTTCTGTGTCCGGCCCCTAGGCCTCTTTTTTGGTCTATGGAGGATACTCTTGCCAGGCAAGAGACTCTGCTAGAGAAGGTAAATTCATTCTTCACTTGAGTTGTGACCGTTTACCACATTGCATAATTATTGTTGTTTGTTGCAGGCGCTTCTGGATTCTAAAATTTTGAGGACTGATTTTGGTCTTCTGAGGGATCATTATGAAGACGCCCAGCAAGTGGCGGAGGACAGATTGGGATTATGTTCCAGATTGGAGGAAGAACTGGCCTCTGCGAAGGTGAAGACTGAGGAGGCCATGGAATAATCCAGGGCCCATGAAGAGGCTTGTTCGAAGGCCGAAAGAGAGGTTAGCGCTTTAACTGTGGCAGTGGCAGCTAAGGACAAAGCCATTGCCGATCTCAGCGTGCAACTGGACAAGCTAAAAAGTGCTAATGAAGAGCTTGCCCAAGAGGCTGAAGAGATTCCTAGCCTTCAAGATCTCCTGAAGAAGACTCAACAGGAACTTCGAGTCTCAGAATTTGGATACGCACAAGCCACTACTCAGGCTCAAGTTGCGCTTGAGAAGGCTAACAAGGCCGAAGAAGGTCGGCGAAGGGCTGTGAGGGACTTCATGCAGTCTAAGAGCTTTGATGACATCATCACATACCACACCTATAAGGTAATAGCTGAGTATTATAACAATGCTCTCCGTGATGCAGCGGAGCATTTTCCTGATGTGCTGCAAGTGGTATCTGAATTGGATGCTGCTGAAGAGCCTCCGGTGCCAGACCTTTCAGAGTTCTAAGATCCCGTTCCTGAGGGAGATGAAGGCCTGTTATGACTTGAAGACTTCCCGGCTTGAGATAAGGATAGACCCGCTTCGTCTCTCATTCCCAAAGTTTCTAGCGGGGGCGAAGGGGACGCAGACGAAGGACTTCCTACTGGGACGGATCTTGCACAAGCCGAACCTTTGTCTATCATTCGGCCAGATCCTTTGAATGACCAGCCTCTGCCATCTTCTATAACAGTGGTTCCTCTAGGCAATCCTCCGCCTTAGATATTTTCTACATTCTTTTGTATTTTATTCTTTTGTATTTCATTCTTTTGTATTCTATTCTTTTGTAAATAAATGTAATACATTTACTTCAACGAATAATACAGTTATTATGCTTCTGCTTTGTGTATGCTTTACTTGTATGGGGATCGCATTCACGCTGTAATCCAACAAGCATTTGTGCAACGCCTTAGCGAAGTTGTCATTCCAATAGGAGTTCGAGCACTTTCGCCTTCTTCTCCCATTAGATCTTCTTAGCTTTATACCTAGATTTACTAGGACTTAGGCTCTCCCTTAGGAAAGTTCTCCCTGCTCTTGGCGAGGCTTCGTGCCTAGATTTACTAGGGCTTAGGCTTTCCCTTAGGAAAGTTCTTCCCCACTCTTGGCGAGGCTTCGTGCCTAGATTTACTAGGGCTTAGGCTTTCCCTTAGGAAAGTTCTTCCCGCTCTTGGCGAGGCTTCGTGCCTAGATTTACTAGGGCTTAGGCTTTCCCTTAGGAAAGTTCTTCCCGCTCTTGGCGAGGCTTCGTGCCTAGATTTACTAGGGCTTAGGCTTTCCCTTAGGAAAGTTCTTCCCCACTCTTGGCGAGGCTTCGTTAGTGCGAATGGAGACAATTTGAGGCAAACGATGTTTCTGTTATTATTATTGGTAATACATCTTGAGGTGTTGGATGTTCCATGTATGAGGAATTTCCACACCCTCTAGGGTTACAAGTTTGTAAGTGCTAGGACTTAGGACTCTTTTTACTCAGAAAGGTCCTTCCCATGTGGGTGCAAGCTTACCTGTGCCTTCACGTTTTCCTGTAGCCTCTAAGAATCTCATTACTAGATCCCCTTCGCCAAACACTATGTGCTTTACTTTCTTGTTGAAATGATTAGCAGCCCGTTGCTTGTAATTAGCCATTTGAATGCTGGCCAATTCTCTGAGTTCTTCTAAGAGATCTAGATCGATCCTTCTGGCTTGATCATTGTGTCTTTCTTCGCAATAATTGATCCTTCCACTGGAGAGGCCTATATCCATGGGAATTACCGCCTCTGTGCCATAGGTCAGGCTGAATGGAGTCTCTCCTGTGGGTTGCCTGGGGGTAGTTCTATATGCCCATAGGACATGGTGTAGTTCGTCTGCCCAGCTTCGACCATATCCTTCCAATCTCCGCTTCAAGCCTTGTAGAATAGTCCAATTTGTTACCTCCGTCTAGCCATTTGTTTGAGGATGGGCTACTGATGAGAAATGTTGTTTGATCTGAAGCCTTGAACAAAAGAACCTGACTTTAGCATTATCGAACTGTTTGCCATTGTCGCTAATGAGCTGATAGGGAATGCTGAATCTGCACACTATGTTCCGCTATAAGAAGTTGATCACCCTTTCTGCAGTGATAGTGGCTAAAGGTTCGGCTTCTACCCATTTGGTAAAGTACTCCACTGCTACTAGGAGAAACTTTCTCTGACCTGATGCTGCAGGGAAGGGTCCGACTATGTCTACCCCCCACTTAGCGAAGGGCCATGCACTGGAAATGGGGACTTGCTCTGCTGCTGGGACATGTTTTCCACTGTCAAATTTTTGGCAGGAGGGGCACTTTTTAACAAATGCCACAACTTCGTCTTGCATCCTCGGCTAGTAGTATCCTTGCCTAATTGCCTTAGCTGCCAATGCCTTTCCGCCTATGTGCATTCCGCAGGATCCTTCGTGTATCTCCCGAAGGATGTATTCGACTTCATTGGGCCTTACGCATCTCAACCAGGGTAATGAGTAAGCTCTTTTGTATAAGGTTCCGTTGTCCAAGGAGAAATGAGCACTTCTTCGCTTGACCTTTTTGGTTTCTTGTGCATCCTCAGGCAGTTCTCCCTTTTCCAAATAAGACTTGATGGGGTCTATCTAGCACGGTTCTTCTTCAACCTCCATAACTTCATCTCCTTCGGTGATGCTGGAGGAGGCTAAGGTGCCCAAATAAATTTTCTAAGGAAGTTCGACTGGACGAGAGGCAGCCAATTTGCTGAGGCTATCTGCTTTACAATTCCTTTCTCTGGGGATCTTTTGAAAGAACAGCTTGACTCCTCTGTCCTTCATTCTCTAAACTATCTCTTTCATTTTTTTGCAAATACCTGGCCATGGTCGGCTCCTTTGCCTCAAATTCTCCTTCTATCTGTCCGATCACCAATTGGGAATCACTATACACCGTGAGTTGCTCTATGCGAAGGCAATCAGCGAAGAGCAGTCCCTGGATCACTGCTTTATATTTTGTCGTGTTATTGGTGGCTTCAAAATTTAGTCCCAAAGCATACTCCAGTGAAAATCCTTGAGCACTTCTAAGTATGATGCCCACACCATTTCCTTCTTTGCTGCTAGCACCATCTACAAAGAGTTTCCACTGAAGATCCGGTAGCGTTATCGATGAGTGTCTTTCCCCAGGGGTTCGGTCTCCTCCCCCATCTTTGGTGTTAAAGGAGCATTCAGAAATAAAGTCCGCCACTACTTGAGCTTTAATTGCTGACCTGACCCTATATTTGCAAACCGTGCTGACCTAACTCCATAGACCAACATAACATTCTTCTCGAAGTCTCTGGTTTATGAAGTACCTTTTGTAAGGGCTGATATGTTACAACTACTCCTTGGTGTGATTGTAAGTATATTTTATACTTTCGGCAGGAGAGCACTAAAGCATAGGCCAGCTTTTCTATCGGGGAGTAATTCAACTCCACCTCCTGTAGGACTTTGCTGAAGTAATAAATGGGCTTCTAGACCCTTCCTTCCTCCCTGATCAGCACTGAACTGATTGCTTGGTCTGAAGCGGACAAGTAGATTAATACTTCTTCACCCGGTAAAGGCCTGCTCAGAATGTGCTCCGAGATTAGAAAGGCTTTTAGCTCTTCAAATGTCATCTGGCACTCCTCCGTCCAGTTGAACGTTTCTGACTTTCTTAACTTCTTAAAGAAAGGGAGATACCTCTCAGCAGATTTAGACATGAATCTATTCAATGCGGCGATTCGCCCCGTCAGCCTCTGAACATCTTTCACGCTCTTCGGAGGTTCCATGTCTAAGATGGCCTTCACCTTATCAAGATTGGGCTCAATTCCCCTCTCGCTCACCATGCAGCCTAAGAACTTGCCTCCTTGGATGAAAAATTCACACTTCTCCGGGTTAAGCTTCATCCCATATTCTTCCATTACTACCAACACTTCGGCCAAGTCACGGACATGGTCCTCGAAGCTTCTGCTTTTCACAATCATGTCGTCATGTATACTTCCAAGTTTCTGCCTAATTGATCTTTGAACATTCTGTTGACTAGGCGTTGATACGTGGCTCCGGCATTTTTCAAGCCGAAAGGCATCGACACATAACAATATGTACCCTTCTATGTTATGAATGAGGTTTTTTCCTCATCCTCTGGGTGCATTTTGATATGATGATATCCTTGCTTAGCGTCTAAAGACGATAAAAATCCATACCCAGTCGTCAAATCTACCAGTTTATCAATCATGGGCAATGGAAAAGAGTCTTTTGGGCAAGCTTTGTTCAAATCTGTAAAGTCTATGCACATCCGAAAAGTCCCATTCGCCTTCTTGACTAGCACCATGTTCGCTAGCCATTCCGGATATTGCACTTCCCTGATAAATTTTGCCTCAAGGAGCTTGTCTATTTCCCGATCAATGATCGCTTGCCGCTCCAATCTGAAACATCTCTTTTTCTGCTTGACTGGTCTACAGGTGGGATCTACATTCAATTGGTGTATTATCACTTCAGGTTTTACCCCTTCCATTTCTGCCGAAGACCAGGCAAAACTGTGGATGTGCTCCTTCAGGAACTGGTGAGTGAACAACTTCTGCTCACTTTCTAACGAAGAATTGACCATCAGGAACTTCTTGGGCTCTCTTCCAACCATTACCCTTTCCAGCTTATCTACAGGCTCGGTTCTTTTCTCGGGAGCAACAATTTCGACTGCAGCTACCTCCTCAGCAGCGACTTCGCTCTTTCTTATCTTTTTATTTCTCTTCCTTTCTATCCCTTCATCCTGACTGCCATAGACGTGAAACACTTCGCCATTAGGCTTTGGGATCATCATTCTCAAGTGTCTGATATTTGTTGAAGCGTCCAGGTCATATAGCAGTGGCCTACCCATCAAGACGTTATATGCCAAATGTGTCCTGACGATAACAAATGTGGCCATGGTAGTTACATTTTCGAGGGCGGTGCCAACTGTGAAGGGCAGTTTTGCCACTCCAATTGATGGGACCTTCGTTCTATCCAAAGTGCGAACTGGGTTTCCCACTTCTTCCAGATCTTCTTCCTTGAGACCCATCTTCAAATATGCTTCCTTCGTCAGCAGGTTGACCGAACTTCCTTCATCTACCAGGATTCTTTTGACTACATAATTGGATATAATCACTTGGATCACCAATAGATCAGCGTGAGGGGTGCGAAGAGTACTTCCATCTGGCCTCTCTAGTCGATTTCCCCCTCCTTCGCAGTAAATGTATTCGGGCCTTTCGCTCTGCCTATCTAAGGCCTTCGTACGATTTCTGCTTTCGTGAGCTTCGCCTGGCCCTCCGGTGATACAATGAATGGTCCCTGCCGAACCGTCATTTACTCTTCCCGGGTGTCTTTCTTTATCTTCGCTAGGGCCAGCTCTGCCTGATTCTTCTCTTTTTACAAATTTCCTCAAGTAACCCTGTTTGATCAACCTTTCAATCTCCTCCATCAACTGCCTACAATCATTGGTGTTGTGACCATGAGTATCATGAAAGAGGCAGTATTTGTTCTGATCTCTTTTCTCTGGAGGAGCAACCATCGGTTTGGGGCGAGCCCATATATTTTGATCTTTGAAAGTTGCAAAGACTTCGGCTGGACTGGCATTGAGAGGGGTGAATTTGCTGGGGTCGAAACTAGATCGTGATTGAGTATTTCTTCCCCTCCTTCGCCCGCCGATCAGCCTCTTGTCTTGCTTTTCTTCTACCTTCTTCTCTCGCTTTGCCTTCGGCTCTTCTCTAAGAATGGTCTCCATTCCTCTCCGCTTTGCCATCTGGTTAAAGGCCAGAGCGTCATCTTACCGTACATACTTTTGGGCCAGTGCCATTGCATCCTCTAGGGTACGGGGAGCATGACGGCAAAGGGCTTTGAGAAAATCCGTGTGAGAGGTTCCATTCTGCAGCGCTTCCACTGCTCGAGCTTGGTCCAAGTGCGTGACTTTCAACGCTTCTCGATTAAATCAAGCCATGTAATCCCTTAAGGATTCATTTTCCCTTTGCACCACCATTTCCAAATACTGAGTCTTTCGTTCCACCAGGATGCTAGAAGCGAATCGGTGCATAAAGGATCTGGCTAGCTCCATGAAAGAACGGATACTCCCCTCTTCTAAGCTATCAAACCATCTCGTTGCAGCTCTTTCCAAGGATCCCCTGAATGCTCTGCATAGAGCCTCATCGTCCGTTGTCTGCAATTCTACTGTGTGATTGTAGTCCATGACGTGGACCCTGGGATCAGTTTTCCCATTGTACTTTTTCAACACCACCGATTTAAACTTGCTGGGCATAACGTATTCCGTGATGGATCTGGTAAAAGGAGACTTCAGGGTGAGCTTTAGGGTGGTATCCATGGTTTTCCTGTCATAACCTTGATTCATCTCTTCTAAAAACTTATTCACAGCATCTCTCACCTCCTCTTCCTTCTTTCTGCGGCCGTTGCCACTAACAGGTGACCTTCTGCTTCGAGCCCACGGGGGGTGACTAGCAACAGAATATTCCCCTCTATCCTGTTCTCTTCCTCTCGAGCTTTCTCTTTTCCCGTATTTTGGTTCTTTATACTCACACTTTCCTTTGTTCCTTCCTTCGCCCCGTTCCGTATTATTTGAATGAAAATTTTTTCCATGCAAGTACTTACGTTCACTATCTGGGAGTGAAGCTTGTGTACTCCCTTCTTCTTCGGTCGAACTCTCCTCTCCTCCACGATGCTCTTCCGTCCTTCCCTCCATATTTCCACCCAGGTGGACCAGTTGTTCTTTGTTAACCCCTGGGGCTCCTTGGGATTGCTTCTCATAATCCAGGGTTCGAGCAACATTCCTTCTCGGGGCAGCTTCTGGAACAGCGATGAGAGTCTATGCCGGAGGAGTCTGTTGCTGGGAGCTCCTTACAAAAGCAACTATAGTATTAATAAACTGCAATGCAGGAGCTAGGTCTGGATTTGGAAGGCTCATAGGGGTTTGGCTAGACCCAATTGTGTTTTGTTGAGAGATAAGGAGCTGGAGCGACGTGTTTAGGTCAATGGGAGTTGCTAGGGGAGGATCAGTAGGTGTTGGAAGGGAGTGTCTAGGATTTGAGGGAGTTGAAGATTCGGGATCATCGGGGTTCGTCATAATGGTGATCTTCCTTCACAGGCAAATGGAAGTGGAATGGAACGTCGGGAGAAAGATCAGCTCGCGATCCCCACATACGGCGCCAATTTGATCAGGCTTGATCAATATATAAAGGAATGGGCTGGATCTTCTCTTCTTGGGCCTGAGCCTAATACCTGGGAAGGAGAAGAAAAAGGATCAAGGAGGAGCCGGGCCTTTAGCCTGGCTAGAACCCTTCGACGATCAAGTCAGTCCTCTCTTCAGAGTATTTTGGTGATAGAAAGGGAGTGAGAGAGTGTAGAGTTCCAACTACCTGTGCTTAGACTTTCCTTTCCCTTTTATATGATTTCTGGGTTAGGTACGTCTGACACCTTTCTTTTGAGAAAGGACGTCCTCTGTCATTCGACCATGCTGGTTGGTGAGAGTTGGTAACAGGCGCATGTCCTCTGTCCCATCCCTAGGGATGTCTGGTAAAGGGGGTGTCAGGGCATGGTGCAGATTGTCTAAGAACTGGTCCTCCTGCTGGATGACTGGACATGTCATCAGAGGGCTTCGGCCCTTACTTGTTCAGCAAGTCATTCGGCGGACGAAGGAGGAGAGTGGCATTTAGTCCGAAAGCCTTTTGACTTAGGTCGTTCGAGGGTCCGGCCAATGGGCCTTTTTTCCTTTTATCATAGCCTCTGGAGGCCTCGTAATGGGCCTGGGCTACAGGAGGGTTCAAACCTCTCTTGAGAGTCACTTTTATCCTTCATCATTGAGAATAATAAATTTCATTAAGAGTGTAATCAATATCTTAAATAAAATAATTATATTAAATACTTAAAGATTTCAATATATTAAATAGAGTAATTATATTAAATGCTTAACAAATGCCCTTAGGCACTAGTTAATGTAACCCTTATTATAATATTTTATTTCAAAATTAATATTTTTAATACCTGAAGTTTATTAATAACTAATACTATACTTATAAACAATTTTGCTACACTTTCAATTGTTGAAATTTGATTTATATGACATTTTTATTGCCAAAATTTAAAAATATAATCTTCAAATTATTATACTATATAATATGTTATTCTCTTAAAAAATCTTATACTTTTCATTCAAATATTAGTTTAATAATTAAAAAAATATTAATTTTAAAATAACAAAAACTAAAATATTTATTATAATAAATATCAAAGATTGTTACATCCATTTATTCATAATAATTAAATAATATGTTACCTTAATTAAAATATAACAAAGATATGTGCCAATTCTTCCACATTCAATATTAAAGAAATAGTGAATGTAAAGTGGTGTACTCGTAATATATTGTGAGGATACAATAATGTACTCGTAGTATATTTAGAGTATTTATTAGATATATGTTTTTTTTTTTTTTTGCAAATATATGTTTTTTTTTTCAAATATAGTATTTTATAGTTTTATTATATTTTCCAAAACAAGTAAATATAAGAGTCTAGAAGTTAAAAAAATAGCTAGCAATTTATATTTATATTTATATTTTGAGTATATGTGAAGTATATAATACCAAAAATCAACATATAAACAGTCTACAATCAACCTAATCAACCACAATATCAACATCTTATTAATAAAATAATTCTCAAACTATTTTATTATCTCTCTCAAAATACAGGATGTTAGAAATACTAATACTAAAATACGTGAAAATCGACAATCAACTATAAAATATGAACAATCAACCTACAATTAACATGTATAAAAAAAATTAAATCACACTTTTTTTTTTAAAAGCTGTCGTCTCCTTGTTATAGTTTTTTAGTTTCGCCACTGGTTAGACTATGCATGGATGTGTGTGTATATATATTTCATACTTGATAGTCATAATATTTTGAGAACAATCTATAAAAGGATATGAATTTTGTACATTTTATTTTACAATACTCTCTCTATCCCATTTTATTTGAAATATTTTTCTTTTTGGAATATCCTAAAAAGTATATCTCATTTATATTTTTAACATTTGTTTGTATACTTTGTATGTGTTTTATCCTTAAATATTAATTCAACTTTCCTTATAAGATTTATGGAAAAATATAAAAATTATATTTAATAAATGATATAAAAGAAAAAAAATAGTATATTACTCTCTTCATTCTAAAAAAATTGTCTACTATTTCTTTTTAAAATGTTTTAAAATATTTGTCCACTATTCTTTTTTAAGATATCCTAAAATACTTGCATACTCTAAAAATAATTATAGATATTTATCTATTATATTCTTATTAATTGAAAGGTGTATATTGTCAAGCCCCGAACCCGAGGGCACGTGACCGGCACTAGGACACGGGAAATGCACGTGGCTACCAGTGCCTATAGTAAGCCTAACTGAATTACACAATGAAAATCCAAAATTGTAGAGGGCTATGGGCCCATACAAGTTAAGCAGATCCAAATGAATCTCAACATAAAATAAAATCTCGTTGGGCCAACAACTCGTATATTTCATTTATCTCATAAATGTAATAAATTACAAAAAGATTATGCTTAACAACAGTATCTCAACTCTGTAAATACATAACTGAATATTAAACAATGTACAGATACAAGGTATAACATTGCGAAGTTCTAAAGCTATAATTACAATTATACATATATTACATACATTTCTTAATACTCAATAATACAAACTACTGCCGAAGGAAAATTGGCAGTTTACTCAATTACAATTTATTCACAGGCTTATTCCCTGACCTGAAAATAACAAAGTAAACAGGAATGAGCGTCCGACTCAGTGAATGATACCAGCTAATATATTAAACTGGTGTTTTATGGATAGATTTCTAATGCTTATGCTATGCACTATGTCATAGAGATAGACAAATCATACAAACAAATAAGGATGGGATACGGTTCACAGTACCACACTAATACTCAATAAAGGGAGCCGATTCCCTCATACTGGCTCTCTAAATCCAATAATCCATCTCTTATGTCCAATGGGCCCGGCTAGCACTGGTCTATACTAGGTGGCCTTAACTCGACTGATAGTGGCCTTGGGATGAGCAGGCCCGGCCAGCATACACCAGTCATAGCTCATCTTTTCAATCCATCATAATCCCAATCATAACCATAATCATAGACAAATTCATAATCCTAGGTATTACTGTATCCTCCCGACCCCCATCCGACAATCAAAATCATAGTATAGCATAGAATCAAGAATATCGATTTATCATTCACAATCAAATATTACATGCATATATGCAATAGTAATGCATAATATGTGTATATATATATACACAGGAATGCAGATGTATATGAAAACATGATAACATATCAGGGAGTATCACTCACCTAACTGATGACTCGTCCGACTGGCTTTCCTAGGAAGTGCAGCCTTTGGAATCGGAAAGATTCCAGAATACCAATACCTCTCAACAAAGGATATCATCAGGATAAGAATAACTCACATAACTAGACACAACTTAAAAACTATTAAGATTCTGATCGAGATCTCGATAGAATCACACTGAACTCAACAACAGACTCGACAACTTATACCAACTATTCTAGAGTCTGCTAAACATAATATAACTTATTTAACTACTGAAATACAAGAGTTTTGGGTTAACCTTCACGAATTTTGATCATACGGATGTCGACAGTTGCGTCGGAACGACGAAACGGAGCTACTGGACTGCCCCACGCGCTGCCGCCATGCTCCGCCGCTGCTGGTGGCAAATCTGGGTGATCTCCATACCAGCAGGTTCACCTCGACGTTAGGAGTTGAGAAGTCACCTCCACTCGCCGTCACTCGCCCTCCAGCCGTCGAAAAATGCCTTAGAAGTTTCGGTTTATATTTTTCGATCTCCTCCTCCAGTGATCCTCAGGGGGCCTGGTTGGTACCAAAAGGAAGCCCTCATCCTCAAGAGTTGAACGACACCAAAATCGTTGAGTTCTGCCACCAAAATCGGTCGAAAAATCGAATTGAAGTCTCGATGGCTGGATTTCTTCTTCGCGCGAGTGCTTCGCCATTCGTCAGCCGATCAACGATCTGCCACCTCCCTTGAGGTCATTGGGCAGTGGGCTAGCCATTGGTGGTGGCGGTGCAGCCCACTGCCAGCCAGACGGCGTCCCCCCAGCCCGCAGCTCACTCGCTCCCCCGCTCCCTCTTCTTTGCTCTTCCTCATCTGTTTCTTCTTCTTTCTTGGCTGCCCTCTCAGCCAATCAGCTCTCTCCATTTCTTTTTCTTTTTCTTTTTTTTTCTTTTCTTAACACCAACTATACTAACATATAATTATATATATATATAACACTAACACACACACACACACACACACACACACACACACACACACACATATATATATATATATATATATATATAAATCCATAATAATAATACTAACAATAATAATAATACTAATAATAATAATAATAATAATAATAATAAACCACAATTTATATAATAATAATAATAAGAATAAGAATAATGTACATACTAATAATTCAATCAATAAACTTATTCACAATAATAATAATTATAATAAAATCCTGAATTTCTAGTAATATATATAATTAGCAATATAATTTAGATTAATCAAATATAATATTTACATTTAAATATCAAAATATAATTTATCCAATAACCACAATAATATCATAATAATATATATATATAATATTGTAATAAAATTATTATTAATAATACATATTCAAATGGTAAAAATATATATATATTTTAATAAAATATAACTTTAATATTTGCTTAAATAAATAAAATTATAAAATAATATCTTTCCATACAAAAATAAGATTTTAGAAAAATAATTAAAAATTCATAGTATTTTATATATTCTCCAAATTAATAATAAATGTAATAATAAATAAGTATATAAATAGAAAAATATAATAAAATTTATGAGCTGATAAAAAATTAATGATATTTTATTAAATTATGTGAAAAAAATACATAATATTTTTAAAAAAAAATATTTAATATATTTTTAAATTTTATAAAAATATATATTTCAAATAAAATGAGACGCATAATGTATTAATATAAAGTTTCAAGGTGCGTTGGACGTAGCTCGAATTTTATCCGAAATGAAAAAATCTCCAGCCACAAGATTTTTTCTCTCAAAATTTCGTATTTAGCTGATTATGGGATCATAGGCACACTTGCAATGGATCCAAAATGGCCCAATATCGACTTTTTAAGGGTCCCACTAATTGTGAAAGCAAAAAACTTCACCAATGCGCCGTCTTAAAATCTGTCTGCCCCTTCATTCCGTCCATTAGCAGAGTAATAGTATTTATATTTATTTACTAGTTAATTGTTTATGCTGTCTCCAAGGTACAACCCAATAAAGCACCACGACTCAAAAATATTCCACGCATGGCTACAACTACCATGACCGCTGACGATCTCCACTCCCTCCTTTCCGAGCAGCGCCGCGAGCTCATGGCGGCGCAATCCCTTGATTCCGACCTCGACTTGGCCTTCCGTCTCCAAATCCAAGAAGCCATTAACGCTTCCATCTCTAGTCTCTCTTCCTCTTCAACATCAGCACCACCACCAACGACACAATCCTCACCTCCCACCTTGATTGTCCCGGACAAAAACGATCCTGTAACTGCCTCTCTTCGTTCTCTTCAATCCGAAGAAATTTCCAAACTCGAACAAGAATTGAATGACCGGAAACAATCGGAACTTGAAATGTTCAGAATTAGAGAAGATCTCAACCGTCGAATTCATGATCATAAAGTCGCGCAAGAAATTTCGAAAATTCCTGATCATGAGTGGGATGAGTGGGGCGATAATTTTGAGAAACCATTCGGCGAAGGAAGTTCTAGAAGCGTTGAGATCAATGACAGTGTATTCAATTTGTATTTCAAGGGCTTGGTGAGCGAAGAGGATGTGAAGGGTGAGAAGGTAATTTTGGCTGGGATTGGAGTGGCAATCTGTGACCCAGTTGGTAATTTGGTTTTTGAGATGAGGAAGCCATTGATTGGGAATGGGATGAGCAGGCAGGCTGCTGAGGCTAAGGCTTTAATTGAAGGGCTTAATGCAGCTGTTGCCTTGGAGCTCAAGAGGATTGCTATTTTTTGTGATTATTATCCGCTTTATAAATTTGTAAGTTAATTTTAGTTATGCTTGTTGAATTTGATTGATTATGATGCTAATGCAATGACAATTTTGAACTGAATCTTATTGGCTTTTGGTAAAGCAAATCTGGGTTATTTGTTAAATGTTTAATTGTTTGTAGTTGAATGTGAATGAATTAAATACATGTTGATTGGTGTTACTGTTAAGGTGTTGCTATATGGCCCTTGTAAGGATTGGGAAGGGCCAATGAACTAAAAATCTGTAATTTCTGCACAGTTGAGGTGAATACAGAAGATAGTCAAACAAACAAACGCATTCATAAGTCAGTGCTGTAATTAACTTTGAATACGAAAAGTTATGTTCGAAACAGCACTTTATGATTATCACTTCAATGAACCATGCACTAATCATAGCTAAGAATGATCGATGTTTGTGATTTCTGCTTTGTTGGCGTGAATGCAGAAGAATTCGAAAAGTTGTGTTGGGAACAGCATTTTATGGTTATCATTTTAATGAAATTAGCCTCTTATCATTGGCTAGGACTTTGTTTCTAACTGAACTGTATGCTTCATTTTGATTATAAAAAAATTTTAAAAAGAATAATTTTGCTACTAGATGTCTACTTATCTCATATTGTTCTTTCTTCTTTCATAAAGATAAGAGATTAATAATGTGCTTGACCTTCCTGGTAATCCTTGGACCAAGGATTATGAGGTTAACCTATTCTATTATTCTCCCCTTTGTTTATTCACCTTTGAACTACAAAGAATTTTTGTGTTATTTTCCTTTCTTTCTTTTAGCATTAGAGACTTTTCTGGTTGCTTCAATTTGTGCATTCCTATTTCCTTGTAAATAATTCATTCTGAGCTCTTCGAGTGCATTCAGCTTTATTTTTCAATCTTTCAGTGCTCTGCATAGATGTTTTCAGTTTGTGTCGTGTAATGCAGGTTACTGGAAGATGGCCACCAAGGCAACGCAAGATTGCAACATTAGTCAATCAGGTGTCTCTTCTTCAAAGAAAATTTACATATTGCAATCCCATTCTTGTGGCACGTAATGATATCAAATATGCATTTAAACTTGCAAGAGATGCAATAGTTTCTCAGGCCACAACACCTGCAGGATCAAGCAGTGGCAAGACTATTCAGGAGACTTGTGTTATCTGTTTAGAAGATACTGATGTTGAATGCATATTTTCAGTTGATGGATGCAGGCATCGGTACTGCTTTTCTTGTATGAAACAGCATGTGGAGGTTAAGTTGCTTCATGGCATGGTACCAAAGTGTCCTCATGAAGGCTGTAAGTCGGAGCTTAGCATTGATAGCTGTGGGAAGTTCTTGACATCTAAATTAATTGAGACCATGAGGCAAAGAATAAAAGAAGCTTCAATTCCTGTTGAACAGAAAATTTATTGCCCATATCCCAAGTGCTCAGCACTAATGTCCAAAAATGAGGTTCCTGAATATGCCAAAAATGCAATTGTTGGTTCAGAACACAGTGGTGCTAGGAAATGCTTGAAGTGTCGTGGTGTTTTCTGCATTAATTGCAAGGTCCCTTGGCATAGTGGTATGACATGTAATGTTTACAAAAGGTCGAATCCTAACCCACCTGCAGAAGACGTGAAACTGAAGTCTCTTGCTACAAGGAATCAATGGCGCCAGTGTGTGAAATGCAACCATATGATTGAACTTGCTGAAGGTTGTTATCACATGACTTGCAGGTACTATATACTCATCTTCCTTCTAAATTGATCTTCCTTACCAATTATTGCTACCGAATAAAATATTTGCTGAAATAGAAAGGTCATGTAAAATCACCTGTGAGGGCAAGACAAGTGGCCCATGTGCATAAGATTAGAAAAGGGTTTTTGAGTTCCTATAGTAAAAGTGGCACGTGATTCTCATTGTTCAATACCAAAACTTAGAACAAAAAAAAAAAAAAAAAAAAAAAAACCGACCCAGTTAAGTCCAGGGCCAATGTTACTGAAGTATTATTGTGAAGTGATTGAATAAAAGACTTGTTTGCATTCTATTATAACTTAAAAAGTATTGTTTGACTTTTTCCTGGTACTAGAAAGGGGAAGAGCTTCAACAGTGAACTATCAACTATTAGGGTGTAAATGAGCCGAGCAGCTCGGTGTTCGGTTGATAACAGTTCGTTCACGTTCATATCGCTTTATAAATAAGTCAAGTTTGATCTTTATAAGTTCGTGAATAGCTCGATTATAAACTCGTGAACAAACTCGTAAAAAGTTCGATTAATAGGCTTGTAAATAGTTTTATTATTATTATTATATTATTATTATTATTAATTTAATAATTTTAGTACTTTAAAAAATATATTTTAACACTTTTATAAATTTTTTAATAATTCAAATTGACTAAAATATATAAATTATTGATTAACATAACTTAATATTTTTGTATTATATAAAATATATTTTTTTATTAATTAATATCTTTATAGTACATGTAATGCTTAATTTTATGATTGCATTTTTTCATTAATTGGATGTTTTTATTTTTATATATTATTTTAAAGTATTTTCATTATAATTATTTTTTTAGAAATAAATATTTAGGAAGTTTAGCATTTTGATGAATTATAAATAAGTTTCATAATGAGTCGAGCTCGATTATAATTTATTAATGAGCTCGGCTCAAGTTTTAAGTGAGTCAAAATTGAATATGATTTTTAAACTCGATTTAAAATTCGAGCTCGAGTTTGAAAAAAAAAAAAATATAAACCGGCTCGTTTACACCCCCTATCAACTATGTTTGATGATTTAGTTATTGTCGGTTCACTTTTCATTTTGGTGTATCAGAAAATTGTGGATTCATTTTGACATCAATAATAATCTCTCTGTCTTATGGTTGCAATGTTTTTGCAGATGTGGGTTTCAGTTTTGCTATGTTTGTGGAGCTGAGTGGAAAGACAAGAAGGCAACATGTACTTGTCCACTCTGGGATGAGGATAATATAATCCATGATGATGATGATGAAGAAGATGAAGACGACTTTGAACTTTTTTCTGACGAGTACAATGATTCTGAATCTGATTGGGATGAAGATGATTATTTTTAGAACATGTAAACTGCGCACCATCCTGTGCTTTGCCTTCTTTTATCCTTTTTTGAACATCATTTATATGTATAAATGTTGGTAAAGATGAAATTGTGTCTTAAACACTCAGCTGGGTTTTTTGCACGTAACTTTTATCTTTGTGAGTTTATTCTAATATTTTTTACATGATAATTTTGGTTAAATCTTAAAAAGCCATGAGTAAAATTGTTTTAAGAAAGCAGGCAATAAGATTTTATGACGATCATATAAATTTCAGCATTGCATATAAAGCAATAAATATTTAATATTAGTAAAACTTGTGATTATAAATTTGTAATTTCATGTGATAATTAATGTATAATTAAATTTGAATTAAAGTTGAGAATAATTATTTTTTGAAGGTCTTCCAGAATCTCTTTCTTCATTGAATTCATAGCCGCGGGGTGCTCAAAAACAATGTGGCTTCAAGTACTCTTAAGGTCTATTATAGCTTTCACCACAACTATTAGAATAAAGCTTTTTAGTTCTGTCAGGCCCAAATGCTTTACCTACTTTCTAAATCTTGTTTTACGTAAAACTCAGTAATTAATTTGTGATTTCGCCTTTGAAATGAGAGGTTATAGTACCTTTTCTCATTTGAAATAGAGTGAACAAAGATCGTTTGTGAACTTCTTATTTTAGACCAGAAAAATCATTTCAAATTCATCATACACAACTTCTTAATCCACCATGGTATGCATATTGTGGATTTGGAGGTTAAATAGTGCTTAATAGCTATCTGATAATTGAAAATTGTTTGGCAAGAGTGAGATTCAATGGAAGATAGAATGAAGAGTAAGAAAGGAGAAGAAAGTGGGAATATTTTTGGTCAGGTAGATCTTTGCCATTTTAAAATTCATCAATGAAAAACAAGATGCTGAAATGGAAAGAACAGGAAAGGATAATTTTGTCAATTTATAATTAAAAAGTTATTGCTCCGGATTTAACAAAATTTGCTCTGGTAATAACTTCACTTCATAACTAGAATGCTACCCACGCGATGCCGTGGGTTTAATATTAAATTATATCGGAACAAAGTTAATTAGTGTTATTGTACGATGTAACGCAGAAAAATTTGAAAAAGAAAATTAGCAATTTATTTATAAATACATATATGTATATATAAAATGAAAAAAAAAAAAAAAAGATAATGGTGTTAAGTTACCTCAAACTCAATGACAGTCCCTAAATGAAAAATTAGAATGTTAATGATTGGGATGCTGGTGCTTCCTGTGGGAGGAGCTGAAAATGACTATAAATGGAGAATCTTGAGAAGATTATGTTGCAATTAAATGCATCATCTAGTTGGGAGTGTAGAGGAATCAAAAAGGCCAGAAAGTATATCTACATATATCCAAAAAGACTTTCAAATGTCAGTGATATATAAAATAGCATAATAAGTGATATATAAAATAGTATATCTACATTTTTTAGAGCATGCAAAGACAAATACATTGAGAAGGCTATATTCACCCTATATAATTACACAACTATAAGTGAAAACATATGTCTTGTTACCAAAAACACTTATACAATCAATCCAAAAGCAGGCTGCAAAACAAAACAACAAAAACCTTAATCATTTGTTAAGCAAATTATAAAATGGTGATATGAAATCTTCTTGAATTGCATTCCTATCAATTTACTGTGTAACTATTACTTAAGATTTTATTAATACATCTAAACCCTATAGCTTTACTTTGAAATAGAAGCATTACTATTAAATATTAACCAATGAGGGCCTTAATGTTTTTCACACAATATAGCAAACCCATATATAGGTAGAATTAGTGATTGAATTCTATTATAAATTTCTGTACATAAATAAAAATTGAAAAATTGAATTCTAAACTTCTTTGAATATATTTTTCCTGAGTTGCCTCTGAAAAGTGAAATCCTAATACATCACTATTTAAACCAAAAAACACAATTTAATGGGTAAAAATTACAATTGCCTAGAAATAAACATATCTATATCAGAAATTAAAGCAGATTGGATAAATACTTGGTGCCAGAGATTTTCTTTAATGGGTATGGGTTGCAATAGAGATCTCTGGTGCCATTGATAGTTTCTCCGCTTCGACAAATGAATTTGAAACTGGAAGAGAATTGTTTAAACCCAACAAACTCAAAACCCATCATATGTTGTTATAATTTAAATCAAATTGAAAATAAAGATTTGATCTTTGGGATTTTATTAGGTTGTAACTTGGTAAAGCTAGCTGGGCATAAAAATATCTCACAATGAGTAATCAACCAAGACTAAAATCATTCTAATCTACTGGCTGAATCGTGAAGAAAGCTTCCTGTTTTCCTAGTGTCACTAACTTCTCTCTCTCTTTCCCTTTCACTTCGCATATGTTTCCTCTCTCTCCTCGTTTCCTATAATAGTTGGCAAGAAATAGGTAAAGAGTGAGAAAGATAGACAGACAGAACCCACTAGGCAAAAAAAAAAAAATGAAAAAAATCAAAATGCAAATTTATTTCAGAATAACTCAAAATTAAAACATAAAATTCTGAAATTTAAAGCACAAAAGAAAAGGAGAAATGAGTATACATGAAAGTAGCCCACCCAACACCGTTGACTTCTATTGAAGGACAAGAAGGCAACAGTGTATAGGGAGAGGAAGAGAGAGACAAATAGACAAAACATACAAAGACAAAAAAAAAAAATTTAATGAAAAATAAAAAATGCAAAATTACAATATTCTCTAACACAGACCTATCCTTGGATTTTCTTATTTGAATAAAAAAAAATGAATCTTTTATTGTCTATTCAAACAAATTAATTTCCATTCTTGACAGTAGCCTTAAGAAGAGAGAAGTAAGCGGAGCAGAATGAAGACAGGAAGGGATGAATTTAAGGTTTAAAGACAGCATTATATATGCATGTCAAAATGACAATCTTGCCATTTGTTGCTTATTTTCCAAACACATCAAACGATGTCATTTTCCTTAGGATGAAGAAAATTTAGAGACAAATGAGTAAATCAATAGGCCAATGAGTGCCATTTTCTTCACTAAACCATAAAACAATGCCGTTTTTCATCAAAGTTAAGGGGAATCAGGGCAAAAGAGTCAATCACCAGGTCCAAATTGAATCAAAATTCAATCTTAATTTGTACTATAGAAAGCCTGGAAGGGTTTTATATATATTAATAGATTTTATCAAACACTTAATAATAATCAGTATCAGCTAATAAGTACAAGTTATCAACTAACAATTATTAACAACAACTAATAGCTAAATTAAATCACTTAAGTCCTAAATATTAGGGATAATATTCAAATATACCCCTGTAATTTAGATAAAAGTGCATATCGGCACTTAATATTTTTCAAAGAGCATATTTAACCCCCATGTTTTTAAAACCCCTCAATTTGCCCCTTCACTTAACGTCCCTTCTGTTTAAGTCAAACATCTCATTTGTGGGCCCTAATTTCAGTCCAGCGTGGACAAAAATATTGATAAAATAAAATTAAAATATTAACACCCTTTATTATTGTTGAAATAGATTTCTTATATTTATAATTTCTCTCTTTCTCTCTCTCTCACGTTTTTTCAAGGTCTCTATTTCTTCCCCAAAGTTTTTCCCAAATCTAAAACCCTAAGCCCACTTTACCCTCTCCATCATCTTAAGCCCAAACAGACAAAGGTGAAAATAATAAATTAATGGCATCTTCCTCATCAACTTCATCTGCACAAAGCCATTTTAGCGAAAGAGTTGTATAATATGATTATAAAGGACAACCAAAATACTGTAAATTTTCAATAATGGGAAGACGACTGAAAGCCCTTAGAAAGACATCATGGAGCGATGATAATCCAGGATGAAAGTATTATGGATGTTGATTTTGGAATGTAAGTGGGAATTTAATTTTTTTTATTTCACTTAGATTTCATTGTTTTGAATTATTTGAGTTTGATTTAGTTAATTTTATTTTATTGCTAGCCCAATCCTACAAAGAACCTATCTTGTGGCTACTTTGAATGGTTTGATGTTCCTATGAATGAAAGGGCGATAAAGCTATTGAATAAAATGAAAAAGGAGAATTGTGAGACCTCATCCGAGCACCGGTCCGATTTGTTAAAAGAAATCGAAATGCTCATTTGAGAAAGAACTCACGGGGAAGACCTCAGGCTTATCTTTGATAGATTTGAAAATTGTTTTAGAGTTGCCATCTTAATTTATTTTTATTTGGAAAAATACAAGAAAAAAACCCATTTGACTCCAATTATTACCCAAAGGAAAAAAGATCACTAGTTTCAAAAACAAAGATGATTTGAAGACTAGGTTTTCAGTTTAATAAAATATGTTTGGCCAAATAATATAAAACTAACTTAAAATATATTTCATGAACAATTTAAAAGTGCTTGAATAATTTATAGTATGCATGATCATTCAATCCATACATTCAACACTAAAATAAATACAAGTAAGGTTTAAAAGAAAGTCAAACATTACGATAAAAAATCCCAAACTTAGGGGATACCTTCTATAGCCCTTATGGATTCTAGGGAGGTCACACATTCTCCAAACTAAACTTAATAACAAAGTAAAAAAGAAAATAAAATAAAAGCAAGTGAAGAAGGTGATAGGATAGAGAGTTGGTTAGTTTAGATTCGATACTTGAACCAAGCATGGTCGCATCTTCCTTTGAATAGGAATCAGAAGCCACACAATTCTCCCTTCTAGCGAAAAGGTTAATTTAGCTTGGCCACTTTATCATGTTTTCATTGATTGATTAAAAGAGGGTTGAGTTAATTAATTAACTTAATTGACTATCGAGTCGATTAGCTAGCAACTTAGATGAATCACTTTAATTAACTAACTAAAAGAGGCAATAAAATTTAGATAAAAGAAAATCAAAAGAAAAGAAGCTTACCTCTGATGGCTGACAGCGACTAGTCTTAGACGACGAGGCAGCTGACCTCTGATGGTTAGCAGCAGCTAGCCTCAGATGGCGGGGGGCAGCTTGCCTTGAAATGGTGGGCTACAACTAACCTTAGATGGTAGACACATGCCTCGGATGGCAGACACAAGCCTCAAACGGTGGACACGAGCCTTGAACAATAGACTTGCCTTAAATAGACAGGAGGAAAGTTTTTAACTAGTCAAGTAGGAATCAAGAAGAAATCTCCCAACATGAGCCTTAAACAATAGACTTACCTCGAACGGGCAAGCAGAAAGCCTTTAACTAGTTGAGTAGGAATCAAAGAGAAATCTCCCAACTTGCTTTGTGAAATAAGGAGTAAATGCAAAGCAATTTGCTTGAAGTTAATGCTTTTCAAGCTCTAAAAGTTGGTGATTTGAAGTGTGGAGAGGCCATTTATATATAGAGAGAATATGGGAGGAGGAAAACAACAAAATTTCGATGTGGGATAGCAAAAATAGGAGAATTCACTAGAGTTGTCGCAAATTGCTTTGTGGTATTACAGTTCTGCATAGGGCTTTGCAGCAGTACCGCGGAGCTTTACTACAATTGGACCATTTTCGCTTGTTCTTGCTAGTTTTTCATCTATTTTTCATGATTCTGTGAGACCTCGCCCGAGCACTAACCTGATCCGCTAGTGGGAACTGAGATGCTTATTCGGGTTTAGACTCACGATGGAACTCTCGGGTTCAGATTTGATTGATTTTGAAAATGATTTTGGGAGTCGCCACCCTAATTTATTTTAAATGTAAAAATTAAAGAAAAACTCAGTTGACTCCAATTTATTAATTTTGCAATTAATTTACCCAAGGATAAAAATCACTCATCTCAAACCAGATTGAGTTCGGGGACTAGCCTTTTGATTTTAAATAATCTAAATTTGGCTCTTAAGTTTAATTTGACTTGAAAATTGATTTCGTGAATGACATTAATAATTACAAATAAAATGCATGAATATGACATGAGTACAAGGTGAAAATTAAAATAAAATATTCACAAATTAAAAAGAAAAAAAGAGATTGATAGAGATTTGGATTTAACGTTTGGATTTAGAAACTAAACGTGCCTACGTACCCTATTGAATGGGATCAAAACCCACATAGTTTGTTTCACAATTAAGTGGAGGGGTTTAAAGGTTGATCAGATTGATTGATTTGATTTGAGTTTGAGAGAAAAAGGCTGATACCTTGACTTTTAGTAGGTGGAGAGTTTTACCGGACTAAAGTTCCATTTTATCAAGACTGGGTGATTGAATTGATTGGGAGATTAATTAATCAATTAAAAAGATTAATTAACTAATTAATATGATGAAAAGGATAGAAAGATTAATTAATTAAAAAGATTAATTAATTAATTTGGATGAAAAGTGGATTTAATTTTGAAAAAAAAGTGATTAATTAATTAAAAGGATTAATTAATTAATTTGGATGAAAGGTAGATTAAGAAAAATGATTAATTTGATTTTGGAAAAATGTGATTAATTAATTAATTAAAAAGATTAATTAATTAATTAATTTTAATTTTAAAAAAAGAGTTTTAGTTAATTAAAAAGATTAATTAACTTAGTTAGGGTGAGATAATTAATTAATTAAAAAGACTAATTAATTAATTAGAGAGTGGTTGGAGGGAGAAGAAGAGAGAAATTAGTAGATAGCCATCAATACTAATTCAAGAGATGTGTTGGAATGAAGGATGAAGGGGGTATTTATAGGAAAAGAGAGTGAGCGTTGTTTGGGAAGTGGAAAAGTGAAAAGACTAAAAGAGTAGGGCTAAAAAGGGCAAAAAAACAGGCTGGAGGGGATATTTTGAAAAATGTAGGCGTGGGCTGTGGGGCCCAAGCCGCCAGGGAGCCAGCGACGCCGTTTGCTGGTTGGGCGGCGCTCCACTCAGCCAGCAGGGGCAATGGCACCGCTCAGGCCGAAACCAGCGCTACCGGTGCCTTGATAGGCAAGCCAACTAAAATTTTGGTTTTTTGTTCGGCAAGATTTTTGGACTTCCATATCAGTTTTTGGAAGTTCTAGAGTTCAGAAAATTAATTGGTTGGTGTCAATAATTTGAAATTAATTTTAGAATATTTGAGCAGTCAGTTAGGAAAAAAATCCGGTCAGTTTTGGAAATATATTGTCTGATATAGAAGGTCCGATCAGGGTAGAAAAAGTACTAGCATTTGAAAAATTAAGTATTCTCCTACTAAAATGACTGCAAGTCCATTTTTAACTCCGAGGGCACTACCCTTGGCACTCCTGCCTACTAACCAACTAGCGGGACTACCGTGCTGGCTTTGCGTAGCGCATTAAACTTAACAGGTGTCAAACTGCAGCAAAATGATGAGTTGTAAAATTAAGAGTTCACAGATTCTAGTTGCGTTGTATTTGTTATTCAGTCCTGAATGATTTGAAGGGGGTTTCAAATGTCAAAAAAACATATTTTAATTCTTTATATTTTCTCATTTTAAGAGTTTTCAACTTCTGGAGGTTTGTTTATGAGCCTAAATCTTTTTAAGGTTCAAACACATATTAGATGATACATAATTAAGGGTTCACACCTGCCCCTTCATAAGAATAGTCTTTATCGAAAAGACGATTATGATAATAGAGAACATGAGGATGATAGATGGTAAAAGACACTAAATTAATGTCTAGGTCAGAGTTCAGACATTTGGGTGAAAAAGTGTGGTTGAATTTTAAGAAATATGCGCCCTGTATATTTGGGAGATTTGTCAGCTGATAGCATTTGGTTGTTATCCTTTCTGGTAAGAGCTAAAGCAATGTTTCTATCTAGTAGGAATGATAATCTTGTCTAGTAGGAAAGAAGAGTGATGATCCTGTCTAGTAGAATTAAAAAGATGACTATCCTATCTGGCAGGAATAAAAAGTAATGATCTTGTCTGGTAGGATTAAAAAGATGACCATCCTGTTTGGTAGGAATGGCAAAGATAACTAGTAGGAACAGTAAAAATAATAATCCTTTATGGTAGAAATGAAAAGTGATGATCTTGTCTAGTAGGATCAGAAAAATGACTATTCTATATGGTAGGAATGGTAAAGATAACTGTGCTGTTTAGTAGGAATAGTAAAGATAATTCTCCTGTCTAGTAGGAACAGTAAAAGTAATTGTCATTTCTGCTAGGAATGAAAAGTGGTGATCTTGTCTAGTAGGATAAAAAAATGATCATCCTGTATGGTAGGAATAGTAAAGATAACTGTCATGTTTGGTAGGAACAGTAAAAATAATGGTTCTTTCTGATAGGAATGAAAAGTGACGATCCTGTCTGGTAGGATAAGTCTTGTAGGAATGGAAAAGATAATTGTCCTATCTGGTAGGAATAATAAAGGTAATGGTCCTTTCTAATAGGAACGAAAAGTGATGATCCTCTCTGGTAGGATAAAAAAGATGATCATCCTATCTGATAGAAATGGTAAAAATAGTGATCTTGAGATTGATTTTTGAAAAGAGATTGATTCAAATTGATCGGTTGATGATCTATCTTACTTGGAGTGTTCGACAATTTGTCTTGATTCATGAGCCTATTTAATGCAAAAATGCTGGATAATTATGCAATGATCGGACACCTTGAACCTATAAAGGGTTAGCGTGATATAAAAATGTTTAATCTTAGGAGAAAGATGCCCCCATTTTAGAAAAGTGAATATTTGAAAGGGATGTGGTCTCACTTTAGAATGATAAAGGAAAGTGGTTTGGTCATTTAGTTTTTAGTTGATTGGCTAGCTTAGAGGTGAAAATGGGCATATTAGGTATGAGGCTAGTTAGTCAATGGCTATCAATTTGGCCTAGGAAGAAGTCATTTTGGGAGATCAAGCAAGGTGTGGTATTGGAAAAAGTCGAGCTACTCAGTTTAAAAGACTTAGATAGGTTTGACTTTGGAGAAGATTTGGTTTGAGGTTGGATTGGAGAGCTTGATTAGGAGGGTTAGGTCTTTAGATATGACTAGGTTGGAAGGTTTGAGAAAGGTCAGTTTGTGGGGCTTGTACCTGGAGAATTTCACATGGAAGGCTTAGTCAAGTTTGACACTTCGGCTCGGTCAAAATACAACCTTTGAGGAGTTCATTTTGCCGTACGCTTGATTAGGTTTAGGAGACTCAGTTAAGTTATGGCCTTTGGGGAGTTCAAATGGAAGGCTTAATCTGATTTTTTCTTAGGACTAGGTTGGGATGCTAGTCTTTGTAGGAGGTCATACTGGGAGGCTAAGTTTAGCTTAGAGAAAAGGTTAAGCTAGGAAACAAACTCGAGAAGGCTCGATCAGATTTGGCCTTAGAGGGGAATGGTCTTTATAAATGAAGGCTTTTTAGGAGTGGGTTTCATGGTAAAGGCTTTTTGGTTTGAGTTATATGGTGAAGGCTTTTTTATTCAGGTGTCATGGTGAAAACTTCTTGGTTTGGGCTTCATGGCCAAGGCTATTGGGCTTGGACTTCATGAAGAAGATTTTTGGGAGTGAGTTTCATAGTAAAGGCTTTTTTATTTAAGCTTCATGATGAAGGCTTTTGGGTTTGGGCATCATAATAAAGGTTTTTGAGAGTGGGCTCTATAGTGAAGGCTTTATGGCAAAGGCTTAAAGGTTTTTGGTTAAAAGGCTTTCATACTTTAAGGATAGTTTATCAGCTTGGGCTTTTCTACAAGGGTGCTTTGGACCTCTTTAGAAGATGGTTGCTTTATTTTAGGTGAGGTGCTATAAGTTTTAATTATAAGGATACTGCAAGATCATGAATAGGGGCTTGCCCTTTGTCATGGTTGCATCAAATTTTCTTGCCCATCATATGGTTGGTTGGCCTTGACTCAATTGGACTTTATAGGTGTTGTAATTTGCCAAGGAGGCTTGGTTTTTTCAAGGATGATGAGATTTTGCCAATGAGATATGGAATGACTTGATTTTGAGTTGTTTGAGCCCTTCTTAAGCTTTGTAAGATATGACTTAATTTTGATTATGCTAAAGAAAGCTAACTTTAAAGATGATGAGTCTTGAAAGACCTAGGATCTTTGGTTCTGCCATAGGATTGGCCTCTAAAAGATGATGAGACTTTGCCAAGAAAAAGATGGTATGAGGCTTCAGCTTGAAAGGATTGGATGGTACATTTTAAAGTTTGGGAATTCTTCAAAGGTGGGTTGGAAATTTTGAAAAGGTTAGGGAGGTTGTATGATTTTGATATTTGTAGTATGATTCACAGAAAAGCACAAGCCAATCTAATCTTGTCATTTTGAAATTGAAGAGACATTTACAGTGATACGTTATTGGCTTGAACATAGATGACAAACTAGCTGAAAGGAAATGCCCTAACGAGTGGCTGAAGGATTGATGAGGAAAGACAACTTAAGGATCATGCTGCCAATGAGAGATAGGAACATGATAGACTAGCAATATGAGAGATTATACCTAAGCTCTTTGAGCTAAGTGAATTAACAAAAGATGATGATGATTTAGAAAGATGTGCCCCCACTATGAGATAAAGGCATAGAAGACAATATCATTTTAGAAAATAAGCCTTTAATAAGGAAGGATAATTTTGGAATACATGAGATAAGATAGATTGATTGAAGACAACTTTGGATACAACGGAAGATGATTGGGATGAGCTTTCTCTCTCTCTCTCTCTCTCTCTCTCTCTTAGCTCTAACTTTTACCTAAGCTACCTTTTTGGGTTTTCAACTTAGCGAGATTGGATTAATAAAATTTGGGAGAAAATATTCTACCATGATTTGCTGCTTTTCTTCACTTTGAGGGCTCTATCCTTTGAATTTTGGATTTGACGAATTTGTTGCCCCTTATTGAGATATATCATTTGATTTTATACTTTAACTATTTGATGAGAGGTTTATTTCTTGACCTTCTTTGGTTAGGAGTTGGCAAAACAATTGTTAATGGCACCTCAACTTTAACATATACTAGCTGTGATGGATTTAATTGACTGTTCATTTCTCTTTTTCTCTCTTTTTTTTTTTTTTTTTAAAGCTCATCCATGTTTAAAACAAGAAAGATAAGTGCACAGATAATTAAAAAAAATGTGGATATTTTATTACAATGGAAAATTTTATTACTACATAACTAAAAATGGACAGACAGGATCGATAAAAAATACACAAAAAAGAAAATAAAATGATAGACCCAGAGTAGAATTTAGACTCAGACTTTTAAGATTTAAAGTCAAACTCAAACTTAGATTTGGAATTCAATCTTGGACAGGTAAGATTAGTTGAACTTAAACTCTTCCATGTCATGCCACTTGGGGATGAGGTAAGGTGGGTTTGGGTTCTTCATCACTGTTCAGATTGATGGTGAGGAATTCAGGTTGAAATGATGTACTTTGGATGCAATCTTCAACCTTTGATGCAGTTGTAACCAAAGCTTTGAAGGTGGGTATGCATTGGGTTAACAAGTGGACTTAGTAGGCTGGAAGTAGGTTTTTGACAAGGATATCCACTTGTTCTTGTTCTGTTGATCTGTTTACCATTTGAGTAGCTTTAGCCTTCCATCTTATAAGGAACATGGAGAAGGACTTCTTTGGAAGCTGCTTGGTAGTTTCCAAGTCACACCTAGTGACACTCATTTCATCATTATAGTGATATTGCTTGATAAAGACATGACAAATATCATCCCACATCCTTTTCTTGCTCTTATCTAATGAAAAGAACCATCTTCTAGTAGCACCGGTTAGTGATTGTTAGAATAATTGAGCAAGGAGCTCATCGCTAACTCTCAAAAGTTTCATTGTCCCTACATATATCTTCAAATGAGTCTTGGGGCAAGTGGTTCCATCAAATCTTTCCAGTTTAGGTATTTTGAATTTAAGAGGAAGTTGGGCATTAGGGAATAAGGTTAAACTATCCATATCAATTAGATAATTGTGGTGCTTTAGGGATTTGATGGTTCTTTCCATGGCTTCAAATTTCTCTATGAGCAATCTAGTGTTTGGATAAAAGAAAACTTCCCCATCTTGGTTTAAATATAAGTTGGTTTTGCTCAAATTTGGGCTAGGATTGGTTGACTTCAAGATAAGGGTTGGGTTAGGATGGTTAACGCTGGCTTGGTTAATCATAGCCCGAACTTTCTCAATGATGAATTGCTTTTGTTCCTCGAATTCTGCTTGTTGAGTAGCTAGGATATCTTGGAAATGCTCTTCTTACTTCTTAAGGAGTCTGGTCACAAGTGTGGTCAGAAAAACTATGTCAAGTGGATTGGCCATTGGTACCTTTAAACCAAAGCAATAAGATAATTGACGAGTATGGAACAGAAGAGGTGATGAAAGTATAGGCATATAGATCTTAAGAGAAAAGGCTCTCTTATTGTGTTATGGGCCAACCATTTTTTGGACTTAAGGTGAGATAGGGTAAATGTTTTGGGTTTAGGGTAGGATCAAAGATATTGGATTTAAGGTAGCGTGTTGGACCAAATTTATTAAGCTTAAGGGTAATAGGCAGGTTTTGAAGGTATTGGACCATGGGTGTTGGTCTTAAGGATAGTGAGATTGATTTTGGACAAGGGGTAGGATCAAGATAATGGTTTTGGTATAGAGGACATAAGTTGCCTATTTTTTTTTTTTAAATTTTTTGGGTATAAGGAAAGGGGTTGTGAGTTAAACTTATGATTAGGTAACAGGGTTTTTAGGAAAATTGGTCTATGGCATAAGGTCCAAAAATTTAAGGAGGTTTAGGTTTACATTTGAGGTGTGAAGTTCAAGTGTTTAGTATTTAGGGTAGGTTAGGGTGAGATGTTTAAGGTATGTGGTTCAGGTGACGACGTTTAAGATAACAACTAGGATGGCTAGGATTGAAGGTATTTAAGGTATGTGTTTAGGATTGAAGGTTAGAGTGATGGTTTTAGGTTTGTAAAGGAGAAGGTGATTAGGATAAAAGTAAGTGTGTTTAAGGTTTAGGGTGAAAGTGCTTAGGTTAAGGACTAGAGTAAAGGGATAATGGTGTTTAGGTCAAAGGTTCAAGGTGATGGTTTAAGGGTATATAGGTGAAAGCATTTATGGGGTAGGTGTTAGAATAGAGGTAAGAATGTTCGACCCTTTTTTGGTTCAAGATTTAACCTAGACTTGAGATGAATGCATGTTTTGCTATACAATATGAATGCATGATATGCATAGGAAAAATATTTCATAAGAATGCAAAGATGCAAAGTTTTAATTATGGTACATATAACCTAAGGCCAGGATCCAAGTTCATTATATGAAAGGGTAAAGATGGCTCCGTTTGGGTACCTGTCACACTAGAGTAGCAATATAGCTAACCATATATGAGTCAATGAGCCTCGAATGGGTCCAATAGTACGTGCATACTCATCACACCTTTAAAAGGATCAAAGGATTTGTCGAGGGGTGGATGATTTCACTATCGGCGAATAGACCCAAGGAGGGTTACTCACTCAATGTTACTCACTATTCATTGTTCTCCTAAAACTAGGTTGAACAACAAAGAGCCTATGCAAGTGATGCATACAAAGTCACAATCATATTAAATGGCCAAACTCTTTTTAAACCAATTACTAGTCCACTTATTTTTCCTTTTATTAAAAGAAAGTTAATCCCCAGTGGAGTTACCAGCTGTAAGGCCTCGCTCGAGCACCGGCTCAATCCGCTAAAGGGAATCGAAATGCTCATTTGGAAAAGAACTCATGAGGAAGCCATCGAGCTTATCTTTGATAGATTTGAAAATTGTTTTAGAGTCACCACCTTAATTTATTTTTATTTGGGAAAATATAATGGAAAAACCCATTTGACTCTAATTATTACACAAAGGAAAAAAGATCACTAGCCTTAAAACCAAAGAGGATTCGTAGACTAGGTTTTCAGTTTAATAAAATATGCTTTCCCCAAATAATATAAAAGTAACTTAGAATATATTTCATAAACAATTTAAAAGTGCATAAATAATTTATAATATACATGATCATTCAATCCATACATTCAACAATAAAAAAAAATACAAGTAAAGTTTAAAAGAAAGTTAAACATTATGATAACAAATCCCAAACTTAGAGGATACCTCCTCTAGTCCTTATGGGTTCTAGGAAGGTCACACATTTTCCAAACTAAATTTAATAACAAAATAAAAATAAAATAAAATAAAAGCAAGTGAAGAAGGTGATAGGGGAGACAGTTGGTTAGTTTAGATTTGATGCTTGAACCAAGCACGCCTGTATATCCCTTTGAATGGCAATCAGAACCCATGCAGTTATCTCTTCTTGTGAAAAGGTTAATTTAGCCTAGCCACTTTATCATATTTTAATTGATTGATTAAAAGAGGGTTGAGTTAATTAATTAACTTAATTGACTACCGAGTTGATTAGTTAACAACCTAGATGAATCACTTTA
Source organism: Reutealis trisperma (assembly GCA_947687605.1). Taxonomy (NCBI): domain Eukaryota; kingdom Viridiplantae; phylum Streptophyta; class Magnoliopsida; order Malpighiales; family Euphorbiaceae; genus Reutealis; species Reutealis trisperma. Next base: position 580,105 of record CANTUT010000112.1, read on the forward strand.
ATTAACTAACTAAAAGTGGCAAGGAAATTTAGACAAAAGAAAAGAAGCTTACTGTGAGGCCTCGCCTGAGCACCGGTCCGATCTGCCGAGGAATCGAAATGCCCTTTGGGAGAAGCTCCACGATTGGAACTTGCTATGAGTTCAGAAGATTGATTTTTGTGATTTTGAAGTTGTGAAAGGGAGTCGCCACTTTAATTTACTTGTTTTAATTGGGAAAATTAAAGAAAATCTAAAATAATTGACTCCAAAAAATATTTGATTTATCCTAACGGAAAATGCACTAATCTGCGAGTGACCAAAGATGGCTCGGGGATCAGGTTTTGGTAATTATACAATTGAGAAAATATAATTTTCTTCAGTTTGGCTAAAGTTTGTAAAATAACTTTTAAAAAGGATTTTTTCATATTTGCATGGATAGGAATATAATGATGCATGAAACAGATATATATGATAAGATGGAATGATAATTATAGATAAATAAGCAAAATAAATCATACTTAATTATTACAAAGCCAAAACGATTAAAATAAAGAGGATCTTTCTTCTAGCCCTTATGAGTACTAGAAAAAGCACACATTCCTCAACTAAGTTAATATAGAATAAGAAATAAAAGATTAATATAAATAAATCAAAGTAAAAGGGAAAAAATGTTAATAAAAAAAAGATTTTGGAGTTGATGCCTTTCAGAATAGCAGCTTGCATATCCTATTGAATAAGAATCAAACCCCATGCAGTTCTTCCTTCTTATGAAAGAGGGGTTCTAGAAAAAAGTGTTGGTTTGTTTATTAATTTAATTCTAATTCTTAAATTAATAAATTTTAGATCCTTTATGTTTTAGACCTAAAGAGAATTATAGATCTGAGTTTAGAATTTTGAAAATGGACAGAAGGAATCATACCTTTGCTTTCCTTTATTTTCGGATGAATGGGGTGAGTTTAACTCTAGATCTAAACTCCACTTTGGATTTAGGACCCTGAAGTTGAACCTTAAATAGCAAAAGGTTAGCAAAATAGCGTAATGAATGTAAATTAAAAAGAAATTGAAATAATAGCTTTTGTATCAAATTTCAAGCAGAACTTAAGCACAACAAACAGAGTAATATAAGAGAGTTTCTACCTTGGAATTCTCCCCTAAATGAGCTGGAAAGCAGCTCAATTTATAGAGCTAGTGAAGGGGGTGCTGACGGCACCGACAGGTTGCCGGCGGCACGGGCAGCCTGTTTTCGCACATTTTTGACCGTTTCTAGTCCGTTTCATATTCAATTTGAGCCCGATTTGATTCTATGAGTTCGTGATTGAAAAACAGTTGACTGGAGATGAAAGATTCAGAAAATTTATTTTTCAACGAGGCATTACCCCCTCACCCCGCAAGAGGGCGCTGCCCCCTTGATCCTGCCCGCTAATCAGCTAGCGGGACCGTCGTATGTGTAGCACACTATTCTTAGTAGGTTTCAAACCGTAGCTGAATCATAAGGTTGCAAATTTGAGGGTTCACACTTACCTCGAAAGGTGGGTGGCGACTGGCCTTGGATGGCGAGGCGGTTGACCTCAGATGGTTGGCAGGGGCTAGCCTCAGATGGTGGGCGGTGGATAACCTCGAATAGCTTGTGGCGACTAGCCTCAGATGGTAGGGGTAGCTTGCCTCAAAATGGTGAGCAGTAGCTAGCCTCGGACAGTAGACACAAGTCTCGAATGGCAGACATGAGCCTCGGGCAATAAACTTGTCTCGAATAGGCAGATGGAAAATCTTTAACTAGTCGGGTAGGAATCAAGGGAAAACCTCCCAATACGAGCCTTGGGCAATAGACTTATCTCAAATAGGCAGGCGAAAAGCCTTTAATTAGTTGAGTAAGAATCAAGGAGAAATCCCTTAACTTGATTTTTGAAGCAAGGAGCAAATGCAAAGCAGTTTGCTTAAAGTTAATGCTTTTCAAGCTCTGAAAGTTGGTGATTTGAGGTGTGGAGAGGCCCTCTATATATAGGGAGAAGATGGGAGGAGGAAAACACTAAAATTTCAATGTGGGATAGCGAAAATAGGAGAATTCATCAGAGTTGACACAAATGGCCACAGAGCTTTTTGTGGCAGTACTGCACAGCTCTTTGCAGTTCCGTAGAAGGCTTTACGGTAGTGTCACAGAGCTCTATGACAACTGGCCTGTTTTTGCCCGTTCTTGCTCTTTTCTCATCCATTTTTTACGATTCTAGTTGCATTGTATTCATTACTCAGTACCAGATTATTTGAAGGGTTTAAATGTTAAAAAGGCATATTTTAATTTTTCCAATTTTCCCATTTTAAGAATTTTTAGCTTCTGGAGGTTTGTTTATTGAGCCTAAGTGCTTCTAATATTCAAACGTATACTAGAGGGTGCACAATTAAGGATTCACAAGAATAAGCTATTAAAAGATGAAATATGACACATAGAGAGGAAGGGAAAAGGTTATATTGATGATGAAATGGGTGATTTATGGGCTAAATTGAGGAAATTAAAGAAAGACCATCAAAAAAGAGAGGAAGAAATTAGAAGGGAAAAAAGAAATAGGATAAGAGCTATAGTGGCTGCTGTTGTTTCTTGGATGTTATTAATTTACTTTGTAGTTTCTTAATTTACATTGTAGTTAGTTTGAAATGAAATTGTAATTGTAATGGTTATCATTAATTTTAGTAATTGAAGACTAAAATTTTAATGTATATTTGTAGTATTTGAGTTATGGTTCTTATGATAATAGTGTTATTGTATTAGAGATTGTTATACCTAGTGATAATTATAAATAGAGATTGTTGTATTGAATTGTTATAGTTAGTGATAATTTGTGAAACAAATTAAAAATGAAATGTTAAATAGCAATGAAGATATAGTATCTCCAGTTTTGGACCTTAACCTGCATATTGTTAGATTGGTAATAGAGAGATTGAGATTAAGTAAAAACAAGACATATAATATCTGCATGTAACATCCCTTGTACAAAAATGCATACATTGAAACTTCTTGTACCAATTTAATTCCTTTTAAGAAAAGAAAAGTAATCATAGATTACTGAGTGCAATTGTACTAAACATTCCATATACATGAAATGTGCAAAATAATGGTTAAATAAGTTCCAACAGAATTAGAACTAACTGTTTATAACTTAAGTTCCTATAGGAACTTCTTTAACCTTATAATTACAAAGGGTAAACCAACAGCAGAAACACTAACTACTGACTATTTAATCTATTGGATAAAAAACATTAGCAAAAATAGTACACAAAAAATCAAGGTTCATAAGATGCGTATCATAATCTTCAAAGTTGGGAATTTTTTTTCTTGTTCATCTGTTTGCCAATCATTTGCTCTCTCTTTGCTTGTAGCTATCTTGTAGTGATGCAGGGACCTCCATTCCATTACAAACATGATGCTTTGAATAGGCGGTCAATAGCATAATAGATTTTTGACCCATCATTGTGAACCCTCAAAATTGCAACTTTAGAATTCGACCGCAATTTGACACCTACTAAAATTAGTGTGTTATACAGAGCCAGTATGGTGGTCTCATTACCCAATTAATAGGCAGGGATCAAGGGGGTTAATGCCCCATTGAAAAATAAATTTCCTAAATCTTTCACTTTTAGATGATCAACACTCGATTATGAACCTATAAAATCAAACTGAGCTCAAATCAGATTAGAAACAGACCAAAACTGGCCAAAACAGTGTGAAACTGAGTCGATCTGGGCGAGTCAGGGTCAAACCTTAACCCTAGTGGCGCGTTAGGCGTACCACCTGGTCCAGTGGCATGCCCACCGTGCTGGTGGCACCGGCGACACCAAATGGGACTTTTTTCTACAAAATAACTCTTTTCATACATCACTACATTGGACTCCTTGTCCAAAAAACCCTAGGAAAATAAAGGATAGAAAGTAACATCAAGTGAGCAGTCTTCCTTAGGTTTGCTTGCTAATAGTGAAATCATCCAGCCCACAATGTATCCTCTAATCCTTTTAGATGTGTAATGAGTATGCACATATCATTGGACCCACGTGAGGCTCCTTGTCTCATATGTGGTTAGGTATATCACATCTTTAATGTGATGGGTTCCCTTCAAACCACCCTAACCTTTTTATATAATGATTCATAGAACCTTTCTTTAGGATTGTATGCACCATAATACAGAATTTGGTATTTCACGAAAACTTTTTAAATCACGCATACATGCATGCATAGCTTGAACCTTATGAAGAGTCAAACACCTATCCAAACATCTTCACACCCAAAATCCATTAGTCCATCTAAACCCATGGTCAAAACCTAAAATTCATGGTCCATCTCAACCTATGGTCAAAAACTTAAACCCATATCAAACACATGGTAAAGATAAACCCAACCATGGTACCTTTATTTGCACCTAAAATTTAACCTAACTTTACCCCTCCATAATCCTTATCTAAACTAAACACTGACCTAGCTTCATCTTTATCCATAAACCTTTTCTAAACTAAACACTGACCTAGCTTTCATCCTTCACAATTCTTACCTAAGCTAAACACTAACCTAACTTTATTCTTATCCATAATCCTTACCTAAGCTAAACACTAACCTAGCTTCATCCTTATACATAATCCTTACCTAAGCTAAACACTAACTTAGCTTCATCCTTATTCATAATCCTTACCCATGTTCTCTCCATCCTTAAGCCCATACTAAACCATCCATAAATTGCAAATCCAATTACTTAAGGCTAAAATCGAACCTGGCCTTCCTAACTAAACTTTGGTTCCTCAAAACTAAAATCTGACCTAGCTACTCAAAGCTAATATTCGACCTAGCTACTCAAAACTAAAATCTGACCTAGCCACCTAAAGTTAAAATTTGACCTAGCTTCCCTAACTAAATACCTACCTAACAAAACATCATACACCTCTACCCTCATTTTTTCCAATATATCGTCAACCTAACCACAAGACACCATCATCCATTGCCATTAAACCTAAGGTCCTTGGTTTGCCATACCTCACCATAACCTTTTTTTTCCAAAGCTTAATACTAACCCAGTTCCTTTTCCCTTTTAAAGGTTGCCAAAATGTCTATTGGATTTGACAAAGATGTCATGGATAAGATTCTAGCCAAACTATTGAAACAACAAGAAGAGATGTTCAAGAGACAAATAGCCTAAATTCAGGCCCAAAGGGAGGCTGTACAAAATGATGTCCAAGACATGCTAAATCGGGCTTGCATAAACTAAACCCCAAATCCCACTTTTCATAATCCACTCAACCTAGACCAAAATTTGGCATCAATTCAAGCTCATGTTTCTACTTCCTCTACCAAGCCAACCTCTCCATCACTTCCCTCACCTAATATCCTCCAAACAAACATTCTCTCCTATCTAGCACCTACTAAACAACCATAAATCACCTCATTTCCTCTAGACCCTTCCCAATGGAGGGAAACTATATGTAATCCTATGCTTGAAGTCTTTCTACTCAAACTAGAAGCCATGGAAAAATCGCTAAAAAATCTGAAGAAGAAAGAGGACATGGTTGATACAGGCTCCTTGAACTTATTTCCTAATGCAAGACTTTCATAAAAGTTCAAGATACTGAATTTGGACAAATTTGATGGTACTACTTGCCCTAAGATCTATTTAAAGATGTACATTGGGGCAATGAATCCCCCTAGTATTAACAATGAGCTCCTTGCTCAACTTTTTTAGCAAACCCTTACTGATACTGCCCTCAGATGGTTTATTAACTTAGATGACACACAAAAATAGACTTGGGAGGACATTTAAAATGCATTTGTCAAACAGTACCACCACAATATTGAAGTGGACATTACAAGAAGGGATTTAGAAAGCACCAAGTAACTTTCAAATGAGACCTTCTCCATGTTTCTTACTAGGTGGAGGGCTAAAGCTGCTCAAATAGTAAACAAGCCAAACAAGCAAGAATAAGTAGATATCATTGTCAAGAATCTACTCTCGACCTATCAAGCCCACTTGTTAATACAATACTTACCTACCTTCAGAGCTTTGGTTGTAACTGCATTAAAGGTTGAATATTGCATCCAAAATAAATCGTTTCAAGCTAAATTCCCTACCACCAACTTGAATAGTGATGAGGAACTAGATCCAACTTGACCCTACCTTATCTCATCCCTAAAAGGCATGTCATAGAGTAGTTCAAGTTTAGCTAATCCAACCTATCTGAGATTAACTTCCAAGTCTAAACCTGAGTTCAAGTCCAAATCTCAAAATCTGAGTCCAAATTTGAATCAGAGTTCGTCATCTTATTTTTTTTTTCTGTATTCTCATCAACTATAATGGTTCATTTTTGTCATCTTGCAATAAAGTTTTCTTTACGGTAGTGCATCTTTTTTTCATTATTTATGCATTAAGTTTCTTATCTTCCTTGTTTAGTCTGACATGGATGAGCCTTAAAAAATAAGAAAAAAAGAAAAGAAAAAGAAAATGAAGGAAAAAAAATGAGATGGGTAGAGATATAATCCACCACAATAAGCATATGTCAGAATTTGAGGTGTCCTCATTCTTTTAAATCAACAATCGCTTCACCGGCTCTTAATCAGAGAAGGTCAAGTAATGGACCTCTTATCAAACAATTCAGGCACAAAAAGCAAATCAAATAGAATTATCTATTGCACATTGGGTAATCAAACAATGCACCTCAACAAGGGGCAATAAGTTCATAAAAAACCCTTGTCAAACCCAGAATTTAAAGGTCAGAGCCCCTCAAAGAAAGCAGCAAATCATGGTAGAATATTTTCTTCCAAATTTCATTAATACAAGCTTGCTAAGCTAAAAACTCAAAAGGGCGGCTTAGGCAAAAGTTAAAGCTGAGAGAGAAAGAGAGAGTTCATCTAAGTCATCTTCCCTTATGTCCAAAGTTGTTAAATCATCTTCAATCAATTTGTCTTGTCTTATGTATCTAAAGTTATCCTTCCTCACTAGAGGTTCATTCTCTAAGGATATACAATCTTTTATGCTCTTATCCTACAATGGGAGAATGTCTTCCTAGGTAGGGGTGGGCAAAAATCGACCGGACCAAATTTTCTAACCAAACCAAAATTTCATGTTTGGTTCGATTATTAGGTATTTGATTTTCAGTTTGGTCTAAGATTTTAGATAATTTTGGTTTTCAGTTTTAGAGGTTGAAAAATCGAACTAACCGAAAAAATAAAATTATATATTTAAATGCATTTTTAATACTTTTAATATTATTTTTATCTTATATATTTATATATTATTTTCTTAATAATTATTTTATATATTTATATGTTATATATTATTTTACAAATAATTATTTCATATATTATATATTTTATACATGATTAATATATATTTAAAAATATTATATTATATTATATATATAAAGTAAAAACTAAAATTAAAAATTGATTTTCGATTGAACTGAACTGAAACCAAAATTTAAAATTCGATTTAAGGGTTTATTCAATTCGGTTCGGTTTTAAAATTTTTACAAATTTCAATTTTTGGTTTTTCAATTTTTAAACCGAACCAAAATGATGCCCACCCCTGTTCCTAGGTTGTCATCTGTTGTCAACCTGTCCCATCACTTATCTTAAAGAGCTAAGGCATAATCCCTCGCATTTCCCACCTTCACATTCTTATCTCTCATTTGGGAACATGATCCCCAAATTGTCTTCTTCCACTAGCCCTTTCGCTATTCCTAAGAGCTCTTTGTTTCAGCCAATACAATCACTTACATCAAGTCAAACTAATTAAGTGTCACTTCAAGAGTTTCTTCAATCTCAAACAACAAGAAAAGCTTGACTTGCTCTTTTCTATGATTCATGCTACAAAAAGTAAAACCATACAACCTCCATGATTCTTTTCAGAAGTTTTAGCCTACCTTCAAACCATTCTCGAACTTTATGAAATTATATTATTCCATCCCAAGCCTCATTGGCAAATCATACCATCATTTCAAGCTCAAGCCATGTACCACCCTTTCCTTGGAAAAATCTCATAATGGGTAGAACCGAAAATTTCAAGTCTCTCAAGACTCATCATCGTTGAATCTAGTTTCCTAAATAAAACTAGAAGTCGAGGCATGTCTCCTAAAGCCTATCATCCTTAAGTTGATTAAGAATGACTCAAACCAGTCAAGGCCCATCTCATGCATTTTTGGCAAACATCTCATTATCCTTGAAAGCTTAAGCCTCATTGGCAAAACACATGATCCCTGAGATCCTTAAAGCCTGCAAACCATTTTGATGCAACTATGTTAAAGGGAAAACCCTTATCCATGAGCCTATGGTATCCTTGTAACAAAAACCTGTAGCACCGTATCTAAGCCAAAGCCAACCATCCAAAGCACCCTCTAGAAAACTATCCTTAACACCCAAAAGCCTTCATCATGAAGCCAAAAACCAAAAGCTTTCGCTATGAAGCCCAAATCTAGAAGCCTTTATCAAGAAGCCCAAATCCAAAAACCTTCATCTTAAAGCCTAAACTAAGAAGCCTTCATTACGAGGCACATAACCAAAAGCCTTCACTATGAAGCCACTCCCCAAAAACCTTTATTTATGAAGCCTATGATCTCTTCTAAGGCAAAATCCAACTAAGCCTTCTAAATTGGTTTCGTAGCCTGACCTTTCCCCTATGCCAAGTTTAGCTTCCCAAGTCTAACATCCCAGCCAAATCTCTCTGACACAATCTTAAGATGAAATCTGATAAGCCTTTTGAATGAACTCACCAGAAGGCCATAACTTAATCAAGTATCTAATATGATCTCTTGCATAGCCAAATTAGACTGAGGTTCCAAATGACCTTAGCTAAGGCCAAACCTGACCTAGCTTTCTAAGATGATCTCCCCTAAAGCCAAACCAGAAGGCCATAACTAACCAATTTAATTACCAGACCTGACCAAAGACTCCCTATGAACTTCTTTAGAGATAAGCCTGATAAATTGACCTTCTCCAACACTTGACCTAGCCTTTCAACCTAATCGTTTCCAAGGACTTGACTCCCTTGATCAAACTTACTAATTCAACCTCAAACCAAACCTTCTCCCAAGCCAAACCCACTTAAGCCCAGCCCGACCTTTTCTAATGACTTCTTCTTAGTTCGAATTGATAACCAGTGACCAAGCAACCTCATACTTAATATGACCCTAAGCTAGCTGTTCAATCCAATCCCAAATCAAAAGGCCATGCTTGACTAAGCCTTTCAAGCTAACTAGCTCGATCTCTTCCTCCTCCAATGCCAAACTGATAACCTTTGACCAACCCTTTAAATAGCCTCATACCCGGTTCAACCATCCCCAAGCTGGTCTATCCGAACAAAATAGCCACACCACTTTATCATTTCAAAGTGGGGGCATTTCCCTCCCAAATATTTACCTTTTCGAAATGGAGGCATCTTTCTCCTAAAAAAAAAAAAAAAAAAAAAACCTCAGCATAACAAAGTGACCCTTCACAGGTTTAAAGGTTCCAATCATTACATAATCATAATTATTATTCTGTTTTACTTACCTTTTCTGTGTAAGGTTCAACTTTAAGGTTCCCTAATCCAAGGTGGAGCTTAGATCTGGAGTAAAGCTCACCCTATTCCTCTGAAAGTCAAGAAAAACAAAGGTAAGCTCTTTTTCGACTTTCCATTTCTAAAATTCTAAATTCAGATATAGAATTCTCTCTCTTTAATCTTTCTTTAGGTCTAAACCAGAAAAGATCTAAAATTTATTAATTTAAAAATAAAAATTAAATTAATAAATCAAACCAATATTTTTTCCAGAACCCTTCCTTTGCAAGAAGAAAGAACTGCATGGAGTTTGATTCCTATTCGATGGGATATGCAGGCATGCCATTCTATAAGGCATCAACTCCAAAATCTTTTTCAATAACATTTTCCCCTTTCATATTTACAGTTTAAATCTCATTTTACTTCGTTATTTATGCACTTTATTTCCAATTTTGTATCTTCATTTCTTTAATTTAGTTGAGAAATGTGTGCTTTTCCTCATACCCATAATGGCTAGAGGAAAGATCCTCTTTATTTTATTCATTTTGGTTTTATAATAATTAAGTAAGATTTATTTTGCTTATTTATAATTGTCATTTCATTTTTCCATCTATGACTATTTCATTCATCATTTTTACTCCTATTCATGCATATACTAAAATTACTCTTTTTTAAGAGTTATTTTGCAACTTTAAGCTAAACATTTGTTTAAATACCAAAACCTGATCCTTAAGTCCTCTTTGGTCACTCACAGATTAGTGCTTTTCCATTGGGATAAATCAAACATTTTGCAGTCAATCATTTTAGGTTTTTTCTTTAATTTTTCCAATTAAAACAAGTAAATTAAAATGACGACTCCTTTTTATGAATAACAAATTGCAAGACCCAATTTTCTAAAATCATAGTGAGTTCCAATCATGGAGTTTCTCTCAAAGAACATTTTGATTCCCTTAGCAAATGGGACTTGTGCTCAGGCGAGGTCTCACAATCACCAACAAAGCTTATCTTCCTTGAATTCTTTATTATTGCTGATGTAGTCCTACTCTTCCTTATGTCCGTCTCATTAGGGATTGGAATTCTTGTTACAGGATCTGAATCTCCACTTGGTGCTTGAATGTCAAAATCAATTACTCTTTGCCTTGATATGCCTGACTAAAAAAATGGATGAACGTTAAAGCTAGCCACTTCAACACTCACACTTAATAATGCTACACTATTCAACTAATTCAAGTATTGCAATAAACACAATTTCAAAATCATTTACTTACATTGAATACTATTTGACCTCTCACTTCATTAACCAAGCAACTAAAACCTCTTGGCATGTTTGTGGTCCTTTGTGTCTATGATGAAGAAACAACTAGAGTAGATTTGGCAAGACCAACTGTAGTAGATTTCCTAAGACTAGCTGGAGCAGATTGCTTTCTCTTTGGTGACATCATCCTTTGAAAACTTTGGGTGTTATTTGTTGGAGCTTCATTTGTTATGCCTCTTTGTGCCTTGTATGAAAAAATAAATTAAGATTATTGTTAGTATATAGTTGTAACCCTAAATTAATTATGCACAAAAATTGCTAACAATTTCTTACATTTCCTACTATTAGTTCAGAAAGTACTAATGGAGCTTTCCTCGGTGACATTGTCCTTTGTAAATCTTATGCACTTGCTGTTGACATTGGTATTGGGAAGGTTATAGTTTTATTTGGTATGCCAGTTTTTGTCTTACAATAGTAGAAAAAAAATTTCAGGGTCAGTTTATGTCTTACAACAGTAGGAATATAACTTAAAAATATACCAGAAATTAGGGTAAGAAATTATAGAGTAAGCTCTCTAAGGTGACATTCTTCTTTGTACATTTTGTGCACTAATCTCAGAAGTGGGCATTAGGAAGGTTGCAACTTCATTTGCTATCCCAGTTTGAGCATTAAAACAAATAAAACAGGAAAACATAGAAAAAAAATAAAGGTAAGTAATTAATAGTATAAAACTACTATAACAGAAAAAACAAGTTTGAAGAAATTACAAATGGAGCTCTCTTTTATGAAATTCTCCTTTGTGAATATTAGGTGACATTATTGGTTGGCATTTGAAAGGTTGAAGCAGCATTTGAAAGGTTGAAGCAGCATTTTGGGGACATTTGTGTTGTCATCTTGTGACTTATAAAAAGTTGAAATAATTAAAAAGCAAATATTAGTAAAAATAAAATTTTTGAAGTGGAGATATGGAAAAATAAATAAAGGTTAAGTTGCTTACAACCTATTTGTTAGGGCAACTCTTCTTATTATGGCCTTCTGAATGGCAAAACCCATATGTCTATTTTCTCCCTTTCTTTAAAAATTTTCCAGGTTTGCCCCTTCTATTAGACTCATTTGCTCTCCTAATCCTTTTCTTTCTTGGTATGCCAGGTAATTTCTCAACTTTTGGTGGTTCCATTGACTCATATTCCTCAACTTTCATAAATCTTTTCCCAGCTACAGGTTGTAATGGAGTCTTATAGGCTTCAAAGTATTTGTTTAGTACCATAAAGAAATCTCAGTCATTGTGTCTCTTTTAAGATGGTATAGTGCACATATTGCATGAGCACATAGGATTCCTATGAGTTCCTATCTCCTGCATATGAACAATTTTCTATCCAATAATACTGTGTGCTTGTCTTCTCCTTCAATCTCTAACCCCACATGATTATTGAACACAACTTCACAGTGAGTGGCATATGCTTTGTTGGCATTGTACATACTCAGACATGTTGGGCTTAGTGGATACTACTTTTTCTTATTCTCTGTCATCTTAGTCATACACAGTATCCTATGTCTTCAAGCATGCTAATAATTGCTTTGTGCCTTGCATCTTTGATCCAACTGTTAAAGCACTAAGCAATATTATTGTCCATCATATAGCACTTACTTCTACTTGTGAAGTATGCTCTACACCATTTATATGGAGCATACTTCAGTAAATCAGATGCTGTTGTCTTGCTTAGATCCCCTAGATTCTTCTAATTATCTTTGAACTCTTTATCATATATGCTTTATGCACATATCCAGAAATGTTTCTTTAGTGTTTCTCCTTTCCATTTTTTGACCAATTAGCACAGATATGTCTAGCACACTGTCTATGCTTTGCTTGGGGTATCCCTTTATCAATAGCCTTAATCAACCCCTGCAATGAAAGAAATTGAAATAATAGTTAAAACTATGACATGCTTAACTCATATTATAACTCATATAATAATGCAATGAGAAGAAAACAAAAAAAAAAATTATTACTTTTTGCATACCAAAAATGACTGTCAAATTGCTTTTCTTGCTAAGATTCAGTGCTTTAATTGCCACTGTAGAAATTAGGTCCAGTTTTTCATTAATTTATTACCATTTGCATATCAAAAATGACTCTCTTTCTCTCTCTCTCTCTCCCTCCATCCTTCTCTATCTCTTTTCATTAATCTAATTTTCATAATCATAAATCTTCAACATGGTTAAAATAAAACAAGAATCCAAATTAGATGAAGATCCACAAGTTCACAATCGCTTGCATTAAACACATCCAACTCAAGATCCAGTATCAGCACTGCCTATAATTCATAAATTCTAGTTACTTGTTAACTTTGAGTGGAAAAAGAGCTCGTCGACAAAGATGGGTCTCGTTGTCACTGTGTAATGGTGACACTGCTAGGCTATGGATTGAGGCTACTATACATGAATTGCTACTTGGTTAGGCGTGAGCTGCTTCTGGGTTTCGTTGTGCATAGGTGCGATCTGTTAATGATGTTGGAGACAAGCTCATTGTTGGGATGAAGGTGAGGCACGTTTGCGAAGACTACTAGCTTGTGGACAAGCTTGATTGCATGCGCTAGGCTGCTAAATGGTGAGGCTTGCGAATAATCTGTTGTTGAAGATTCATGGACGAGCTTGGGTACAATGGAAAGTGAAACAACCGAGTAGCTAGGTTTGAGTAGGCAGATAGTTTGCACGGTGAAGACTATTGTTTATGGATTTATGGGCACAGAGGAAATCAGAGAAAGTGAGAGAGAGAATTTGGGAAATATAATTTCCATTAAAAAAATTGAAGAAGTAAATGGATTTTGAAAGTTAAAAGAATGGGGTTTGGGCAAGTTAATTCAAAATTTGAGCTTGAAATGATTGAGTTTTATAAAAAAAAAAAATTAAGGAATGAGGTTTTGTTTTAAAACTTGGAAAATAAATTTATGTTGGATCACGAGTTTGATGAGATTTAAGAAATGAAAAATGATTTTTAATAGAAGATTTGGATTTACAGGATAAAGCTAAGAGAAATTTGAAAAAAAAGATAATTCAATGTGGAGAAGGTGACAGATTTGAGAAAGAGAGAGAGAGAAAAGGGAAAGTAGAGATTGCTGGTGATAGCGAACAGTGGAGAGATAAAAAATTATTCAAATTTTTTAAATAATATGAGAGATTTAATATAGCCTCTTTGATATATGTAAATAATATTAAAAATAGTGACTAGGATACAACGTAGACTTTCTGAAAAGATGATAGTAAAAAAAATGAGTGATGAATATTTGTAAGGTTTGAGAATTTTAAAACAACAAATCAAAGTTCGAAAATAATAATGCATTATACGGTAAAATTCAGGGGCAATCGTTGCACTTTACCATATATTATATACTAGTATTTTTTAACGGTTTAGCTTCCAGAATAATTTTTTTTTTTTAATTATTTTTTTTTTCGCCAAGTACTTCCTGAAGAAGTTGTTCACTTTCCTTTCCATTTCTTTAAAAACCCAGCCGATCATGGGAAGAAAGAGAAAGAGGGCTCACGTTGCAGAGATGGACAATAGCAAGGGAAAGAATCCCCTCGAGTACTTGATTCCTGATCAGTCCAGCAAGGGACACAATTCTCTCGACTTTAACGAAGACTCTTACGAGTCCATTCTTGACTACCAACGAAGCGAAATCGCCGATGCCAAAACCCTATTGGCCGACGTTGACTTAGCTTTTAATCTCCAAATGGAAGAAGCCATGAACGCGTCTCTCTCCCTCATCTCTTCCTCTAGTTCCGATTCTCCACCCAAAGACGGCAATGTGGTTTCAGTCGCTGAAAAGGACGCCGGTTTTGATTACATGGCTCTTCTCTTAGAAGACCTTGAGAAATGGGATCAAGAACATAAGGATCGTGAAGCATGCGTTAATTTGATGAGAGAAATGAGAGAAGACCTGGACCGTCGGATTCATGATCAGAAACTAGCTAGTGAAATCATGAAAATTCCTGATTCTGAATGGGAGAAGTACGGCGATAACTATCACAAGCCGTACGGAGCTGAGAACGGTTCTTCTTCTTCTTCTTCTTCGTTGATTAGTGAATTAGTGTTTGTGAACAGCGAGAACTTTAAGGTGTATTGCAAAGGACTTGAGAGTGAAGAGGTGATTAAGGAAAAGAAGGTAATTGTGAGTGGGGTTGGTGTGGCGATTTGTGATTCAAGGGACAATGTGATCTTTGAAGTGAGTAAAGGTTTAGATGCTGGTATCGGTGATCAAGGGAAAGGTAAAATTGGTGGAGAGGTGATGGAGATTGAAGCTTTGGTTGAAGGGTTAAATGCTGCTTTGAATTTGGGTTTGAAGAATGTCACTCTCTTTTGTGATGATTTTATGGTCTACAATTACGTGAGTCCGTACCCTTTTTGCCTACTTTTTGTGGGTATAATTGATTTTTTTTTTTTTAACATTTCTGAAGATAACTTCAATACCATTGAATAAAAAAGCATATGATTGCATTTTGAGTGGGCATGACCTAGTGATTCTGAGAAAAAGAAACTCTTATCATGTTTTAACTTATTGTTGAGTTACCAATGATCCTAGCTCTGTATAACAGTGTGCTTTATTCTTAGTCATCCTTTGAAAAAAATTGAAAAAAAGAAGTGGAATGTAATTTTAGTGATCCTGCTTCTTTAATAGGAGTTGTAACTGCGAATGTCTTAATTGCTCTGTTTAAATTAAGTGGCATGTAATTTTAGTGATCCTGTTTCTTTAGTAGGAGTTGTAACTGCTAATGTCTTGATTGCTTTGTTTAAATTAAGTGTCTTGGCTCAAGTAGCTTATTGATTTCTTATTAAATTGGTGGAATTATCAAGTTATTACCATGTCTAATCGATGTTTCTAAAGTAATGCTGTAAATGGTTTCAGTATCTAATTAAAACTAATAGGTATGAGTGAGATTATTTGTTGGAACAAAATGTTTATGTAACATTAATTTTTAGCATATAATATTTTCATATAAATAAGTTCTGCAATCATTAAGTGCTAATCACTTGAATTATATGTGCAGAAGTTGCAAGGTTGGAACAAATAGAAATTTCAGAGACTTTATTTGTATCCCTAATTATAAGAAAACTTGTATGCTTTAGCTTTTTCTTAGTTCAATTTCTATCTTTGACTTTTATTTCCCTCTTTGATCACCGCTTTTCTAGTTTGGTATTATAGTAATAAATTTGTGATTGTTCCTAAACTTTCATAGCTGTTATGTTGTCTTGAAACTTGTCTACTCGACTCTCTAATCCAAGCGGTTTGGGTATCTTTTTTCAGAAAAGCGAATTGCTTTCTTGTTCTTGTTTCTATTAATTTGTAAATTTGGGATATTTCTCTTATCTTGAGGTTTTCTAGGACTGGGATTATTGTGTGGTTTAACATTTATCACTTTATAGACAGGTTACGGGAAGAGTTCAATCATTTCAAAATAGGATTTCAACCTTGGTTGATCAAGTGTCTCTTCTTCAGCAAAAGTTTACAGATTGTAAGCCATCCCTTGTGGCACGCAATGATGTGAAGTTTGCATTTAAATTGGCAAGAGATGCTATAGTTTCTCAAATCACCTGGCCTGCAGAATCTGGTGAAGGCAAAAAAGGTCTGAAGGAGACTTGTGTAATTTGCTTTGAGGATACAGATGAAGGCCAAATGTTTCAAGTTTCTGGTTGTCTGCATAGATATTGCTTTTCTTGTATGAAACAGCATGTCGAAGTGAAACTACTTAATGGGATGGATGCTAAGTGTCCTAGTGAAGGCTGTAAATCTGAAGTGAGTATTGAAACTTGTGGAAAATTCTTGGATCCAAAATTAGTTAATATAATGAGCCAACGGAAAAAGGAAGCTTCCATTTCTGTTACAGAGAAGGTTTATTGTCCATATATGAGATGTTCAGCACTAATGTCAAAAAGTGAGGTCCTTGAATATTCTAATTCTTTCTTTGTTGGCGCTGAAACATGTGGAGCTAGGAAATGTATGAAATGCCAGCGCTTTTTCTGCATTAACTGCAAGGTCCCTTGGCACTATAATCTTACCTGCTATGATTATAGGAGAGATAATCCTCATCCCCGTGCAGAAGATGCGATGCTTGACTCCCTTGCCAAAGAGAAACTATGGCGCCGATGTGTTAAGTGTAGCAATTTGGTTGAACTTGCTTACGGTTGCTACCACATATATTGCAGGTAATACTTTCTTTTTTTGATTCATTTAAGCTGTTCTGTCATTGCTTTTTGATTAACAGAAAGTGAGGAAAATAATATCAGGGTAGTCTTCTATGAATAAGGAAGGTTAACTAAGCAATTAGAGAATGCTATCCCGCACTATGATATAAGCATTAACTCTGTTTTGTCTGTGTCTCATTAATCTGCATCTCACTAAAGATGTCTAGGCTCATTAGCTAAGCATACATACAACTGCTTGTATCCTATTTGTAGTGTTATGCCTTGGAAATAAAAATCATGATCAATGAATGAACAAAAGATCCTTGTGCCTTTACCTTACCTTGTCTGGGTTTTGTTGCTTGCCTATTGTTTTTGCTTTTTGTTTTGCAGGTGTGGACATGAGTTCTGTTATACTTGTGGAGCTCCATGGCAGAACAAGAAAGCAACTTGTACTTGTAAAATCTGGGATGAGCGGAATCTTATAGTTGATGGATGAAGGCGAAGATGGGGTTTAACTAAGATTTAGTTTATAGTTACTAGGAGAACTTTTTGCATAGGTTGTTTCCAAAAGACTGGACTAGAACAAACAATGAAACATTGTAGACATGTTTGACAAGGATGCCATATGTTGGCAGCTTTTCTTTGTTCAGCTTCAGCCTGTTTTACTTTTTGTTCAACTTTCAGCTAGTTTTGCTCTTCAGCACCCCGCCGTTTATCTTGCTCTCTCTCTCTCTCTCTCTCTTTTAAAAAAAAAAAAAAAAAAATGTTCCAACTCCATGTCCTTGCTGAGTCTCCAAGAGAATCTAGCCCTTTGAGGATGACTCAGATTAGTCAATTCAAAGATTCAGTTTGATGAAATTTTATTTTTTATTACTCGTGTTTGATTACATTTTATGGAACCCTTCACATACAAAGGGTGGACACGGTTTGGTTTTAGTTAATTGAGTATTAAGTAGAGATAAATTTATTTATTAACCTGAAGATTATGTTGAGAAAGAAAATAGGTTTTTATTAAAAAAAAAAAAAAAAAAAAAAAAAAAAAACGAACATTGTTCTATGGCCTTTTTTTTTTTATATTAAAAAAAATACAAAATAGAAATTATATTCTACTTGACTTGTGTTTGAACTTTGAATTAATAAATTTTGCCCTTTTTTTTTTTTCTTTTTTAAAATTTGGTGATGGATCCACATTTTGCTTGGCCTAATAAAGTTTATTATTTATTTACCAAAAATAAATTAAAAACAATGAATTTTGTTTGTAAGATCAAATGGGCTTCAAGGGATTATGACCACCAAATCCAGCTAGCTTTTCATCTGGCCTACGTGAGTTGGGCTGCATCCAAGTAGAAAAGAAGCCCAAAATTCGGTGTGCGGGTAGCAAAAACCACTCTTAGAATTGCTAAAACCAGAAGAACCAGTAAAGTGATGTTTGTTCATTTCATTTCAGAGCTCAATCAAATTCATCCGTAAACCAAAGAACAATAACAGTCAGAGAGAGAGAGAGAGAGAGAGACGATGAGCGGACCGGCGAAGAAGATAACAGATGTGGCTTTCAAGGCATCGAGAAACATAGACTGGGATGGTATGGCCAGGCTTCTTGTCTCCGACGAGGCTCGCAAGGAGTTCGCCACTCTCCGCCGTGCTTTTGACGATGTCAACTCTCAACTCCAAACCAAGTTCAGCCAGGTCTTCTTCTCCCCATTTCCTCTCTCTCTCTATATCGAAATTTTTGGGTTTTATTTATTAATTATGAGTTTATGACATAGTTTAGATCTGCATTCTCTCCTTAGCTAGGGTTTTGTTGGATCTAAACCATAACTTTCCTTTCAGGATCAGATGGCACCAATTTGAAATCTGGCTGAGATTATTTTATTGGCTGAATTTATTGTTAATATGTATTGATTTGGAATTAAGTAGTTCTGTTGAGCATTTACTTGTTCCTGCATGATTGCGTTGTTTAAGCAATTCATGCAATTATTCAGGTAAAATATGATAACTGTTACTTTGGCTGATATGAAATATTCATCATGTCTTTAAATGCGGTTAATTAGATAAGACTCTGATCATTTCCCTTATAATGTATTTAGCAATCATGGATTTTTTCCCTTGGTGAAATTCGAACATTTCTATCCTTATCTTAATCGTATTCCTTTTGATTTACTGTATTCTTGTATGCATATTATGAGCTACATTATTTTTATGATTATGCAACCTGTACAATGGCTTGGACCTGGGATGCAATATGAATATCTTTATATTATCACTCTGTCAAATATGGTTAGGAAATATGCTAGTATTGAGTTCTTGTTTTTTCAGCTGCCTGGTTTATTTATTGTTGTTTGTTGTACTAGTTCATTTATTTCTAATTGAAGTATTGAACCGTTCCATGGTGTCCTTACAATTACAATACATTGCAGATTGAAATGTAATCTTCAATTAGAAGTTTGATGTATAGTAATTTTTGGTCTAAATTATGCAGGAACCTGAACCCATAGACTGGGAATATTATAGGAAAGGAATTGGTTCTCGCTTGGTTGATATGTACAAGGAAGCATATGACAGTATGGCTTTTACATCTTTACTTTTTGATAGTGTATCTGGATAATTTTTTCCTTATATATTTTTCACTTCTGCTGTCATATTATATGCTATTCCTCTTAGCAACTGAAAGTTCCAAAAATTGGCTTCTTCCTTGGCTATTGGAGATTACATTTAACCTAATTCCTTGTTAAATTAGGAAGACCTTTGGTTGTATGTTGAACAAATATTCCTATTTGCAAAAGTAGGTGCTGCAGGAAATTTGTATTAACGCTCCTCTTTATGGTGTAAAAGTCTAAGGTATTTGGAGCTGCTATGCTTGGAGCTTAGGATTAGGAAGTAGTTGTTGCATTCTATCATTTGCACACAAGTTTTTTTTGCAATGGAAATTTTTTATAGCAGTATACTGTTTTGGAGGTGAAGATATTGGTCAATGTGATTTTTCATGCTGATCTGATTTTTCTTATACGATGATTGCATGCAGCTTGACATTGTATGTTGTATATTGCTTTGCAGGCATTGAGATACCCAAGTATGTGGACACAGTCACTCCTCAATACAAACCTAAGTTTGACTCTCTGGTGAGGATCGAAGAGATGATATTTATTTGCAGTTTCTGACCTCATTACACTTTCGTCCTTTGGCTTCTTTGGAACTTTTCCAAGGCTAAGGATCTGCTACTACTACTCTCTTCTTCACTATTTTCTTGAAGAAATTATGAAGATAATGTTCAATAGGAATGATTCATCTTGTGCACATCAAATTTGTGTTAGTGATGTTCAAAAAACTTTGTATTTCATTTCCTTCAACGATCTAATGAAGTGAAATATCTTGTCCACAGTTGGTAGATTTGAAGGAAGCAGAGGAGAAATCTCTTAAGGAGTCTGAAAGATTAGAAAAGGAGATTGCAGATGTTCAAGAGTTGAAGGTGATGGAATTACTGCTCTATTTCTCCTCCTCTCTGTCTCACTCTTATTTCATAATTTTCAATGGACAATTTTCTCATGATTTTTGTTGCCAAATTAACAGAAAAAGCTCAGTACCATGACTGCTGACGAATACTTTGAGAAGCATCCTGAGTTGAAGAAGAAGTTTGATGATGAAATCCGCAATGATTATTGGGGTTATTGATTTCAGGTCTTTGTATCAGTCAATGGGAGTCTGAAAAAGGAATTTTCAGTTTGTCCAAAATATTCATGGTCAATGAATAAAAAACCAACAGAGTTTTCTTTGTGATTTGGTTGTCTGGTCTTTTTGGAAGTAGCAAGTACGACGTTCTTGGGTTTTGTGACTCTCCATGAAGGGGCAGTAATGGTGTCCACTAGCTAATAGATATTGCAAAAAAAAGCATGAGCAAGTTTCAGACTTCAAAATGAGAATTTTTTGTTGGGTTTATCTTAATTCTTTACAAATGACATGCATCATATGTTGGAAATGCTATTAAATTTGCAGGGCCTGCTTGTTTTTCAGAAGCTATTGGGCAGTTTTTCTTATTGCCATATTTTTCCCTTTTAATTGGGGCTTGAATGATTATAATAATAATAATAATAAAATGCACTAGTGATGGAGTATACAACGTAGAAGCAAATATGGAATAATTGCTTCGACATGGAATTATTAGCAAGCAAATATAAAACAGAGGATGTATTATTCGTGAACTGAAATGAGTGGTTGAATAATATGGGCACCTTAATCAAAAGGGTTTTTTTTTTCCCCTCTAGCTGGAAAGAACTTGGAATTTCACAACACTAAGAATTCTTGCTAATATTAGGTTTTATACTAATCCAATGAAATAAAATAAAAATACATGGAGTAAAAAGAATATTTGTATTTTTTCATTTAGTAAAAAATGAAAAAAAAATCATATTTGCTAAAATATTTCTTTACTTATGAATTTATTATATTGAATAAGTCTATATACTTAATACAGACAATAATTTTTTCTAATATCGGTCGCAATAAATTAGAGGTAATTATTCTTTATTTTTCAAGAATTGAGCTCAATAAAGCTTAATCAATGATAATATGATGTTGATAATGGCACATTATGTTTCTTTTTCTTTTTTATTTTTTAATCCTTTAAATAATTTTCCTATGTATTGGGATTATGTCTTGTGTTCAAACGAAATAGATAATGGAGAGTGATTTCATTCCCAACAAAATTATTTGATTTCGCATTCATTAATGCTTTAATTATGGATAGTAATATAGTTCTAATTAGGAGTGCACATGGGTTGATTTAAGAGATTTGTAAGTAATATGTCAAATCAAATTGATATATTCAATTTGACAAATCATCAAATCAAAATGGTATAAAACTAATAACTTTGGTTAGTTTGATTTATTAAAAATTATATATGATTCAATTTATACTGAATTAAATTTTATATCAATTTGAATTGATTTCCATTAAATACTTATTTAACTTATAAAAATTGTAAAATAAAAAAAAAGAATTATAAATATCTAAAAAAATGTTTTTAATATATATATGAACTAGACAAAAGAAAAAAATGAATTAAGAAATGAAAAGAAATTAACATTAATTCTATTTAAATTAAAATTATAACCATTAAAACAAAAATGAAAAAATAATAAAATATTTTAATAAATATAAGATATTATTAAATGAAATTATTATGAAATTATATCCTAAAATATTATTAAATATTTTGATAGATTATTCAATCAATAATCTTTTTTTATACTATTATAATTTAATAATCTATAATATGTTTTATATATATATATAGTATTTTGGATTGATTCGGTTATAGTAGTTTGAAATTTTATTAAATCACTAATTAAATTGAAAATTTGGTTTATTTATTTTTTAAATTATGACTAAATTATAATTTTGGATTCTTATTTGGATGATAGTCCTAGTCCTAGTTGCGGTGAGCTGGAGTGAAATCTTTACAGAAGTGGAAGTGAAACCTGGCAAGCAACCTGTGCGGCGCTTCAATTATGCATTAGGACCACTGAAAACAGTGGAGGGTGCCATCCGCCATGTGCGGCTAAAGCAAAGGCACCTATCACTCAGATTAGGGAATTTCTTGCTGCTTCCACTGCTACTATTCATATCCTGTCATTAGCCAAGTATTTTGGTTTTAGCATTATCGAAATAGGGATTTAAAATTCATTTTCAAGCTTATGTTTGAATTATTATTAATTTTTATGCTGTTTGCAAATTCAGAGTTGATGAAAATTCAATTTAAATAATTTTTTTTTTCAATTTTGATATTTGAAATGAAATAATTTATAAAATTTAATTTTCCATATAAAAAATTTAAATAAAAATCATGTCATTTATTTAAAATTTAATTTATCGTCAAATTATATAAACATATATATTATAATCATTTAAATTTCAATATTATTAGTTATTTTTAAATACCTATAAGGAATTAAGAAAGTAAAGCAAATTGAAATCATTATTTATATGAATATTGTTTAAAATAATTTTTATATAATATTTCAATTCAATTCTATTAATAGAATTGAATTGAATCATTTTAAATGAGTTTTTCGAAAGGGAACCTTAATTTGTCAAATTCTCAATGTATTATGGAAAAAATATATATAAATGTTGTCTAAATTTTTTAAAGTTTGCTATTTTAATGTTTGAACCCTTTTTTTTTTATTTAATTAAGTGTTTTACAAGTTAAAGTGACTCTATTACCCATTTTAAATGTTAAAATGACTTAAATTTTCTTGTTTTTCGTCATTTAATTTATGTTTTTTTTTCTATTTTTTCTATTTATCGTTACTCGTTTCTTTCTTTATTTCTTTTTGTTAATTTATTTGATTATTATAGAAAAATAAAATGAATTTAATTTAATGATTGGATTTTTATTTTATTTTTAAAGAATGGAGAGAAAAATTGTATTACTTTTTTTTTTACTTTTTTAAAATGATAAAAAAATATTATAAATTTTTTTTATTTATAGTTTTGTTTTCGACAAAAAAATGATGAAATAAGAAAAAACGAAAAATAATGTTTTAATTCTATTTTGAGGGTAATTGGCAAAAACTTTGGCTGCTTAAACTGTTGGGAAATGAATCCCATATTAAATGATAACAAAATATAAAAAAAATTTATAAGTGAGTAAATGTTAAACTTAGTATAAGCCAATTGGTTTTATATAAATGGGTTTCAATACTTGCTTACTTATAAGTCTACATATGTACGGTCCCATAAACTTTAATATGGTATCAGAGTTTCATACCCAAACGGACTAGATTCTAGGACCCATGTTCAAGTCTTCTATTGTTGGATTGATGATAATGCTAGTCCAAACCGAAGCTGAAGAATAAATGTCAGCTAGTCCATTTGTGAGCAAGCGTCAATTGGTCTGTTAATATTAGTCACGGGCTAAGCCAGGTTGCACTTGAGGGGGTGTGTTGGGAAATGTATTCCATATTGAATAATAACAAAATGTATAAAGAATTTATAAGTGAGTGGGTGTTGAACATAATACAAGCCAATTAGTTTTGTACAAATGGGTTTCAACACTTGCCCACTTATAAACATACGTATGTATGGGCCAATAGACTTTAATATGGTATCAGAGTTTCATGCCCAAACGGGCTAGATCTTGGGACCCATATTCAAGCTTCTTGTTGTTGGACCGATGATGATATCAGTCTAGATCGAAACTGAAGAAGAGATGTCAACCGATCTATTTGTGAGCAAGTGTTAACCAGCTTGTTGATATTGACCACAGGCTAAACCCGGTTACACTTGAGATGGTGTGTTAGGAAATAAATTTCACATCAAATAATAACAAAATATAAAAAGGATTTATAAGTGAGTGAGTGTTTGATACAGTATAAGCTAATTAGTTTTATATAAATGGATTCCAACACTTGTCTACTTATAAGTCCACGTATGCATGTACCCATGGACTTTAATATAAGCTCCCTCCAAAAATTAAACATTTCTTTTGGAAGGCTTGCCGGGATTACTTACCTACAAGGGAAAGGCTACGACAAAAAGGTATAAATACTCATTTTCGTTGTGTTATGTGTGACTCATCAATGGAGAATTCGTGGCATGTATTTATATCTTGTGGTTTTGCACAACCTTGTTAGAAAATTGCCAAAGTGCAGGAGATGGTGGAGCATTTAACATACTAGGTACAGGGTTTTAGGGAATGGTTTTTTAAATTATTGCAAGTGAGGGATGTGAAGTTAGTTGGTAAAATCTGTGTTATTATGTAGAGTGTATGGAAGCAACGAAATGCCAAACTATTGACCGATTCCTATCTTTTAGATAGATAAATAGTACATGTGGGTATTGAATTGTTGTGTGATTGGTTTCATGCAAAATTTACAAATCACACAGAGATTGAGAGGGATAGAGAGAATTATGAGGTGGTATGTTGGAGAAGACCTCCAATATAATTTTTGAAATGCAACATTGATGCAGCTCTCTTTATAACCTAGAGAAAATTTGGTATAGGAATGATACTTCATGATGATGCTGGGCAATTTATTTGCAGTGCTTCAAGAATGTTTGATGGATTGTGTGAAGTTAGAGAAGCTGAAGCAGTGGGCTTAAGAGAAGCATTAGCTTGGATCAAACAGTTGGACATTGCAAGGTCATCTTTGAAATGGACTCACAAGTTGTGGTGCAAACTATTCAAGATAAATCAGTGTTAGCAAATGAATTTGGGGCTCTTATTCATTCTTGTATTAATCTTCTCTCATCTGATGTATCTTTCTCTATTGTGTTTGAAAGAAAAGCAAGTGAGGTTGCTTATTCACTGGTAAGAGCTTCTTATCTTTATTATGGTTTTAAAGTCTGGCAGGAACCTCTTACTGGTATAGGAAATTTGTTGTTGTTTGATGTTGTTCATAGTTAATGCATTTGCTTTCTCTTTTTGTTAAAAAAAAAAAAAGATAATGTTTAAGTGAAATTACTATTTAAAATAATATATTACTATAAAATCTATTGAAGATATTATATTGTATAAAAATTAGCAAGTTCAAATAATTAATTAAATAAAAAATAAGTCAAAACATCAAAGTAATAAAAATTAAAAAGTTTGAATAGCATTTAATATGCTCATAATTTATTTAAGAGGAAATGGGTTGTATCTTTAGTGGAGATGAGTTGTCTAAGCTTGGGTCGACCTGCAAAACAAAAAGAGAACAGTGAGGAAGCTCAGGTCTTGGCCTGAAGGAGAAGTTCCAATGCTCAAGTCAACCATTGTTAAGTTAAGAGAAGTTTTGTGAAAAGAAAGGAGATTAGAGGGTGAATAAATAGCTACCTTGTATGGACTGCATGGTTGTTATTTATACCTGGATATCTCTTATGATGAATGGGGATGGAGCACACGTCATGCGTCTAAGGTGACAATGAGAACTTGTTTTCATAGGTGTTACTTTGAGAAGTTTTTCTTATCATGAGATAGATGAGGTAGGTGAAGAAAACTACTATGTCATGGTGAAAAGTGCTAGGTCATGCTTAGATAGTTGAGCGTGGCAAAGAGGCGAGGAGGTGGAGTCATCTCATGACTCTTTAGTGCGAAGATATCTTAGTAAAGAGTCATTTGGAAGCCTATTAGCAAGTGATGAAAATGGTGAAGAGAGGGGACATTCCAGGGAAGGAACTTCTTTTCTTATCAACATTAATATAATTTTTTCCATGTATTAGTTTTTAAGAGGCATTGATATATATGGGGATTGGGTTTTGGGGGGGAGGGGGTTGGTTGTAGTTGATTCGTATTGGAAAATAAGCTACACGCTATTTATTAAAATGTACACAAATCAGTTTTTTTAAAGAAAAAGATTTTCTTGGACAAATTAACAAAGCTACATTATCATTATTAGTCTAGCAATAATTTATCTTGTCTTTTACAATTTTGTATTAATTAATTTTTTTATCCATAAAAGCTTTTTTTCTCCAAAGAATAAAGTTAATTAAATAACTTGGCTCACTAATTATTAGATAATATGAAATGATTGTATTATAAATAAATAAATAATGTTAATACTATTATTTATTTTAGTAATTGGACTATAATTGAAATTCAAATGCATTTTTAATCCACCAACGAGCTTTTTCTTTTTTATTTAATACTTTTGAAATAATTTTGGAGATAGTGATATTTCAAATTTAAATAGTTAAATCTATAAAAAAATTTAATTTTTAATGTTAAATTCTTTAATGAATTGAAATAAATTATAATTAAAAAAAAAAAAAAGAATTTTGAGTATTCTCTTAAAAATATTTTTCATATTTGGTAGCAGAATAACAATTGAGGGTACAGATTCCTCTGCGTTGACAATGACGCGTACAGCACAAAACGACTGCGGTAGTTAAGAAATAGTAAATAACTGCTGCGCACGTCCTACCTAGCTAACCCACACCGCTACTTTCTCTCCCTAACATACTTGTATTTTTATGTTCACGTGGCGAATCATTAACCGCCCATCTGTAATTACCTTTTTTGCTCTCATTTTTTAATAATAATGATTTTGATTGATTTCATATCTTCAAGGGTCGCACTTCGGTACTCTTATATACCGGTACATTCAGCCTATTTTATGCTGCATAGGTATGGGCTACCGGTTAAAATTTGTGACAGATTAAAATTAAAATGAACATAAAATATATAATTAAGTGATGAATACTTTATATATATATATATATATATATATATATATATATATATATGTATGTATGTATGATTGGGATATAAATAAATCTAAGTTTGAATACCATAGGTTAATTTTTTTAATATTAGCTATTATCTAATTAGAGAATACTTTAAATATATAATGATTTTTTAAAAATCTCTCATTTTTATTGAATAAAATAATTTGGTAAAATTTCTTATTATAGAAATGTTTTTCAATTACATTGATTAAATATTTTTACTAGATAAGCGAAATCATATAGAATTAATGAAAATTTAAATTTATAAGTTTTTATAAATTTCATGAACTTTTATCCAAGTATAATTATATTTTGAACCTAATATAACTATAAATATTAATCATAAAACTGACCCTCTACAACTCACATATATAAAATATGAATTTAATATATTAATTTTTTTATTTTTAATTTTGCAATTTTTTTTTTATTTAGAGTAAAAATTTGTTGGATATGGATTGGATTAAGTCATATTTGGAAATACATATTTTAAATGAGTTTGAGTCTGGATAAAGATTTAGACTCAAATAATTAAGTTGAATCGAACTTAAATTTAATATAAAAATATTTAACTTGATAAAATCTGATCCGTAAGATTAATAGGTATAATACACTTATTGTTAAGAAACAAAAAAAAAATACTAATGAAATAAACAATTAATTTTAATATTTTTAGCATATATATATGTATTAGTTGTGTTATTATGGTTTATAGTAGAATTTAAATATATAAAAATTAAATAAAAGAACATATAAATATAAATAGATATAAATATTTGTTTCCAAGATAAAATAAATTATTTGTTATCAAATTTTTTAATATTGAAATTTACTATTTAAGATATTGATGTATTAAATATTGGAATATTACTTTGCCTGAACTTTTAAAATATTATTTGGCAAAAAAAAAAACTTTTAAAATATTATTGTGCTAATAATTTTAGTTATTTGTACAATAAATAGTTGATATGTGATATAAAAAAATTAACTAATAATACTATATTATGATTTTACATATAATTTAATGAATAAGTAGTTAAATTATTTATACTAAAAATTAATATTTTTCCCTTTATTTTTTATTTTTATCACATTGTAATAATTTTTCAAGTTGTTAATTTAAGTTAATTTTACACTTTTTAATTAATTCTATGTTTATTATTTGATAAAATTTTTTATTATTTTAAGCAATTAATTCGAATTTTTTTTTTGCGACACACATCTATATATATAGACATTAAATTAATTTATCTATAATTAATATAGATTTTTTTATTAATTAAATTTAATAATGATTTAAGAAATTTTAAAAATTTAATAGACTCCATATGAATAGCGACAGTGATGTGATGTGAGTGTGTCATTATGCATGAGTTCTCATTTTCAAACCGGGCACCATAGAGCAAAGCCCTCAACAACCACACTCCGACTCTGCCAAACTTATTTGGTTAGATGAACACCAAGCCACCATCTATTGGATGATAATAAAAAGAAAACTCATTTGGATAAGCAATTTTGAGGTTTCACAAATATATTAATTTTAAATAATTTTTTTAATTCACATTTAATAATTTAAAATTTTAATTAAAATATTTTAAATTAAAATTTTAAATTATCATTTTTTTAATTTTGATTGCTAATCACTGATATTTAATTATTAAATGGTTAAAGACATTTATAATTTAACAATTATGATAAGGAAAATTGAATATTAAATGCTAGAAATTTTTTATTGTTTAATATTTTAATTGTAACTTTAAATTGCTATTCCAATAATCATGTTTACTAGACAACATGAATTTTAAGTTGAATACATTAGTTATAACTAACAATATAAAAAAAAAAAAGTTTGATTATTATTTAATTTCTAAGATTTAATTTATTTCACAAGTAATAAATTTTATTTTAAAAATAGAAAAGATGAATTTCTAATATTTTATTTAATCAACTACTTAGTATTTTCATTAAATTTTTCATTAATTTAAATAATAAGTTACTGTTTAATTTTTAAAATTTATTAAAATACAAGTCTAATTAGTGAATTAAATTTAATTTTTTAGAGTCTAATTAATAATTAGATCTAAAAATCAAGGATTAAATAATAGTTTACTTCAAAATATTGTATAGCAGTCACTTATTTTTTTAAGTAATAAAAAATAAAGAAAAAAATTAAATAACTGATAATTTAGAATATATATATATTTTTAAAATATTAGGTGTGTGTTAATTTGATTTTTCAAAATAAAGATTTTTTTTTAATGGACTAACTAGTGAATTGTTACTGGCATAAACCCAATGTAATGCGACAGAGAAAATGAGGCTATAAATTGTCAGCACATACAACAAAACAAAAGTCTCAATGTCAAGAAACCAAGAAAGCACGCCACTATTGTCCCATTTTCCTTTTCCTATGCAACTGCACATAATTCAGATCCAAGAAATTCCTCTTAATTCTTTATCAAACTTCCCATTTATCCAACCCCCTTTTTTCTTTTTCCTAGTTACTATATAATTTCCTTGAAATTGCTTCTAATGTCATCTTCTAGACTTTTACCCTTTTACACTCATTTTCCTCCATATCATCAAAGCTTCTTCTTTTTCCTCATTCTTGATTAAAGTTCCAATTTTTTTTTTTTTTTTTTTTTCATATGGGTCAATCTTATTTATCCATTTTCCCATTTTTACTTATTTAATCTTTAATAAAGTTCATCTTTTTTGCAAAGGGTCAAAGCTTTTTTCTATTGTTGGAGTAAGTTATGGCTACAGATCAAGATGGGTATCCTACATTTGCAGAGGGCAGGGGAACAGGGTACTCCAGTGCCACAACTGGAAATGGTG
The DNA here is from genome assembly GCA_947687605.1 of Reutealis trisperma. Taxonomy (NCBI): domain Eukaryota; kingdom Viridiplantae; phylum Streptophyta; class Magnoliopsida; order Malpighiales; family Euphorbiaceae; genus Reutealis; species Reutealis trisperma. Next base: position 610,059 of record CANTUT010000112.1, read on the forward strand.
TTGGCAAAGAGTATGTGGGAAATCCTGAGATGGGTTTTCAAGACCAAGTTAGAGAGTTCTTGAAGGGGGCTGCTGAAATGAGTGTTCAATTTGCTAAAGGGTGTAGGGATATAGTTGTGCAGAGTCTAGGAAGGGATGATTCATTTATTGTAAGAAATTTTGGGAGAAGTTCTTATATAGGAAAGAAAGTTGGGTATGGCTATGAGAGGGTTTGTAAGAAATTGAAGGCCTTCAATGAGTACTTGCCTGAGGATAAGGATCCATTGCATGCTTGGTCAGTGATATGTATTGTGTCTCTTCTTGCTTTTGCAGGTAAAATTTTGATATTTTTGCCATTTGGGTTTGTTTTTGCGTTTATTTTATATGTTTGGTTGATAGGAAATCAATAATCAATAAATGAAGTGGATTTTCTTGTTTTGCCAAATTGGTTAATGATTTCATTGAGCTATTATGCTGTCTGTAATTGCTTGTTGCTACAATTCCCTTTTTGTGGATAAGAAATATTAAGATAAGAGATTAGTCATAATTTAATGTCCAATATTTTCGTCAGTGATTTGGGATTTCTCTTGTACTTTAACTAGCGTTTCAATTGATCATATTTCTATTTTTAGAGCGTCACTGTGGGGTTAGCTGATGGATTACTTTTCTTGAGTGTTAATTGCGGCTGGATTTAATGTTAATCAAGTGCCATGAGCCGTGTGAGATAATTACTCTAGGATATATTTGGACTGAGTGGTTAGTTCTGCAACTGTTATTCAACATTCTTACCTTTGTTTTCTGCAAGTTGCATGTTAATTGAATAGTTAATGGGGAAAAAAAACAGTGTCTTATGGACTACCATATGCTTTAATGTCCTGCAAGTCTATATATCTGGAAAATGGATATAGCTCTATAAATTCGGCAGGAAAAAATAATATGAAACACTTACCTTTTTTTATAATTTTATGGACATTTAGAATTTACCATCAACTTATGGAGAATCCAAGGGGTGAGGCAAGAGTATTGCAATTGCCACAAGACTAAGGTAAATAATACCTTCCAAACGAAAAATGGTTATATATGTACGTGAGGAGAATTTGATAAATTTCCAACTTCTGCCTCTGTGCTAGAGTAATAATTTGGACACATTTTAGTAAAATTGGCTGTTTTACAAAGTAGAACTTCCACAAATTAATTGATATTTTGCTGTCTACTAAAAGATATTAACCTTGTGTTTTCGCCTTAATAGTAGTTTGATATTTCATTACACTAGCAATACTGGCTGATTGTCTAGGAATCAAAGATTGCTAGGTCTTTTGTTAAACTTACTTGAGTGGAAAATAAATAAAACTAATTCATTTCACTCTCTGGATTTTTTGTTTACTTCAATATCTATTAAACAACTTCTTGCTTTTGTGTTGCCTGCATAACTGTTTGAACCTTCTGACATTGTTAACTAATCTGCAGTCTTGCATATGAGTACTGAACGTGATGCCTCTGCCACATTGATAAAGAAGGTGTTCATACATCCTCCCAGTGCTGACCGCATACTACTTCCTGACGGTAGATACATGGCATATAGGGAGCAGGGTGTTCCAGCCAACAGAGCTAGATTTTCAATGATAGTTCCACATACTTTTCTTTCCTCCCGACTTGCAGGTTGGATAATCTCTACTGAAAGTATCTAGCTGTCATAGGGGGCTGTAAATTGTGAAATTTTGATATTTGTTAGTTTTCAGTCTTTTATTTTTATTTATTTTTAAATTTTTGTTATTAGGGATGCCTGGAATTAAGGCTTCACTCTTGGAAGAGTTTGGCATCTACCTGTTAACATATGATCTACCTGGTTTTGGAGAGAGTGATCCTCACCCGAACAGAAACCTTGAGTCATCAGCATTAGATTTGTTGTTCTTAGTAAATGCTCTGGGTGTTAAGGGCAAGTTCTGGATGGTGGGATACTCAAGCGGGAGCCTTCATGCTTGGGCGGCACTTAGATACATTCCTGATAAACTTGCTGGTAGAAATCTTATTATTATGATTATTACTATCTACATGTTTCATGCCTTTATGCGAAATGCCTTCTCAACTTGGTTTAGCTTACTAGCAGTATGAACTACAGTTTTAAATTCAATTACTTGAAGCAAAATGATGAACATTTCTTCATTAATGTTCTACAATTTAAAGAAAGTATTGGCCATAGATAATTTCTCTTTCATTGAAGAAACTTACACGTGTTTGTGTGGATGATTGTAGAGTTGTGTCTTATAGTGATAGATATGTTTCCTTCTGAAAAGAGCCATAATAAAATGGTGACTTATTGTAATATAGCAGACTATTTGCTTCTTCTCACTAAAATGTGATTTATCCAACTCCAAATTCATCAAAAGATTTTAGCTCCCAAATTTTCTGGATCCCCCTGCCTCTAAAAGGAAAGTGTTCTGCATATTTTAAGTTTGTCTGATGCTTTGCAATGGTAATGTAAAATCCAGAGAATATATAATTAATTTGAACAGACAAGATGTGGGATATATTCTCTATCTTAGGATCTCACTTGGATGGAGTTTTATGGTCAAAAGTCTATTTGTGCTGCTAATCCTGACTTCTTTACTATTGTGCTTTTAAGTTTGTTCACGTCAGCAAAGCCTGTAGCAAAAATACCAATATTCTCTCATTCATTTTTTGAATAATGCATTTACTAGTACAAACCTGAATTCTAATTTGCTTGTTATGTTTCATATTGTGATATTCTCATTCACTTGGATTGCTAAATTGCTAATGGAAGCAATATTTTATGATCCACTATGACTGACTTGCAGGTGCGGCCATGTTTGCTCCTTTTGTTAATCCATATGATTCACTGATGACCAAGGATGAGAGACGTGGAATCTGGGAGAAGTGGACAAAGAAAAGGAAATTTATGTATTTCTTAGCTCGGAGATTTCCTAGACTTCTTTCCCACTTCTACCACCGGAGCTTCCTTTCTGGAAAGCATGATCAGATTGATACATGGCTCTCATTTTCACTAGGAAAGAGAGTGAGTGATTTCTATCATCAATAACTGTGCAAGTTTATAAAAATTCTGCTCTTTCTTATGGGTTTCCATGATTTTTCTGAGTTTCTGATCAGGAAGTTCAAATTTAGAGTACAGCCATTTATTGTTGAGATATTAAAATTAAAATTAATGATTGAGGAATTATATTTTTGTTTTTAAGTGCCTATGCTTTTTGTGATTTTTTTTTTGTCTTTTTGTAACTTGCTTGTGGATATGTTAAAAAGAATAAGAAAAGTTAACTTTCTTAAGAGTTATTATTGCAAGGAAACTGATACATATTTGGCAATAGCGAGTACCTATTTGGCAATTACATGGAACCAATTTGAATTTCAAAGGTCAAAAAGTAAGAACGATGAAAATAAAAGAGGACATAGTTTCATTTTCGTTATCATGTAAGCAGACTTGTCATTTAAGATATTGCTTGTCTTTCTAGGATAAAGCTTTGATAGAGGATCCAATCTATGAAGAATTCTGGCAAAGAGATGTGGAAGAGTCAATCCGACAGGGCATTGCAAGACCCTTCATAGAGGAAGCTGTTCTGCAAGTTTCAAACTGGGGTTTCAGCCTTGCAGACATCAAATTGCAGAAGAAAAAGCAGGGGAAAGGCGTCCTCAATTGGCTAAAGGTTGTGCTTTTTGGATCTGAAGAGGAGTATATAGGTTTCCTTGGCCCAATACACATATGGCAGGTAAGTCACATCATTATTCTTTTCTCTTTCTTTAAGCTGCTTTAACTTCAAGCTTCACTTTTGTTACTTCAAAATTTTCTGGCTATGTTTCCTAGTGCATGTCATCTTATGTCAGTACGTTCAATCATTCATCTAGACTTGCTCTGCTCTGCTCTGCAGTGAATGTATTGTCTGTATTCGCTTTTCATCTTATTGTTATGAGAAGGTTGCTAGCTATAACACCAATTACTTAAAAACAGCCGTGGTGGATTGTTTGCTTCTTTGTTTGGCTCATATCCATAAAAATTCTTTACTAATTTTAGGGTATGTTTAGTAGGCCATAATGCAATACATTTTTAGTTCAAAAGATATAGTTCCACTGGAGCTACGCGAAGTTGGGCATATTCTTAAGAGGATAACTGGCAGTATTAGTTCTGTCCTTGCAGACTAAGAGTTTGCAGAAACAAATTTCAAGCTAGGTGTGGCCTAAAGCTTTGGTTTTAGGTGATTAAGGATGGGTTTTAAATTTTAATATTACCAATCAAATGATTAAGTCTAGGAACCAAATTCATAGAGCCTAGGATATATGTGTGTGCTCCTTATTTTGAATGGCTATAAATTTCTTTCAACAGAATATAAATAAATTGTTATTGATTCCTACCTTTTCAAAAATCTTACAGGGGATGGATGATAAGGTTGTTCCACCATTGATGACTGATTTTGTACACCGGGTTCTACCAGGTGCTGCAGTCCACAAGCTCCCATATGAAGGTCATTTCACATATTTCTATTTTTGTGATGAATGCCATAGACAGATATTTACTACACTTTTTGGGACCCCACAAGGCCCAATAAAAAATACCATAGAAGTAGATCAAATTCCAAATGAAGACAGTGTAAAGCCTCAAGAGGTAGACCAAACTCCAAAGGAAGATAGTGTGAAGCCTCAAGAGGTGGATCAAACTCCATTAGAGGTTGATATTAATGAACAGGAAGAAGAAACCAATACGACAGACCAAGATAAGGTTTGTCAATTATAATTCAGAAAGTTACCAATGTACATAAGATAGTTTTGCTCTGTTAGTCGCGGGGTGAAAAGAAACCCATATCACTTATTTGGTTTTGGCCTTTGAATCATTTTGGGAAGTTGATGGTGCTGCGAAGATATGAAGATATTTGCTAGATAGGGGAAAATATACAACAAAAGTAAGCTGTTCAGATTTCACAATTTATTTATGCTCAAGTCAGCTGGAAAACAGCATAATATATTTAATATAGATCTCTCTTTTCATGTGAATTCTTTGTAGATTTTCACGTTAATCTTATTTGTATGTAATAAAAAAAATAAATAAATAAACTCTTAATAGAAATATGCGAAGCATCTTAAGAGAATTGGAAGAGTTATAGAACAGCTGTCCGATTTGAATTAGTAGTTCTTATTTTGCATGTGATTATAGGAATTATACTACCTGATCCCTTTGTAAAGAACATCCAACCGGGAAAGAGAAAAGGATTAATCAAATCATGAAACAAACTGTCTAAGCAGAGAGATGATGGAAAGAAAGATTGGATCATAGAAAATCTTTTTAGGTCTATTGAACTTGCCATACAAATCAAACAGTTCTGTTCCTCTTTAGACGAGGACCGTTTCTTCCATCAACCTGGGAAGGCAATCCCAAATCCTTATTAACCATTCCTTGTGCATTTCCACTACCGCTGCGAAAACTTCCTCTAATGGCTTTTTCTACTGCCTTGATATCTTGGCAAAACGAAGTGTCTTCAGAAGGCAACAGCACCAGCCATGTGAGATCACAAACCTTGGCCTTGTACAGGAATATGATTGCTGTGGAAACCAGAAGTTGAATGATCCAAGGAGCAGTAGCAAGGATAACACCAGATATCGCAAAGATTTCGACATAAACAACTTTTTGAGTGTTGGCAGTGGCTAGCCGGAACAGGAGTACACCAGTAATGGTGATCCATGAAGAATGGAGAAGGATTGAGCGGAGGCGGAAGGCTTTTTGGCTTGGCATTTTCTTGCCAAGAAGGTGGTGGAGGAGTGAAGTTCATAACATTTGTTAGGTGGAGAGAAATATTGGGGGGAAATTTTTTTTTGGGTTCAAAAGGAAATAAATTGGCTTTGGTTGTTATGAGTTCTATTGTTTTTGAAATGATTTTAAGATCTTTTCTTATCTTCAGTTACCACAAATATTTCTAACAGTAACACTATATTTAGAAATAAAGTAGGGTATGGAAAAGAAAGGAAAGGGGGAAAAAGAAGTAAAAAGTGGAATAGAAAATAAGATAATGTTTAGTCAACTGTAATGAAACATAATGTAATATAATTAAATATATTTTAATTTAAACATTACAGTAAAAATATATTTAATTATATTGTATTACGTTTCATTACGGTTTAGTAAAGATGTATGATTTTCAATTTTTTAGTAAAAAGGTATTTAGGTATTCTTCTACCTTTTGTAGTAAGGAAGAGAAAGAAAATGACAGAGAAAAATATATAATATCTTATTTTATTTAGATTTTCTCCTCCCTTTCTCTCCTTGCACTTTCTTCCCTTCTTAAACATAGGGTTAGGGATGCTCTAAGCTTCCACGCAAAAAGCGCAAGAAAAATTTTTGTAGGGATAGGTGATTCCTTTCTATTGATTGACCAAATTTTTTTCTTTACCTCATTCTCCCAAAAGGGAAAAACTTAATAAGCTCCTTCACTTTTTCCCACCCCATTTTATTTCCCTGGCTTTCCCATCTTCCCAAGTAAAGTGTAAGAAAGAGAGAGCCCTACAAACGAATTTTGAAAAAGGCAAAATTATCTATATCTATATTTATTTATGTATAAATGTATGAACACAGTGAGAGTGTAAAAATGATCTCACTTAACTAAGACAAAAGAGTGACTCTTACAAAGTCTACCATGACACATTGACACTGTATTTGAGAAGTAGGTAGAAACTAGGAGAAAGAAAATGAGAGAATTTTTTTTTTAATTTGTAAAAATTTAATTTTTTAATAATTTATACAAATTTCAATGAAATTTTCATCTATTTTCTTCCCAAAATTAGATAGAAAATGAGTGAAAAATGGTTATACAACTCATCATACAGACAACATATGTGGAAAGTGATAAAGAGACAAATGGTACAGTGTGCATGACATATGTCATGGTACGAAGATGAGAACATATATAGTTTAAATAAGAAAGGGAAACACACAAATCAGTTCGGTTTGATTTATTATTTTTTTATTAAAAACCAAATCAAATCAAAATAATCAATTTTTTATATTAAAAATTGAAAATCGAACTCAATTTAATTCAAAATTAAATTCAAATTATTTAATTGATTCGATTCAGTATTTGGTTTTATTCGAATAATGCTCACCTTAGTGTAGAAATGGAAGTGTTTTCCCTTTTAAATTTTAAATTTCACTTGCAAACTTAGCTATCTTCTAAGAGATTATTGAGAATGTGTATTTTTAAAATTTTTTTAATTTCTAAGCCAGAAGTTTCAAATAGAATATTAAATGAAATAACCATTCTTTTTCTTTTTGGGAAAGTATTAATGAAACAACTTAATTCAATTTAATTTTAAAAAAATAATATATTTTAATTTATCATTTTAAATGATTTTTTATTTAATTAAAAATTTTAAAGTAAAATTATTTTATATCGTTAAACCATTTTTAAATTAATAAATACTTTGGCATTCCCACTGTTATCTTATGTGGAAACTGATAAGAAAGTTTACTTTAACTTTGTTAAAAATAAATAAATAAATAAAATCCAAATCTTGATCAAATTTTAGTACAAGGGAAAGAAATTCTACCCAAGTCTTCAAAAACAGATCAAAGACATTAATTCAATGGAATGGCTAATTTAGATTGTAGAATTGGATAAAAATAAGGAATAAATATTTTTTATTATTTAAAAATATAGAAGTATATCCACAAATTACTAAATAATCAATATTAAACATATTAAGATATACTGATATTAATCTCATAATCTAATATATGCCTAAATTTACGGCAGATTTAGTACCAAACTTGAACTACTTCAAGTTTCCTAATTCTCAGAAAACAAACTTTCTATGCAATCTGTATAATTCATTTAAAATTTCTATGTAATAATAATAAAAAAATCATCATATCAAATAATTAACAACCTATATATATATAACTAACCATTAGAACAAATATTTATTAATAAATTGTATAAATTTAGAACTGCAAATTAAACATTTTATTTAAATTTATCAAAGTTTAAAATATCAGGAAGCTGCGGCAACCAAAATCAAAAGCATTGAATTTTTTTTTCCAATAATAAGTTTCTAAATCAAATAATATCAAATTAGATTTATTGTGAATAATTAAATTGAATATGATATTAAATTAATTTATGTGTTGATTGGAATGGAGTAAGTGAGATAAAAAATAAATAAATAAAACTCCCCGAGAAGTTAAAAAAAATTAATTTATTTGATAGCTATAATTGAATAAAATTCCTAAAAAGTAAATATCTATACTATTTTCTGAGTTTGTAAATGGGCTAGATATTATTGTGAATTTTTAAAATGACTATACAAAATAAAAAAAATCTACTTATTATAAATTACATGCAAATTAAATATATAACTACTTATATTTTTTCGACAATACAAAATACACACCTTAATTTATAGTAGGCACAAAAATCATAACTAATACCAAAATCAATGAAATAAAAACGATAATACATAGTCTTTTTATTTCCTGAAGGATAGGTAAATAAGCTAAATATTATTATCTTTTATACTATAAATTTTTAAAAATGATAATATAAAATAAAAAAAAATCTATTTTCTAGAAATTTTATACAAATCAAACACATAATTACTTATACTTCTTAGGAAATACTACCATAATTTATAATAGATGCAAAAACCATAACTCATACCAAAATCAATGAAATAAAAACAGATAATACATAGTCTTTATACTTCAAATAAAACCAAATAATCATAAAACTCAAACATCAATCTCCCGCCATAAAATAATAATCAAAACATAATTCATGCATGATGTAATCAATTCTACTAAACTCATAAAATCAAACTAAGCTTATTTTTAAATATCCTCACTCGCAGCAGCAGCTGCTTGTCCTCTACGTAGACCAGTACTTCTCGCCGCAATTAAACCAGTTTTCTGTCCAGGAACACAATCACGTGCCACCGTACTTGCATGTCCAATATGCTGGTGGTTTCCACCTCCCTGAGGATGATCCACTGGATTCATCGCCACTCCACGAACTTTCGGCCAACAATTTCTCTTCACTCTAAATTTATGATAAGCATTCCCCGCCTTAAGCAACGGTTTCTCCGTTCTCCCTCCGCCAGCAACCTGTCTAATCATCGCCCTGCAATTACTATCCACAACCTTCTTAGCACCAGAAGGAAGTTTAATTCTGGTGGTTCCGTTATCAGAATTATGACCTCTAACCACCGCATAATCACCGGAAGCTCTAACCAGCACACCACGATCGCCGATTTTGTGTTCTACATTGCAAACTACGGTACCTTCTGGGATGTTCTTAAGAGGTAAAACATTGCCTACCATTAAATTAGCTTTTTTACCACAGTAAATATATTGGCCTGTGTACATGCCTTCCGCGGCTACCATTAGTTCGTTTTTGCTTTTTGTAACGGAATGGGTGATAGAAAGTTAGACGGGCTAACGGCGCGCCACGGCCAGGGTCATGGAGAATATCCGTTACTACTCCTTTTAAATAGCCGTTTCGCTCTGTGAAATCAAGAGTGCGGAACCGCGCTGGCCCTTTGCGGTGGTGGGTGTGGGATTTGAAAACTGAGCCAGCGCCTTTACGTTGACCGCGAATTACACGACCCATTGAAAGCAAAGAAGAAGAGGAGGATTAGTATAGTTTAGGGTTTATGAGATTCAAATGAACTATTTATAATGGACTGCTCAATTGGCCTTTTTTTTTTTTAAGGTATAGCTAGTAACACAGAAGCCGCCGGCCGGTGAATCCAAAGTAATAGGAAACTATGAGAAACTTTGGCCTAAAGTTCAGGCAATTAGGAGATTATTCAGTACATAAAGATAGTATTGCACGACATAATACTTGCATAGCAAGAAATTTTAAATGTAGTTGTATTGGCAGCGGGAAAGTAATTAGAAATTTTAAATTTCAAATCTATTTATTTAAATAAATATATATTTTAAATAATTAAATATTTAAATTTGTATTTCAAATATAAATAGTATAAATTTTCAATTATTTTAATTTAACAATATTGAAATTTGTTATAAATACTATAATTAAGTAAATATGTCCATTTGTATTCTACACTCCTATGTTTACCTTACTTCATAATGTTTGTAACGTATCAACTTTTAAATTCTTGCAAGTATATAGACAGAGGCATTTTATAATATATTTGACAATAAAAAAGAAAACAAAACTCATTATATTTCTCTCATCTCATAAATTTCTTCTATTGATCTTATTTTCTTTAGTTTTATATATAACATATTATTAACACGATTTTGTTTTAACATTTCTTTGCTTGGATCAACAATTCTTAATTTTAAATAAAATTATTTTCTTCTTATTATTCAATATTGTAAACTACTTTGAAGAAAGCAAAATATATTATTAATACTATTTAATTTTAATTAATTAAATATAGTTTATGAAGAAATTGTATTCTATACTTTTACATAATTAAATAAATTAATATATTTTTTAAAAAATTAATATTATCTACAGTTATTGAAAAATTAATAAATTGAATAAATAAAATATAAATTTCCAAAGAATTGGATTCCTGAACAACTGGTATTCTAATTTGTCAAAAAACTATCCTTTTTTTTTTTTTTTGAATTACTGTCAAGATCAACATCTTCATCATCAGCAATGATTCCGTTACCTCAGCACCAACCTAGTACTGCCAAGGAAAATCAGTAAATCACAAACTGTTACCTAGCGATTTGTGGTTTGCTGTCGAAATCGTTGTTGTCGGCGTGAAAGTCATTGTTGAACTGAAGCAATCATTGCCATCTCCATTGTTGCACTCAATGATGGTTCATGAGACCAGCCGAAATCAACATCAGGAAGCCAAGATGAGAAGAGCTCCTAATAGCTAATCGTCTCCTTGTTCAGGGCCAGTTCCAACATTTTGGAGGCCTGGATAACTCTAAAAAATGAGACCTTAATCTCCCATTTTTCTATATAAATATATTTTTTTAACAAATCTCAAATCCAGTAAATTCATTAAATTCAAAATACAATACAATAACTAAGTCTTAGACAAATAAATTATCATCAAAATCCGGATAAAATGCACTGAAGTTCATTAAACTTTTATCTGTTTTCTGTTTTGGTCATTAAACTTTAATTTCTTATAATTTAATCACTAAATTTTAATTTTTTTCACTGGCAGGTCACTAAAATAATTTCGATAAAATAACTCACCAAAAAGTTGACATAGCATTCTAGATATAATGACACTTCATCAAAATTGATGACATAAGCATACCACACCATATTGAGAGATTTTTAAAATTTAAAATTTAAAAAATCATATTTTTAAATTAAAAATTAAAATTAAAATATATTTATTTGTGTGATGTGAGATGCTTATGTTATCAACCTTGATGACGCGTCATCCTACTTGGAACACCACATCAGTTTTTTAGTGAGTTGTTCATCGGAATTATTTTAGTGTCCTGCCGGTGAAAAAAAAATTAAAATTTTATGATTAAATTGTAAAAAATTAAAGTTTAGTGACCAAAACAGACAACAGACAAAAGTTTAGTGATCTCCACTGCATTTTATCCATCAAAATTCAATAACTTAACTCCAACTTATATATATATATATATATATATATATATATATATATATATATATATATATATATTGTAATAAGAGTCAATATTATTTATAATGATAACATGGGGAAAACGTAATAATATTGAGATGCAACTTATCCAATCTAATAGGCTATTCCAAATACACTCAAGAAAAATCTAAGCACCTTAATGCTATATGAAAAAATGCTAGAAATCTCAATACAACACTAATTATGATTCATAATCATAAATCATACACTGATGCAATAAATGAAACCAAATAATATATAACTAAATCTACAAGCAAATTACTATAAAAAATACAAAAACTAAAAAAAATTCTTGTATATTGCACTTTTTTTTTTTTTTTTTTATCTAAAACTAATAATATCCTGTAAACTCATATATAAAAAAAATTAAGATAAAAAAAATCCAAAATAAGATAAATAAATAAAATAGAAACCGAGTTGTCTTTTGTTTTAAAATTTCTAGACAGTGCATATATATAATTTGAAAATATAGAGTAGTGAAATTTAAAGAATTTATGAACACCCAATAAAGAATTAAGTTAAAATTCAAAGAATTTAGAAATATCTGATAAAAAAACTATTTCAAATTAGGGCTATTTTCCTGCCTCCAAAGGTATTGAAAATTTGAATACTCTTATTCACAACAAGCAGTACCAATTAGAGACTTGAGAGTAGAAAAAATGGGAAAAACCTTTGAAATTTATTAAAAGAAATATATATTCATTATTTTAATTCATAAAATTTTATTTTAATTCCAAATGTTATTTTTTTTATGCAAATATTGTATGTTTAACCAAAATAAAATATTTGACTTGATTTTCATATGAATAAGAATTTGATTTCTTGGGAGAAAAAGGGAAATAGATGATTCCTCCAAATAAAAGACTCGCATTTCAATTCTTACATATTTTTTTCGATAACCAAACACTAAGAATCAAAATCGTCATTCTGATTTTGATTTCATATCTAATTTTCAGCAAGCCAACTAGTCTCTTATATATAAAATAAATTTTACAATTAATCCAAATATGCTTATTGGAAGTGTTGACTGTTCAATGTAAACCACTAAATCAAATCCAACTAAACTAAATTAGTTAGTTTAGTTATGTTTACCTCTTCACCAAAAAATAGTTTGGTTTGTAATTTTTGCCATGTGTTATTTAAAATATTAAAATTAAATATAAAATATAATAAAGTACTAATAAAAAATATAAAATTAAATATTAAATAAATAAATTTAAATAAATAAATATTTAAAATTAATAAAAATTAAAATAATATCAAAATAATGATAAAAATAAAAATTAATTTTATTATCTCAAATAAATATTTAACAAAATATAAAATTAAAATATATTTTCAAATTAAAAAATTAAAGTTAAATACTTATTTAAAACATTTTTTACTATTTAAAATAATTAATATTTTAAGTATGATTATTATAATATTTATAAAAATATATTATTAACAATATGCATGTACATTAACAAAATTTATAGAAATTTATTAAAATTTTTTCATTCATCCCAATTATGTATTCAAAAAATCAAACAGGTTTATAAGAAATTGGTTTTGATTCATAATATTTATGTGATATCAAAGTTTACATCAATTTTTTGATAAGTTACATTTATGATAAATATTATATAAATTAGGTTTATTTTAATATTTATTCTTAATAATTAACTATCAAAAAATAAATTTTCTCTCATTTAAAAAAATTGATTATGAGTTCAATCCTTATGAAAGCCAAACAGATTCAAATGAGATCATTTTTCAATTCCACAATGAATCAAACATGATGAATATATATCCATTTTGATTTCAATTTCAGTCTATTCTAATTTGGTTCTAATTCCTTATCTTGAACCAAACAACCCTAAAGTTTAAAAAATATTAATATTTATTATTTATTTAAAAAAAATGATTCTAATTTCAATACTTACGAAATTCAAACAGATTCAAATGGAATTATATTTCAATTCCACAATGAATCAAATAGGATGAATATTTATCCATTATCTCACCTCCTCTCCTAAAGCTAAGGCTTTAGTAGAGTCTTATTAAAGTCTTAACCCATAAGTGGTGCTCAATGAGTAGCACGAGCGTCTTAAGTTAATAGATGAGGAGTGAATGAATGTATTCAAGCTATTCTCCCATAGCCCTCAAAAACATTCAATAAGCAACTCAAGTTAAATCAAGAATATTTAATATCAATGAGCAATTCAAATTATTAAGGAATTGGAATGCTTTTAGCAATCACAGTTGAACAATAAGGGTTTAAGCAAATAACACAAGCATATTATATTATTAAGTACTCACTTTGAACTCTTTTGCTCCTATTTACGGTTGACTCTAATACAAGTAGTGCTCCTCACACTCTTGGATATTATCTTCGTTCTTGTCAATAGACTCTACACATTGCATTTCAATAACATATCAATCACTTCCTCATTACTACGTTACTTAATTTAGCTTAACTTACTAATACTTTTATTTTATTCACAACTTATTACTAAACTTAATATTTCTCTAGTTGTTTTCCAATAGCTCACTTAAGGAGAATAATACCCTTTCTTCCATTCAATTTTCATATTGGCCAATTAGAACCAATTTAGCAATTTCTAATATTCAAGAGAACTAATTTCATTTCCACCAATAATTTCATAAATTCAATTTATTTACAATATCACAATCAAATGGTCCAACTCGGACCTTCATACACTAATCTCATCCGCTAATTTCATTCCTCATTATCAAACCAATAACCACTAATTCAATTCAATCAATACCAATATCCACATCTCACTTCAATCTTTCAACTAATCATCAATAATACTCAATAATTATATAAATAACAATTAACTCAATTCAATTGTCCCATTTAACTATTTAATTCCAATAAACTATTTAACTAAATTCTTACAGGTAAATTCATAATTCACTATATATACACAATTAAAAGTCGAGATTTATAGCATAGGCTCAGTTTAATAAGCCGAAGCTGCTGTCCAAAATCGTCACTTTCAGAGATCGCCGGAATTCGATCGTCGAAAAATTTCAACAATGACCAAATCGTGATCTAAGAGTACCAACAGTTAGCTTACGTCGTGAGAAGTCTAAATATACCCTTCACTTTCTCTCACTCACCGCCGTTTTACCAGAAAATGCTTTGAAAATTCCGGTGGCTCAATCTCCAATCTCCCTCTCCGGTCACCTCAACCAACGAGACAGGTATCAAATCGAAGCTCGTGACGAGGTCGTTCCATAGCCACTAGAATCACCCTCATCCGCTGTTGGAATCGCCGAAAATCGAGCTTCAAACTTTCGGCGCCTTTTGCCCGTATGTCGCCGTTCATCGCCATTTCCCGTCACCACTGCCTCCATCTAGGTCGTCGGAGCTCGAGGAAGGACTGGACGATGGTGGTGCAGTCCACCGCCGGCCGAAGTTCAAGCAAAACCCTCTCTCTCTCTCCGCCGCTCTGTCTCTCTCCTGCTCTCTCTCCCGATTTGCTATCTCTTTTTTTTTTCTCTGTTTTTACCCTTATACATATATATTTTTCTATATATATAACTCTTAAAAATCTTCTCAATTATTATTATTATTATTATTACAAACCCAACAAAATTACATTTTCATTTTATAATACTTTCAAAATTAAAAATAATAAATTTACATGAAATTATTTTCTTAAATTATATTTTATTTTTATCACAAATATCATTATTAATAATATTCTTATTATTTTCATGCTCATTTTTAAATTAACTATATGATATATTAAATTGAAAATCTTTAATACTTAATTTCTTAAAATATTTCCATTCCTTAACGTATAAAAAAAAATCATATTTCTTATTAAAATGAAAATTTATAAATTATGAAAAATCGGGTTGTTACAGGGGACATCGTTTAGGATGTGAGAGAACAACTCCTCGATTATATACCTTTAAGACTTAATTTAAACTCTATATTGATGACTGAGTGTTGCTTAAAGAATAACAAAGGGAATGCAGCTAAGGGCTTAGATATGAAAGATATCTCTAATGAACCAAAGGCAGAGGGAAACTGGGCTTGCATTTCTATCCTCACAAAGGTAAAAATGGAGTCCAAATTGTACTTTATCTATAGGCTGCAAAAAAAGGGCTTAACCCCCTCCGCTAACCGACCTACCCAAAGATGTTACCTTCATAACTAAAGAACAAAAATCTCTTCCATACCTAAATCCTAAGGGCATGGAGCCGACATCACTTCATACGCATGCCTAATTTTATACAGTGGAATGGGTACCACTCCTGTCCCTGTATCCACTAGACCAAATAAAGCAATACAATTCAAAGGTCTCTTGGAGCTCCTATTCTTAAGACCTCATCCTTACCTACCACCTAGTAGTGTTTTCTATCTTTGTTGAGCTTTAAAGTACGAGGCGGGCTACATCTATCATGGATAGCTAACCTATAGGACAAATGTAAATGTCCTCCTTCTTGTACTTGTTGCATAAACCGATTCTTTGAACCTTATTTTTCTTTTCTTCATAAGGCAGGTTTTTAGAATTTTTTATTGAATAGCTCAACCTTGGGCGTGATAGTAGTTATTCTTTCTACTATCTTCCCATTAGATATCTCATTTCCTTTCTTATTCACATCCCTTCAATAATCTATTTCAAATTTCTCCATCTTATTTTATGAATCTTACTCCATCTTATTTTCTGAATCTTACTCCTTTGCTAATTAGTTGAGAAAAAGCTATTCCCTCGAAAGCTTATCTACCTTTTCCATTCTTTGTTCAAGGTAGTAACTACCTTTTATGATTCATAGGATATATTTTAAACAACCGGGCTGAAATGTGCCTGTTAAGGTCTAAACTCAAATATCCCTCTATTTGGAAATCTCCCAGTATTTATGGAAAATAGTGGGAGGTAACAGAGGTTCTTTCAAAGAGAGTACTCTTCGAAATCATATGGCAACAAGTGTTTTCAAACATCATTATATGTAATTTTGAGGAAGAATCGAAAAGCAAAAAATGGGAAGAATCTGCTTTTGCTGGTCAATTTGTGATGAAAGAAATCCTTAGTTAGGCTAAATCAGCTGTTGTAGAATTGAGCTCAAATCCTAAGTATACGAAGAAAGGGGGAAGAACTTGAACCCAAATGGGTTGAATCAGATGGCTCAAAAGAGTCTTATACTAATTGTCCTATAGAGTTGAAGCAGGAATAATCCTTTTAAAAGTTGCTAAGCTTGTTTTGTTGTTAATTCATACAACCAAAAACATTCCAAAATATAGGAAAAATGAAAAAGTTAAAACCTACTTAGCCCTTGTTCTAGATTCAGCTAATGCGAAAGAGGAAGACGAACCAAAATCATAAGAAGTTAAAGCAGAACTAAAATTTGAAGAGGAAGGAGTTACAGAGGGTAACAACTTGTTGTTATTGTAGTTAAAGTATTCCTAATGTACTTTTTATATATGTCAAACTTTTTATTATAAAAAATTATCTTAAAAAATAAATACCCAACAAACTCTTTATCTTTAAAAAATAAAAAAGAGAGTTAGTTTGACTATCTACATCTATCACTCTCTATTATAATCTTAATTAATACAATACAAATTTTTATACGCTTTATTTAAAATAATTTTAATATTATATTTTCTATTAAATAAACTTAAAGAATGAAAAATTAAAATAATTAATACTTATGAAATAAAGTAAAATAAAGAGCAAAACATAAAGTCTATTGGATTTAAATAAAATTATTTACTCTTTATTAATTATATACTTTTTATTAAATAAAATATACTATTTAAAATAATTAATACTTATGAAATAAAATAAAATAAAGAGCAAAACATAAAGTCTATTGGATTTAAATAAAATTATTTACTCTTTATTAATTATATACTTTTTATTAAATAAAATATACTATTTAAAATAAATAATACGGAGATATTCTTACATATTCTAAAACAAGTAGAGATGTAATTTCGATTCAAGTCCATTCTGATTCGATTGTGATTACTTACCTTGAATCAAATGACCCCAAAGTTTACAAAAAATATTAATACTTATTATTTGTTTTAACATTAATTTAAGTATACAAAAATTTCATTTTTTATTTCGATCCACATTATTTTGAGTCATCACCTCCCTGCGAACTCGGTCTTTCCCATTTTTCTCCTACTCACAATTACCACTACTAGCCCCATAGCTACGAATGGAAAAAAAGAAAAATATTTACTAAAACCAAAACCTCTCTAGAAACACCACCTATGTGGTGCAGTTTTTGACGCTACTGAGTCTGAGTCACCCACTCAACTCGATCCTTCTCTGCTCAATCGGTTTCTCTATATATAGCCATTGTTTCTATAATACAATGCGAAGTATTCTCTCTTCTCTTTCTCTGACTCTACCATTTTATCCTTCAAAAAACCTCAAATATAAAAGTTACTTCGCTTTCTCTGCTTCTTCTTCGGTTTTCATTTCTCACCTAATCATGCCTCAGGTGATTAATTCGTTAATTTTGATTCTAGTTTTTGAGAATTTAATTAATTAGTTGATTATTCTCATTGCTAATGAAATGAATTTGCAGAGAAGCGGTGGTCGTACAGAGCAACAGAGGTGGAAACCGAAGCCATCTGCTGACGAACCTTCTCCTTCCGACCGGTGTTCATCAGTGGCGGCGGTTACCGGTGGAATTGGTGGTTTGAGTATAGCGGAAACTAGTGGGCAAAGTCATGTTGGTACTAATCAAGGTAACTTGCATGGTCAAATGGCGATATGGAAGCCTAAGTCTTATGGAACAGTAAGTGGAGCTCCGAGTAGTGCGTCTACTACGGCGAGTGCTGCAGCGGTGGCAGCTCCGAAAAGTGATGTTAATTTAAGCCAATTATTTAGGGGTAATCTGTTGGAAAATTTTACAGTGGATAATTCGACGTATTCGCAAGCGCAAATTAGAGCCACTTTTTATCCCAAATTTGAAAATGAGAAGTCTGATCAGGAGGTGCTATTTCTAACACTACTACTTCTGTTCTCAGTAGTTGTGCTGATAAATTTTTAATTAACTTTCTCTTTATTCGCCAATTTTGTTTTTCTTTTGTGCTCTGCTACTCCTATTCTTGCTGTTTACATCATATTTATGTTGGTTGATATTTGTTCTAATATGTACAGATTAGGATCAGAATGATAGAGATGGTATCTAAAGGGCTCGCTACTTTGGAGGTAAGGAGTTTTTTAGAAGCTTTTTGTCCTCAGAGTTGTTTACTTTTCAAATGCAGTATTTTCTTCCTATGTTAGGCCTACATTTTGATTATTTTCTATTGGCATTCTTCACTTTCTGGGTGATTGATAACCTATTTTTGAATATATTCTTGATTTTATGGGTTTGGCTGGCCATGATATTTCTTACAGGTGACACTCAAACATTCTGGGTCTCTTTTTATGTATGCGGGCCACATGGGTGGAGCATATGCAAAAAATAGCTTTGGGAATATGTAAGCTCATGATATCCTTCTTTAGGTCCTCATTTTATCAAGTTTGTTTGATTGATTGCGCTGCCTCGACCACATTCTTCACATTTAATCACCACTGGTTGCTTTTTGATGACTGCATCTTGTGGCTTACTGACCATTGTTTTCCTATTGTAGATACACTGCAGTTGGTGTGTTTGTTCTTGGACGAATGTTTCAAGAGGCATGGGGAACTACAGCTGCAAAAAAGCAAGTAGAGTTCAATGAGTTTCTTGAGGTAATCTCGTAATAACAACTATGAATGAAGAAACTACAAATTAAATCCTAGAATTCCATTTTAACTTACTTTATCAAGTTTGTTTAATCATAAAACTGAGCTCTCTTGTCTGGTTTCTTCTTTGTATTGATGCTTGTGTGATGTAAATGTATATGCATAATGCATCTTGTCTATATTGAAGCTTGTTCTTTCTTTGAATTACTTTGAATTACATTCTGCTCCTTTTAATGAACGGTATCATTTTTCTTTCTGAATTTGAAGTACTCATATTATTAATCCTTTCGGTCTTCCTTATAACTGTTTGGGCATAGTTTCTGTTATTATATGATCATTTTATTTCTGATAGGCATTTATTTTGACCACAATAATAAGCAGTTCTTTTCTAGTTTCTGCAAAGTAGTTTCACTGTTATTTCTTCTTTCAGAAAAATAAAATGTGCATATCGATGGAACTGGTAACTGCCGTTCTAGGAGACCATGGACAGCGTCCTCGAGAGGATTATGGTAAAAAATGTTTCTTGTTTCATTTTGCAACGTTTTGAAAGCAAAGCATGTGAGATCTAGATTGTTCAGGGAAAAAACTCATGCATTAGGGGAAAAACTCATGATTCAAAGTGTTGGATTTTAATTTACATTCCCATCTGATTTTAAATTTTGATTTGGGTATTATTCACATTTGGCGATTGATCTGGATTTAAGGATTTTGATGGTTTTAGTTGAAGGATTGGGATTTCTGTGTGCATGAATTTCTCAGGCATAAGACTATAACACTAGACGAACTATACATGGAAGCAAGCAATTGATTTGGTTCATGGTTGTTGTGGTTACTGAACTGGTAACTTGATGTTTGCTTTACAATTCAAGATAATTCGGTCGTTTGCAAAGCTGAATTTTCTGTAGTATTTTTTCCGAAGTAGATTATGTGGTTACTGCCTTGGCATATTGGAGGAGTTGAGCATATTGGATATCTTGTCAATAATAGCTATTTTGTAGTTAGCTTTGCCTTAGGATTTTTAATCCTCACAAGATCTTTGGCTTTTTTTTTTTTCAAATAGATTGTTTGATCATAACAGACTAGTTGTTTCTTGGAATGAAGATATATTTTGGACTTTGGTTGTTGACTATGACATAGCGTATTGAATATGTATTTATTGAAAAATACATTTAGTATTTTTATTGTATGATATGTCATAGGTTAGTCCACTCTCCAATTGTGTGCAAAGTATTTTCATTAGGTGTGTCCAATATCTTTGATAATGCTTTTGTGATGTCTTCTTTATTGCAGTTGTGGTGACAGCAGTCACAGAATTAGGCAATGGAAAGCCAAAGTTTTATTCAACTCCTGAAGTAATTGCCTTTTGTCGGAAGTGGCGTCTTCCGACAAATCATGTTTGGTTGTTCTCAACGAGGTGATGATATAGAATATGCATATTCACTGTTAATCTGTAAGATGGTAGATGAAAATTTATTGCTTCTAATTATAGTATTTTTTGTTAATGAAGGAAATCGGTGACGTCTTTTTTCGCTGCCTATGATGCACTATGTGAAGAAGGAACTGCAACCACAGTATGTAGGGCTCTTGATGAAGTTGTAGATATTTCTGTACCAGGTGCTTCACTTAAATTATCTTTGATGTTTTCTGATCATTCAGTTGGTTGTGTGCTCTTAAATTTAATTCTGGAATTAAAAGTAATTCTTTTACAGTGTTACTGAACTATGAATGAGGAGTAATTGTGTTGAATATAGCCATTTTGATTTCATTTTACCTGAAAATACTGTCAGAGAGGCATACTGAGGCGCCAATGACATTATGACACTAAACAGAGTAAAATATCAGATATTTTGGAAAAAAAAAAACTTACGGTCATGTTCACAATAACAGATAATCCAGTTGATATAGGTAGTAAACATAGAAACTTCTAAAGAAAGTAATGAAATTGAAAAGATGCATGGTTTCATAATGCACATGGCAGAAAAGATGCAGCCTGAGGGTCATGTTGTTATGTACTTCTTTTCACTGCTACCATCTTTTGTGAGCCTCAGAAGTGCTGCTGTTGGTTCCTTATAAGACACTGAGCAAGTCATTGGTCAATGCCAAATCTTAATGCTGCATTGCTGCTGTTATCATTCCACTATATCTTGTGTGCATTGACAAGCAACTTGATTTTTTGTCTACTTGTGCTTGGAATCAATTATATATATATATATATATATATATATATATTAAAGAAAAAAAAAAAACTTTCTTTCAATCCTTAACTTTGTGGTTAGTGTATCCATTATAAAATGATTACATTGATTAGTGGTTTAATTTTTGATCAAACTTTATGGATATGCAGGTTCAAAAGACCATATAAAGGCTCAGGGGGAAATCTTAGAGGGTCTTGTAGCTCGTATTGTAAGTTCTGACAGCTCAAAACACATGGAAGAGGTCTTAAGAGAATATCCTCTGCCTCCAGCTGAAGGAGGTGTGACGCTTTACCCTATGAATGGAATTAAAATTTCTTATGTGAAATTTGAGACTAATTGATTTACTCAATGATACAATTTCATGAGACAAGGTCCCTTTTTTTTTTTTTTTTTAACATAGATGTTGCTTAAGCATCTAAGCATAGTCTATTTGGTTGCTAATGGGACATTGATAGTTCAAATACATGTAATCATCTGTGTAAAGATTGAGATCTTTATGATTACTAATTGTAAATGTTAGTTCATGGAATCAATCTGTTAGTAGAAGATTCAGATAGAGGGATATCTGTGAATCATCTGAGTAAAGATTCATGTCTTTATAATTACTAATTGTAAATGTTAATTCATGGAATCAATCTGTTAGTAGAAGATTCAGGCGGAGGGATATCTGTGACAAACAGGTAGATAACTTATGGATAAATATGGAAGGTTTGGGGATTAATTTCTTCATTTAATCCTAAAAAATAAGGTCAGATGTTTTTCCTTCTCTTTTTTTGCAGGTTGGGTGGGGATGGGGATAATTTGGTTTCAGTTTAAGAGCACTTGATTGTGGGAGTTTCACCTAGATATTGAATTTAAAAATCTCATGAGAGGAAATCAACCTAGATTTCAATGGGAATTTGCTTAGCACACAATTTTATGTTCTAGGAGAATATCTTGTAACTGTTTTCATATAGTCTTTTTTGGCTAAGTTGACCATACTTCTAACTGTCTTGGCAAAATTGAAACAAAGTTCGTTGTGTTGATCAGCATTTTCGGAGGATGAGTAATTGATATACAAAAATATTGTTTGGTGTGTAGTTTGACATAGACAGTCATAGTTTATGTGTTGGTCAATGTCTTATAAGGATGTGAAATAGAATTTTTAAATCGTGTTTTCCTCCATGCTTTTTAAGGTAGATATGTTGGATTTCCTGATTATTTAGAATTTTCCAAAATTCATATGAGAACAAAAATAAATAAGTAAATGAGCAGAAAAGAGGAGGGAAAGTACAAAAATAGGACAGAACAAGAAGTAATAAGAGGATTCTTCCTCTCTTCGTTTCTTTTAAAGAATGCATGGAAGAAGCTTTTATGTGGGCAGAACAATTAGTCCTTGTTGAGCTCTGTAAGGGCTCGATTGGATGTAGGTCTATCTGTTTCTACTGTTCTGCTATGGCCTGTTCATAACATTAACTATTCTGTTTGTGACGGTTGTTGCTGACATGGTCTTTTATGAAATCTTAGCTAATTTACGTCATCCCTTTCCCTTCTCCCGCCCACCAACACACAAACACTCCTTTTGAAATTATATATATTATTAGTTTTTCATATCCCATTTTAATCATTATTTACAAGTCATTCTATCTTGCTCCTTTCTGCTTTTCCCCTCCTAAACTTGTTAAATAAATTTGTTTTGGGATTGCGCGCTTTGATCTTTTGGAATTGCATCTAAGTTACTAACCATTTCTGTTAGCTGCTTAATTTTCTTTTGGAATTTCATGGTTGAATAGACATGTTTAATGAATCTGCCTTCTAATCTTATGAAATTACTTTCTGTACCATAGCTGGCCTTGATTTGGGACCTGGTCTAAGGGAAATTTGTGCTGCAAATAGGGCAGATGAAAAACAGGTGACTTGGAGATCCATTTAGAATGAACTGATGTATTAGATTTTCTTACAAACTAGATTAAGAATGTTAAATTGGGGGTATTTGTTAAATACAATTTCTTTTTCTGTGGGAAAATACTATTGCAGCAAATAAAAGCACTACTTCAGAGTGTTGGCCCTTCTTTTTGCCCTGACAAGTCAGATTGGTTTGGGATAAAAGGTGGTGATACCAATTCAAGAAATGCAGATAGATCTGTCGTTTCAAAATTTTTACAAGCTCACCCTGCTGATTATTCAACCACCAAGCTGCAGGTGAGGCCATTTTGCATGCTGTTTTTCTTTTTTTGCTTTTCCCAACCGTATAAATGTTGCTTTTGCTAATGGAAATTGGCAATAATATTACAAATCATGTGTTGCCGCTAAGTTTTGTTGATAGCTCTTTGATGATTGGTTTGTGCACTGTGTCTGTTCTTTTTTTAAGATAACTAACTATTACAAGAGCTGCATATTTTTTAATGAGGTTTTTTTTTTTTTTTTTTTTTTGTCCGCTTACAATGATCTTGCTTCTTTATTGAATTGATCCAGGAAATGATTCGTTTGCTGAGAGAAAGACGCTTCCCAGCTGCTTTTAAATGCTACCATAACTTCCATAAAATTGGTTCTGTGTCAAGTGACAACCTTTTCTACAAGATGGTTATTCATGTCCACAGTGACTCAGGATTTCGGCGATATCAAAAAGAGATGAGGTCTTGTTTGAGCATATACCCTAATATCTTGATTTGCAATCATCTTTATCATACATAGGGTACAGGTCCTACTTTATTATCACCATTTGTGTGTTTTGTGGAGACCTGACTAGAACATTGCTACCTTGTAGGCACAAGCCAGGATTATGGCCGTTATATCGAGGTAAAAATATTTAATGCTAACTATTATCTTTAATAATAGAAGTGAACAAGGAGCGGGCTTATTTTCCCCATGAAGGGTTAAAATGGAGACATAATGAATTTAATTTATTTATATTGTGGTATATTACCAAGATACATTATCATGCCTGTTCTCCTTAAGTTGGCTGGTGGTGGAGATATGAGGAAACTAGGGGTGAGCAAATGGTCGGTTCGGTTTGAAAAACTGAATAACCGAAGTTTTTAATTTTAAAAACTGAACCAAACCGAAATTTAGCATAAACTAAACTGAACCAAACAAAAAAGTTCGGTTCAGTTCGGTTTGGTTTTTTGGTTTGGGCTTTTTTGGGCTATTTTCTTTTTTTGCATAAAAAATTAATAGAAATAATTTTATTGTTATAATAGGCAAATAATATATTTTGAAAATGTTTAATTTGATTTTTTTAATAATAATAATAATTAAGGTTGAATAATATAATTTTGATATTTCATTTGGCATGAAAAATATTAATATCTAATAAAAGCAGGCTCGTGAAACATGGCCTCTTCTGAATATTGAGACTGTAAAAGCTTTTAATGTTTTTTTTAGACTGATATTAAGAAAGACAGAGAAAAGTTTAAGCATGAAATGGTAATTCAATAGTCAAAAAAGCATTATATATATATATATTAATTAATATACATCCATGCGTGTTGGATCATTTCTCATAATTTATTTTTATTATATATATTTCTTCATTATACCTAAAAAAACTATTTAATTTATTAAATTTTAGCAATTTATACTTTCATCTTTTTAATAGGTCTGTTGGTGCTGAAGTTTTAATTAATAATAAAGTTTATAAATGTGAATTTAAAATTTATTTGTAGAGAAAGGCCAAAAAAACCCGAGGCTCGAAGATGCATACAACAACTAAAAACTGTGGCTTTCAAACTCACCTTTAAAAATTTAAGAATTTTTCTTTGCTTCCCAAGAGCTACTCATCACACCTAACTCTTGGGAAAAATAAAGTACTTCTTGGGAAGGAAAAAAGTATCTAAAGCAATTATTGTTATATATATATAAACTTCGGTCGGTTCAGTTTTAACCGAAATTTTTTTATAAAAACCAAACCGAAATTTAGTTTTGTCATATTTAAAACCGAACCGGTCAGTTCGGTTTGGTTTTTTTGTTTCAGTTCGGTTTTGCTCCCCCCTAGAGGAAACAGGGATATGGGGGAGGGGAAGGAATAAGAGGTGGAAGCTTAATGAGCTACAGAATTTGTTTCTGACATGTGCATATTTACTCAGGTTTTTTCGTTGACATTAATTTGTTCAAGGCCAGCAAGGAGAAAGCTGCTGAAATTGCAAAACAGAAAAATAACATGGGTGGAAGTGTTAACGGTGATGATGCCACATCTGCAAACGACAGTATAGCTGATGAAGATGCAAATTTAATGATCAAATTGAAATTTCTTACATATAAGGTATGGGGATGTCAACAAGCACACCTTGATTTATGTTTGTAAAATACAATGGACTAGTCTAGATAATGATTTTAGGGAAGAAAACTTGATGTAATAATTGCATTCATTAGTTTTCTTGGAGCACACAACTGCAGAGTTTGAGTTTATCATGTGAAGATGTAAAGTATGCATAAAAAATCTTTTTAATGGCTAAAGCTTGAAGGAATCTGTCACAACCATATTCCCACGAAGGATTGTCCAAGTTTCTAGACTTGATTTTGAAAAATATATTTTTCCTATTTTCCTAATTCTGAATACACCCAAGTCAAATTTGAGGCATGTGGCAACTTGTTATTCTTAGACTGGCTAAATAGTGTCAACAGTCAACACTTATTTTTGGAAAATCCAGCATTGCAGAGAAGCTGCTTGTGGGTGGAGATGAGAATTGGTTGTGGGATTCTCAAGTTTATACAAGTAAAATATGGTAATATTGCATAGAGAGAGAAGGTAGTTTTCTTGGCTTTTGCTTCTGGAGCTTTTAGAGGTGTCTTTGACCATCATTCAACATGATTGTAGGGCTTTACTTCTTTATTTATTTTCGTATTTCTTCTTTTGGTTCTCTGTGTTGTTTAGTGGAGGATGTCTTATCCTTCATTATGATTTCTTTTTTCTTTGTTCTTTAATACAATTTCTTTCCTATGCGTGTTAAAAAAAAAAAAAAAAAAAAAAAAAGTTTATGGAGAGATACTGTCAATTGAGGAGGATCAAGTTGATTTTCTGTTATTAAGAATGCTTGTGAATTTCAATTTTGAAATGGGTGACAGATATGCTGTATCTTATTTTCCATCATGAAGATTTTATTTTAATAATTTTATATTTGTACTGTTCATACTATTCTACTGGATTGGTAAATGTGACTGTTATTTTTCTGTATATTCTTTATACAGTTGAGAACCTTCCTGATCCGCAATGGTTTGTCAATTCTTTTCAAGGATGGTCCATCTGCTTACAAGGCCTACTACCTTAGGTAAGGTTTTATGCTGGGTTACAGTTGTCTGCATAAAAACACAAAAGCAAGGCTATTGTTGGTGATGTTGCGCGCTGTTCTCTCCTTTTTCATATTTGTTTAATGGGGATCAACAAATGTATGATTCTGAGTGAACCTTCCATTTATGTAAGCGACTCAAGTGTACCCTGAGAGATCTGAGGAAATGTTTATTTGTATTGATTTAACTATGCTAATCGGAAGTTTATTTGGTACAGCAAACAAATTATTGATTGAAAATACATACTGCCCAAGACCTCTGCTTGTTGCCTTCAATGCCACCATATAACTTTGCTTATGAATTATTATAGTACCTTATGCTACTGTTATTTTTAGTCATGGACTTGAGTATCATGGATAATAGGTGCAGAAGCTTATAAGTTATTTCAAATCTTCATCATGATAAGATATGCCAATTGCAACATTAACATTTTGTAAAGTATTAATTGGGCTCCTTTTGTTTTTTTTTTTTTTTTGGGCTACTACGAGAGTTATGACTTTAGTCAAGATGATGGTGCTATATTTTCAATGTTATCTGAAGCCTGAATTTTGAGATCTCAACCCAAGATTTTTGCTGAAAAGTTATCTTTATTTGACACTATAGACAAATGAAAATATGGGGCACCTCAGCAGGAAAGCAGCGAGAACTCAGCAAGATGCTTGATGAATGGTACTGTCAGAATTACTTTCTCTGTGATTCCTCATTTGCAGCTTAAGATCTTTTCAGTTTTTTTTCATGAGCAGTTTGTTAATTGGACATTTTCAAATTAATGCAGGGCTGTATACATTCGAAGAAAGTATGGAAAGAAACAGTTGTCATCGTCAATTTACCTGAGTGAAGCTGAGCCTTTTCTTGAACAGTATGCTAGCCGAAGTCCAGAGAATCAGGCCCTGATAGGATCTGCAGGAAGTTTAGTCAGGGCTGAAGATTTCTTGGCTATTATAGGAGGGTTCGATGAAGAGGGTGATCTTGAGAGAGAGGGGGAGGAAGCGCCCCCAAGCCCTATTTCCCCAGTCAAGGACACTGTTCAAAAGAAGGAGGGTTTGATTGTATTTTTTCCAGGTAAACTTACCAGCTCATTGGTTCTTATGCTTAAAAAGTTTTTCATGATGCCTTGCCGCTTGTCAGTTGGAGGAGATGGTTGTTAGTTGGAGGAGATGTGATTTATTTTATTTTTCATATCTCATCAGTTTGATTGTTAAAATGTTTAAGTCAGTTTAGAATTTAGGGATTGTGGATAAGGCTTCATCTTCTTGTTATTTTTCCTTTTCAATGATATCCTTGCTTGGTTTGACTTTGGGAATTCAATAATATGTTTGAATACATGCGTGATTGGAAAGAATCTAATTTTAACGTTTTGAACAAACATCAGAGTGAAAATGTTTTGAATTCTTCTTGGAACATATCTATGGTCCCTTCATGCTATTGGTTTATCTTGATATGTGTATTTGAGTTGCAATATTCAGGAATACCGGGCTGTGCTAAGTCTGCACTTTGCAAGGAATTATTGAATGCCCCTGGAGGACTTGGAGATGATCGCCCGGTAAAAAGTTTGATGGGAGACCTTATCAAAGGTATGAAATATTGTGTTGCAAATAGCGTAGCTAGTCATAACTGTGTATATGTAGATATGCATATTAAGAAGAATCAGAAATTTCTGCCATAATGCCTATAATTGTTACACAAAAGTTTGTTATTGTAGCAATTTTGATGAAATTCAGGAATAATGTTAGTGATACTAAACTACTGCTGGATATAATGGCTTAATGTTGTCGTTTTTGTCTAAGTGAAAGGTAGTCTAAATAAAAGGTAACTGTGATCCATGATTTTTTTAAGTGGTTTGAGATACTTTGTGAAAAATAGTATTTCTTTGCGCACGTGATTTTTTTTTTTTTTTTAATTAACCAATGGACTATTAATATAAATATATATATTTTTTATAATTTATTAGGAATGAAAAATAAGGATATGAATACAATGAAAAATGAAATCTAAACTATTATTATTATTCTAAAATTAATTAAGAATGAAAATTAAGAGAGCAACATTTAACTATAAAAGAAAGAAATATTTTTAATACAACAAAAATAATTAAAAACATGTTAAATAGTTTATCTCCTATGTAATATTTTAGAGAAATTTTGTGAGCACTCTTCAATATTAAAATAATAATAAATAGCAATATTAAAATTTCAAATAAATTTTTAAAAGAAAAAATTACAATTAATATGTAAAGCCATTAATCTTTTTCAAATTTGAATTTGATATATTAAGACACAAAATATTAAAAAAAATGCCATAAAAAACCCATATAAAATTATAAAAACCCTTCATTCTTTGTATTGGTTATAGACTGATCATGCATAACTAAAGTTCATAATCAATAGAGTACTAAATAAATATATAGTAATATGTCATTAACATTATAACATATCATATCTTATCAAGTTAAACAACTTCAAAACACAAGAAGTTCCTAAGAAAACTGTCAAATGCAAAAGAAAAAAAAAGTGAAAAAAAAAAAAACAAAACTCAGTTCGAATAATAATTAATCAAACCCAGAAAAGAATAAAAAATTTGAGATTATTACAAAATGAGTAGAAATCAAATAATACCAAGATCTGCTTCTCTAAACCACGAAAAAAAAATTTGAAGAAAACCAAGAAACAAAAAGGTACTGAGAAAACAATTAAAGGAACAAATTATTTTCTCTATAACTACTCAGGTCCTAAAGCAACATGTTTATAATCTCAATTTTGATACAGAAAAAGGCTATAATAAACTAAAATTGTATACATAAATTGATGTACATTATATTATTTTCAATTTAATTTTAAATATTAGTATTATCTAATTAATTTGAAAAGTTGCAATCTGATGAGAATAAAATTATAGAAATTAATATTAGTGAATTAATTTGATAACAAGTTGCAATTTGTTTGGCGAATTATTACCTTATATAATTGGTGTTAATAATTATATTATAATAACTATAACTATATATATTTAATACTACAACACGTGGCTGCATTTATCTAATTAAATGACAAAAATGTTGACTATAATAAACTAAGAATCAACTAAAATTTTATATATAAATTGATGTACATTATAATTTTTTTCCTTCATATTATTTATAATAATATCAAATTAAAACAATTAGATAAATACTTAGAGATTATATTATTATCTAATTAATATAAATAAATTAGATAATTAATGGTGATTGTCAGTTTGCTAATAGTCTACAGCAGTTCTGTAAGATGTGGATATGAAAATTTGATAAATTTTAATTTGATAAAGATGTGATAAGTTTTAATTTAATAATTATTTATCTAATTGTTCCGCAATTATAATTAGTAATTATTTGTATTAATAATTAGTATTTATCAAATACTGATTAGTAAAGAATATCTGAAATCTTGTGTGTGTGTGTTTGTGTGTATATATATTTATTAAAGATTTATCTATAATAAAAGTAAAGAATAGATAATAAAATTCAAATTCAAATGATAAAAAAGTATCAAATAGGGAATTAGGTTTTTCTTGCAAATATAATTATAGATATGTAATGATAAATCATGCCTTTTCTTGTCCGTTCAAAGGTAATTAGGTTTCTTGTAAATATTAGTATAAATCATGCTCTTTTTCATCCGTTCAAATGTGATTAGGTTTCTTGTAAGTATTAGTATAAATCATACCCTTTTTCATCTGTTCAAATGTTCTCTCCCACCTTCTTCCCCACTTTTATATCCTAGATATAGACTGTTAATAAATTTCTTCACCAAGATGGGGTAAGTGAATTGAAATCTATCACTTCTTAATCTGAGATTTGCATATTATTTCAAATTGAATGATTATGGAGGTAATTGAGTCTAAATCCAATATTAAACACTGGATTTCCATAACTTGTTACTATGGAAGTTTTTTTTTTTTGGCTCATGAGTTTTCCTAATAATGCAACTCTGGGTTGATTGTGTAATCTTGCTTGTGATATATTTATTTTGACATTCTCTTTTGACAGGAAGGTATTGGTTGAAGGTTGCTGATGAGCGCAGGGGAAAACCATATTCTATAATGCTTGCTGACAAGAACGCACCAAATGAAGAAGTCTGGAGACAGGTAAACAGTTTGCAATTGACTCGTTAGATTAGCAAATTTTACCCTGATGCTTTGATTGACCAAAGGGCTTATAGATAAATGAAAAGGGTCTGGTTGATGCTGGCCCCTTGTTTAATGGCAATTAGGTTTTCTGGTGGTGAGTTATGAGTTTTGACTCTTCGTTGACAGTAATGCGGTAAAGTTGAGATTCATTTCACCTAGAGGCCTGGAAGCTAGATTTCAGATATGCTCTTAAGTTGAATTGATTTCTCTGTTTTCTTGTGCATTTGGTTAGCTACAAAAAGTTGGTTTACTATATCTGCATTTACAGTCAATCCTAATAATACTGGATTTGCTCTCGACTTCCATATACATTGATGCGGACTGGTGGTTTCCTGGGAAATAGTGGGATTTCATCTTTACTAAAATGAACTTGGAAGACCCATGCCTTATGACAGCCTTTTTTCCCTTGGGTGCAGATTGAAGATATGTGCCGCAGCACCCAGGCATCAGCTGTTCCTGTTGTACCTGATTCTGAAGGTTATTATCCTCTCCTACTACTGAAGTTTAATAACTATGTGCTTATACTTAGGATATAAATATCTATATTGGCATTCTTTTGGTTTTTGCTGTCATGCATAAGAATAAGATTTTGAAGTTCTGATACATTCTATTCTGCGAATAATTTTGCAAATTAATATTTTCTCTTTGGAGATTCTCTCATATTTGAACTTTTCCCATAAATTATTGTTCCCTGGGATAATATATGCAGCAGGACCCAGCTGCATCATGTTAAATGAGCAACTATATCTTCACTGTTGCTCTTTATGTGTCAGCAACATAAAACAAATGTGATTTTTGCTTGCTTTTTCTTAAGCAAGTTTTTTTTTTAAAGCTTGAGTTCTGTAACTACCAAATAGTTGTTCAATTTTTATGTTGCTGTTCACTTTTTTAATCTTTTCATTTTTCATGGTTATTAGCTTCTAATTTCCGCTATTGAATGATGAATTATGGCTGTTAAATATTCAGGAACGGAATCTAATCCATTTTCGCTTGATGCATTATCTGTCTTCATTTTTCGTGTTCTTCAGCGAGTTAATCATCCGGTACTTCTTTTCTTTTCTTCCTTGTTTTGCATAATTTAAAGAACACCAGCATAACCTATTTAGATATCATCTTCCTAACACCTTTCTTCACTTTGTATTTTTAAAGGGCAATCTGGACAAAGCATCTCCAAATGCTGGCTATGTGCTTTTAATGTTTTATCATCTTTATGATGGCAAGGTATCTTTTGTTGTTGTTATAATATCTGCATCTGCCTACCCTTAAATAATGTTTTAACTGCTCCTGCTTGTATTTTCCAGAGTCGAAGAGAGTTTGAGAGTGAATTAATTGAACGTTTTGGCTATATAGTGAAGATGCCATTATTGAAATCCGATAGGTAAGAATAAATTGAACGTCTACATGGAGACTTTCATATTGGTAGTTTTCTTATTTTTCAACTGATGCTGCTGCTTCTTTTTGGTCTATGGCTGATATTTTTTACTACTGCTCTTCATTCAACTAGTTAGGAAAATCTGTTGAGATCTTAATTTTTATGTTTTAATCTATTGAGTCCATTTGATACTAAATAGAAAAAAGATGACAAGAAAATGATGAAGATGGTTGATTCTTGATGATTGAATTATAGATCCAAAGAAGATAATGTCTGTCGCAAATGCATAGAAATACAATATAGTTTGTTTATTTTATTTTAAATTGTTGTTTGTTTGAAGAAATTAATTTGGTATAGATAATATCCTGATGTGGCAACTTGGCATGGACTATCTATTCAACATTTTTATATGCATGCGTGTGGTGACATGGACAAATTGGATTTTAATGGATGCAAAAATTCAGGAGTAAAATAGGCCCAAAAAAAAAAGTTGAAGGATTTAATAGTAACTTTTTTTTTTTTTTAAAATTGAAATTGAAGTTTGAGGGCTTCTGTACAGGTTGTTCATTTTGTTTTTCTTTGTTTTTCCTATTTTAGACTAATGAGAGTAACAATGTCATTCAATCAATGACTTTCTGCACCCTATTGGCTTTTGCAGGAATCCTCTGCCAGATCCTGTGAGGATGATTTTGGAAGAGGGCATAAATCTATACAGGCTTCACACAAACAGACATGGCAGGTGTGTATCTGTTATATGGTTTCTATTCAGATTTTTTGGTTTACATTTTGTATACTATGATTTAGTACAAAATACCTTAGGCATTTCTTTTTATGTGGAATGTCACTATATGTTGGTAGGTAATTTATGAAGAAAGCTAGAATGTTATAGAGCTAAGCATTCAAGAGTCGAGAAGCCTAGTTACCTATTAATGCTTTCCTTCATCGCTCTTCACACTGACTTCACTGTTTTGTCAAGCTACTTTTGATTATGGAAAAATCCATATTAAGTGTAAAATAATTTAATTTTACATTTGCCTGCTCATATTCAGATATAAATTCACATCCAAGCTATTCCTTACGTTCCTAAATTTTTTGAATAACATGAAGCACTTAGTGTCATCACTATTTTCCTCCAAAATATTCTCTCTATTATTGATCAATATCCTGGTCAACAAAGATAATAAAAGTTGTCTTTCCTCTTTCATTGAATAATTTCTGTTATGGCTCTACATTTTAGTTCTCATGCTGTTTTTATGGTACCACTTATGTTTGTTATGTTTATTTTTTGTTATGTGCCTAGATTGGATTCCACAAAGGGGTCATATGTACAGGAATGGGCAAAATGGGAAAAGCGATTGCGTGAGGTTTTATTTGGCAATGCTGAATATCTTAATTCCATTCAGGTTTACGTCTATATCTTATACCTCGTGCATATGCTATTGGGTGGGGTGGAGAAGTGTTCAGTTGTTATCTACTTTTGATAACCATCACCTGCGTAGAGAGCAAGGTCGCTGAAATATCTGTGCAAACTATTTAGTATTTACAAGATACTCCAATGCTCAATCCCACAGCACAAAAACTTCCCCCTTCCCACCCATGCTCCCCCTTGTCTCCCTTCTCCCCAGTTTTTATAGTAGATAAATTTGTTTGCAATTTTTATGCTCTCAGGTTCCATTTGAGTCTGCGGTTAAGCAAGTACTAGAACAGCTAAGGAGTATCGCTAAGGGTGAATACACAACACCAATTACTGAGAAGAGGAAACTCGGAACAATTGTTTTTGCTGCTGTCAGTTTACCTGTTCCAGAAATCTCCAATTTCCTCAACAATGTAAGGAATAATTTTCTTATTTTCCTTGAAGTTACTGGGGACATTTGGCTAGCACGAAGGTTTTTGCATTTTCACAGTTAGGATTTACTGACTTACACCTGGGGTCTTTTTCTTTCCCAATCATGGCAAGGAACTTCTTTTTTTACATCTGGTAAATGAAGTTAATAATATGTTCATTTTGTATGGAGTTCTGTTGGACTGGATAGGGACCTACAAGGTTCATTAAAACTTTCTTGGGCTTGCGTGTTTTGGCCATACAATCTATCAACTTCCATGGATATGTTAAGTTCAATGTCCATTTATTGCCAACCTATAAATTTCACTGTGCTGACATGCCTAGTAAAAGAAGATAAAATAAATTCAAAAACAAATTATCACGTTACGAATCTTTATGATAAGCAATTAGATAATGCCAAATTTAGACACTGATACTGGTTCACACCTTATTCATTCCTCTCTTTTTTTTCCTTAGTCTTCTGTTCTGCTTAATATTTTCTCGAGTATGTTTTTGATCGGCTCTTGCATTTCTTTAGCAGCTGGTAGAAAAGAACCATGATGTTGAAGCCTTTCTCAAGGACAAGGACATGGAGCACAACCTTCAGAAAGCTCATGTCACTCTTGCCCACAAGAGAAGTCATGGTGTTGCAGCAGTAGCAAGTTATGGACTCTTTCTTCATCAGAAGGTCCCAGTAGAATTAATTGCACTTCTTTTCACAGATAAAATGGCTGCACTAGAAGCGCAACTTGGCTCTGTTGATGGCGAAAAAATAGTTTCAAAAAACCAGTGGCCCCATGTTACGCTATGGACTGCAGAGGGAGTAGCACCCAAGGAAGCCAACACGCTGCCCGAATTATTCGCAGAGGGGAAAGCTACTCGGATTGAAATCAGTCCGCCAATCACCATATTCGGCACACTGGAATTTTACTGACTGGTTTGATTTCTTTTACCAAAATAGACTGGCCAGGAAATGGCTTTGATATTTGTATGTCAGTACTATTTTTGGTTACAAAATTTTGCAGGTACTAGGCAATGAGAGTGCAAAAGATCATAGAGAACGTTTTGGTAGAAATTGAGTGCTTTTAGATGCTGAGATATTGTGTATGGGCGAAAATGAAGCAAATATGAAAAATAAAAATTTCTTTTAGATATGAATCTGTGGAAATTGAAATACTGCTTCTTATTCATTGTGAATAATCATACACATATTCATACAGTATATTTACTTTAGGAAATATCCTAAATTTACTAAAATCCAACAAACTAGGAAATACTTCAGGAAATATCCCAGATTTACAGAAATCTGACTAATTGAGAAAGTATACAGCCTATACACTATTAGACAAATCTGACTAATTAGGGAAGAGTACAGCCTATACATTAATTAGACAAAAAATAAACAATTACTAATTAGGAAGAAACAATTGGAAGGAACGATTGGTACTAATTAGGAAGAAGCAACTGGTAGACAGATTTTCTGTTTGACAAATTTTCCACAGAATCAAATCAATGCCTGCAGGATTTTTTTTTTTAAAAAAAAGAATAACTTGTATGGTAATAATTTACTCAGCAATTTATTTTATTTGGTCTCTTCCTCTTGATGGTGCTATCTGGTGAATGCTTCTTCGAGCATTACAGTTAGGCTATAGGCTGTACCATAAGATAATTAAATATAAATTATGTATTGATTCATATCATGATAATGTTTAATTTAATTTAATTTAATTTTAATGCCTGTAGCCAAAATGAGACAATTACAAAGCGTTTTCTGCAACTACCAGCAATGGTCCATTCCATTTACAGAAACATATTTTCTACTACTGAAGTTGGAAAAAATTTTCTACTATATTCTAATAACAAGCAACTAGCAGAGAAAATCCCT
Source organism: Reutealis trisperma (assembly GCA_947687605.1). Taxonomy (NCBI): domain Eukaryota; kingdom Viridiplantae; phylum Streptophyta; class Magnoliopsida; order Malpighiales; family Euphorbiaceae; genus Reutealis; species Reutealis trisperma. Next base: position 646,087 of record CANTUT010000112.1, read on the forward strand.
CCCTCATTTTGATTTTGCAATTTTTGTCCTTCCTTGCCTTGACCTTCTCACATCTTTTGCGACAAATTAATCTCCATCAGTATCACAATCAATTCCAAACCCAAACGGATATACAATTTTCTTGGGAATAAAATCTTCTAGATATTGAAATTCACATCAGGGATTACTCAAGAAAATCCCAAGCTCAAAAGAAACAAAAGCATCAAGACAAGCATACTCAATTTGTTCAATGCTAAGTTCCCTAACATTCCATTTGCTCATTGTAATTTCCTTTGGCTTTTGAATTACTTTTTGAAGAAACTTTCTAACTAAAGTCTTCAATCCCATTCTTCTAATATCTTGATCATCATATTTCTCTGCAGCCCAATAAGCAACATCTTTAGTATGAGCAACAACCAACTCATAATCTTGAAATAGTTTAGAAGCATCATTAAGTACTTCTTTACCCACAAAAGTAAATTTCTTGTTTCCAAGAAAATTAATCAAAGATTTTGGAATGTAATCTGCATGAAATAGTTGAAATATAAGACATCTTTTCCCCACACAAAGTTGAATGATGGCAACTTTTTGATGTCCATTAGGTTCAGTAGGCAAACACCATTCTGTATCAAGTCCAACAAGAAGGTTGCAGAGCTTTCGTTTATAGATATGAAGAGTAGTTGAAATCCATTCATCAACTATTGAAGCACTTGAAGTTACAGTAGTGAGAATATGATACTCATAATATTGTATATCATGAACGGAAGAAAGGCTAGCATACGACATTTTTATTTGTTAATTGAAAGATTTTTAGTTTGGTTGTTGATTTATATAGACAATCAAATCAATGTTGTATAAGGATTTATATTTTAGGAAATATTTTTCTTCTACTATTTATGTAGTTGGTCAAAATTTAGAAAATATTCAATTTTTCAAATTAGGAAATATTTTCCTTTTAGGATTAGACTTAATGCCTTGAATTATTTGGGCTTCAATTTCTATTTGGATGTCAAAATTTAGAAAATATTCAAGTTTTCAAATATCTGCCTGAATTATGAATTATGGCTCAGAGCCAAGTTGCCTAAACTATTGATATATATTAACTACAATAAATAGTGGGATTAGCATAAAAAATTTAATAAGTAAAATTAAGATTAGAGTATATTTTATTGACATTATAAATTAATTTATTTTTTTTTTTACATTTGTGAATATGAGACCTTCGTACATCTCTTGCAAAAACTAAATTTTAAGTGTTTCGTTTATCTATTTAAATAAAAGGGTTTAGATGAATCAATGATTTTAACATAAACCCAACTTACTTGTATACTTATTTTTATGTGTATTTATTATATTATTTGATTGAAGTTTTGAATTCACAATTTCATATTTATAAAAACAACTCTAATGTTATATATTAAGATGAAATTTATTGATAAGTACAATTTTAAAATAATTGCTGCCTATTTTTCTTTATTTTGTTTCACTATATTTTTGCTTGGTTAGTGGTGTTAATTTTTACAATATTAAATAATGAATATTTTTCTTATAAAAATGCAAAGAAAGTAAATATAATTTATAGTTGAATCATTCGAAAGATAATTTTTATTCTTTTATGATAATTTTTATTTTTTTATTAGGAAAGATAATTTTTGTTAAAAATTATAATATATACAGATAATTTTTGTTAAAAATTATAATATATACATCTTTTTATAACAAAAATATATTTATATATTAATAAAAAGGATACACATGCAACTCACAAGTGATATTAAAACTAGTAGTATATAAAAACAAATAAAAACACAGTAATTGTAAAAATTATATTATTATAGACAATTTTTGTATTTATATTTAACTTGCACACTGAGTCTATGTTGAAAATTAAAGAAATTAACTTATTATTATCATCATATTTTTTCCTTAATTATATATATTATTTACATAAATGATTTTTTTTTCTCAACATGATCATATATAAATAAGGTGAATTTGTTCAGTATATTCAATGTATATGAATATACATGCATTATTTACATCAATTGTTCAGTATATTCAATGTATATGAATATACATGTATTATTTACATCAATTGTTCGGAATATTCAATGTATATGAACATACATGATGTATATATTGTGAAGGTGCATTGAACAGAAATTGAGATGAAAAAAAATTTATAAATATTAATATACTTTAATTAAGAGTGGACGCAGAGTTTAAATTTTATCAATAAAATTAATGCTAAAAAAAAGATGTTGAATGAAAAATTATTCTTGCGAAAGCATATGTTATTTCAATAAAAATTCAAACTATTATTTAGTTACAAAATTTGCACAAGATTTCCCTTGTGAATCAAAGGAAAACTTAGAATCTTATTCTAGGAATTAAATTACATTCCCATTTCCAAAGCGAAGCATACATGGCTTCTACTCACTTGGAAATCCTTATTACATGCATAAAAAGAGCATACTAATTATTGCTAATGGCAGTCCGATCAAACATTCAGGTGGTTTTTATCATTTAAACAACCTCTTCTTAGCTTTTCCGGCATTGGGATCCATGCCGGCGGTGTGGGTAGCATCTGTACCGTAAGTGCTGCTGTCAGTATTGGCAATAGAGTCATCTACTGCTGCTGTTGTTGTTGCCATCATCAAAGTTGTTGTGCTCAGTAGAAGCAAGCAAAATGCAAAAACAATGAATCCCTTTTGCAGAGCCATTTTTTCTGGTAACTCCTATATAAAAATTTTCTTTTTCTTCTTTAGATGATGAAAGATGATTTTTGATTGATGATGAAAGAAAAGGGGAGTTAAGAATTTATTTATAGAGGTTTTTGAGATAATTAGGCATGACTTTTAGGAGTATAATATGCAACAAATTCTATATTTAGTTTTGATTTTATCGTAATATGAGGTAGCTAGTGAGTGCAAAGAAACGGTCAAATAACTAATTATAGGAGATAGTTACGAATGGAATTCGTGGTTAAAAGAAAGAAGGGAAATTATAGTAAAATACCATACGGTTTGATATTATTTTAAACGAAGCTGTGGTTTTTTTGTGATACTTTATTACTTCGTATTTACTATCGTTAAACTCCTCCATGTCAATCTTTAATGCTGTTTATTTTGCTAATGTAACAAGTTTTCATAATAAGAAAATTTTGAGGAAAGTAATAAACTACCATATAATTTATTTTTGTGACACTTTAATATAAAAAACTTGCCACATCATTAAAAATATAAATAGTGTTAGTGGATTGACAGCGACGTATTTAATGGTGACAAACATAAGGTATTAAAGTATTACAAAAAAAAAAACTTAGCCCTATTTAAAATAAACGTTAAATTACATGGTATTTTAATGTATTTTTTCCAAGAAAAAAAAAATCAAAGGTTTTATATTATAATTTATCTATATTGATTGTATACACCAATCCATTGAGATAAGAATATATAGAGAAAAAAAGATATTGGTTGTTTTCATTAAGTAAAAAATAGATAAAAGAATTATATTAGTTAAAATATTTTATCACTTATTAATTTAGTATATGAGATAATTTTATATATTTGATGTAAGTAAGAATTTTCCAATAAAATATAGCAAATTTCATAAAGTGGGTAGGCAAATATATTATAGTATTGGGAGGATTATGGTGTTTGGTGTTTTATTATTATAGAACATACATAATAAATAAAGCATATAGATTTTTTTAAGCCATATATGTAATGTTTTAAAATTATAAGGTTATGATTTGCAATATAGGACTTATAGTTTTAATAATCGAAAAGGGGAATGATACAGTGAAACTTGTATTCTTAAACTCTTAACTGTTAAATAATCTTTTTTCAAATAAGTTGAGAATTTGAGATAGCAGTTGCAGAATCATTTACATTATCGCTCTTGGCTACTCTTGAAGTTTAAGATGTTATTAAATCATTAATCTTATCTTACTGCAGGCTGCAGCTATTCTTAATTTAAGATTCTTAATAACCTGCATTTTATTTTATAATCAACAACCAGAAATGCAGAATAATTATATTGTTTGCATGATCAGTGGGATTGAAGAATACTCTTGCACAATAAACCTGAAAAATTACAGAAGAAGTGGTGAAAATAAAATTAATGATTTAAAAGAAAAAATCACACCTTGAAAACAAGAACGTGGTTTCACACTATTTTAAATGGAGCTGTTGTTTTTTTTTTCGTGTTACTCTAGTATTCTAAGTTTAACGTTGTTTGACCCATTAATATTAATCTATCTAATGCTGTTAAAATTACTAACGTATAAATTAAAGATTTTTTTTTATGTGACATCAACTTGTCATATAATATAAAAATTGAAAAAATAAATAAATAAATACGCAGCATTTTAGCTCAACGCAAACTATCTTGGAGGGCGTAACCGGGTCACCCTCATCACGCTTTGTCACCGGATGACCCTCGTCACCCTTATCACCTGCCAAGACATAGGGGTGAGTATTATTTAGTTCAAACCCAAAAATCAAACTGAATTGATTAATCAATTCGGTTTAATTTTAAAATAGTTTGGTTCTATTTCAGATTCAAGGGTAGAAAATTTTAATTATTTAGGTTCAGTTTGGATTTTAGGGCAAAAAAAATGAATAACCGAACCAAATATTATTATTATTATTATTATTATTATTATATATTGTTTAAAAAATAAAAAATATTATAGTATAATATTATAAAATAAATTGATTCAATATTTGATGTTAATTATACTATAATATTTTTATTTATTAAATTGACTGATGCCTAAACTTTGGAAAGGGATGATGAATACTAAAATTATAGAGATTAATAACAAATTAGATAGTAAATCAATGTGATTTATTATTATTATTATTATTATTATTATTATTATAAAATATTAAATTTCCTTATTTACCATATTTAATTTTCAAATTAATTTGATTTGGAAAGGGATGATGAATGCTAAAATAATAGAAATTAATAGCAAATTATATAGTAAATCAATGCGATTTATTATTATTATTATTATTATTTTAAAAATTTACTTCCATTGACTATGCATAATTTATGCCTAATTATATGGTAAATGTAATTATTTTAGCATTTAATTTGGTATACAATTTTTATGTGATATTGTGATTAATGGACTTATTTTAATTATTAAAAAGTTATAAATAGAAATACTTTTTCAAAAGGTAATTAGCATTTTATTGTGCTTTAATATTAATTAGAATTAGATTCAATTTATTTATTTTAAATTAAAATTATTCATTATATTAAAAAATAGCTATAAAAAAATAAATATATTTATTTAATATATTATTTTACACAAACCTACCATTTTGCAAAATTCAGTTTTAACATAACCGAATGGATCCTAATTGATTTTTCGATTTGGTTCGGTTTGATTTTATATGTAAAATGATTCAATTTTTAATATTAAAAAATTTAATTTTTTCAATTTAGCTAATTTATTTTGGTTTGGGAACTGAATCGACCGATGCTCACTCCCATGATAGTTTGTGTAGAGCTAAAACATTGCATTTTTAGTTTTTAATTTTTTTTTCTAATTTTATGTTTATATGACACGTGGGCCATGTGGACTTCACGTTCAGTAATTTTGACAGCATTAGAGTGAATAACACTAATGTGTCAAATGACATTAATTTCAGAGTACTAAAGTATAAAAAAAAAAATTACAATCTCCACTTAAAATAAGCGTGAAACTACCAATATTTTATCATATTTTTCCCAAATATATTTACATATTAATAAAAAAAAAAAAAACAAACGCAACACACGTGATATTAAAACAAGTAGTATATAAAAAATAAAAACTATGTAATGATAAAAAAAAAATATTATTACAGACACTTTTGTATTTATATTTAATTTTGCATACTGAGTCTATATATTGAAAATAAAAGAAATTAACTTATTATTATCATCATATTCTTTCCTTAATTGTACTGTTTACATAAATGACTTTTTATTCTCAACATGATCATAAACAAGGTGAATTTTATTATTTACATCAATTATTCAATATTGATTAGTGCTTGATCAAGATGAGTGATGGATTGGATTTCTCTTAAACTTGATCCTTATGCTTGCAAGATAAATAAAGAGTATTAGGGGCCAAGTCTTGTGTTTGGCAAAACCCTCTGATACTTAGTTAGCTTATGAAGGGTTTTGGGGTTGTAAGGAAGAGAATGAGCTTCTTTATAACTTGAAAATATTTGAGTGAGACGAAGGAGATGAGAGAGGAAAAGTTAACTACTTCAAAATGAGAGTGTACTCTTCCTTTTATACTCAATTATATTCATAGTAGGTTGATCAAAGAAAGCTAGTGGAGTACGGACGTCTCTATATAATGATTTGACTTGATTTGACTAGTGTCAGGTTTCATCGTCAAGCTGGCTAATATAATGCGTATACTTGATCACTATATAGGCACTGACTTTATGTGTAGAGGTGAGTGAAGACAAGCATTAATATGATATGTTTCACCTACCATATTTGATAGATGACAGTTGCTACAATCCTCTATAACGTGATTGTTTGGTCTTCGTTAAGGATAACTGTCGAGGACAATGTGGCACTTAGCTAGGTGGACTCTTTGCCCCAATTAGTTTGGTCTTCCATATGGGCTTGCATCCTAGGCCCATGAATGGGCGCTTCATTATACTAGTTGGACCAATTAAGATATGGACTTTTTAAGGATGCATATGAATATGCATGGCATATTGTGAAGACACATTGAATAAAATTCAAATGTTGAATGAAAAATTATTATACCGAAAACATATGTCATTTCAACAAATATTCAAATTATTATTTAGCTACAAAAATTTCATAAGATTTCCCTTGTGAATGAAAGGAAAACTTGGAATCTGCATGGAATATTTGAAATATATATAAGACATCTTTTCCCGACACAAAGTTGAATGATGGCAACTTTTTGATATCTATCAGGTTTAGTAGGCAAACACCATTCTGTATCAAGTCTAAGAAGAAATTTGCAGAGCTTTCGTTTATAGATATGAAGAGTAGTTGAAATCCATTCATCAGCTATTGAAGCAGTTGAAGTTACGATAGTAAAAAAAGGATACTTAGAGTATTGCATATTATGAATGGAAGAAGGGCCAGCAAACAACATTTTTATTTATTAATTGAAAGATTTTTAGTTTGGTTGTTGATTTATATGAACAATCAAATCAATATTGTATAAGGATTTATGTTATTAGGAAATATTTTCCTTCTAGGATAGGACTTAATGCGTTACTTTAATAATTAGGTCTTCAATTTCTATTTGGATTAAAACAATATTGTCTAGACCTATTCATATACTTGGTCAAAATTTAGAAAATATTCAATATTTTAAAGATTCAGCCTTATCAGTTCGCAATTTTCTTCACAAATTATGGCCCGCAGCCAAGTTGCCTAAACTAGCGATATATATTAACTACAATAAATGGTAGGATTAGCAAAAAAAATTTAACAGGTAAAATTAAAATTAAAATATATTTTGTTGACATTGTAAATCAATTTTTTTTACATTGGTGAAAATGAGGCCTTGCTACATCTCTTGCAAAAACTAAATTTTAAGTGTTTATTTTATCTGTTTAAATAAAACAACTTACTTGTATACTTATTTTTATGTGTATTTATTATATTATTTGATTATATTTTTGAATTCACAATTTCATATTTAAAAAAACAACTCTAATATTATATATTAAGATGAAATTCATTGATAAGTACAACAAGGGTATTAAATAACGATTTTAGTATCGTATTAATATTGGAATTAGACTGAATCGGCCGCCACAGCCATGAATTTTTAAAAATGATTAGCAAACTAATATAATTCAATAAGAATATAATTCAATAAGAAATGAAATGCAACGTTCAAAATATAATATATTAAATTAATTAACACTTAAATAAGCATAATTATACCTAGAAAAATTTAATTTACATAAATAATGACAATAAATTAAATTCAAATCACATAACTAAAAATAATAAATCAGTCTTATTTTATTAAGTTGTGAGAGGAAAAAACCATCTTATTCAAAATAGATAAAGTAATAAAAAAAAATCCTTTCGTATTTCAAGTAAATAAAGTAAAATTAAAAAAATAAATATAGCATAATATTAATTAATCACCAACAAATAGAGTGCCGGAAATGATTTGGATTATCTTGTCTACTATTAAATTCATTTACAATTTATACAAAGCTATTATTTAAATTTTTGAAAATAAACATATAAAGACAAAAAATAGTCAGATTGTAAAATTCAATAAATAATTTACACCCACGAATAAAAAATTTATATAAAAAAATGAATTTGTAAAAAATTATCAATATATTCTAAATATATTGAAATATAAATAATGTAAAAAACAATATCCTAATAATTTACATTATCAAAATAGAACAAATATAAAATAATCTCTTTTAAATAATATATTTATAATTTACATTAATAAAATAAAAAATTAAAAAATATAATAATAATATTTTTTTATATACATCACATCCGTATCGCTAAATAACGGTTTTATCAGTATATATAGAGTGATTCATTACCGATTTAATACTAATTTCCATTAGCATAAGTATAACGAATAAATAACATAACGGACCCTTAAAAATCCAAACAAAACGGCTGATACGTTTTATTTAAAATCATGAGTACATCTTCAAAATAATTGCTGCTTATTTTCTTTATTTTGTTTCATTATATTTTTGCTTGGTTAATGGTTTTTTGCAACTACCAACAATGGTCCAATCCATTTCCAGAAAGATATTCTAATAACAAGCAACTAGCAAAGAAAATCCCTCCCTCATTTTGATTTTACAATTTTTCTCCTTACTCTCTTTGACCTTCTCACATCTTTTGTGACAAATTCATCTCCATCAGTAATACAATCAATTCCAAACCTAAATAGACATATAATTTTCTTGGGAATCAAATCCTCTAGATATTGAAATTCACCTCTAGGTTTACTCAAAAAAATCCCAAGCTCAGAAGAAACGAAAGCATCAAGACAAGCATACTCAATTTGTTCAATGCTAAATTCCTTAACATTCCATTCACTCATTATAATATCCTTTGGCTTTTGAATTACTTTGAAGCTCACTAACTGAAGCCTTGATCCCATTCTTCTAATATCTTTATCATCATATTTCTCTACAGCCCAATAAGCAACATCTTTAGTATGAGCAACAAACAACTCATAATCTTGAAATAGTTTATAAGTTTTATTAAGTACTTCTTTACCCACAAAAGTAAATTTCTTGTTTCCAAGAAAATTAATCAAAGATTTTGAAATGTAATCTGCATGTAATAGTTGAAATAAAAAACATCTTTTCCCCGCACAAAGTTGAACGATGGCAACTATTTGATACCTATTAGGATTTAGTAGGCAAACACCATTCAGTATCAAGTCCAACAAGAAGTTTGCAGAGCTTTCATTTATAGATATGAAGAGTAGTTGAAATCCATTCATCAACTACTGAAGCAGTTAAAGTTACCGTAGTAAAAATATGATACTCATAGTATTGTATATTATGAATGGAAGAAGGGCTAGCAAATATATTGAAATATAAATGATGTAAAAAACAATATCCTAATAATTTACATTAATAAAATAGAACAAATATCAAATAATGTCTTTTAAAAAATATATTCATAATTTACATTAATAAAATGAAAAATTAAAAAATATAATAATATTTTTTTTAATACGTCACGCCCGTATAGCTAAATAACGGTCGTATCAGTGTGTATCGAGCGATTAATTACCGATTCAGTATTAATTCCCATTAGCATAAGCATAATGAACAAATAACGTAACGGGCTCCTCAAAAATCCAGACGAAACAGCCAATATGTTTCAGTTAAAACCATGAGTACAACTTTAAAATAATTTCTGCTTATTTTCTTTATTTTGTTTCATTATATTTTTGCTTAGTTAGTGGTTTTTTACAACTACCAGGAATGGTCCATTCCATTTCCAGAAATATATTCTAATAACAAGCAACTAGCAAAGAAAATCTCTCCCTCATTTTGATTTTCTAATTTTTCTCCTTTCTCGCCTTGACCTTCTCACATCTTTTGTGACAAATTCATCTCCATCAGTAGCACAATCAATTCCAAAACCAAACGGATATACAATTTTCTTAGGAATCTAGGTATTGAAATTCACGTCAAGATTTACTCAAAAAAATCCCTAGCTCAAAAGAGATAAAAGCTTCATGACAAGCATACTCAATTTGTTCAATGCTAACTTCCTTAACATTCCATTCACTCATTGTAAATTCCTTTGGCTTTTGAATTACTTTTTGAAGAAATTCTCTAACTAAAACCTTCAACCCCATTCATCTAATATCTTTGTCATCTTATTTCTCTGCAGCCCAATAAGCAACATCTTCATTATGAGCAACAACCAACTCATAATCTTGAAATAGCTTATAAGCATCATTAAGTACGTCTTTACCCACAAAAATAAATTTCTTGTTTCCAAGAAAATTAATCATAGATTTTGGAATGTAATCAGCATGGAATAGCTGAAATATAAGACATCTTTTCCCCACACAAAGTTGAATGATGACAACTTTTTGATACCTATCAGGTTCAATAGGTAAACACCATTCTGTATCAAGTCCAACAAGAAGTTTGCAGAGCTTTCGTTTATAGATATGAAGTGTAGTTGAAATCCATTCATCAACTACTGAAGCAGTTGAATTTATGGCAGTGAAAATATGATACTCATAGTAGTGTATATTATGAACGGAAGAAGGGCCAGCAAATGACATTTTTATTTGTTAATTGAAAGATTTTTAGTTTGGTTGTTGATTTATATAGACAATAAAATCAATGTTGTACAAGGATTTATGTTATTAGGAAATATTTTGCTTCTACTATTCACATACGTACTTGGTCAAAATTTCGAAAATATTCAATTTTTCAAATTTGGAAAGTTTTTCCTTCTAGGATTAGACTGAATGCCTTACTTGAATTATTTGGTGTGTATTTATTATATTATTTGATTATAGTTTTGAATTCACAATTTCATATTTATAAAATCAACTCTAATATTATATATTAAGATGAAATTCACTGATAAATGCAACCATGGTATTAAATAATAGTTTTAGTATCGTATCAATATCAGAATTAGACAGAGTCGGACAAAATCGGCCGCTGTTGCCGTGAATTTTAAAAAATAATTAGCAAACTGATATAATTCAATAAGAAATGAAATGTATTGTTCAAAATATAATGTATTAAATTAATTAACACTCAAATAAGAATAATTGTACCTAGAAAATTTTAATTTACATAAATAATAACAATAAATTAAATTTAAATTACATAACTAATAATAATAAATTAGTCTTATTTTATTAAGTCATGAAAAAAAAATTATCTTATTCAAGAAGAATAAAGTAATAAAAAAAATCCCTACCTATTTCAAGTAAATAAAGTAAAATTAAAAAAATAAATATAGCATAATGTTAATTAATCACCAATAAAAAAAGTGACGAGAATGATATGCATTGCCTTGTCTACCATTAAACTAATTTACAATTTACATAAAGCCATTATTCAAATTTTTGAAAATAAACATATAAAGACATAAAATAGTCAAATTGTAAAATTGAATCAATAATTTACAGCCATGAATAAAAAGTTTATACAAAAAAATTAATTTTGTAAAAAATTATCAATATATTCTAAATATATTGGTATATAAATAATGTAAAAAAAAATGTCCTAATAATTTATATTAATAAAATAGAACAAATCTAAAATAATGCCTTTTAAATAATATATTCATGATTTACATTAATAAAATCAAAAATTAAAAATATAATAATAACATTTTTTTTGATGCGTTACTTTTGTATTGGTAAATAACGGTCGTATAAGTGTGTATCAAGCGATTCATTACCGATTTAGTATTAATTCCCATTAACATAAGCGATGCAAGTTGCCTAAATTAAAATTACAATATATTTTATTGACATTATAAATTAACTTTTTTTTTTTTTTTTTAAGTTGGTGAATATGAGACCTTCCTACATCCCTTGCAAAAACTAAATTTTAAGTGTTTCTTTTTTCTATTTAATTAGAACAACTTACTTGTATACTTTTTCTTATGTGTATTTATTATATTATTTGATTATAGTTTTGAATTCGCAATTTCATATTTATAAAAACAACTCTAATCTTATATATTAAGATGAAATTGATTGATAAATACAACCATGGTATTAAATAATGGTTTTAGTATCGTATCAATATCGGAATTAGACTGAATCGGCCGCCATTGCCGTGAATTTTAAAAAATGATTAGCAAACTGATATAATTCAATAAGAAATGAAATGTATTGTTCAGAATATAATATATTAAATTAATTAACACTTAAATAAGAATAATTGTACCTAGAAAAATTTAATTTAAATAAATAATAACAATAAATTAAATTTAAATTACATAACTAATAATAATAAATCAGTCTTATTTTATTAAGTCATGAGAGAAAAAATTATCTTATTCAAGATAAATAAAGTAATAAAAAAATCCCTACCTATTCCAAGTAAATAAAGTAAAATTAAAAAAATTAATATAGCATAATGTTAATTAATCACCAATAAAAAGAGTGTTGGAAATGATATGCATTGCCTTGTCTACTATTAAACTAATTTACAATTTACATAAAGCCATTATTAAAATTTTTGAAAATAAACATATAAAGACATAAAATAGTCAAATTGTAAAATTAAATCAATAATTTACACCCATGAATAAAAAATTTATACAAAAAAATTAATTTTGTAAAAAATTATCAATATATTCTAAATATATTGATATATAAATAATGTAAAAAACAATGTCCTAATAATTTATATTAATAAAATAGAACAAATATAAAATAATGCCTTTTAAATAATATATTCATGATTTACATTAATAAAATCAAAAATTAAAAATAAAATAATAACATTTTTTTGATGCGTTACTCTTGTATTGCTAAATAACGGTCGTATAAGTGTGTATTAAGCGATTCATTACTGATTTAGTATTAATTCCCATTAGTATAAGCGTAATGAATACATAACGTAACGGACCCTTAAAAAACCAAGACGAAACAGCCGATGCGTTTTATTCAAAACCATGAGTACAATTTTCAAATAATTGTTGCTTATTTTCTTTATTTTGTTTCATTGTATTTTTGCTTGGTTAGTGGTTTTTTGCAACTACCAGCAATGCTTCATTCCATTTCCAAAAACATATTATAATAACAAGCAACTGGCAATGAAAATCTCTTCCTCATTCTGATTTTCCAATTTCTCCTCTTTCTCGCCTTAACCTTCTCACATCTTTTGTGACAAATTCATCTCCATCAGTAGCACAATCAATTCTAAAACCAAACAGATATACAATTTTCTTGGGAATCTAGGTATTGAAATTCACGTCTAGGTTTACTCAAAAAAATCCCTAGCTCAGAAGAAACAAAAGCTTCAAGACAAGCATACTCAATTTGTTCAATGCTAACTTTCTTAACATTCCATCCACTCATTGTAATTTGCTTTGGCTTTTGAATTACTTTTTGTAGAAACTTTTTGATACCTATCAGGTTCAGTAGACAAACACCATTCTGTATCAAGTCTAACAAGAAGTTTGAAGAGCTTTCGTTTATAGATATGAAGTGTAGTTGAAATCCATTCATCAACTACTGAAGCAGTTGAATTTACAGCAATGAAAATACGATACTCATAGTAGTGTATATTATGAACGGCAGAAGGGCCAGCAAATGACATTTTTATTTGTTGATTTTTAGTTTGGTTGTTGATTTATATAGACATAAAATCAATGTTGTACAAGGATTTATGTTATTAGGAAATATTTTGCTTCTACTATTCACATACGTACTTGGTCAAAATTTCGAAAATATTCAATTTTTCAAATTCGAAAATATTTTCCTTCTAGGATTAGACTGAATGCCTTTTTTGAATTATTCGGACTTCAATTTCTATTTGGATTAAAACAATGATGTCTGGACCTATTCATGTACTTGGTCAAAATTCAAAAAAATTCAATTTTTTAAAGATTTGGCCTAATTAGTTCGCAATTTTCATCACAAATTATGGCCTGTAGCCAAGTTGCCTAAATTAAAATTACAATATTTTTTGTTGACATTATAAATTAACTTTATTTTTTTTTTAAGTTGGTGAATATGAGACCTTCCTATATCCCTTGCAAAAACTAATTTTAAGTGTTTCTTTTATCTGTTTAATTAAAACAACTTACTTGTATACTTTTTTTTATGTTTATTTATTATATTATTTGATTATAGTTTTGAATTCACAATTTCATATTTATAAAAACAACTCTAATATTATATATTAAGATGAAATTCAGTGATAAATAAAACCATGGTATTAAATAATGGTTTTAGTAGCGTATTAATATCGAAATTAGACTGATTCGGACAAAATCAGCCGTCATTGCCGTGAATTTTAAAAAATGATTAGCAAACTAATATAATTTAATAGGAAATGAAATGTATTGTTCAAAATATAATACATTAAATTAATTAACACTTAAATAAACATAATTATACCTAGAAAAATTTAATTTACATAAATAATAACAATAAATTAAATTCAAATTACATAACTAATAATAATAAATCAGTCTTATTTTATTAAGTCATGAGAGAAAAAATTATCTTATTCAAATGAATAAAGTAATAAAAAAAATCCCTACCTATTCCAAGTGAATAAAGTAAAATTAAAAAATAAATATAGCATAATGTTAGTTAATCACCAATTAAAAGAGTGTCGGGAATGATATGCATTGCCTTGTCTATTATTAAACTAATTTACAATTTATATAAAGCCATTATTTAAATTTTTGAAAATAAAGATATAAAAACATAAAATAGTTAAATTGTAAAATTCAATCAATAATTTACACCCATGGATAAAAAATTTATACAAAAAAAAATTAATTTTGTAAAAAATTATCAATATATTCTAAATATATTGATATATAAATAATGTAAAAAACAATGTCCTAATACTTTATATTAATAAAATATAACAAATATAAAATAATGCCTTTTAAATAATATATTCATGATTTACATTAATAAAATGAAAAATTGAAAATATAATAATAACATTTTTTTGATGCGTTACTCTCCTATTGCTAAATAACAGTCGTATAAGTGTATATCAAGCGATTCATTACCGATTTAGTATTAATTCCCATTAGCATAAGCATAATGAGTAAATAATGTAACGGACTCCTAAAAAACCCAGACGAAACAACCGATGCGTTTTATTCAAAACCATGAGTACAACTTTCAAATAATTGTTGCTTAACTTTCAAATAATTGTTGCTTATTTTCTTTATTTTGTTTCATTGTATTTTTGCTTGGTTAGTGGTTTTTTGCAACTACTTGCAATGGTCCATTCCATTTCTAAAAACATATTATAATAACAAGAAACTAGCAAAGAAAATCTCTTCCTCATTCTGATTTTCCAATTTTTCTCCTTTCTCGCCTTGACCTTCTCACATCTTTTGTGACAAATTCATCTCCATCAGTAGCACAATCAATTCCAAACCCAAATAGATATACAATTTTCTTAGGAATCAAATCCTCTAGATTTTGAAATTCACGTCTAGGTTTACTCAAGAAAATCCCAAGCTGAGAAGAAGCAAAAGCTTCAAGACAAGCATACTCAATTTGTTCATGCTAACTTCCTTAACATTCCATTCACTCATTGTAATTTCCTTTGGCTTTTGAATTACTTTTTGAAGAAACTCTCTAACTAAAACCTTCAATCCCATTTTTCTAATATCTTTGTTATGTTATTTCTCTGCAGCCTAATAAGCAACATCTTTAGTATGAGCAACAACCAACTCATAATCTTGAAATAGTTTATAAGCATCATTAAGTACGTCTTTACCCACAAAAATAAATTTCTTGTTTCCAAGAAAATTAATCATAGATTTTAGAATGTAATCTGCATGGAATAGTTGAAATATAAGACATCTTTTCCCCAGACAAAGTTGAATAATGGCAACTTTTTGATACCTATCAGGTTCAGTAGGCAAACACCATTCTGTATCAAGTCCAACAAGAAGTTTGTAGAGCTTTCGTTTACAGATATGAAGTGTAGTTGAAATCCATTCATCAACTACTGAAGCAGTTGAATTTATGGCAGTGAAAATACGATACTCAGAGTAGTGTATATTATGAACGGAAGAAGAGCCAGCAAATGACATTTTTATTTGTTAATTGAAAGATTTTTAGTTTGGTTGTTGATTTATATAGACAATAAAATCAATGTTGTACAAGGATTTATGTTATTAGGAAATATTTTGCTTTTACTATTCATATACGTACTTGGTCAAAATTTCAAAAATATTCAATTTTTCAAATTCGGAAGTATTTTCCTTCTAGGATTAGACTTAATGCCTTACTTGAATTATTTGGTTTTCAATTTCCGTTTGGATTAAAATAATGATGTTTGGACCTATTCATGTACTTGGTCAAAATTCAAAAAATATTCAATTTTTTTAAAGATTCAGCCTAATTAGTTCGCAATTTTCATCACAAATTATGGCATGTAGCCAAGTTGTCTAAATTAAAATTACAATATATTTTATTGACATTATAAAATAAATTTTTTTTTTTTTTTAAAGTTGGTGAATATGAGACCTTCCTACATCCCTTGCAAAGACTAAATTTTAAGTGTTTCTTTTCTCTGTTTAATTAAAACGACTTACTTGTATACTTTTTTTTTATGTGTATTTATTATATTATTTGATTATAGTTTTGAATTCACAATTTCATATTTATAAAAACAACTTTAATATTATATATTAAGATGAAATTCACTGGTAAATACAACCATGGTATTAAATAATGGTTTTAGTATCGTATCAATATCGGAATTACACTGAATCGGACAAAATCGGCCGCCGTTGCCGTGAATTTTAAAAAATAATTAGCAAACTAATATAATTCAATAAGAAATGAAATATATTGTTCAAAATATAATACGTTAAATTAATTAATACTTAAATAAGCATAATTGTGCCTAGAAAAATTTAATTTACATAAATAATAACAAAAAATTAAATTCAAATTACTTAACTAATAATAATAAATCAGTCTTATTTTATTAAGTCATGAGAGAAAAAATTATCTTATTTAAGATGAATAAAGTAATAAAAAAAAACCCTACCTATTCCATGTAAATAAAGTAAAATAAAAAAAATAAATGTAGCATAATATTAATTAATTACCAATAAAAAGTGTGTCGGGAATGATATGCATTGCCTTCTCTACTATTAAACTAATTTACAATTTATATATGGCCATTATTCAAATTTTTGAAAATAAACATATAAAGACATAAAATAGTCAAATTGTAAAATTCAATCAATAATTTACACCTATGAATAAAAAATTTATACAAAAAAATTAATTTTGTAAAAAATTATCAATATATTCTAAATATATTGATATATAAAAAATGTAAAAAACAATGTCCTAATAATTTATATTATTAAAATAGAACAAATATAAAATAATGCATTTTAAATAATATATTCATGATTTACATTAATAAAATGAAAAATTAAAAATATAATGATAACATTTTTTTGATGCCTTACTCTCGTATTGCTAAATAATGATCATAAATTGGGAAAGACTCAAGAGTTGCATGGAGATTTTTTTAAATTCATTATTTTTATGGATAAGTTAAATGATTAAAAATGTGATATTTAACATGATGTAAGTACGAGATTTAAAGGAAGTTTATATTATGGGCTAAATGTAGATGATTGCGAGGCAATAGCTATTTAAGTGTTGATTTCAATTGATCAGATAAAAAATTTATGTATATATTGGCGAAATTAACTAGAGCAGATATGGATAGGAAAAATATTCTTGAAGAATATAAAAAGGAAATTGTTATTGGAGTTATTGTTCATGACCAAATATAATAGAAATTATAATTTTGGCGAGATATTAAACATAAAAATACTTTATTAAGGTTATAATAGATTAAGTAACAATTATTAGTATAGAAAGAATTGTCAAATATCAAGTAGAGTTGTTAATTTGAAATTATTGTTGGATTCTTATATGGTTAATATAATAGGTAATAAATGGAAGTGATAATTTAGGCATTAATATTAACTTTAGTATTGATAAAGACTGAAGGAAAAGATATGTTTAAGATTATAATTGATTGGACGTGAAATCAAAGGTTATATTAGTTTTATCTAAAATTACATCAAGATTTAGGGATAAGGAATTATAAAGGAATTGTTTTAAGGTTTAGTTAGATAAGATATTGATATTGGAATAAATTTATGTTGGAGGTTTATTTACTAACTTTCAAATATTAGGAAGTAGGTGTTTTGTTAAATTTGACATGTTATCTGTAGTTAAGATAGTGCATCAGAGTGCGCAATGGAGGCGTGGTGGAAAATTTTAATTGAAGTGCATTGTGTTTAAAAATTCGAGGACAAATTTTTTTAAGGGGGGAAGATTGTAATATTTTGAATTTCTATTTATTTTATAAATCCTATTTTTGTGTACGAAAATATATTATTTTATTATTTTCCTTATCAAAGCAATTACCGAAGTTATATTTTATTGAATTTATCTATTATCTTTATACGCTTTAAAGGAAATATTTTTATATATTAATATTATAGAGATTAAGTATGTGTTGATTAAGGATTATTATTATTATTATTGTTGTTGTTGTTGTTGTTGTTGTTTTATATATATGTATATGTTAATGAAGATTAGAGCAAAGTGGACTGGGGGATCGGGGCCATCTGATTGGCTAACAGCCAATCAAATGGCTGAAACAAATTTGAATTGAAGAAAGAAAACGGAAAGAATGGGATAGACAGGAGAGAGAAGACCAAGAGAGAGAGAGAGAGAGACAGTTGGTGGGGTTCCAGCCAGCGGTGTCGAGCACCGCCACCACCACTGGGTAGAGCATCGTCTGGCGACTCCAGGGGAAGTGGGAGCACCCCGATCAGGCGGCAGACGGTGGCGAACGCGCTGAGGGAAGCTTCACCTGTGCAGAATCTTCAACTGCCGATTTCAGCGGTGAAATCTGGCGATTCTGATTTCGTTCAACTCCTAATGATGAGAGCTTTGATTTGGTACCAACCATGCCTCCGATTGGCCACCAGAGGAAGAGATCGCTGTATTTGAAGCCGAAACTTTGAAGGCATTTTTCGGCGAAATGGGAGTGAATGGCAGCGAGTGACATTAATTTCTGAGCTCCTAGCATCGAGATGAACCTATTGGTGTGAAGATCGCCTAGATCCGCCACCAGCGGCGGTGATGCGTCGCCGGCCAGCGGTGCTCAGGCGACGGTGCGTGGGACAGGTCTGGCAGCTTTATTTTTTATTTCGATGCAGTTCTCAACGTTCGTTCGATCGGATTTGGTGAGGGTAAACTCGAATCCCTTGAATTTTAGTTATTGTTGTATTCTATTTATTAGATTTTAATTAGTATTTAATGAAGTGATAAGTTGGAATTGCTTGTTGAGTTGTGTGGATGATTATGAGTTGAGAGGACCCAAGAGGGGTCTTTGATGTGATATTGACTGTTGAGATTATTAGAAGTGCTCTATTTTCTGTTGACTTAGGAGGTATCCGAGTTTTGTGTGGCTCTGTCGAGATCTCGGCAAGAGTCTCAATGGTCTTTTAGTTATGCCTTGATATTTGAGTCGTTCGTATTCTGATAATATCTCTTGTTGTTCAGTGTCGAGGTTCTGGCATCTTTCTGTTTCCTAGAGTCGTACTTTCGAGGATAGTCGGTTCGATGAGTCGTCAATTAGGTGAGTAATACTCTCTAATTTGTTATTCTATCTTTATATACATCTGTATCTACTGTATGTGTGTGTGTGTGTGTGTGTGTATATATATATATATATATATATATGTATATATATATATATATATATATATATATATATGTATATATATATATATATATATATATATATATATATATATATATATATATATATATATATATATATGTATATGTATATATATATATATATGTATATATATATATATATGTATATATATATATATATGTATATATATATATATATATATATATATATGTATATATATATATATATACATATATATATATATATATATATATATATGTATATATATATATATATGTATATATATGTATATATGTATATATATGTATATATATATATATATGTATATATATATATATATATACATATATATATATGTATATACATGTATATACATATATATGTATATATATATATATATATATATATATATATATATATATATATATATATATATATATATATATATATATATATATACATATCTATATATATATATATATATATATATATATATATATATATATATATATATATATATATATATATATATATATATATATATATATATATACATATATATATATGTATATATATATATATATATATATATATATATATATATATATATATATATATATATATATATATATATATATATATAGATATATATATATATATATATATATATATATATATATATATATATATATATATATATATATATATATATATATATATATATATATATATATATGTATGTATGTATGTATATTATGCATTATTATTGCATAAATGCATGTTAACATTTGATTGTGATTGATGAACTGATATCCTATGCTATATAATGATTGTGGTTGATGGATGGAGATCAGGAGGATACAGTACCACCTAGGAATCATGGATATGATTATGATTATGATTATGATGAGATTGAGAAGATGAGCTATGACTGGTGGATGCTGGCTAGGCCTGCTCATCGCCAAGGCTGCCATCAGTCGGGTCAGGGCTACGTGGTACAGACCAGTGATAGCCAGGCCCATTGGGTATAAGAGACAGATTATTAGATTCAGAGAGCTAGGATAGGGGGATCGGCTCCCCATATTGAGTAGTAGTGTGGTACTGTGGACCGTATCTCATCTTTGCTTGAATGTGTGATTTGTCTGTCTCTGTGACATAGTGCATAGCATGAGCATTAGAAATCTGTATATAGGACACCAGTTTAATATATTAGGCAGTATCATTCATTGAGTCGAATGTTCATTCCTGTTCAACTATATTTTTCAGGTTAAGGAATGAGCTTGTAAAGGGATTGTGGTTGAGTAGAACTGCCAAGTGCCCTTTGACAGTATTTTATACATAAGTACTGAGTTATGTAAATAGTATGCATAATTGTATCATAATTCTAGAACTCTGCAATGTTACCTCTACTGTTTGTATTTTATATAATAATTATCAGTTATTGTGTATATTCTAAGTTAAGACATTATTGTTAAGCAGAATCTAATTATATGATAAATGATATTTATGAGATAATTGAGTTATTAGCCCAGTGTGGCTTTGATTTAAATTGATTTTGATTTAGATCTGCTTAACACGTGGGCCCATAGCCCTTTACAGTTTTGGTTTTTGTTGTTGAGTTTTCTGTCAGGCTTACTACAGGCACTGGTAGCCACGTGTATTTTCTATGTCCTAGTGCCGGTCACGTGCCCTAGTGCCGGTTATGTGCCCTTGAGTTTAGAGCATGACAAAGATGATATCAGAGCATGGTCTTGTGATCTGAATAAAGATATGGTTGTATAGGTTTTACATGCGTTCGGTTGTAACATGCGGAGTATAGGATTCCTTATCGTCTTTTGAGGTTCACTTGCTTTTGATTCAGCGTTATCCGAGGTCAGTGTTTTTTTATGGTTAAGTACATTAATTAGCTATACGGTATCTGAACTTTTCTAAAATTAATTGTGAACAAATGATGATTATGGATAATAATGATAAGATTTTAGTTATAATGGTAAGCTAATGTTTTTTTGGTTGGGATGGGATATATATATGATTGACCTCTCTATTTTTCTAAATTATGGGTGTATTAGGTCTGGAGATTTCCTTTGTTGGTGTCCTTTAGTACTGGGAGTACCCTTTTGCCTAAAAGATAAGATAAGCCCTAGCTTGCTTTATTTCTGACTATCTTGTGAAGTAATTTCATTATTTTTAGTCGCATGCGGATGAACAGTTGTTACCTTAGATAGAGGTGAGGACTATAGTTGTCTAACTGGTCTCATTAGTTATATCTAGACAAGATTTTCTTACTAGCTAGACCAATTTTTGAGAAAAAGTTTACTGTAGTTTTATCTGTACTCTCCATCTACTATTCCTTTAGTTACCCTTCCATCTATTATTCTTTCTATTATCCCTCTATCTACTATTTCTTCTGGTACCCCTCCATCCACTGTCCCTTCGCCTATTTCTCTATCTACCTATCCTTCATTTTCTATGCCTGCCGCCATTACCTCTGCAGCAGCTCCTACTACTGCTTCAACTTCTACCACTACCCCACTAGTCCAGCTTTCAAATTCGAGGTGTAGGCAGCATATCACATTGCAGGGAGATGTGTAAGTACTATATTTCTTAAGGTAATTTTTAATTTATAATATCTTATTTTTCATTTAACTAACATTTAAGTTTTTTAATTGCAGGATGTATCCGCTAGATGCAACGCGGATGATATACAAGATATTTAAGAACCAGCAAACCTGAAGGCACAAGTTGGAAATCAGTGCCTCAGGAGACGAAGGAGTTATACTGGAAGAAGTTTCAGGTAATGAATAATTTCTTTTTCTTTTTTGTTTGGAGAGATTTGTAATTTGATTTTGATAATATATATATATATATATATATATATATATATATATATATATATATATATATATATATATATATATATAGAAAAAAAAACTAACTTATTATATTATTGTAAATTAAGAAAATGTCGACTATAATTACTTAATAAATTATAACAAATTGATATTAATATTTTTTTATGGCAATTGATATTAATATTTAATATGGGGCTTTCATTATATATATATATATATATATATATATATATATATATATATATATATATATATATATATATATATATATATATATATATATATATATATATATATATATATATATATATATATATATATAATTTAATTGTGCGTTGTCATGCTACTCTTTTTTTTTAGAAGATACTATATTACATTACTAATAGTAAAATAAACAAGTATATGAAATTAATGCTTGATTTAAATCCATCAAAGAAACATAATAATATACAATGAACTGTAATAATATATAATAAAATATAATATTTTGTTAGTAATATGTATTAAATAGATACATATTATTAGTAAATTAATTTTATATTTTATATATTTTTTATTATTTATTATTTATATACTAACTTGTATTTTTTTTTTTTTGCGGAAGTATTTTTACTGGAATCTCGCTATATCAGAGATGATAAAGATACTCTTTTTTAAGAAGGCTACAATTCGGTATAAGAACTTCCTCTACGACGTCAAGAAAAAGGGAAAGAGAGAGACGTGGATTCCTCAGGAGACATAGGATGCTTAGAAGAAACACTGGGATTCTTTGGAGTATAAGCAGTTATCCCATAAGGCATCCATGAACAGAAAGTCAGAAAAAGTCGGTTCAGTGAGTGAACCGTCTAAATATACTGGAGGGTCTGTCCCTGCTGCAGAGCATGCCAGGAAATTGGTAAGATGTCGATTTTTTTTTTATAATAAGTAATTAAATCATATATACTTTAAAAATTTATTTATTTTTAAGTTATTAATTTCATATTTTTTTATTTACTAAATGTGGGATGATACTTTTAATTTTTAACAGAGAAATGATCTTGATCAAGACCCTATTCCTGAGGAGATCTTCGTCCGCATCCACACGAGAAAAAAAGACCGATAGACTTTTATTGACCAGCACTCCCAGCAGATTTATGTAAGTTTTAATTAGCATTTTTTCTATTAAAGTACATTAAAAATTTTAAATGCTAAAAATTTTAAATGCTAACTACTATTATATTGAAAACAGGAGGATCTCAGAAATCTCTGCAAGCAGATGTCCCAGCTGGCTCCCGGATCCATTAAGCCAGCTCAAGTAGATGAGTTTCAGCTATATTTTAGAGCTGTTGGGGGCCGGGAGAAGGGTCGAGTGTCACGACCCACCTTTTTGAGCCGTGACGGTCCTAGAGCATGGGTAGCCATTAGGGCACCAAAAACCCGTAGAACCCATTTCACTCATAATCAATTGACATTCATCATATTAAACCATATCCCAAGACCGTAACCTAATCACATTTTCTTGTTACCCATTACCTGCCATCATTTCCACTTATAATATTATTTATATATATAACTTGTAAAACCTTTAAAATTTCATTTCATGTCTGTAACTTTATGTTCAATAGTCCATACATCATTATAATACCGGTTATGATACAAATCATCTTATACAAACATCCTATAACATATTAATGCTAAACCCTTTAATAACCATTCATGTTACATATAGACCTTATAACTTTCAATAATCATGGAGCTCTAACTTACAACACCAGAACTTAACGGAACAGTTTCCAAGCGAAGTATGGGCTTGGGACTTTTACTTTGCTAACTCAATGACTGTACCTGAAAAGTTTAAACCACTACAATATGAGACAGAGCTCAGTGAGTACAAAATAATACTGTATAAAATGAACAAATGGTAGGTGGTTTAATGATAATTTCTTATAGCAAAGAAGTAAAATGGATCAAGAGTTATTCTTATGGAATAGTTTTCCATATACAGTAAATATTGCATTTTTAGCAGAATATTTCCTTTATTGGAAACGGTGTGTTTTCCACATTATCATTCGAGTGGCGGCTTACGCCTTGCTCACTCCCATTTCAGTCACACGTACAACTGATCGGGTCGCACGTACTGGGGGCCATAAACCCTTCCCAGTTAGGATTCGAATACTCTTTACCCTATTCGTGGGTTCATTACCATTGTGCACAAGGCTGATGTATTGCTCCACATCAGAGGGGTATTCTGCTTATCACAGTATCATGAAAACATTTTTTTCTTTCCATCCATGAATAATTCAATGGATAATATATCAATAAATAATCAAAATTCCCATCATTGATCATATTATGAGATGAAGCAATAGGGCTCATTTGATCAAGTGCCATAAAGAAATGTTTGATTCACTTTGGCTCAATAATCAAGGAAGTATCATATCAACGGTTCAATATTCAATAAGCGGATTAAGCTTATCAAGAAATCAAGATTTGTGGAATATCAATGAGCCATTCAACTTTTCAAGGCATAGAAATAATTCAACCATTAGGGTTGGAACAATGAAGGTTCAAGTATATGAAACAAGGTATATTATATTATTAAGTACTCACCTTAGACTCCTTTGCTCCCATTAACATTGACTTTGGTACAAGTGGTGCTTCTTGTACTCTTAGACATTACCCTTGACCTTGTTATTAGACTCTACACATTGCATTCCAATCACATGTCAATTACTTCCTCATTATCACATTACTTAATTTAGCTTATTTTACTAACACTTTTATTTTATTCACAACTTATCACTTTAAGTCAAGATATAACATACTATACATATACTTATCATCAACTTAACATTTTCTTCTCAAAGCTATTAATTTTAGGAAAGATAATTCCTTTCCTCTCAATTTTACTTTTCCACTTTCAAGCTAGTCAATTCCAATCAACTAAGAAATTTCCAATATTCACTAAAGTCAATACTATTCCCATCATCAATTCCATAAATGAATCTAATTCACTAATTTTAGAGTAAATCATTTCTACCCATTAGATTTCAAAATTGACATTATACAATTCATATGACACCATTCTAAATCTTGATTTTCCCTTTAATTTTATAAATCCAGGTCAAATTCCCAAAATCCTAAATTTTTCATAAACCCTAGAATTTAGGGAAAACCTATAATTCCATTTCAAATCCTCAAATTAATCATAGAAATATGAAACTAGTATAATATAAAACTCATATGATCAATCAAACATCAAAACTAACATTATAATACATAGTTCTCCTTTTTAGCTAGGTTTATGCTTCCATGAATTGTTTAGAGTGAACCAAGCCTCTTTAATCCAATTTGACACTTCCAAATCATTATTCCATATCCAAAATAACCTAGAAAATTGCCAAATAAATTTTTATACCCTCCCTTCAATAATTCCTATTTAGACCGAACCTAGATTCCTAATTCCTTCTTTGTGTACTTTTGCTTTCCTTGCAAATTTTCACTTATTTAACCCTTCAAATTTTCAATTCCAATGCTCATCTTTCAATATGGAACATGTAAAATTAATTCCCCCTTAAATTTCTTTAACTTGGCCGAACCATAAAGATGGACAAGGAGGGAAACCAATTCAATCAATACCAAAGGTACAAGTTAGAAACAATAAAAGAAACAAATAAGCACAAATTCTCACCTTGGAAGCCATAGTTGGTATCCTTGAGTGATGAATAAGTTGAGAGGTTTTTCTTTTGATGGGAGTTGTATTTTTGGTGGTGAGTTTGCCAAGTGAGAAGAAATTGACATCTTTTTACTTATATGAAAGGAAATAGATGGTTTTGATTTAATCTCACAACTTCAATGGCTATGATTCAATCAAGATGGATGGCTATGATAAATCAAAGTGGATGGCTAAGATCACTCTTAGGTGGATGGTGACTTAGCATAAATAATGATGAAGAATAATGAACTTGGACAATGATGATGGTGAGATGAGATTTCCACCATTATTAAGAAGTGGACTTAGTCAAATATGGTGGCTTTATAATCATTTTTGATGTCTAACCCAATTACTCACCATTCTAACCATAGTTAATCTATTCTAACCCTAGTAGAGTTAAGCTCCACCAATTTGTGAACTCTAATAGGCCATCCATACTAGGGCTTGGGCCTTGGGTTCAAGAGCCCAAATAATAAACCCATATACGCACATTTCAACTCGGTGACTTCATGCATATTTCAATTTATTTCTTTCACTGTAGTATGCATATCTCTACACTCTAATATCACTACACACTCTAAACATTATTAGATAAATTCTATATATATCATAATGCCCATTTACTAACTCTTTACTAGCATTGATCAAGTATGTGTATCACATAAGCTCATTGGGTCAAACTAAGTTTGACCTCTATTATACTATTGGAATTTAATTGAATTCAATTTCTCATATCACTATCATCACCTCCCAATATCTTAGGAGATGTGAACACCCATTTATTAGCAGTTTAGATTCATATTTCATATAACTAGCTAAAACAGTCCCATTAGGTCAAACTCGGTTTGACTTTCATTTTGTCATGAAAGCATGTATCAAATGTTGACTTATTTCCTTACTTATTGTCATATTATTCATTACATTCACTTCTAGTGATGTTCTTAAGGTTCTTAGTATAGTAAAAGGACCTTAAATGATACGGTATATGGACATTATCATGTCATCTTTACTGTTTATAGTCGGCTAAAGAAATCCTGGGTATTACATCGAGTCTATGGGATGGGTTCGATGGCTCGCTCATTTAGAGATCCTGGAGCCAGTTCTTCCTCAACTTCACCATCGCCACCGCCGCCTACAACTGAGCATATGCAGCATGAGATCAACAAGCGAGCAGCTCAAATGCGGGAGGAGATGCAGCATGAGATGCAACGGATAGTCCAGGAGCAGGTCCACCAGTAGATCGAGCTGCAGATGTAGCAATTTTTTTCTAGATATTTTGCTGGTGATGCTATTCCTCCACCTGTTCCACCACCAGCTTCTACTACTTCTGATAAGCACACTTCAGCTGGAGATGCTTTTATTGCTGCTGCTGATGTGTATATAGTAGATCCGGAGTATGACCAGTATCATGCCAAGGGCCACGAGGAGGATAATGCTCAGGAGCATAATTAGTTATTTTTTTAGTTTTTTTAGTTTAGTTATTTGTAACACTTATATGATGTACAATATATTACATTTTTTTGTAAATAATATTACGTTTTATAGAATGAAAAATTTTTATATTCACATTATATATTAATTTATAATTTTCTAATTAATATATATTATATAAAATTAATTTATTACATAATAAAAAATTATTAAAAATTATTTTTAAATTTACTGATAGATTACTGATAAAAAAGATTATTAAATTATTTTTTTAATATATTACTGATGGATTACCGATCATTTTATATAAAATAATATTTTTTTATGTTTATTATACTAACGAATTATTGATGAAAAAATTAAAATATTATTTTTTACTAAAATTTACTGACGAATTACCGACTGTTTAGTCATAAAATATTATGTTTTATAGTTAATTTACTGACGGATTACTAACCGTTTTATTAAAATATTATTTTTGCCTGAAAATTACCGATGAATTACCAACCGTTTTGTCATAAAATATTATTTTTTTAGTTCATTTACTGACGGATTACTGACCGTAATGTTAAAATATTATTTTTGACTGAAAATTACTGACAGATCACTGATCGAAAATAATATTTAATTATATTTTAATGACGAATTACTGACAAATTACTGACGGATAGTGTTTTTTAGCGATGGATCACTGACAGACTAGTAATATTTGCTATCTTTTTTCAAACGAAATTACCAACCGATTTCTATAAAATACTAACCAAATTATGTTGGTAAATTTACCGACGAAAAGTTTTTTCTGTCGCTAATTATTTACTAACTGTCGTTTTAACGATGGATCTTTTTTGTCCTTAATCCGTTGTTAAATCAATTTATTGATGGATTTTCTATTATTACTGATGGATTTTTCCGTCGAAAATTTACTAAATTTTTGTAGTATACCCTGAATAGATGACTTATTTGATCAACTACAAGGAGCAAGTCATTTCCTAAAGATAGATTTGAGATCGAGGTATTACTAGCTAAGAATTTGGGAGGAGGATGTGCCCAAAACAGCATTCCGAACAAGATCCACATTATGAGTTCTTAGTGTTGCTTTTGGGTTAACGAATGCACCGACTGCTTTTATGGATTTAATGAATCGAGTCTTCAAATCCTTTTTGGATAGATTCATCATCATATTCATTGATGATATTCTGGTGTATTCAAGGAGTAGAGAAGAGCATAAAGAGCATCTCCATGTAGTATTACAAACTATGAGAGAGCACCAATTATAGCTCTTCAAGTGTAAATTCTGGTTGGACAGTGTATGTTTTTTGTGACATGTAGTCAGCAAAGAAGGACTTCAAGTGGACCCAAAGAAAGTGAAAGTAATTCTCAAGTGGCCTAGACCTACCAATGTGATAAAAGTCAGAAGTTTCTTAGGTCTAGCACGTTACTATCAGAGATTTGTTAAAGATTTCTCCAAAGTAGTAGCATTATTGACCAGACTTACTTAAAAGCAAGTAAAGTATCAGTGGTCAGATGCTTATGAGGAAAGTTTTCAGAAACTTAAGACTTGTCTCACTACTGCATCAGTGTTAGCATTACCATCTAGTGAAAAAGAATATGCAGTCTATTGTGATGCTTCACGAATAGGATTGGGTTGTGTTATGATGCAACATGGCAAGGTAATAGGCGCTTCTAGACAATTAAGGAAGCATGTGCTAAATTACCCAACTCATGACTTGGAGATGGCTGCAATAGTATTTGCTTTAAAAATATGGAGGCACTATCTCTATGGGGAGAAATGTGAGATTTATACAAATCACAAAAGTCTAAAGTATATCTTCCAACAAAAAGATCTAAACCTTAGGCAAAGAAGACGGATGGAATTGCTTAAGGACTATGATTGTGAGATCCTGTATCATTTAGGTAGAGCAAATGTAGTAGTAGATGCATTGAGTCGAAAGTCATTAGGAAGTCTGGCTCAC
The DNA here is from genome assembly GCA_947687605.1 of Reutealis trisperma. Taxonomy (NCBI): domain Eukaryota; kingdom Viridiplantae; phylum Streptophyta; class Magnoliopsida; order Malpighiales; family Euphorbiaceae; genus Reutealis; species Reutealis trisperma. The sequence goes on from CANTUT010000112.1 coordinate 676,010, forward strand.
ATCCATATGCACAAAAGATCATTAGTGAAAAAAGTGCAAAGCTTGTATAATCAAGGTATTCGATTTGAAGTGTCAGACTCTAAAATACTATTGACTCACTTTCAAATCAAACCACTGTTGGTTAATCAAATTAAAGCTGCACAAGACAGAGATCCTCATTTAGTAAAGTTGAAGCACGATGTGGAAGCAGAGAAAACCAAGATTTACTGTTATTGATGGAGCTTTGAGATGTGGCACTCGATTGTGTGTTCCTACAATTGATGAATTATAGGAACAAATCATGAAAGAGGCTCATTATACAACTTGCAATGTATACGTAGTGCAATTAAGATGTATCATGATGTGAAGAGTTCTTATTGGTGGAGCAGAATAAAAAGGGACATAGCTGAATATGTGGCAAGATCCTTAACCTATCAACGAGTTAAGTTTGAACACTAGAGACCTTTTAGGTTGCTTCAACAATTGCCATTGCCAAAATGGAAATGGGAGAGAATTACTATGGACTTTGTAGTAGGTTTACTAAGGACTTCAAGTAACTATGACTCCATATGGGTAATTGTGGATTGATTGACCAAGTCAGCCCATTTTATGCTAGTCAAAACCACTTACTTAGATTCACAGTATGCTCAAGTATATATCGATGAGATTGTATGACTTCATGGAGTTTTAGTCTCTATCATTTCATATAAAGGAGCATAATTTACATCAAAATTTTAGCAGAAGTTACATAAGTCACTTGGCACTCAATTGAACTTTAGTATAGCTTTCCACTCTCAGATAGATTGCCAATCAGAAAGAACTATTAAAACTCTAGAAGATATGCTGAGAATGCTTATTCTAGATTTTGGAGGTAACTGGGATAAGCATTTACCTTTGATTGAGCTTGCTAATAACAACAGTTATCACAGTTCAATCAAGATGGCTCCTTATGAAGCATTGTATGGGCAAAAATGCAGATCTCCTATATGGTGGGATGAAGTTGGTGAGAAGTTTATAGAAGGACCTGAATTAAATCACTATACTTCAGAGAAGATACCTCTCATAAAGGAAAGATTAAAGACAGCATTCAGTTGCCAAAAGAGTTACATCGATCCAAAGAGGAGATTTGCAGTTTGCTATCGGTGATAATGTATTCTTGAAGATCTCACCGATGAAGGGTGTCATAAGATTCGGTAAGAAAGGTAAATTGTCTCCACGGTATATCACTCCTTTTGAGATTCTGGATCGAGTGCGAGAAGTTTCTTATCAGTTGGCATTACCGCCTAGTCTGGATAATGTTCATCCTATGTTCATGTTTTGATGCTTCGTAGATATTTCTGAATACGTCTCATATTTTGCAATCTCAACAATCAGCTATTAAACACGATTTATCTTACAAGGAAATCCCTATAGCTATTGTTGACAAATTAGTTAAGAAGCTTCATAATAAGGAGATCCCTATGGTCAAAGTATTGTGGCGGAATCAGTTTGTGGAAGAGTGTACTTGAGAGAGAGAGCAAAGTATGTAAGAGAAATACCTCTTCTGTTTTCAACTGTTTAAAATAATATTGTATTTAAAAGTATTGAATTATTTCTATTTTAATTACTATTTTTTATTATTGATTAACTACTCTGTTGAAAATTTGAGGACGAATTTTCCTAAGGGGAAATATCGTAATATCTGAGAAAATTTTATTTTTACTATTAAACTTTTGAAATATTTATTAATTGAGATTAGAAAATTTTCAAGAACATTTTAAAGCAATATTTAATTATTGCTAATTGATAAATATTATTTATTCATATTATTTTATTAATTTCAAATTAATTTAAGAAATTAACACCTATTTATTTATTAAAAAATACTGTGATTTCATTATTATTGAAATTATATTAAAAATCATTATTTTTAGTAATTATTGATTAAGTTATTTTAAATTTTGGTATCAATAATTATTATTTATTTTAGTGAAATATTATTTTTTTGGGAATTATAATTATTTTGAATTTATTAGAATTTTTATTATTATTTTTATTATAATTATTATTTGAAAAAAAAAAAAAGAGACATTGTTGTCTGCTCCAACGAGCTGATTGGTCCTAAAGGACCAATCAGCTATTGGTTAAAAGGAGGAGGGGAGCTGCTATATGGCACAGCAGAGAGAGAGAGAGAGAGAGAGTGGCAGCAACAGAACCAGAGCAAAAACAGAAGCACACAAAAGGAGGAAGAGGCAGCCGACTTCTGCTAGCCAAACCGCCCCCTTCTAGTAATCTTACTGTACACGCAGTAGACCACCGTGAAGAGGAGATCGAGAGCTTCAACACCACCTGAATCACCACCAGACATCGCTGCACACGCAGTAAGAGCATTTGCCGGCTTGCAGCTTCTGTGCTATTTTTTGTCGACTTCCCGACTTCTGTTTTCGACGATTTTGCTACCACTGAACTCCTCATCTTCCCAACTTTCATTTTGTATATCATTTGTAATTTTTGGACTAACTTGAATTTTGGTCGAAATATAGTGACAAACAGCTAACGGAACAGTTTTTTCGGCGATCCTCCGATGAACATCAACTAACTAACATATCATAATCTCCATTTTGAAATAAGATTTTTGATATTGTTTTTATTAGAATCCGAGGTTAAATAGTTTTCCGGCAAATCTCCGGTACGCAACGATCGGTCTTCCAAATTTGTTTCCATTGATTATTCTAGTTTTAGAATATAATTGTTTTATTTGATTAAGTGATAGAGTAGATTGATATTGATTTTTTAATATAAGATTATTGAGTTAATTAGTTTAGATCTGTAGAAATTTTTAGTACAGATCGATAATAATTAAATCGAAAGTTTCATTATAGGTTGTGAATCTGAGATTTGTTGAATATTATTCGGATTAAAATGATTGGAAATTATTTAGAGATTTTACTTATAGAGGTAAGTTATAAAATATATCGATACATGGTAACCTACCATAAATGATTTATTGAAATTCTTATTAAATTAAATTGACTTATATTGCTAATTGATTGTTATTGATATTATTGGGTTCTACGAGTGTATGGTAGTCTTAAACTCACTCTTGTTCTAGGACTATCGCATCTTCAAGATTTCAGGGTGTGAAAATTGTTGACTTATTGGCTTATTTTTTACTTATTGGCTAATTTCCTAATCCCACATCGATAAGATGTGGGAAATGGAAGGCTTGTTTGGGTTATAAAAGAGAGCTTCCATTTCCTTTTGTAAATATTCAACAATTGTCTTCCTTCCTATTTAGACAATTTGTATTCTTTCTCTCTCTTTTGTAATATTTCTTCAATAGTAAAATATTATTTTGGTAGTGTTCGAGGATGTAGGCAAAATTGGCCAACCTTGTTAAATTTCTGGTGTTCTCTTTATATTATTTTATGTCTATTTAATAGTTATTATCGGGTATAGTTGTTGTAAATTATTCTGCTATTAAAATTACTTGTCTTGGTAAAATTCTATCTAAGGAGTATGGTTTTTAAGTGGGACCATTGTGACTCCACCATTTTTTCCTAGGAATATACCTTGGGGTGATTTTTAGTACAATCGTTTTCATTCTAGTCACCTGGATAATAGTTTTCAAGGTGAATTTTATTATTATTGATGAAAATTAACCTGAATTTCACAACAATTAGTATTAGAGCTCTTGGTTTATTCTAGTATGCTATGTGGTTGCCACTTAGGCTGATCTTCCACATCAGAAAAAATTTCCTTGGGCTAATTGGCATTCCGCATTGACAACTATTAAATAGAATTTATAGCAGAAATGGTAGACAACACCAAATTATCCACATCGACGTCAATAGCTTCTTCATCTTCAATTTTGGTAAGAAATGTTGTGACAAATGCTAGATTTACAGTGGAGATTTTTTATGGCACTGGTCATTTCGGCATGTGGCAAAGTGAGGTTCTAGATGCACTTTTTCAGCAGGGTCTAGATATTGCCATTGAAGGAGAGAAACCAGATGATGTTGAGGAGAAAGAATGGAAGATGATCAATAGATTAGCATGTGGTACTATTCGATCGTGTCTTTCTAGAGAGCAGAAGTATGCATTTTCTAAAGAAACTTCTGCAAGCAAATTATGGAAGGCACTAGAGGAGAAATTCCTGAAGAAAAGTAGTCAGAACAAGCTCTATATGTAAAAGAGATTGCTTCACTTCAACTATGTTCCAAGTACCACTATGAGTGATCACATTACTAGCTTTAATCAGCTAGTGACTGATTTGATGAATATGAATGTGACTTTTAATGATGAAGATCTGGCTCTGATGTTGGTGGGATTGCTTCCTGATGAGTTTGAGTATCTTGAAATTACTCTACTTCATGGGAAGGTTGCTGTGTCTCTCAGTGAAGTAACTACTGTCTTGTATAGTTACGAATTAAAAAAGAAAGAAAAACAAGAAAATACAAGTGTAAAAGCAGAAGCTCTTATTGTTAGAGGCCATTCGAAGAGCCAAAATAAAGGAAGGAGAAGGAGATCAAAGTCGAAATCTAGACTGAGTAAAGATAAATGTGTCTTTTGTCGAGAAAAAGGGCATTGGAAGAAAGATTGTCCCAAGCTAAAGAATAAAGGCAAACCTGAAAAGGGAAAGGCTGTCTCAGAGTCAAATGTAGCTAAGCATGATGATGCAAATTCAGACTTCTCATTTGCTGCTACACCATCAACCAGCAGTTCTAGCTCATGGTTGCTAGATTCAGCTTATAGCCACCATATAACCCCAAATAGAGAATGGTTCTTTGATTTTAAAGAACTAAAAAGTGGAGTTTTCTACACAGCAAATAATTTCCCTCTTGACACACATGGGATTGGTTCAATTCGCTTAAGGAATCAGGATGGATCAATCAGAACCTTAACAGGTGTTCATTATGTGCCGGATTTAATAAGAAATATCATCTCTGTAGGAACCTTAGAGTCAAAAGGTTTAGAAGTAAGAGCGAAGGATGGGATAATGAGGATTATCTCTGAAGCACTTGTGATAATGAAGGGAATTTGAAAAAGAAATAATGTGTATTACTTTTTGGGTAGTACAATTGTTGGGACAGCAGCAGTAATAGCTTCTACTAATGATTAGGAGTTAGAAGCAACCAGGTTATAGCATATGCATTTGGGGCATACTGGAGAAAAATCCTTGAAATTACTGACAAATCAAGGATTATTGAAAGGAGCACGAGCTTGCAAATTGAATTTTTGTGAGCATTGCATCAAAGGGAAGAAGACAAGGGTGAAATTTGGAATAGCAATCCATGATACTAAGGGTATTTTGGATTATGTTCATTCAGATGTATGGGGGCCTTCCAAGACAACTTCTTTAGGAGAAAAATACTATTATGTTACATTTGTTGATGATTTTTTCCAGAGAGTTTGGGTGTACACGATGAAGACGAAGGATGAGGTGTTGGGAATTTTTCTTAAATGGAAACAGATGATAGAGACTCAAACAGGTAGAAAAGTCAAATGTCTTCGTACAGACAATGGTGGAGAGTTCAAAAATAATCCTTTTTTGAAAGTCTGGGAAGATGAAGATATTGTCAGGCATTTCACCATCAGAAATACACCACAACAGAATGGGGTGGCAGAGCGTATGAACTGGACATTGCTGGAGAAGGTTCGGTGTATGTTGTCCAATGCTGGGTTAGGCAAAGAATTTTGGGCTGAGGCTTTGGTATATACTTGTAACCTTGTCAACCGTTTACCATCGATTGGTATTGGTGGTAAGACACCATTAGAGAAATGGTTTAGAAAACCTGCTACAGATTATGATTCCTTACATGTGTTTGGTTCCACTGCATATTATCATATTAAAGAGTCAAAGCTGGATCCAAGAGCAAAGAAGGCAATCTTTATAGGGATCACCTCTGGTATAAAAGGCCATCGTCTTTAGTGTCCAGAGACAAAGAAAGTAATCTTTAGCAGGGATGTTACCTTTGATGAATCTACCATGTTGAAAAAGGTAACTAATGAACAAACAAATGGTACTCCACAGCAGGTGGAGGGTACTTCCAAACAGGTAGAGTTTGATGGTAACAGAATTCTCCCAGCTAATAAAGAAACTGATGATAACTCTCCTATGGTAGAAGAAGAGTCAAATGAAGAAGAGGTTCAGACCCAAGAACCTCCATAGCAACATGAATCAATTGCACTAAGAAAAGGAAAGAGGACCATTAGACAACCTACTTGCTATGCTGATATGGTCTCTTCTGCATCACCAATTGCAATTGATGATGTTCCTACCACTTTTAATGAAGCAATTTAAAGTTTAAAATAGAAAAAGTGGAGGATCACCGTGAATGAAGAAATGCAGTCCCTTCAAAAGAATCAGACATGGAAACTAGCTAGTCTTCCAAAGGGAAAAAAAGCAATTGGGTGTAAATGGGTATATGCAAAGAAAGATGGATTTCCTGACAACGATAATGTTCGCTACAAAGCAAGATTGGTGGCTAAAGGCTATGCTCAGACGGAGGGAGTTGATTATAATGAAGTATTTGCTCTAGTTGTAAAGCATTCCTCCATTAGAATTTTGTTGGCTTTAGTAGCATAGTTGGATTTGGAACTGGTTCAAATGGATGTAAAAACTGCATTTTTACATAGAGACTTGGATGAGGAAATCTACATGACTCAACCAGATGGATTCAAAATTGCTGGAAAAGAAAAGATGGTATGCAAATTGGAAAAATCATTGTATGGATAGAAATAATCTCCAAGGCAGTGGTACAAGCGATTTGATAAGTTTATGATAAGGCAAAAGTATACGAGAAGCAAATATGACCATTGTGTGTATTTACGCAAGCTACAAGACGGATCCTATATATATCTTCTTCTTTATGTTGATGATATGTTGATAGCTTCCAAGAGTCAGACAAAAATTGAGAAATTAAAGATTCAATTGAACAGGGAGTTTGAGATGAAGGATGTCGGTGAAGCAAAAAAGATTCTCGGTATGGAGATTTCACGAGATAGGAAATTAGGGAGGCTTTGTTTGTCTCAGAAAGAATATCTGAGGAAGGTACTAAAAAGTTTTGGCATGAATGTGAAGTCAAAACCAATTATTACACCACTTACTTCTCATTTCAAGCTTAGTGCATCCATGTCATCAAAGAATGATGCAGAACGGGAATACATGTCAAAAGTACCATATGCAAGTGCTATTGGTAGCTTGATGTATGTAATGGTGTGTACGAGGCCCGATATTTCACAAGCAATTGGGGTTGTTAGCAGGTATATGCATGATCCTGGAAAGGAGCATTGGCAAGCTGTGAAATGGATTCTACAGTATATTCTACACACCGTAGATGTTGGTTTGATATTTCAGCAGGACAAGCAAGAAGGTCAGTGTATAGTTAGGTATTGTGATTCTAACTATGCAGGTGATTTGGACAAGCGTCGATCAATTACTGGTTATGTGTTTACTTTTGCAAAGGCACCAATTAGTTGGAAGTCCACTTTATAGTCAACAGTGGCTTTGTCTACTACAGAGGCAGAGTATATGGCAGTTATAGAGGCTGTGAAGGAGGCAATTTAACTTCAAGGGTTGCTTGGTGAACTGGGAATAGAACAAAAGCACATCAAAGTGCATTGTGACAGTCAGAGTGCTATTCATTTAGCAAAGAACTAGGTTTATCATGCAAGGACGAAGCACATTAATGTTCAATATCACTTTGTACAGGAGATTTTAGAAGAAGGTGGAGTCATAATCCAGAAAATTCGGACCACTGAGAATCCTGCTAATATGTTGACGAAAGTAGTTACAGCTATCAAGTTCCAACACTATTTGGACTTGATTAATGTTATCAGAATTTGAAGCTTGGCACTTCAAAGCGCATTAGAAGACACTATTGAAGATTGAGAAGTTTTGGTTGGGATCTGGAAATTCGCCAAGGTGGAGATTTGTTGACTTATTGGCTTGTTTTTGACTTATTGGCTAATTTCCTAATCGCAGATTGGTAAGATGTGGGAAATGGAAGGCTTGTTTGGATTATAAAAGAGAGCTTCCATTTCCTTTTGTAAATATCCAACAATTGTCTTCCTTCCTATTTAGATAATTTGTATTCTTTCTCTCTCTTTTGTAATATTTCTTCAATTAATAAAATATTATTTTGGTAGTGTCCAAAAACGTAGGCAAAATTGGCTAAACCTCATTAAATTTTTTATGTTCTCTTTATATTATTTTATGTCTATTTAATAGCTATTGTCAGGTATAGTTGTTGTAAATTATTGTACTATTAAAATTACTTGTCTTGGTAAAATTCTATCTACGGAGTGTGATTTTTAAGTGGGACCATTGTGACCCCACCATTCTTTCCTGGGAATATACCTTGGGTTGATTTTTAGTACAATTGTTTTCACTCTAGCCATTTGGATACTAGTTTTCAAGGTGAATTTTGTTATTATTGATGGAAATTAACCCGAATTCTACAACAATAATGAACTCCTCAAAAATTCAAATAAAATGGCTAATACGTAACGTATCAGCCATTATTTAAAACCATAAGTACAACTTTAAAATAATTACTGCCTATTTTCTTCATGTTGTTTCATTATATTTTTGCTTCATTAGTAGTGTTATTTTTTACAATATTTAACAATGCATATTTTTCTTATAAAAATTGCAAAGAAAGTGAATATAATTTACAGTTGTTCTTGTCTTGAGAATATAATTTATAGTTGAATCATTCGAAAGATAATTTTTATTTTTTTTATTAGGAAAGATAATTTTTTTAAAAAATTATAATATATACATCTTTTTATGACAAAAATATATTTACATATTAATAAAAAGGATACTTACATATTAATAAAAAGAATACACATGCAACACAAGTGATATTAAAACTAGTAGTGTATAAAAACAAATAAAAACTCTGTAATTGTAAAAATTATATTATTATAGACAATTTTTGTATTTATATTTAAATTTGCATACTGAGTCTATATTGAAAATTAAAGAAATTAACTTATTATTATCATCATATTTTTTCCTTAATTATATATATATTGTTTACATAAATGATTTTTTTTTTCTCAACATGATCATATATAAATAAGGTGAATTTTATTATTTACATCAATTGTTCAGTATATTCAATGTATATGAATATATATGATGTATATATTGTGAAGGTGCATTGAACAAAAATTGAGAAGAAAAAAAATTATAAAAATTAATATACTTTAAGAGTGAACGCAGAGTTTGAATTTCATCTATAAAATTAATGCTAAAAAAAAGATGTTGAATGAAAAATTATTCTTTCGAAAGCATATGTTATTTCAATAAAAATTCAAATTATTATTAGTTACAAAATTTGCACAAGATTTCCCTCGTGAATCAAAGGAAAACTTAGAATCTTATTCTAGGAATTGCATTACATTCCCATTTCCAGACCGAAGCATACATGGCTTCTACTCACTTGGAAATCCTTATTACATGCATAAAAAGAGCATACTAATTATTGCTAATGGCAGTCAGATCAAACATTCGGGTGGTTTTCATTATTTAAACAACCTCTTCCTAGCTTTTTTGGCATTGGGATCCATGCCGACGGTGTGGCTAGCATATGTACCGTAAGTGCTGCTGTCAGTGTTGGCAATAGAGTCATCTACTGCTGCTGTTGTTGTTGCCATCATCCAAGTTGTTGTGCTCAGTAGAAGCAAGCAAAATGCAAAAACAATGAATCCCTTTTGCAGAGCCATTAACCGGGGTCACCCTCGTCACGCTTTGTCACCGGGTCACCTTCGTTACCCTCATCTCCCTTATCACCTTCCAAGACAGTTTGTGTAGAGCTAAAATGTTTCATTTTTAGTTTTTATTTTTATTATTTTTCAATTTTATGTTATATTAACACATGGGCCATGTGGACGCCACGTAAAAAAATATTTTTTTATTTCTATATTAACAATGTTGACAACATTAAAGTGATTAACAGTAATGTATCAAAGGACATTAATTTCAAAGTATATCAAAAAAAAATCACAACCTCCATTTAGTGAAACTACTAGATATTTTATCGTATTTTTCCCAAATATATTTACATATTAATAAAAGAAAATACAAATGCAACACACGGGATAGTATATAACAATAAAATAAAAACTATGTAACAGTAAAAAAAATATATTATTATAGACTTTTTTTATTTATATTTAATTTTAAGCCTATAAACGGGCGCTTCATTGGATGGGATTTGCCTTGCTTGGGCCTAATTAAGACTTAGACTTTTTTTTGATGCATATGAATATACATGATATATTGTGATGACACATTGAATAAAATTAAAATGTTGATTGAAAAATTATTATATCGAAAACATATGTTATTTCAACAAATATTCAAATTATTATTTAGCTACAAAATTTTCATAAAGTTTCCCTTGTGCATCAAAGGAAAACTTGGAATCTTATTCTAGGAGTTGCATTACATTCACATTTCCAACACAAAGCATGCGTGGCTTCAACTCAATTGGAAATCCTTACCACATGCATAAAAAGAGCATACTAATTATTGCTAAATAATGGCAGTCCGATCAAACAATATTCAGGTGGTTTTTTATCATTTAAACAATCTCTTCTTAGCTTTTCCGGCATTGGGATCCATGCCGGCGGTGTGGGTAGCATCTGTACCATAAGTGCTGCTGTCAGTGTTGGCAATAGAGTCATCTACTGCTGTTGTTGTTGTGGCCATCATCAAAGTTGTTGTGCTCAGTAGAAGCAAGCAAAATGCAAAAAGAATGAATCCCTTTTGCAGACCCATTTTTTGTGATAACTCCTATAAAAAAATTTTCTTTTTCTTCGTTAGATGATGAAGATGATTTTTGATTGATGATGAAAGAAAAGGGGAGTTAACAATATATTTATAGAGGGTTTTCAGATAATTAGGCATGCATTTTAGGAGTATAATCTGCAGCAACTTCTATATTTAGTTTGATCTTATTGGAATGTGAGGTAGCTAGTGACTTGTAAAGAAATAGTCAAATAACTAATTATGGGAGATTTTTTTTTTTTTTGGCAAATTATAGGAGATAGTAAGAATGGAATTCATCGTTAAAGGGGAAAAAAAAGACTAAATAATTCATATTATAAACTATAGCGAATTTCATTCTGATGTTTGTCTATTGGGTATATACACAAATTCAATGAGTAGATATGACCAGTGTAATTGAATTATCAATTTTGGTTTAATAAAATATTCAAATCAAAATTATAACCTATTTTTATGGTTTCCTTTTCTATTTAGAATTGATCGATTTTGATTTCAATTCCAATTTGAAATTGATTTTTTTATTATGATCTAAAACTAGTTTTTAACCTTTTACTTTATTACATAATTTTGATTAAAAATTAATATAACATAATAGAATAATTTAAAATAAAATTTTAATAAACAAAATTTATTAAATGCAATTGTATATTAAAAAAAGGGCTTGCACTTAATTTTTATATTGATTTAGTAAAATACAATTGAAATTGTCTATTTTAGTTTTTAGTGTAGTTTTTTTATAGAAACCAAAACCAAAATCAAACTCTCTATGGTTTCAATTACAAACAAAAATCATAATTGAAATACAGTTTTGGTTTTGGTTTTATTAGTCTGGCTTGATTTTGGTCACCCCTCTCAATGAGATAAATACATTGAGTAAAAAAGGATATCAGTGCATTTTTATTGACAACAAAAAAAAGACAAAAGAGTTATATTGACTAAAATATCTCATTATTATTGATTTGATATATGAGATAAATTTATGGTACTTAGTGTAAGTAATAATTTTTCATTTCATAAAGTGGGTAGGCAAATATATTTTAGTATTGGGAGGGTTATGGAATTTGGTGTTTTATCATTATAAAACATACATAATAAATAAAGCATATAGATTTTTTTTTAAGCCATATATTTAATGTTTTAAAATTATAAGGTTATGAATTCTCAAAAAAAAAAATTATAAGGTTATGATTTGCAATTTAGGACTCATAGTTTTGAAAATCAAAAGGGGGAATAATACTGTGAAACTTGTATTCTAATACTCAACTGTTAAATAATCTTTTTTCAAATAAGTTGAGAATTTGAGATAGAAGTTGCAAAATCATTTACATTATCGCTCTTGGCTACTCTTTAGAGTATACCATTTGTTTGTACAACCAACTAATGTTGAAGTTTAAGATGTTATTAAATCAATAATCTTACTGCAGGCTGCAGCTATTCTTAATTAAAGATTCTTATTAACCTGCATTTTATTTCAAAGTAAACAACCAGAAATGCAGAATAATTTATATTGTTTTCATGATCAGTGAGATTGAGGAAATACTCTTGCACAATAAACCTGAAAGATTAGAGAAGAAATGGTGATAATAAAATTAATTATGTTTTAAAAAAAAAATCACAACTTCAACAAATTGCAGTACCTGCAGATTACTTTCACAATTTTCTAGCAAACAAAGGTGAAAAATTGGCTTCAACGGCTTAAATAGCTCTGTTTTTCACTGACATTCTTGGATAGGAAATTAATCAATGACACTGGCCTTCAAAAATTTTCGACTACCAGTCACTGGCATTCATGCACATTTAAACTAGCTTCTTTTAATCCTTAGAATGGAACTTTTCCACAGCTAGAGTTGGTAAAATAGCCATAGCTTCACCATCAATAACAAGAAGCTCACCATTCTTGAAGCACTTTGTTGAGAATTTTGCTCTGTATAACACAACCAAATACTTACTTCATCAAAGAGGGTAACTCAAAGCCAAGAACAAAAAAGAGTAATGTAATGTAATTTAACTTACATGTATCTCCTCTTGTTTTCTCTTATATTAATAGCTTGTACTTCACCAACAATTTCCTCTCCAAGATACACAGGACTCTTAAAATGCAAGCTTTGAGAAACATACACAGCTCCAGGCTTCAAAGTCGCATTATATCATAAAACTCAGACATTCATTCTTCATAAAGGATCACATATTGGCTAGGTTTCTAGGACTATTACATATAGAGAGGAAAATAACAGATCCAACAAATGATAAACACATCCTTAACCAATTGGCTAGTAGCTCAGTAGTCAAATGTCTGCCTTGCAGCATAGGAGTTCAGAAATTCAAATCCTAGAAGCCATGCCCTATATATATATATATATATATTTGAAATAGCCCTTTAAATATTTTGGATTAAAAGAAAAAAGCACACACCTTTAAAATGAATGAATCAATTAATGTTAAGCAAAAAATAAAGAAGGAACATATCTAGAGCATGAAACTATTTATCTTTCTTATGAAGTTGCTTTCCCCTATTTAATTGTGCTTCAGTATCTATTGGCATAAACATAATCCTTAGTAAAGAATGGAAATCAAGAAAGCGAAATGAAGAGAAGAAGTGAGACTTACAAAATGGTATGCAATAATCCGAGGAAATAGTGCAGCAACAAGCATTCCATGAACAATCCGATCCTCAAATCCAGCATTCTGGGCAGATTCAGAGTCAAAATGAAGAGGGTTTGAGTCATGACTCACCTTTGAGTATTCTATAAGGTCTTCATTTGAGAAAACTCTTGTTTGCCTTAAAATGTCTCCAGTTTTAAGCACAATTGGAGCTGTAAAATAAAAACGTCTGGCATAGGCGACAGACCTTGAAAGCAAACTCCTGATGAACATATCCTGAAAAGGGTCTTTAAAAAAATTAATGAGAACTGAAAATTGTTATAAATGACGTTTCCATTGAAGTACAAAGTTTAAACTTTTCTGTTAAACATTTTAACAAACACTTGTACTGCATACCTGCAATTTCTTGATTTAATAACTATGATGTAAGCAAAGAGGAAAAAACTATTTGATGAAATAGCCGATGACCAACAACGTCAACACGCCGTCGTATTCTTAATTTTTCATTTCCTGACGAGACGATATATTGTTTTTCTTTTGACTCTTTTTTTCTTTGAGAGTTTGGCGCAGGAGAAAGAAGAAGAAGAAGAAGAGAAAGGAATGGCAATTGATGTTATAGGTAGTAATTACTACATAAAAATGTTAGCAAGTGGAATAGGAAATACAGTAAAACAAGCAGCAAGAAACAGAGGAAAAGGATGGTTTACTCCTTTTATGGCAGTTGCTTCTCAAGCCATTGCAGACAGAATCCCATTGGTTGATTTCGTTGTTGAAGTGAGAGATGCTAGGGTTTGTGTCCTTTAGCTCTTTTTCTCCTCTATTTCCATTTTATTCATCAAACCGCCATATGTTTGATAAAATGTCTCAATGACAAATATCATTATTTTGTTATGCTTTTAGATTCCTTTGTCTTCAGAGTGTCAACTATTGACTAATTATCCACCTTCTTCTCGCCGAATTATAGTGATGAACAAGATGGACCTTGTTAATCGCTCCCAACTCAAGGTCAGTTAGACCCTTCCCTGAAAATTTTTAATGGCCACAGAGAAAAATATGATCCCAGACTTCCAATCATGTCTTGCTTTCTTTATTTATCCTATCTTCATTCATTTACAGGATTGGATCAGTTATTTTGAGCAAAGAAACAACATTTCTTATGTGCTCAATTCTCATAATAAGGATAATGTCAAACAGGTAATCCATTCTTTCTATTCTGTTTGAATTTAATTGTGCACATGCCTACTGATCAAAATGATTGATCTAAATTCAACTTCACATGCAAGTCATCAGGCAGGAGTATATAGATTCTTTCTGTGCATTAGTTAAACTTTTAACCGCATTGTTTTGAAGGGTTTTTACTGTGATTTTTCTTCTTCCTTTTACATAGCAATTTATAGTTTTTCTTTTTATTTTTTTGGTAGTTCCTCAACTTCTTACAAGCTCAAGTCAGAGCATTGAAAAACATAGATCATTCTGGTTCTACCATAACAATGATGTTGGTTGGGATTCCTAATGTTGGTAAGTCAGCTCTAGCCAATTCCTTGCACCAGATTGGAAGGATTAGTGCTGCAGGTAATTTAACCTTCTAAATCTCTCTTCGAGCCCACTCCAGCATAGTAAATTTTCAGTGGACCTAAGTTTCTTAATTATTGGTTTTTCTTAGAGAAAGGAAAGTTAAAGCATGCAACAGTGAGTCCACATCCAGGAGAGACAAAAGATATCAGCGGCTTAAAGGCATGTAGCTTTTCTTTAATTGTGATATGTACTTGTAGCCAAGAAACCAATGGGAAAGAAATTTTGATTGATGTAATGCAAAATTCTTGAATTTTATTCTCTTATGTACATATATCTATCTTCATTATCTCATACCCAAATAGGCTTTAGAGAAGATGTAGCTATTGACCTGTTCTGTTGCTAAATATATTCTGACAAAAAGGAAAAAGATTGCTGATTTGTTTACAAAAACAGTTTTGTGAAAACAAGTAAAACAATTCCATGTTTTTGACAATAGGAAATACTGTTGGAAAAATGAAGGCTCAAATTAATATGAAAATAAGTCATTATAATTGAATTGTTCTTTTTATTTTCATCTTAAGACTAACATGTATTGAAATCCAGCAATTATAAGTGTTGTTTGGTACTAATATCTAAATAGGTCTTCTAGTTTTCCTCTGATTCTTTCCCATTTACTTTTTTTTTTATCTGCCTTTTCCCTTTTTTTTTTTTTTTTTTTTTTTTATAGTTTTTGTTATGCTAAGATTGAAACACACATTTCATTCTACAGATCGGCAGTCATCCCAATATTTATGTGCTAGACACCCCTGGTATTTTACCTCCTCAAATTCTTGATGCTGAGGTCTGCTCCAAGCTAGCTTTAACAGGTGCAATTATGCCTGCATCTTCCCCCCCAGCCTTAGCCCCTTCTTTCCATGAATGTGATGATTACTTTATTAGACTTAACTGTGTGTTTCTTTTCCCCCTCTAAAAACAGGAGCAATTAAAGATTGTTTGGCTGGGGAAAAAGAACTTGCTCAATATTTTCTAGCTATTCTCAACTTAAGTGGTGAATACAAGAAATGGACAAAGTTGTCCACCCATGAAAATGATAAACCATTTGTAAACCACAAAGCAGAATGTTCAGATGACAGACAATCAGACACAGAAGAAAAAAGGCAGTATCTCACAGATCATACGCAGGTATTGGCACCCTTTTTCTTTTAGCTTTGATTTTTTTTTTTTTTTTTTTTTTTTTTTTTTTTTTTGGCAAAGAAAATGCAAAATTTTTCTTTAATTTGTGCTGCCATCATTGAGATTATTTCCGTTATAAAAATAATTGGAACAAATAAAACTTTAAGGAGCCAAACACAGTGAACTGTCTGTACCAAGTTTAAATTCTTTAGCATGAATATGCACAAAATAACAGTAGGGACTTTATTTGGGAACTCTTTTCATGTCTTCACTTAATTTCCTGCAAACATGTAATAATTTTTACCCTGCATTCACTGGCAATTGCTGCTGTTTTTTTCATGAACTTAAGCTTGGGTTCATTCTTTTGCTGTGAATTGCAAAAATTATCTTTCTTGAAATGTACTTAAATGATCAATCACCATTCTTAGCTCATTTGGAGGAAAAAGAAATAAGAAAGAAAAACTCATCTGATATCTACCAATTTTGATGATTGATTTACGGGTTATTATCCTTGTTATTTTATATAATCTGAGAATAGAATTCATCATTTTTCATGTAGGATTTCATGGTGCATAATGTTCGTCGAATTCTTTTTGAGAAGATTTCCTGTTTTGATGATGACAAACAAAATGAACTGGATTTGGAGAAGCTTATTGAGCAGCAGTTCACATCCTTGACGGAAGCTTTTTGCTTGCCTCTGGAATTAGGGGACGAAGCTCGCTTATGTAAGGCTGCTGCCAAGTTACTGAATCTGTATCGTACTGGAAGGCTTGGACATTACACGTTAGATCCTCTTGCACTGTAACAATAATGAGATCACAGGAATTACTTGCAGGGAGAGTAGAGAGCAGGCACATAAGAGAAAATATTAGAAGAAAATAAATGGCCTAAACCTTAATTAACAAGTTATTTATTTACTTTTTACTGTGAGATAAGAATGTAAAATGTTGCATAGGTAAAATTCTGATCATAAAAATTTTCATTCCAGTTTCACCTTGTTTGTTACCAAAGAAAATTAAGGGAAGAAAAATGCAAAAACAGTTTATTTATATTTTTCTGCATTTTAGGTTGGAGTATGTTGTATGATTGTTTCTTTTTCCCCTTTTCATTTCTTGATGCTTTATTCTCATATACAATACAGTATATTTAGGAGATGCTTTCCACACATAAATGATGAGAAATCAGATTAACTGATTAAGCTTAATTGACTTCTTTTTATTTTTATTTATCCGAAGGGGAAAGAAAAATTGTTTGAATTTAGGAAGCATTCTACAGAAGAAGAAAAAAACAGAGTCAATGAATCAAAATTGAAAAGGTAAAACTAAAAGTGTTTGTTTTATTTAAATTAATAAACTATTAGGTATAATATAAAATTCCCCTAAAGAATTTTCTTTTTTTTTTTTTTTTTTTTTTTTTTTTTCCAATTACCTCTATGTATTAACATTAGAATTAGGATTCAATTACATCTAGTAAATTTGTTTCCCATTTTAGAATGGCTTCATGTTGGATATATAAAGAAGCTGGTTAAGCTTGGTAAAAAGATTGACAACTTAATTCAAGGACTGATCGATAAGCATCCCATCGATAAGGATAGAGATACCAGCATCAATCACTTGCTTGCTCCACAGGAATTGCACCCACTTCACTATACTGATGAAATCATTAAAGGCTTGATTCTGGTTAGTCAAATCATTTATAGCTTTATAATCGAAATAGATCTTTAGAGACATGAATTTTTCAACAAGAATAGTGTAATTAAATCTCTAGTATGCCAAAAATTGACCCTTTGCAGTGGCTACTTCTGCAGGAACAGCTACTTCTGCAGTGGCTTTAGAATGGGCAATTTCAAATCTACTCAACAATCCTGATGTGTCAAAAAAGGCTAAAGCTGAGCTAGACACTGAAATTGGTGAAGATCGCTAAGTAGAAGAATCAGATTCACCGAAACTAAACTATCTTCAATGGATCATCTCAGAAAGATTGAGACTCTTTCCAGTTGTTCCACTCTTAGAACCACATTTATCATCTGATAACTGCACTATGGAAGGATTCCATGTGCCCCGCAATACAATGTTATTTGTAGTTGTTTGGACCACGCAAAGAGATCCTACTTTGTGGGAAGACCCAACAAGTTTTAAGCCTGAGAGATTTGAGGTTGGAAAGGAAACCTGTCCAGGAGAAAAGGCCTAGCAAAAAGGGAGATGGGTTTGGTTTTTGGTTCATTGATCAATGCTTTGATTGGGAAAGGGTTAATGGAAAGGAGAAAGAAATGAGTGAAAACACAAAAGCAACCATTTCAAAAGCTGAAGTCCTTGGAGGTCATGTGTCGAGCTCGTTCAATGTTCTCTCTTAAGCTATACCAGGAGGTAATCTGGAGTTTGCTGCTAAGCAAACTGGGAGGAAACACTACATTGGGAGACTTGCAAGCTAATTAAATAATACTAATAAGTTGTGTTGTAAGAACCGGCCTGGCCCAGCCCGGCCTGTTCAACTAGAAACACCGGAACTGGTTTTAAGGCCGGGCTAGTTGATGCCTTAAAACCGCAGGAAGCAAGAACTGGAAAAAATTCAGTGCACTGGCCGGGTAACTAGTGACTGTATTGACCTGGACCAGTTTTGCCAGATTATCCGAGCGAGGAAAAGTAAAAATAAATAAATAAATTTGAAATGAAAAGGAAAAAAAAATTAATTGCAAAACTAAGCTTAGCACAGGCCAGCCTATTTCAGCTTGTATCTCGCTCCGCTCGAGAGAGTCTTCTTGACTACTTTCTTAGCATTGAAAAAAAAAGTCTTTCAATATATTCCCATTCCAACTTTATATTTTTCTAACGTGGAATAACCCGACTTCCTCCCTCACTTTTGTTAGCATAGAACCTATTTTGAAGTTTAAATTATCATTAATTCACCATTTCATATTTCTTACATAAAAGAATATAAATCCAAATAAACTTTACACTACCAGGTAGTGAAACTTGCCTGAATTTGAATCTCAAAATAGTCAATAAGTTAATTTATCACAATTTTTCATCAATTACTTCTAAGTAAGATTCACTAATTTTAATATATGTATATTACGTTTTTAACTTGTAAATAATAAAAGTATACAAGATTATTTAAAATTTCCATCTCATAACCCTCACCAATTTTAAGACTGAACCGGATTTGAAAATAAGAATAATAAGCCTCCACATATTGTTTTTCTTTTAAAGGAAATCAAAAAGTCAATCATTCATATTAATAAAAGAGCTAATAAATTTAGTATTTTTGCAACTTTAGCTCCCTCTCTCTCTCTCTCTCTTTTCCCCCTTGTCAATTGTCCCCTATTTTCAAAAGTTAGTGTGAAACAAAACCCAAGTAAAAAATGTGAGAATTTTTATTATTTTATCATTAACTAGAAGCCAAAAACTCAAATTTACCCTTGAATTTATTATACCAAATTGTCAAACCGAATTTCGATTGGAGTTAATTATACTTTATAACTTTATAATTTTACAAATTTCAGTAATGATAATTTACCAAATTCTCAATGTTTAAGTGCCTAATTAACTTCCAAATCAGAATTTAGAAACTAAGCTGATAAAAGATAAATAAGTTCAAAGGCCAATTTGACATTTTATCCTTTCCATTAATATAAAAATTAAAACACACAAGATTTGGAGTAAATTTGCCTATTAAACCTTAATAAAATATAACTTGTTACACAATTAAACTAACCGTCAAAGAACAACAAAGACAAATAAAACTCTGGTAGTAATATTTGCTTTGGACTTCAGATAGAAGATGACAAGATCAACATGCAAGGACCCTCGTGTGGAGAAAATTGGATAAGGAGATTTGGAACAGTGAATAACATGAAGCCCGAAAGGAATATTTTTGCTGTATTTCATATGTATACTGTATGTGGTAAGATCTAACAACAATTAGAAACTAATAGGCAACTTAGCATTTGCAAATTGAAATTTAGCTTCCTGCTTCTTTCCCACAATGCATGAGAAATAGCATGAATGTCATCCTTGCAATCTTCAATTCAAGTTCTTTATGCTAGTTTGCACATCATTTGCCAAAAGAAGAAAAAAAAAATTGGTATATATCATAGTGATACATGTGACAGATGGAGAACTGGGAAAGGGAAAAATGGTACAAGGGGAAGTGAGAAAGTATCCGGTGTATGTAAGACCAAATATGAGTCTATGACACTATTGCATAGTTAGTAATTATACCTAACAGTGCTCTTTCCAAAAGACTCCAGTGCCCTTCAGGATAATCTCCTTTAGGATGAATTAGAACCGGAAAATGAAATTCGATGAGGAATTCCTCTTCAATTGACTCTAAAATCAACCACACAGCACAACCACCAAAAACAATTTCGAGTCAAGATTTAATAACCAAAAAAGAAACAAAACCTTGCAACTATAGAATCCATTCCATAACAAGGCCATTGGCCAATGCAAATTGTAATTTAGCAAAAAAAATATTCATAATGTAACAATCACCTTGTACATGGTATTCATGTCTAAACCAAGACTCGACTTACTTCTTCCAAGCAGCATAAGAAAAGCAAGATAATAATATCAAAATCCTTCTCAAACAAGGACAAAATACCTCCGCTACTACTTTCACCAAGTAAAGGAAATGAAAAACATGATTATATTGGGAATGCTCCGATTATGATACAGGTTGCCAACTCATCACCCAATCTGTCAAAGTAGCAACATTTCTGCTTATGTCCTCAATAGAATCACTTCTTAATGCAACAACAATATCATCTGGGTAACTTTCTTTTGCCTCCTCTAACAAAACTTGGAAAATTTCACATTCAACATTGTTCGAAATCTTGTTTTCCGAGTACCGCCTACCACACAGCAATTTTATCTTTTAAGCCAACAAAGCAAACAATTGGGCAGAACACAAATTTGATTCATTCATGCTACACTACAAGCTACAAAACCAAATATGCAAAAAGTACAATAAAACTAAATAATCAATTACCTCTTGTTCAAACGATCATATAGGACAGAGTTATCGGTTTGGAGCACTACTACACGATCAAACCACCGCTCTGGAAAGAAATCGCAGCCATGGTAATCCACTATGTTTCCTCCTCCTTCCATTATGTCCTCAAGCTCATCACATACCTAGCAAAACTCCAAGCTTTAACAGTTTCACGATATGTAATCCAATCTAACAACACTAAATTCAGAAGAAAAAAAGAAAACCTAAATAACCTATCAAGTGAATTGGTTCATGGTTCAAAAATGCGGATTAATCTAAATCGAGAGATAAAAATAAAACGAATAAAATTGGGGATTAGGGTAATGAGAGGTACCAGGTCTTCATTGATAATGTGGCATTCGAACTGCTCGTCCCAGCCGTCGTGCAAATTCTTCTCTTTGACTAAATCTCCAATATTGATGTGGCGGAGCTGTGTCGCCTCAGCCAGAGCCGACGACGTCGTCGTTTTGCCTGTTCCGGGCGTTCCAGTTATCAATATATTTGGTTTCTTCCTCTTGTTGTTATCTTGCGCCATGGTCACCCCTGTGCACTTGCAAAACCCAAATTTACCTTCGCTTTGCTCTGCTCAGCGAGGGTTTTTGATTGGGAAAGTTGGTAGTAGTTATATGCGAATTACGGATTACCATGTCAAACATTTTTATTTATTTATTTATTTTTATATCAAAAGATTTTAAAGCTGATAGGTGACTTAATATTTTTTTTTTTTAAGTGACTTGAACAATTAACCTACTGTGCTATTAACATTTTTATGGGGCAATTATTTTTTATAGAATTTAGTATAATTTATATGGTTTAGCAATTTTTCAATGGTATTATGATGAATATATAATTTTAGAAAATAAAATACTTGTATAGATTTTCATGAATCAAATTTGAGATTGAAAATATTTAATTTTTTAAAAATATAATATTTACAATATGTAATTTCTTTCAGAAAAATTTTAATTTTTCAAAAATCTAGTCTATTTTATTCACAATTTTCTTCATATACAGAGGTCCTGCTAATGAGCTAGCCTCACTTTCAATTAATTCTAGAAATAATGTAATATTTATATATGATTATTAGTTAACTTATAGAGCATGGTATTAAATTTAACTATCTTTATAAGACAACTAAATTTTTTTAAAAAAATGTAAGCACTTTTTTTTTTTGGTGAATACAAACTAGGCAAGGCTGGAGAGCAAGATAAAACTAATGTCGTTCAAAGGTGACGTCTAGAACATCCCCAAGCATAAATAAATACAGCCCCTTGGGCTATTGATAGAAGAACTCAGTCCCTATTCCTCCATTGAAAGCTTGACTTGCTAGCCGATTCACGCACTAGTTGGCCTCTTGCATCACATGCCTCAACTCTACTTGCCAATCTCTACTAAAAAGCTCTTGAATTGCAAGAATTAAATTACAGTGGATCAAGTCCTCGTAATCTAGCTTGCCTATTCTATCAATAGCAGCTTTGGAATCCATCTCTACTTGAAGCTTTCAATAACCCAAAGTCCACACAAGAGTCAGGCTAGTAATTACCCCCCATAATTCAGCTTCAAAGACCAAGCAAGCACCAATCAGTTGGGAGAATCCAGCAATCCACCCACCTTCACTATTTAACACCTTCATCAGATTTTTATTTTGAAAGAAAATGTATTAAAAATAATAAAATCTATTTCAACTTTTAATTACTAGTTACTGCACTGAAACAACTAAAGAGAAAGATAAAATTGAGGGAGAGTGTATTTTAATAAATGGTGTTGTTAATATTAACAATTCATTTTACAACAATTATTGTTGCTAAATAGCAAACTTAATTTTACAACAATAAATGATGGAAAGCTTAAACAATATTATCTATCACATCTTGGCATTGTTATTCTCTAACCACTAAACATGGTGCAAAGAAGATTGTATAACAATAAATAGCTTCCTTGCAGAATTGTTGAGGAGGCTGATTGAAACAACCTGAAAGAATGAAGTTAGCATTTTCTTCTATAGCATTTTCTTCTAGCTTGGACTATTATTAGGGATATTGCTCTTTACAGGGCTTGATTTACCAGAGATGGTGTTTGTAGGGCATACTGAAGTAAATTGACAAAACCGGCATTTCCAACGCTCTTCCTCTGGGGTGAAACTGGCTTCTCGTTCACCTAGCCAGAATTCAAGGCAACTCTGAATCTGATTCTTGAGCCAATCAGGATCATATGCAAATTGATCTTCACCAATGAGAGAGTTATCTTTTTGTAACTCATATCTGTTTAAAAGCATCCATATAAATATCTTGCTATGACAATTGTATAAGGCTTCACGTTATTTTTTTGTTATTTTTTTCCTGCTATGTACTTCTTTTCTTAATATCAAGGCAATATAAACCTTCGGCCATAAAAAATATCTAGGCAGAAGAGATGAGGAAAATGAAAAATGAAGCATGTTTTTACCTCAATAACATCTGGTTGTCGACAGGGAGTAGCATACTGCATGTATTTCTGAAGTATCTCATTGCGTCATCAAGGGTCTGCATAGCAAGATAGTAAAATCGTATCCAGTGTTAGATAGAGAGGTTGGCGAACTACTACAATCTATAGATTCACCAAATATATAACTACTAACAAGTTTGCAAGCTAATGATTATCTAAAAAACCTTCCACTAAATTGTTAATCCCTTAATATCTGCTAGTTTGTGCCATTTACGTGGTAGATAGCTCTACAAATGAATCATTATCAGTTGACTGAACCAGAGTTAAAAGCTATTTGAAATCTGTGTGAAAGACTGAATTTGTTATCTCCTGTTTGCTTTTCATGAAAAAAAAAATACCAATAGAAATGGAGAGTTCCTTCGAACAACAAAGAGCACTTCGTAAAAGTTAAGACAGGAGTAAAAATATATTAACATGGTCTGATTTTCAATATAAAATCACTAGGTAACAAGAAATGGCCCAATGCCCTTCATTAAGATGAAACTTGGATACATAGGAAAATGTCAAGGACAATAAACACAAAATATAACACTCTGACTTCACAGATAAACGCAATTCACAAGTTAATTAGAACAAAAATGTTTACCTTTGCTGGAATTCCTGCTTTAGCAGAGTGATCTCTGACTTCTTTAGACAAGGTGTAGTATGGATTCAAGGAAAAGAACTCAAAAAACTCTTTAGAGGGGAATTTATCAGCAACTAAATCATCCCACAAATGTTTATAGCACATCAATTGTAGCCTGCCAAATTAAATATGCGCATCATCATGCTTCATAGATGCTTTTTTATTTCATACGAACACAACATATATTGCAAAATGAATGTTGAAACTTAGATAGTATTAATTAAAGCATCCATTGAAGAAAATAAATAAGCCACCATAAGCATACCTTCCATTTCTCCTTTGTGGTTCAGCAGGAAGGCTGTCTTGAACACGAGTCTTTGTGTCCACTAGTATTGGATTTCTATTTTCTCCCTCAGGTATTCTAATCTCATCAATTTTTCCCACCATCCACATTCCTCCGGCAAAGCCTACTCTGGTATTACAACCAACAGTAATTTGTTAGCAAGATAATAAAAAATAACCAACTGTTCCTAGTTGCAGTAATGAATGAAAGAGCTAACAAATACTTGCCAAAAGCAACTCTTTTTATCAAACTAAATGGTGATGTCAAAGACTATGACAACCAACAACTATAACATAACCCAATTCATTTAACCTACAAAATTACCTATATAACAAAACAATGGGTCACTGAAGACAGAACTTACAGTGGAAGCTCACGTGTTAATCCTTCAAACAATAATTGATTTGCACCAGTTATAAAATTCATAAACTTCACAGCCCATGCATCTTCAGCTGATTCAATGCTAACTTTAACTTTTTTAACAACCTTCACACAAGTATAATAAGGATCAAATAAATATGATATTAACTAAAAGCAAAGTGCATAATTTCTTGGCAAGGAACCACAAAGATTAAAAGGCAAAACTTGTTCAACATTAAAAAGATAATAGAAAGGTAATCAACTAGGAAATAGCCATAGTTCAATTCTTTATAGTTTGTTGTACTTTAAAACTTGCTCTACACCAGATAAGCTTGCATTAAGAAATTAAAGACAGCAGGAGAATATGAACATAGAGAATTAGATTGAACACAAAATTGTATCTCTTCGTCTAGTCATCAAAACTTGCTCTACATCATATAAGCTTGCAATAAGAAATTAGGGATTTTTATAATAATATGCTACTTTAAAAAAATATTTACTTAAATATGCTATTTTTTTTAGATTTACAAAAATATACCACTTTTTAAATTTTTTGAAATTTTGACCAACAAACCGATAGTTAAATTACCGGTTTTGTTGAAATTGAAAAACTCAATTTGGAAACCGGAAGTTTACCTTCCAGTTTCCTTTTTTATTTTAAAAAATGTTATTTTTTATGGAAACCGGAATTGCTTCCGGTTTCCTTTTCTTTTTTTTAATGTTAATTTTTTAATTTTTTTAAAAATGTTGGATAATATATATATATATATTTTTTAGTTTGTCAATTAATTAATTATATTAAAATTAAATTAAAAAATTATCAATTATGATTTAATTAAATATGTGATAAATAACTAAATTTCTTTTAAATTAAGGTTAATCTTGAAATATAATATTATCATAATTTTTATTTATTTGTGTAATGTTTAATTTTATTTTTATATATATTATATTTATTTTTAAATATATTATTAAGTATATTATTAACTATAATTTTTAAATTAAAAAATTCTGTATTTTTAAAATTCTTAACTTAAAAAGTTATATTTAGTAAAATTATTAATATTATTATAAAAAATACAGAATTAATAATTGAAAATTATACTTATATATTTATTATTTATATGTTAAAAATAATATAATATATATAAAAATAAAATTAAACAATGCATAAATAAATAAAAATTATTTTAAAATTCATAATTTAAAAATTATAATTAGTAAAATTCTTAACATTATTATAAAAAAATACAGAATTAAATTCTTAACATTATTATAAAAAAAATACAGAATCAACATTTAAATATTAGAATTTTTACAATAATATGCTACTTTAAAAAAATATTTACTTAAATATGCCATATTTTTAAAAATTTACTAAGATATGCCTTTTTTTTTTTTTTACTTATTGACTAATAATCTGATAATTTGACTATTGACTTCGTTATAAAATTTTTAATATTCTTTGACTTAGTGAAAACTGAAAATTTAATTTCCAGTTTTCTTTTTTTTTTTTTAAATACTAATTTTTTAAAATTCTTTTAAAATGGTAAGTAAATCTTTAACTTAACATTTAAAGATTTACTTACTATTTTAACATATAAATAATAAATATATTATTAAGTATATTACTAAAGTATGATTTTTAAATGTTAATTCTATATTTTTTTTACAGTAATGTTAAGAATTTTATTTAAAAAAAAAAGAAAAAAGGAAACCGGAAGTTTCCAATTTGGTGCCCACAAAACCAGTAGTTTGACTACCGGTTTGTTGGTCAAAATTTAAAAATATTAAAAAAGTGGTATATTTTTATAAATTAAAAAAAAGTGGCATATTTAGCTAAATATTTTTTTAGGGTACCATATTATTGTAAAAACCCCAATAAATTAAAGGCAGCAGAAGAATATGAACATAAAGAATTAGATTTAGCACAAAACTGTACCTCTTCTTCTAGTTTTAGATGGCGATCACAGCCTGCTTTCATAGCTTTGCTGACTTTTCTTTTGCCAAAGAGGAGAACAAACTCCATTTGTTTTTCGCACCATTCCTATAATTAAAATCATCAAGAGAAGATGAGGAACATTTGGTTTAGCTCCCATTAGATGAAAAGACAATTACTTTAGATTAATCAAATAACTAGGACAAAACATTACATAAGCCATTGAAAGAAAATTTGCAACTAATTTAAGACATCTAAAAATAAATAAATTTGACATCTAAAAATAAATAAATTATCCATTGACCATATCAAATCCAATCAAAACAACCCATAATCTTCAAAATCCAACAAAACCAAACCAAATCCATTCCCGAAAAAGCTCAAAACAAACCCAGAAAAATAATATTCAGTACCGTGGAAGTGATATCGGTGACGGACAAGCCACTCTTCTTTCGAAATCTATGAAATAAAGACTCGGTCACTCTATTCCTCTTCTGGGTATTCCTCAAATTAGCCAAATCCTCAATATCAGATTCACTACAATCACCTGGAAGCCTCTTTTTGGATAAAGAAGTAATTGAGCAAATTGACCTCACATTATTTTGAAACAGAGAGGAGCGAGAAGGCGAACTAATTGCAGGAATAGCAGAGCGAGCTGCGGCCATGGCTGCTTCAATAAGAGCCATTTCTTCATCACTGACGATCTCAATTGGGATGTCGGGGATGCTGATAGTAGTTGTAGCAACATCTTTGGCGCCTTGGGAGAGTGAGTTGGATGGTGACTCGGTCATTTTGGGCTAGCTCGCGGTGATTGGGGAGAGGTGACCGTTAAGATAGGAGGGTTTGACGGGCGAGAACATGTCCGTTAAAATTTTTTTAAAGCAATTTGGATAAAAAGTTCTCCGCTAAAGTTATGGGATTGGCTTATGTATTGGATCTCTTTTTATTTTTTTTTTATTTTTTTTTTCACACACTATAATAAAGTTTTTTTTTTCTTAATTTTAATAGAAAGTAGATTATACGTATCCGTATGAAGATTTTTTTAAAATAAATACTTTTTTACAATTTTTGTAAAAATATCTATTTTATAATATTATATATTACTTTTTTTTAACTGAATATTATGTAATTTCTTTGCCATTAATTTTTTTAAATTATAATGTTAGTTTTAGATATTAATAATTCATAGGTAATATCATGTTGGGTTTTTATTAGATTAATAGTTTAATAGATGGATGTCTATGTTATAACGAAAGAAATCAAGAATTTGAATTATAGTAATTTTTTTCAAATATTTATTAAGTATATAAAAAAAATATGTTAGAGCAGCAATATAAAATTATTGGATTAAATAACATATTAATAGAAATAATTTATCCTAAAACTTTTGTCTAAAAATTTTACATTTATTTGAAATCTAATTTCTTCATGAATTATATATTCAACTGAAAGTATTAATTTTTTTTATTTTTTTACTATTTAAAAATGGAGAATTCAAGTATAAATATATTATTCAAATTATATATATACTTATTATTAAATTATGTTTCGCATAATTGAACTTAAATTTGAAAATGATTTTGTAATTTCAATTTGTTATAAGCTATAATTATTTGAGATAATTCAATTAATGTGGTAAGTTAATTTAATTAAACATTCATCATCAATAGCTTAAAAAGTTATATATGTTTTGGAATGTTTTAAATTAAACATCTACAACCATAATTAACTTTAAATATTTATTAAAATAAAATCATAATTTAATATTATTATTGATGAAGCAAATCTACCTGATACTATTGATGAAGGGTTTATAATGCATATCTAAATGATAGAATCTATCAAAAAAAAAAAAAGTCAGGAGCAACCTTGAGTTGATCGGCACAAAATCTTCAATGCTCAAATCAGTAAATTAGAAAAAGTATAAAAAGTGAGAGTGTTTGAAAGAAAAAAGAGAGTAAGAGAGAGAACGATATTTTTTATTTATCTTAGAATAATTGTGACTTCCTGTAAACTTATATCTTCTAGCTATTATAGTTTATTTATTATCCGAATCAATTATTATAAAAATAAAAAATTATTAAAATTTAAATTCTTAATATTTTGTAATATAATACGAATTAAATAGTTGATTATTACATTTTGTAATATGATACGAGTTAAATTCTTTAATTATTAACACTTTGTTTCTTGTATGAGTAAATAAAATACAAGATACTCTCCAAATTATTCAACATGCCTTTTGTTTTACATTGCAAAAGAAAAAGATGGCATTGCGTTAACTTCAAGGGTAAGGTTGCTTAAGCTAAAAGCACAAAAAAATAGAAAGAAAGCAACTTCCGCAATAAGCATGTGAGGCTTGATTTGTCTTGCTCCCCTAATTTCCACAACTCAACCTTAAATAAAGCTGTCCTACATTCGAAGTATAAAGCTAAGAGAAAAAGAAACATCAGCACTAACATTCCAAAAGATTACAATCATAATATCATATAACTGCAAATGTGTTGTTAAAATTAAAAGAATAGCATGATTTAATATAATATTTAAATCTCATCACCTAATAATTTAAATTTTTAGATTTGATTTGAAGTTTGTCGTATGTAATACATTAGAAAACTAAGTAGACGTGTAATACATTAGAGAACTAAGTAGAACAATTATTTTTATGGTATATGAAAATTCAGACTTCATGAAATGAATTATGTTTTGTTAATTTTCATATTTGAAAAAAAATAATTTATAAAATTTAATTATTGTAGGATAAAAAATAATTTTAAAATAAATACAAATCATGTGATTATGTAAGAATTTAATTTTAAAGTTTAAATATTATTAATTATTTAAATAAATAAAGAAAATTAATAAAATAAATTAAATTAAATTCAGTATCTATTTATATTATATTTTAGACAATTTCTTCACAAAAACTATATATATATATATATATATGTGTGTGTGTGTGTGTGTGTAAATTACATTTTTATTTTAAATTTTCAGCATTGTAACCCGTCCAAAATTATTATAACTAATAAAGTTAAAATTAAAAAATAAAACAATTTGGACAATATTGAAAAAAAATTATTCGTTAGTTTTTTTTTTTTTAATTCTTAGGTATGATGATTAAAAAAAATCAAAATTTCTCTGATTTTTATATTTAAATGCAATTATATTCATCTGTTCAAAATGGATAAATATTAAAATAAAAATAAAAATTTATTTTTAATTAAGACCAGTAATTTTTATAAAATACAAAAAATTAAAATATCAGGCCAGGCCTACATGGATTCAGACTTGGGCTCAGCCCATCATCATTGAATGGAAATGGACGGCTGACCCAAAAAAATCCAAAATTTTGCGTATTTTTTAATTTTATCCAAAATTTTAATTTCTGTTTTTTTTTTCATTTTTTAAATTAATTGTAATTGTGGCCAACTCTCAAAATTGAAACTAAATATTTTCTATATTTTTTTAATATCTTTTTGTGAAGATATATTTTTTTCTCACTGTTTGATCCAGTAAAACTAAGATGTTGTTTAGTTATAGAGAATAATAGCTGTTTTTTGAAAATAATTCTAAAAAAAAAAATTTTGGATGTTTACTTGTCAAATTTTTCTATGTGAAAAATTAAAAATTAATTTTCAAATTTTTTATTTAAATTATTTTTTAAAAAATAATTTTAGATAGTTTTTCATAACTAGTCGTTTGGTTGAACAAATTTTTCCATGGACTTGGAGCCATAGACCATTATAATCGCAGGGTATATACTAATTATAATGTATGTAGTAAAAAAAAGTCAAAAACTTACTTTTATAGATGGTTAGTACGTTAGCTTTAAAATTTTTTAAAGTTACCTAGGTTGGAATCCCAGACATAAATTTTTTTTTTTTTTTCACTTTTCAGTTAATCTTTGTTTTTTTTTTTTTCAGTTATTATTTTTTTAGTTATTCTTTGTTTCTTTTCATTTTTTTTTTTGCATTTTTTATTTGTTTGTAATATTTACAATTAAAATTATATTTATTTTATTTTATTTCTCTAAGAAAAAAATTATATTAATATTTGAGTTTTTTATTTGTTTAATTGTTCTAATCGAATTTATATTAATTTTTATAAGAAAGAAATTATATTAATTGTTGGATTTTTTATTTGATTCTTATAATGATAATTAATTTTAATATCATTAATTTTTCAACATAGTTTTTATTTATATAAATGAACATTTATGGGTAATTTTTTTAAAATAGTTTTTAAGAATAATTTAATAAAAAAATAAATATCGTGTTTATCTTTTTTATGATAATGAATTTTCAAAAATCAAGTCCCTTTTTTTAATAATAATAAATTCATTGAAAATTCATCGTTAAATATAATTTATATAATAATCATGTTCACTACTTGTAAGCAATATGTTCATTAAGTATTACTTATAAATTCATCATATATATAGTATAAATTCATTATTTGTAAACTGTAGATTTATCAGTAGTAGAGTGTAAGTTCATTAAAAATTAATCATCAGATATAGTTTGTATAATTATAATTATATTCATCACTTATAAATAATAAGTTCATTAGGTATTACTTATAAATCTAATAAATATATAGTGTAGGTTTATCATTTGTAAACTATAAATTTATCAGTTATACTAGTAAGAAAATAAGATATATTTTTTGTAAGTGATGAACTTATACTTTATATCTTATAAATCTATACTTTATATCTTATGAATCTATATTTTATATCTTATGAATCTATATTTAATAACTGATGAACTTATCATTTATGATTTATTAATTTTGATATATTAGTTTATAACCATAAAAAAATTTTCTATTTATAGATTTATTAAATATATGATGTAAATTCATCATTGATAAACTATAAATTTATTAGTAGTATAATGTGGATTCATTAAAAATTAACTGTCAAATATAATTTATGTAATAAGCATGTTTATCATTTATAAACAATATATTCATTAAGTATTATTTACATATTCATCAAATATATAGTTTAGGTTTATCATTTGTAAATTATAAATTTATCAGTTGTACTAGTAAGAAAATAAAATTGTAGATAAAGACAGTGCACATAAGTTAAACTAAAAATTATGCTATAATTCACTGGAGATGAATTTAAAATTAAATTTATACAAAAGTCTAGTTTCCACTATGATCAAATTGTGAAGAAAAAAGACATCTCCACATACAGATATTGAAAAATTACATTAAGAGTATTCAATCCAGTTTTGAGAATTGACCACAATTATAATTAATTTTAAAAATTAGGACATAATTGATAAAATTTAAAGTTTTAGATAACATCAAAAAATAATACAAAATTTTGGATTTTTTAGGTTATTAAGCCAAAAGGGACATTGTTTAAGCTTAAATAAAGATTGAGATGAATGCTCGAAAAAAAAAAAATTGAGATGAGCTCCATTTTATAATCCTAAGAAATATAGTTTCATGTCTAATCCAAGTAATTAATTAAATGTTTTGTTTTAAAGGAAAGAAGTAAGCAATCAAATCATTCTGTTAATATTTGTTGGATTTTTTATTTCCCTTTTTCTTCAAGTAAACCTTCATTTATATTATATTGTTTTGTTTATTTTAGTGAAAATATTTTTCTTATAAATTTATTGATCTATTAAAGTTATATTTATTGATCTATTAATATTATATTTCTTTTTCGATTAAGTGAAAAATAAAAGTTAGGTTTCTTCCAATTTTATAAGGTGAGACCGCACGAAACATTAAATATTTAAATTTCACTTTGTTAAATTTTTTCTCTCTAATACAAAAAATACCAAAAAAAAAAAAAAAAAACGTACTCTCATACTCATTTACATAAAAAGAAAAAAAAAAACTCTTAGAATATTCAATGTCAAAATCAAATTTTATCAACAACATAAAAATTAATTTTATTATACTTTAATCTATCCTAACTACCCTTAATTATTTTTAAAACATGACTTAAAAAAAAAAACTAAAACTAAATCCTAACCGTTCCTTCTTTTCATTTTCTCTCTAGTTTTTCTCTTAAGTTTTATTTCTTGAATAATCATCAATATTCTCTTTTGATCGGCGGTGATTTTAATATTTTTTATGAAATTTGATATGAATAATCTCATCTCTACTGTTGTTACTATATCCATCACTAGCTCTACTCATTAATTATCTATTATTGTTCGACACTCATTCTACTCAATTTTGTTCTTTGTTTCCTTACTTCCATCTTTACCTCTCTATCTCTATTTTTACCATGTGCTTGTGAGTAGATTTGTGCTTACTACAGTTAGGGTAATACTTTTTATTTTATTATTTTGCATTAGATTATACTTTATTTTTATATTATTTTATATTTTCATATTGTAAGTTTTGTTTTATCTTTTCTTGTTGAAAGTTGTTTTTTGTTATAAGTTTGGTAATATATCTATATATTGTTACATTTCAGATGCTCGCAAAAAGAATAATGATCTATTATATTATTCTATTATTGTAGTCGCAATTTTTTAAAACCAACTATATGGCAGTTGAATATTCTGTTGAATATTTGTGTTTTGCGAATCAGTTTATTCTTATTAGAATAGTTGATTATATATCAGGTCATTTTTATTGAAATTTATATTCAAACATTGAATATTAATGAAATTTAAATTTATTTCAAAAAATGCAATTTTATTTTATTATAAATAAAATTTTCATTAAATATTTTATCTCATGATGATATAATAAATTAAATATACACTTGAGATCTAGCTAAAGTTGCAATAGCATTTGTTTTTGAAAATAAAAGACCTTAGATTTAAGTTATCTCATCCGCATTAGATGAAATTTTATTTTTATGGCGAATATAAAAAAATGGTTATCTTCTATTTGTATAATTCATAGCCTAATAGGCCATCTCGAGAATAAAATAAATAAAATAAATATTTAAATTTTATAATAATTGAAATCACATATCAAAATTTAATACATTTAAATGGTGTTACATGCTTTGATCCTAAAATGGCATTATAATATTTATTATACATATTAATCATATCCCTTAAAAAAAGAAATTATAATAAATACAATAATATTGTATACTGAGTCGTAGTCTAGCGATATAGTATTGAAGTTTGATTTCTTCATTTCCATGTAAAAAAAAAAAATACAATAATATTACAAGAAAATATAATAATAAAAAATTGAGATAAATACCATTTTCCGTAATATTTTTTCCTTCCAAAATAATTTTCCGTAAGAAGAAGAAATTGTACCTAAGAACTTTTACAGAAACAGATAAACTCTAAAATAAAAGAAAAAGAAAATTACAAAATGAAAACAGAACTGGAAGTGAATGTAATCTTAATACTTGGCTATGTAACAGTCTACAGACTTTGTCACACAGGATCGGATATTTCTCACCTGAGCACAAAGCTGTGTCTAAACCAAAATTCACCAGCAAATGCTCAAATTCTGCATGATAGACACGTATCTCCCCAAAATTCTCTACCTCTTCCCTTCATAAATCCCATCTCTCTCTCCCTCTCTTTCCACTCAAAAACCCACAAACAAATCAATCAAAGACTGAAAATTTAACAAACCCACAATGGGAAACAGAGCATACACTGTTCTGCTTTTGCTAATTTTGATTTGCCATGGATTCACCATGGCTATGGGGTTTTATAAGGAAGAGAGAGGAGAGAAGGAGAAAAGGGAAGAGAGAAGAGAAGGGGAGTATTGGTTCTTGTTGCAAGACTCAAAGCAAGTAGTGAAAACTGATGCAGGGGATATGAGGGTTCTGAGAAATTTTGGTGAGAGAATCATAGAAAAGCCTATGCATATTGGGTTTATTACTATGGAACCCAAGACTCTTTTTATCCCTCAATATCTGGATTCCCATTTGATCATCTTCATTCGGAGAGGTATGCAAGAAAATTTTTACTCTGTAGTTTCTTTTATGTTTGTTGCAATTTTTAGAATTTTCTGTCAAAGTTTCAGTAAATGATAGAAAATATGCATTTTTTTAAAATGCTAATCAAATGATTACTTGAGGAGCCAAAGTGAAACCAAACCACCAAATTTAATTTAATTTGGTTGGGGTCGGCGGATTAGACAGAATGGTGCACACCGTTGTCTTCAAGTGTCCGATTAGGTGGAGATACTAGTTGGTTATTATCAGGACCAATGCCAATGTTATAAGAATTGAAATAGGAGCTACCCTGGACTTTTTTAAGGGTTCTATCAAATGCTAGATTATAATGGCTTCAAACATTGATTGATTGGGATGCAGGTGAAGCAAAAATTGGACTGATCCACAAAAATGAGTTGGGAGAGAGGCGATTGAAGATGGGGGATATCTATCGAATCCCAGCTGGTTCAGCATTCTACTTGGTGAATACAGGGGAGGGGCAAAGACTTCACGTCGTTTGCAGCATTGACCCATCTGAGAGCTTGGGATTGGGTACTTTCCAGGTACCTTAATTACTTTATTTCTCACTACACACACACACACACACACTACTCACACTCACACACAGTCCTCAAGAAACTAATGAGTAAAATTTCATTGGTTTTTTTATATTTGTAGTCTTTCTTCATTGGGGGAGGAAACTATCCAACTTCTGTTCTCTCTGGTTTTGAACCGGAAACACTTTCAACTGCCTTTAATGTAAGCAAATAAAGATTTTTTTTTTTCAAGTTTCAGTCTCTTTTACTTTAATAACTCCGATGGCTTTAGTTTGACTGAATTTTGTCAATTGCAGGTCACAATGGATGAACTGAAAGATATCATGACCAAGCAAAGAGATGGCCCCATTGTATATTTAGGTGATTCCCGAGCACCGAAATCAAGAGTATGGACAAAATTCCTTCAAATGAAGGAGCAAGACAGATTCCAGCACCTAAGAAGAATGATGAAGTATCAACACGAACCCGTGGAAGAAGAAGAGGAAGAGGAGGAAAAAACATGGTCATGGAAGAAACTCATGAATTCTGTATTCGGACAAGATAATGAGAAAAACAAGCGTGAGAAAACCGGTAAATCCCCTGATTCCTACAACATCTACAAGAGATCCCCTGATTTCAAAAACAACTATGGATATAGCATCGCCCTTGATGACTCTGATTATGATCCTCTCAAACACTCTGGCATTGGTGTATATTTTGTCAATCTCACAGCGGTATTGTTCTTATTCTTGTTCTTATTCAATCTTGTATATCATATGAAAAGAAAGCTACTACGACCTAATTTGCTATTCATTTTCATTGCAGGGATCAATGATGGCACCACATGTAAACCCAACAGCAGCTGAGTACGGAATTGTTTTGAGAGGAACTGGTATGATACAGATTGTTTATCCAAATGGAACACGAGCAATGAAAGCGAAAGTAGCAGAAAATGATGTATTCTGGGTGCCAAGATACTTCCCGTTCTGTCAAATTGCATCAAGAACAGGTCCTTTCGAGTTCTTTGGCTTCACAACCTCAGCTCGGAAGAACAGGCCGCAGTTCTTGGCTGGTGCAAACTCAGTCCTAGCCACCCTGAGAGGCCCTGAGCTTGCAGCTGCATTTGGCGTGACAGAGGAAAGGTTGAAGAGCTTAGTTCATTCTCAACACGAATCTGTTATATTGCCTTCGGCATCTGCAGCACCACCAGACAAGACAGAAAAAGATTAATTTGGAGAGGGTGAAAAAAATGGTTAAGAGCTTTGATAATGATATGATGATGGGTTTTGATTAGAATAGAATAGAGTCAAGAATAAATGTGGTTGCACGGAGACTATAGTAGTTGTTGGTGGTAGCTTTCTTCTTTCTGCTTTGCCTTTTTTCTTATTTTGTTGTCTTCAGAGTTGTTAATAAGCTTCTCTCAGTTTGTGAATAAAATTTACCCTTTTTTTTTAAAAAATGTTTCTCCATCATTTGAACTTCTGCTGATTACACTTATTGGCTTAAAGACTATAACTGTAGACAAACTATACATGGAAGCAAGCAACTGATTTTGTTCATGGTTGTTTTAGTTACTGGACTGGTAACTTGATGTTTGCCTTACAGCTCAAGATCATTCATCATTTGCAAAGCTGATTTTTTTGTAGTATCTTTTCTGAAGTAGATTATATGGTTACTGTCTTGGCACATTGGAGGAGTTGGGCATATTGGATATCTTGTCAATTATTTGCATGCAAATGATAAATATAAAAAGTATACATTTATAAGTATATATTAAAAATAATTACAATTTATAAATATAATAGTAATAATTATAACTATTATTATAAGAAAAAATGAAGGCACGAGCCTTTTTTTTTTTTTTAACTTTAAAATAGGTTTTCATAAAACGTTTCAATTAAATTTTCATGAATTTTAAAATAAAAAAAATCTGAAAATTTCCGAGATATGAAAATGATTTCTGAAAGTTTCCGAAATGCGAAAACATGAACTTTAGAAAGTTTTCATGCAATATAGGCAATTTTGATAGACAGCCTTGCCTTATGATTTGTCCCAAGTCTTTGGTTTTATAATTCTATTCTATGTTCAACTTCAATGCGTACTCAAGAAAGTTATCAAGTTCGATACGGTATCCGATCTGACTCAAACAACAGCCCTTCTAAATTAAAATTCCGAAATTAGTAAGTTCGATAAAAAAAAATTTTGTGTATCATGCAATTTGTATAAAAATAATTTTTGAAGATGTAAAAATAAAAAATAAAAATAAAAATAATATAATATAATATAATATATGATATATTTTATTTTGTTCAAGTAATTTTTTTTCAAAAAATATTATATACAAGATATTAATTAATTAGAAATGTCTATAAATATCCAATGACCTATAATGTGTGATTTTTTTCTTCATGTCATGAAAATATATTAAATTTCCCCTCTCCATGCTACATATATTAAATATTTTTTTTATTATTATTTTTCCATCAGAAGTCTTATAGTATAATATATATAAATGTATTAAATGTATTAATTGAATTATTGATAATTTGAGGTGGTGTGTCAGTTTGGTAAGTGGCAAAACCCAAATTAACTCCTACATTTTAGTAAAAGGTTCAATTTAGTCCCCACAAATACTTGTGAGCATCCATATTCAGTATCAGTATCACGAGAAATTTCTAAGTAAATTGAGTTTACCATATTATTCATAAACTAAATTAATAAAAATATTATGAGAAACCTTATATCCAATCCAAAAATTTTAGCTATTAAATGGTGAGACTCAAATATTATATTAAGTCCTCATGTCTTTTGTTATTTTTTTTATGTAGGATCTTTTAACTGTAACACCCCATCTTGATACGTGCTAGACTCTTAACTAGCACGTGACACAATAAACTGAGAGCTGAATAGAATCAGATTAACAAATACATGAGTGTCAAACTCTCCTAACACACAGCTGTTACTATGACGGAAGAGCACAGATTAAAATGTAAAGCTGACTTTAATACTATGTAGAGTTGGCTCTTAAGCTTTTAGGTTAGATTTGAGATTTCTCACATAGTATCAAAGCTAACTCTGCACCCCAATCTGTACTCTTTCGTCACAGCTATAGCCATATGTCAGGATGGCATGATACATGTGTATTTGTTAATTTGATTTTGTTTAGTTCTCAGTTTGTTATATCACGTACTAATTAATAATTTAACACATATCAAAAGAGAGTGTTACAGTTAAAAGATTCCACATAAAAAAATAACAAAAGATATTAAAACTTAAACTTTTTTTATTTCTATCAAATATGATACGTTAATTAGTGATATCAAATTACTTGTAATTTATAATATAATTAATTAATATGATTTAATTATATTAAATTAGTTTATAAATAATTTAACATCGTTAATTATTATATTATATTTTAAATAATTCAATTTATAAATAAGGTATTAAACTTAACCTACCTAAAATTTTATCATCACGAGAAATTCTCCACTATCACCTAAGAGCTATTGCTGAATTGGAAGGAAACAATGGTCAATAAATAGAGCAGTTGAATCTGGGTGGGCTCATAATTTCCTACTTTTTATAGGCTACTATTCCCAGTAAAATAAGCCCAAGTCTATTTCATTGTTTGATGACACATTGATCCTGCTATTTTCATTCAACATTATAAAAATTTAATGTGAACATATTATTCAGATGTGTACATACTCATTCTTAAACTTATAAAATCTAAATTTATTGTTTAAATTTTATACATACGTGTCACTAAACTATGTCTTAGTACGCGCGTTTCATGAAAGCTAGAGGGCATTTGTCTTGTTGCGCGTTTCATGAAAGCTAGAGGGCATTTGTCTGGTTTGCAATCATTGTATTATTATTATTTATATAACTTATT
This sequence comes from Reutealis trisperma, assembly GCA_947687605.1. NCBI lineage: Eukaryota > Viridiplantae > Streptophyta > Magnoliopsida > Malpighiales > Euphorbiaceae > Reutealis > Reutealis trisperma. Next base: position 715,075 of record CANTUT010000112.1, read on the forward strand.
ATTTAATTTCTAAAATTTAATATAATTAATTAATTTATTTTTATTTTTTAAAAAATTAATTAATTAATCTTTTAATTTTAATTTTATTAGATTATTTAATCATTTCATCTAGTTCTCATATTTTTTTTTTTGTTAAATATATGAAAAATGATCAAAGTATCTTTTTATATATAATAAATAAAATTCTAATTTTATTATTTAAAAATAAAAATTTTCAAATTAATGAAATTATATAATTATATAATAATTATTTAATTTTATTATACAAATATTTTTTTATTATATATAATAATTATATAATAATAAAAAAATTTATAATTTGATGGTATTAAATACAATTATTACATAATTATATAAATATTATTTATTTTTATTAATTTAAATTTTTTATTTTTTATTTTTTAATAATAAAATTAAAATTATATTTATTATATATTCAAAGATATCTTTGTCATTTTGAAAAATTTAATAAAAAAAATAAAAAATTAAATGAAATAATTAAATAGTTTAATGAAATATAAAATTAAATTTTAAAAATTAAATAATAATTCACCTTTATTGTTATCCATCTATTCAAAAAAATAAAATTTTCACATAATTTAATAAAATATTATTAATTATTTATTAACATAGCATTTCTTATACTTGTGCTTTCACAGTAACTTATATCTGTAAGCATTTTTGGGACGAGTGAAGCAAACTGGGAATTGCAAGTCCTTTACTACCAGAGCAAAAAGCAGGGTATCTGCCATGATCTAGCTTTCACGTGCATATCACGTGAAATATAAACCGGCGGCTAAGTTCGGTTAAACCGTATAATAAAGATCTACAAACCGGTTTTAGATCCCGTAGATCAAAAACGAAATTGAGTCCTTGTTTCTACCATTTTCGCCGGAAAAGAATCAGACCACCATCGAACAACCAGTAAATCATCATCATAACCAGGCATCAGCCACACAGCAATGAAGAAGTTCAGTAGCTCTCTTGCTTTATTTTCTCTTCTTCTCCTTGTTTCGAGCTTAATTACAACACAAACAGAAGCTGAAGTCATAACCCTAACCCCTGAGACCTTCTCCGACAAGGTAATGCTCTCGATTTATAATATCTTCTAGTCCTTTCATTTTCTTATATTAAATTTGATTTAATCTCTAGATTTCACACAATCTGATTAGTTCTGTTGAATTTGCATTTAGTCCTTCGATTTTCTAGGTATTGTGCAATTTGCAGATGATTGCAGGCTCTTCTTTGTCCTTTTTAATCAAATTTTTTGAATTTTCCGTGTGTTCGATGTTTAAGGTGAAGGAAAAAGACACTGCATGGTTTGTGAAATTTTGTGTTCCTTGGTGCAAGCATTGGTGAGTGATCTAATTTTTACTCAATTACTTAAATGTTTTGTGTAAAGCTCTTGCTATAATTGATTATAGAAAATTTATGCTGGTTATTTTCTTATGAATGTAATGAAACGATGAGTTCCAGCAAGAATTTGGGCTCGTTGTGGGAAGATTTAGGGAAAGCTATGGAAGGGGAAGATGAAATAGAGGTTGGAGAAGTTGATTGCGGTACTAGTAAACTTGTATGTGCAAAAGTTGATATTCACTCATATCCTACATTTAAGCTCTTCTATGATGGAGAAGAAGTTGCTAAATATCAAGGTATGATGCTTTTTTTTTCCCTCTCTCTCAAATGAATTTGAGAAATATTCCATGTCGCAGTTTAGGGTTTACTGTGTGATTTAAATTGGGAAACTAGTCTTTAGCTTTAAATGACTGCAATACCTTTTCATGGTATGTTCAGGTTCTTGTCAATATATTTTTCTAGCCATTTTAAGCAGATGAATTCCCATTGAGCATAGAATTTATAGCATAAATGTTGAACTTAGACTTCGGTGACTACTGTGGATGAATTAGTAGAATCCTCCAAAAGTAAAGCAATCAAATATTGAAAATACAATCAAAATGTCCCTAGTTTGCTGCAACCTCTACAAGGATGGTCTGCAATGAAGTATTTAGCGACGTACGTTTCTGGAAACTGCATCAGTGTTTACCTTCTTGACCATTGGGTGTATCTGGAGATGTCCTTCACCAATAATACAGCCAAATTTGAACACTAATGAAGGGACAAGGAATTTGTAGAGAGAAGTTATATAGTCATAATTAGAAAGCAATCCAAGAAATCCCTTTTCCTTTGTTAACATCAAATGCATTTGATAGGATAAGGCATATATGCGATAAGGTAATTTAATGTTAGTTGGATACACAGACTTCAGTGGAAATCCCCCAAAACTTTTATAGGGCATGACTAGAGCTCACATGAGTTTGTATGTTCATATTAGTCTAATAAAATTATAGGGCATCGATGTTGACTATCAATATTTATAACAAAATCATAGCTTCCCTGCTGTACAGATAACTTATTCAGCATGGAATGGGAGACATTGACAATGAGCATTTACTCTAAGCTTATTTAATGAGGTTGTCTTGTTCCCAAAGTTGTAGTACAGATAAGGCAAACTTTTTTATTCCATGATTCCTGAGTTACTAGTAATTGATGAGATAACTATTTTGGTCCAAAATTCTTAAGTTACTAGTAATTTGATGAAACTGTCAATTATAGTTGTGTTTCAGATGGACAGGAACAAAGAGTAGTGAATTTAATTATCAATGCTTGTCCACATTATGTATAATTTATTCAAATAATGTATGTTCTGCATTTCCAAAACTTTGGATGCAAATGCAATATTATCATGGGCATGCAGTGTTGGTTATTATCATGGCTTGTGTTGGCACTGTTCCCGTTGCAATAATTAACATAATCTTCAAGCTTTTCTTATCAAGCCATGTCGGTTTAAGTGCCTATATCAATTTCTGAGGATGTTCCTTCTTAAATATAAAATGCTTGTGATCAGATTATTGCCAGCTCAGGCATGTCAACTTGTATGCCAAGCTTTTTATGCTAACATTCCATGTGAGAACAAGGTCCTAGACTTTCTTTTGTTACTAATGCATAGTCTAAACGGACGCCGCCTCTCATATACCCTCGAAAGAGGAGGTCCTAAATCATCCCAATTAAGGGAAAAATTCCATTCACTCGGTATAGTATGATTCCTTTTTTTTTTTTTTGTATGTTTTTTTTAGTTCTTTAGATAATGAACAAGTGTAATGGAGTAAAATAAATTTCAACTTCTTTTACTTTTCTTTTTGAGGATCGTGATTTAATGACTGTACTTTTCCAATGCATTTAGCATTTCTTTGCTGCTGATACATGATTTTATAAAATTTTTATAGCAAGCTTACAACTTAACTTTTACATGCCATCAAAATGATTAGGGCCCAGAGATGTTGAATCACTTAAAGCATTTGTTTTGGAGGAAGCAGAAAAGGCAGCAACAAAAGCACAACTCGACAGTGATCAAGATTTGTGATTGTCATTAAGGTAGCCTCTAAAACCTCTTAATTGCACAATCTAATTGTAGAGGGAGTATGGACACTTTGAATTATTTTTTTGAGGTTACTAATCAAAAGGACAAATTTAGTTTTCTCATTTCCTTAAATCTTTTGCAAATACTACGCGACCAAAGATTTTGGGTTCCCTCTGAAATTTCATTTGCACCCCTTCTCCCATCTCTCTCTCACATTGCCCTTCTCATGTGGTGCAGTTGAGATACTTCTAGACCAGTGAAAGTCTCAGAATGGAATCAACATGGTTCAACAAGACATACCAGTTCAGATCACCTGGTGGGTTTTAGGCTGATTCTATTGACGATCTCCTTTTCTTATTCATCTTGAGCAGATTACTACCTGCTTGATAAGCGCACTAATTTTGTGTTTACTACCTGCTTGATAAGAGCACTAATTTTGTATGCGAGGACAGTTGATCAATTACAAAATATTGTCAGCCTACACAAGTAATTTCAGTTGAAAATTTTGACAGCTCATAGTTATTTGGGTTCAGTCATAAGTTACTCCACTTTAATTCGTCTGAGTCGCAAAACTTCATGCATGGAACATGTGACTGTGGAATGCTTCATGATAAACTGTGATGCTAAATGTTTGTGATACATAAAAAGGAATTTTGTTTTTGTTATTATGTGGTTCTTATGACCTAATTTTGTTTTTGTTATCCTGTGGTTCTTATGACCTAATTTTAGATTAATGTTCATAAGTGCATTGGTTACTGCCCACAATCTAGCCAACAAGAGAAGCCCATTTCGAAGTTTTCAAAATGTGGTATGATGAGACAGTGTGCATTAGAGAGAGACACACGGGGAACGGTTGATTCCCGAATTTCATCATTCTCTGATGATTAGATCATTATTTATGTTCACCCAGAAAATACTTTAAAATTTAAAAGCCATTTGGAGCAAATCAATATTATAAAATTTCAAAAAATTCATTTGCAAATTCCACATTTCAACTTCTAAATATTAATACTTAATTTCATGAAATTGATTGTACTTGAATTGAATCCGTGTCAGTCCATCGATTTCGAGGAATTGATTAATTCTATCAATTCCGAGAATTGTATTCTTACTGGCATAAAGCAAGAGAATCACCATGGTAGAATGCCAATTTGGCATAGAAGAAATTAAGAATTATAAGACAAGAAATTATTAAAAAAAAAAAACCAGAGATGTATCGCGGGGAAATTCTCCAACAAAATTTACTGCTACAACAGTATTCTGAGGTTGCAACATGGCATGCACAGCAAGCTCACCATCTTAGACCTGATAACTGCAAGTAGACTAAATGCAATATTTACACGAACAAGAGGAGCCCAACATCAGAATACAAAATTAACTACTAAAAATCATGAACATGATTGGAATTAACTCATCAACCATATGCTACACAACTCATCTCAATGTTATAAAATTCGAAAGTAGGAATACAAGAGCTTCCACCAACCACCACAGCTAAAAACTATAGGACTTAATTGAAAAAGTATCCCCAAACTGCCAGGTTAGCCAAACTAAGTTGATGATGCTGTAACAGGAACAAAACACAAGCGCACCAAGTACATAGTTGAAAAGAAATTCACTTTTCACGCCTCTTCTGCTGCATTAGTGACCTTGGCAACAGTCGGACCCTTCATCTTAACAATTGTGATTAGTATAACCAATAAAAAAAAAATCTTAACATTTGCGATGCCACTGAAAGCCAGAGTATGGTGCATGTCCCTCGCAAAGGATAATCAGTCACCACAGTTGCGGGCTTGGAAGGACTTGGGGAGCCCTACATTATCATTCTTCAATAACTTGGTTCCTTTTTATGCTTCTTTACAGATCACCTATCAATTTTGGTAAGATCTTGGCAAACTTTATAGCAATGTGGAAAGGATGGCAGTCAAGCATCAGGGCATATGCATTCCCAATCTGGCCAGGGTACTCAACTCTAACAATAAATTAAGAAGTATGGTTGTGCCACAAAATTGGGCAAGGTGGTGCCTATTAAGCAAACCTATATCGAGAAGATACGTATATAAATAGAATTAGCACCAAACCACCAAGACTTCAGAAGGAATTCAGATATATGAACCAATGCTGACTCAAACAAGATAAGGACAATATCGCCTAAGCATTCCGACTTTAAGTAGAACCAGAATGGAATACATGCATTGTAAGTTTAGTGAATCCTGAAGTGGGAATAATGAGGGAGTTAGCTTGGATGGAGGGCATGGATTGAGTGGCATTGTCCACCCATTTTAAATATCTAGACTTAATCCTTCAAAGACATGGAAATTGTGAGGAGGATGTTAGCAACATGATAAAAGCTGGGTTGTTGAAATGGAGGCTTGTCACAGAAGTCTTATATGACAGCAAGATTCCCAATAAATTGAAAGGAAAATTTTACTGCACAGCTATTCTACCACCTATATTATATGACAATGAGTGTTGGACAATGAACGGACAATATATATTGAAAATGAGTGTTACCGAGATGAGGATGCTAAGATTGATGTTTTGCCATATTAGAATGAATAAGATACATAATGAAAGCATTAGAGATAAATGGGTGCTGCACCAATTGAGGACAAGACGAGAGAATAGAAATTAAGATGGTTTGGGCACGTGAAAAGGAGGCCTAGGTAAGTTTCGGTTAGGAAGATTGAGCACATCGTGATAGAGAAGAGAAAGAAAGGAAAGAGTAAACCTAAACTAAATTGAAAGAGAGGAATATAATATGATTTAGAGGCATTACAACTATCAAAAAAAGTAGCTCAAAATCATTTAGAGTGGAAACAAAGAATCTGTATAGCCGACCCTAATTAATTTTATAATTAAGCTTTAGTTGAATTGAGTTAAATATTCCAACTTCAAAAAAGTTAAGATAAACTATGAATCAAAAACTCGAGCAGGAAAAGAACAATTTTGTGCAGGCCTGAAAACTCAACAAAACTCTGAATCATACAAGTATCAGAAAGGAAGACAAAAAGGCACCTTACAGAAATTTGTATCAATATGTAGACATCATTCTTGTTGAACAACAATTCTAAGGCTGGTTTTGTGATCAATGATGCAATAATGCTTGAATACCATAGGGTCTAGCATCAATAATTCTAAGGTTGGTTTTGAGATCAGTGACCAAGTGAAAATGCATTGGAGCGAATTTAATTGACCACATGGTCTTTTTCAAAAATCAACAACTGTGTATTGTAGGCAACAGCCTTAATTATTATCCTCAGTATGCGTTTCTTACTCACTTCAAAAAGGTGAATTCAAAATCTGAGGTGATATATGTGCCTTTATATTTCACACTAAAGAATTAGATTTGCAAGAAATTGGCATATAACACCAAACTCCTTTAGGACTCACTCCCAATTCTTTCAACTATTAACACTTGCATGAAATTCCCAATAATAGAAGTCACAACATCACTTTTTCTAGATTATTCTCAGGTTTTCACCTTTCCCAGCACATAACTTACCTACAACGAAGAACAATGTTGAATGAATAGAATGCCAAAAAGAATATATCGAATGAGCACTGGATTGCACAGATGCCAAACTACACTCACTTTTTCTGACGAGGTCTTCCAAAATTCAGAGTTTCACAACTGCTCATTATTGTCAAACTTGTAAGCTTGGGTTGACCTAACTGCAACAGTGAGACAATTATATCACATCAGCAATCTGCTCTTTACACAAGCAGAAAACCACTGCATCATAATTCATACACATTCCTCTTTAAAGTTTAAGCAAACCAGATAGCTCAAAAATTAATACCTAGAACATCCTATCTGATATTCACCTGTGAGAATTTCATGCATTACTTAGATCCCATCAGGGATTAAAAATAGAACTCAACCACCCATGTTAATATGATTCTCTGAGTGTCCAAAACTTATAAAAATTGTTGTGGTGAAATGGAAGTAGACACAAGGGAGAAAAAAATATGCAGTACACTGAAGGATTTAATATTATTGACTCTGCTACCTTGGGCATGCTTTGAAAATATTTAAATAGGAGTTGATAATTTCACTTTTAATTGTCATATGCATTAGAATTTGTAATATTTGTGATGTATTGAATGGAGCTATGCGTTAAGTTACCAACTAGACACAACCCATCAATTTCAGCCTCCACACATGGTAAACTTTACCAACATAGCGCATCAAAAGATGACATTTATGCATTATACACAGCTCCATTTTAAATATAGAAGAACTATATTACATATGCATTATTAAAGAAGACAATGCTCCATACCTGATTTGATTACTGTCACATAAATTTCCAAAATCATCTTCAAGCACACATACAAGCTTCCTGTAAGTATGCCCATCCACAATGTCTTTCTCTCCCCACTCCTTCAACAAGTTCCTAGCCTCTCCAACCCTTCCTCGCCTGCAAAACTCATCCAAAAGTGTCCGGAATGTGATGAAATCAGGTGATTTATGTTTACCAATCATCTCCCATAAATAATTTACTGCTTCCTCAACTTCTCCGACAAGAGCCAAAGCATTCACAAGTGAATTATATGACTTACTACTTGGAATAAATCCTTTTCTCTTCATCTCATCACACAACTCCTTAGCATTATTAGTTCGACCTTGAGAACATAACCCATGGATCAGATAATCATAAGAGAATGAATTGGGCAAGCAATTATAGACCACACCCATTTGATGGAATATTCTCAAAGCATCATTGACATGAAGTGAAAGAACATACCCTTTTATCATAGAATTCAACGAATATATATCAGGCTCAATTCCATCATCAACCATCTGCTTAAACAAACATCTAATAGTCTCCATATATACATAATTTATATAAGAATTTTTCCCCCTACTCAACATTGCTGTGAAAAGTATATTATAGGTTCGAATTGAGGGCCTGCATTCCAAGTTTCGACCATTTCTCATGTGCTTAAATATATTCACTGCTCTAGTCAACTTCCTAGCTTCAGTGAAAAAATAGACAATTGTATTGTACAAAGCCTCATTACCGACATGAGGAACAGCAAGCACTTGGTTAACAACAACATCCATTTCTTCATACATTTTTGCAACACCAAGCTTCTTTATAGTAATATGATAAGTGGATATATCATGCCTAAACCTAGGCTGCTGTGATGCCCAATTATACATCTCAAAACACACCAAAGGATCTTCTTCAAGTGTTAAGACATTACACAAATCTTCGTTATTGAATCTTGGAGGGAGTTGGGAAATTGCTTTTTGGAACTTAGTTTCATCAAGAACAGGCTTCCTACTGGCTTTTAATCTTTTACTTTCTCTCCTCCTAAATGACCTCGATGGGGGTCTAGTGGAGTAAAAAGAACATAAAAAACCACCAAAACAACCTTGAAATTTTGCATTTGGAGGCAAAATGGAACAAGGGTCGATTTGGGTCCGAGCTAAAACGTTCATAGATTTCAATGAATTGATAGTGGAATTCAACACCCAAGAACTAACAGAGTAATGGGTGGGAGAGGTAAATAAAGAAAATTCAAAATTCCGTAAGCTTTTTGAGTGAAAAGAAAAACATGGGTAATCGATATAATTTATTTTCGAGTAAATTTCTTTCAAGCAATCTCTACGTATAGAAATCATTTGTTAAACTTACCCAGATGGCAAATTTTGTTGATGCAGTTGCCCAATTTGGAAGCTTTCTTGAATATTTCAAAGGCAGTGAAAGTACTTCATACTGAAATGAAAAACCCAAAGAAATGGGAAGATTTCTTGGTTTCTTACAGTGGGATTCATATAAGGAAGAAAAGGAGTGAAGCTGAATAAAAGCTTGAAACTTGAAAGAGAGTTGAATGTGAGAAGTCGAAAAGATTTAATCTTTGTTCGCCATTGTTGCAGAGAATTGAAAATAGGGAGAGATTATAGGATTGGGCCATGATCGGCCTCTGGTTCTATGCCTAGGCCCAGTTTAGCTTTTGGAGATATTCGTTTATTTTAAAGGACATGTCGTTTACTCTTAAACAACTTGTCGTCGTTATTAAGCGAAACCTTTTAGATTTAAGTCCATTATGTCGTTTGATAATCAGCCACAAAAACAAATAATGATCATAAAATATCAATTAGAGCGAAAATAATGTCTTAGAAAGATCAATAGTTTTGGGAGGAATTCTTTTTGTCCAAAAGCAAAAATATTACAAAACTTTTTGTTATATTACTAACAAATTGATCAAAAATTAAAATAAAAAAATTTACAATGTTTACGTTACGTGAGAATATATATGATAAAACATTTAATAATAATAATAATAATAATAACGATAAAATTGATGAATAGTTATACCACGAAAATAGAGAAAAAAAAAAAAGGAATAAATCGTCAAAATCTCAATTTTGAAACTTATAAAGCCATCTGTGATGTGACAAGCAATTTGGAGTTTTTAATGCCAAATGGCTAAAGTAGAATAAAAGACGGGGCGGTGGAAATTTGAAAATCAAGAGGTGTTTTGATTATGCCATTTGGGTTAAATTTCACCCATTGTCTTTAAATTATTGCAATAATACGTTCTTATTCTTTAATTTTAATTTATTATTTTAAAATTTCTCAATCTTAATTTGATTATAATAATTATTATTAAGATAATTTTTCAACGTTTAATTTAACAAAAAACTCATCTAGCATCTTAATCAGTACTTTTAATTTTTTTTTATGGAAATTGAGGTACCATGTCGAACTCATAATTCTTTTCATCTTTCAAAAAAAATGGTAAAAGAAAAAAGAAAAAAAAACACACATCTAACAAAGCTTTAAAAAAAAAAAAAGATCTTGATTGTTATCATTTTAGTTCTAATTTTTTATTTCGATTTTTCTCGTCTAGATATTGATTGTTACCTTTTTAAATCTTGAAGAAATCAAATCAATATTTTCCTTTTATTGTTGAAGAAACCACATGCTTTTTCTTTTTTGCTTTCAAATTTTCTCTTGCTCACATAGGTATTTATTTTTAAAGAAGTCACACGTGTTTCCTTTCCTTTCAATTTTTCTCTTTTGCTACTAATTTTTATGGAAACTAAGAGAGAATATGGAGTAGAGAACATGATAAAAAGGCCAATTTAGTCAAATTCAAATCTCGGTTGTTTCCTTCTCCCGTCGTCAAACACAAGCGTGGTTGGCTATTCAACTCCAGCTCTCTTGCTCTTCATTATAGAATTAAAGGTCAAGGAATTGCAATTTAAGAATCTATCAAACAGCAAACATAGTCAATGATAATAAAAAAAAGCAACAAACACCGTTAAGGAATTGTATTTGAAAAATATTCAAAATAAAAACTACTATTAGTAAGTTATTTTTGCTCAGTCTCATAAAATCAATTTCTCTTTTTCTTCTTCTTCTTCCTTTACTTTAGAAAATTTCAAATACTTGGAATCCACAAGCCCATCTTCATGATTTGAAAAAGAGAGCATGGAGATTGAAATTGGTGAGAAAATAATCAAGATTTGAATGTAAAAGAGTGGATTTTGATGGAGCTAAGCCATCTAAATCATTAAATTTAGGATTTGATTTGGAGAAAGAAGATGAAAAATGAATGATTTGTAAAGGGAGGAGAGAGAGAGAGAGAGAGTTTTATATTATTGCTTAGGAATTTGTGCATTATGTAAAAGGATTTCTATATATCTTATTTGGCATAAACTAATATTAAAAAAAATATATAAATATGATGCCAAGTGAGTTTTCCACGAGTTAAATACTATAAAATTGTATCTTAAAAATAATTATTGCAATCAAATTAAGATCGAGAGATTTTAAAACAATAAATTAAAGTTGAGGGATAGTAATATATCATAATGATAAGTTTAGAGACAATAAATGCAATTTAGCCAACCATTTAAGACATAAGATTTTTTTTTCCTTTTCATAAATTTCACTTCATTTTTTACTTAACTCAATACCTTTTATTACTCATAAAGATAATTGTTATTAAACTAACATGAAATGAGATTAAAATACTTTTTGAAAATAAATATAATTCTTATTAAAACTCAAATTCGAGATCTTAATTACAACAAAAAAAGGATAAAGGGGCAAATTCATAGGTTCGATTTCTGTTGGACGCGCTGCCTCTTCAATAAGGCTCTGGCAAAACATTATCGGTAACGCAATCAAGCCATCAAGTAGATAAAGTTGACTATTCGTCTTCACTTCAACTAATGAGCCTTTGGTTTATTAATAATGAAGTTGTTTTCATTATTAATAAACCAAAGGCTCATTAGATATTTTATTTTATTTTAATAAAATGATGAAGTTTAAAGTGGTGTTTGATAACACCATTTAGCACTTAAAATTAAAATTTTCAATACTTAATAGTTTTAAATTTGTTTAATAACTAGATATTGTTTGGTATAAGGTAAATAAATTAAAAAAATAGAAAATTTTTTGAAAAAAAGTTTGATAACTACATATTATTTGGTGTGTGGTAAATAAACTAAGAAAGTAAAACTTATTCAGAAGTAAGAAATTTTGACTTGTTTGATAGTAATTATAGAAAAAAATTCGAAAAATAAGATCTGTAATTATTAAATTTGAATAAAGTATACTTTCTTAAGAGGAATTAAAAAAGTTGGACTTCCTCAAACCTCTATTAAATGGATTAAGTAAATAAGACAATATATTATTATCTTTTTTTTTTAATTATTAAGTCAAACAAAACAATTTATTTTTATAAAATTATATACAAACTAAATACACAATTACTTATGAAAAAATTTACTTCATAAAAAATAATTTCTCGTAAAATATATTTCCCATGAAATATATTAAAGATACCTACCTTTTAAAAGTCTAAATCAAGTAAAAAAAAAAAACTTAAAATAATGCTCAAAATTTTTAATTTAAAATTTATATTAAATGTAATAAGTGATCAAATTTTTAAATTTTTATTATTTAAAAATTATATTAATTATTTTATTCAACACTTAAATTTTAATATTTAATTTTTATTTTTATCAAATATTACGTAATATTACGATAGAGTTATGACAAGAAAACCTAATACATATACAGATACCCCAAATTAAATTCGACTAAGAAAAAAATTTAATATTGATAGATGTGCAAGTTAATTAAAAAAATCTCTAGCCACATATACTTAAAAAAGGAAAAGAAGAAGAAGAAGAAGACAAAAGGTGAAGGTTAGAGTAATGATTTCAATTTCTTTCCCTGTCTTTTTTAATTCAATAATTTCTTTCATCACTTTCCATATAAGAATGAAGCTGAAGGTTCCCTACTATAATTTAAAAAAATAAAGCACCAAATTCTTTGAAATGCTATCATTTTAAACGGTAGATCCGGCTATTAGGCTATATTTAATTGATAAAATAATTAAAAAATAAAATAATTATTTCATTTATAATAATTATCTTAAATTTTAGTTTAAATTTTATACAAAATATATTAATTTTATAGAATAATAATTCTATAATTTTTATAAAATGTATATTTTATAAAAAATTAAATAATTGATTTTATAGACTATAAAATAAAGTATTTTCATTTTTATTCCTAAAAAATATTGGCAAGTTCAAATTTACCACTATTAACTTTTTTTTTATTTTCAGAATTTTTTTTATTTTTTAAATTTTAAGTCAAATAAAAATTATTTATTATACATTTAAATTATTTATTAAATAAAATTTGATAAATTATATTTCATCGTAATATTAATAGTAAAATTAATTTATAAAAATATTATGATCATTTATATAAAATATAATAATTATTCTATGCTATAAATCAAATTATAAAATTAGAATAGAATAATTTTATTTTTAATTTATTTTATTTTTTAAAAATAATTATTTTATTATCTGTATATTCTATTTTGTAAATTAATCATAATGATACTGTTGTTTTATTTATGTTCTTCTTGAATAATAAAATTAAATTTGGTGGCAAATTTTACAAGTTGAGTCTGGTCAAGGAATAAATAAATTATATTAGAACTATAACTATTGGCATAAAAATCTTGATCTAATGTATAATTTTTTTTTCTATCTTAAATAGAGTATTTTTAATTAGTTTATAGTATATATTTATCGAGATCAAATTTTCATTTTGAATGAGTTTAGAAAAAAAAAAAAAAATCAATACACCCTTCAATTTTTACTAGGGCCTATAACGTGTCCTTTTCAGAAAAGAATAAACCCAAACATCTCAATCATCAATTTGCAAGTTTTAAATTCGAATATTCTCTATTTAGGAATAAGAATTTTGGTTTCATATTGTCTAGAAGCCTATAAATTTCATCGAATTGAGAAAAAGGTTAGGATATTGCCAGAGTTATTATTGTTAATATCAAAGCAAAAAATTTCTATTTAGATAAATTTCCCTTTCACCTCTCAACCGATCTATTCCGAACAAAATGGAGCAATCAACCCTATCACTGCATTCAAAGCAATCAATAAGTCACCATTTACGAGGTGAGGCCAAACATTCACCTTCAAAACAATGTTGAAGATACTGGTCATAATAGTAAAACCATCACTGCTAATTAGGGACAAAAATAACATAAAAAAAAAAATACTGCGCTCAGAGGCAATTAAGAACCACTTTAACGAATTTTTTCCGTAGGCCAAGAATAATCAAGGTAAAAAAAAGACCTACTGAAAGTAAGCCCAGGACAAAAGCTCTTCGGTGATTGAGAAAGGTGAAGCCACTGCTTCGCCCTTCACAAATAACTTTGCTATTGCCTCTCATAATAAAAAGCTTACATAGCAAACTTTTCAATTATGGGAGGTCATGAAGTACAAACGTCAGCACACTAATGTCAAAGGGAAGTGCTCCTTTAGGGAAACATCCTTACCCTTTGACACTATCAACCACCTGCTATATGATAGAGGACATACTCTCATATTATACTCCCTATTATCTATGTATCAACTACACTAATTAGGAACTAGCATGATACTTTACGCAACATTCTCTCTCCTTAAGAAATACCAACTATCTCTAACGTGAAAAGGCGTACAAAAAAAAAAGATCAACATTTGATTCGGATAGTTTGAATTCTACACCATCTCATCACCATTCTTTCTCTTAAAAAAAAGGCTCTCGAGCTATCTTAACTGAAAAGAGAAATTTTATTCTCAGGCGATCACAGGTAAAGCCCCATCACTAATTTAATCATCGAAAACTTTTTGCCAAGTAATAGGTCTAACCCTTTTGACTGTGTTTTTGTCTTCGTAGGCTCACTATTCTTAGGTCCACCAAGAAAGATTTAACTTTTAATCATCTTATTTGATCAAGTTCTGATCAATTGTCATTGAACTTCTATAACAAGGAATTTTTTTTTTTGAACACCCATAGCAAGGAATTATAATACTACATGATTAAGGCAGGGTAATTCTTATGGTTTAGTTGAAATTCTTCAAGGATTTAATTTGGACCTAGATTTTTGTATGATGGATGGAATTACATAACATTAATAGTCAAGCTTTATCTATTTTTCAAATTTTATTTTCTTATTCCCTTTCCAAATATTTTGTTTTTGAGTTCTTCAAAATTGGGCAATTTCACAGATTAATTTTGTTCGCATGAAATCAAGACAGTTAAAAAAAAATTGATATTATAAATTTATTCTCTATAAACAAATTTAACTCTTTATATGAAACTATTGTCTATAATGAAAATAGAAAAACAACACTCAACAAGTGACAAAAATAAGTCTAATGAAAGAAGAAAGGGTAATTTTTTTTAAATAAAAGTTTTTGCATCGATATTAACAATAATAGCTCTGTCAATATCATCACCCTTGAGAAAAATGATTATTTATTTATTTTATTCATCTATATTAGAAAATATAAAAATAAACAATTACTGCAATTCAGAATTATTTAAAAACATCAATTTTTTTTTTAAAATATAATAAACTGAAATAATATTATATACTACACAATAAGAATTAGTCATTTTTAATATTTCTTACCACATTATTAATAACATTTTGTGGTTCACTTGATACCTCTCATTTTTCACATCCTTAAAAAGTAGATGTGAATAAACAACCGATTCGGTTTAAAATCGAATATAACTGAAATAACTAAAATCTTATTTTATCTAAATTAAACTGAACTAATTAGAACATAAAAATCAAATTGAAAATTTTCAATTTGGTTTGATTCATTTGGTTGATTTAGGCTATTTAGCCATTTTTATTTTTTATTTTTTATATCTGATCATATGTATATATCCTCTTCTTGGTATTTTTTTTTTTGTTTTGTTTTCTTTATTCTATACAAGATGAATATGTTCTCTCCTTTTTCTCGATGAATTTTTTTTATTATTTTTATAGTTTTTTTTTTTTTTGTTAATTTATTATTTGATTGTTAGCGCAATCCAATCAGAAAGTCTAATTTTATTGATTTTCATATTAAATTTGCAGAAAGATTATAAAAGTTAAAGAGGAAGTTATTATTTGCCATTCGATGTGATAACCCCTCAACCTCAAGTCCGGTGATATTATCCTGTGAATGGTTTTGTTTTTTAAGGAAAAAAAAAAGGGGTCTTTTGATGCTCAAGAGAATGAGACCTGAAGATGTTAAAAGCATAGACCTGCTCTAAGGTTACATATTAGAATAGGAAGCCTAAAAATCTAAATTCAAATAATATTTAAATACAAAAATAAATATTAATATTCATCATTAGTAATCATTAAATATATAAATAACAACACTGAATAATAATTGTACTAGATACTTAACAATAATTAGCTATTAACTAATAAGACTGGCTACAAATTATTAGGAAAAATTTTTAAATATATTGAATTTATCATGTCACTTATAAATTAAATTAATAAAAAATATGACATATTAATTAATGATGTCATAAATTATATTAATTAATGATACTATAATTTATCAATAATTTGATATCATTAATAACGTATTATATTTTTATTAATTTAATTTATAAATGATATGATATATTCAGCCTATCTAATAATTTTTCAAGCTATCAGCTACTTTATGCTAACGACTATCAACAGCCAAATTAAAGAGGCTTAAATATTTATTTTGCCAAGAACTTTTGACTCATTTAGCTAGCGGCCACACCACTTAATCTTGTGGGAGCAAAAATTTGTAATTATTAAAAAATTCAATCAAAATGTTATTATTTAAATATGTAATAAAGTATTTTTTTTTATATATTAAGATATATAAATATATTTAATTACTAAAAATAAATAAATTTATCTATATATTTTCAATAAAAATAATAAAATTATCGTCATTTATATATATATATGATCTAATAAAATTAAATATTCTAAATTATGTACGTTGTCTTATTTTTTTCATATGTGATTGAATCTATATCAAATTATTTAGTAATACTCTTTCAATATAAGTGATCAATTAGTTAAAAAAAAAATTATTATCAATTTTATTATATGAGCTTTATTTGACAATATTCATAAAAAAAATACAAAATGTATTATAAATCTTAAAAAAATGTGTAATTATAATACATATAAATGCAAATAGTTACTTGGATATTCTTTTACTTCTACGTTGTACCCATTAATTTAAATTACTACTCTTTTTATCTATAAATTATAGTCTACATTCTTTTTTTAGATATTTAAAATAAATAATTTATTTTTTTAAAATTAAATTTATTATTATATTTTCAAATATATCATTTAATATAGTTATAATCAATCACATTATTTTATAATAATTAATATAATTTATAGTCATAATAAAGATAAAATAGTAAAAAAAATAAATCATTAATTTTTGTGTCAAAATAAAAATGAATTATAATTTATGGATAAAGAGAGTATTTTAAAATTTTAATCGGCCATAGATCCAATTTTTATTTAATTTTTTCTTAATCTTCTTATTTTCTTAATATATATTGATGATATTAGTTATTCATAAATGAGTTTAAATTATGAATAGACTAAGGTATCATTTTATAAGCCATAATGACATGTTTTAGTGTAAATTTATATTAACAACATATTTAATTATATTATATTATATTTTATTACGGTTTAGTAAATGTATTCTAAGTGTCTGAACTATTCAAACTTATTTAATTACAATTTTATCAATAAAATTAAAATTTTTAATTTTTAACTAAAAGATTTTTTATTTATTTATAGGGAGCATTAAAATTACAGGGGCAAATAATAATATTTTTTTAATAATGTATATTATTTAGTAACCTTATGTTTGGAAAATTTCTTAGAAGAAAAGAAAATAAAGAATGAAAATAATTTTTATTTTTCTTCATTTATTTTCCGCTCTTTTGTTTGGATAGAAAGAAAAATAAAATTATTTTTCACTCACTAAAATATATAAAGAAAAGAAAAATTATAAATAAAAAATTATTATTTTATTCTTTCATTTATAAAATTTAAATTTAAATTAGAATTATATTTAATTATTATTTTTTCTTCTTCTTTTTTTTTTTTATGTTCTCTCTATTTTAGAGAGAAAATAAAAGAGAAAAATAAAATATTTTTTTGTTCCTCTTTATTTTTCTTCATTTTCAAATAATAAAAAAAATAAAAATTATTTTTTACTTTTATTTTTCTTTTTCTCGTATTTTCTGCTGTTCCAAAAACAGGGTAAAGGTTTTTAAAATATTGAGAGACCACTGCCACTCAATTCCTAGAGATCCACCATGCATTTATTACTTGTAGGAGTTAGCACTATTCGGTTTTAACCGAAAAACCGAACCGTACTGAAATTTATTTCGATTTTCGGTTTTTATTTTGAAAATTTTAAAAATTTCGGTTCAGTTCGGTTCGGTTTTTGTGTGAGAAAAACCAAAAAACTGAACCGAACCGAAGTATAGATATGTTTATATATTTTCCATAAAATGTCAATTATTTCCTTTTAGTTTGGTGATAAGTAGACATTTTTTACTTTAAGGTCTCAGGTTTGACACACGGTAATTTAGATTTTTTAGTTACATAATTAAAAAAAAGAAAAGAAATTGAGCGTTATTGAGAATTCGAACCCACGCCTCTCATATAAATTAATCATATATTATCCGCCTAGGCAAATCTCAATATGATGTTTAAAATTAAACGAAAAAATTATATATACGGTGACCGATTTACCTAACCAAATATTTTCTGTTCGGTTCGGTTTCGATTTTAAATTTTCATTTATTTCGGTTTGGTTCAGAAACCGAACCGACCAAATGCTCTCCCCTAATTACTTGACTCAGTTTCTAATCTAAATAAAAAAAAAAAAATCAATGTGGCATCCATATTCATGCATCCACATTAATATAAAATCATAAATAAATAATAATATGAAAGTGTTATTTGGAATAATGGTTATGTTTTCTCAATTTCTTCCAAATTAAAAGAAAATAAAAACTGTTATTAAAAAAATGTACCAAATTATAAATTTTTAGAATAAAAAAATAACCACACATACTAACCCTATAGTCCCTAAAAGGCTAAAACTAATGGCTCACGTGCAATAGATAATAGGGTACAAATAGTAGAAGGAATTATTTTCTTTAAATAAAAAAATAGGTGAAATAGGACAAATTCTTGAAAAAAAAAAGTGAAAATAGGAGAAATAATCTTAATTAATATTTAATATATTATAATATAATATAATATAATTAAATATATTTTCAATATATATTATATTAAAAATATATTTAATTATATTATATTACATTACGAACATTCGAGAACACATAAAATATATATTTTATATGCTAGAAAACTAATAAAAAACTAAAAATAATAACAAATTTATGATAATAAGTGAACAAACCCTTTAATTTTTTAGAATAATAAAAAATTCAAAATCCAAACTCCTTCATTAATTAAATAGCTCTCACATGAAAATAAAAATTTATAATTAGTAATTAAATCATAATGAGCATAATTTGGAAACAAAATGAGTGCTAGTTACCCAATAAATAAATTATATTCTAGGGATTTAGGATTAGCATAAATCTTTCTTTTCTTTTCTTCTCTTAATAATTCATATTTTAAAATTAGATTAAATGAGCTTGGAAAGAGCTTCTAGTTGTAAAAATATATATATAATTTATTTTTTATTTATAATTAATTTGAAAATAATTTGTAGAGAGAGGGAGGGGGTTGTACAAAGTCCTGCAGATAATGATTCTCAGAAAGAAAAATCCAGATAATGAGTCCAAGATAATAATAACAAATTTAAGAATATCAGATCAAACCAACAAAAAAAACCAAACAGAATTCGATGAATATTGCCAAAATCAAACAAAATTTAATTAAATATAAATATTTATTTATAAGAAAAAATAAAAAAAAACTACAAAAATAATTTTAATTAAAAGCATACAATTAATTATGTAATAACATTAATTATAAAAAATATAATTATGCAGCTTTAGCTAGAAAAGGTAATGAAGAAGAAGAAGAAGAAGATAGATCCTGCAAAAGAGCAGCTAGATCTCCATCAATCTCACCTTCTTGGATCTCTATAAACATTCTTTCAAAGTTTCTTTGAATACCCATTTCTTGATTTCCATCCAAAACCTGATTTCCTCCTTGTGTTGGTGATGATGATGATGATGATCTTTGTTTCTTTATTTTTTCTCTTCTTCTATCATGATCTACCAACCTGCAAAGAATTTAATTAATTAATTAATTAAACACATAAATAAATATAATTATTTAAGAGAAAAATTAAAAAAGAAAAAGAAAAAGAAAAAAAATAATACTCTTTAGAGAAGGTGAAATGATGGGTGATCCCAGAAACAGAAAGAGGCAGACCATAGGTTCCATGGAGGTTTAGCATGGATTGCATTTTCTTGGAAAGGTTATGAATTATGATCAAAAGACTTTCAGGGGCTAAGAGAGAGCAATAAAAAGAGGAATTCTTTTTTTTTTTTTTTTGGGTTCAATTCTTTTATTGTAATAATTGACTTTGAAATATGTAGTATAATGTTGAAGGGTTGTATTTGATATAAATATGATCTATACATCCCTTTCTCTTTGCATTTAAAGCAATGCCAAGTTGATAACTATATATATATATATATATATATATATATATATTTTTTTTTTTTTTTGCATACACTGTATAGTCATTGTCATCGTGTCAAGTAATATAACAAAAATAGTCCTTCCATTTTTTTTTTAATAATTGAAATTTTTAAAGAATTTTTTTAAAATTATCTATTATTTTAAAAAAATAATAAAACTTCAGTTTTTTCAATTTTATTTTTATCCTTATTTTTGTTAATATCCGTTAAATTTAAAAGAGTTAGAGTCAAATAATTATTGCATTCAATTAGATTATTTCTTAAAAAAGAGTAATTTAATTACTTTATTTCTAAAATTTAACTTAATTAATATTTTTTTTTAATTTTTGTAAAAACGTCAATTATAAAGAAACAGAGAGGGAGAGAGAGCAGTAAATAGATTCAACTTTGTGGTCTTTACCAACAGTAACTATTTGTTTGTAAATAGGGACAGCAGTTGGACTGAATACTCCAAGCTTTATAAGAATCCGTCCCACGTCCAACCAAACTGTTAATCCCCTACTTTCTCTATTTTCTTTTGAGCAAAAGTTTTTTCTTTTTTTCAATAGACTTTATTTATAAGAAAAGTTATAAATTAATTGTATTAAAATAACGTAAACTCATGATTAAGACTTGTTTGATTTAGCATAGCAGACAATTGCGAGTAATTAACATTCAACGTTCAACTATAACATATTAATAAAAATATTATATATTTTAATTTAATTTATAATTTATTATGCCAATGCATATAAATATTAAATATTTAAAAATTAAAACAAAGATATATATATATATATATATATATATATATATATATATATATATATATATATATATATATATATATATATATATATATATATATATATATATATATATATATATATATATTTGATTTTAAAGTTAGCTTTTAGTTTTTTTATCAAATTATTTAAAGATTAATATTTTATAAAAATATTATATACATTTTTCATTAATTATATTTAAATTGTAATAAAAATAAAATATGTGATATATTTATATGTATGTATACATCAAATATTTCAAATAAATAATCCATAAGATAAATTTAAGAAGTTTTGATACAAAAGTATCAAATTTAAAGGCCTATTTAGTTCAAACTCTGAAATTAAAATTAGCATCGAAAATAGAATGGAGTAGAATTTGAAATGAAATGATTTTTTTTTTAAGTGTTTGGTTCAATAAGAAAAGTAAAGAAATCAAAAATCAATTTCTTATAAAACTGTTTAGTTTGTTATGTACAAGAATTGGAATGAACATATATTTATTAATATTTAATTTATTTTAATTAATTAAAGAGATTTAATTAATATTTTATTTTTACAAATTTTATTATTTAATATTTGTATTTCAATAAGCACATGGCAAATAATTATACATTTGACTAAATTAAAAATGTTTAACTTGATTCCCATGAAAATGAGAATGTGATTAATAGGGAAAGTGAGAGGAACGGGTGATTTTTCAAAATGGAGGAATTATATTTTGATTTTGAACTAATTTTAATTAAAATATGAAGAATTAAAATCACCCATTTTAATTCTGATTTGAGACCCATTTTGTAAATTATATATATAAGAATACATGAATGCTCTTATTTATCATTTTATAAAAAAAAAATAATAATTAGTTATCAAATACTTTATCAATAACCACGGCCGCTAATAGCAAATTGGAATTATTAAATTAAATTGACTTTTAATTTTTAATATACAAGCCGGCAAAAGTGATGGTGGTAGAATTTGTCTTTGTTGATGGGAATTCATGTTATATACTTATTTAAATTAAACATCATAAAAAAGTTAGGAGCTCACTTAAAAGTCTACATCTTATTAAAGAGTCTTTTTTTCGATTATACTATAACAATAAGTAATTTATTTTTTAAAAGATCTACTCCTCAAAATACTTTTATAAATAACATTATTTTTTTTATAACGGATAATGAAATTCTACGCACTCCGATAAATTGTAATCTTTCTTATTTAAGTATTAGAGTGACCCCATTCATATTATCTAGACCTTCTAATTTTCTGCTTTGCAGATATTAAAAATCGCCTAACAATATACTAGAGATCAAAATTCGTATAGCTCAAGCATATAAATGGATAATCAAGCAAACTTATTCAGTGTTTCAATTTGACAATGGGTGCCTCTTCTTCCTCCTGTTGCTAGAGGGACAAAGTAAATCTTAAGTGTGTTACTGTGTTAGTTGTCACGGGCGATACTTTTTTATTTTTCTTTATGTTGCTTAATTTTTACTTAAGTATTTTCTAATGCAATTTGTCATCTTAACAGTTTAATTAATATTTTAGATAATTTTAAGTTGGCAATATCTCTAACTTTTAAAAAATGATCCAATTATCAGTCACCAGTTGGTCCAGAGGGAAGATCGATAGATCACTTAAGTAAAGTATTGGATTCGAGCGTTATGGATGTAAAAAATTAGTTTGGAAGAGGTCTCCACTCTGCACCCAACAGTACCTTATAAAATTAGTCATGTGTTAAGTATGGGGATATTTTGAGAAACCGAAAAAAAAAGGAGCCTAATTTAAAAAATGGAAAGTACAAAAAGTTACCATTTCATTTTATTTTAATGAATTTATGCTTTAAATGATCAAAGGTGATTACAAAGGGCGAGTGTGAAGCAATCAATAATTCTCATTTAAGAGAATCCTGTTATTTTCCATTTTTTGCTAGTTACCTGTCATTGCATGTATATGTACTAATTATTAAAATAGTAAAATATGATATTTTATAATCAAAATTATGATGTGGCTTGTTATAAAATTGATTTTTTAATTGTTATAATTAGAGATGGCAATGAATTGGGTATGGATAGATTTTAATATACTCATACTCTATTTATTTTGTATCAAAGTGGACTGAGCCGATTATGAGATGGAGTGGATCGGATTGCAGATACCCATTTATTTTTTAAAAATAAAAATATATACATGTATTTATATAAAAATTACACTTTATAAGAAAATATATATTATATTTACATAAGTATATATATAATGCGTATGCATATTTTACTTAAAAATTATAATTATATTATCAATGAGCATATGTTAAAATGAGTTCTAAAAAAATCTAATATGTATTTTTTGTGTTTTAAATTATATGCATATTTTTTCCTTATCACATTGGTATGGTTGACCTATCATTTTAATTTTCGATTGATATAAAATATATATACTTCTAATAGATGATACAATTCTATTGAAATCTTGAGCTCTCCCTTTATTAGCTTCTTGATAAATTTTTAATTCAAGATTTTTATCCAACGTCCATACAAATGGTTATAAGTAAAGAAAGTAAAATCTATTTTTGAGCTCTTCATTTTCAAATTTAAGTTTTTAAATCGAGTGATAATTCTTCGATAATGGTTAATGATGGATGTGTTGTGGAATTCGGATTAATTTCCACCAATAACAACAATATTCACCTTGAAAACTATTATCCAGGTGACTAGAGTGTGAACGATTGAATTAAAAATCACCCAAAGGAAAAAATCTCAGGTAAGTGGTGAGGTCACAACGGTCCAACTTAAAAATCACTTTCCTAGACAGAATTTAACTAATACAATAATTCACTACAACTATACCCGACAATAGCTATTAAATAGACACAAAATAACATAAAGAGAACACCAGAAATTTAATGAGGTTCGGCCAATTTTGCCTACGTCCTCGGACACTACCAAAATAATATTTCACTAATTGAAAAAATATTACAAAAAAGAGAGAAAGAATAAAATTGCCTAAATATAGGAAATAACAATTTTGAGATGAGAAAAACTAAAGGGAGGAGGAGTCTATTTATAACTAAAAACTCCTCCTATTTTTCTTCAAATTTCTGATGTGGGAATTTTACAAAACCAACAGGATGAACAAAATGCTACCAAACCAAAAGACATTGAGCTCTCCCTTTGTTAAAGCATCGTATAGTCGCATCACTATAGCATGTATTTGTCTTGTGGTGCTCGATCGAAGTTGTTAACCCACATCATGCTATTTAAAGTTGAGAGAGATGGGATACTCACCAAATATACATTTTCTAGCCTCTTCTTGTATGGATACACTTGGACCACTATCTGCATTACATGCATTTATTGATTATAAGCATGTCTTTTTCTTTTATACTATTTTGATGGATTTGACGAGCTTACGAACCAAATTAACAATTTTTTTTTTCTATTCATTGAAAGTTAAGATTTAAATTTTGAATCTCATAATTTATGAAAGAAGGGAAATAAGCAGGCCCAATGACTCGGGTATAATGGATCCAAAAAAAAAAAAAAAAAATGAAAGATTGGGAATTCAAGAGTGGTTGTGTTGGCAGATGTGTTTGAGAACTGTTTTGAGGATTGTGCTATGGGCAATAATTTAAATATCTTAGAGGCGAGCTTGTAAGGACAAATGAATGTCTTAGTTTAGAAGTGTAAGGGGTTTGAGAACTAGTCTACAATTCGTTAATTGCATTCCATGGTGAAAGAAAGATGCCCATGTTTAGTCTTTTTGATTGAAACAATTTCTAAAGCCTATAAATTTGATGTTCTCCATAGGAGTATAAGGATGGATAGTGAATTTACAATTCGTTATTCTTCTACATGTGTTGGAATTGGGGCTATGCGATATAGATTGAAGATTCATTTGTCAAGGATTATGGCATGGTGATTTACATGCTTTTATTGTTTTGCTAGCAGGAGTCGACAAAGTGAGTCATGGGTTGCTTTGAGATAGTTGGCTTCAATCAATGATCTCTCATGGTTAGTTAGGGGCATTTTAATGATATGTTTCTAGAATCAAAAAAGCATGGAGGCTAGCCACACTTGTTTACTCTTCTTCGGGTTCAGGGACACTATTATGGATTGTAAATGTAACGACGCAAACTTTTATTAACTCAAAGAAAATATATTTTATAAGAAAACAGATTTATTTAATTATAGTTTTATATTTTAAAAAATATGTATTTATATTTCATTTAATTGGCCCATTTTAATTTTATCCAATCAAATCAGAAAAACATATTGGACTGTATCGAATAACATATAAGAGAGAGTTGTTGTGATGGAAAACCGCCATCTTTGGCAAGCATTGGTCGATAGATAAGGCAACTATCAATAATAAGATTGGAGGATAGATGATGGCACACACGCTAAAAAGAGAAGCTCCGGCATTGCCACCTTTAAAACTAATTTTGATTAATTTTAGCAAGGTCGGTACCATTCTTTTTCCCTCA
This sequence comes from Reutealis trisperma, assembly GCA_947687605.1. Taxonomy (NCBI): domain Eukaryota; kingdom Viridiplantae; phylum Streptophyta; class Magnoliopsida; order Malpighiales; family Euphorbiaceae; genus Reutealis; species Reutealis trisperma. The sequence continues at coordinate 740,803 of CANTUT010000112.1, forward strand.
ATGAGAGCTTTACATTGATACACCAAAGACAGAGATAAAAAATCAAGATTTCGAACCTTTATTAGCATTTTCTAGCAAAGTGGCGGAGAGTGAGGAATAGTGGTGTGCATTTTTTGTGAGGGGGAGTGGTGTGGATTTTTGAATTCTTGATGAAGAGACGCTTTAAATGGTGTATTCACCAACTCTATAACCTTCAGCGGCAATGGCTCCAGCGATGCTCTGGTCTGGTTAAATTGGCCATTAATATTGTCCAAAAGTTTAAAAATTATATTTGATAAAATGATGTCGTTTTGATATTAAAAAAAAAAGTTAATCAGACTATTAAACTGAACTTATCGAACTGTAAACTAGTGAGGAGATTGGTTCATTGTCCAATTCAATTTAAAAACATTGATATCAAGTAACTTTTTTAAAAATTAAATTTATATGGTCACTTTGTTAATCTTTTTCACTTCATTACGATTTTTATAGGTTCCAATAAAAGTTTTTACACATCAAAATATATAATACTTTTTTATCATTATTTTAGTTGACCTATATATAATAAATATGGTCCATATATTTTCTTTATATTAATATTCAAAAATAATATTTAGTTTTTAATAATAATAATAATAATAATAATAATAATAATAATAATTCATATATGTAAAAATATTTCAAGAAAATCGAAATTAATTATCTAGTAATAAAAACCTACACAAAGCGCAGGCCTGGTATCATACTTTGTTAATACTGAATATATATATATATATATATATATATATATATATATATATATATATATATATATATATATATATATATATATATATATATATATATATATATATAATTGAAATTAAATATGAGAATGAGCAAAAAAAAAAAAAATCTAACACTGGTCAAGAAATTCGTCTTCCTGGTCCACTCTCTAGTTTAGTTAAACTCAGATCATTCATGCTGAATTAAAGGATTTGTATTTTTATAGTAAATAAAAAAAAAAAATTCTCTGACCTTGAAAATTAAATACTTCTCATTCTCGTCAGGCTGGATCGGTAAAAAATTTAATAATTGCTTTCAATAGCTATATATGATATTGGACCCATTATGAAGATAAGGTTGTGTTAATGTCGCCCAAAACATTTGCTGATGGGCTCAAAATCTCGGTTGGACTAAACATATGTAAATAGATTCAGATTTACAGCGATAGGTTCAAAACAACATACTGAGATCAATATTGTTAGAATACATTAGAGTTTTTCACTTTATTATTGTAATTATAATAATATTCTCATAAGTGTTCTATAAATAGCTCTGTAAAATAATTATATACTTTTATCATTTATTTCAATAAAAATTCTTTTTGCTCCTTATTGGTGTGATCACTCATTTAAATTGATAGTTTTTCATTGACGGCTCGGTTTATAAATTCACTCTTTTATATATATATATATAATCAAGATTTCATTAAACTTAAGAATTGATTACATTATAAAGAATATGGGACCTTATAGGAGAAGAAGAGACCTCATGTTAAAACATTGAGTTTTCAAAATTAAAAGCATGAGCGACCTCGTACCAAAACATTGAGTTTTAAAGTTAAAAGCTATATATTCACTCTTAAATTATCACCTATATATTAGATTCCGATCAAAAGTTGACGGTGCTGACTATTTTTATATAAAAAAAGTCTTTTTTTTTGTTTGCACAAATGCCTCATTAATGGTTGACAGGGTTTCAATGCCCATGTGCTATATATTATATTAAATTAATTACACTATTTAATTAATTTAGTATTGATAGAATTAAAATAAAAGACTTCTAATTAAAGCAATAAAAAGATGTTGATTCTAATTAATCTACCTATGATTAATTTAAGGTCAACAAGTACAAAAATTTTCCTTTTTTTTTTTTTTTTTTTTGCCAAGTAAGTCCAAAAACTTGATGGGTCTATTTTCATTAAAGGTACAGTGGACACTTTAATTGATGTTGACAGCCAAGCCAAAAGCCTTTAAAATTATCAATTAATCTCTGCAGTCTCTCGTCCCTGTGGGGTAGCTCAGGTGGCTAAACTCCCCACATCCATGACCTGAGATCATGGGTTCAAGGCACCATGGGGGGTACCGAGAGGAGTTCATGGGGTAGACCTTATAGGTCTTTGGCACAAAAAAAAAAATCGCTGCAATCTTCGCCCTTTCTCATATTTTCTTTATTTTTCGTATTTTGGCATAATAGAATTTTTTTTTTCTTCATATTATTATTAGGATCCATTTAGATTATTAACTATTAAAAATAATTGGATATTTAAAATTTATTATTATACTTTTTTATGATTTTATATTTAAATTTTAATCTAAATTCATAATAATTTTAAATAATTATATATCCAAAATAGAGTCCTAAATAATTTGTTTGAATAATATATGCATTTCAAAATTTATAAATACATCTGCATTGTTAGTTACTATATAACTAACAATTCCATGTGTTTTATGATGTCATAAAATTATATTAAATTATTATTATTATTATTATATTTTTAATTTTTATTTATTAATTATTATATTAAATATAAATATAGTAATTGAATTCCTTTTTATTGCATATATTACACAAGGAGAAAAGTAATTTGATATTCTATTAAGCTAAATAATAAAATTATATGATAGAAATATGTGCATGATTTCTAAAAATTATATTACTAAAAAAAAAGCTAAAATAACAATAAAAAATCCACAAAAAATTTCTATCATTTATTACTCATTTTTTATTGATTAGGGTTTAATTCTCAACACCAACACTTATAAAACGTTAAATACTCTTTAAAAGAAATTTAATATGAATTGCATGTAAATACTCTTAATTGACTGAATAAAAAAAAATAATTTTAATTACTAATCATTAAATTTTAAAGTGTATCTCTAAAAAATAAATTTTCAAATACATTGAATTAATTTTTGAAAATTCAAATAGAAGATATTAACTCTTGACTGCTCGTCTAATTAGAGTTAAATCAGTTATTATTTTAAAAGAAAAATTTTTTGACAATTCATTATTAAAGAACTCAATAAAAAAAATAATATTATACATATAATTTTTCTAAAAATTGAAAATTATTGTTAGAATTTAATCCAAAATCATAGGCAAGCATTCGACAATTGAAATAAACAAATGGGTTAGCACAAGTAAACCTCAAATTTTGAATTGCCCTGCCTGCCAGGTTGTTGAAAGGTACAATAGGCCAAAAGCAAACAGCCGTATAAGGACAAAGTGCTGAACATTTAGCGATAAAGGCAGCATTTACAGCTCAATTATGTTTTTTAATTAAGGTAGATACGCACGTTATAGATATTTATAATAATTTTATAAAAATGTGTTAAGTTATTTAATTTGTATGTCATTTTCACAAGCCATGTAAAATTTGAAACCACGAATTCCCAATATCACAAAAAAAAAAAAAAAAAAAAATAAGAAAGTGTTTTTTTTTTTTTTAAAAGAAAAAGATATATTACAGCTCAATTTTTAAAGACTTTGATTGTGACTTTTTTCTTCCCAAAACAAAGGCACTACTCAAGCCTGTCCACAACATGCCACCAAAAAAAATTCACAAATTGGAAGGTTTTGCCAATTTCACAACACATTTCATGAATAATTTGTGAAACTCACACCAATTTTTTTTTCTCTCTCAGTTATAAGAGAAATATCTATTATTAAAATCCATTTATTTTTATTATTTAATATTTTTAAAATATAGAAATAAATTACATTAAAAAATATTACAAACTGTGATTTTTATCTGTTTTATCAATTAATTTTCTAAGATATGTGATTTTAATATAAGATAATAGAAATTAAAAAAAAAATTCTAACAATAAAAATGATATTAAACACCTTCTAGTATTTTGTTTGTTGAATTGAGTCATTCATTATGATGCATTATTCAAATTCAAACTTGATTTGACTTAAAAATTTAAGATTCAAAATTCAATAAAAATTTAAGCTAATGTGATATTTCATGTTTGATTTCATTCATTCTAACTTACAACACTCTACTTCATTATTGTTAAAGCTTAAATCACAATTTAATTATATTAGATAAATTAAATATTTTAAATTAAATAATATAAGTAGTAGTAATTCACTAGTAAAAAAAATCAACTTTGCTAGTATGTGTGGAATAATAAAAATCCAAATATATATATATATATATATATATATATATATATATATATATATATATATATATATTTTATTTTGAATTTTACGTTTGAAAAAAAAAATCATCCATTCAAATTTTACGAATTTAATTATATAAAATTAAATATAAATAAATTAAAATAGGTGGTATTTCATCTATTCTCTCACTTCCTCCTCTTTAATATTTTCTTTTTCTAATTTTTCTTTGTTTTTCTCTCCTCTCAACCAAATATTTTATTATACTTTAAAAATTTAAAATATTTATTGTAAATATAAGGTATATGTAAATTCTTTTTAATTGTATTATTTTTCAACAAATCATTATCCCATTAATGGTATTTTTTATTTTAAGTATAAAATATATAATTTAATATTTTAAATATTTATTCAGCTTTTAATTAGTTAGAGGAGGATGCACTAGTAGTTGGCATGGCATCTCTCCTCCATCATTTTCAAATTTACTTATGGCATGGTATCTCTCCATCATCATTTTCAAATTTACTTATGCAACACCAATTTATTTACGATTGATTCAATATCCAACCATTTAAATTTTTTTAATTATATTCTCTCCATGTCAAAAAGACTGTCCATTTTTTTTTCACATAATTTAAGAAAATATAATTAATTATTTATCAACTCATAAATTTTATTATATTTTTCTATTTGTATTATTATATATATTTATTTATTACTAACTTTATTATTAATTTTAAAAATATATATTTTTTAATTAATAAAAATAAAATAAATATATATTTTTTAATTAATAAAAATAAAATAAATAAATATTAATATCTATTTTTACAGTAAATTTTGATGCATTTTAAAAATGAATATGAACTGAACGTAAGGTTCATTTTGCAGTGGTACGCATGTGGTAAGAACTATTTATTAATATCCAGTAGCACGAAACAATCGTACAATGCTTACCAACAAGTGGTGACATCATATGCAAAGCAACAGACGCCATAAGTGACTATTCGACTAATGGAATCTCCCTATGGCCTTATGATTAATTGGCACCTTATATAGCCTAGCTAGCTATATATATGTATAAAAGGTTCCTGTAAGGATAAGAAATATGAAATTCAATAATTTCCTCTTTCTATTGTATGCTCAATGAGAAGCAAAACAATACACTTGCTACATGTGAATGAAAGAAGTACTGCAGAGGTTTGCTACGCAGGAGATATGGCACCGTCGCGTCTGAATGAATCCCCTAGAGCAATGAAGGGCTGCGCCGGTATCATTTCTCCAGCGGAGGAAACCTTGCAAGTGCAGCAAAACTTACGTACGTTTAAAGACCTAAATTTGTAAGTTTGCTTCTCTCATTTCATGTTTAACTTTCTTGTCTGCTCTCCTTTTTTGGGTTTTCCAATTTTATTCCCCAGGTACAGGTAGTCATAGCACATCAAGTGGAAAGAAGGGGAATCTTTTCAAATGGATGTGGTTTGAGATGCCTAGTAAAGTTAGTAGTTGAAGAAACATTTCAAAATCCAGAATCTAGCAGAAAGTTGAAATTTATAACGATTTAACGGTTTAATTGCCCATCTGGTGCCCACATTTTTCATTATATTTTAAATTAGATAATAAATTTCAATTTGTATCAATTTGATAATTAAATTTTATTTTATATCAACAATAAATTATTCATTAATTTCCGATTATTTTATGCACATATGACAATCGAAAATCGAAATGACAGACAATTAATTACCATGTAAAAGTAGTAGTAGACCATTTTTTTTATCTTAATCACACTTTACCTGTAACATATCTATGTTAACACATATAATGAAATTCAAAATACAATAAATATAAATTATACAGATAAATGTAAATATGAAAATATTAATAATATTCAAAAATTTTGATAAAAAATAATATGCTTTTTGTGGTTAAAAATAAATAAGCATTTTAAATCTAATTATTAATTTTATTTTTTTTGGTTTAAATTCACAAATATTCTAATTAAATTTAAATTATATTTTTTATAATATAATAGATTTATATTTATTTTTACTTTTATAATTTATATTTATTATATTTTAATTTAATTATATGTCAGTATATATATATGTGCGCTTACATATTGCTCTATATATATGTGCACATATATATTGCCTCTACTGACCAAATTTTTGGATTCATCACTGATAGAGTATGAATATGATAAAAAATAGAATCTACAATTTAAATGATGTGACAATTAGCTATTTGTCACGTCGATTTCCAATTGCTACATACGCACAAAATAACTAAAAATTAATAAATGATTTACCGTTGATACAAAATTAAAATTTAGTTATCAAATTGATACAAATTTAAATTTAGTACTCAATTTGCCGTTGATAAAAAATTAAAATTTAGTTATCAAATTGATACAAATTTAAATTTAGCACTCAATTTGGAATAGAGTGCAAAGTTTAGATAGTAAATGAGCAATTAACCGGCGATTTAACATTTGATATTTCAGTTAGCCGTCAACTACTAGCTAATGACTATTAACCGCAACAGCTGAACTAAACAGGCTCTACTTCTTTATGTCCTCAGAAATATCATGATCAGAGGTTAATTACTTTGGGAATTATGGAAAAAATAATTAAGCATTAATGAAACTAGTTTACGAGGGTGGTTGGTCTGAAGTTTTAAATTGATAAATTAATCATTAACCCCTTTTTTTTTTTAAAAAAAAAAACAAATCATGCATTAGCTTCTAATGTGTTTCCCTTGTGGGAAAGAACTAATGCTCATATCCATTACATGTACATCAACTTGGTATAATACAGAAGTGAAGTTCATTCTTTGCTGTTATTTTTTTCCTTTCTTAGGCAAACTGGGCAAATCAAATTCACAATTATATGTACAAAATAACAGATGCAGCGGAACATCCTATTTATATTTTCTTCTGTTTAGTGACCCATTCTATCAAAATCTTGCTCCAGAAAAATCTCTAGCAAAAGAAAAGTAGGAAGAATAAAGGGACAAAGCAATACTGATTTAGTTCCATCTTTATTCCCTTTGTTAAGTCACTATATGAGTGCTTTTAATTTAGACCCTTATAAATTCAGGTAATTTATATCTCAAAGCAAAAGCATAACATGATGGTCAGTTTCTTGACCATCTTTTCTAACTTCAATAATGCCAACAATTCCCCATTTGAATTGGTCTCCCAACCAATTATTATCATCATCAAATCAACTTTAACTATTTAACATAATTATTAAGCACTGATTAGATGATTTGCAAAAGCACAAAGAAATTCTCTTACCAAAACTACATGATGGCTAATGTCATTACAAGCAGAAAAAGGAAAATGCGCAATAACTTGAAAAAATATTCATGGTTCAGATATTATAACAATCAGATTAAGGAGAACCCCAACATGATTCGAGTAAAATTTGCAGTTCAGATATTTAAATTCCAAGTAACACCAAGCAAGGCCATCAACTATCAGTCTACCATGATCCTTCAGCACCAACAGTTGGATTCTGGAACGCAGAGAATCCCCAGAAGGTCTTCAGTGCATAAGGAGGTGAAATTGTTACACCTTCCTCAGTAATTTTAGCTATCTGCAATTTTTAAAATTGTAAAGATGTCAGGTATCACTGTGGAGAGAATTAGATTGTTCAGACAACTATCTGCTGTTACAACAAAAAAGAAAAGTTTGGTTTACATTTTGAAGCCAAACAACAATTTCATTAACAGATCCTATCCTTAAAAATCATGTGTACGCCCCAGTTGCAAATAAGAGAGATGATGATTATGTTGGACTAACAAGTCTAAGCCTTTCTAACAGCCTAGTTTATCATCAAGTACTTTCCCAAACAAGAATCCTAGAAATGATATTTTAAATAATCTCAGTAAGATTTGCAAAGCAACTTTCTTTCCCATTACCCAGACTGCAGATTTTTCTCTATAAAAGAATCTCCAAAAGCATGCAGGTGCACATCTGCGCACATGCATACAAACAAATTGAATTCACGCACACTTCAGACAGTTTAACAAATGCAAAATTTTCCTTTAGTGCATCTTGAGAACCCCTAATGAATGTCAATGCTGTGTTTGTGTATATATATATATATATATATATATAGAGAGAGAGAGAGAGAGAGAGAGATCAGTTTAAAAATTCCAGGAACATAGAATGCAAGATAAATAAGGCTTTGACTTCATCCTTCTTCTCTCCTGCACCATTATTTTCTTATGAAAAAGGTTGATGTTTTATTCCTTTTTCCTAGGGCCACAAATGATGTGCCAACCATTTGATATACGCAAAGATATTATTCTTTTTCTCCTTGCTTTTTGGATGTCATATTTGAAAAATATTTTCTTTTGATCTCATGGTTTCTGCTAAGGCTGGATTCAATAACAGCTCCTTCTCTCCTGTTTTCATCAGATATCATTTTGGAGGAGGTATGATATTAACAATAAAGCACGGACTGGGAGATGAAAGGGGTGTCATACCATGTGTTGAATCAAACAACAAGAATGGGGAATTTATCGAACAAAATAGCATTCATCAAACCATAAAGCCTATGGAATCAGCTGTTGAACTCTATTAAACAATATGAAAGCTCTGAATTCTGTGTCCTGAGTATTTTTCATTTGTTTCATCCCACCACCAAGCCAACTGAATCCCGAGTTCTCCAGATTCAATAAATACAGCTCTCAGTAACCAATACACTCAATGGACTTCAATTCACCCAAAAGAGCCTTAATACAAATCATTTTTAAATCAGATGTGCATTAAATCCCTTGTTCGCCAGAAAGACAACCAAGTACATAGCAAAAAATTTCAGCAAACTAAACCAATATTTTAATCACATTTCATCATATAATTGGAAAATATATTAAAAATCACGCAATTGGACAGAAGAAGAACCAAACCTGAAGCTTGTTTATAGCAGATCTATCACGATATAGGAGCACACGCATGCATTTCTCCAGTAATCTAACACCATCTTCAAAACTCAAGTTCTCATGCCACTCATCACGAAGAATTGGCCGTGCCAGGTGATTTCCAAATCCAGTTGCTACATGATTGTCTTCAAAATTCACTCCAATCATAGAGACCTGAGAAATGCACACTTAGGAACACAGTCAACTCATTGTCACACAATTAGTTAGCGCAGACCATTTGGAGGCTTAAAAACTAGCAAAATGATATAACTTGTAGGTAAGCATCACGGTATAAAATGTAACTGAGGCCTACCATGCCAAGATACTTTTGTCCATTTTTAACTCCGCCAAGAACAAGTGAATTCCACAATGGATTGAACTTGTTGCGCCTATTATACATCACCCTTGTCAAATAGTTGTGCACCTCTTTGGGACCCAAAGAGTTGCCATCATCCCACATATTGTCATAAAGGCTGCAGACAATAAACAATATCAAACAACAATGCCTTGGAAGTTTCAAGCAATATAAATAAAAAAAAATAATCTCTCAGCCCTTCACTCTCTAAAAAATTGAGAAATAATACCAAGGTTTTAGCTAAAACTTCACTTTTTTCTATTTTAATCTCTACAGTAACCTAAACTTACATGAGCTCATCAAGATAGCGTAGAATCTCCTGAAAATCACTGATTTCTCCGCTGGCACCGAGAAGAGAATGCTTCCCAATAGGCTTTACTCGCTCGACACTCTTATATCGCAAGGTGGATCCATAAGATGCTGGCATTTCAAAGACATAATAGATATTTTTATCATCATGTTATCTAGACATGTAATAGATGAACAGCTCCCACATTCAAATAAGCATGAAAGAAAGTGACAATACAAGTTGAGGTTGTCAAAAATATAGAATACAACTCAAACCATCAAGAGCAAAGAAAAAGTGGATGTAAGAATTAAAAAGAAAACAGGCCAGCCATAAAGACAATAACAATCAAATAAACTTTGAAAGTAAAGAATTGCACTAGGCAAGAAGAATGCCACAGATAATAAGCAACAAGGTTAAGGAAAAAAATAACTGCAAGAGTGATGGAGACAACAAGAGGAAAAGATAACATGGCACAAGTATTTACGCAAAGCATGAACTTAGTACCTCCAGCAGTTGCTGACGCAAGATGCACACTATTCTAGCTTACCTTCATTACATTTCAATATGTGTGTGTGTGTGTGTGTGTGTGTGTGTACACGTATATGTATATATACACAAAAACAACCTCAGCACTATACCTCCTCAGTCAGATTACACAAAGAGCCATGATATCTAGATAGTTGAGAAGAATGATCTCAATAACATAGAAATTTTGAAACTCCACTAGGTTAATTAAACAAACTCACAAGAAACATACAAGTACCAACTGATGCATCATTATTAATTTTATGAGTCAAAACTAACTAAGTTCATCCAAACCCAAATTATCTGTTCCATTATACTATTTTCTCTCACATTATCAGAAACCAAACACAAATTAATTAATTAATCAAATAACAATGATAACCCACAAATCAGCAACTAACCTCCCGTATCAGAAGCCATCAAAATTCCATCTTTATACTTCAAAGCCACCACGGAAGTACCCGTGACATATGGGTATCTACACCAGTCAAATAGACATAATGCTAGGGTTTCAAATCATGACAGCGAGAAATCCCATCAAAATTCAATGACAATACATCTATACTTATAAGGCTAAGAGCAAACACTGAAAACTGAAGAGAGAGGGAGGTGACTTACAGTGTTCTTTCAGAAGCAGATTCGGGTCCTAAAAGCTGGGCGGGTTCGGTCCGCTCGGAGCCGGTTTCCTTCACCATAGCCGTGGCCATATTTGGTTTCTGAATCAAAGCGAACGAGCTAGAACAAAGAGGAGAATATAGCAGAATTTGATTGATTTTTGTTTCTTGTTATTATTATAGAGAAAGGTTTATAAGGGGATCTTCTCAGACTTGTTGGCGAAGACAGAGTGCAGGAAGAAACCGAGATGCACTGATGGAAAAGATGGGCTCTGAATTTGGACTTTGTGTAGGCTTTCTTATGGGCCGTTCACGTCACCAGATTTACATCTTATGCTTTGTTTGGGTTAAAAAACTATATAAATAATAAGGGATTTCTACAGAAATACCTAAAAAAAGGAACAAACTTATAATTATATTCCTACTTTCAGATTATTACAAAAACGTTTAAGTGTCTTTGTTTTTTACTTTTTAAAGCTCTTCAACTTTTCAGCAAAAAATCATTGGTTAGGAGGCTAAAATTCATGAAAGAATGACACATAATAAAGCCATTGTTATTATTATCAGTTTTTTTAAATTAAAATCATATTAAATTTCTTTAAAAATACGATGGACAAAAAAAATTAAATAAAAAATATATCTTTTTTTAATTTTCTCTACGTTTTTTGCTTTGATTTGTCTTATAGAAATCCTTTTTTTTTTTTGCTATTTTTGTTGTTATTTTTATTATTGTTTTTTACTTCATTATCAAATTTTTACATTTATTTGTTTGTTTTGCATGTTGTTAGGCTATGATATTGATGTTGATGATTACCACGGGTGATTAGAAAAATCATAAATATTTTGATTTTCAAATTTGTTTATAATGAGAATCATCATCGAAATTAATTTTTATAAGGTACTATTAAGTTTTAAACAAAATCGATTTAGATCTGCAGTTTTTTGAAGATTTAATTAGCTTAATTGATAAAATATTCACTTTTTCAATAGTTTGAAAGGTAATTTGAATTTTATAGATATGTTTCATTAAAATTTTGTGATTTTTTAATTATTATTACATTAAAAATCTTCAAAAGTGAGGATATTATGTAATTTTTTTTAGGAACTTGAAAGTTTTAAAATACGAAAATTGAGTTTCAAATATGAAATTTATAGAAACTAATGAAACAGATATATTTTTCAGCAAACCCATAAAACAGTATATCTAGAGTATATCATAGGTATATCATAAGTATATATTTTACTAAATTTGATTAACTTGTATTTATTTGATATATATTTTCAAATATTTTTGGATATTGAGTATTATAAAAATATAAGTATATAACAAGAATATATCAACTATATATTAGATAAAAAAAATTATATTCTTAAAAAATAACAATACATCAACTATATATTAGATAAAAAAAATTATATTCTTAAAAAATAACAAATGATTTTCACAATAAACAATATACCTTAAGTATATAACGAATATATTTTAGGTATATCAAGTATATAATGAGTATATTTCAGGTATATCTTAAGTATATAAATACTTACGTATTACTTAGATACTTAACACACTCAAACTTTTTTCTTTGAAGAAATATCATCAACACTCTTTTTTTTTTTAAATGTGATTCATTATCAAGTATGGACAATAATATTAATTAGAATATATGAATATTTTTTAAAGAATTTAAGAGTTAAATTAAATTTTTAAGAGACTAAAAAAAATTAACAAATGATTTTTAGTTTTTACAGTAAATAGTATATTTTAGGTTTATTTTAAGTATATCACGAGTATATTTTAGGCATATTTTAGATATATCAAAAGTATATACCAAAAATAAATTCTTTCATCTTCTTTTGAGACTTAACATGCTCAATCTTATTATTCAATTAGTATAAGAAACTCTAACTTGGAGCAAAAATTTTCTACACAAAATTTATAATTATTTAGTATATTAGTATATTAAATATTGCTTTAAATTAAAAAATAATTTCTTATTTTATCATGCAAATATGTGATTATTATATTATTAATTAATAGCATAAATATAAACAGTTTTGAATTACTAAACTAATTAATAATAACATTTCATAAATGAGATATATAGAAAAAGAAAAAATAGAAAACCAAATGAATAGGCAAAAAAGCAAAAATATGGTGCAAATGGCAAAAAGTGTAACAATATTAAAATAAAACTAAAAAAAATGTAAAAAAGAAAAAAGCAAAAAGCAAAAAAATAAAAGGTCAAAATTAGGAGTTAAAAAGTAAAAAGAACTAAAAAAATGTATGTAATGTAATTTTCTCTAAATAATAAGGGAGAGAAAATGGTAATATTTTTTATTTATTTTAGTTTTTATTTTTCAAATTGGGTTCCTGAAACTCGAATTCGGACCCAGCAGTGTTGAAAGGACCTCAATGCCATTAATGCAATGCTCGGGAAAAAATTGGATAGGAAAACAAAGGATGGAAAAAAAAAGTGGAAAAAATAATAGAAAATACGAGAAAAATTCTTTTTTTGCATTATTTGAAAACTTATGGAAAGAAGGGAAAGAAAAGTTATGGAAAGTGTTACTTACTCCTTCTCTTTTCCTCCCTAAATTGGAGTCAATAAAATATAGTGGCCTAAGGAAAAAGACAATATTAGCATTCTTCTCCCCCAACTTCCCAAATAAGAGAAAAAATCCTTTTCCCTGTCCTCCTTTCTCCACCTCTTTTTCCATTCCCCCACCCCTTTCCCACCTCTCTTTCTGTTCTCCCATCTTTTTCCCTCTTTTTAAACACAGCGTAAATTAAGAACTCATTGAAAAATAATATTTAATAAGAAAAAAGAGTATATATTTTTCTTCAAAATCACAAAATATTTTACTAATTTAGTGAGAAACATTAAAGAAAAAAGCTATATTTATTATATATTCTAATGTATTTTTGTTGTTTATTCTCTCTCTCTCTTGTATAAAAAATCAAAGAGAGTATACAAAAGTGTACAATTTTAGAAGAAGATAAAGAAATCCTTGAGATCAACCAGTAATAAGAAATGTCCTCTAAAAAAAATTGCAACAGCCTAAAAAAACCTTAAAGTGCTTTTGATAGGGTATAGTGAGACATAATGTAATATAATCAATAGAAATTCACTTAATTACATTATATTACATCTCATTACGGACTAATAAATGCATCCTAAATATAAGCTAAAAACTAATGCCATATTGTCCAACTTGATAGATAGATAGAGAATAAGTTTTTTTTTTTTATTTAAAGTATAATAATAGTATTATTATTTTTAACATATTATTGATTCAGAAAATATATATCACTTGACATATTAACAACCACGAGAATAGTTTATCAAATGGTTGGCATTGACGAATTACTAATAGTTAATTATTGATTATTATTAGCTAGTGAGACTTACATGGTAAAAACTAAAAAGATTTAAACTTTGTTTATTTTACAGAAAAGAAAAAAAAAACTTGCTTTGTTTATTTTACAGAAAAAAAAAACTTGTATTTAAAAAATATTTAAGCCAATTTGGAAAAATATTGTAATATTGAAAATTCAAGAGAAAGTAACAAAGATTTCAATTTATAAGATTGGGAAAATATTTACACTTTCATTAAAAAAAAAAAAAAAAAGGAAAATATTTACACTTACATTAACTTCATTTTTTAATTTATTATTAAAAATGATAAATTATGGTGTGATTAAAGATTATCAGTGGTGGTCATTGATAGTCTATTTAATATATATATATATATTAATGAGTTTGTAAAATTTTTAAAACATAAATTTTTTTAAAAGTAATCATTGTTCAAGAAAAATAAGTTAATTTTTTTTTCTTATCGATGAAATATTTTTCATTGATTGATAATCCAAACTTTAAAAAGGGCAAAAGATATTTTATATAAAAACAATAAATCAATAATGCTCATTTATTAAAGTGCAGAAGCGATGATCGATTAAACTAAAATCATTGGTATCCGAAAAAACAATCGCAAAATGGAAAACCTTATGCCTTGTTTAATTGTGAAAAATATTTTCTGTTTTTATTTTCCATTTTTCTTTTTTATTTTCTCAAATTTCCAAATTTTCATTTTCTAAATTGAAATTTGCAATTGAAAGATATGTTCATTTTAATTTTGTAATTCTCTATTTTCTTTTTTTGACTTTTTATTTTGTAATATATTTTATTATGCTTTGTTATTAAATAACTTTTGTTGTACTAAAAATATTAAAAAATATATTGATAATATTAAATTATGATCATTTAAATATTTTTTAAAGACACATTGTAAAAATAAAATCTAAAAAAATTGTTAAAATTATTTAGTAACATTTTAAAATTATAAAAATATATATATATATATATATATATAGCCAATTACTGAAAAAAAAATGAAAGATAATAGTAATTGAGTTTGATTATATATATATATATATATATATATATATATATAACAGGACAAAAGAAATAATAACAAAAAATAATAAATATGTGATTACCATCCAGCAATATTTTAACTCAAAAAATAATATATAATGTCAAAAAAGAGAAAAGGTATGATGCTGCTGGGTCTCGAACCTAGCAATATGGAGTCGTAATTGGAAGACAAGGATGGAGGTCCGTATTTGCCAAATAGTTTCAAAACAATACTGCTAAAGTAAAATTGGAAAACTACTTTAACTAGTTTTCTAAGGTATAACTATAAATTGGAAAAATTGGAAAATTTATTTCTAATTTTCTATTTGGAAAATTTTCATAACTAAACAAGAAATTTTAATTTTTAGTTTTTCACGAATTATTTTCTGGAAAACAGATCCAATTTTCGATAACTAAACAATCTTAAATCCTTTTTATTTGCAGAGTGAGTATTTTGTTTTTATGATCTTTCTCCCATTGTTGCACAAATTGTTCCCAAATTCTCTATGCTTTGAATTCAAAAACATATCTAATCTTTTTTTTTAATCAGATAATTATCGTATCTTTCTCTGTGAAGTCATTGAATGTGCATGCAAATGCCTTTGGCAGTTGCACATTATTATGGGCTACGATTCTCCCATTTTGGGCGGTGCAGTATACAAATCTAACAACTCTCACTCACACATAATGGGAGGTATACTATATAGCATTTAAAAGAACACATTCCCTTTTACTTTGCAAATTCATACTTAGAAAATAGGTTGTGTGTCTAGCATACTTCAAGAGGTCAACACGATACGTCAATTATAAATATATAGCATCTCGATTGTATGAACATAATTTAGAGTGGATTATCGTATGCAGTACCTTGGACCATTTCATCACATTTATTTTCTCTCACGATCTCATTTATGATTATGCTTTGTATTCATAATTATATTTCGTTTCACAGATAAATTATAATTGGTCAACTAGTGAATACAAGTTAATGTGATACTCCAATGATCTTCCTCTTCTCATAATTTTCTCAACATTAACTTAACTAGCTTTTTCAGAAGTGTCATGTCTGAACTTATCATTCACAATCATTTGGCAATATTCTAAAATAACAAACATTAAATCAAGTCTCGAGTAATTGATAGGAGTCATGAGGATACTCTATGAAATTCAATTTTACTTAAGGGTCTCACTCAATATTAAGTTGAGATCTTTACTTATATTATCCTTGTTAGATGATTTTGGCATATATGGTATGAATCACATGTTGCAGCATCTTCTCCTTTCCTATGTAGCTTATGTCTATCTCAAAAATTAATGTTGTACAAATGATGGTTTAGATGCACTTAGCATCTAACTTAAGTTCACAAATCTATTTTTTGATAAATTTATCTTACTGAAACTCACTTATGGCAATAAAGATAGATATAGTGAAATTTAAATCACTTACTATTGTTTTAATGACCTTTAGTCATTATAAATATGATATATTGAATTTTAAATTTAAGCTCTTCGTTATTAGTAAGATAATAAATTTAAAATTTATCTCATCTGTATACATTGCTAAAATAATAGAGACAATTATGAAAAAGTTAATCTCTTATCTATTTGACGCACTTGTCAAAATAATTAAGAATATATCAAATAACATTCATATGTATGTATGCTAATAAACTCCATTATCATTTAGACATTAATAAGACACTTGTAAATATTGAAAAATATAAATAACTTAAGTGTATTAACATCTACACAATCCTTGAGATTTATATGCTCAACAAACAAATCTTTTGGAATAGACTTTGTTAGTGGATTTGCAATCATTTTTGGCATATAAATGTACTTCATTTTTACTTCCTTGCATGAAACCATGTCTTTAATAAAATTATATTTGGTATCTATGTGTTTGGCTTTACAATGAAACTTAAGGTCTTTAGCATATGCAATAGCTGCTTGACTATTACAATTAGCACTGGATTAGTGCAAGTAATGTTGAATCCTATATGATCCAAAAACCTTTTAAGCCATACAACTTTTTGTACTATTAAAGAGAATGCCACGAATTCGACTTCTAACGCAGATAAAGCTATACATGATTATGTCTTAGTACTCCAGGATATGGCACCATTACTAAATAAGGAAACAAACCCAGAGGTAAACTTTCTCTCATCTAACTCTCTTCCCCAATCAACATCGCGAGTGCATAATCAGCAGTTCCCTTTAGATACCTTAGAATCCTCTTTACAGCTTTCTAGTATGTTGGGCCTAGATTGGATTGGTAAATGCTTTTCATGCCAATGGCAAAACACATATATGGTCTTGTACATATCATAGCATAAATAAGACTACCAATCGCACTGGCATAAGGACCTATTTATTCCTCTTAAGTCTTAGGATACAACATTTAGTTTAAGCCTTAGCCTTTAGCAATAGAGTATCTATGAGTTTATAGTATTGCATTCTAAATCCCTCAAATACTTTTTTGGTATATGTATCTTAACAAGAGACAACATTTTCCTTGGACAATCTTTTGAAATCTTAACTCCAAGAATGTATGTAGCTTCACCCATGTCATTTATTTTGAAGTTTGAGGACAACCATGCTTTGATGTCATGAACATACTCCTTGTTTTTTCCAGCTATTAAGATAACATTGATAAAATCACAAATTCATTCTTAGATCTCTTAATACACACATAATGATCCTCATCAATCATAATGAAATTATATGAAGCAATCACATTATGAAAACGAATATACCGCTGCCTAAAAGACAGATTGAGGCCATAGATAGACTTCAAAAGTCTACAAATTTGATGTTCATGGCCTTTTTTTAATGAAATATGCTGGTTGTTCCATATAAATCTCTTCATCCAATTCTTTATTAAAAAAGTAGTTTTTACATCTATTTGATGTAATTCAAGGTTTAAGTTTGCGACAATAGCTATAATTAAGCAAACTGATGTAAACCACACAACAAGTAAAAAAGTTTCCTCATAGTCAATTCCTTCCTGTTGTGTATACCCTTTCGCCACTAGGCGAGCTTTAAACCCTTCAATAGTGCCATCAACCTTTTGTTTTATTTTGAGAATCCATTTATTATCAATGGCTTTCTGTCCTTTTGGGAGATCAATTAGTTCCCAAACTTAGTTAGACCTCATAGACTCCATTTTCTCTTCCATTGCTTTAAATTATTTATCATTAGCAGGGTAAGAAAGAGTACCATTGACGTTCTTTAGTTCATCCTATTATTGTGAAAGGATCATAAAAGCTTCACCACTTTTAATATTAAGTTGATAATGAGGGATGCTTCCACTATTGCTTCAATGCAATTGAGATTCATCAATTCAAATTGCTTCCACTTGAATGAGGATGATTTCTCCCATTTGGGCTAGGATTACTCAGACTCGGACAGAATCACCTTCATTCACATGAAATGATGAAATCGAAATAGTTGTTGAAAATAATTCATCATTTATCAAAATTCTCCCACTCGAATGAGGTGATACTACCAATTGTTGATCCATAGTTTCAAACAGTGAGTAGACTTGACCTATTTCACATTGTTTAGAAAACTCATCCTCTAAGAATGTAATATTACGTAATTCAAATCCAATTACATTCCTGCTGTCTTGCTCACTTATTGACATATAACCTTTTGAGGTTTCAAAGTACCTTATAAAGATACTTTTCTTTCCTCTCGGACTTAATTTCCTATATTTACAAGAGGAATCATATATATAAGCAACACATCTCGAAGGTTCAAAATACTTAGGTCGGATTTTCTACTAGTTAATAATTTATATGGAGTAGTAGCAACTGATTTTGCAGGCAATCAATTAAGTATAAATGTGGCATTTCAAAAGTGCATCACCCAAAAAGAGATAGGGAAATAAGCTTGTGCCATCACGGACCTAACCATCTTAAGAAGCCTTCAATTTCTCCTTTTTGCAACACCATTTTGTTAAGGAGTTTTAGTAATACTCAACTTATATTGTATCCCTTTTTCATCACATAACTCTTTGAACTTATCAAAGAGATACTCTAGGCCTCAATAAGTTATATTTGCTTTTATTTTTCTATATAAATGATCTTCAACCAAATTTATATAATTTCTAAAGCAACTTAACACTTCAAATTTATGAGAAATCAAATAGATATAACTAAAATGAGTGAAATCATCAATAAATGTGATGAAATAAAATGCTTTATACCTAGCTTTCACATTTATGGGACCACACACGTAGGAATGGGCTAATTGCAATGAAAAGCCAGCTCTAGTTCTTTTTCCAAATTGTTTTCTTATAATTTTTTCAGCTATATAATATTCTGTGAGGCCTCACCTAAGCACCGGTCTGATCCACCGAGGAATCGAAATGCTCTTCGGGAGAAACTCCACGATTGTAACTCACTGTGAGTTCAAAAAATTGATTTTTGTATTTTGAAAGTTGAAAAGTGAGTTGCCACTTTAATTTATTTATTTTAATTGGAAAAATTAAAGAAAAATCCAAATTGATTGACTCAAAAAAATATTTTATTTTATCCCAATGGAAAATGCACCAATTCACGAGTGATCAAGGAGGGCTCGGGGATCAGGTTTTAGTAATTACCCAATTAAGAAAATATATTTTCTTTAGTTTGGCTAAAATTGCAAAATAACTCTTAAAAAAAGGAATTTTTGTATATGCATGAATAGGAATATAATGATGAATGAAACAGATATATATATGATGAGATGGAATGATAATTATAGACAAACAAGAAAAAATAGATCTTACTTAACTATTACAAGATCAAAACAACTGAAATAAAGAGGATATTTCCTCTAGCCCTTATGGGTACTAGGAAAAGTACACATTCCCCAACTAAATTAACATAAAATCATAAACAAAAGATTAATATAAATAAATCAAAATAAAAGAAAACAAAAATATTGATAAAAAGGTTTTGGAGTTGATGCCCTTTAGAATGGCAGCCTGTGTATCCTATTGAATATGAATCAAATCCCACGCAGTTCTTCCTTCTTGCGAAGGAGGGGTTTTAAAAATATGTTGATTTGCTTATTAATTTAATTCTAATTCTTAAATTAATAAGTTTTTAGATCTTTTCAATTTTAGACCTAAAGAGAATTCTAGATCAGAATTTAGAATTTAGAAAATAGAAAAGGGATTATACCTTTGCTTTTCTTGACTTTCGAATGAATGGAATGAGCCTTGCTCCGGATATGAACTCCACTTTGAATTCAAAAGAAACTTGGAATCTGGATCTAAAAACAACAAGTATGCTAGTATAAGAGAGGATTTATGCCTTGGAATGTGTGTCCAATGAGCTTGAAGGAGGCTCTATTTATAGAGCAGCTAGGGGGGCGCCAGCGGTACAGACGACGGTGCCAACATATTGTCAGTGGCACAGGCGGCACCAGTGACGTGCCGGGCGTCCGGGCGACACACTTAGTTGCCGGCACATATTCCGTGCCGCCATAGGCAACATGGCAGATGTGCCACCCAGACGACGGCACGGAAGGTGTGCCGCCCTAGAGGCGGCACGGTAGACATGCTGCCCAGACGACAGCACGTCAAGAGTGTTGCCCAGAGTAGCGACGCTCCTCCCGTGCTGGCTGGCTGGTTCGACCTATTTTCTGCTTTTTCATCCATTTCGGGTTTGTTTCAATTTTGATTCGAGCTCGGTTTGATCATGTGGGTTCATAACTGAAAGGCGATCGACTGGAAGTGCAATTTTGAGGGTTCACAACTGCCCCTCTTATCTGATTTGGCCAAACAGAGGCTGAATATGATAAGTGTGAACCGGAAGGCCTATAATGTCATTCTACGAATTTTGAATGTCCCTTTTAGTATTGGGAGTTGTGCAAGAGCTTTATGTATGATTTCTGACTATTCTGACTCTGTTTGGACTGTTTTATAATTTTCAAGCTATTTTTGAATTTTTAGTTTTTCTACAATTTCAGGAGATTCTAAACTCCGATCGAGACCCCATCTGTTTCAAGAGATGGATAAAAATCATGCGAATTCATTGCTTTAGACGAAATTGGATTCTGATTTAAAATGAGCCTGTTATGGCAAAATCACGTGAACTAGACCTGCGAATCAAAAAAGTTAAAAGATGTTATGAGGGAGGGCCCACCTCTACTCCTATATAAACCTTCATTCCTTCACACTTTCTCATAACCTCATTTTCACTCTCTCTCTTCTCTCTCTCTCTCTAGTTTTCACTTTTCTCTCTCCTTTTTTTTACTCTCTCTTTTTTTTTTTACTCTCTCAATATGCAAGCCTTCACTCAGCCAGCAATGGGTGCTCAGGACCCGGAGACATTGCTGAAGGAGCCAGATCACCACGTCAGCTACACTAGATCTCTTCAGGTATGCTTTCCTTTCCCTGCATAGTCAGTACGAATTTCGATAATTATCAATAATAATTTTTTTTTACAAAAAATTACAGAGAGTACAATTGAGGCCAAGGGGAGGCCGTAGCATCATGGAGCTGGTCTGCATTTATCTGAATAATCAGGAGGCTATCCGTCTGCACCTCGAGCCATCTGGCTTGCTCGGGTGGCTGGAGCTGGATATCAAGCAGCCGGTTAACACCATTGTGGTCTGGGCACTTGCAGAGCACTGGTGGGATACTACTAACACATTCCACCTTTCTTGCGGCGAGATGACAATCACTCCCCTTGAGTGGAGCATGCTTACTGGTATGCATTTTAGATCTCATCCTCTTGAGTTTTATTCTTCATGGATCGAGCGCTTTTCTGTAGAGATGATCGCTCTGATTGGGGCTGATCCCCCTTGTGGGAACCTCAATGTCCCACGTTCCTAGCTTCATCAGGCCTTGATGACTATGGGTCAGACTCCAGGCTAGTATGGTGTTGATCAGAGTGCTAGACTTTGCACCTTGATTATCTTGAGCTGTACCTTTTTGCATAACAATAATGACTGCATTAATTTGAATGTCTTGCGATCACTGGAGAATCTGGATGAGATCAGTGAGTTTGACTGAGGAGGTGCAGCCCTTTATGCTATGTATCATGAGCTATACAACGTTTCTCGTGGCATGCTTTGCGGCCATGGTGGTACCTCCATTGTGCTCAAGGTAAGTACTATACTCTGGTATTCTGTTTATTTAATATTTGTCTAGTGACTGACAAAATTCTATTTCCTGCAGTATTGAGTTTATGAGCACTTTCCAATGCTGGCTCTACCACTGAGAAAGCCTGCTGCTATGGACCCCCCTACAGACGTATTTGGAGGGCGTCCAACAGAAATTTCTTTATGGCACTATCATTTAATCATTGCAGATAGATCTTTGCTACTTTAACCGTAGATCAAGTATTCCTTTGTTGATCTTAACCCGTATCTTACTGTTTATCTTTTACTGCTTATATTGCAATCCGTTTGCAGGTGAGATGGTAGCCATTTACCAGGTTTGCAAAGTGGATTCTTGATCGGATCAGGCCTAGCATGGACTTGTCCTCTTGTTGACTCTTGCTCCGTTGTGAGTCTTTGAGGATGTTCTACTTGGGAGAAAGGGTAAGGGCACAGATTACAAGAGAGAGAGTTGTGCCACAACCCCCTCCGACAGACATGAGGTATGGGCTGGCTATCCTGGGAGAGGATGGTTGGGCTGCCGGAGTTTCTTGTCTGGATTACTTATTGCCTGATCTGGACTATGATGAGTTTTGCGAGGCATCCTTGATGCGAGGCGCACCTCCCTTGGATAGATTGCGGGGACCGTCACATCAGGGTTCTAGCTCAGCATCTTCCTGAGGTCCTCCTTCCAGAGTTGGGAGTTTCATCTCTCCATGGGTTGGCAGTACTGTTCTGATTGGCAGCATGGGTCCTAGGGTTAGACCTTCAGGTGTTATGGCTGGCCTTTTAGGTTTTGCAGCTGATCCTTCTGGGATTGGTCCTTCAGGGGCTAGTGGCTCAGTTCCAGCTCCAGCTCCAGATGCTTTAGTGGGAGGTCTAACTGATCCGGTTCCCTTGCCTGCTGGTCTTATCTGTTTGCCAACTCATCTAGATTATATTTCTTATGACGGTCGATCACGATATTTCCATCTTCCTGATGATCGTCTAGCCTTATTTTTTACTATCCCTGAGACTGTTACAGAGGTAAAAATTTTTGTATAGCTGGTACTTTTAGCCCTTTGTCTGTCTGCCTTGTAGTGATTCTCATATATTTTCCTTTCTTCCCCAGGTTTCCATGGAGTTTGTTCGCTATCACTACGATCTCTTGGGTCGATATGCATTTGTTTTGACCACCTTTCTGCATGACAGGGATTTATCAGAGGATAGTCACGAGCATGAAATGTCCAGGCGAGGACGCTGCAGACCCAAGAGTGTTTGTTAGCTACCTGTTTTGTCAGCTTTTGCTTTTTCATGTATACATGTACTGAGGATGATGGATGTATGCATTAAATTTTAGATATATGCACTTTTTATGCTTATGTGACATCTTGGATGTATGATATGTATGACGTATGGATGTTTTGGATGAAATGGGTGCATGGTATGGATGCAGATATTTGACTGAATAGGATTCCATTGCACTATACCTTACGTTTTTCTTTCATTTTCTGCTCGATTTTAAGAAAAATGAATTATTTTAAGCCCGAAATTTTAAGAAATAATAGTAAAAATTGTTTGGAGGAAAAATGGCACTAGGAGGTAGAGGAATGGCGGGCAGCACGACCAGCGTGCCGCCTCTCAAGCGGCATGATGATGTAGCGGCACGTCCGACGTGCCGCCGTACTGGCGGTACGATTAGCATGCCGCCAGCAGTGGATCTGGCAGGCCAAAATTCACATATTTAAGTAGCTTTTGTCCATTTTTCAGTTCGTACCATCGATTCTTGAGCCTCCAAAAGTCATTTTCAGTCTTTTTTTTTTGCTTTCTATCAATTTTATTATTTTTATTCTTCACAATAGAGCCTTATTTCAGCCAAGCGATGTTCTTATAGTGCAAAAATCTTACCAAAGTGGAGATAATTAATCTGGGAAAGTATGGGATAAGCGCTATGCCCACCTTAAAAGGCATAAAAATTAATTGGGAATTTCTGCGCGCCTGTATGCACTTTTGGGATCCAACTGCCCATGTCTTCAGATTTGGGGTATCTATGGAAGAGATGTGTCCTACATTTGAGGAGTTTTCTGTGCTGCTCATATCTGATCTAGAAGCTATGCTGGCTACTCCTGTTGAGAAAGTAGGATATTTCAACTCTTTTAAAGGACTTTTTGACTTGAGTATAGATGTTACTAGTCCTATGGTAGTGGATGATTGGGTAAATATGACTGCTGTGATAGCAGAATTCCATGATCCTAAAGACTTTGAAGATGATGGGTGGTTACATTTGAGAATGCGGGCTCTATCCTTTTGTCTGACCGCCAGATATATTTTCATGAGCCCTACTGGTTGAGGGGATGCTAGAGTCACTGAACTGATTCCGCAAATAGAAGAAGGGAGATCCATCGCGGTTATAGTGCTGGCTGAAACTATCATGAGTTTGGATAGGTCTTACACTTCTTATGGGCCATGGTCAATCAGCCCTATTATTCTTCAGGTTGGTTGAATTCTGACTTCTGAATTTCAGTTCAACTGCTTTCTGTGTTTTCTCATGCTTATCTTTTTTTGTACTTTTCAGATTTGGCTGAGAGACCATCTTTGGATAGTAGGACCTTCCACCAAGGTGGATTATTCTGCTTCCTGGTATAGGACCTGGACCATTGTGATTAAACGGAGTTCAGAGAAAGAGTGGATAAAATAATTGATGGAGCTGGACTCTGATGACCTGCTATGGAGGTGTGAATGGTACAAGATCAGAAGTTTCATGACCATTAGCTTTGGCTACAAGATGGTCTACCTGCTGGGGTTGAGGATGGTTGACATTCTACCAAGCTACTAGGGCTATGCGTCAGATGGGACATAGTCAAGGCGTGCCCCCCAGATGGTACTCTGTTTGAATATGTTCTGATTACTGAAACCATTGCTCGGGCTATCAAAAATGGATGGGTAAGGGGTTTTCATACTGTTCGCCCTGCTGACCAAGGCGAAAAATCCATGCAGTATATTGACTGGTGGATAACCAACTCGTGGAAATTAGAGAAGGCTAAAAGGGCTGCTATACTCGATGAGATAAAGCAAGAATCATGATTACTGTTTTAGCTTAAGACAAATTTTGACTATGTCTTTATTTTCTTTTAATGTTCTAAAGATTAAATGAGACAAAATAAGACATTATTCATTTTTTATCTCTTTTGTTGCTCTAACTTTTGCCTAAGCCGCTCTTTCGGATTTTCAACTTAGCGAGCTTATTTTTTCTTTTTTTTTTTGTGACACAATTAAGAGCTGAGTGAATGTGAAAATGAAAATTTTATTGATGAATTGGACTGAACTCGTAAGGGCTGCCTACGTATCTCTTTACAATGATTCATGATTTTTATTCTTTTTCCTCTTTATGGAGAATCAGATCCACATAGTTCTGACTTTGAGGAAAGAATGTTGAGCATGATTTTATGATGATTGCAAATGCTATGCATGAATTACAAGGATGCTTATGCAAAGTATCTCTTGAGTTGATCTAGATTGCATGGGCTAACAAATTTTATGCCATCCAAATCCGTCAAGATCGCTGCTCCACCTGATAAGATCTTATTGATCACAAATGGACCACTCCAATTAAGTCTGAATTTTCCCCTTGGATCATGAATAGGTGCCCTGATTTCTTTCAAGACAAGGCGACCCTCTTGCAATCCTCTGTCCCTGACTTTCTTATCAAAATGCCTAGCCAGTTTCTACTGATAACCTTGCATCTGATATAAGACATCCATTCTCTTTTCATTAATGACCAGAAGTTGGTTATGGTAGCCTTTCGCCCATTCCACTTTGTCCAACTGACTCTCCCTCAGGATGCGACTTGATTTGACTTCTACCTCGAGTGGCAGAACAACTTCCATCCTATACACCAAAGAGTAAGGTGTTGCACCGGTTGGAGTACGTACTATTGTTCTGTATCCTTATAAGGCATATGGCAAATGTAGGTGCCAATCCTTATGGTTGTCAGCCATCTTCTGCAGTATACTCTTAAGAGTCTTGTTTGCGGCTTTAACTGCATCGTTTGTTTGAGGTCTGTACGGAGAAGACTTATGGTGTTGAATTTTCTCCTTCTTCAATAGCTAAGTAACCTCTTTTTAGAAGTGAGATCCATTATTAGTGATGATCTTAAAAGGGACCCCATACCTACAAAGGATGTTGGTGCGAATAAACTGGGCTACTCGTTTGGAATCCAATATCTGGTAAGGTGCAGCTTCAACCTATTTAGAGAAATAATCAATAGCCACCAAAATGAATTCATGTTTGCCGGAAGACTTCAGGCTTATCTTGCCAATGATGTCCAGGCCCCAAGTTGCAAATGGCCAAGGTGTGGTGATAGGAGATAGAGGTACAGGAGGCTTCTTCTGAAGTTTGGCATAGATCTGACACTTATGGCCCTTTTGAACATATCTTGCGCAATCTTGATTCATAGTAAGTCAGAAGTAACCCTGATTCATGATCTTGTGGGCTAGACCAATTTCGTTCATGTGTGGACCTTCGTTACCACCATGCATCTATTCCATGATATGTTGGGCTTTTGTTTCAGTGACACATCTCAGATGGATGTTATCCTAAACCCATTTATAGAGTACTTCCCCATTTGGAATGAAACCCTTGGACAACTGTCTTAAAGTCCTCTTTTTTATTTTAGAGGCCCATTCAGGATAGAGTCCATTCTTAATGTAATTGAAGATATCTCAAAACCATGGTTTGCTATCAACCGCTTGAATATTCAAACAATGAGTCATGTAACCTAGCTCATGCTCAACTTCAATTGTAACATGTCTAATTATGAAGCCGTCGCTTATATCAAGCATTGAGGCGAGTGTTGCCAAAGCATCAGCAAATCTATTCTTCGTCCTTGGCAGATAATGGAAAGACAGTTCATAGAAATTGGATGACAGTTCATTTAGGTGTTTGTAGTAAGGAACCAAACACTTTTATATGATCTTTCACTTCCCCAAGGTTTGGGAAACTATCAGATTCGAATCCCCATAAATCTCAAGGCATTTGATTATGAGCCTTATTGCTGCCTCAAGACCACAAATGCATGCCTCATACTCTGCTTCATTATTTGTTACTTTGAAGTTTAGTTTGATGGCTATAGGTAGGTTTTCCCCACTCGGTGTAATGAACACGATGCCAGCACCATACCCTTTGTTGTTAGATGCCCCATTAAAGTAGAGCTTTCATACTTCACTGTCAATTGTCAGGATGTCTTCATCAGGAAATTCAGGTTCAACCCAATGATCATCTACTAGAGCTGCAGCTAACTGATCAGCCACTATGCTACCCTTAACTGCTTTTTGCTGTACATATTTTAGATCATATGTAGCTAATACAACCATCCACCTTGCCACTTTACTATCAAGAACTGGCTTCTCCATAAGGAATTTCAAAGAGCTCTTGTCAGCAAGAACATGAGTTGCAAAAGAGCAAAGGTAGTGTTACAGCTTGTGATAAACCCATACCAAAGCAAGACATAGTTTTCTGTAAAACTGTACTTGAGCTCATGAGATAACATTCTTTTGCTTAAGTAATAGATGGCATTTTTCTTGCTAGAGTCAGGTGCATTTTGGGCAAGCATTGGCCCCATTGCTTCATCGGTTACTGATAGATAAAGCAACAAAGGCTTTCCTAACCTTGGTGGCTGTAGTACCAGTGAATTTAGTAAGTATTGCTTGATTTGGTCAAAAGCTTTCTGACAATCATCATTCCACTGCTTGGAGGCTCCTTTTTTGAGTAGCTTGAAGATGGGATCACATACATCAGCCAACTGATTGATGAATCGACTAGTGTATTGTAGCCGTCTAAGGAAACCTCTGATCTCCTTTTCTATTTTTAGAGGTGGCATTTCCAGAATTGCCTTTGATTTAGCAGGGTCCACTTCTATACCCTTTTTGCTTACCATGTGGCCTAAGAATACTCCAGATGAGGCTTCGAAGACACATTTAGCAGGATTAAGCTTGAGATTGTACTGGTGAAGTCTAAGGAAGAATCACCTTAGTGCCTCTGAATGTTCTTTGGTAGTGGTGCCTTTGATTACCATGTCATCCACATAACCTTCAAATTCTTTATGCATCATGTCATGGAAAATGGTAGTTGCCATCCTTTGGTATGTTGCCCCGACATTTTTAAGCCCAAATGGCATAACTCAATAGTAATAGGTGCCCCATTCAGTAATGAATGCTGTCTTTTTTTTGTCAGGAGGATGAACCATTATCTGATTATATCCTGCAGCTAGGTCGGTTAAGGAAACCAATTCAGAACCTGCCATGTGGTTTACCAATAGATCAATGTGAGGCAAGGGAAAATTATCCTTAGGACAGGCTTTATTCAGATCCCTGTAATCCACACACATTCTGACTTTACCATCTTTCTTAGGAACCGGCACAATGTTAGCAAGCCAGGATGGATAATTGATAGGTTCAACGAAGTTGTGGTCCAGTAGCTTGGTAATTTCTTCTTTAATTGGTATAGACCATTCCATCTTGAGTCTTCTCAATTTCTGCTTGATGGGCTTAGCACCTGGGTAGACTGGGATTTTATGAACTGCTATGCTTGGATCCAACCCTGTCATGTCTTTTGACTGCTATGCAAAACAGTCTTGAAATTCTCTGATCATTTTTTCAACATGATCCCTATTTATGCATGCAGATGCAATGAATATAATTTTTGGTATGTCATGAGTGCCAACATTAATGGGCTCTTTAATTGTGTCATCTTTTATTTCATTTATTTCATTTATTTCATTTTTACTTGATGTCTCATTTAAGTCAGATTTAAAAGTTGGAACATCAAAGAAAAATGGAGACACAGAGTCGTAAGAGGGAAGAGTATGATTTTTATTGATTTCAAATAGGGATATGTCCCAATTTACATCAAATTGAAAAGTTAGACCCTCAAGGTCAGTTACATCATAATCAATAAAAGAAATAAAAGAGACAGACTTAGATTCAGAAGATGAGTCTATCTCAGACTAAGACTCTGATTCAGGTATGGATTCTGGTTCGGAAGGATTAAAAGGGCTCTCCTCAAAGGACCAATTTGCAGCTCGGTCTCAGTGGGTTGAATTAAGGTGGACGGGTTAGTTTTCTCCTCCTTAATAGTGAGCATGAACACTTCATCAAAAAGACTAGCCTCCATGTTCTCTTCCCAATCCTGACTGAGCATGTAAATTGGTTCACAGTCTTCTATCTCAAGCCTGACATTAGAAAAGATTTAAAACCCGGGGATCAATTTTTCGGTAATGGGGCAGACCCAAGGCTCAGGAAAGTTACAGTAAGGAACTGTGTCGCCTTCTTTTACAAAATAGCCATTTAAGGTTTTGAAGTAAGGGTGCATGAGCCAATCATAAACCTCACCTCTTTTAAGGGCAGTTGTTCTATCTTTAGCCCGATTCTCCATTTCTATAAGATCCTTATCAGTGGGCTCATATCCTAGCCCAAATGGTAGTGTTGCGACTGAATAGTCCAGGAAAGACTTCAAGCCCTGTTGGCTCTTTCCCAAACCTAAACCAAGAAAGTAATTCATTTTGCGGAGCATGTTAGCAACAGTAATATTCCCGAAGGGGTCAAAATCAAATGGAATGAATTCTTTACCTTTCCTACCCTCAATGTATTGAATGAAGGAGAAACCAGAGAATGGATAAGTAGACAGCTCAGGCTAAATCTCAAGAATAGGAACAGAGCTTGGAATGTCTGGTCTTTCATACATGTCCCCTTTAACAGTCACGACCCCATTTCTAAAAGGAAACTTGACTTTCTGATGTAGGGAGGAAGGGATAGCCTTTGCTTGATGGATCTAAGGCCTTCCAAGTAACAAGTTAAAACATGAAGGTACATCAATTACTTGAAATGGTATGGTGAAAGATGTTGGCCCAATGGTCACATCGATGATTGCCACCCCGAGGACTTCCCTCTTGGTATTGTCATACGCCCTTACTATCTGATCCAAAGGGGTAAAATCAGTAACCTCCAGTCCCAAGCAGCTTGCTACCTTCAGAGGGCATACATTTAAGGCTGAACCATTATCGATCAAAACCATTGGCATAGTCTTTCCCTGAGTTACCATTATGATGTAAAGGGCTTATTATGGTTAGGATCTCCTTCTGGAATGTCAGTTTCTCCAAAAGTGATGGACACCCCTTTAGCAGTAGAGGTAATAGAAGCAATAAGGTTTTCTGGTGTGATGTCAATTGGAGCCTAGCACTGATTCAACGCCTTGCAAAGAGCTTGGCAGTGAGGATATGAGGATCGAATCAAACTCCAATTGAGATGTTGGCTTGTGTTTTCTTGAGTTGTTTGAGAATGGGATCTTCATCTGGTTCAAGAATCCCTTTCACTTTGTTGGCAGGTATAGGTATGGGTTGGATAGGTTAAGTGTTTGGGCTTGGTTGGCTCTGGATGACTCTGTCACTTCTAATGATGGCATCAATCTCCTTAACTAGGTTAGTGAGGTCTATGACATAACAATAACCGGGATTTGACTCAATCATGGAGATAGGGTCAACTCCCTCATGATTATTTATGGTATTGACTGTGTGGTTGGGTAAAGGGTTGGTGATGATATTGGGTCAGGCTTTTGGTGGTATTAAGTCATTAGAGTCAATAAGGTCCTGAATTCTGTGTTTAAGGGCCTTGCACGCATCTGTTTTGTGCCCAGGTCCTTGATGATAATCACACCTCTTATGTGGGTTGTAATTTTTTAGCAGTGGATTAGGGACTGGTTTTGGCTCAAGAAGTTTTACCATGTTTCCCTCAAGCAGCCTCTTTGGGATAATACTCATGGGCACACCCCCATGATCATAAATTATCTTATTTCAATCTTGATAGACTTCTTGATAGTCAGAGCATTAATTTCCCCCCTTTCTGATTCATTAAGCAAGTGACATTACCTTGATGAGTTGGATTTTTATACCTCGACCCTGATGCAGTCTTTTCTTTAATCTGACCACTCTTAATCAAGTCTTTGATTTTTGAAGCAGTAGCAACAAAGGCTTCGAAGGAAGGCAAGTATTGAGTCTGTAGCCTTTCTTGGTAAACTGGCAGAAGATTCTTGACAATTATGTCAATTTATTCATTTTCAGGAGGCCGATTTACCATCTGAGAAGCCTTCTTCCTCCACCTCGTAAGGAACGAGGAGAAGGATCCCTTTGCATACTGTTTAGTGGTCTCGAGGTCTCTTCTTGTGACATCGACCTCGATGTTGTAATGATACTGTTGAACAAATATATTGCAGATGTCATCCCAGGTCCATTTTTTGGCGACATCAAAGTCTACAAACCATTTTACCGCTGTACTAGTCAGTGACTGTTGAAATAATTAGGCTAGTAGTTGATTATTCACACCCAATGGATGCATGGCTCCCACATATACTTTGAGGTGGGTCTTGAGGCAGGTAGTCCCATCAAACTTGTCAAACTCAGGCATCCTGAATTTGGGAGAAACCCTTGCATTAGGGAACAAGCTCAAGGATTCCGTATCAACCAGATCTTTTTTCTTTTTCATACCCTGCAGTATCTTTTTCATGCGCTCCATTTTCTCCATGCAGGCCTTTATTTCAGGATTAACTTCCTTCCCTTAGAAAGGATCCACGGGTTAGGAAGTGAAAGCAAAGGTGAGATTTGTTGGTGAGTTATTTTTGAGGAACTCGGGTGATGGGATAACCAATGGTGGGATAATGTCAGTGTTTGCAGGTTCTTTATCTCTAGATTCAACTTTGAAAGTGGATCCATAGACAGAATAAAAGGCAGGTTTCGGATCAGATTTGAATGATTTTGGGTCAGTGGGTTTTGAGCCAGGGAGGTCTATTCCAACATGGCTCAAACATCCTCCATGATAGCCCTCCTTTGGGCCTTCAGCATGTCTTGGAAAAGAGCCTCTTGCCTCTTCATGATGGTTTCTTGATTTTCAGAGAGTTTGGCAAAAAGCTCATCAAAGATCTCATCAGCTCAGGTGGTAGTGGTCTCATCTTCGGCAACAGACATCTTGTCAACCTTTAGGATAGAGAGATAAAGCTGGGTCAGTTTCTAGCTTAGGTATGGAATAAAGATCATGAAATATATCAGCTTTTGATTGGGACCATAAGTTGACATGGGTTTATGATTGGGACTAGCAGTGTTTGAGTGAGATTAAGACTTTCCAAATTTGTAAGGTTTATGCATGCATGCATCAATAGAAAAGGTTTCATGATAATGACATACCAAGTTCTAGTGTTATGGTACATACAATCCTAAAGGAAAGGTTCTATGAGTCATTACATGAAAGGGTTAGGGTAGTTTAAAGGGAACCTATCACATTAAAGATGCGATATACCTAACCACATGTGAGACAAAGAGCCTCGCGTGGGTCCAATGGTACGTGCATACTTGTTACACCTCTAAAAGGATTAGAGGATACGTCATGGGCTAGATGATTTCACTATCGGTAAGCAAACCTAAGGAAGGTTGCCCACTCGATGTTACTTTCTATCATTTGTTTTCCTAGGAAGCTAGGGTTTTTGAACAAGGAGTCTAATGTAGTGATGCATGAAAGAGTTATTTTACTTTTAAAGCCAAACTTGGTATTATACCAAAAGTAATTCACTTTATCTTTTATTTAAAAAAGATTTTAGCTCCCCAATGGAGTTGCTAACTGTGAGATCTCGCCCGAGTACCAGTCCAATTCACTGAGGAATAGAAATGCTCTTCGGGAGAAACTCCATGATTGGAACTCGCTGTGAGTTTAGAAAATTAATTTTTGTATTTTGAAAGTTGAAAAGTGAGTCACCACTTTAATTTATTTATTTTAATTGGGAAAATTAAAGAAAAACCCAAATTGATTGACTCTAAAAATTATTTGATTTTATCCCAATGGAAAATGCACCAATCCGCGAGTGACCAAGGAGGAATCGGGATCAAGTTTTGGTAATTACCCAATTAAGAAAATATATTTTCTTTGGTTTGGCTAAAATTACAAAATAACTCTTAAAAAAAGGAATTTTCATGTATGCATGAATAGGTATATAATGATGAATGAAACAGATATATATATGATGAGATGGAATGACAATTATAGACAAACAAGAAAAAATAGATCTTACTTAACTATTACAAGATCAAAACAACTGAAATAAAGAGGATCTTTCCTCTAGCCTTTATGGGTACTAGGAAAAGCACACATTCCCCAACTAAATTAACATAAAATCATAAACAAAAGATTAATATAAATAAATCAAAATAAAAGAAAACAAGAATATTGATAAAAAGGTTTTGGAGTTGATACCCTTCAGATTGGCAGCCTGCGTATCCTATTAAATAGGAATCAAACCCCACGCAGTTTTGCCTTCTTGTGAAGGAGGGGTTTTAAAAATGTATTGGTTTACTTATTAATTTAATTCTGATTCTTAAATTAATAAGTTTTTAGATCTTTTCAGTTTTAGACCTAAAGAGAATTCTATATTAGAATTTAGAATTTTGAAAATAGAAAAGGGATTATACCTTTGCTTTTCTTGACTTTCAAACGAATGGAACGAGCCTTGCTCCGGATCTCAACTCTACTTTGAATTCAAAAGAAACTTAGAATCTGGATCTAAAAGCAACAACTATGTTAGTATAAGAGAGGATTTATGCCTTAGAATGTGTGTCCAATGAGCTTGAAGGAGGCTCTATTTATAGAGCAGCTAGGGGGGATGCCGGCGGTACGGACGGCGGCGCCAGCACCTCGTTAGCAACACAGGCAGCACCGGCGACGTGCCCGGCACGCCTGGCTACCAGCACATTTTCCATGCCGCCGTGGGCGGCACGGCATATATGTCGTCCAGATGGCAGCATGGAAGGCGTGCCGCCCAGAGCAGTGATGCTCTTCCCATACTGGCTGGCTAGTTCGACCTGTTTTCTACTTTTTCATCCATTTCGGGTTCGTTTCAGTTCCAATTCGAACTCAGTTTGATCCTATGGGTTCGTAACTGAAAGACGGTCGACTGGAGGTGCAATTTTGAGGGTTCACATATTCACAAGTTAACAGTTCTAATTTATCAATGTCAGTCA
Organism: Reutealis trisperma; assembly: GCA_947687605.1. NCBI lineage: Eukaryota > Viridiplantae > Streptophyta > Magnoliopsida > Malpighiales > Euphorbiaceae > Reutealis > Reutealis trisperma. The sequence goes on from CANTUT010000112.1 coordinate 775,211, forward strand.
ATAATCCTTTTTTGGCTAGCTTATTGATTATTTATTAACCTATATGGCCAAGCCTAGTATGCCAAATATTTACATTATGCTCATAATCATGCGAAGGTGTAAACATAGAAAAAATGACATTACAACCACTAAAGTCATAATCCAAATCCATAATAATAAAACCATTCAGAATATAACTAGAACCATAAAAAGTTATGCCTAAAGACAAATTAACACATATGTCATGGGAGTTCTTAGAAAAACCTAATCTAAGTAACACTAACACTAAAATCAGATCCAACAAATTTGAGGAGCAAATAGCACATCATGAAAGAATAGGGTTTGATTACTATGTATGACAAACTTGCATGTCCCAACCCTTTGACTTTAACTTTTGCATTATTCCCCACGAAGATCCAATTTACTCCATGCAGAACTCGTTGAAATTTCACGAAGGCTTCTTGATCCTTTGCTACATGGTCTATGACTCTTGAACTTACAATCTACAAATGATGTGAGTCAATTAGAAAAACAGAGCTAGAAATACAAAGTTCGCTATCATATGCATAACTAGGTACCTTTCTAGGCTTGGCACAATCTCAAGCAAAATAGCCACGTTGGTAATAGTTGTAGCATCTCACTTTTGCTATATTCCTCTTCTTATTACACTTTTTCTTGCTATATTGGTTTTACTTAGGTTTCTTACTTATTAAGCCTCTCCCTTCCCTTTATTTGATTGGGATCCACCTTAACGCTTACGCTTACCCCTTGAACCTCCTTGTGAGTAGATCCATCGATGTACACATCAATACTTAGCAGCTTTGAGGCAATCATCTTTTAACTCGAGGTGTCACATAGCATCCTCCAAAGTTTTGATATTTTCATTGTGGTTAGATACATCTTCATATACCTGCAACTATGAGGTAAGAATCTGATGACATCTTGGACTTGTTGTTCGTTTGTTAAAATATGATCGGCATCTTTCATCTTAACTATCATGTTTAACATATGCCTAAAATGTTTTTTCATTGTACGCTCAGGATGTTTTTTATAAGTGTCAAACTTGATTTTAGCGATTGGAGTCTAGTAATAGACATATCTCTAAACTTCGTCTTCAATGCAAACCACATGTTTTTAGCATTATCATACTTTCGAAACTTGTACATGATCTCATTATCCATATTGCTCAACAATGTAATGCAAGCCAAGGAGTTTTTCTTTTTCCAAGCTTCATAAGTTTCATGATCCCTTATATGTTGGGTCGTGTTGCCTTGTTCATGCTACTCTATCATAATATTCAAAGCCTTAAAAGCCTCTTACTTTATTGGCACATTATATTTTCATGCTCCAAATCTTATAATTGTTGCCATTCAGTTTTTCACCCTTATTGAGTTCAATAATAATGTTTTTTAAAGCAGAAGCCATGTATAGAACGCAAAGTTCTGTACAAGACATACACATAATATTAATGTTTAGCAATATATACATCTCTCTTATCATTAATTAATTATACCAGTAATTACTTTCAGTAGACCTACAGTCAAAAGGTCATTATTTTTCCAATCATTGTCTAATGTCCTAATGAAATATAATTATTTATCTAATTAATTTATGTAAGGTCTCATTCTTAAAGTAACTAAAACTCATACAATTTTCATGTATTTTATAAATATTATATGCATTTATTTATATTTAAATGCACAAAATAAATATACACCAATTAATTAAAAATTAACATAATTAATTGAACAAAAATAAATGCATTTAATCAAAACAAATATTCAAAAATACATAAATAATTTTCAAACTTAAAGAGCAAACTACGCAATATTTGAAAGGAATCTAAAACATTATTAAAAATTAGAAACAAATTGTAATATAGTAAAATATTAATTTAACATGAATGAAATAATGAGCCTCTTATAAAGCTCATATGGGAGGCCTAGGAAGAATGGTGACAATTTGGTTGGATTAGAACTTGACTTTGTTAATGCAATTTTGCAAAATGCCTCACCAAAAATGTTATAAGTCTCATATAAGACTCATGGATCATGACATCTGACAACCGGAGGTTCATTGTGTTTCTACAACATCGAGGTGAAATAGATTTCAGGACATCGTACCTCTCAAATTAAGTGAGTAAACCAACTTCTCAAATAATCTCTTGGATCTTATTATTGAATATTATGATCTTGTTGACCATATGTGTCATTGACTTACCAGCAGCTTAGCCACTAATTCATTCAAGTTTTTAATTATCACTCTCACTTTTTTCTTTGATTTGCAGTCCTAATAACTTTAGGAGTTCTCACAGTGATTGTCATAATTTTTTTTAACAAATACAAAAAATAATAATATCAATTTGCAAATAAAAAATGCTAAATTATTATGATTAAAAATAAATTTTAATCAAATTATGTGTTCATCTGACTTATTGGACCACAATAAAAAAATTTTCAATATATTATATTTAATAAAAATTTGTTTTTCACAATTTAAAAAATTAATTTTTAACCCTAGAAAAATTAGGATAACTAAAATTAGAAATTTTAGCAATATTCGGAAATAAAAATGCCACATGGAACGTGGCATGCACCCCATGGCTGTAATTTTGAATTTATTTTTTTTTTATTTCGGTATAATTCAAAATGACATGTTGTTTTACAAAATGACATATTACGTGCTAGGCAACGATGAACGGCATGTTGTTTAGCCAAGCAACTTACTGCTGCTCCTCATGCTCCAAATGCAGTGCATGCGATTCACGCGCCATCTTAAATGAGTTTCCAAACATTTTCTAGAGGGATATTTTTGGAGTCTTTAAGTTCAATTATCCAATTATTTTCACTAAATAAGATCTCTATTATATGTTTTGAGATAGCGTACAAGTAATATGATGGTGGAAAAAAAAATGTTCATTGTCTTCAACCTCATGTAGCAAAAAAATTCCAGATTTTTATGTTTGAGCGATCTACTTTAGAAGGTTATAACTTAGTCTCTAATAATTTGACTTAAACATATTATATACCGATTTAAAGCTTGCAAATTATATATTACAATGACATTAAAGTCAGTCCATAAAAATGATAGTGTAGAGCGAAATAAATGCTGCAGCAGGTGACGATGAACACGAGTTCAAGCAAAATCAATATCCATAAAACAGTCATATAATAATGAAATAACTTTCTAAAATCATGACTGGTTACAATGACATATATTTCTCATAAAAAAAATTGTATAAACAATAACATGCTATAAATTGAGTAAATCCTATAATAAAAAAAATATGAAACAAATAAACAAAAGTTGTATCATGGTTATATATCAACAAAATAATAGACCAGAATCCTAATTAGCATGATCTGATACCAATAAAGTAAACTAAAAATAATAAATCAACAATGCTTGTTGAAATACATAAGCGATGATTGATTGAATTAAATTACTGATATCTGAACAAATAATCACGAAATGGAAAATCTTAGTACTCACATGCTAAATCCTTTTTATTTGCAAAGAGTGAGTATTTTGTTTTTCTGATCATTCTACGGTTGTATAGGTGGTTCTCAAATACTTTCTACTTTGAATTCAAAAAATATATTTAATCTTTTTTTAGATCAGATAATTATCATAATTTTCTATGTGAAGCTATTGAAAGTGCATGAAACTGTCTTTGACAATTGCACATTATTCTAGACTAGATTTCTCCTATTTTGGACGGTCCAATATACAAATTCAACATAAGTTGTAAATCTAAGGTTGATCTGGATCGAACACTCGTAATCGGATCATGAATTGAAGTTTGAATTTAAAAAAAAATAAAAATTTCTCAAAAGTCAAGTGATTGGACTCATCTGCCCTATTAAGATGTGGCAGACTCTCATGTAACGTGCATGTGAAAGGGTTAAAATTGTCATTCTAGCTGCAGAATTATTTTTTAAATATAATTTTTAATCGAATAAACATTAAGCAATAAAGTTTAATGGGACCAACAATTATTAAGATAATGCAAAACAGATTTATTGACACAGATAAATTCACATTAATCGTTTTCATCTTTATTAAGAAAATACAGTAAAACGTCTGATGGCTGTCTACAAGTAGATCACAATAACCTTTTCTATATCAAGCGGTCCGCTATTCGATCAAGGATTCTGATCCATTATGATTTCTGACGTGGCAAAATTAGAACCCTTCAAAAGTTACAGCCAAAGCCCATGGTCAAAATGCCAAGAAAGAATATGTAAGATAACGTAAGGACGTGCATCACAAAGCAGGTACACACAAGTTGTACCGAAACAAAACCCGGACGTGTTCCCGTTTTCAAAACCGGATTTCATAATCGCCGATAGGTCCGGGACTTTTTGTAAATGGCGGAGAGCTTCGTTTTCCTTTCTTTCCTCGGTCAAAACATAGAAGCGCAAAAAAAAAAAAAAAAAAAAAAAAGGGCTTTAGCAGCGAAACCACAGGGAAAAGAAGAAAGAATTAGAAGTCGGCGTTTTAGAACTCTGAAAACCCTAACCAAACCGATTCATAATCTCTTCTATTCTCTTTCAATTATACGTCGCGTAAGTGTTTTGTATTGGTTATGGTGTTGTTTGGTTTTGATTTTGTGTTTTTTTTTTTGTGATTTTTTTATTATGTTTGTTTATTAAATTTATAAATAGATCGATCGCTGTTTCTAGATTTTGCATGGGCTGTTTGGACTGGTTTGGTTGGCTAATTGAGTAATCGAATGGTTTAAAGTATTATTGATTTGTGTACTGAATTTGGGCTTCAAGTTTTTGGAGGTCAAAAGATGGATTTGGCAACTAGTTGCAAGGTATTTTTACTTTTTTTTTTTTGATAATTTTCTGTTTTATTCATTTCATTGTTGTTTTGCTTTTCATTTTTTTATTTGTTGCAAGCACGAGAAGCAGTTTAATTTGCTTAAACACACAAAATAGTGTTGTTTATGGGGTGGAGTCAGGTATATTATTAGTTTTGCTGGGTATGTGTTAAGTGCCATCATTGGCTGCTTACTGATTGATTGCGCGCACTGGAATCATCATCATCATCATCATCATCATCTGTTAGTTGTAGTTTTTGACTTAGCTTAACTGCTAATATTGTTTATTTTATTTAAAATGTGTTGTGTTTGTCACTGCTAGTCTCATTGCACGATTCAAGCTGCTTTAGGGAGCTATTGCGAAAATGGTATTCTTGATGTTATTAAGCCTTCATGTTCTGTAATTATGAACACATTTTTGAATTTGCTACTTTATCCTTTATTGTTAAGTCCTTATTGGTGTAAAATGATTTTAATTTATTTTAACTTGATTGTGATTTTAATATCATCTACCTCCTCACCCATAAACACACGAGGGGAAAAAAAAAATCAGACATAATATCTGAACATGCATGATTTCCTGTTTCTCATTTTTGAATTTTAGGCAAATATGTGTATTAGTTAACATATTTCATAATGGATCCATCGGGCAAATTATTACATCTTCCATGAATGCACTTGGCTCTAAAATTGGTTATTTTTGGAATTAGTATGTGCCGTGTGGTTTTGATGTTTTTCTTGACATGATGTTTAGATCTAGTTGTCACAATTTGCTATGATTAACTAGCCTCAATTGGGTTTTCCCCTTTTGTTTTCTGTTTGCAAAGAGATCGTGAAATTTTCCGACATTTCTTGTAGGACAAATTGCAATATTTTCGGATAAAAGAGCTCAAGGATGTCCTGACACAGTTAGGTCTTTCAAAGCAGGGAAAGAAGCAGGTAGATGCATGAACATTCCTTACGCTAAAAAAATAAAAATCAGTAGATGTTAAGAACTCTAATGAATTACTAATGCTACCAGACTTATTTAACCTTGTTGGAAAGGACTGATTCATTACTATATAATTTTTTATTAGTTCACTGTTCACAAGCCTATCCACTTTCTATTTGCTCAATTTTTTCTATTTATTTACAAGTTCACTCTTTTACCTATTTTACTCTTTTATAATGGTTTCATGCTTCCTTAAAGATTCTTTTTATTACTTATTCATGAAAACTAAAATTCTTCATAATTATTCATTCTTATTCCCATATATGGGCCATGTACTCCAATGTCTTTGCGTAACTTTGTTGTAATTTAAAATGTAGGACCTTGTCGACCGAATACTAGCTGTTCTCTCTGATGAGCACGGTAAATGTTCATTTATGACCTATTTTCTTTCGTGAAATAGACAATTTATCATCATTGCAACCATTTATCTATAATTAGTACAATCATTTATTGGTTAAGAAATTATTGTTTATTTAAATATATTTTACATATAGATTAACAATGAATCCATGAGCTAGGGCTTTTTTTTGAATTTGCATTACTTATTGTTTTTATTGTTGAACTCGAGCATAATTTTTTATTGGTAAGTGTTTGTGCTCTTTCTCCGGATAGCGAGGAAGCCACCTACCAGAAGTTGCTTTGTGCACCAAGTTGGGGGGGATTGTGATGTTAATGGTTTTGTAATGCAAAAAAATACATGCTATCTACAATTTAACGTGCTCTTATTTGTTGATTTGGGTTATCTATTTTAGAATCTTATATTAGTCACAATTCATTGCACCATCAGGGCTGTTGATGCTTATTGCACCATGAACTTCTAGGGTTCAATCCCTGACAAAAATAAAGCCACCAATTGAGGGAAAAAAATGCAATGCTTTTGATTTTGGTTGCCGCAGCTTCCTGATATTGTAAACTTTGATAAATTTGAATAAAATGTTTTGCAGTCTCTAAATTTATGGAAATCATTGTTATTAGAAATAAATTTTGTTAGAATTACACCATGTCTATTTTTAATTCAAACTTATGAAGTTGATACACAGAATTTTATCTATTTTTTTTTTCCATTTTAACAATATGCTTCTACCAATGGCTGACAACTTGTCTTTTAAGGATAAATTTTCAATCTTATCTTCTTGAGACTTGTGAGGAATCTTGGGAGCCGAAGTCCTCAACTTTTTACTTTTCTGTGTTTTTTTCATTTTCCTCCTTGACTGAGGGGCTGGGGGTTTGTGAGTTTATGCTGTTGTTATCTGTGAAATCTGTTATTTCTGAGATTTTGATCTTTCATTTTATGCTATCATACAGCCAGAAAATTTCTGTATTCCATGTTGTTTAACTTAAGAATTAATGTGGATTTTGCTTGTTATTTGTAGTGCCAAGGGTATTGGCAAAGAAGAGTGCTGTTGGAAAGGAAGAGGTTGCAAAACTAGTTGATGACATTTACAGGTTCAATATTACTTGTTTGACTTGTGACTTCATTTCCCAGGCTCTTGCTTAATAGTATTTTTTCCCTTTTTGTGTGTAGAGCATATCAAGATTTTTGCAATATTTTTTTGCTACACCCTTCATGTATTTCAGTCTTGAATTTGTTCCGCTCCATTGACATGCACTCCTGTTCTTTGTCTCCAGAAAAATGCAGGTTTCTGGGGCGACTGATTTGGCATCAAAGGGACAGGGTGTTGTGGATAGCAGTAAGACAATAATTAAAGGAGAAATGGATGATTCCTTTCACTTGGATACAAAAGTTCGCTGTCCTTGTGGAAGTTCATTGGAGACAGAAACAATGATTAAGGTTTATGGTGCATGTCGTCTTCTTTTTGAAACAACTTTTGTCATATTTAAGTTGCAGATTGCACAAGAATTTATTAATGGAAGTTGTAACCCTTGAAATATCAAGAGTGTGGTTTGAGCTTGTTTTAGATTAAATTGGCGTTCTTCCTTAGTAATCATAAGATATTGCTCATTCCATATTTATGAATTACAATCGTCCTGTAATTAAATGCCATAATGGTAAAAAATGCACCAAAAGGACGATTATATCCATTTAATCCCACTGTTTTTTTCCAGTAGGATGTGCCTGAATTAGCTGCAAACCTGCAACCCAATACTGGTTCTGCAATGTGTGCTGGAGTTCTAATATCAATATTAGCCAATTTTTTCTCTCTTCATTCCAGCACTCTTGCCCTTGTCTTATTCTTAAACAAATTACTCATGCTGTATGGCCTTATCTTTTCAACTGGCAGTGTGAGGATCCCAGATGTCGAGTGTGGCAACATATGGGCTGTGTTATAATTCCTGAAAAACCTATGGAGGGCAGTCCACAACCTCCCGACTTGTTTTTCTGTGAGATATGTCGACTCAGCCGGGCTGACCCGTATGTATCATCTGTACTTGCGTCTTGTATTTATTGTTTTTATAGATGGATTGGAAGGTTCTGTCTCTCTCACATATGTACACATGCACACACACAAAATAACCTTGGGAAGGGAGAGTTAACATTATTGTAAATTACATGATACAGCGGAACTATAGTACTTTGAGTTATTCCTTTGGATTAGCCCGTTTTGGCATTAAATGATTTTGTGATTTTCCTACAATATTTGTGCGTGCGTGCGTGTGTGTGTGTGTGTGTGTGTGTATCTTTGTGGCATGCTCTATGATGCAGCGACACACTCTGAATTGATCTCTACCTTTATGGTCCTTAATCTGCTTAATTATAATGCATCATATATCTACTTTGACTGTATTATTATGTAGATTCTGTTTGTAACTGGGTTTAGTTATGAGAGAATGCTGCAACTCTAATTGCATTGCTATTTTAGAATGGTGTGATATGTGGATAGCAGGAGATGTTGCTGTACTTCCATAGTAGTTGTATTTAGGTGAAGAAAGATAAAAATGATAATGTCATTATGGCACTAAGAAGAGGAGGCTTATATTTATGATGGTTTACTTTATAGTGCCTGGATGGTGGAACTGTTCACTCAATGAATGGAGGGATATGTTGAAAGGTGGGAAAAATAAAAATGTTGCTACAAATCAAGCCATGAAAATTCATGCTGAAAGAATGGAGTGTGGTAAATACCTGTCTTTTCAACTATAGGTTGAGATGAATAAATTGTAGTTATAGTTTTGAGGTGGGGGAGTGAAAAATTGACCACTGTTTATGTGATGTTAAGAGGAAGGATGAGAACCTTGATTGTGGAGACAATGGGAAAGGAATTTTGACTGTTACTTGTAATTAAAAGATCGTTTCCTATTTTGTGCTGAATGGTGCAATCTGTTATATGTAGTTGGCTTAAAGATCTGATGATGGACCTGGTGGATTTTAGCATCATAGAATATAGTTATGATCCTTCAGTCTCTCTCCCAACAATATGTGATGTGAACATTAAATTGTAAAAAAAGATCTAAAGCTGTCAGCGATCTATTGCTAGCTTTTATTCTTCATTGATATTTTGTTCTTTTCAATAATCCCTGATTTTTATTCATTTGATGCTGTGATGGTTTGCTTATTATGTGCGATACTGCAATATCCGCATCTCATGGAATCGTTTTTGCTCTCTCTCGTATTCTCATGTGTTCCATATACACTCACTGCAGGAAATGGTGCTTTTCTCTAGGGTCTGTTTTATATAATATAATATGCTCAATCCAAAAAAAAGTTCTAATATGTTCTTTGATATACAGTTTTTGGGTGAATGTCTTACATCCTCTGTATCCTGTGAAGCTGGCTACTACAAATATTCCAACTGACGGGTAAATGCATCAACTGTGTTTTCTTTTGATTCCCTGGAAGTTATGAAACCTACCTTCTTCTTCCTTCCCCCCCTTCCCTCGCCTCCTCTCCCCCCCCCCCCTCCCCCCCCCAAAAAATCCAACCCAACCCAACCCCAAACTCCATGTTAAAATTTGTGAATTAAGTGGACTATTTGCTTCTGCAAATGTTTGGATCTTTTCTTTTGGATGACACATGCATGTGTGCATGCATCAGCTCTCGTTTAACAACATGTATGCCAGGATAGTACTGAATCTAGAGTTAGCATTTTAGTGTTTTGTTTTGTTTTTTGTTTTACTTCCAATTAAGGAGATAAACAAGTGGCCACACATATATGTTATGTTTGGAGCATCACTTGTGTTTTATTTGATATTTTTGCATTCTGGATTTTCCAGTTCAAACCCAGTACAGAGTGTGGAAAAGACATTTAATCTTACAAGGGTAGACAAGGACTTGTTGGCAAAATCAGAATATGATGTTCAGGTTGGTTAGTGTACAGGTTCTTTAGATTTTGTTAAATTATAAATGTATTGACTGTTGGTTTGTGATGCTGTTACCTTTCAGGCTTGGTGTATGCTTTTAAATGACAAGGTTCCATTTAGGATGCAGTGGCCACAATATGCTGATCTCCAGGTCAATGGTATGTCATTGGCCTTTCGCTTCCACTGGTCATCAGTGTCTTTTTTTCCTTTGTTCTTCCTTTGATTTAATCTTGTAACTGATGAGAAGTATTCTGTTTTTGCTAGCAGCTGCATCTTTATATATCACATCGGACTTTTTTTTTTTTTACAGATTTTTTTGCTTTTGTCGTTATTCTTTGGTACTTACTAATTGTGCATGACCTGCAGGTTTAGCGGTCCGTGCTATTAACAGACCTGGTTCACAATTATTGGGGGCTAATGGTCGTGATGATGGTCCAATTGTGAGTCTTTGTCCCTTGCATTATTTTGACCTATATCTGTTAATACCTTTGTTATATCTGCATTTTTATCTGTTGGTTGCAAGTGTGTCCACAAGCCTTCATCAGTCCATCAGTTATGTATTTATATTACACAAACATTAGTTTGGAGCTTTTTTTTTTTTTGGATTATAAATTGATTTGTGACTTGTCAAAGTTTACTTCCTCTTTTTGTCAATAGATTACACCGTGTACAAAGGATGGTTACAATAAAATATCATTAACTGGATGTGATCCTCGTATCTTCTGTTTAGGAGTTAGAATAGTGAAGCGCAGAACTGTTCAACAGGTAATTATATCACTTCCCTTTCCCATTTGTCTCTGCTCTCTTTTGTTGTTGTATTGGTTGAATATAATGAAGTTCATCCTTATGTTTTTCCTGTGATCCAGCTTACCATGAGAGTTTGTATTATTATATTTTGTATCATGTAGATACTCAACTTGATTCCCAAGGAATCTGATGGTGAACGTTTTGAAGATGCTCTTGCTCGTGTTTGTCGATGTGTTGGTGGTGGTGCAGCAGACAATGCTGACAGTGACAGTGACCTGGAAGTTGTTGCAGATTCTTTTGCTGTTAATCTCCGCTGTCCTGTAAGTTATTGCAGATTCTTTTGCTGTTAATCTCCGCTGTCCTGCAAGTTGTATTATCATTATTTTAATTGTGAATTTGTGACTGCATGCTTCCATGAACATATCTAGCTTTGCACTATGCTATATGCAGAGGAGATGTTATAGAAGCACTATGAAAATTGGCAACCCTGGCTCTATTGCATATTGTGGTTGTGTTGGCTCATATGTTGAATCATTAGAGTGACCCTCATAATATTTAACATGGCTAATAGACAGCAGCACTTGTCATGGATGTTGAATGTGTTCTGTAGAATCCGGTAATGAACGTACAATTATCTACCCCTTGGTGTCATTGGTCGAGTATTTTCAAGAAAGAAGTGTTCCAATGCATCGATGAATGGTTCAATATACAAAAGGGTGCACTAAAAAATAGCCCAACCTCGCATTCATGTTGCCCACATGAATGTGAGAGATTTGAGCACTATTTTTTTTGTGCAACTGGTGTTTCTATTAATTGGAGGCTGACAAAATGGTGATGAATTGTAATTGCTGGAGACCTTTGACTTACGACTTACTGAATTGTCTAGAGTGCCCATTCATACTGGGACAGTGTTTCCTACACATGAAGATTTCCTCATTGACAATGTTTATTTTTCCCAATTGTGAGTTTCAATAGAGTGAGAATTCTGTCAAACAGGAAAATATTTCTTTTTAACTTGTCATATTAATGTTGTGAGGAATTGATTTGCAGTCTTTGCTCTTTTCTGATGCGAGCTTGATGTATTTGGAAATAGTTTTGAGGATATTTTTCTACAATGATTTCCTGTAATTAATATTGGAATTGCATTGATTGTTTTATATATTGATTTCCATTGTTAACCCATGCATAGATGAGTGGTTCAAGAATGAAGGTTGCTGGAAGATTCAAACCATGTGTTCACATGGGCTGTTTTGATCTTGAAGTTTTTGTGGAAATGAACCAGCGGTCTAGGAAGGCAAGCTACCGATCATTATCCCTTTTTTAAGAGAGGGGGGGGGGGGTTTATTATAACTGTTTTGTCTCTGATTAAGCTTAGATTATCTGCAGTGGCAATGCCCCATTTGTCTCAAGAACTACTCATTGGAGAATGTAATAATTGATCCCTATTTTAATCGTGTCACATCTAAGGTAGTGCTTCCTGATTTTTTTTTTGTCGTCTCAATGTTAATTGGGTGCGTTCTTGTATATCATAATAATCTTTGTTGGTGGTATAGATGCGGGATTGTGGTGAAGATGTAACAGAGATTGAGGTGAAACCTGATGGTTCCTGGCGTGTGAAAAGTAAAACTGAAGCTGAACGTAGGGATATTGGTGAACTTGCACAGTGGCATTATCCTGATGGTTCTCTATGTATACCTAATGGTGGAGAACTCAAATCAAAATTTGAAGTGGAAAAGCAAATCAAGCAGGAAGGTACTTCAGAAGTTTATAATGGTACTGGTTTGAAACTTGGAATCAGGAAGAACCCCAATGGAATTTGGGAAGTCAGCAAACCTGAGGATGTGAACACCTCCTCTTCTGGCAATAGATTGCAAGATAAATTTGAAAACTATGAGCAGAAAGTAATCCCTATGAGTAGTAGTGCCACTGGTAGTGGTCGGGATGGTGAAGATGCAAGTGTGAATCAAGATGGTGGTGGGAATTTTGATTTTCCAAATAATGGGATAGAACTTGATTCTTTGCCTATGAATGTAGATTCAACATGTGGATTTGCTGACCGGAACTTTTCTGCACCGGTAGGGGATGCAGAAGTTATTGTTCTTAGTGATTCAGATGATGATAATGATATATTGATGACATCTGGAGCTGTCTACAAGAATAATCAAACTGATGATGGTGGGGCTGCTTTTTCAATTCCCCCTCCTGGAATTGCAAATCCCTATCCTGAAGATCCTTCTGTTGGGAATGGTCTGGGCTTTCTAAATCCCAATGATGATGAATTTGGAATGCCCCTCTGGCATTTACCTCCTGGAAGTCAAGCTGGCCCAGGATTTCAATTATTTAATCCAGATGTTTCAGGTCCCTTAGTTGATTTGGAGCATGGTCCAATGAACTGTCCGATGTCAATGAATGGTTATGCTTTGGCTCCAGAGACTGTCATGGGATCTACTGGTTTAGTTCCGGATTCTTCTGTCGGTAGATCTGACACTGACATAAATGATGGCTTGGTTGATAATCCCTTAGCATTTGGTGGTGAAGATCCCTCTCTTCAAATCTTTCTTCCAACTAGGCCTTCCAATGCATCAGGGCAGTCTGATTTGAGGGATCAAGCTGATGTGGCAAATGGTGTCCGTACAGAAGATTGGATCTCTCTTAGGCTTGGTGATGGTGGTGCCACTGGCAATCACGCTGATTCCATGCCTGCAAATGGACTGAATTTGAGACAGCAGATGCCATCAAGAGAAGGTGCCATGGAGTCTTTAGCTGACACTGGTTGGTTCCCATATTCATAATGCTTTATCGTGAGTTGATGTTTTAGACTGCATATGAGTTGAGGAATTTGTCAGAAAGTCTAACAGATAATTTTACAGGATGGCCTTTCATCGCCTCACTTATGCTATTTATCTGCTTCTGCTAGCTTTTTATTTACCCATTACAATTTTCTGCTCTGATTGTTCCTGCTTCTGCAGCTTCTTTGCTTCTTGGTATGAATGATGGTAGATCTGAGAAGGTGAGTCGGCGAAGATCAGATAGTCCTTTCACATTTCCTCGCCAAAAACGTTCTGTGAGGCCACGGTTGTATCTTTCAATTGACTCGGATTCAGAGTAGCGAAGTCGAGCCTTTTTTTTTTCTTTGTTTTGCCGAGGTTATTGTTGCTTTCTTTTGAATTATTTCGAGGACAGAAGCATTTTCCTGGGATGATTTGCTGATTAAAAAAAGCATGAGGCGCAGAGTGGGAAAATTGTCATGAGGGAAACTGTCCTCTTAAAATTGTGTTGGCAGTTGAAGATTATTTTCCACAATTGGTGAGCTGTAGGCCTGATACACCCCTTCTCGATTTTGTGCAGTATAACCTTGGTTTCTGATGTTCTTTGTTCTATCAGGGTTGTTACAAGCACTCTCTCTCTCATCTCAACAATGATCTATGTCCAGTGCTGGTAAATTGTACAGTAGATAGTCATTTAAATCTGAAAATTGGATTAATCCATTGGTTTGGTTCAAACCTTGGGATGTAGTGGGGATGGGGAAGCCTCCCAGTTAGTAACACAAGTATCCATCTTTTTTGGGTCTCTGTTTAATGAGGAGAGCTAATAGCTTGTAAATGTCCCTCAGATTCAGTTATTTATAGAAAGAATAAGATATTTTTTAAATGTGCAACTTTGCAAGCTTGTGGGTATATTGCCCAGAGTTGTCTTAACAACTGGGTCACCAATGTTGAATATCTAATGTTTGTTTGAGAAATCATTGGCGTACAGGTGGCATCTGCTACTAGGTGTACGTGTGACTGTGGAATCTGATTGCAACGATGACACAAACAAAAGAGACATTTGACGGGCTTTATATGTGCATCTGTTGCTTGATGGTAAGTGGATCATCCCCCTCCCTCCCTCTATCCAACGTTGGGGATATGACCAGTGTAACAAAAAAAGTGTGTAGAAAAAATCATGGATGAAATATTGAATAGGACTTTTGGAGAGAAGCTGTGGTATTCTGATTCTCGTTACATTTTTGATATTGCACATGATTTAGGTGAATTATCTTTAGTTTTTGTGTGGTCGTTATACGCGGGTGCATCGCCTGCCTTGATGTCTCAAGTTCCGGAGCTGGTAGTAGTTTGGTTGAAGTGTTGAAGACCCAAAAAAAAGTTAGGACCTATTCAAATTGTAGTTGATCATTTTTTATTTTTGTCTCGATTATGCTTTCTTTATTAGATGGCGGACTATAGCCTGGAAAGATGTATGCTGCCAGTGTTGTCATTTGATTGGTTTCTCTCCACTTATACTTTTGAGCACTTATTGAAAATTGGGATATAGTTGAAGAGGCAAGAAGTTCTTTACTGGAGTAAATTTCTAGTAATAGAAGGGAAACGGGAATTAAAATGCTAGAGAGAACAAAAATAAGGAACGCTGGGTACTTGAGGGAAATTGACGGGTTCAAGCAATTCTTAATTTCAATCTATGAATTTATTTGACCAAAATGAAAGCTGCTGTGAAGTTGGGGCCGAGGCATTGTCCTTTGTTTAGTAAAGAAAATGAAGTGTTTATTGTTCAATTTGGATTTCATCTACTGCAAAAGTTCTCAATTTGTTTGTTAAATTAATTCGGTCAAAACATTGATACAAACAGATTTTTTTTTTTTTTTTTTGGCCAAATGATACAAATAGATTGTTGAGATTGCAGAGCCTGCCTAGGTTAACATCTCGGAGACACACTACACCTGGTATCTTCAATACGTGGAATCCAATCTAGTATTGGCCTGGGTGAACACGAGGTTGAAGATTCAAGCATATAAATTCCACACAAAAATTTAAAATTTCCTGCCTGCATTGTGAAATCCAAGTCCCATGTTTAGAATCTTAACATTGACATGTTTGAATGCGAAATTTATAGCCTAAATTATTAAAACAATTTTTTTATTTTGTTATAATTAATACATTTATTTTTATTATTTTAAAATGTTAGCAATTTAATTTTTAACTAAAGAGATTAAATTATTGTATGATATAATTATTCGAATATTAAAGTCGCGATGTACCATACAAATTAAATGTGAAAGATTATGGTGCAATAAAAAATTTCATAATTTTATATATAAAATGCATTTAATCCTGCCGTAATTGCGAAAATAGAATATAATCATCATTAAGATTTTCATCTTTTGACAAGTAAAAATTGAAGGGTTAGCTATTAATCAATTTTAGGATCTAAGAATAATTATTTTGAAATAATAAAAACTAAAATATTATAATAATTGTACGAGTACAGTAATTTATATAATTAGATAATTCGTTTTAAAATATTTATCATTTCAAATAAATTTTTATTTCAATTTATTTACATTTTAAGATTTTAAGAATGTATGTAATTTTTTTTTCTAATTTTACCTTCTATTTTATTTTCATTAAATATTTGTATTAATTATTTTTTTAAATTAAAATTATAATAATTTAATAATTCTCTCAAATAATGGAGGGAATACTTAAAAAGTAACATAGGAATCTCCCATGGGCACCTAAATAATTCACTGATGGTCACATCAGCATTAACCATCGTACAAATTCTCCATTCATGTTTGGATTAGCATTCAAATCCTGAATTTTATGAAATAGGAATGCAATGTAGAAATTTTGGAACTGAATTTTCACATCTTCCCATAATTATATTTGAGAGATTACCAGATTAACTTCCGCAGCCATTTACCAAATGTTCTTTAACTGTTCATTCTTACTCAAAAGAATAATAAAATTCCAATGGAAGAGCCTATTTTCTATCAGTACAAATAAACAAATTTCATTTGGAATTGGAACCTAATGTTTTTTGTGTTTCCTAGAAGTAGTAACTTCATGGGGAAGAGAGTAAAAACTTCAAAAAAGGTAAAATACAATCAACTTAATTTCTTCTATAGGACAGCAATGGGCGTCAAACAATTATCTCTGCGCAAATCCCCGCAACAGTAATAGCCAAATTAGGTGGTTAACTTATAGTATGGCACATTGCACTTATGAATGCCTAAACTAAATTAGGAATGCCTAAACTAAATTAGGCTCGTGCTTGAAGACACTGTGCTGAGAGAATATCATAGCCATACGGCAGTAAGGAAAACATGAGGATCCGCTATACTTATCTGTCAATTCTCCATTAGTGGTAACTGACTATGAATGTCTGAAACTCTCGCAGCCCGGGCAGTTATGCAAGCTCTCATGAATATAAATGTCACAGTCAAGGCAGAAGCACTGCTTGCATTTTGGACAAGCAACAAAAAGGCCAGGTTTGTTGCCTGTGAGAAAACCAACCAGAAGTAAGCCAAAAATATAAAAAGAGAGAGAGAGACAGAGAAGCTTGCTGAGGGAGGCACAGACAGACAATCTCAACCCAACTTAAGTCCTGTACTAATGGAGGCTGCATGAGTAACATCACAAAACTCAGTTCATATGTAGTGTCATCCTCCTTGTGCAAGTTTACAAATAATAGCA
Organism: Reutealis trisperma; assembly: GCA_947687605.1. Lineage (NCBI taxonomy): Eukaryota > Viridiplantae > Streptophyta > Magnoliopsida > Malpighiales > Euphorbiaceae > Reutealis > Reutealis trisperma. Next base: position 792,489 of record CANTUT010000112.1, read on the forward strand.
CATCAAATTGTCTAGATTACTTATATCTAACTCAATATTTTAACCATAAATTTCAGATATGACGGTGTGCAGTTGCAATTTTTCCACAACTATTTTTCTCATGCTTTTATTTCAACGGCAATAACAACATGAAATACAATTCAACTGCACCTGGATAACGCATGCACATGCATATGAACCAGTACCTAACTTACCAGGATTCAGGAGGCTCTGTTGGCAGCCAAAACAAGTTTTTGGTACTTGGTGATGTTCAGTTTGGCGTGGAGACACCTCATCAAATGGTGCAATGGGGAACAGATGATGATATGACCTTGCCAAATGGGGTGATGAAACAAGCGTCAATCCACAAATTTGGCATTCTGTTGGAAGATCACATACACGTGCCTTGCATCTTGGACAAATATATCCCTCTCCAACTTTAGCTTCTTTATGACAAGAACATATTGATATAGAACCCTCTGCTACCCTTTGTGGGAAACCCATCTTGATCAAGTTAGCAATTGCAAATTCTGCTATTGCTGGAGGTGGTGGCGCATGCTCAAGTAGCAACTCTTTAAAGTGGACCTGAATGAGACAGACATCAATATAATGTTCCTTCACGCACAAGTAAAAAGTTGTATCAAAGAGGACAAAATATCAGTGTAGGAAGGACGTAAAAAACAGCTAAAAAGTTAATACCTAGAATTATAGGAGTAAGTGTAGGAAGGAAGTAAAAAACAGCGAAAAAGTTAATACCTAGAATTATAGGAGGAACTTATACACATAGTACAATGTAATGGCTTTCACCTTAAATTCCAAAGAAAATGTAACTGTTAATTAAATTCCATAAGGTTGAAAAATCCACTAAAACTCACCTCATCCATTGCAACAGAGTATGATCCACCAGTTTCATGACAGAGATGCTTGCATATAAACATTTCTGCAGAAAGGCCAATAACTGAGCACCTAATTTTAGACTTCTTGCATTTCTGGATGCTGTCCATTATATCTCCAGGATCACAGGTACTGAGAGCCGAATACAAGATGAGAACTTCACGATGACCATATGATGGAATTTGATCGAGATATACATGAACAAAATCTAGGGCATTCTGTAGTGAGGAATCACCTGAGCATTCCAACTTGCCCATCAAAGCCTTAATATGAGACTCTGGACCTCCACCGAGCTCTGTTAAAGAATGGGCAACCCCATCTTTTATAGTCACCAAACCAATCTGACTAAGTGGATTTTGGTCAAAAAACTCCCTAACAAAAGCCTCAACGTGTTTTGAAATCACAACCATTCGACTTGGTTTAAAATCCATCTCCCCTGCTGCCTACATACATTGAAGGAAACAAATAAAAAAAAATGTAGAAACAGTGCATATAAAGTCCACATCTCCAGGTTTATTACTTTCAATAAAAACATCAAATGGCACTTAAATTCAAAAGGGTAACAAAACATACATTGACATAAACAACTACAAAAATAAAGAAACAGTGCACAAAAAGCCTACATCTCCAAGTTTATTACTTTCAATGACAATTGAAACTGATAACTATCAAATTTGAATGTTAAGTGACAATAATCACTCAAAATTTCATCAAATGGCTCTTAAATTCAAAGTGGTTCCTATAAAAGGCTAAAGAAACATATATTGATAGAAACAAATACCAAAAGAATAAGAAGAAGAAGAAGACGAAGGAAAAACTGTGCATATAAGGTCTAAAATTCAAAATATATTACTTTAAATGCCAATTGAAGCTATTAACCCTCAAATTTGAATCTTTACCGAACAAATAGCTCTCAAATTCAAAAGGGTATCGGTAAAAATTAAAGACACAAATAAACATACTCTAGAGAGATCGACAACAATATAAAGAAAGCGAATGAGGCCTTTCTGAATACGAGAGGTGGCGGCGGTGGCAGAAAGGGAACGAAGGCGGCGGCGATACTGAGCATGGTAAATGGCTTTATTGTCTATAGGACGAAGAAGTCCAGACTCATCCTCTTGCAGAGCCTCCCATGATCGCTCATCAGTGTAAGTTCTTTCCCACGCATCAAGATCACCATCTAACTTATCATCTTCTTCATCATCATCTTCACCAGTTTCTCCATTCAATCGTCTCTTTTCACCAGTGCTCATACTTGGCTGTACTGTTTTTGAATGTTAACTGAACATTTATATAACCCTAGAAATTGATTCGATTTCTCACAGAGCGATGGAGCTTAGGAGTGAATAGTGGAGTGATGAAAAAGGAGAGAAACGTTTCAATAAAAATTAGGCTAACGAAAAATGTTGTTGTCAATGAAACAATGAAAAACAGAGGCATTTTAAGGAAAAAGATTCTTATTATGGAAAGTAATTTGATAAATTTATTATGATAAAAAATATATATAAATAAAAATTTATTAATCGATTGACAAAAATGATATTTAATATTTTATAGGTTTAAATATGTTCATTATATTATAAATTAAAATTTTTAATATTTTTTAATTAACTTTAATATTGTAAATAAATAACAAAAAATTAATTTCTTAAAAAACATTTTTTCAAAATATATTTTATTTTAGAAAATATTTTTAAAAATAAAATTATTTTATGTAAAATAAATGGATCTTTAATATTATTTTTAAAGTGATATATATGGAGAGAGAGAAATCATATAATAATAATTATAATATATTAATAAAATAAAATAAAATGAAGTAATTAATAATAATAATTTTTAACAGAAAGTAATTATAGTAAAATCTCTATAAATTAATGTTTAATAAATTAATAATTTCTATTAAATAATAATTTTTCAGCCTCGATTTTGATTAACAAGTTAAATTAATAATTTTATAAAATAATAATTTTTTTTAAAAACCTTACATGATTTTTTGGTCTTATTCATATCATAAATTAATAATTTACTAAAATTACATAATATATTTTCTTAAAATATGAGTTTATTGTTATTTTTCTAAATAGTAATTATACTAAAAGATATTAATATAACTTAAATTATATTTACAACTTAAGTAGATATAGATAATATTAATTTTTAATTTTTTTTATTAATATAATAATTTATATTTTTATAAAATAAAATAAATATTTAGTTGATTAAATAAATGTTACTTTAAATTGCAAGTACATTTGATATCGATTAATTAATACCATTTTAAATTAATAAAATTTGTATAATATAATTTTAAGGTTATTAATTTATAGAGATTTTATTATAGTAATAGTTTAAAAGAGCATTGTTTTTAGAGTATTTTCATTTCGGGCTTTTTTTTAAAAAAAAAAATTCTCTTATTTCTCACTTTCTTTATTCTTCTTCTTCTTTTTTATTTTTAATATCGGATAAAATTTTCATTAAAAGGAACATTATAAAGAATTTATTGATAAAGTCTAATTTGATCGATGTCTTGACTCTTCACTTCATTTATAAGTGCAAGGAAATGTCTCAAATTTTAATTGCTACCAATTAATATGATGAAAATTTTCATCAATTGGACAAAAATAATTAAAGAGAGATTTATCTTATATTATATAGTTGATAATGCAATTATGAAACTAAAAATTTATTCGACTTTTTCGATCCATTTATTATAATAATGAATTCTTAAGCATAAATCTTTGTAGGTAGATTTTAGATTTCATTACTTAATAGTTGAATACAAATTTCAATAGAAAATGATATGATATGAAATCAATTATTTTAATAAGAGTAAACTAATTCGCAAATTGCAAATATTCAACAGAACATCAAAGTTGGTTTTAAAAAATTGTAATTACAATAGTGGAATAATGTGATAAAATATTGTCCTCTTTACGAATATCTAAAACGTAACAATGCACAGATATATTACTAAAATTAAAATGAAAAAAAAATTTAAAAAGAAAAGATATAACAAAACTTTCAATATGTAAAGACAAAATAACATAAAAAATAAAATAAAATATAATACAAAATAATAAAATAAAAAGTATTATCCTAATAATTGTAAGTACAAATCTTCCCATAAACATATGGTAAAAATGGAGATGAGGAAGCGAAAGTGAAAGTAAGGAGATAGAGAACGAGATCGAGTAAAAGAAGTATCGAGTAATGGTGGATAATGAATGAGTACAACCGGTGATAGATGCGACAACAACAATAAAGAAAAAATTATTTATATCAAATCTAATAGAAAATATTGGAACCATAGTTAATTAAAAAAAGAAATTAGCAGTAATTTTACAAATAAAACTTAATGAAAAAAAAAATGGAGGGGGAATGAGAGACGGCTAAGGTTTGTAGGTAGATTTTAAATTAGTTTCATGGTACATTACAATAATTTATTTTATTAACTAGATTTTGAATTTTTTTTTAAACTCACATTAAAGAATTTTTAAATGTAAAATATCTTTGAATTAATGTTTGAAAAAATAAATTTTAAATGTAGAAATTAATAGTCTGTTTAGTACACTGAGTTGCTTAACTAAATCGCAGTATTAGTAAATAACACTAAATTTGGTATAAGTAATTTAGATTAAACTTAATAATTCTAAATGTTTAGCTAACCCATAAGATATGTATTATCTAAAATACAGCTCTTATATCATTAATAATCTTATCTAGTAGGATTATTAATTTCATTATTTATGATATTTTATTTCTTAAAATAACATCAATTCTTATTCCATTTATTAATCTATAGATTACTTAACAATATATATTAAAGTTTTCGTATTAAACAAGGTTTAAAATAAGCAATCACATGGTTTAATTAAGTTTCTAATTCAAACTAATTATAAGAATTATAAATATGTGTGCCAAAAGGACTCTAAGTGTGAGGAAAATTGAATGTCAATATAATTAAATTCTCTTAACAATATTATTTATTTATTCTTTTTATAAATTAACAAAGCCATGGCAAAATATTCATTATTACCCAAAAAATAAATTACTATGATATTAATTTAATCACTAACAATCCGTTTGTAATAAATAAATTTCATAAAATTTTATTTTAAATTTCACATTTTAAAAAAATTGTGTTTGAAATATTAAAAAATGTTCATTTAATTTCATAAAATTAAAAGTAATTAAAATAAATTTCATTAAAATATGTGAAATTTTCAAATAAATTTCATAAAACTAATAAAATAATATTAAAGGAAAAAATGTTATTTTTCTTTTCTTTTTTTTTTTATTCATGCTATTTCTCTCCTACTTTCTTTCTCTTTCTCTCTTCCTCTTCTTTTTTTTTTTTTTTTCTTTTTTCATATTTCTCCCTCCTCATTATCGTATTCTCTCTCTCCTCTTACTATTTTCTCTATCCGTTATTTTTTTACTTGTTTTACTTTCAACTAATTTTTTTGTTATATTTATAAGTAAAATATTAATTATAAATATAAAATATAATTTTTTTATTTTTCTTTAAGAATAGTTATTATATTAAAGGTATTTTAAAAAATATAAAAAAACTCAATTATATATTTGTTCCAAATATAAAAAATATAAAATTCAATTAAATTTCATATTTTAATTTATGTATTTTTAAATATAGGAAATAAATGTCACATTTAGAGTTCATTTGTTCTAAATATATAAGATGTAAGCTACTTTCGAAATTTTAAATCCAACGAGCATTTTTTTTTTTTTTTGCTAAACTCTAGCAAGCTAAGCAGGTTAAAATGGAATGAGGTAAAATAATTGAGGAAAGAAAATAATAGTGGAAAATAAAAATTATTTTCTTTTTCTATTATTTAAAAACGGAGAGAAAATAAAGAAAGGAAAATATGTGTTATTTATCTCTTTTTATTTTCTCTTCGAATGGAACTCTAAAACTTTACAAAAAAGGAAATCTTGTACATTATTTTGTAAAATTATTATTTTTACAAAAAAACAACTGGATTTTACAAAAATTTTTAAAAATTTGCAAAAAATAAACATCCCCTATTCATAGATCTGCACTTGCCTTTATATAGTTAGATACAAAATTATTTATTTTTGGAACGGAAATTAAAGTATTAGACTAACACAAATATTATTTTTTAAATTATTAATTTTTATAAAAAAAAAAAAAGACTTCATTCTATAAAATTTGTCCAAAACTTTTTTTTTTATTTTTAGAATATTTTGTAAAATCAATTACTTCAAACCATCCTAGAAAACACCTATTAATAAACACACTTCATAAGCATCCCTAATTATTACCTGCATATACATAAAATTAAAACCAAATATGTCCTAATAATAGAGGAATTGGCTACAAATTGTGATACATGATAAGACATGATAAGATAAAATGAGTTTTAAAATCTTTATTTTTCTACACACATAAAATGAAAGAATTTGTTACATAATTAGCCTATAAAAATATTAAAATATAGGGTAGAATAAAATAAGACACGACAAGATAAAACAATATGAAATAGAATAAATTTTAAAATTTTTATTTATAGCATGGAATGATTGTAAGAAAATAAAGTTTGTATATTTTTGGTATGTTATGATTAATACACTATTTTACGTTTAGCATACTAAAAAAAAAAAAAAAAGATATTTGAATTTTCATTGAAAGTCTGTCTGCTTTAGGAAGAAATGAAAACAAATAGAAGAAAGATTTCGAAACATTGAACAATAATTAAATAGCAAGGTTATTCTTCCAGCTACAAAGAGGGTTATGGTATAAAAATAAAAAAAATTATCGCCCACCGTGGGGCTCGAACCCACGACCACAAGGTTAAGAGCCTTGCGCTCTACCGACTGAGCTAGACGGGCTTGTTGATTTATGCTTTACTCTAGTTAATATTATAGTATAATCAATAAGATTGGGATGAAATTAGAATTACTCGGTCACTTTATGGAGTTAGTACTTTCCAGTAAAACAGCCAGCTAAATGTGATAAACTGATAAAACGGACAGTCATCTTTCAAACCTTGACATATCAATTAGAAAAATAAGTAATTTCAGCATCCAGTAGGTAATTATGCAGCTACCTTTTGGCAGCAACTATATTGATCATCACGACTTGTTTCACACAGATTATGTTAGTATGTATCTAAAAACCAAAATAAAGCTATTCCCTTTTGAACATTCAAAATTCCTTTTAAGACATTTCAAAGGTACCCTAAATCAGCATGGATTAATCAAAGCAAAACATTAGCTTGATAATCTACAAAACTGCTATCCGTTCCTAGTTGTTCTGCCTCGGATACATGAAGGTTAAATGGACAAAATTGAATAAAATTAAAAATCATTATAAAAGAGGAAGCACAAATAAGTACAATGCTGACAGAAGTTTCCCTATTCTGCCATTCCTCAATTCATCTCAAGATAGCCCTCATTACTAGTCTAGAAGCTCCCAATGTCAATCACCATTGCTCAGTGGACGACCCTTTTAAATTATGCTAGACCTGAACAATCCAGCAAATTAGGCTTTTAATGGATTGAGATGAGACTTGTATTATATCATTCATTGCCAATGTCGATAAGAAGCAGGCCACATCAATCTGGAAGGCAGCATGACTGATAAATAGTTACTCCTCAGGTTCTGACTCAAAAACTGGGAGGATGCTCAAGGCTGATGAACCAAGATGCATACCCCGAACTACGCCTCCATATCCTACATTAATCCTGTGGCACAAAAGCAAGATGGAATCCCACAATGCTGTTCTTCCCTGAAAAAAATAATAATTAAAAAAAAAAATCAAAGGCATCATATATCAAAGCCCTGGTATACTGGCAATTTCAAGCATCATCACTATGCCCCACTCACTGACATCACCAATGACAAAGAAAGCATGGACATATCAAATGCAAACATACATTGGGAATGGACATAGTGATGTGCCCATGCATATTGACTCGGGAAAATGGATTAGTATTTAGATTGATAGATGAATGATAACAAAACAAATTTAACATGAAATTAAGCGGTCTAACATTTGGTTCTAATAGAAGTTGTTATCCAAGCCTCATATGCCAATACTTCCATTCCATCCATCATGTATTTCATCCGCTTCCCTTTTTGTTCTACTTTTAGTCAAGCTTCACAACCATTTCAACATAATTATCCCTACTGGTTGAATAATGCTGTCATAAACTTCTTATTCTCATTAGATTTCAACTGCATTGTTAGATTATCCCTTATAAATCCTCTATTGGGCAAATCAGCAATTTCTTTAATTCCATTTAGTCTTTTCCAGGCTTCCTATCCATCACTAGAAAGTTTAACATACTCCATTACCTACCTGAAGAGAGAATTGCAGTTTCTTATCCCAATACAAGGCAAAGACTGGAGGGCTTTGCTTTCCAACAACCAGTATACAAGCTCCAGGGTGAAGAGTGGAAGGAACACCAGATATGACAGAAATGTACTTCTCTGGGAACCTTTCTTTTGGAGGGAGAACCCCCAAGAATAAGGGGTTCTTGCTAGACTGTGCTCCAGCATAAGATGTAGGATCCACATGAAGCATCCACTTTGGGTGCTCCAGGAATGCACAGAACAAATACAAGAGCAAGTGAGAATCTGTAGGAAGATCAAGAGTCCACTTCTTCTTTTTGTCATAAACCTCTCCACTTCCTAGATATTCATAATTCTTCAAGCAAGTTCCTTCAGCAAGCTCTGTTAAAATTTTCAACAAGCAGGAAACCAAGTATAAGTTGCGTAGGCACGGAATAAATGCCTGACATCAGATATAGATATGTTCCAAATGATGAATGGAGATGAAAAATAGATAATGTATGCATAAAGTGAAAATTTAAGATTCTAAATACCTCGAATCCTCTGTACCACATAATCTTCTGGAATATTACTGTAGGGTAGCAAACCTTTGGCCCATTCTCCTTTCATCAATGTATGAAGTCTTTGGTGTTCAGTGATAGCATCCACAGACTCCTGCATGATCGGTATCATTGGATTTTGCTGTGGGGATTGTTGCAGATTGGCCAGAGGCAACTTAGCTATATGATAAGAGGATACACCCTAAAACGTTATCAACGATCAACATAATAAACCCAACACAGGAAAAAAAAAAAAAAAAAGGGTAATGGTGGAGCCACTTACGCATGGAAGCATTGAGAGCCTGCATAAGTGTAGCACGTAATTGATGGAGAACTCCATCTTCATCAAGTGTGAATGCTGGTTGCCATTCCTTCATATCAATTGGAGACACAGTAGCAGGAGTTCCACTAGTTGATGAATCACTTCCCACTTGACTAATTGTGATTGAAATACCAAGTTTAGCAGCTGCTTGCATTACCTACATAAAACAGTAATTAATGAAAATGAATATGAGTAGAAATGCAGCTATATAACATATTTCAGCTTTTGCCATATTTACAGGGTGACAACAAGAAATAGGGGTATAGAATAAACTACCATGTTAAACAAACTTTTCTTAGATCACTGAACTTTTAACTAATTTCAAAAGGATGCCTACTTCTGAATGTAACAAATAGTGACTATGCAAGCTTAAGGTTTTGCAAATTATGCAGAACATCGGGCCAATACACAAGTTTTCAAAAATGATTATAACAACTATACATTGAACATGTAAGCTTTATCTCAAGTAAGGGTACAAGTCCTGCAACAAAGAAGTATAAGTGAATGCTCCTGCCACGCCAATCACATTTTCCTGGAAGTCTTAAATGCAAAACCTTTGTTGAAGATGATAATCACAAATTCCCCATACATACACATAAGAAAGCCAGATATGTACCAACTCAACAAAATATGGAAACAAAAAATTATATTTTACAGAATCTGAGTAGTGAAATAGAGGAAACTACAATAATGAAGGACCTGAATGTGGCTGGTCTCAATCTTGTTAAGCAAAGGATTCAGTAGAACTGATGAAAACCATTGCCTGAGATGGTCACGCCATTGCTCAATTTGCGGATAGATGCCCAATTGTTTGAAAGCTTCAATAGACTCTTCCATGGACATTGGTGGAGGAAGGTCACCCTCTCCTTTCTTAGGCGGAGTGGTAAATTTCTGGGAACCAGGAGACATCCTCACAGGCCTCAAGGGTGTGCTCCTTGTAGTTCCAGAAGTGTTAGCTGGACTTGCTACAGTATTAGGACTAGCTACACCAAAACCCCTAATAGTGGGTGGTGGGGTCGCATGTTTCCCGGCTGATTCTGTGATTTTCTCATCTACTTCTGCTAAGAACCTCTCAAGCTGTTCTTCTGTGGCTATCTCTTTAGTAGCAGAGGCTCGCTTGCTTGACCAAGGAGTTGAGACTGCTGAATCCATCCCTGGAGAAGATTGAGTAGAAGGTAAAGGTGAACTACTCCCAGGCACAAGGAATAGAGAGGATGGAGAACTCTTGGATTTGGATGGGGTGCTAAAGGAGGTCATCCTGTTACTGCTGCCAACATTTGATTTATCAGAGCCAACTCGGGACTTACGATTGGAATTGGTAATTGGCTGATGAATTGGAACAAGGATATCTGAAGCAGACAATATTGGTTTAGACTTGGGAGGTTTCTTCACAGAATCTGTTACAACAGATTCAACTTTTGGCTTTATTCCCAAAAGCCCCAGCTGTCGGCTTGTTAGATGTGATTGATCCTTGGTTTCTTTAGATGGAGATTTTACTGGAACACCAGCTGCATTTTTTCCTCTATGAAAAGAGATGGCTTTGAAGAATGCGAATAAAGATCCGATAAAAACTAAACCCACCAAAGCCTGTATTGCTTTGGAGAAAATATCTGATAAGCCACAATAAAAAGTTAACTATCAAATATGGCAACAGTACCAAAAGAGCTATTCAGATGATTAAGGAATTTCCATTGAGCTAGAAAACTTACAAGCTGCTTCTTGGGGCAAATTCAAATTTGTGAATCTCATTATTTCAGCCAGTCCATTTTCCCTTCATTATTTTGAACCAAAAAGGTAATGTTGGTCACATTAGATTCAAACTGAATCAATCATATCCATAAAACATAAACTTACACTTGCAAGAATTATTTAAAGATATTGCAAGAATTATTTAAAGATAAAGACTGTCAAATTACAGACTCAAGTTTGTTTCTTCCTTTAGGAACTAATAGGACAACTCATTTCTTTTCCCTTTACCCTCTAAAAGCTTCCTTAGTTTTCTTAGAAATCAAATGGACAGAAAATCAGGGGAAAAAATGAAATAAAAAAAAAATCACATAACATGAATCTACAAACAAACTATTCCCTTATTTCACTTTTTTTCTAGCAACCAAATACTTAAAATTGTACTATAAAACCCTATATATACTTGAAACTATAAATAAGCTGTGAAAGCCTTATAATTCTAGAGCTCTAACCCAAGTCCTAACCCTAGTTTATCATATCAGCACGAGGGGCAAAACACCTTGAACAAGAAACACATAAAAAAAAATCAAATATACCCATAGTTAAACCCCCTTAAAACCCTAATTAGCACTGGCAAGCACTAACAACTTCAAAAGAGAACCTCACATTGTCAAGACAAGCTACAAGCATATACATATACATTACATAAAAGAATATATATAACGCGTGTGTGTATGTGAAGTCTATACCTGGAGCTGATGGAGACAAAAGCGAAGGCAGAGGCGGAGGAGATAAAGAAGATAAAGAGGAAAGCTGATTTTGAAGGCTGAAGACTGTTAGCAGTCAGGGCAGCGGATAAAGCTGGGTTTTTATACACTGAAAACTTTACTGGTTTGGTCACCGGAGGCGAACCCTTGTCTCTAGAGCCGCCGCCAGCTTCCATTGTTAGTAATAATATGTTGTGGCAGCTGTTTGGAGGCTAAGGAAACAGAGATGGCAAGAGCAGAGAAAAGAAAAGAGACTTGCTCTGCCTCAGTGTTTTGGAGCGCAAAGTTCCAACGCGAACAGCTGCTGCCAACTTCCAAGAGCCGAGTTCCTGGCCGGCTAGAATTGTGTTTTCAATAGTATAATTTTTTGGTATATTATTTTTATTTTTATTTCTTTTTAGGAATTAATTTAGTATTATAAATTGAAAATTTTAATCTATATAATTAATATAAACATTGTTGATAAATGAATTTTTCATTTAAAAATAATCTTTTTCTTAAAAAGTAATTTTTATTGATTCTTAAATATTTTATTTTAATATTAATTTAATATGACTATTATGACATACAAAATTTAAATTAATTAGATTGATTTTATTTTAAAATTTGTATAATAATAAATTAAATAGTAAGGTGTATCATTTTCATATACCTTAAGTTATGTATGGAGTAAATGAAATTATAAACAGTTTGAAATAAGTATTCAAAGTTTTTTAAGTATATATATATATATATATATATATATATATATATATATATATATATATATATATATATATATGTTGTTTTAAATTATATATATATATTTTTTAAATGAGATGAAAAATTTTGAACCGAATATTTAAAATTTGTTAGTATAGAAAAAGTAAAAAATTATTGGAAAAAAAAAAAGTAATTTCATGTCATTGAACAGTTGTGAGTTTACTTTTTTATTATGATGCTTTGCATTGACAAAATCTTCAAGATTTTTTTTAAAGATTTTATATAATTAATATAAAAATTATTGGTAAAATGAATTTTTTTATTCAAAAAACTTAGGAGCTGTTTAGTTTTTTTTTTCTGTTTGCATATTTTCATTCATAAAAATAAATGGAAAATATGTTTATTTGTGCAAATTTTAAAGTTCATTTTTCGATTTGGAAAATAAAAAATACATTTAAATCATATTTTCTTCTATTTAACCAAAACTTTAAAATAATTTAATATTGATTTATTTTTATATTATATTAATTTTTGTTAATGGACTATATTTTATATTTTTATTAAGTAAATAATAGTTCTCAATTTAAATATTATTATAAAAAATTGTTTGATCATTGCAATAAGAAAAGGAATTCTTTTTTATAGACTATTCATTGTACAAAAATATTAATATAATTTAGAACTATAATCAAATAATTATCACTTCTTAAATAATAATTATAATTTTTTAGAATTATAATAAAATAATAATAAGTTGTTAAATACAAATTAATATTGATTCAAATATATTTAAAAAATTTAATGAATTAATAAAATTCAATTTAGCTATTTTGTTATTAGTAACAAGCATATATGCTTGTTAAGGATGGCAACATAGGAGGAAATTCCCGTTCTCCGTAAGGATTTGCCTCAAATGAGACAGAGATTTTCTAATTTTTATCCTCATGGAGACGAATATGGAGGATGTTTCTTCTCGTTAACGGAGATGAAGCAGGGATGGAAAGTGTACTCTCCATCCCATAGGGATTCCCGTCTTCGTCCCCGTGGGGTGCTCAATATTATGTTTAATATATATTACTTAATTATATATATATATATATATATATATATATATATATATATATATATATATATATATATATATATATATATATATATATATATATATATATATATATGTATAATAAGTTTAATTTAAAGATATTGAAATCAGTTTGAATCTAATTAAAGTCTAAATTTTAAATTTTTATACGTTATATTCCACTATTTAAAACAAATAAAATTGAAAATAGATAAAACAAAATAAAATTTTCAAGTGGAGAATAGGGATCCAGTAAAAAAGGGGATAGATCCGTATGTGAGGCGGGGACAAAGATAGGAATTTTCCATAAGGTGGGGATAAGGATAGAGGATGGTACCCCTGCCCCGCCCCGTTGCATCCCTAATGCTTGTAACTATATATTAATAATAATTATCCAATTGTCTAAGATAGCTAACATGTATCATTTTGAAACATATAGAAATTCTACAAAAGTTTCAATTAAAACAAATAACTAATATGTTAATCAATAGTTATATTTTCCACCCCATAAATGCATAACCAAATAAAAAATTATTACAACACTAATGATTGTTGTAGTTATTCCATAATTGATTTACAATTGCTTCTCTAACAATACTCATTTGTTGTTGTTGAGACATATCCACTGAAAAACCTTCACGTGATACTTCATTACCAATATCATTTGCTACTTCCAAACCTTCTCTTCTATAATTTGTAAATAATTCATTGGCTCTATCTTCTTGCCAAATAAAATATGAAGTACAGAACATGCAACATGAATCAATTTTGTTGCCTTAAGGGGTAGCTCCATGTTGATTTTAAAATGTGAAATCAAGCTTTCAAAACATCAAAAGCTCTCTCAATTATGTTACGTAAAGAGGAATGTCGATAATTGAACAATTCATGCTTTCCACGAATTCTTCTACGACCATGAAAATCATTTAAGTGGTATCTCTCTCCACGATATAGAGCTAATAATCTCAGAATATTTGGATAACCTAAATTAACGACATAATAATAACCTGAAAAAGAAATATAACTATCTAGTACCATATTTTGTATGGAAAGTAACAAACCATCAATATACAACATTATATGTAATTATACTAACTCTTACCATCATTAGGAAATGGAAAGTTATTTCCTTGTCTAGTTAAAGCATCTAAAAACACAGGAGAAACATTAACAGTCCCTTTCCATGCAACATATACAAAAGTGAATATCACGTCATGAGAACAAATAGCTATAACATTTTGTATCACTAATGCCACTTTTCTACCATGAAAGGTTTTTTGTTTTGATGTTGGAGCCCATGCTGCCATATGAGTACCATTTATAGCACCTATGCATTTCTACAATATGAGATTTTATATTAATTAACAAGATAAATAGGAATACAATACTCCAACATAAATGCTTTATCTTTTAAAAGACATACCTCAAAGTATGGATACCACTTTTGATTGCTTTGAATTTTTGGTTAAACATCACCTCTGCTAACATGCTTAATCAAATCAAGTGCTAAAGATGCAAGTGCTCTTATCACTCTCTTAACCTATGCATCAACCGTACCAAGTGAATGTTGAAACCTATACGCTACAATTCTTTGTGTAGTGTCATGACATAAAACTCTTAATCCCATAGCTACACCTTCTTCTATAGTTATATCTCTAGAATCTTGCAATAAAATTTTCATTTGTCACATAAATTTCTAAACACATTTGGTCTCATGCGAAATTGTTCATAACATATTATAAGATTTCTGACTAATACTTCAAGTATATATTCTTTACTACTTAGCATAGAAATCCTACAAGGAATTTGATCAAGAAATGCTCTTTCATTTTTCATAAGGGAACGTACCATCATAAAATCTAAAAAATCACCATCCTCCCCATCGTTAGAACTTGATGAGGAAGATATGGAAGTAGAAATCAAATATTGTGCCATCAGCACCTACATAATTAACAAATGAATGAATGATAAATATGATTCCATAATAAAATACACATCATAGGAAGAAAATAGTTCATACATTTAACACCATTTAATAAACCAAGTTCAAGTACATAAGAGACTTCATAATGAAAATGCACAACGTGTTTTAGTACATAGGGCATTAATTAAATTCCTAAGTTTAAATAAATGTAAAATAAATCACCCAAGCACTTAAGCCAACCATTCCTTCTAGCATATGACATTGAGACAAAAATTTGTCTCCATTCGAATGATGTAAACATTGTAATGGCTTTGTTATGAGGTGTCAGAAACATCATCCATATTCTCCAACTTGTCCATACACACCATAATAGAGTATAGGTCAAATATAAGACTTGATATTTCACTACTCTGAGATTTATACTTCTCTATCTTTACTTTCTCTATTTCAACTCTAGCACTTAGTAAAGATTTCCACATTTCTAAACAAGAGTCTATCTTAGTAGATTTTGATTGTTTGTTGACTCGGATGTTACTAGGAAGAAAATCATCGGTAGTACGTTTTACTTTTGAACTCTCAGCACCAGATTTATCACCTTCATTCACATTGACACTTCCACCAATAAATTCCTCTTTTTATTCATGCTCCTTATTTGAATTTGGAGGTAGTTACTTGGAAGCATGATGAAGATGCCCTATAGCTGTCGACTTATAGAATACTTAACCAAGTAGCTTAAAGTTCTTACAACCAAGCTTTTTAAACGCCTCAAAATTTTTGCTCTTTTGTAAATCAAGGTAAACCATATATTAGATAATGAAAAGGAAAATGGTTTTAAAACTCTATAAAGTAATGTACACATAATATAATATACTGCAAATAGATATTGCCATGTAGTTTCAGCTGCAAATGTAGTGTTTTCCAGTTATCTCATAGGTGACATATGTGCATTGCAACAACTCACAGAAATCACGATACTTTTTTCGAAGACGATTATAGTGTTTAGACATATATCTCACTCCAATTTTTAAAAACATTTCTTCATCTATTTCATTCCAGTATGCAAGTTTAAAACTAGGAGTACCATTTGGATCTCTTTTAACATGCTGACATAGTATGAGTAAAAAGGACACCTCATTGGTGTCAAACCAATCTATTGCATCTTGATTATCCCCACTCTTTTCCTCCATTTAAGTACACAAATAAAAACAAGTACAGTCTCTAAACAACAAATACTATCCACATAAAAACCTATGATATTTAAAATAATTATACTATTTAAAAAAAATAACAAATCAATGATTTCAAAGTCTAACTACTAGCACCAATAATTAATAAACTAGTGTATACAAGTGACAAATGAAAGTAGAATTAATATTATCTGTATAGTGCCTGCCCATTGAGGTGATACTGATACCTAACCTAACTTAAAAACTAGGGAGCCATGGAAATCGGCAAAAGAGAGGTTTATCTCCTTCTTAACCAATTAGTTAATAATATTAAAAGATGAGGCACTTGATTAATATTCCCTTGAGCTAAAATTTTATAGGCTTCATTTGACTGAGATTTGATATCTATTAACTCGTTTGCCTTTTTATATAATTTATAAATAAGAAAAATTAAAAAAGAAATTAGCCAGAGCTCAATCCAAGAAAAAGGAAATATGCATAGTGATAGATTGCACAATCATATATTTCTATACGCTATAGACAATTTATATACCTTTATAAAAAAATCATTAAACCTTGTATTTGAAAACCTTGAAAAAGAGATAAAAAACTTACACAAGTTCACTTCTACTTTATGTTGAAATTAAATTAACAATAACATGTAAAAGTTTAAAATCTAATTAAAATTTTAGATTATATATATAGTAGGTTAACAAGTCTTTTTATAAATTACTATTAAATTTATTAAACCTAGAATAAAAAAAAATAATGAGCAATTCCCATTAACCTATCACCCATATATTGCCTAACGCGGATAAGATTCATACAAGGGAAATTGCAAATAGAATTGACCAGAATTGACCATTAATTAAGATTATCATAAAGTAGAAGAATAAAAAAAAATTATGGGATTGACTTAATAGCAATGTAACGAAAATTAGTCCTCCACGGCCGTTACATGTACAAGATTTAAAGGAAGAATTTTTATTTAAATATTAGAAATAAATAAATAGCAATGTACAAGAAGTTAGTCTATCCAAATCTTTTTAACTATTTTATTAATCTCTTTGATTCTATATTTTTCTTTTATTTAATTATAGTAAAATTTCACCTATGTTTAATATTAAATTTGCACAGTAATGCATAACATAGTCAACCTGATGTGTATATACTAATTGTGGACTCACGGAAATTAATTTAATTATTTTTTAAATGATTTATATTTAAAAAAATTTGAATTTTTTAAAACTTATATATATAATTTTTATATAATTAATATTAAAATTATTGATAATTGAATTTTTGGGTGTAGCATACGAAAATCAAAACATTGTCATTTTGATTTTCAAAAGCTTATACCGGAAAATATAATATTGCTTACATAAAATATGTTTTTTACCGAAATTAAACGTAATTTTAATTCAATGCAAAATTATAATTTTAAGAAGTCTTGTTTGCTGACTAAATATAATAACAAATAATCTTTAGATTTTTTTGAATATGAGTTTCCATCACAATATGACGAATATGAAAATCACTATTTGTCACAACTATTTTTGATATTTTTTTTAGAATTACAATAACAAGAAATGTTTTTTGGTACTTTTTTTTTGAAATTTTGTATTATTCTATTATTTTGGTGTTTTTTATGTTTATATGAATAGTAAAATAAACATAGATTTATTGTATATAAACATCAAATCGTATAGATTTACTGTATATAAACATCAAATCGTTGTCAACATCAAATTTGAAGTTTTGTGTGCAGAATGATAACTTGAAAATTACTGAAGTCGTTAATATCATTTGTCAGGAATATGATATTTAGATTTTTATAAATCGTTAATTAAAAGAATGATTCAAACATATAGGCTGAACTTGCTCTCAGCTCATGTCATAAAAATCAATTTCAGAGAATTTGTGTTATGTTGAAGTCGATGATGATCTTACACTGATATTTATGAATGTATTTATAGGGATCAATGAAATCCAAAAACCCTATTTATATATCAGTTATAAACAACTATGCTCATGAGTTTTTACTCAAAATGTATCCCTTAACAACTTGGGCTCTTGATTTTTGGGCTGTTATAGATGAATTTGCACAAAGGCTTACACAAACAAGTCTTCAATCCACACGTGTGACTCACACAGGCTTTATTTTTAATTTTATCTTTGAATTTTCTTAGCCAGTGTAAACAAGTATATATACTATTTTCATCAGGCAAAATTATAATTTTGAGAAATATAAATTGTTTGAAAATGTATTAATTTATCTTAATTATATTTAACTTGTACAATTAAGTAAAAATTTCGACTAGAGTAGGGTATTTCTTTATTGAATTATAATTCTATATAATTAAAAAGCACATAAATTATTAAGATTATTTACACTTTATTTTTTTGATAAGAAGATTACTTATAGTTATATTAATTAAATATATACTTGTGCAAAACATTATTAGATTATTTAACTTAAGAATAATTTAATAACATAAAAAATTTAAAATGGTAAGAGCAAGGTTAATCACTATAATTAAGCACAATAAATCTTAATAGAATATTATTATATTTGTTATAAATATAATAGAAAAGAACAAGAATAAAGAATATAAAGAAAATAATAGTTTTTCTAGTTATTCATTTCAGTAGTATTAAGCCCTTTATATAGAGTACAGAAGAGAAAGAAATAAGAAACTTTTATAATAAGGAAAATACAATCAATACTGATATGGAAACTAGAATATTCATGTATATAAAAAGACATCAATCAAATCGTATAATATATCATAACACTCCCCCTTGATATCTTTTATAAAGAATATATTTCGTCAAAATCTTACTAGAAAACCTAGTGAAAAAAAATATAGTTAAGAAAAAGAGTACATTTTATGCGTTATTTTGTCATTGTACAGATTGTTTCATTAAAACTTTTGTCCAAGAAAACCCTGTGGGACAAAAACTTGATGAAGGAAAAAGAGTACAATCATATACTAATTCGCTTTTCCTGATGAGAACAAATTTTAACAAAGCGTATATTAATTGATGAAATAATGTTATTTAAATACTATATTAGGTAAAGACTTAGTATATAAGTCTGTTAGATTGTCACTCAAATAAATTTGGTGGATATCTCTTCTGGAGGTTATGTATATACAAGAATTTGGGTGAAGTTTATGTCTACTTCGTTACCCTTAATATAACCACCTTTAATATGTGCAATGCAAATTGTATTATTCTCAAAATACAATAGGAGTATCCTTTAGTGAGATACTTTAGGACCATAAAATTTTTTTATAAAATTGCAATACTATCATAAATGAATGCATAGCCAGTTTAAGATCTACCATCATAGAAACTAAGCAAATAACGAATATTCGCATATAGACCAATTTCAAATATAAATCATAATATTAATAGTATATTGAAAATAACTTTTTACACTACTCTAATATCTCTTGTTAGGTGCAGAGCTATACCTAACTAGAAATTTTTCTTACGAATGCAATTTCAGACCTGATGCAATTTGCAATATACATAAGTACCCTTATAGCACTTATATATGGTACTTCAATACCAGATAACTCTTTGTTATCTTATTTATGTTTAAAAGAGTATCTCTTCACTTTAGGTGAGAGGACCACCATTGGTATATTTAAGGGAAAATATTTATCCATATAAAGTTGCTTAAATAACTTTTTCACATAAGTAGACCGATGTATTATGTCTCCTTCATAATCAGTTCGCAGGCCGATATAAAATTTTATTTCCTTTAAATTTTTCATCTCGAACTCACTTTTTAAATAGGTACATACTTATTTGAGTTCGTTAGGAGTAACACTAATATTTAAATCAACTTATACTGCAATAATAACATATATCATTCTATGGTCTTTTATGAATACAAATAGACATAGCATATTATTCACATATTTTTCTTTCAATAAGAATTTACTTAAACAATCATATCATATGTCCATATTGCTTTAATCTATACATGGATTTTTGCAATTTGATGAAATATATGTCACATATTTAATATGCATTCATTTATGATATACTTAGTCCTTCTGAGACTCTTATTACTTTCATAAGATATATAATAAGCCTTTTATTAACTGCCATACTAATTAGGTATCGGAACATGATTATTTTCATAATAAGAGAATTATTTTTCTCATAATCAATGATAGAACGAGTCTAGCTTTACTTTAATTGCCTCATTCCATGATGATCAATCATGTTTATGCTAATATTCAATTATACTTATAAATTCTAGATCCATATTTTCTCTTGTAACAGCAAGAGCTACTGTTGAAACAAATTCATCGTCGACGATAATTAAATTTCTATCAACTCTTTATTATATCACAAAAATAATTGAGATCTCATAATTTTCATTTATATGATCATCAACTCCAAAAGCCATATCTGGAGGTTCTAATTGTTCCATTGTCTAAGTCTGTGTCTCATAATTGGCTATAGCTCTTTGATTGAGATCTTCCTCTTCAAGAGATTTTATGAGCGACGCTACTTTTCTTTTTTGCGGATTTTTGTCTTTAGTTTCAATTTACTATCTACACTTCTGGCGTGTAGTGAGATTAATTGATTTTGTATTTGCAATTGGAATCACAACCCTTTCTAAGGTATTAGCAGCTGTAATATGAGACTTTGTCACTCTTTTAACATCTATAAATGCATTTGGCAGTTAAGTTGCAATTTATTGCAACTGTATTATTTTGTGAACTTCTAGTTTACTCTAACTTGTACATTGATCAAAATTATTTAAATGATTTTTCTTCTAATAAATTTCTCGACATTCTTTAGCATTGCAGGTACTTTTCCTCCCCCCTAATATCAGAAAATATGTCTTATCAAAATAAATTCTTAGTCTCTTTTGTGGACCTATTGTCGCACATTGAGATAGTGATATTAATATATTCATGGCACAAAAAATTTACGGCTCATGTCCTTGTACAATTTTCAAAGGAGAGTATATACGATATACATAATGGCATTTATGCCAAACTCTCAAGGTTTAATTATTGAACTATAAGTTCAATACTTGAATTGTAGATTCAATGCAATATGTTGTGCATGTATACTAGGGATAAAACAGTAATGAAATAACTCATTATAATGCACAACTTGTAAAATCCTTGCAAATTACTTCTTCAAGGAGTTTACATAAAATCATCAATATTGAATTGAGTTGTGTTCTTTATATGGGCGGTTTCTCTTTCAAAATCTCATGATCTACCAAATGATTTATAACATTCACTTCAAGAAATGCGGTTATACTAGTGGATATTGTTTAATGATTTTTCGTTAGCAATTATTCTTTCAGAATTCTCATAATCTATCAAATGATTTATAGCATTCGCTTCAGGGAATGCAGTTGTACTAGTGGGCATTCTTTGATGACTTCTCATTAGCAATTATTCTTTGCAACCACTAGAAGAAAAATAATATTTATAAATTTTCACCTTTTATATTGCTATTAAAGGAGCATGTAACTTTATTACTGCACAATTTCAGCTGTGAAGTAATTTCAAACATGGTTGAATTATATTCTAAAATAGATTTCAAGTCTTATAGGCATAGATTTAGCTAATTATATTGAGTTTGTGGTAGTGTCACATCTTTCAAGTGATCATATCGATTTTTAAAGCTCTTATCGATAATACAAAAATCTTAAATAGGAAGATATTTAGCCTTTAAATCCCATTTACATATAGTATAAATATGATCAAAATCTTTGTGTTGGAAATAAAACAATAATATTAAATTAATTTTTTAAAAATCCAGAACTCAATTGATTTTTGAGAAAAATGAAGAAATTTGAACTAATTTCATATAAAAACTCCAATAATTTATAAATCAATCCAACCATTTACAATAAATTCATATTTATAATGGAGTAATAAATTTTTAATTATTTCAAATTTCATACAGAAACTAAACACATAAACAATATGAATTTTATACTCAAAAGTCAAAATAAGACAATTACTATAAAAAATATTTGCATCATGCCAAGTTGAGAACAAATAGCCATTAATTATAAGGCACAACAATCTTTATACTAGAATTCTAGTTAAAAATAAAAAAAATAATATGCAATGACATAAGCAAATTATACTTGATAAACAGAGAAACTAATATATATATACAACATATTTATTGTGGCATATTTATAATTCCACTAAGAAATTTAGGACATAAATACCGTGAGTATAAGTGAAGACCTTTCTTAAGTAAACTTGAGCAAATTATCAATTTTACGAGATTTTGAAACTCCAAATATATTAATTGGTTGATTAGTAAATTACATAGGTTCAGGTTTTCAAAATATAGAGTGTACACTATAATCATTCTATACTCATAGCATAAGCAGAGTTTACTGTATAATATATAAACTAAATTCTTCATAAGCAATCATCTCAATCATGCCCAACAAAAATGCAAAAGAAAAACACAAATTTTCTATTTATATTTCATATATAAAATACTGTTCATTTATTAAAATAAAATCATCAAGAGTATATATATAACAGATTAACCAATTAAATATTTCAAATATCCGTTGTAATTTATAACCCAATTGAAATTGTTAAAGAAAGATAAAATATGACAAACAAGAAGTTCACCCTACAAAGATTAACTAGAGTACTAAACATGTCAAACGGTTCTCGGAAAGATTAATGTTCTATTAATGGATATTTAGGGGCTAGCAGTTTATATTTGTTAAAATGAAAAAATTAAATTGATTATTCTTAAAATTTATGGGACAAAATTAGCAATGATGACAAGTTTAGTTGAAAAATATGTATTAGTTGATTTATGTTGTGCAATTTCTGCAAGTGCACATATCGTTTACAAGTAATAAAGTGATAAGTGAATATCGTTTCCACGAAAAAGGGTTTGTCAAGTACCAATTTTAAGATTACCCTATTATTTAGAAAATCAATTATGAGATTTTATATTTTAAGTTAAAGTGAAATTCAAGTAAATAAATGATGATAAATATGAAAATAAGATTAAAGGTTTAAGATTTAGAATTCATCAATTGATCACATATGATTTCTTTATAATTTTTAGATGGATTATTTTTGCTGAAATTAATTATTAGATTTTCCTAAATTATATGATGTTCTCTTTCAAGATATAACATGTGTGTTCATATTAACCTTACGTCTACTCTCGTGATCATAAGCAATTAACACAAACCCATTAAATTTTATGGAAATCCTTTTAAAAATCACAAAAGAGTGTTCTTATCTCTAAACAACACATACCTTAGGTCTAATATCTTAATGAACTAATATTGTGTTTCCACTCTCGCTACTTCACACAATATCTTAAATCATGCAATTAATGATCAGTTAATTACAAGCATTAAGTTCTAATATAAAAGATTAATTTCACCAATCAAACCCAATCAATTAAATATAAATAATCATATGCAAATCAAAAAATTACATCTAAATCCTAGAAAAATGAACTTAGCTACTCATAATTAAAAAGGAAAAAATAATTAAATTAACAATAAACATAATAACAACTTAAAATTAAATTCAAGAGTAAAGTTTAGAAAGAACTCTTTTTGGAATACAATATTTGATGAACATAAGTTTCAAAACTTCTCTTGATAAAAATAACAAAAAAGAAAACTAATCTATTTTTTTCTCTCTAAATATTTTTTTGATGGATTTCTCGATGCCATTTTCCTTTGCCAAGCATGGTATTTATAAGCATGCTTGATGGAAGTATTCAAGTTTCATTAAAATTCTTACATCAAAATTTCAATAATATTGGTTAGGTTGGCCACCAACCATTGAATTCCTTCATCAATATTCAAAAATGGTTAGATTGGCCATCAACCATTGAATTTTGACCACTAACCATTGAATTTATTTCTCATGAATTGAAAACTTGAATAATTGCTTGCATCATTATTTTTATGACATCATCGCCTGCATCATTTATTTTATTGCATCATTATGACATCATTTTGATATGTAAAAATAAAATAAAAATACTTAAAATATATTATAATTTATTTATAAATTGTAGAACTATTTATTTCTCAAAATAAGTAATAATATTATTGCATTCTTAAGAATTGAACTAAAATTTAAGTTTAAACACATAAAATAAAAATGTAGAGTTATCAATTTATATATTCATCAGTTAAAAATTTTGCACACATATCTAAATATTGTGAAAATATTTTTTTTCCCAATATAATAAACATTCATTCAATAACAGGGGTGAAATATCCTCTCAATTATTTTTCTAAAATCCTATTTTTGTACGAAAATGTATTATTCTATTATTTTATTTATTTAAGCAAATATTACAGTTATATTTTATTGAAATATATATTTATACCATTTGAATATGTATTATTAATAGTAATTTTATTACAATATTATATATGTATATTATTATGAAATATTATTATGGTTATTGGAGAAATTATATTTTGATATTTGAATATTAATATGATATTCGATCAATCTTAATTATATATATATATATATTACCGGAAGTTTGAGATTTTATAATAATAATAATAATAATAATAATTATTATTATTATTATTATTATTGATTTATATATATGTGTGTTAGTGTTATATATATATAATTATATGTTAGTATAGTTGGTGTTAAGAAAAGAAAAGAAAAAGAAAAAGAAATGGAGAGAGCTGATTGGCTGAGAGGGCAGCCAAGAAAGAAGAAGAAACAGATGAGGAAGAGCAGAGAAGAGGGAGCAGGGGAGAGAGTGAGCTGTTCGGCGACCTCAAGGGAGGTGGCAAATCGTTAATCGGCCAACGAACGGCGGAGCACTCGCGCGAAGAAGAAATCCGGCCAACGAGAGTTCAATTCAATTTTTCGGCTGATTCCGGCGGTGAAATCCGGCGATTCTGGTTTCGTTCAACTCCTGAGGATAAGGGCTTCCTTTTGGTACCCACCAGACCCCCTGAGGATCACCGGAAGAAGAGATCGAAAAATGCAAAATCGAACCTTCTGAGGTGTTTTCCGGCGATTGGAGGGCGAGTGATGGCGAGTGGAGGTGATTTCTGAGCTCTTGACGTCGAGGTGAACCTGCTGGTGTGGAAATCACCCAGATCCGCCACCGGCAGCGGTGGCATGTGGCCGACCGGCGGCGATGCGTGGGGCAGTCCAACAGTTTCTTTCGTCATTCCGGCGCGACTCTTGACATTCGTATGATCGAAATTCATGAAGGTTAACCCGAAACTCTTGTATCTCAGTTGTTAAATAAGTTATATTATGTTTAGTAGACTGTAGAGTTGTTGTTATGAGATGTCGAGTCTGTTGTTGAGTTTAGTATGATTCTGTCGAGATCTCGATCAGAATCTCAATAGTCCTTAAGTTGTGTCTAGTTATATGAGTTATTCTTATCCTAATAATATCTTTTGTTATGAGGTGTCGATATTTTGGCGTCTTTCGAGTTCCAAAGGCTGCACTTTCAAGAAAAACCAGTCAGACGCGTCGTCAGTTAGGTGAGTGATACTCTCTAATATGTTATTCTGTTTCCATATACATTCGCATTTCTATGTGTATATATATATATGTATATTATGCACTACTATTGCATATATGCATGTAACATTTGATTGTGAATGATGAATTGATATTCCTTATTCTGTGTTGTATTGTGATTATGATTGACGGATGGAGGTTGGGAGGATGTAGTACCACCTAGGAACTTTTGATATGAATATGGATATGATTACTATTATGATTATGATTCTGTTGAGATTTAGAAGATGAGCTATGACTGGTGAATGCTGGCCGGACCTGCTCATCGCCATGGCCACTATTAGTCGGGTCAGGGCCGCATGGTACAAACCAGTACTGGCCAGGTCCATTGGACATAAGAGATAGATTATTAGACTCAAAGAGCCAGTATAAGGGGATCGGCTCCCTTTATTGAGTATTAGTATGGTACTGTGGACTGTATCCCATCCTTATTTGTTTGTATAATTTGTCTGTCTCTATGACATAGTGCATAACATAAGCATTAGAAATCTGTCTGTAGGACACTAGTTTAATATATTAGCTGGTATCATTCACTGAGTCGGATACTCATTCCTGCTCACTTTGTTATTTTCAGGTCAAGGAATAAGTTTGTGAAGGAATTGTAATTGAGCAAACTGCCAATTTTTCTTCGGCAGTAGTTTGTATTATTTAGTGTTAAGAAATGTATGTAATATATGTATAATTGTAAATATAGCTCTAAAACTCCTCAATGTTATATCTTGTATCTGTATATTGTTTAATATTCAGTTATGTATTATTGAATTGAAATGCTGTTGTTAAGCAGAATCCTTTTGTAATTTATTACATTTAAGAGATAAATGAAATAAACGAGTTGTTGGCCCAATGAGAATTTATTTTATGTTGAGATTCATTTGGATCTGCTTAACTTGTATAGGCCCATAGCCCTTTACAGTTTTGGGTTTTCATTGTGTAATTCGGTTAGGCTTACTACGGGTACTGGTAGCCACATGTATTTCCCGTGTCCTAGTGCCGGTCACGTGCTCTCGGGTTCGGGGCGTGATAAGGGGGTTAGGCCCAAACAAACATACAATAAATACAAACATAACATATCTCAGAACTATAGAAACTATCCACTAAAAGGGGTTTAACTGAGATTTCCAATTATTTTATAAAATTCTATATTCGTACGGAAACATATTATTTTATTATTTTCCTTATTAAAATAAGAATTGGAATTATATTTTATTAAATTATAAATATTCATATAATTTGAATATGTATTATTAATGGTAAATTTAGTATAATATTATATATGTATGTTATTTGATAATGTTAATGTAGATTTTTGGAGAATTGTATTTTGGATTGTATTTTGATATTTGAGTATTAATAAAGGTATTAATTAATATTATAAGTTTGATTATAGTATTTTATCGGATATTTGGATTTTCATTATAATTACTATTATTATTATTATTATTATTATTATTATTATTATTATTATTATTATTATTATTATTATTGATATTATTATTATTATTATCACTATTATTACTATTATTATTGTTATTATCATTATTATTATTATTATTATTATTATTATTATTATTATTATTATTGGTAATTTGTATATATATATACGTGTAGCATTATGT
Source organism: Reutealis trisperma (assembly GCA_947687605.1). NCBI lineage: Eukaryota > Viridiplantae > Streptophyta > Magnoliopsida > Malpighiales > Euphorbiaceae > Reutealis > Reutealis trisperma. The sequence goes on from CANTUT010000112.1 coordinate 820,073, forward strand.
ATATATTATATGGTTTAGTATATATATATATATATAAACATAACTGTGTTTTAAGTTAAGTAAAAAGAAGAAGAAAAGGAAAGTTTGTGATTGGTGGGAGAAGCAAACTGGGGAGTTTTGGAAATAACAGGAACGGGATAGCAGAGAGGAAGGAGGAGAGAGAGAGGGAGAGGTCGAGAGAGAGAGAGAGGAGGTTGGTGGCATTCCGGCGGGCCGTGGTGAGCACCGCCACCACCGCTGGGTAGAGGAAGGTCCGGCGACCTCGAGGGGGGTGGCAGCACGACGATCGGCGGCGGTACGGCGGCGTACGCGAGGAGAGAAGGACCGCCGGCGCCGCAACTTCAACTCGATTTTTCGGCCGATTCCGGTAGCGAAATCCAACGATCTTGGTGCCGTTCTACTCCTGAGGATGAGAACTTCATTTTGGTACCTACCTTGCCCCCTGAGGACCACCGGAGGAGGAGATCAGAAAATGCAAAATCGTAACTTTGGAGGCATTTTTCGGTGGCTGGAGGGCGAGTGCCGGCGAGTGGTGACCGTTTTTGTGCTCCTGGAGTCGAGGTGAACCTGCTGGTGTAGAGTTTCCCCAGATCCGCCACCAACAGCGATGGCGCGTGGCCGGCCGGCGGCGACGCGTGTCGCTGGCTCGTGGGGAGGTCCAGTGGTTCTGTTTCGACATTTTGGCATGATCCTCGACGTCCGTATGATCAAAAATTATGAAGGTGAACCCAAAACCCTTGTATTTCAATCGTTATATAAGTTATTTTATGTTTAATAATTCTTAGAATATTTGTTAGGTTGTCGAGTCTGTTCTGGGGTTAAGTGTGATTCTTATCATGATAATATTCATTGTTGCGAGGTGTCGGTGTCTGACGTCTTCCTGGTTCCAAGGTTGCTCTTCTAAAGAAAACCGGTCGGAAGCGTCGACAGTTAGGTGAGTGATACTCACTGATATATTATCCTGTTTTCACTTCATATGCATTGCTGTGTGTATATATATGTATATTATACACTACTACTGCATATATAAGCATGCAACATTTGACTGTGAATGATGAATTGATATTCTGTATTCTGTGCCATATTGTGGTTGTGAATAATGGATGGAGGTCGGGAGGACACAGTACCACCTAGGATTATGGATTTGTTATGGTTATGATTTAGATTATGATGAGATTCAAAAGATGAGCTATGACTGATGGATGCCGGCCGGGCCTGCTCATCGCCAGGGCTGCTGTCAGTCGGGTCAGGGCTGCGTGGTACAGACCAGTGATGACCAGGCCCCTTGGATATAAGAGACAGATTATTTGGATTCAGAGAGCCAGGGTAGGGGGATCAGCTCCCCATATTGAGTACTGAGTATCAGTGTAGTACTATGGACCATACCCCATCCTTACTTTATTGGATGATTTGTTTGTCTCTATGACATAATGCATATCATGTGAATTACGGTCTATTTGAGGGATACCAGTTTAATATATTAGCTGGTATTATTCACTGAGTCGGACGCTCATTCTTGTTCATCTTGTTGCTTTCAGGTCGGGGAATGAGCTAGTGAAGGAATTGTAATTGAGTAGACTGCCAATTTCCCTTTGGCAGTAATTTGTATTAATGGGATATTAAGAATACATGTAATAAATGTACATGTGTAATTATGACTCTAGAACTTCGCAATATTACACTTTCTATTTATGTTTTGTGTATTATTTCAGTAATGTATTTTAAAGAGCTGTAATCTGTTATTAAGCAGAACCTTTTTGTGTAATTTACTATTTTCTGAGATATATGACATAAATGAGTTGTTGGCCCAAGAATATTTATATTGTGTTGATATTATTTGGACCTGCTTAACTCTATCTAGGCCCAAAGCCCTTTTCAGTTTTGAGCTTTTTGTTATGTGTTTTGGGTTAGGCTTAGTACGGGCACTGATAGCCATGTGCATGTCTCGTGTCCTAGTGCCGGTCACGTGCCCTCAGGTTTGGGGCGTGACATTAACAATTGGCTCTAGGCCCAAAAATTATGACCCCAAGTCCAACTGGATTTGAAAAATTACCAATGCAATCCCAGTACCTTACAGAACTTCCAGACGCTTCGATTCCACCCTAGGATACTTCCTCCATCTCCAATAATCTAACCACAAGAAACAACCACGAAAACACTAGACCTACTAAGCCAAAGATGTACTACATGAGCAAGGAAAGACCCCATTGAAGAACGAACAAGAAATTAACAGGCCAAAAAAGGCCTGGATCAAGAGGTTTCACTTTGTTCTTCAATTGCTGGCTCCTCCAATTGCCATGGATCCCAACTCAGATAACCATGAAACTTGACCATAGGCTCCCAGACCTCCCTCTATGCCCAACACTGAGATTTCCATGAGGCAAAACTCGGGTTGATGAGGGAAGTAAAAGAGTCAACTAACCACAAACCAAAGATCAGCTACCACTACAACGTCAGCAAACTAGGATCCACATATGGCCTGAGAAACTAAGATATTAACACAAAATAGAAAAAGAAAAACACACAGGAAATGAAAAACAAAAAGGGACATTCACTAGTGGTTGTAACCACTAGAGATCGCCCTAGCAGAGAGCCCTAAAGAAGAAACCAAGAAGTTTTGAGAGAGAGAGAGAGAAACTAACCAAATTAGGCAAAAATTAAATATTATGGAAATAAAGAAAACAAAATAAAATTATATTAATTTAATTCAGATAGGGATGAATTATGCCTGCTGCACCACATATGCTGATCTCTTGACGTTACCCAGAATTTCAATTCAAGAAGCAAAATACTATATTAAGGTAATCTAAATCACGTGTAACCAATTTCACTGAACTTGCCGAATCATTAAGCAATTACATCTTGACACGCGCCTAATCCCAAATTAATTAACGGACAATCTTAATCCTAATAGTAGACTTTATAGATATAATGATACTCCCAACTATCATCCTCTTCATTTTTCATTTCTCTGTGGAAAGCAACAAGAAGTGATAATGCAAAGGCTATTTGCAGCGAAGTCTCTGTGTTCTTCGGTTTTAAGGAAACAAACACAGCGTGGTGCTTCTTTCTCTACATCTCTTCTCTTCGACGATACTCAGCTTCAGGTCTTTCTCTTTCTCTGTTTTTCTTCGTTTATAATATGATTAGTATAAAATTTGTATGTGATTTGGTTTTTAACTAATTGGAAATGATTTTTATAGTTTAAGGAAAGTGTTTCTCAATTCGCACAAGAAAACATTGCTCCTCATGCATCCAAAATCGACCAAACCAATAATTTCCCCAAGGTAATTTTGAATGAGATTATGGTCAAGTATTTATTTATTTATTATTTTGATTAAATTTTGTGTTTGTGTTGTTTGGCTTTGATTTAGGAAGTTAATTTGTGGAAACTCATGGGGGATTTTAATCTTCTTGGAATTACTGCTCCAGGTTTGAGCCCTTCTTGTTCTTTTTTCTTAGATTTAGGTTTTGTTTGGTAAGCCGAAATGAAATGGAATGGAATATTATGTAATGTAAATTTTATCAAGTTTTGGTTATTTTTTGTAGAGGAACATGGAGGACTTGGTCTTGGTTATTTGTATCACTGCATAGCTATGGAAGAAATTAGCCGTGCTTCTGGATCTGTTGGGCTTTCTTATGGAGCCCATTCTAATCTCTGTGTCAATCAGTTGGTAAAGAAGAGAGAACTCATGTTAATTTCTTAGTATGTGCACTGTCTTGTATATGTTCTTGATACAATTCCAATGGTCTTTTCAGGTGAGAAATGGAAATCCTGCCCAGAAACAGAAGTACTTGCCAAAGGTTCTATTTCCTTGCCTTTTCTTATCATTCTTTTCATTTTTGCACTTTGGATCATGCCATCTACCGGATGATGTGTTCTGGCAGAGTTCAGCTGTTTGTTTTTGCACTAGTAAAATTATATCCATGCTATAGTAGCTCGTTATTGTTTGGCTCGAGTTAATTTTTTATTATCCATCTATTTCGTGAATACTAGGAAGCAATACAATGATATTAAATTCCCATTTCCTTATACACTGTCCTGCTTTACTCGATTCAGGAAGACAGGAATATGACCTACAATGTTATTCTCCCTATTTACTGCTAATAATTATATGTTTTGTGAATTCTTATCCCAAAACTTCATTTTAACTAACCAATTATCTGTTGTTGCAAAGCTTATCAGTGGAGAGCACGTGGGAGCTCTTGCTATGAGCGAACCCAATGGTAACCTTTATGGTCTTTTGGATGGCTTATGTCCTATACTTATGGGGGACTGATGACGGCCCTCTCTATTAATTTTTTCTTTACCTGATTAATGTCCTTTATGTCTTCTTTCAGCTGGCTCTGATGTTGTTAGCATGAAATGCAAAGCTGATCGTGTAGATGGGGGATATGTTCTAAATGGGAACAAGATGTGGTGCACGAATGGCCCAGTTGCTCAGACATTGGTAATATTTTTAGATATCATTTTTAGTTTTATTTTTTGATATAAAGATGTTCCCTAAAACCCATGATTATAATTGCTTCTCGTTTCATTTTCTTTATTGAAACTAATGTTCTTCATATTTCAATATGAAAACTTAGTTCATCAAATCAAAGGGATGATATGGACTGATATCTTCATCTTTATCAATAATCAGTAGTGAAAAGATATATGATTTACATATAAGAACATCAACTAACAAAGTGAAGGCCATGTTTGACACAAGGTGGGAAAATGTTCTCTTCTTTCTTGTTATTCAGAGTGATGGTAATTTCTTTTCTCACAAATCTGGAAAGAGGGGATTCATAATTATGATGGTACAACTAGGCACTTTGAAGTCCAAATACTGAGTTAACACATGTAAACACATAGAAACATATCTTATATGATACTGAGGATTTTCAGGAAATTGTGAAGTAGTTTTCAACTATAATATGCAGTGCATAAATTCTTATCTCTGCTGTTTCAGATTTGATTCAACAAGTGTTAGTGCTCATACAGTTATATTACAATTCATTTTGCATCCCTTTCCTTGAAGTAGCAATTTTTCATGCACTGACTGTCTATAACTTACACAACTTTTAGTTGGTCTCTAGTTATCTTTATCTTATCTTTCTTCATTAAGTTCTGATGAAAGTGACTTGTGGAGTTGCTTTCAGGTTATTTATGCAAAAACAGACGTCAAGGCTGGCTCAAAGGGAATCACAGCATTTATCATTGAGAAGGGAATGCCAGGGTAATTCGATCAAATTTGATTTTTGTTGAACAGGATAGGTCATAAATATAGTAAAAAATAAAGAGCTTTGTTGAAGGAATTTTTTGTGGTTTTAGGTTACTGCCAGTACAAATAGGGATTATTGGTCTTTCGGGCCCTTAAGTCTTAATGGCGGATATATAAATGTACTTTGTCATAGATCCAAGCATATGTAATCTGACCTTCTAACATTGACTCAGGCAACTAAAAAGTGGATGCTCCTACTTCTAAGCTACTGTTTTAATTTGATTATTATTTTCTTGAGCACTGGTGTAGAAATTAATTTTTTATTTTTTTATTTTTTTTATTGTGGAATATGAAGTGGAGATGCTTTGATTATTGAGGAAATATTTATTTTGGACATTTCAATATATAGCCTAAATGTTTCAAGAAGGATTTATGACCTGCTTCCCACAATACACAGAATATGAAATATAAATTACAATTAGTATTCCTGACTTACATTTTTGTTTCATTCTGGTTAATGCAGATTTAGTACCGCCCAGAAACTAGACAAACTTGGAATGCGAGGAAGTGATACGTATGCTAACAATGCTCTTAGCAAATTCTCTGTATTTTAGTCCACTAGCCCATATTTTCCCCTCTCTCTAACATGGGTCATGGTCTGAACAGATGTGAGCTTGTCTTTGAGAATTGCTTTGTTCCCGAGGAAAATGTGCTCGGGCAGGAAGGAAAAGGTTTTCTCATGCTGTAAGCTTATATTTTTTTTCTGTTATAGGAAGATGTTTCATCTCTAATTAGAGTACTTATCATTTGAAGCAAAGGAAGTGGCTAGTGTCTTGTTATTATGTTACTGTAACTAATAAACCGGAGTGGTTGCTGCAGTCTAATATTTAACCTTAAGTGATAAAAAGATCAGTGCAGTTTGCTTAAGTGCCTCCAACCTCCCATAGTACTCCGTAAGGCTTCCAATGCAGATACTGAAGTTTCATCAAATATAAACCTTGTGAACCTGGAATAAATGGTCCTTAGAACAGGAAATTAATTGCCTTCAATGCAGAGATCTAAAATCTGTAGCAGATGAGATTAAAATATTAAGGAAGGATCATTGGAGGTTACATCTAGACTTGGAAAAGCTGCAAGTTTTCCATTGTGCTTCATGCTATCCAGGGTAGCTAGAAGAAACACATTTTTTCTTACTGTGCTTGCATAAAAATGTAATTGGAGATGAGAGCCCTCTTCTTTCCATTTTGTTGCTAAGCATTAATCATTGTGCTTTCCTTGCAGGAGTTTATGTTATGATGTCAGGGCTAGACTTGGAGAGGCTTGTGTTGGCTGCTGGGCCTCTGGGTATCATGCAGGCATGCCTTGATGTTGTTCTTCCTTATATTCGACAAAGGGAACAGTTTGGCCATCCAATTGGGGAATTTCAGTTTATACAGGTTTTTTACTATTATTGACCCACGAATTTCTATGTTTACTACTTGTCTTTTGTATGGCATCTTAATCCTTACTCTATTAATTGGTCTACCATTACAGGGGAAGGTTGCTGACATTTATACTTCCTTACAATCTTCAAGGTATATGGTTCTTCCAGCAACATGCACTGTTCTTTATAATTTTAACTTTGGTAAAATAGCCTATTGATTATTCTATTATTTCAGGTCCTATGTGTATTCTGTTGCAAGGGACTGCGACAATGGGAAAGTTGACCCTAAGGTGATGATGCTCTTTGCCACATCTCTGTCTATTCTCTATCTTTTAGTGTCCACTAACTGTTATTTTGGACCTCATACACTACATGTCCTTTGCTCTCATTGCAAAATATATCTTATGGACAAAATGTCCATAATAAAATTATTTGTCTCACTGCTCTTGTTGCGAAATTTTAGGGCCACTGCCGGAAGGATCAAAGTCATTGTGACTTTTCATATAGATGCTTGCTCTATATGTGTGCTTGCCTTTTTCCCTTATTGTACGCTCTATAGTCATTTCATTTTATGTGTTTTTTTCTTTAATAGTCCATTTTATGTTTCCATTTGTGCATTTTGCATAAATGCAAAGTGGATTCTCCTGCTCCACTTTCTCTCTTGCTCTCTCTCGCTCTCTCTCTTATTCACTTTAAAAGCGTTGAATGTTTGATCTCCAGTTTTTCTCTTTCCTACCTTTCTTTTCTTAATCTCATTATTTTGATGTTGGGTCGTTTCTTATCTTATGTGGCTGCATAAAATGCTTTATTCTAACTATGTAATCTGTGTATGTAAATTGTTCAGGATTGTGCTGGAGTCATTCTCTGTGCAGCTGAAAGGGCAACCCAAGTTGCTTTGCAGGTGAAAGAGCACTAAACCTCTTCTTTTGTTTTTCTGCTTTATTAACCATAGAGTTTTGTGCTTGGATGAATATATTGTTCCTTTGTCACTCTACTTTTGTCCTCCTTTCAATTGTCGAGAAATGACATCACAAACATTCAAGATAATTCTATAGACATCAAAAAATAAATGGTTATTTGTTGCCTTCTAGTTTCCATAGCTTTTGCTTGTCCTTGCTTGCCCACGCTTGGCATGCATACATGTGTCTATCTGAAGCCATGTTGCCACCATACCAACCTCAGCTGTTATTTGCATGTTCCATCCTTCCTGTTCATATGGTATATTCCTGAAAGATTTTGCAGAAATGACTAATTCTCCTGCTTCTCTTAATATCTTGACTTGGGGCTAACTGCAAACATACCGGATGATAGATCTAATCAATACATGTTGCAAGTTTTATGTTGTCGAATTAATTTCATGTCCATATTCAACTTTGCAGGCTATACAATGTTTAGGTGGAAATGGGTATGTAAATGAGTACTCAACAGGCCGTCTTCTTCGAGATGCCAAACTATATGAAATCGGGGCAGGGACTAGTGAGATCAGAAGAATGATAATTGGTCGTGAACTCTTTAAGCAGTGAGAGAGAACATGCATACTGTACTGCTGTTTGAAGCATCCTTCACCTGCAGCAGCCAAATGATTTTTTTTTTTTTTTTTTACTCATTGAAATGTAAAATTCTCTTACAGCAAAGGGAAAGGACTGTACTGATATATACAAGTCTTTAGAATAAAATAAAAATAAAAAAATTCTCGTTTCTCGTTTCATTCTCAGCTATATTGAGTGCTATCTGAAATCATCACATTTTGCAACTTCAAATAGAGTGGAAGACACATCATGCATGTTTGTGAGCTCTTCCGGCTTGCTCGGATTTCACAGGTTGTCTTATGCTAGGGCAAAACTTAAATGTTTCAGAAAAAGTGCAGTGGAGGACAGGTGTGTTGTCCATAAACGGAGATCTAATGTCAAATTTTGAGCTACCTCTGGCTCTGATTACAATATTTCCTTGGGAAAGATAATCTTGGACTTTGCTTAGCCTCTTCTAATTCCATGTTTGAAAGATTCTACATACCTATATTCGTTGCTGATAGAAGGTTCAATTATGGAAAAAGGGTGTTGCTTGACCTTTCCTGTCGTTTACTCCTATTTTATTTTTGATTCACTGATGACACATGAAATGCACGCATCAAGCTTGACCAGGTTGCCTCTGCCCGCCGTCAGTTCCCATTAGAGCTTCTTCAAGTAATACCCTTGATATCTGTTAATCCTTCCATTGTACTATTGTAGTAACTAACGATGAAAGCATTGCGCTGCTGCAGCAAGATTAAGGAGTCATCCTACAAAAACTACTCTTTTTTTTTTTCTCCTAATTAAGGCCTTTTGAAGCTGCTTGATGTTGAGCATATTTGGGCTATATGTTTTCATTTGAAAAATAAAAAACGAAAAAAAGAAAGAAGGGATTCTCCATGCTTCTTCAGTCAACTTGAAATTTAATAAATTACCGCTCAACTAATAGTAGTGCTTTTATATGTAATTGCTGTCCCATTATCTTACCCTTCACATTCAATTCCTTCTTCACTCTCTGGCTCTATGCAATAGCCAGTGAGAATGCAAAGGTTTTGTTGCAGCAAGGTCTGTGTGTCTTTCAATTTTAAGGAAGCAGGCACAGCACGCTTTCTTTTTCCTTTACATCCCTTCTCTTCGATGATATACAAATTCAGGTCCGTCTTTTGCTTTGATTATATATTATTAAGATAAATTTGATTATTATTTGTTTCTATATTATGGTGTTTGATTGCAATGATTACAGTTACAAGGAAAGTGTTTCCCAATTTGCACAAGAAAATATTGCACCTCTTGCGTTGAAAATTGACCAAACTAATAATTTCCACAAGCAGAACCCATTGCCCCAATCACAAGAACTATTATTCAGATAGTATATGCACTTCTCGCTACTCAAGTGTCTAGATGTGCTCAAAGAAAATATTCTTAAAGAATGATGCTACCAAAATTTAGATGTCTAACTTCTAACACTGTAAGGCATACAAATTTACTTACCTAGAAGCCCAATGGTCTAATACTATTATTATGTTGAATGATTCTAAATGATGCTCCCCCAAAGCCAATATACTTTCATTTGCTAACCAAGTGGATAAACTTGTGAAAAAACCAAAAAAAAAAAAAACAAAAATACTACTGATTATAGTGATGCATACAGTAAACAAAAAGAAAGCACTAGCATCAAACAGTTCACACACTTGATTTATCATTATCCACAGCTCAGCGACTTCTGAGCATCAACATATTCCACGAATAAAGGCAATCACTGAACTTAGAAGAAGACACATGACTAGCTAGGTTTAGGTTTTTAGGTTTTGATAGCAAGTTGCACAAACATAGTAAAGCATAGTACTCAAACCAAATACTAATTCCAAACCCCTTATTACTGTGGAGAAGAATCTGGCTGACCCACTGATGATGACTTTGATGCTTCCATTACAACATGTGCTTGATCCAAACAGCTTTGAGTATCATCTCCAATCCCTCCAAGGGTCATTTTCTCCACTTCTTCTTGGGTATATATATGAATCTTGGATACCACATTACAGAATTCACTGTAACAATCATGTAGTATAAGAGTAATCATTAGCATTTGTTCATCATTGTGAAAGATCAATGAAAAAGTGGGATGAAAGAAGAGCTTCACAGTACTATCAAAGTATTAATTAACACAGAGGAAATATGCACTGCAATATTTCGACTTCCTTTCCATGCTTCCTTTCCTTGCATGTGAAAATTTGTTTACTGATAATCTAAAAGATTCAAATTTCAATGGTGAGCATTGCCATACAGCTATTATATATATAAGATTAATCTGTTCCCTCAGCATATCTTTATCGACAGAATATCTAGCTACAAATAAGAAAGATTAGCCACATTCATTTTCTTTTTTGCATATTCTCTTAGGCACATGCATTTTGTGCTGCTAACTAGCAACATAAGTTTAATACAACTAATTTCACATTACAACATATAGAAAGATTTACCACTATCAATATGAAATTGATGAGGTGTACTATGTAAACGTGATTATGAAATGCACTGGATGGCAGGTGCCAGAAGATAAGTTTCATTAGAGAGACACTTACTGCCATGGGTCGTCCCCAACAACCATTACATCACTCTCACTGTCAGTATACAAGATCCGCCATCCTTTGTTAGGATCTCGCAGAAGGCCTTCCATGCTAAACAGTCGCTCTAATTCACTCAAGAGGTCACCATAGCCATTCAGTCTCGAGAGATCAATAGCTCTTCCAACCAAGCTGCCTTGCTTGTGAACCTTCAACAAATTTATGCAGTACACATAAGCAAGGAAACAAATTACAAAAAGCATGCTTAATGTCTTAGCATTTCTTCTAATATAGCTTACCTTTGTACAACTCCGCTTACCAGAGTTTTGTGAGTTTGGAGTTGGCAGTTCTGCAGTCAAGGAGAACCCAAACAGCTTGCAGCCGCTAGCAGTCCCATTAAAAGAGTTGTCCTTTTGACTTATTAGATTTACCCCTATAGCTGATGAAGCAGAAACGTTGTCCTGTGATTTGTGCTCATTTAATTGATTTGGCTTTCCAACTTCATCCCTAGCAACACCAGTCTGAATTGAAGGTGCTCCGAATTGAAAACTTTCTCTTGGGAAGTTAGTGGCATAAGAGCGCATTCTAGGATCTTGGCCGGTTTTGTACAAATCACCATAAGGAAAATACACATTTTGAAGCCTTTCTGCTGCTAGAGGGTAGAAATTGGATCTTGGTGCTTGATATATGTTGAAAGAACCACATCCAACATTGGTTTTGCCCCAAGCACCTAAGTTGAAATCACCTTTTCCAGTCAGTGATCTCATTGGGCATATTTCTTGACCTTGCAAGACCTTCGGAAACCTTTCGGATTCCGCAAAGCCTGTGTAAGTGGTTGGGCGAGCCCTTGTTATCTCGCCAATATTAGTCTTTTCTCTTCCAGTTGACACCAGATTTTGATGTGCTGGGTTTCGCACCTCAAAATCAGGTGGGCGGTTTAATGTGTCACATCCATACAAGGGTGACACAAAACCTACATTTTCTTGACCTTGCAAGACCTTAGAGGATCTTCCAGACTCCTCAAAGTCTAAAAACCCACCCCCTCCTGCAAAACAGGAAAATCAGACATCAGACTTGCAGAAATTAGCAATTTTAACTAGTACAAAAATAGTTTTTAATAGAAGGATTTGTACCAGTGATGGGGTTATCAGGTGGGGTTGCTGGCAGACCAGTCCGCAGTTTCTTCAGCCTGGGGGAAGATTGAATGCTTAAGGGTGGGAGTGAAACAGAAGGATCAATCTCCCATGGGGAAACTCGTTCTTGATGATCACTTGCAACATCTTCATCCCACCTCACCTGTTTAACAGTAAGATCAAGGATGTCTCTATTAACTAGGTCACATGAAGATCATAAAATAACTACAATTCTGCCACACTCCTTTCTCATTGAACTACAGAAACACACAGAAATGTGTCCAGAAGTAAACTATTTTACATCCCTACATCACATACCTGCCCATTTATGAATTATTACCTTGCACAGTCTAACTTTTACAACTTTCAGAAGAAACAATGCTGTTGGATTACAGTAGAGAATGGCATTGGCTTCGGTAATTCTATTAATTAGTTGACTCGACTCCATTAAAACCAGTGCTATGTTTACATAATGTTCTGTTGGATTAAGTTGTGCATTGCTTCATAATGAAACAATGATTTACTAATGTTCAAATAGAACATCTAACAGTTCCCAAAATTTTTGTTATATAATAGTAAACACTCAACATCAAGTTAGACACAGAGAGAGAGAGAGAGAGAGAGTACAAAAACATTACAGAGCAAACAGGTGTGGTCTAGTACCCAAATGAGGAACTCATACAAGTCTTGTTGAAGGTGGCAGACAAAACAAAGGTATGTAGTATGCTTACATCACATCAAAATCATCAGTATAGAAATATTCCATAATATGTAAAGCAATTGAAAAACTTACCATTAAGCATCTCCATTTTGAGTTAGGCCATCTATAAGGATCCAAGTCACTTATTCCAGTTACAACACCACTGCACCTGTAACAAGGTAGAAAAAACATATTCTCAGAAGATAATCATTGCAGGAACATGAATTAATTTTGCCATATTACTAAATTTTAGAAGACCTTCTTTCTGGAGAATCATCCATTTCAAATCTCATTTTGAATCTTGTACCAATGCACACAGGATTCATGATGCTTTTCATGTACTTTTTGTAGGGTACGACAAACTCTGCATGACTGGCCCTGCATTTCAGCAATTTCAGACAATTTTAAACTTCGTTTTTATCCAGTATATGCTGGATAAAAAGAGCAAATAGATTTTAAAAAATCAGAGAGGAAGGAACTATATCCCTGTCTAACACTCATGCACATATCTAATAGATAACACCACATAAGAACTGCAATTTCAACCTTTTCAGAAATTCTCAATTTTATACTGAAAAGCACTTACAATTCAATCCTTCCAACTCCCCCGAAACCTAAAATTGTCACATAAACAAAAGTCACTTTTTTCCTTAAATTAGTAATAGACTTAATATTCTCCGAATAATTTTGTATACAATAAATATACAACCACAATTAAACTGTCGTATGTGCATAAATGAATGAATCTGCAAATTAGGCATTCACCTGGTTCACATTTTTAAACCTCCTAACAGAAGTGCTTTGATAGGATGTGTTCGTTGCAATTCAACCATATTCTGCTTCATGAAACTATTTGTAATACTAGGATAGTGAGAAATCTTCTAATACTTTTTGATATACATAATGCTATTGCACTTATGTATAACAATAGTGAATCTTAGTATTTATTTATTTATTTTATTTTTTATTTTTTTGCATAAGATAGCACTTGATGAGTACACCCAAGATGAGAACAATATATTGGCACCATCAATATGGTGAAAAACTGAAGGAAGCTATATGAAAATCAAAATCCATAACACTTTGCAGCTTTGCATGTTGAGAAAAAAAAAATAATTTTATGGCAGGAAATTGTTTATTAGGTAGCCTCAGAGAATTTTATTCTAATAGAATTTAGCACCACAACATTGTCAATGTTTTCGCATTGAGAACATGATTATTATGATGTTTTCTTTATCTGTTAGACTCCAGTTAATCAGAGGTTTATTCATGCACAATAAAGGTTACTCATGTAATATCCAATCATAGGTGAAACATGTTAACTTTGGTGTCAACTTGAATTAGCTACTAATATATTATCCTGTTATAAAACACGATGCTTAAATAAAAAAAATCACAAGCCTGACTGGGGTACTGTTAGACTCTGGAATCTAAAAGAGCAATCAATAATAACAAAATTCCTGATCCTCGTGTTAGCAATCTGAATTCAACTTCACAATTTCACCGCTTGAGGTGAAATATCCACTAGACTTATTGGAATATTTATTATTATAACTGAAACCTACTATAGATGACTTAAAAAGGCTCAGTGTAATTCCTCCAGAATGCATCTTCCAAATTTCGTAATATCTCAGAACTATTTGCAACAACTGTTCCTATTTCTTACTGCACCTAAGACATCTTGCACGGTTGTTTTATTTTTATTTTTATTTTTTATCATTTTTTTTTTTTTTTTTTGCATCTGAAATTCTTAAAGGGGAGTGGACTGCCACAGTTTAAACCCTGTCCTGCACTATGAGGCAAACATTTGACGATACTCTAAAGCATTCAGGGTCATGTTTAGGGATCTCTCAGTTCACAGACCACCCTGCATGGCATGCTTACAAACTCCACAAAACATGAAAGAGTAGCCAAAATAGCTACTCTCCTTAATATTTCAATAGACTTGCATAACTCTCAAATGAGAGGAAGCAGTATCTAAATCAGGCAATTCTCCTCAGTCCTAACCAGTAAGTTTATCTGAGAACATATGTAGAGGATCTTTCTGCTTAGCCTACAATTCAACAGAAAGGACCATATTCTCATAAACATGCCAGGAGAAAACTTTTTATTTTTTTAAGCAATATAGCATCATGGAGACGTGTGTAAACAAACAGCACATCGCAAGAAGCCTAAACCATAAAAAGTGGAGACATCTCCAAGATACAAAATTGACATAAATTAGATTGTGATTTGGTTCATCTTGACACAACTCTGGACCATGTTGGTCAAAAAGCTACTCTATTTCCTTCAATAGAAGAAGTTGGGACTAAACAGTTTCTTAAAACCTTAGCCCTGAATCATGAAATGATATCCATCACAAAACGGACTAGTAGTGAAGAAATACTGCTCATATCAAAGTTTTAACGGGGAATGGCATCATTGTCATTTTCATGGCATAAGCCTCATCCCCCATCAGTTTGGAATATAGCTTCATTTAACTTGTCAAATTCCACCAAACAATTAATAATGATCTAATTATGGCTTCCATTTGAAGAGCCAAGGCTTTTTAAGGAAAGCTTTAATGACATTAACAAAACAATAGGACTAAATGAAAGACCATTAACATTGAATTTTTGGTAGTAGTGATACCTTGGACTATACGAAACATTGAACATGCTCTTGGTGGATATTGCATTAGCCACTACAGAAAGAATACTGGGATACGAATTCTGCTTGCCAATAACTGAGTCAGGAAGACCATTTCTTGGCCGAGCAGCTCTTCTAATACCCAATCTCAGTTCCCCATCTTCACCCCTGAAAAATACATAAGAAAACAGATTAGGAGCTTTAAATAACCAAATATTAGAAATGCTCGGTAACATTTGTATATTTTGGGAATATTTTTCAATATTTTCCAATTTGGCATCGACAGGAATTTCTCCACTTCCTTCCAGCATTATTACACTTTTGGGATTTTAATAACATTTACAGTGCTTCAACCTATCAAATTTGTAGCTTTTCTAAGCAAATACTCCATTTCCTTTGCTTTTCCTAATAGGATAGTTAATAAGCTCAAAGTGGGATTTTTCCCTAAATTTCAAATGATGTAAAAAAATATTTACTTCAGAATCATAATCCTGTATGCATACCTCAGAAATAGCACTGCATCCCCTGAAACAAGATTCTTTTGACTCACAAAAATACTCCACCCTGTAGTAAGCAAATGCCTTCTTGGTTGGCCTAAAAGGCAAATAAGCATTAAACAACACTATCAACATTTCCCTCACTTGAACTCAACCCAATATTCGGTTAAGCTTTACCTCTATAAATATGTCGAAATCTCCACTCTGCTCCATGCAGGTCTTTCGCCACCAGCTCTTGAGAGGGCCTCTGCTGCTTGTAATCCTACAGATAAAGAAATATAACCACATTCACAACAAAATCTAACTAGAATTTACAAAATTAGTCTATCAAGTTACAATAAAGCAATTAAATGCATAAAATCATACCAGAGGAGGGAAGCAGTCTTCAGCAGCTCTACGGGGAACAGAGAACCCTCCATGGGTGCTAGTATCAGAAGCTGTGAGTGTTTTACAAAACATATGAGGGGTTGATTTTGCTGGCAATCCACCTCCACCCTCTTCATCTACCCCTAACTCTTCAAGCTCTTTGCCCTCTAAATTCTGTCCTACCAACTACAGAGTTCCCCAGAAAAATGACATCATCAACTTCAAGATACAAACTTTGAGCTACCTCATAGAATCAGACTATAAACTAGAGAAGAAAATAAAGAACAAATTCAATAAGGCCTATGCTAAAAGACCACAGTGCCTAACCCACAAATAAAGAATGCAATTTTCTTCAGATAATACCACTAATAGCTGGATAAAATCCAAGATGATGAATAGAAGGAAATGAGTTAGAACATCAATTGATAATGATACCTGTGGTTGAGGAAGCAAAGCTAGCTGTGTATAGACCTCATCATTCTCCTTGTTAGCCTGTTTCAAGAAATTAGAATTGAGAAAGTAAAAAAGCAGCAGCAAAACTGGGAATCAAATAATGAAAAGTTATGAACTTGCAAAGAAACTAATAGCAAGAATGCAGAGAAAACAGTGAAAACCCAGTTTAGCACTTACAAGGAGTTGCACATTTACAACTTTGCAAAAGATTTGAGGTTGGAGATCAAAGGTGGGCATATCCAGAGGAGAGAAAGGAGAGGCAGAGGCAACTTGTTCAAGGTGACCTTGAGGGAAGTAAACAACCACATTCCCTTTCTTGGGCAGTGAAGTGAGGGGGCCAGCACAAGCATGCCAAAGTTCCAAGTAAATTGAAGAAGAAACTGGAGATTGAGATGAATTAGAAGAACAAGAAGAAGAGGAAGAATCCCCATTAGTACAAAATGCATTCTTCTCCACTTCAGTCAGTGCATGGTTCAGATCAATTTCCATGAACACCCACCCAGTGTTGTTATCTTAGTATGGACTTAAAAGCATAAGTACAGCCACATAACCAACACCCAAAAATATCAAGAAATTAAAAAAGAAAAGTAGGGGTAAGAGAGTAATCAAGTGGGAAAGAAGGGTACCCACAAAGCTAAGAGAAAACCATAGAAAATTGGAAATGAGGTCAAATCATGGCAAGAAACCCATTTTTTTTTAAAGGATACTCATAAAGCCAATACAGGATAGTAGTGCAAGAAGATGAATAGAAAACAACAAGAAGGTCATGTTTAGAAAGGATACCCACACAAAGCTAAAAGATGAGAAACAAAAGAAAAAAAGAAAGAGAGAAAGAAAAGGGTATCAAATAATAACAAGAAATTCAAAGTATGATTCCTCGCCCATTTGCAGGTACTGAGAAGAGGGAGCAGAAGTAGCAGACATAGACAATTGCTTTGGAAGCACAGAAACAGAAGGCAAAAAAAGCCAATGCGGTGGTGGCTTTTGGACTTGGACTGTTGAGAAAGAGAGAGAAAGAAACTGTGTTGGGTGGAGGGGACAGGCTAAGACAGTACGTAACCCACACTCTCCCCCACCCTCTGCCTCACTCTCTCTCCCTCAATTGCTTTCTTTGCCTAAGCTTTATCTCTTTTATTTATTTATTTATTTATTTTTATCATTTGATTACAATTAGCCTTTTTCTTTCTTTCAATAAATAAAATAAAAAAAAAAAAAAACTTTAATCTTTACTGTTCATGAGGGTCCTCCTCTACCAAGACAAAATGGGAGTTTTCATTCAATGCAACAACCAAAACACTCATTTCTCTCCTTAACAACCCTTTTGTGTTTTTGGGTTTTCAATAGAAAACAATAAGATAAAAACAACCCAATAAAGTTGAATCCATAATAGCCCTTAGCAAAAGATATCCATATGAGTTCTTGCATTTTTTACAAATCCAAAACTCTTTCTTTATATTATTTACATATATATTTTTAGTATGGTCTTGAAATGGTCCAAAAAGAATGGACCAATTTTGTTGGGTAATCCTTGCTTCCAGTCAAGCTTCATTCAATTGATGTATTTTTCAGAGATTTTCAAGATTGAAGAAGCAGACACAAGAACACCACAAAACTTGGGTCATTAATAAAAATTGAACCTTTTTTAAAGTTTTTAGAGAGAAAAAGAGAGAGAAAAGAGTTGTCAATGTAATTGGGTCCCTAAGGACTTTGGCAGCAACTATCATGGGCGTGTTGTTAGTTGTTAGGACTCAGTGACTCAGAGACCCAGCAGTCCACTCTTTTATATCTCAAGTCTCATCACCCTTTGTTCTTTTATATTTTTTGTACAAACCCTGCTCCCCCACTCCTTTTTCAAGCGCGTGAACCTCAAACACTTCTTTTCTTTTTCTTTTTTTTGTTTTGTTTTATTGTGGAGAAAATAACATTGCACCTAACAGAAAAATATGTGGTTATATTAATTACTTATTTATTTGTATTAAATAATAATAATTTTAATATTAATAAAAGTGTGTAGAAATATAAATTCATTGTAATGTTTGCATAGGATTGAGCCATGAGAATGTTTAGAAATTTTAAATTAACTTATTCATATAATAAAATTATTGGTTCCAAAAATGTTGGAATTGTATTATCTACAAATGTTATTAAAATTGGATCCAACCGATTAAATTGAAAATTGGCTATTAGTTCGTTCAAAAATCTAAAAGCTATATTTAGTAAAATAACACTTTTTATATAAAAATTAAAAATAAAAAGAGTCAATTGGACTAATAAGATCGTAAATTAATGGTGTAAATGAGTTAAACTGTTTATGAGCGGTTTAGCATTCAACTTGATAAAAACTCATTCGTGTTCGCGTTTGTTTTATAAATAAGCTAAGTTTGAACTTAATTTTAAGGCTTGATGAATAAACAAGCCGAATTTGAGTAAAGTTAAACTCTTATAGATTAGACCAGTGAACAAATCAATTATAAACTCGTAAACATACTCGAAAATAGCTTGATTAATAGATTCGTAAATAATTTAATTATTATTATTATTATTATTTATTACTATTAACTTAATAATTTTGACATTTTAAAAATATATTTTAATACTCGTATAACTTGTCAATAATTTAATTTGACTTAAATGTATATACTCCTTATTAACATAGTTTAATATTTCCTTATTATATAATCTAATATTCTAATATTTAAAAAAATTGTTAATTAATATCTTTATAATATATGTAATGCTCAATTTTATAATTGAATTTTTTTTCACTCTTTTGATACTTTTGCTTTTATGTTGGTTTTAAATATTTTGTTATAGTTATTTTATTAGAAATGAATTTTTAGAAAATTTGGTATTTTAATAAATTATAAATCAATTTCAAAACAAGTCAAATTTGAACTCGAATTTAACTCAATTATAATTTATCAATAAGTCGAGTTTGAGATAAGCTCAAGTTCGGCTTGAATTTAGATGAGTTAAATTTGAATATATTTTCAATCTCGATCTAAACTCTCAAACTCGAAAAAGAAAATATTGAGCTGAGCCTGAATATGATAAAGTTCAGGCTTAACTCGGTTCGGCTCAATTATATATCTACTGCATAAATTGATCGGAAAACCAATCCATTGACCTGTACCATTTTAAAAATATTGTTAATTACAACTACCAGCATGCTTTTTTGGGAAATTTTTATTATGGTTATGTCATTTCCCGATCACATATAAAATAACATAATTTTATTGACTCTAATCTACATTTATTGTAAAATTTTAAAATAAAATATCAAATATGTATAATAATTAATGGTATATTTAAAAAAAAAAAATCTAATATCCATTATTATTATTATCTTCAAGTATGTATGCATGAAGTTACTATTTTCCTCATTTTCTTAAAAGAAAAATTATTATGATCCATTATATTATTCTTTCAAAAACTAATTATATAAAATTTTAAAAGATCAAGTTACAATTTCATAATATATATTTACAAAACAAAAATGTTAGAAGTATATTTTTTAAATATTATATATATATATATATATATATTACAAATTAAAGTTGAATGGTTGCTTGTCCCCGTCACGATGTATGCACTGTGATTCATAAACTAGAAGCATCTACGAAGCTTTCACACAAATATATACTATTAAAAAAGAAACTGAAAAACTAAAAACTGTTTCCAACTTTTTAGCTAACCCTCGTCTAACTAAAAACTGTTTCCAACTAATATAATAATAATAATCAAAAGAGACGATATTTTTATTATTATTTTTATCTTTATAATTAATTATAATTTCCTCTTATTCTCATTTCATATATTAAGAAAATTTCTCAAAAATAAATTAGCATCATAAATCACTTTTAAAATTTTTCAAAAGTAAAACACTATTTATTAATTTTCATATTTATTTTTATTAACTCCTACAAAAAGGAGAAAATTCTTTTTTAATTTTTCTAGACATAATTTTTTTTTATTTCAACATTACAATTTCGAAAACAAAATTATTTTTAAATGTTTAATCAAAATAATATTAATGGTAAGTAGTGGTGATATTATTATTATTTTTTGTTGAAACAATTTCTTTCTAACTTAAAAAATAGGTGATATTATTATATATAAAATTTTAAATATAGCTTTTAAATTATTTGCTATTTTTTATAACAGTTTTTTCATAAATAAAAAATATTATTTTTTATTTTATTTATAATAAATAAAAATAATAAAATTCACATAATTTATATATTTGTGTTTGAAATAGTTTAATATATTACAAAATTTAAATAATAAGGATATTAGTTGAGAATTTTCTTAATTTTAAAAGGTTAAAAATGACATGAGATCAATAAAAAAATTTATTATAGAATACTATTTTTTTTTATTATAGAATACTATTTTTTTTTTTTTTTTAATATACATGAGAAGGGAAGAGGGATAAGAAGAAAGTTTTGTCGGACACTACCGTGAATTACACGCGCGGAAAGAGCGAGTGGGAACAGACAGAGGTGTTAAGAGGAAGTGATGCTATCGGGTGGCCTGCGCCTTTGGCGCTGTTTCATAGGCCCACCACATACATTCCTCTCTCTCACGCCTCGATTTCCCCGACCCTATTTGCCCTTTTATTTGCTATTATTTACAGAACTTACCCTTCTCTCTCTCTACAAAATTTTATACTGACACATGCAGTGCACGAGCATTTAAAATGCTGTCTCCTCCTCTTTACCCCTTCATCTGGGAACCAAAAACATATATTTTTTTTTCTTTCTTTTGATAATTAATTAACAAAATTTGATTATTTTGACATTAAAAATTATTTTCATTTTAATTATATTATTAATTTTATTATATATATATATATATATATATATTGATATGGCAATTAATTAATTGTTATTAGACTAATAATTTAATAATCAAATATTTATTTTGAGTATATTTGATAAATCTTCATAAAATATAATATAGGTAAATTATTAAGTAGGATAGGAGTATATTCATTCTACTCATATAAAAAGGGTCCATCTATAGTTAGAACGAAGACATATTCATGTGGACTGGCTTTTATAAGAGTAGAAAAAGCATATTTCTATTCTATATAATAATTTTTATATAATATAATATAATTAAATATATTTTTAATATAAATATTATGCGAAAAATATATTTAATTATATTATATTATTAAGAATTTATTCTTTTTTAAATATTATGAAATTTAATTAACTAGTTACTTTTCTCTAAATAAACAAAAATGATTAGAACAAAAGGGAGACAAAAGAACAAGAATATTTGTTA
Source organism: Reutealis trisperma (assembly GCA_947687605.1). Lineage (NCBI taxonomy): Eukaryota > Viridiplantae > Streptophyta > Magnoliopsida > Malpighiales > Euphorbiaceae > Reutealis > Reutealis trisperma. The sequence continues at coordinate 841,844 of CANTUT010000112.1, forward strand.
TTATGGGCAATAATAATGAATTATTTGTGAATTAAATAAATTATGTGCATGAAGTTATTGTGCTTAGAAGAACTATAATTTAAACACGTGCATGTTGAATTATTTAAGAATGGAATAATTTAAGACTTTTATTGTTACAATTAGATTATCCATATTTACATTAAGAAATTTGTAAAGCAAGATTGAATTTTATTCCAAGCAATTAATATCTCCATCCAGTCTATTGTGAAAAATGATATATTAAAATTAGATTAATTAACACCTTAGAAAAATTAAGACAAATATTTAAAAAAAAAAGTACTATAAAGGGAAAAAATAACTGAATAACCACATCAAAACTACAATTGCTTATTAAATTTAACTAATTATTGCTTATCAAAACTAATTATTAGGTATAGTGTGCTAAAATTGTTTCGAGAATTAAGAGGTATCGAATTCAAGATTTCACTCGAAATCAAATTTAAAAAAAAAATCATAATTATTTGTTATTGAAAAAAATGAGAAAGAATATTTTTAATAGAAAAATCAACACATTAAACTCAAATTTGATTGATTTTAAAAAATATAAGTTTTTTGGATACTAAATACAATACTCTATTATATAATATGTTTGCCTATTAAAGGAATTTTAATAGAATAAAATTCATTGTTAAAAAGAAATTTTATAAAATGTAGTTTTTGCTTAAGTGGACCTAGAAATTCCTTCACACTAAAGCTTGGACTTTGCCTATGGGCTAAAAAGCTGTTCAACTTTCATAAATGGGCTTTCTTCATAATAATTTTTTTTTTTAAATTATAAAAAATATCACGTGATTTGATTTTTTTTACATTTTAAGGTGAGTGAAATTTTATTATGATAAAATAGAGTTCGGAATATTTTTATATTAATAATATAATATTCAAAGCACTAATGTATTAACCAGTGATATAACACTTACATGACATAAATATTATTATTATTATTATTATATAAGTATTATGTCAGCAAAAATAAATTACGTTAAAGCAATGAATCTCACATTATTAATTATATAAATCACATACTCTTAAAATAAAAAAATCAAATTACATTGTGTCTTTTTGTACTTTCTCCACATTTCTGCAGAAAAAATTTGAAAATGTTGCATGTATATATTTATGGAAAGACAAGGAATAAACTTATCACCCAAATATATATATATATATATATAAGAAATGTATTTTGACTTTATTATGTCACTTGGTTTATTTGTTTTGGGGTCAAAAAGTTAATAATTATACCCAGCAATAATGAATCCTTCCTTTGGCCCTCTCCACCATCCTTCCCTTTAATTTCATTATTTGAAATATTAAATGAAAGTGAAATGACTAAATTACCCTTATATGTTAAGAATGGAGAAAATGAACAGGGAGTTAATCATATGATAATAATCAAGATGTGGAAGTTAATTTTGCTTACATCTTTCTTGCCAAAGACGTAAGCAAAATTATGCAACGGAAAATGCAAAATGAAAAAATTAGCGCGGGAAAAGAAATCTGGCCCATGAGAATAGGACTCGGGAAGTCACGCTTGGAATTGATACGGGCATCCAGAAGAAAGACTCCATCAGTGGGACTGTAAAAGCTAATGGAGGAGATTCTTGAAATGAAAACGTGGTGGAGATAAAGCCGAAGAAGAAGACAAAGAACGCGGTCAAGGTTGTGAAGAAAATAGTGAAGAACAAGTTCTTATCTCTCATTTTCATGGAAAGGAGAAAGTTTCTATCAAGATTAATTATGTCTTCGTATTTTTGTTATATATTTTCATTAATTTGTGATGTTTGAGACAGCGTACAGAGATTAAAATTTTGAAGTTTTGAACAAATCTTTCTCTTTTTGGTTGAAATTTGGTAGCTAAATTTAATATGTCTGCAATCCGACAATAAACCTATTTACTGATGGGAATTATATCCATAGGCAATTAGCGTTTTTCTAGTAATGGTTAGTTGGAGGATCTTGTAGGAATATCAACAATCGGAACAATATAGACTTTATTTTTTATGAATAGTATTTTTTCAATTAATTTTAAATTATATATATATATAACTTAAAATTATATGCACGATATACGAGTAAAATATTTGTGTAAATTACTCTTTCTATAGAATTTATTTGTAATTTATTAATAGATAAGAATAATTATAAGCTCGAAATCTCAAGCCATATAAAATTATGATAATACTATATAGGACTTCTGAGAGATATTTTGATGTCCTTTATATTATTATCATTATTTTTTAACTGTGGTATCTGAGGCATTAAGGCTTGATTTTCATCATTAAATTGTTTGTTCCTATATGCTTGTGTTATAATTATTTTATGACCTTTTACATGTATGATAATAATAAAATTAATTGATTTATATCATAAAATCATCATGTGTAAATGAAATAAATTTTCGCACTTTTTTTTTTTTTTGTGGTACAAAAGCTGAAAATCACAAGAGCTAAGCTCTCTAAAAATAAAATAGAAAATTTTAGAATCCCCTTTTCTATTTATTCACAATTAAATGAATTAAAACAATAGTGCAAACTACACAGTAAAAATTATTTTTCCATTTAATAATTCTTATCAAATTAATAAAAAAATATATTATAATAGTGTTAAATAATAATTTATAATCAATTTACATTCAGAGTTTTAATAAAAAGGAGGATCGTGTCTGTGCTTCAAAGTGCAAGAGTTAGTAAGTAGTTGGGGGTGCAAGTAAGAGTAATTATATATTTTTTAGTCAACCAATTGCTATTTAAAATGGTTGAAATCCTAGTTTGTTATGTACTATAGTCACTATCATCTCTCTCAATAAAAAAATACCGAATCTTTTGTGGATGTAGGTAGATTGTTGAATCATGTAAATCTTGTTTCTTGTATAATTGTTTTTCTCTTTATTTTTGTTTTTTATTCATAAATTAAAACTCACAATCCCACTAACTATAACAAATAGTGGATGGAGAAACTTGAATTCGAAATTTTTTATTTGTTCTTCTTCTTATTAATCATGGTTTCAATCAAGAAATGATTCTTGAATGTATAATTTGTAAAACATTATGGGAAACAATTAAAACACGTACTGAAAAATTTAATGTGATTGACACGATGCAAATCTTAAAAATAAACTGATTTCTCTCTCTTAACCCTTTTATTTACGACGGCTTGATTGACGAATTAACTCTTATGTTGGTGTAAGTATGTGTAAACTCTAATAAGTAGAGAAATGATAATTTATAATTATTACAACTTAATATGGTACGTCCATCATATAACTAAATGAACGGTCAAGATTAATTACCCATTTAATTATTATTTGGGCTTTATGAGATAGCCCAATATTAGACCACATTCTAACATTTAAGCATATGATTATCATTTTAGAGTCACTCGGATGGTAAATTTAATCATAATTGATGTGTAAAAGATCCAAAAATATTAATCATCTACATATATACATATAAAAGGAGGAGGAAGAATCATGAGTGTTTACATAAAAGATTCATCAAAATTTAGTAAAATTCAAACTTTAAGGTAATATTTGGTAAAACATAATAAGTTATAATATAATATAATTAAATATCTTTTTAATGTAATATATAAACTAAAAATATATTTGATTACATTATATTATATTTCGTTACAGTTTATTAAACGTACTCTAAATAGATGTAAGTGGAATCCTAACCCCTATAATTATGTTAGGTTTTTGAAATAGTCAAGAAATAAAATAGCTATTTCATATGGAATAGTTATTCTAAATTTTGGTTCAAATTTTAGACAATAATACTAATTCCATGAAATGTCAATTTCACAATTTTCATGAGATCATATCTCATAAAAAATTAAATAATTAGTATTCTTTGGGTTATGAATAGAGTATTTTCATTTTTATTCTTAAAAAATATTAGCAAACTCAAATTCACTATTATTGCTTTTTTTTTTTTTTTCAGATTTTCATTTTCATTTTTTAAATTTTAAGGTAAATAAAAATTTTATTTATTATGCATTTAAATTATTTTTTAAATAAAATTTGATAAAATTATATTTAATTTATTATTAATAGTGAGATTAATTTATAATGATATTATGATTATTTATATAAATAAAATAATTATTATATACTATGAATCAAATTATGTAATTTGAATAATTATTCTATTCTTACTTTATTTTATTGCTCAAAAATAATTATTATATTTTTTGTGTATTTTATTCAACGAACTAAATATGGTCCATAATTAATTTCATATGATTATATATATTAATAAAATTTCATCATCTTGTCCCGATGATAAGTAGTTATACATATGTATATGGGTATATAACCGAGAGACAGAGCGAAAATGAAATAACACAAAACACAAGAATGTGATATTGCCTTTAAAAATGCAGATATGTATGTATCCTCTGAAAATGAATAAAAAAGACAATCAAGAAATGGACCTTTCATATATGACGTTGGTATTTCTTATTTGGACTTTAATCATCCACCGCAGGAAAAAGCCGTTGAAACAGTTACTTTTACCCTTTTTCTCTTTTATTTCATCAAATCCCAGCAAGTTGCTTGTAAAATTTAATATCATAACAATTTATATTTTATCGTTTTATAAAAATAGATTTATTTTTATTTTATTTTATTTGAATTATAATTTAATTTTTTTAAAAAGTATAATTAATTTTTTAATATATTCATATTTAATATGTATTTTTATTAATATAAATCATTTAATTTTAATAAAATGATTTAATGATACTTATTTTAAGAAAATACTAATCAAATTTATTGAGTTAATTATATTAATTATATTTTTTTAATATATGTGAAAAATTGAAATAAACTTATTTTTATAGTAAAATAGAGATAATGTATAATATTAATATAATATCATTAACTTTCAAAGTACATGAAATACCCCTTCTACAACCATCTTTGAATAAAATATTAATTTGAAAAGAAAAATAAAAACAATAGCTTCCCCATTTTAAAGGATAGAATTACCAAAATTTGAATATTAACCTTCCGTGTTATGAAACAAAAAGTGAATACTTAAATTATGACATGAAAATTAACTAACACTAATCGTTTGCCCACGCATTGTGCAATTATTATTATTATTTTAATTATAAATATTTTTAACTCGTAAAATTTAATTAATATTAAACTGATATATATAATAATAATGATTTAATGAAATGTATTAATTTATTATTTATATTTATAAAAGTTAATATTAAAAATATAATTAATATTTTTTAAGAATTAAGAATTATTGTTTAATTAGGAAACTAACTTATTAGATGTTATTTTTTATGATTAGAACTATTATCTAATTAGAAAAATATCATGTTAATTAATTTAAATAAAAAAATTAATTCCAAAAAAAATAAAAATTACACATTAGTATAATATTTATATGTCAAAAATAAGTACACATGTCAAAAATAAAATTCTATATATCAAAAATAAGTACACATATCAAAAAATTTTATGTCTTAAAAAATATATATATATATATATATATATATAGATTTCCAGTGAAAACTCATAAAAAAATTAGTACTACAATATTAAATTTACGTATTAATTCATTCGAAATTATTATATTTTCAAATGCATAGTAAATATTTTTTTTAGTTGAATAAGAGAGAATAATAATATCATAATTTAAAATTTTAAGTAATAAAAAAAATATAGAAGCAATTTTTTCTAATTATATATCTTGGAGATGAGTGCTGATTACCTTTTTTTATATTACATTCACACATTTTAATACATGAAATTATTTTAAAAATTAATTAATATAATAATATTATTATTAGAATTTGTCACATATTTTAATTTACACGAATAAAATAAAAAAAAAATTAGCATTTCTCACGTACGGTGGCCATGAATTCTCAGCCAACCATGGATGCCATAGAATTTGTGACTTTTAGGAGTGTGAGCCACCACGCTCTTTCGAGTGCACGTGGGGGATTTTTCATATTTCTTTTTAATTTTACCAAAACCAAAGTAAATAAAGTTACACTTATAAAACAATACTTTATTAAAAGATCATATGTCATTGCATTTATAAAAAACACTTTTCAATAAAAAATTTATATTTTTTTTAAAAATTACTTTTAAATATAAGAAGCAACTAAATTTATTTATTTTTAATATATTTAAAAAAATAATTTATAAAAAATAATAAAAATTAATTAATAAAATCAAAAAATTTTCAACGGCGCTTTTTTTATCTTTAACAACAATTTTAAACACACGCTAAAACAACATTAGTGTCTTATTGTGTAACAAAATAAATAAATTAGCTATCTAAATAAATTACTCTTTCTCTATATATATTAGACTAAATTTGAATAATATAAAAATTTTAAGTGTAAAATTTTAAAATTCATCTTGATCTAATCAATAAATAAATTTAATTATAAAAATGTATAAATTTTTGTTTTGAAAGACTCTTTCCTTTAATTATTATTTATGAAATTCAATATAAAAATATATAAAAAAAAATACTACTAATATTTTGTCCTTTGAAGAGAGAAAGAATTAGGAAAAGGGTCAAAAAGGATGTCCCTCGAGAGTCATGCCGGTTACTTTCTGTAGGGTTGCATTCATTCACTTAGTGGTTGACAATGACAAATACTACACATTCATTTTTACATTTATTTATTTACTTTTTTTTAGTTCAATAAATATTTTGTGGTTTGAAATCAGCCGCTCTCCTTGTTTTAAAATATTTACTTTTTATATTTTTTTAATTTATTTATCATTTTAAAATATTAAAAATATATTTATTATTTTTTATAATTTTATCCTTTATTTATTCTCACACTAAACATTTATATTAAATATTTTTTTTTCTGCATCAAAATCAATAAAAAGTATTTTAATTTTTTTATTTTAAAATTATAACAATTTAATAATTTTTAAAATTCATGTGCTAAAATTCAAAATAATAAATAATTTGAAACAGACATAAAAAAAGGCAACTCTCTTTTTTAATATATTTTATCAAATTGACAATAACTCTTTATATTTTGAGATATTCGAATTTAAAATCTCTCATTTTCTATAAATTTAAAGAAGATTAGAAAATTAGGCAAATTACACTTTATTTACTTATTTATTTATTTATTTATTTTCTTATATTAACTTTTATTTTTATTATTTATAATAGGTTTAAACTTTTATAAGCTTTTTATCATAATAAGAGAAAAGATGAAAGAGATTTGTGGTTGTCGGATGGGCTGCTGTTTTGTTTTTTCTTTGGTTGCTTTTTATCGCCCGCATTTGGAGTACCCTTTCTCATGTGTCAATGTCTCTCCCCCCTCTCCCTCTTTCCCCTATGCTTTTATCTACAATCACCTCATCACTAGTCACTACCATAATTTTTTTTTTATTTTTTTATTTTTTTTATTGCTTCTATTTTCCTTTTATAATCATAAACATAGAATCTAATTATCCACAAATTAATTATTTTTGAAATTGTAATTCAAATATTGAAAATTAAAAAAAAATTATTATGAAAATATCAATTATTGAATGTTAAACATAATAAAATTATTAAATTTTATGATAAAAATTTAAAAATTATAAATGAAACAGTAAAATTTGATATTTTTAATTATTACTTATCAACTATTAACAATTTATTACAAATTAACTTGTTTGTAAATTGGAGTACAAATATAAATTTATTAAAATAATATTTGTAAATCAAATTTTTTTTTTGCAATATTTAATTGGTATGTTTCAAATCGATATTCAATTAATATTAATTTGATAATATAAATTCCATTAGGTTGAGAATTATCTCTGGGCTCTAGCAACTAATATAAAATTTTGTTCATATATTTATGATGCCAATTATAACTACACTCATTTTTGTGCTTTTGAGTTGAAAATCCATCTATCTTTATTATTATATTCGTAGACCAGCTAAAGATGCTTTGCTTTAATTACAATGGTGTAAAAAATATTGGTAGCTTATATGAGTTATGAAAGTGCGAATTTTAAAAGCATATTGGAAAATCGAATTATATATAAATTTATTCAATATCATATATTTAATTAATGTGAGATTTATTTCTACATCTAATTTTTTTATTCTTTTTCATTAATTTTTCCTCTTTCAGTTATTTTTATATAGTTTAACACTCTCCCTCAAATGTTAATTAAGATTAAGTTGATATTTGACAAATATATAACAATCACTGTTCGGATTAACTGGAAACGTAATCTATATACAAAAATTTAGGTACCTGCTATGATATAATGTAAGAAATATTAAAAGCTTATATAAGAATAAAAAATTTTATTTACTAAATAGTGAAGTTAATTACTTAATTATATTTGTACAAGAAAAAAATAAAAGAAATTGTGGAATAATAATAATCATAATAATACAATTTTGTGTATGCCAATGCGCTATCCTCAACAGTACTTTACCATGGGACCTTTGATATGATGCTATAGCTATCCTGCAATTTGGCCTATTTGATTCACAAAGGAACTTTTTGTTTTTGTTTTTACATATATTAATTTAATTCAATTTTTGATAGATAATTCAGAAAGGAGTTTTGCTGCCTTGATTTAATCTGAAGTGGGTCCAATGTAGGGGACAAATGGTATCCCATAATTACAAACTTGCAACTAAGGTGCTGAAATTGAATTGAATTAAAATTGGTGTTTTTAACAAAGTTGGTAGTCATGAACCAACAAAAAAGTAAGGCTCGCCTAGTCAAGTAGCTATGATTTTGTATGGATAACACTAATCCTTGTAAAAACATATAATTACTAATTTTTTTTTTTAAATAAACTGAGCTTATTATATTATTTATATATCAAATCAATAAAAATATAATATGTCAATTAATAATATCGCATTATCATAAATTAATCTAATAAAAATAAATTATATCAATTAATAATACTATAATTTATGGGTAATTTAATAGGGATAGCAATGGGGCGGGTCAGGGGCGAGGATACTATTCTCCATTCCTATCCCCATTTCGGTAGGAAATTTCCATCCCCAAATTCATAAATAATAGCTGAAAAATAAGAATACATTAATGTAAAAAATATTAATAAATTCAGATATACAAAGTATGAAAAGATGAATCAATTCAATTTAAAATTTTTTAAAATTATCATAATTTGAAAGAATTATAAATAATGAGTAACAAAATTAGAAACTCTAACTTATATATATAAAGCTAATCAAGTAATATATATTTTAATATTAAGAATAATTATGTAAACATAATATCGGGTCTCCATAGGGTGGGGACGGAGATTCCTGTGGAATGGAAAATACACTCTTCATCTCCGCTAACGGGAAATAAATATCCCTAATTTCCATCCCTATGGGGTAAAAATTAGAAAATCCCTGCTCCATTTGGAGCAAATCCCCATGGAGAACGGGGATTCCCCACCCCATTGTCATCCCTATAATTTAGTATCATTAATTAACGTATTATATTTCTATTGGTTTAGTTTATAAATAACGTGATAGATTCAATCTATCTAAAAATTTCTTTAATTACAATTGAGATATTTTCATTCTTAAAAATTATTAGCAATAATCCAATGAGATTTTAATCTAATAATATGATTAAAATTATATATTAAAAAGTCACAAGTTCAACTTTCATATTTATTTAGCATTTTGAAGCTGTGATATGATATAAAAATATATTTACCCATATACTATTTGATTTAAGTTTGTTTTCTTCAGAAAATAATTCATTTTATGTGATGTTTATGCCTTCACTATTTTGCTCAGATTTTGTGAATCAAAAAAAAAAAAAAAATCATTCCTTCATATTTCAAACTCACAATTTTACAATCTAAAACATCAAAATCCAATATCAATGAATCAAAGCAATTTGGTCAAGAAAGATATCATTATAAAATTGGGTAATGCTTATTTTTATTATGAATTTTATTGATAGAAGGCTTAAAGGTTTATGCTAAAATTAGTGTTACTTAATTTGAAAGGTTTGTTGGAAAATATAATTTCACATGGAAAAAATATAAGAATATAAAAGTGGAATATATGTGTAATAGATTGGGACTTAACACAAGCCAATTGATTTGTACAATATGAGATTCTAATCACACTTATATGGCTATTGATATCATTTGGCCTAACACTTTTAAGTTTCATGGATTTTTAGTTTAATTGGAAAGAGAATTTACAATTTTTTTTTATTAATCAAAATTTGATTATCGAAATTAATATGCCTTCAGTTTTGAGTTTTTGTAAAAGTTCTAACACCGTCTTCATGATAAAAAATATAAAGCAGACAATCATCTCTCATTTAGATTCTCTCATTTTCTTGAACTGATTAAGGTCTTAATTAACAATTTCCATAATTTTCTATTAATGATTAAAAAATGAAAAAAAAATTATAGTCCAAATCTCATCTATGGTCAAATTTTCTTCTTAATTTATTTTTTAGTTATCATATATGTTAGAAAAAAGAAACTCACATTATAATAATTCAATCTTTTTAATTCTATTATTAATGTGTATTAAGAATATAATTTCACATTAATTAATTATAAATATATTAAATGATTAATGTATAAATGGACTTTCTAATCTTAACAGTTGGTTCTCCTAAAATTATATTAAAAATTTAATATGATATCTGGCAGGAAATGATCTATATACATACTCCTGTTCTATCATAATTTTGACTTATATTACGGTTCCGTTTGTTTCGCAAAAACAAATTGTTATTAAAAAATATTTTTCAAGATATTTTTCAAAAAATTATTTCTATTGATTGTTTACAATATTAAAAATTAATTAAACAATATTAAAAATTTTAATTTATATAACTATAAATATATTTAAACTTATAAATATAAGAGTAGCTAAAAATTTTTCTTATACACTTGTGCACAACTTTTTTTTTAAATAAAAAAAATTGATTAATTGACAAAATAAAATAATATAAAATTATAAAATTTTACAATAATATAATTCTTCAACATTAATATCAAAATCAAAAAATATAAATAATGATAGCATTAATCTCGACTTGAAAGATTGAATCGTACTCATCAGTGTATACTAGTCATTGTTTAACTCTTTTGATGAACAACTCAAAACAACATATAATTTTTTTTTTTAGAAAAAATGTAAGGTTTTTTTTTTTTTTTTTTTAGCAATTTCTATCAATTTGAAATTAAAGAAAGTCAAATTTGTTCATAAGATAAAAAATACTTTAGAATTATTCCAATGACTATTTCTCTTTGATTAATATGTGGTTATTAACAAAATTTATAGGATTAACTCTCGAAAATTTGTTTATGTCAAATTTGAGACAAATTGCAAATCTCATAATATTGAATTTTTTCTAAGGAAAAAAGTAATCTAAATTTTTTCAAATATAATTTTTATATTAATTTAAATCAAATCAAATTCTAGTTAAATGCAAAAGAGTCACTTTCAAATAAAATCAATGCATGTGAAATGAGTTGACTTTCAATATATTTAAATTATTTCGATCAAGTTATACAAATAGATTGGAATTAGATTCATCAATTAGGTCAAAATTTACCACTTTATTCTCATATAGCCTTGAGGCTATCATGATTACAACTTCTATCAAAATTTTATTTTATTTTTTCAGTGATTGTCTTTTGTTAATGGAAATAAAATTGGCAATGAACAAAAAGATAAATTCAATAATATGACATAACATTTCATTTTTCTTGTCTCTGTGCACTAATTGATATTTCACCAAATTTCCCATACCTTTAATAAGAAAAAAAATTAAATTAATAGTTAAATAATTGAATATTTGTTTTATTTATAATATAAAAAAATCACGAGTTTAAATTTAAAATCGTACTAGGCATGTTTTATTTAATTTTTTTTTATGTATAAAAGAAATTAAAAAAAAAAAAGAAAAGAAAAGGAGAAAATAGTAATAAGAATACTATTATAAGAAACCACCTTTCATACAATGCAAACAAAACTCAATTATGGAAAAAAAATGCTTGCAAGTGGGTATAAATGTTTGGAGATGAGGGGAAAATGATGGGATTTTGCAAAAACATTAATAAGATTCAATTGAGGTGACCAAAGCCACACTCAGGCCAATGGCAATGGCAGAGCTGTGTTGTGTTGGCTGATGATGGGAAAGTGATGGCCCTAATAATAGAAACCCAATTTTCCTTAATAATTATACCCAAAAATTTTGTTTTTGTTTTGCTTCCCAACATCAGTACCTAAAATCTTACAAAAGTTTGTGCCCTAAAAATTTGCCCCCTCTAACAAGTCCAATAATGAATGTTTTCAGTCCCAGACATGTAGGAAACTTGTGACCCTCTTCATGTGACCATTGTTGGGGTTATAAATGAATTCATTCTTCCAAAGATTAATTTCATTTGTTTACATTTGAGGCAAAAAGTTCGTATTTTTATATTGGAGTTTTGATATGAAACAGAAATAGTAATTCTGACATTAATCTCTAAAGTGATATTGATTACTATAAGACTTACTAATATACCAATTGAGATATGCTCTCTCCGTTATAAAAAAAAAATTATTCACTATTTTTTTTAGAATATCTTAAAATATTTATTCACTTTAAAAATAAATATATGTAATTATCTATTTTATTTTTATTAATTGAAAAATATAATTTGTGTATTCTTAAAATTAGTATAAAAGATAGTAATAAATGTACATAAGTAAGGATATGGAAAAATATAATAAAATTTTTAAGTTGTCAAGTAATTAATAATATTTTCTTAAACTGTATGATAAAATAAAGTGGACAATCATTTTAGGACAGAGAGATTTGATTTAAACATATTTTTAATTATGAGAGAATTCCAATTTGAAATATTAGCAAATGAAAATATATATGTAACTCACACAAGATTTTTGTGCAATAATATATATAATTATTAGAATAAGCTCACATATTTATATATACAATTTCTTTTTTATATGTGTAAATTGACATTTACAAAACCATTGGGTAAATACATATGATGTGTATATATATATATATATATATTAATTCAAATAGTCAAAGAGTGTTTTTGAGTGAGTTAATACATTAATCAAGATTAAGATGGTATTTAACAATGATTCAAGACTCTTTCCAAGAAAAAAAAAGAAACAATGATTTAACGTTAATATTAAAATTTTTCAACATTTAATTATTTTAAATTATTTGGTAATATTTATCTTATAAATTATTTGGTAATCCTTATTTTAGAAGTTTCAACTGAGATAAAAATCGTTTGCCAAAAAAAAATATATATATTTGAGATAAAAATCACATAAAATGTTAAACGCTAGTCTTCAAACGCCAAACCAAATGAGTACCAAATAGGATATTATGTGTGTTTGAATTTTTCTTAATAATAATAGTAATAATAATTGTTCTATATTATTATAGTATTATATAATATTTTGAATTTAATTAGAAATTATTTCTAATATATATATATATTATTGTCCATATAGTGTATTCTTTTTTTTTTTTTTTTCTATTTTAAGACATGTTTTTAAATGATCAAACTTCACAATTGTTATGTAAATATGTAATCATTATAATTTCTGTTTTCAAATAATATTGGAGAAGGGATTTAATCTTGGTAAGAATTAAATTTTAATTCACACTTTTGAAATATATAATTACATTATAATTTTAAACCAAAGTATAGTCATTTACATATATAATGCATCATGTAAGCATTATTTTTAGTTGATGTCAAGATTTAAAGAGAAATTAAATATCATTTGAACCTCTACTTATTAAATATCACTTGATTTCTCTAACTATTAGCCATAAAAATTTAAGAGATTTATATCAATAATTGTTTTTTTTTAATAAATAATTGTTACTTGTTAACCACATTTTTTTAACAAATGAATTAGAAATATAAAAAATTGATTTGTAAATATTAGAAATAAACAAGCTAAAAAAGAGATAGAAAGGGAGAGAACGAAAAAAAAAAAAAAAAAAGGAAACACGTGGCGGGAGAAAGAAAAATGAGGACAAGAGAGAAAGGAGATATCGATATTTTTATTCATGATAGTTGTTTTATCTATTTTATAAAATTTATTAAAAATGTAATTTATTTAGTAAAATTTGATTTTGTTATATTTAATTTGATATAATTAAATTTATATAATTGTTTTTATTCTAAATATGAAAATATAAAAATTTGAAATGAATTTTATAAAATTTTGTAAAATTAATTTAATTTATTCCAAAGTGATTATATACAAGTATAAAATAATATTTTTTTAGTAGTAAAGTAATATTATGGACTATTTTTTACATACAAAAATAATTATTACTTTTGATTATAATTAAACACTTTAATTAGGTTATTAATAGTGGAGCAAACCATATCTACATAATTTTTGTGTTCTCAAACTTCATGGAAACTTGATTTATTATTTCAATTATAAACTACATGATTAAACATTTTGAAAATGATGTTTCATAATGTAATAAAACATTAATCCAAATCTAACAATTAAAAATAGATTACTATAATATTGATATTAAATATAATTTTAATCTTAGTAATGAAAATATTCCTACTCCAACACTAAAAAAAAAAAAAATTAAAATTTAAATATTAACAATTTCCTTTTTCATACTTTAAAAAAGAAGATAGAAGATGTAATTGATAAAATTATTGTGCAAATTTTTTTTTTTAATATTGGGAAGAGAGAATCGATAATGAGTGTATTGTCCATAAAAATATGCACTTACCGTTATACTATATATTAGTATGCAAATTATTGTGTGTATCTGGTAATGAGTTTAAAATACTTTTTAATAAACTACTTTTGGATTTTATAGAATTTAGGAAATTATGTTTTTAGAAAAAAATATTTTTTTAATTTTTCTCAAATTTTGAGTTATCAAACGCAAATAATTTTTTTTTAAAAAAATAAAAATACTTCATTATATAATTTTCAAATATAGATTAAAATTCAATCCCAAACAGATGGTAATTGAAAGTAAAATTTTCAAGTTAACAAAAGATAAATGAGTAATTGGGATATTACTTTCTCAGTTTCTGAGTTATTAATAATTATTATGCCTCATAACTTCTTCGGTCATAAACAAAATGCGTGCAACAGAGTTTCAACCGTTGTTTCTTGGCCGACTCAGTATCCGCCAAAATCAGGTGATTTCCATGGATGTCAACCATGAACAAGAACTGGAGGACCTTGAGCTTTTTCAAGAATATGTAGCTAATTGTTTCGCTGATTTGTTATCGCCTCCTTCGAAAGAGGTGCTTTTTCGTGAACCTTTATTATCAATTTCTTGGCTTCGGAAACTGGTAGATGTGTTCTTATGTTGTGAGGCTTAATTCAAAGCGACTTTTATCATGAATCGTGACCTATCTCAAATCTGTAAGCCATCGTTGGATTGATTGCTTCTTGAGCTCTTATTACAACGTGATGTTAAAGCTTTGAATATTTGTAACGTAGTCTCTAGTGGGATTGATTTTGTGCTTCAGTTTCAGAAATTTGCTAAAATTGCAGTCTCTGCTTTTGAGCAGAAGCCAGTGGGAGATGGGCAAGTGAAGCGAGCCAAAAAGGCTTTGAGTTCCCTGCTGATTGCTATGACGGTTGATGATAAAGAAAATGTCCATTGTAAAAGTACAAAGACGAAAATAAATAAATAATAATAATAATAATAATAATAATAATATGAAGTTTAAGTTCAAGTTGTGTCTGTTTTAAGTTTCATCTAAAATAAGTTTGCTTTTTGAGATTTAATCTTCAGATGAATATTTTGGAAAGTAATTTTGAAATATACAGGTTAATCATGTGAATATAAAATAGAGATACATGGCAATTCTTCCACATTCAATATCATAGATATGATGAATGCAAAATGGTGTACGCTTAGTATATTGAGAGTATATGTTAAATTTTTAATATAGATTTAGGATAACCAATCTTAAAAGTTAGCTTGTTAAGGTTAGGGAATTCATTTCTATATTAATCACTTATCATTTTTTGTATTTAATAGATTAGGATATTCTTAACATTCCTCGTTTAAGTGACAACGGGATATTCAAAATTGTCATTTAAAACAGTTAGAATCGGATCAACCGGCAAGATAATTAGGTAATCAGATAAATCGGATCAACCGACAAGATAATCAGGTAATCAAGTAAACCGAACCAACCGTTAAGGTAATTAGGTAATCAAGTAAATCGGACAAACCGGCAAGATAATTAGGTAAACATGATTAACCTATTCTGATATCGTATTAAATTTTTAATATAGATTTGGGAGAACCACAGTATACTCAGTATATTTTGAGCATATGTTGGGTATATGTTTAGTATATATCTGTTAAATTTTTAGCATGATAGTCAGATTTGGACCGGTCAGGCTGGTCGGACCAAAAAAATTAGGATTGAAGTCTAGACTGGTTTCGAAGGAGCCTAAAATCAGAGATGGCTAGACCCAGCCAAAACTTGGTTGACCCGGTTGGATTACCTGTGACTTGATTGACCTGGTTGATTTTTTGCTAGTGGACCAAGTCGATAAATAAAAAAAAAAATTGCTGCCAAATTAAAGAAATAAATTATATATTTTAAATTTCAAATTATTATTTACTTATTCACCATTTTGATTAAATGAATATTCAAATTTATATTTTTTACATATGACAATGTAAATTCAAGTAGACCTCCCACTACTAATTAGTAGGACCTATTCAAATTTAAATTTCAAAATAGCCACTTAATATATTCATTTTATCTAGTTAATGGTCTTAAAATGATTTTAAATTCATATTCCTTATAAATAATATTCATTAATTATTTAGATAACGTTTGTTAATATTAATTACATGTATATTATATTTATTTTTAATATATAAGTCTAATATATTACATTTTTATATGTATATTATATTTATTTTTGACATATAAATAATAAATATATGATATTCTTTAAAATTTCCATTTGACCCTGGTTCAATATTTAACTGTAACCTTCTACCTTTATCTGTTTTAAGGTCAGGCTGAATTTGAAAACATTGATTTTTAGTTTTTTTTTTTAAATTGATATTCTAATTCAAAATAGTATTCATTCAATATATTCGATATACATTTAGTATATTTTAATCAAATTTAAAAAAATTAAGTTGTTGGTTGATTCATTATTTCAAAATTTATAAAAAAATGTTGAACTAAAAATGATTATAATAATAACAAATGATGCATTCTTGATATATTCTAAATATATAAAAAGGATCTATTATTATTAAAAATGTAATTTCTCTTTACTTAATTATTTCTAGAAATTATAGACTTGAATTACAATTTATTTCATAAATATGACTATTATTTCATAAATATGACTAACTCACTACTAAATAATTATATAAAAAATTTTTGAAAACATTATACAACAATAAAATGATATAAAATTAACTAAACATAAAAATCAACCAAACAGCAACCAAATATATAAATAAAATAAGCCAAATATATACTCGAAATGAAAGAAAAGTTAATGTATGTGATATTTAAGTGGTGGAATTTTTATGGCATAATCAAAATAATCCAACTTTAAAGATAAGCATTATATTTTTTCTCCATTTCATTCATTGTTCCTATTTTCGCCCCTCGAATGATCAAAATCCAACTTGTATGTTCTCATAATAACATAACCATAACCCATACCCATCAACATCAACATTTTAAATTTACATATTAATACTCACCAAAATATGAAAGCTAAAGATAGGCTTGATTTACAACAATAATATAAAAAGAAAAAATAATTATATAAAAAAGAAAATTTGAAAAAATATTATACAACAATAAAATGATATAAAATCAACTAAATATATAAATAAAATAAACCAAACATATAACTGAATATTCATTTTCATTGACTTTAAATTTCAATGTGTTATGTTTAAATTTAATAAATTATCATTTGTAACAACAAAGACTATAAATGTTAACTTGTTAAGAAACCGTCTAAGTTCAAGTAATTAAGGGTAAGTGGGCTAAACATAGACCCAAAATAAGTATTTTTGTCCAAAACGGTGGCTGACTATTGAGCTCCAACTACCCTTACATGCAAATGGGCCGACATGTTTTTAAGAAAAAATCAGAGAGCGTAGGGTCAGTAGTTGAACTGTGTTTTGTCACATTCATAACCAACTTGTTGGGGCATTTTGATGCGACTTTGGGCCTCTCTTCTATAAAAATTTGTGGGTCTTATGTCTTTAAATGTCTCGAATGATCAACTATCACTTTTGTCATTTGTCTCATGTCTAGGGTTAGACCTTCTAACATGTTTCTTTGCCACTACTGACTCGCATCTTCTTGCTTCCTTTCATTACTTCTACCATTGGAAATGACTAATTCTTCTAGGCTTCTTGTTACATTAATAATTTTTGTCATGAAAATGATCTTTGATACTAGTAGGATTAACTAAGACCTTATAAGGCTCTTAATGGCATACTGTGGGCTGATACGAAGGGCTCATGTCATCCTTACCTCATAATTCGTGTATTAATTTCTATATCATATCATAGAGTCTCGTGAATTGTCATGTAATTGAGACATTTTAAAACTTGAGCTGGTGGTTAGCAGTAAATATATATCCACCTGCATGTTTCATCTAAATTCAATTTTCCCAAAAGGTAATTTGTATTTTGTAATGTGTAATATTGATAGGGATTGTTGAATTTCTACTCTCTTTTGTTAGAAATAAATAATTATTTACTAGTGAGCCTCAAATATATGACACTTGCTATATTTTATTACTCTATCAATCTCATTTTATTTGAAACATATTTTTTTTTATTTAGCTATTCCGATTAATCCGGATGCGAGTCGGATCAGACCACAAGAAATGTAAAACTCTCTCTCAAGAGTTTTTTCAAAAAGTTTAATAGTGCATTAAATAATATGTTATTTTTTCTTTAATATCATTTATTAAATACAATTTTTTTTTTAAAGTTGAATTTATTCAAATACTAAATAGGTATAAAAAGTAAAAAAAAAAGTGTTAAAAATAAAAATGAAGTATACTTTTTGAGATATTGCAAAAAAAAAATGTCTCCAATAAAATAGGACGGAGGAAGTATTAGGGTAAAATATATTTTCTATTCTTATTTATATTAGGTTTTTCATCTAAAAACAATATAAATAGGACTGTAATAATCATTCTTAGAAAAAAAAAAAAAAAAAAAAAGGTGACTGTCCGTACGAATAGGCACATTCATTTTTGTGTTTGTTTCCTCTGCTCCTCTCTCTTCTAATTCATGAGTGTGTTTATTGTGTGCTTTGCTGTTGAAATTCTATAAGAAAATATTTTATCTCTCAACGCTGTCCGAGTAGTTGCACATCGTATGATATATTTTAAATCGAAAAAAATCTTAAGTGAAATTAGTTCACTACGTCAAATCATAAATTATTTAATCGTGATATTTTATTTTAAAAAATAATTATCTATAAAGTGAATATAGTAATTAATTATCTTAATTATGATGTCTATATTATAATTAAAATATTGACGTATAATATGATCATTGGTAGTCCATAATCTGATGTGATAAATCTAGTTCACTTAAAATTTTTTTCTTAAATTGAGATATCAGTGTTTTTAATAAATAACATACCTAAAAATCTGAGAGATATTTTAATTTCTATTTTTATATAGTTTTTGTGGGACAATTTAACTTAGCATATACCATGAACAATAAATAAAATTAAAATGAGATGTTTCTTTTTTTGTTTTTTACCATACATATTAAATACATCCCATTTGATGCAAAATTGAATCATCATATTAAAACAAACTAAATGTAAAATTTTGAAAAAATAATTACATTAAATATTACAAAAGTT
Source organism: Reutealis trisperma (assembly GCA_947687605.1). Lineage (NCBI taxonomy): Eukaryota > Viridiplantae > Streptophyta > Magnoliopsida > Malpighiales > Euphorbiaceae > Reutealis > Reutealis trisperma. The sequence continues at coordinate 861,750 of CANTUT010000112.1, forward strand.
GTATGTGAACTTAAGAATTTCAACATTTCAACTTTAATGTTATTACTATGCTATATTGATTTTAAAATGAGGGGTCCAACACTATTACTTCCCAAGAAAGTTATAAAACTATACCACAAAGTGTACTATGCAGTATGCACAAAGTAAGTTGACTACTATACATTGTTTAAAATTTCGACATATAAATTAATAAAAAAATTTTTAAATTTTTATAATTTAAATTTAAAAAATTAAAATATTTTTTTTTTATTTGAACGTGGAGAAATAAAAAATAATTGATGTAAATGTTAATGAAAATAAATAGAAAATAAAGTTGAAAAAAATAAATATACTATTAAAATTCTAAAATGATAGAAAATTAAAATAATTTTTTTTTAAAAAGATAAATATTTTAAAACGGGAAAATAATAAGATAACAGAAAATAGTACTACATGAATAGGAGGCATCTTACGTGGACATACGATATCCAATTATTATCTTTTTTTATTTTTATTTTTATATGATATCCATTTTTTTTTAGAATAATATGATATCCAATTAAAAAAAATACCTTTCTCTTCTTATTAAAAAAAAAAAAAATACTGCCTAGTATTTTTATTTATGTGACTCGTATTTGTTTTTATAATTAAAGTTTTTGAGCTAAGAAAAATTTATAATCAATTTTTTTTTAATGATTGAAAATATTAAAATAAATTAACATAATGCTAAATTGTACTTTACTGACCATATCTATATTAACAAAAGATATGAACTATTTTACATAAAGAATAAATCATATGCCCTCAATGAAACCTTCATATTATTCATCCACAATTCATATTTTCAATCAAATGGTCGACACTTCCATTAATAATACTTCTTGTCTATTTTAATACTTCTTTTCTGCAAAACCATTTAATTCGTTCAAGCATCAATTGCAAAAGAAAAAAAAAATCTCAAACACAAAAACTTAATAAAAATAAAAATAAAAATAAAAATAAAAATAAAAATAAAAATAAAAATAAAAATAAAAATAAAAATAAAAATATATATTTATATAATCCTTTTCATTTATAGTAATGGGTCAAAAACAGTTTAAGGTTAAGGTTTCGCTATTTTCTGTCAGGCTTTAGTTGAATATAAGGCCCACAAAAAATGTTTTAGATTATAGCCTAAGTGTTTGGGCCAGTGTACAAAATGTTAATTTTATTAAATTAGCTTGTTAATTTTTTTATGAAATAAATTTAAATTTTATTAATCATCAATGGTTGAATATAAATTTCAATAAAAAAGACTTAATATAAAATCAACTACCCTAACTAAAAAAAACTGATTTGTAGATAGTAATTATTCAATAAAATATCCAATTGTCATATAGTTAGTTTCGAAAAACTATGATTATATTAGTGGAATAATGTGATAAACCATTGTCCTTTTTATAAGTATATGAAATGCAACAGTACACAGACATATCACTATATTTATAACAAAAAAAAAATTCCTTCTAATAAGGAAAGACATAACAAAATTTATGGGAAAATAAAATAATATAAAAAATAAAATACAATTTAACGCAAAATAATAAATTGAAAAGTATCATTTTAGCAGTAGTAAATATAAATTCACCCATAAGCATATGATAAAAATGGAGATGAGGAGGTGAAAGCGGAAGCAAGGAGATAAAAAGAATGAGATTAAGAATGAAGATTCAAGCTGGTGGGTCACACTTTAAAAACCATCAAGATGGTTAATCTCATTATGAAAGAACATCAAGATGTGAGCTTATATTCTTTTTTGAAACACAGTATAAGAAGATTATTAAAGAGAGAGTGAGAAGTGAAGATTTGAAATATTTTCAGAGAAGCTAACTTTAGTGCAGATTAGATGGCTCGTCAAGGCAATAATCTCTTAGTTGGAACTCATATGTTTTACTCTCCTCCACAAGGAATAAAGAGCTGGTTACTCAATTGTAATATTGTAGGGGTATCTTATCCAGATTATGTAACCGATATTGTTTTAGGCTCTGACCTCCTCCTTTATATATATATATATATATATATATATATATATATATATATAAAACAAAACTTGAAAGAAATCAAAATGGAAAATATGAAAACTTAAAAATATTAATTACTAAAGATTTTAATATTGAAAATTATTACAATTATTTCCCAAATTTTATTTATTTTTAGGAGATGAAGAGTCACTAGATAACCTCTTACCATTAGCAGTTTGATATTCCACTATTTAAATTTCTATTTCCCAAGATTTCCAACATCTTATCTATTTGAAAAAATAGCCAACAAAATGTAATAAAAGAAACTAAAACAAATTAAAACTAAGCATATATATTCACTAAATCAAATGTATTTTTCATTAGTAATTACTAAAGAGATTATGACGAGTTTAAAATATGATAGTAATAAAATGAATATTTGATAAAATTAATCCAATTAATATTAGTTTTGTTTTTGTTAACCTTTTATTTTTATAGTTCATTTCAATTTTTTTTTTTAGGTTTTTTGAAAGATTTTATGCCATTTCAAGCAATTCGGAAGTTTGAAAATTATGTGGAGGATGTTGGAAGCAAAAACGGATCAAAAAAGTATGAAATTGGCGCTTGAAGCCTATGCAGCCGTGCAAGGCGGGTGGTGCACGGACAACATTTTTAGGATATGCCTGAAGTTGTTTTGATGCCAAAATGACAAGAAAAAGTGCATGGTCGTGCAAGGGAGGTAATCCACAGCCTTGCATAATCGGCAGCAATGCAATTTTTATTTTCTTCCTCGAAACTTCAACCTATTTGTGCACAACTCAAATGGTATTTTTGTACTTCAAATTTCCTAGGTTCTTAAGAACTTCTAAACCTTTCTAAACCTAAGTTTTGAGTGTGTATATATAGATATTAAGTTTTTCAGGTATTTATTAGATTAAAAATTAAGTTTTAATTTTGACCTATTATAAATTCGTGGAGATTTGAGTAGTATTAAAAAAAAAAAAAAAGAGAGATATACGTCAAATATTACAATTTAAAATAAATAAAAAATAAATTGATAATTATATCAAATATTACAACTTAATATAAGAAGAAAATAAACTTGAATTAAACTGAAATCTCTTAGCTCATGAGCAAGAGACTTTAATTAATTGAGCAATTTAACAACTAATTATACTTTATCCCCTTGCAAATTTAATTTAATAGTAGGTGTATATCTCAACTTGATAAGATTTTAAATTTTAATACCTCAATTTGCTTGTAAAGAAAAAACAAAAACAAAAGAAAAAAAAAGGGCAAACTATACTTGCATATAATTAAGACCAAAATAAATTAGAGAGATGGGTAGTCTGATAGAGGAAAGCTTGACCGCTAAATTGGGAGTCGAACTGTTCAAGACAAAGAAATCTGCCCTGCATTAAAGTCAGTCCCAATTAAAAAGCCAATGAGGCTGTCTTTGGTTGCATCAAATGATAATATGGGATAAGATAAAACGAGTAAAATATGACTGGATAAATATTTATTATATTTTGCATTTAGTACAATTAGGACAAGTGAGTACCAAATATGGAAAAATTGATAATTTGAAAATAAATTTGGTATAATTGGTATTTTATATTTATTGAAAATAATTTGGGTTTTATTAATTAAATTCTAAAAACTAGATGAGTGAGTCTATAAAATGAGAGGATTGAAAAAAAAAAAAAAAAAAAGTGAGACAAGATAAAGGGTGATTTTTGTCTAAACCTAACATTGTATAAAAATGAGCTAAACACTAAGTAAGTTAAATTTGTCTAGTCATGTCCAATTTTACCATGTTAAATAAATGTGGCTTGAGTATACGTCAATGATTTTGTAGCTTTCTCTTTTTCTTTAAGATTTTTTTAATAATAATTTTATAAGTGTGATTCATATTTTGACATTTACTCCGAAAATAATCTTACCTTATCACTATATTAAAATACTTTTTTTTTTTTTGGAAAAAAGAAGTTTCAATAACGTATAATTTATCAAATTATTGTCCATAAAATATATTTTTTCATTTAAAAGCCAATAATCCCTAGTTTCGATGGCTAAAACGTTTTAGCTTCAAATCTGACTAAAATTATTTGAATTTATTTATGCTCTATAAAAAAAAAAAAACCTGAATTTAGTACTTTATTCAAATGAAAATATATATATATTTATAGTCAAATTAAACATATGAGCATAAAAAATATATTTTTAAAATTAAAACAGTAAAACATAGATGTACATATCTATAATTTTTAATATGTAAAACTCAAATGGTATTTTTGTACTTCAAATTTCCTAGGTTACTAAGAACTTCTAAACCTAAGTTTTGAGTGTGTATATATACACTAGATTTCTTTGAGTTATGTATCAATCCTCCTATCTAAAGATTTTCTAGTTCATTTTAGATATTTAAATTAGTTTTCTTAAAAGTTTTTGCAAGGAAGGAGATTCAAGATTGAAAACTTATCAAGGTTTAATGTTTCCTACTAATGAGGAATAAATGTGACTCATAAGTTACTATTGGACCTTCCTGTAGTCAAGGCCCATCGTGAGGCTCTCCGAGACTATGGAAAGGAAAACGAAGCCCGCTGACCAGGCCCTCAAGTGACCCAAGTCCAAAAACTTCCAGACAAGCTACTACCCATTTACCGGCAAATGACTTGCTAAACAAGCTATGGCCGAAACCCTCTGAGGACGTGTTTAATCATCTGACAGAAGGATGAGTCCTTAGGTAGTTCACACCATATACTGACACCCCTTTCGCTGAACATCTCTGAGGATGGGACAGAGGACATGCACCTGCCACTAACTTTCACCAACTAGTATGGTCAAATGACAGGTGACACCCCTTCCTAAGAAAGGGTATCAGACCTACCTAACCTGAAACCATACAAAAGGGAAAGAAAAGGTTAAACACAGGTAGTTGAAATTTTACATTCTCTCACTCCCTTTCTCTCACTAAAAATACTCTAAAGGTACTCTGAATCCGATACTGACTTGATCGTCAGATAGTTTTAGCCAGGCGAAAAGGCCTGGCTCATCTTTGATTCTTGTTCTCTCCTTTGCAGGTATTATACTCCAAGCCCAAGAGAGGAGATTCGGCCCACTCCCTTTCGTATTGATCTAACCTGATCACCTACTCTTTAATTATTCTAGAGTTTTTTTCTGAACTTTTACTCTTCAATTCAATAATAGTCATTGATCAGCATGTAGGTGTAAGATATGTGAGATTAAATTATTAAAGGAATCACTAAAGGGTACATAAATTAAAGAATCCAACAAGAAATTAAGAATCAGGAATTTAAAATTTTGGAGAATAATTACAGTAATTAAGAAGAAGAATTGCTAATAAGACTTTGACAATTGAAATTTGAAAGTCGCTGTTTTTATTTGTATATGTCCCTGATGAAGGTCTTGTCTACATATATATTGTACATATTTTGACAAGGTTTATGTGGAATTTATGTAGCCAAAAGAACTTGTTCCAGGTATTAACTTTGGGGGGGGGGGGGGGGGGGGGGGGGGTGGGGTGGGTGGGGGGGTGGTGAGAGTTGCTTGCTTTTCTTTATAAATTGAAGTTGCCTTCTTTATAAGTAAACCATTGTCTTATTCTACTCCTGTTATAAATAAAATGGAGAAGAACATGAACAAAGAATATAGAGAAGAGAATAGTTTTTCTAGTTGTTCCATTCAATAGTATTAAGCCATTTATATAGAGGATAGAAGAGAAAGAAATAAGAAACTTTTTCAATAAGAAAAATATAAGAAATAGGAAGTTTTTTAATAAGAAAAATACAATCAATACTAATATGGAAACTAGAATATTCATGTATATGGAAAGACATCAATCAAATCTTATAATATATCATAACACTCCCCCTTGATGTCTTTTACAAAGAATATGCCTCGTTAAAACCTTACTAAGGAAAAATCCTGTGGGAAAAAAATCTTAGTGAAGGAAAAAGAGTACATTATTCTTGTAAGAATTTGCGCCATAATACTGTCTCGTTAAAAACCTTGCCAGGAAAACCCAATGGGACAAAACCTAGATTAAGGAAAAAAGAGTACAGTACATTAAAATCTCCCCCTCATGAAAATATGATTTCTATCAAATATCTCTTAGCTGACACATGCTAATTTTGTTGACTAACTTTTCAAGTGTGATTATAAGGAGTGCCTTTATAAACAAATCTGCCAAGTTGTCAAATCGTATACTTAATGATGTTTAAGTAATATCCACATATAATAATTTATTTGTAGTACTCCCTTAGGATATTACTTGCGCTATGAATATAACTCGTTAAAAACCTTATTAAAAAACCCAGTGGGAAAAAACATATCTAAGGAAAATAGTATATTTCATGCACTATTTTTTCATTGCACAAATTGCCTCGTTAAAACCTTTGTCCAAGAAAACCCTGTGGGATAAAAACTTGACTAAGGAAAAAGAGTACAATCATATACTAATTCGCTCCCCCTGATAATGACAGATTTTAACACAGCGTATACTAATTGATAAAATGATGCCATTTAAATACCACATTAGGTAAAAACTTAGTACATAAGTCTATTAAATTGTCACTCAAGTGAATTTGGTGGATATCTCTTCTGGAGTTTATGTATATACAAGAATTTGGGTGAAATTTATATCTACTTCGTTACCCTTAATACAACCACCTTTAATTTGTGCAATACAAATTGCATTATTCTCAAAATATAATGGGAGTATCTTTTAGTAAGGTACTTCAGGACCATAAAATTTTTTATAAAATTGCAGTACCACTATAAGTGAATACATAGCCAGTCTAAAATCTACCATCATAGAGACTAAGCAAATAACCAATATTCACATGTAAATCAATTTCAAATATGAATTATAATATTAATAGTATATTGAAGATAACTTTTTACACCATTTTAATATCTCTTTGTAAGTGCAAAGGTATACCTAGTTAGGAATTTTTCTTGCAAATGCAATATCAAGCTTGATGCAATTTGCAAGACACAATAGTGCCCTATAGTACTTATATATGGTATTTCAAGACCAAACAACTCTTTATTATCTTTTTTAGGTCTAAAAGGGTCTCTCTTCATTTCTAGTGAGCGGACCACCTATTTGTGTGCTTGAGGGAGAAGATTTATCCATGCAAAAATTGCTTAAATATATTTTCCATATAAGTATACTGGTGTATTAGGACTTCTTAATAATCGGTCTACAGGCCGATACAAAATTTCATTTCCTTTAAATTTTTTCATCTCAACCTCACTTTTCAAACAGGCATATACTTATTTGAGTTCATTAGGAGTCACATTGATATTTAAATCAACTTATACTGCAATAATAACATATACCATTTTATGGTCTTTTATGAATACAAATGGACATAGTGTATTATTCACATGTCTTTCTTTCAATAAGAATTTACTCAAACAATCATACCACATGTCCATATTGCTTTAATCCATACATAGATTTTTGCAATTTGATGAAATATATGTCACATGTTTAATGTGTATTCATTTATGATATACTTAGTCATTTTGGGACTCTTATTACTTTCATAAGGCGTACAATAAGCCTTTCATTAACTGCCATGTTAATTAAGTATCGGAACATGATCATTTCCATAATAAGAGAATTATTTTTCTCATAATCAATGATAGAACGAGTCTAACTCTACTTTAATTGCCTCATTCCATGATGATTAATCATGTTTATGCTAATATTCAGTTATACTTATAGATTATGGATCCATATTTTCTCTTGTAACAACAAAAGCTACTGTTGAGGCAAATTTATCGTCGACGATAATTAAATTTCTATCAACTTTTTCTTATATCACAAAATAATTGAGATCTCATAGTTTTCATTTATATGATCATCAACTCCAAAAGCCATATCTGGAGGACCTAATTGTTCCGTTGTCTCAGTCTGTGTCTCATAATTGGCTATAGCTCTTTGACTGAGATCTTCCTCTTCAGGAGGTTTCTCTTCAGGAGATTTTATAAGTGGCGCTGCTTTTCTTTTTCGCGGATTTTTGTCTTTAGTTCCAATTTACTATCCACGCTTCTGGCGTGTAGTGAGATTGATTGATTTTCTATTTGCAATTGGAATCACAACCCTTGCTAGGGTATTAGCAGCTGTAATATGAGACTTTGTCACTCTTTTAGCATCTATAAATGCATTTGGCAGTTAAGTTGCAATTTATTGCAACTGTATTATTTTGTGAACTTCTGGTTCACTCTAACTTATACATGGACCAAAATTATTTAAAGGGTTTTCTTTCTAATAAATTTCTCGATATTCTTTAGTACTGTAGGTGCTTTTCCTCCCCCTAATGTCAAAAAATATGCCTCATCAAAATAAATTCATAATTTTTTTTGTGGACCCATTATCACACATTGAGATAGATTTAATATATTTATGGTACAAAAAAAATTTATGACTCATGTCCTTATACAAGTTTCAAGGGAGAGTATATATGATGTACACAATGGCATTCATGCCAAACTTTTAATTGTTGAACTATAAGTTCAATGCTTGTACTGCAGGTTCAACGCAATATATTATGCATGTATACTAGGGATAAAACAGTAATTAAATGACTCATTATAATACACAACTTATAAAATCCTTGCAAATTACTCCTTCAAGGAGTTTATATAAAATCATCAATATTGAATTGAGTTGTGTTATCTATATGGGTGGTTCCTATTTCAAAATCTTATGATTTACCAAATAATTTATACTATTCACTTCAGGGAATACAGTTTTACTAGTGGGCATTATTTGATGATTTCTCGTTAGCAATTATTCTTCAGAATTCTCATTATCTACCAAATGATTTATAGTATTCACTTCAGGGAATATAGTTGTACTAGTGGGCATTGTTTGATGATTTTTTATTAACAATTATTCTTTGCAACTACTAGAAAAATAATATTTGTAAATTTTCACTTTTTATACTGCTAATACAGGAGCATGTAACTTTATTACCACACAATTTCAGCTGTGATGTAATTTTAAACATGGTTGAATTATATTCTCAAATAGACTTCAAGTCTTATAGGTGTAGATTTAACCAATCATATTGAGTTTATGGTAGTACCACATATTTCAAGTGATTATATCTATTTTTAAAACTATTCTAGAAAATATAAAAATCATTAATAGTAAGATATTCAACCTTTAAATCCTCACTTAAATGAGGTTTAAGTAGATAATAGCTTTTGCTTTTGCTAGCGTCTAAATACATTTCATTATCAACAACTCCCGTCAAAAATTATTTCCATTGAATTCAAGAGCATATAAAAATTATCAACCAAACTTTAATTCACCATACTTCACTTTATTTAAATAACTTAATTTGCATATATTTAAAATATATCTAAATAGATCAATCAGAAAATAAATTAATATTAATTTTAATAAATATTAAATTCATAATTTATCCTACCAAGGAAAGGTAAGCACTAATTATGCTTCTCTATACCAACATAAATCCAACAATGTATGCAATCCGGAAATAAATTCATCAATTCACAAATTAACAAAATCATGTTACTTATATAATTTATATTAATCTCATCTCACATTTAAATCTCTAATTGTTTTCACATCTAATACATATTGACATAAGTAAATTCAAAACATATATAACACACATAACTTTTTTGTAGGCTATTCAACTAACAAATATATATATATATATGTATGAGATATGTATTGTCCATAAAATAAATTTTGAGTTAAGATGCTAAGACCGACGGATATATAATAATATATACACTAGTAGAATCAATCTCAATTTAATCAATCAAGTAAACCTATTAATATGAACGCAAGATCACCATTTTCCCATAAAGCAAGTCAATCAATCAATAAATGAATAATTTAGGGTCGGATTTTATGCCAAAAAAAAATTATAAGCCATGACTTTAAAACTATGCATAAAATGTGTTGTTATAATTGATAACCAATTAAAAGTTACAATTTGGTTGGTAAATCAAATAGGCCATACCCATCATTCCAATACATATAAACAACAATAAAACACCCAAAACAGAAAAATCAAAGCAAAAGGGTTTACTTTAATATTATGGCCATACGCAGGTATTTTATTGATATCCAATTTATTCAATGCGTGTAGTTTAAATTAAATTTATTAGTTATTCAGGAACATAAAATATCAATTTTTTAAGGATGTCTATTTTATTTATTTGATTACTCGAAGGAGTGATACTAGTATAAATAATTCTTACTCATGATGTCGAGACCCATCAATTAACATTGTCTAATATAAAATCATAATAAAATCAGTTTTTTAAAGACTTGTAGACAATGCATTTAGTTCTTCAGGAATATTTAATGATTCTCTAATGAATTTGTTTACTTTAATTAGTTTTTCAGGAACTATATAGAATATCAGTTTTTCAGGAACTGTAGATAATATCAGTTTTCAAAAACTGTAAAGAATACCAATTTTTCAAGAACTATAGAGAATACCAGTTTTTCAGGAACTGTAATTATTATTAGTTCTTCATGAACTCATAGCTTAGTTATTTATTTAATTAGTTCTTCATGAATTATAAATAATACTAGTTATTCAGAAACTATAATTTAAAATATAATACTAATTCTCTAGAAACTCATAGTTTAGTTATTTATTTAATTAGTTCTTTAGGAACTATAAATAATACTAGTTCTTCAGGAACTAGTATTTAAAATATAATGCTAGTTTTTCAGGAACTAGAATTTAATTGATTAATCATTAAATAGTATATCAAATCTTTATAAATCTAAAAAAAAATTATTTGAAATAAATGATTGTAAGAGAGAAGAAAAAAAATGATTTCTTCAAATTAATTAGTCCAATATGTTCAAACGATTTCTTAAAAAAAAACGATTTAGTTTTTTTTTTCTTAAAAAAAATATTTGATACATAAATATTAATAATAATAGTAATTAATTAGATAAAAATTGTTTACCATAAATCTTGAATTTTATTTCTTCAAATTTTTCGCCTTAGCTGGGTTGTAACAAACCACAAGCTATCCAAAATTATGAACAATATTGTAGAACGATTCGTGATGATAACATGTTATAAATAAAATGGAGAAAAATATGAACAAAGAATATAGAGAAGAGAATAGTTTTTCTAGTTGTTCCATTCAATAGTATTAAGCCCTTTATATAGAGTACAGAAGAGAAAGAAATAGGAAGTTTTTCCAATAAGAAAAATATAAGAAATATGAAGTTTTTTCAATAAAAAAAATACAATCAATACTAATATGGAAACTAGAATATTCATGTATATGGAAAGACATCAATCAAATCTTATAATATATCATAACAACTCCAATTTACTTAGATTCTTGACTAGACCATAATCTTTTACTTTTTATTTTTTCCTTTCATGATAATGACCTCTCAACACTATTAATATTCTGGTTGATATTAATTAAGGTTAAAATTGTTTTAAAAATAATAATTATGTTGTTACAAGAAGCAGTTTGAGTAATAAATTTTAATAACTTCTTATCAACATTTCAGTATATAATTTTTAAAAAATAATAATTCAAATAACAATGCTAAATACTCCCTCTATTATGAAAAAAAGTGGCCATTAAAAAAGTTAATTTTATTCATAAATAAGTGGTCATTTACCAACCCGATAAAAAAAATGGTAAAATGACTAAATTACCCTTCATTTTCCAAGTATGAGAGATATTTTCCTAATTTATACTGCAATTAATAGGGAGTCTTTTTAACAATTTATGATAAAATTATTACTATTTTAAAAATTGTGATTTTTTCTTAATGGCCATATTTTTTAGAATGCAGGGAGAAGATTCTTAAGTGCTTGTGAACCCTGTAATCCATTACCTTATTAAAAACAATATGAGATACAATAATGTTGAAATACTTGAGTAGATACTAGAGACTAGAGCGCTTAAAGTATCTCTAATGTACTCTTTATATATGTCAAACTCTTTATTATAAAGAGTTATCTTAAAAAATAAAATTACAATACACTCTTTATCTTTAAAAAATAAAGAACAGAATTGATTTGTCTTTCTATATCTAGAGAGCTAAATATCACTCTCTATTATGATTTTAATAACTAGGGATTATTGGCTTTTAAATGAAAAAAATATATTTTTATGGACAATAATTTGATAAATATATGTTATTGAAACTTTTTTTCTTTAAAAAAAATTAGTTTTTTAATCTACTGGTAAAGTGAGACTATTTTTAGAGTAGATGTTAGAATTTGAATTGCACATATAAAATTAATACTAAAAGAATCTTAAAAAACAAAATCATTGACGTATACTAAGACATGTTTATTTAACATGGTAAAACTGAATATTATTAGACAAATTTAACTTACTCAGTATTTGACTCATTTTTATACAAAAATATGATTGGACAAAAATCACCCTTTGTCCGGTCTCTTTTTTTTTTTTTTTCAATCATCTCATTTTATAAACTCACTTATCTAGTTTTTAGAATTTAATTAATGAAACCCAAATTACTCTCAATAAATATAAAATACTAGTTATATCAAATTTATTTTTGAAATATCTATTTTTTCAGCCTTTGAAACTGACTTAGTCTAGATGTACCAAACTCAAAATATAATAAATATTTATCCGATCATATTTTACTTGACTTATCGTATGCCATGTTATCTTTCGATGCAACCAAATACAGCCTCACTGACTCTGTTACTGGGACTGAATTTAATGCAGGCACATTTCTTTGTCTTGAACAGTTCGACTCCCAATTTAGCGGTCAAGCTTTCTTCTATCAGACTACCCATCTCTCTAATTTATTTTGGTCTTAATTATATGCAAGTATAGTTTGCCTTTTTTCTTTTTTTAATTTCTTTACAAGAAAATTGAGGTATTAAAATTTAAAATCTCATCAAGTTGAGATATACACATATGATTAAATTAAATTTGCAAGGGGATAAAGTATAATTAGATGTTAAATTGCTCAATTAATTAAAGTCTCTTGCTCATGAGCTACGAGACTTCGGTTTAATTCAAGTTTATTTTCTTCTTATATTAAGTTGTAATATTTGATATAATGATCAATTTATTTTTTATTTATATTAAATTATAATATTTGACGTATGTCTCTTTTTTTAAAAATAAAAAATAAAAATTCTTTTGCTTGTGTTCAACCAAAAGCATCAATCAATTCCTCATATTATATCTATGCATCATAGATATATATATGATGTATGTGTTGGCAAAGATATTTTAGATCATTATTAACTCAGCTGTACACTTTGTATTTTGATTGTATAATTAGATTTAGTTGTAAGAGCTATAGATTTTGCAGGTAATTTGTTTTAGTTTCAGTTTTATATATTGATACACTGTCAATGAAAAAAGTATCATCTCTTTCAAACTCTCTTCTATCTCAACTTATCATCTATATGGTATCATAACACAATAGTTACTGATCCATTTCTTTTCTCCTTTCCGCTCACAATGACGAGTAGCAACATCAATAATGGCGTTCAAAATTCTACTGACCTCTCAACCAATTTAATCACCATTAACACTGCCATATAAATACCAATCAAATTAACAATCAGCAACTATCCTTCATGGAAACTTCAATTTCAAACCCTTTTTACTGGATATGATTTTCTTGGCTATATTAATAGATCCAAACCCTGCCTTCCATTATAGACACATTTACCATATAATATATAGATATACTAATATACTTTTTTTTTTTAATTCAGACAAAAAAAATATACTTATTTTTATAAAAATTATAAAATATACTTATTTTTATAAAAATTATCATATGATATATGTATCATCACATCACATATCATATAATTAAAATTGTTTTAATACTGCTTAAATCTCCACGAATTTATAATATGTCAAAATTAAAACTTAATTTTTGGCCTAATAAGTACCTGAAAAACTTAATATCTATATAATTGCAGTACAATATTTTCTCTATTATGAAAAAAGTGGCTATTAAGAAAAAATCACTATTTTTAAAATAGTAATAATTTTATCATAAGTTGTTAAAAAAACACTTATTAATTGTAGTATAAATTAGAAAAATATCTCTTATACTAGAGAAATAAAAGGGTAAATTAGCCATTTTACCATTTTTTTTATTGGATTACTAAATGGCCACTTATTTATAAAGAAAACTAACTTTTTAATGACTATTTTTTTCAGAATGGAGTGAGCAATAATGTAATTGTTTTCACCTCCTACATTGACTAAATCAAAACAATATTAAATAGAAAAAACAAGGAATTTGGTAAACATTTAATAATGGATTAATTGTGAAAGGAAATATCAAGATGTTGCAATAAATATATGTAAAAATATGTGATGGAGAAAGTTATTAAAGAAAAAGGAAACGATTATTCTATTATACAACTCATCTAATATTTAAAAAAAAAAAAAAATTTGAATGTCTGAAATATATATAAAAATGCTTCTCAATTTCTCATGATTAATTTAATTGTAAACTAATAGGGCATTTGTTGATGATGTCAAATGCTTCACCCTTCGGTCAACAATTGACTTTTTTTTTTTTTTTTAATTTTTATCTTACGACTGTAAAAGAGATTGAAGGATGAGAATAGTTTAGAACAAATTCTCCAACTATTACAAAATAAACTAAAGACTTGGAATAATAAAACTGATTTTGTATTAACATAAATATAAGTATATTAATTACAAAAGAGAAATATAAAGTAAATATCAAAAGCTTTAAAAAACTTGAAAAATTGACAAGAATTGAATAAAAAGTTTAGAGCATGCAAATTATTGCTTGTTTGAGCTTTGTTTGATTGTTGAATTGTCGGTTGTTTAGAGACTTCTTGTATTTATAGCAGTTAGACTCCTTAATTTCAGCTTTACGTTGTTCACCAGACTCTGATTCCTCCATTTCTTATAATTTAGCCTCAAGTACCACGATCAGTCGCCTAGCCTTCAGTCTCATGTTCTAGCTTCCATGTCTTGAACGCAGGTTCTAACCCCAGTGCCACGTGATCTAACCCCAGTTTTGAATCTGCTACAATTTGCCCACAATCTGGTCCAGTCTTCCCAAAGTCTACCATGTGCTAAATTTTATGGGCTCTAATTTAATTGCTCAGTCTTAATTTATGAGCCTAAAATAAGTAATATTATTTTAATTTAATATTTAATACCCAATAATTTGAGGCTAATATGGGTCCAAAACTTCTTAATTAAAAAAAAATAAAAATAAAATAAAGATGGACCAATATTGATCAAAGGTAAGCTGAGGGAAGCATTCAAAATTTTTAGCACTCAATTGGGCAAAATTTACTGGGGGAAATACTTAGAAAGTGATATTCTATATATAAAAAAAGCTTGTTGAAATGAATGTGTTTTCATATATATTATTGTACTATAATATAAGAATATATAATTGTAAAGGTTAATGAATCATTGTTAAAAAAATTGAAAATATATAATAAAAAATTTGAAATATGGTAATATCTCTCTTCTTTATACTCAACATCAAATTTAAGTATAACATATATATATATATATATATATGACTGAATAATAAATAAGATAAAATTGCATACCTAAGTATAAGTTAATGCTATATAGGTATACAATATGAGTAATAGATTTATTTTTTTATTCTTCAACAATGCTTAAAAAAAAAAAACAAAAGGGTAAATGGCAGAAAATAAACTTTGGTATAGTTCTTTTATATTATAGCAGAAACTTTAACAAAATGGGCATTTGGTCTAGTGGTATGATTCTCGCTTAGGGTGCGAGAGGTCCCGAGTTCAATTCTCGGAATGCCCCAAATTTGTTTTTATATTTTTCTAATTTCAAACCATAATGATTTGTGCTTCGCACTAAAAGCCATCAAATTAAATACATAATTTGCGTAATCCAGAGGGCACAAAGACAATCAACGCCTTCACACCAATTTCTTAATTTGCAGAACAAATAATTTACTATGAACACAGAATGTGCCATTTTCAATTGGCTTCAAGCTTGCTCAATTATTTGCTCATTCACTTCTTCTGGTCTTCCTCTAAATTTCCATTTTGTTCAATTCTTTCATCCTTCAATATTCCATAGGTAAATAAGATACCTTTCCACTTCATCTGGGTAGATAAGTATCCATGCCGCGACAAGTACTGTTCAAGTTCAACTTGAAGGTTCCTTATGGGCTAAAAAATCATGTGCCCAATACATTAGTTACAAATTTGTATGATATGAAACACAAATCTGAAAAGAAACAAGCAACTCTACAATCTCAGTCTTAAAGATGACTCCATTTGTATGATATGAAACACAAATCTGAAAAGAAACAAGCGACTCTACAATCTCAGTCTTAAAGATGACTCCAGTACAATTCAACTTAAGTTACTAGCAGGTACAAAATGACTAAGTCCAGATATGTACGCATAATGAGAAAGATATTCATAACAACTTATATGAAAGCAACAGGTTGATTATATTTAAAAGAAAATCATTTAATTAATCTGAAATTTTTATGATTAAAACGTGTGAAATACAGCTAAAAATAAGTTGTAATGACTTCTACTCAATATTTTCAGTATAGCAGCTCAAAAGACAATGCTAAACAGATCCAAATTTGAGTACCCACATCACAAATTTCAATCACATAAATAATTGTAGTTGTCCTGAACTCTAAAATTTGGGGGAAAAGACCAACAAACCTGAGCATTGCAATCAAAGGCAAGGCGAAAAAAAGTTAGAGAAAAGAAATGCCTGGCAACTGACTCAGCCAACTTGATTTGATCAAGCCAATATGAAGCAGTCTCAAGTCTATCAAACCTGCATTTGCTGCCGTTTTTTGCACTGTAATATGGTGTGTCTATTGCTTTACCCTTTATTATAAAAGGGGAAGCAAGAGGAGTCTTGGGCTCCTCCGCAACACTGACCTTTTTTTCTCTCGAGTCAATACCCTTTGCCCCTAATTTTGGTTTTGGCTTCTCAGAGGAACCGTTCTTGGTAACTTCAATTGTGGGACTTATTTTTGTTTTTGCTGATTTGGGGTTTTTTTGGGAGATCCCATTTGAATGTTTGGTAATTGGTTTCTCTGTTACTGTTTTTCCTAGAATATTTGTGCTCGAACAGTACCAAAGATTCGATTTTTCCTGGAAACAGGGGGAGGGAAGGGGAAAAAAATTTATTGTCAGGGAAATTGAACTTAAGAACAAGAAAGTGGAAATATAAGTTTAGTCATCGGAATTACCTGGGAACTTGATGTTCCTTGGTAGTGGGCTTTGAATTATCAATGATTTTGCTGGTAGTTTTTGGTCTGGAAGGCTGTTTTTTCCCTGCAATTTCAAAGCAAATAGACATGGATTCATTTAAGAAACAGAGTAACAAAAAATTTTCCTAAGAAAAAGAAGGGAAGTTCATTTACCAGGAAATGGAGTTGGATGAGAGTCCATTGAAAGGAATCAGTAAGTGAAATAGAAAATAGAGATTTTCTTGAAGTATTGTTATTGTCTTTTGAAAAATTCTGGAAGAAAAGGAATGGCCTTTGCTTTTGGGATCAGGGGACTATTGAAAAGTGAAAACCAGATTTTTGAGTTTGAATTTGAGAAAGGGCGGGAAGAGGTTTTACATTCTCATGGATTTTTTCCCCCTGCAATAATAATTATTAATAGCTAGTTAGGGTTTCCCGGTTGGTAATTTTTTTTTGTTAATTACATCTTTCTCTTTTCTTTTTAAATTATGTTGAAAACGAAAGACACAATCTATTTTTGTTATAGCATTTTATTTTGTGTTAGATGGTATATGAAAGTGAAATCTTGCTTAGTTTTATAATGGAGAAAAATAATTTTGTAATTATGAAAAAAATGACACTCTTTTAAAAAATTCATAATCTTCTTATAAAATGTATCATATATGCAAATCTTTAGGTTGCTTTATAATGAGAGACAAAAATGGTTCATCTACCTCATTAGGCTCTTAAGACTAAAGGCCCATCTGCATTACTAGACCCAAGTGTCCGACACTAAGGCTGAAACTCAAGAGTGAAGACCCAAATCAGATGAGTCCAGAAAGCCTACTCCTTCCAGTCTAAGTCAGCGAAGCTTTCCCAATACTCACTCCTTGCTTTTGCCTCAATTAACTTTCTTAGTAAGCTATCTTTTGTATGGTTAAGAGCTCTTGGTACATAAGTCACATTAACTATCAAAGAGACTTCTACTAGGCAGGGCTCCTTTAAGCCTTAAAACAATCATTCACCTAACATGTCTCTAAGGATAAGACATATGTCTATGCACCTATAATCCTTGCATCAACCACACCAATCAGAGACATACTCTGTCAAGAGACATTTTCTTTTCTTTCAAAATGTACCCAACCTTGTCCCATGCACAGTTATATAAAAGAGAGGAATCAACACTCAACTCAGGTAGATTGAATTCTGTATTCTCTCACCTCATTTCTCTTACTAAAAAATCCTCTGACTAGAGAAAAGAAATTCTCCTCTCTGGTCACCGACGAATCCTGTTATTGACTTAAGTGTCAAAGGCTTTTTGCCAAGCGCAAGGCTTGACCCTCTTGACCGTCCTCTTTTTTTTGCAGGCTACATTTCTTAGGCCTAGCACAGGAGATCCAGCATGTTGAATCTTATTTGATCAAGCTCCGATCACTTTGTTTTACAACAAAGTATAAAATTTTATTTTATATTACCAATATGATAAATTTTATTTTATATGACCAATAAGATAGTGACAAATAATAAATATAATTAAAATATTATAATTAAATTAATCTGCTATTACATTTTACTAATTAAAAATAAGAGATATTAGAATAATTAAGGTAATATTTTAAATTTAAATACCTATAAATTTTATAAAAAAAATTAATTTACGAAAAATATAAGAAAATTATGATTTTTCGTAAGAGAGTCATTTTTTCATAATTACGAAATTATTTTTCTTTTCGTAAAATTGTTATTTTGCAAAAAAAAAAAAGTGATATTTTCATAAAATTAAAGATTTTTTCTCAACGAAGAAAAATTATGAAAAAATATAAATAAAATTTGTAATTTTTCATAAAAAAAGTTTATTCTTTAGCGAATAAAGTATATTTATTTTTAAACAAAATAATTATAGAAAGTACTTTAATATAATTATTGATATAAATGCACATTAAATGAGGATATATTAATAAAGTACTTGTTTGATTTATTTTTCAATAGACTAAAATTTGGGACTCTCAAAATAAAAATATGAGATTATTATAATGGGACGGAGAGAATATTTAAAATACGAATCGTTTGGTCTAGTTTAGCATTATTTTTATAAAAAAGTTGATTTTGAATTAAAAAAAAAAAAAGTAAAGAATAAATTTCATGGGTCAATCCTTGATAAGAATAAGAGAAGTTATGACTTTGTCTTTGTTCCAAACTCCTCTCTACAACTGTGTTGTTATCTCTATTTTTAGTTATCTACTTTGTATCTTATCATCTTGTATTCTATTTGGATTAAGATCCTCTCATGTTAGGATAAACATGATAAATCATGTCCATATAATTTTAACCATTGAATGCAAAATAAACAATTAAGATTTATTTTTACACAATAATTACCAACTCCAAAAATTTTAAATTTTAATTTTTTAAAAAATCTCAAACGTCTATTTTGTATTTAATAATTGATATTGTGTAAACATGGCCTATCATGTTTCTCCTAACATGAGAGAATTGTAATCCATTATATTTATGTAACTACTGTTGTACATCTAAAATTAAGTTTTTAATGAATATTACTTTTCATCGTTAATATGGTATCGGAGTTTCATACCCAAACGGGTTGGATCTTAGAATTTATATTCAAGTCCCTCGTTATTAGACTGATAATAATGTCAGTCCGGACCAAAGCTGAAGAAAAGATGTCAGCCGGTCTATTTATAAACAAGTGTCAACCGACCTGTTGATGTTGGCCGCATACCAAACCCGGTTGCACTTGAGGAAGTGTGTGTGGAAATGAATCTCACATTGAATAATAACAAAATGTATAAACAATTTATAAATGAATGAATGTTGGATATAGTACAAGTCAATTAGTTTTGTACAAATAGATTCTAATACTTGTCTACTTAAAAGTCTACTTATATATGGGCTATGGACTTTAATAATCCTCAATAGACAATACGTTCTTATATTTTTTTTATGAGTTTAAAATTGATGTTGAATTAAATTTTAAACATGAGTTATGTTCATAAATAACTTTATGCCCATAAGAATTTAGAAATAACTTTATGCCTATAAGAATCAAATAACAAATAACTATTAATATTAGATTAGTTTATAAGATTTCTTCTTTGTTTTTACCCAAAATCAATTTTTTTGCAGGAGTAATGTTAAACTGGCCATATGTTATATGTATTGGATTCAGTTGGTATAGTTGTTTGTCTGAATGGGTCAGTCTTCCTAGCAATGAATCAAAACTAACTAATGGCGTCTCAATCAACAAATCAAATAGTAGGTCCCAACAAAGGATTACTAATCTATTTCATAATTTGGACCATTCTTTAATTATCGCTATACTTTCATTCCACATGACATAAATATTCATCATTTAAAATTTTAATATATAAATTAAAAAATATTAAATTATTATAATTTTAAAATAAAAATATTAATTTTTTTTATTTTAATATAAAAAAATAAAATTAATTAATATTAATATTTAATAAAAATAAAAAATAAAATTGAAAAAATAATAAATACTTTTTAAACTGTAGCGAGTCTTCTGCAAAAATTTGCTAAAGATTATTACTCGAGATATCCCAATCAATCAAATTCTATGTCCAACAAAAAGACAACTAAAGATTATAACTCCACTTTCAATTTTCCACATGAATTTGAAACTTGGAGCATCCTGGAAGTTTCATCTATTATTTTCAGCCGTGCTTTTGATTGCTAAATATCTGTCTGTCGTTTAATTTTTCAATATATAAATTAAAAAAATTATTAAATTATTATAATTTTAAGATAAAAAAATTAAATTTTTATTTTTATTTTAATATGAATAAATAAAAATAATTAATACTAATTGTAATAGAGCTAGAAAATTTTTTTGAGGGGCCAAATTTTTTATACTATAATTTATATCAAAGTTATATATATATATATATATATATATATATATATATATATATATATATATAAGTAAGTCAACTTTAGAAATTTTTTACATAAAATAAGGGGACCCAATATAATATATACCAAATTTTAATAATTTTACACTAAAAAAAAGTTTGATTTTTGGAGGTTAGGGGGTCATGGCTCTCTTGATCCCCCTCCCTCCTTCAATGAATACTAATATTATGTGGAAGAATAAAGAAAGGGCAAAATTAGAAAAAATAAATAAATAAGTAAATATCTTCTTAAAATTTTAAAAAGATAGATATTCTGTAATAAAAACAAGGATAATTCTAAATGACGCAATTGCCGCTGACATAATATGAATAATTGTGTAATTATGATGTGTTCAATGACAATTATGGTTTATTTTTTCATTATTGTATGATTTCTTTAAATTCCATTGATTTGCCTAATTTTTCTTTTCTAACATAACTTGTTTCACCGAACATTATCCTAAAAACAAATATCTAAAATGATATATACTTTCTCAATTATGAAAAAAGTGACCATTAAAAAAGTTAGTTTTGTTCATAAATAAATAGCCATTTAGCAATCCAGTAAAAAAAAATGGTAAAATGATTAATTTATCATTGCATTTCCCAAGTATGAGAGATATTTTTCTAATTTATACTGTAATTAATAGGAATCTTTTTGATAACTTATGATAAAGTTATTACTATTTTAAAAATGGTAATTTTTTTCTGAATGACCACTTTTTTCAGAATGGAAAAAGTATTTAAAAATATATGAAGTAGCTTTATTCATTGGTTTGGATGTTGCTTCAATTTTGAGGCTAAGTTTTAATATCACTATTATCAATAATAGACCATTAATGGTCCTATCTTGCACAATTAGAAATGTATTTGATTATATTACATTACATCTCATTATGGCCTAACAAACACATTTTTAGTACATGTTAACTAACTTTTGGATAGTGGTACTCCCACCTATCAATAATAATTGTGGTTTTAGAAAAAAAGATTATTTTAAAATAATTATTGTTTTTGAAGTTTAATGAGATATTTATGATTTTTTTCAATTTTACTTTTTTTTTTCTACTAAACTATATGTATTAATTACTTTTATTTTTCTATATCAAAATAAAGAAAAATTACCCCAAAATTGAGATAATTTAATAACTTTTTAATCCATATATCAAAATTTTAAACGACATATATTATAGAATGGATGAAATATTATTTTTATTTTTAACTAGCACTATAATAAATATTAAAATTAACAATGTTATTATTTGATATATACTATTAAAATTAACCATTACCAATAGCTATATACCTATAATAATAAGTTAGTATTTGAAAGTACTATCAAATGTTTATAATAGTGTTATAAAAAAAAATTTAAGTCACATAAACTTTATACATCAAGCAATAATGGCACTATTATCATCAATTTTTTTTAATAGTATGATTTACATATTATTACAATAGGATATTTACAGTAGTGTAGTCTGTGATTAAAGTTTCTATAGACATAATTTAAATGATGATTTTAAAATCATTAAATCAAAACTCACTCATTTGTAACAACTTATTAAAGCTATGAAGTTTTAGCTTTAAGAGTTAACTCTTTTATCATATTAATGGGTGTCCATTAGATCCATTGTTTCAAAAAAGCTTGACGTTCATGCATGTTACAACTTATGTGACGTGTCTTGAATCGATTTGTATTGTTGATGATGGATTGATAGGAGGGTAAAACCTGAAAACAGAGAAAGAAGGATCAGAGCTGCCTAGGGTGGACCTGGCGAGAATTCTCTGACACTTAAGTTAATGAGACTAGAGGAAGCATACAAAAAGAGAGGGAGAGGAGCAGTGAAGTGAGGAGAGAGAGTGAGATCCATTTACTTTACCTTTTATAGTAGAGGATGGGGACCCCTATGTACATACGTCATTTACCTATCAGAGGTCATAATTTTATCCTTATTAGAAGTCCCCGACTCTCTAGTTTGATCGAGCATATCGAATAACAGGCTAAGGGAGTAGATATACTCTTTCATTGCTTGTGATTCATCTGCATTGTAGATGAAATAGCTAATCTAACAACATCGGGTGAGCTTAATGCGAAGGCTTCTAGATGCTCAAATCAAGAGACATTCATGGACTCATTATCGAGTTCTTAATTCCTCTCTCTCATATCGAGCTTCTCGCTTGCTTCACTCATACCGAGCTCTTATATTCACTTTGTTTGTACCTAACATTAAAGAGATCCACTTTAATGAGGCATCTTGAATGAAGCTATTTTGTGAAGGCAACAATTCAAGATCCTGGTTTGAATTTTCTTAATTACCTTTGTCTATAAGTTTTTTAATGAAAATTTAAAATTTATAAGCAAACTTAAGTTAAATTCTTTTGCTTGGAGTCAAAATGTAATCCTTTGCTTTTGTCATGGTAGAATAAAATTTTAAGCAAATTGTAAATGGAGTTTTAAACATCATGAGATCCTTCTTAAAGGTTATGTCCATTAAAAGATTCATCTATACCTCAACCACAACAGCAATTGTTGTCCAACTAAGACCCCCTCAACAGTTTGATGGGAGTTGTTGGACCTGTTATACTAAAAAGATGGTTGTATGGGTTAGTATTTTCCATAACTCTACGAATTTATTAATTGTCATGAGATACCCTATCTAAAGGGCTAACCTATGAAATTGGCCATTGTTTCCTTTATATATCACTAAGTATAGTGAGGCTCTTTTATTTGGATAGAGATCCTAAAGACGAAGTGGTCTTTATTGCCATTGATGTGATTGGTTGCAGGCTTCTGTCCAATACTTGAGTTGTAAGGGTCATGTACCTAGTTACTTGTAGTTAATAAAGACATGCGTGGAGAGAGAGTGTTAGATATGGGATGAGTTGCCATTGTGCATGCACTTTTTGACATCTTCTACTTACGTATGTGATGGGTGACATGAGGCATGTGATCAGACTTGCGAGGTAAGCTTCTTAGGGGTGATATCTATTCTTTGATGGCAAGAGTGTGTAGAGAAATTAACTTAATAATAATAATAATAATAATGATGATGATGATGATGATGTCAAAGTTGGCATGCTACCAACTTTGAAATGAAACTCATGTTGCCAACTTTGACAAAGTTGGCGGAGATTATGTTTTATTGGTGGATGTAGGCATTGAAAAGCCGAACCACGTTAAACTCTGTATTCAGTTATTTTTTCTTATGGTATGTTTGTTAAATTTTACTGGATTAATTGCCAACAGAGTGTTGCTAGCGAGCTCAATATGGTAAGTTCTATGTGGACTTGGGCTTGCTCTAAGTGGTCTAGTTGATGGGCCTTCCTTATAAAAATTGAATTGAAATAATACAGTTGACTTGCTTGGGTATAAGTTAAACTTATAAATAAATTGGGTTTAATAAGTTTGGATCAATCATTACTAAAAAGTTAAACTTAACTAATTAGGTAGTCTAATCTAAATCATTATATACCTATATATTTTTGGTGCATTTTTCAATGTGGAATTGACCTTATCATTTTTATCCCTCTTCACTTTCAATTCTTGAGAAGATGATTTCAGTATCATTCAACCAAAAGTTTTTTGGTTTATATTGCCTTGTTTTGCAGCCATATTTGAGTTTACCGAAGAAAATGACTTGGATCTCATCACAATTCAACCATATGCTATTATTGGTCCATTTCTTACCCTCTTCACGGCCTATCAGCGCATAGGAATCGAAATATCCTTGATCACAAGTATATGCACCATCACCGATATTTCCTTCTGTACAAAGTGTTGATTTTAGAAGCAGTAGTGCATATAGATGATCTATGCGGTGCTCACATATTCCTGTTATTTTCAACATTCCTATTATAATAATCTATCACTAATTAAACTGTTTTTTCATCATAATTTTGTATTTGTTAATTTGCAGGTATATGAAAGATTACTGGGAGTTCTTTAAGAGCTTGAATTTCTAGTCAGATGTGCTTCATTGTGTAGATATATTAGATTTGTATTTAAGAATTATTAGTAATTAGTACTCAATAATAAAAAAGTATTCCTACTTAATTTATTGTTTCTTACAGTATAAGTGCACAATGATTTGGATTTTAATGTTGTGCAAAATTTTATTGTTATCATTATCATTCATGATTTCTATTTTAATTGATGATTAGATCTAGTTGATGTGTAATAGTATTAGTGATGATTTCATTCATATTTGTTACAATTATACTTGTGCTGAATAGTTTTTACAACGATGATTATTCTCACCATTAATAGTATAAGAGATAATTTATAAAATTAGTGATAACTTATTATAATTTTTGTGACAATAAGTGTCATCATTAATTAAATAATTACATTTTTGTGACAATAATAATTGTCACTAATTATTATTATTATTATTATTTTACAATCATTGAAGTTGTTATGAAACTTTAGTGTGTATATTGATTTATTTGAGACAACATTACAATTTAAGTCACAACTTATATATTTATAATCATAACAATATTTATCACTAAAAATATTTTGTGATGATATGTTTGTGGTAACAAATGGTACATTATCATAAATTATGATTATTTTTAGCCACAAGATTTTAGGTGACAATGTCGTGATTGAAAATTATTTTGTGATAATTTTTCACAAAATGCATAATTTCTTATAGTAACATAGCATGTGATCAAGTTTAATTAATTGTTATGTCTTTGAAATATAAGATTAATTCATGTATATGAGTTTCAGGCCTATAATATTATTTTAGCTTTTTATATTAAAAAAAAAAAAAGAGTATTGGAATTAGTTATGATATTATTTTCTTTGTAATTTATTTATTTATGATTCTAGAAGTTTATTTTCTTAGTTTTGAAGTATCTCTTTTTTCTATTTTTTATTTTTTTATATATATACATATCCGAAAAATATAAAGTATTTCTAAACCATTTATGTTTTCCCTTAAAAACTTTTATATCATAGACTTGGATACAAATAATTGAGTTTTTATGTTGAAAATTTTAATAAGATGTTGAATCGTAATTATACGATCGAACTTATTTAAAAAGAGAAATATCGTGTTATGGCATCATTTAGTTATTAAACAGAATGTACTTATTATAGTTATGCAAATTAATTGCTCTGTCAATATATAATAGTTGTTTTTTTATCTATGAAGATCATTTCAAGTAGGATTCAATAAGGTTACTATGGGTTTGAAAAATTTTATATTTTATTTATTATTAATCATGTAATTATATATTTTCATAAATGAGAATGCCAACTTCCACCTAAAAAAACTCTCTAATTAAAAAAATTTAAGCTTGACATTATGAATCTATTTTATTATCTTCACTAATTAAATTTCAAATTTATTTTATATTCAACAGATTTCACAAAAGTAAATATATTAAAAAATATAAATGAATTACTCTTCAATACTCGCATATAAATTTAAATTAGTAACTGAATGGTCCATTAACAGTAGTCTATTTTTCGCATTGAAAATAATAGAAATCTTAGAAAATAGATCAGTGACTACTGACTGATATTATTTCTTAACTAATTAATACAACATGGTTTTCTTTCTCTTATAAAAAACAATCTTACTAGAAGCTTAATTGAACTGTGTAAGAAGTCTACAACTGATGAAGATAGAGAAGGGAAAATTAAAAATTAAATAAAATATAAAATAAGATTGTCACAATAGGATGGTCTGATAAGAAAAGTTGATGGCAACAAATGGAGAAAAGAATCTGGTTTGGCTTCAAGGAAGCTTGAGAAATATGAATCTGGTTCTAAATTGAAGAAAATGACAATTTGTAGATTATGTTGAGAAGTGTACATGGCAGAGAAGAAGTTGCTCAAAGCCAAGCAAAATTTTGAATGCTAATAAACCTTTTCTCTTGATTCTCCCTTCACCTCTTCCTCCCTACCTTCTTCTTCTTCTTCTCCTTCATTTGTTATTGTTTAAGTTGTAGCTTTTTCTATTTACATTGATGGTTTCTGACAATTTATTTCCCAATTATTATTCTTCTGTTTTTTTTTTTTTTTTTTGGCTTCCAGTCTAAAAATTACTTGCTGGGATTTTCATGTTTGCCTTTTTCTTTTAATTGTGGTTGTGGATAAATCCAATGTTTTGGCATTTAAAAGCCTGTCTTTGAATCACCAATTTAAAGCCTAATTATACTATGCAAATTGAATGTTGATTCAAAATCTTAAATAGTGCCAAATCAACTTACTTGGCTTACCATACGAAGGCACCCAGAGCTTCAAACGTGGTGAAATTAGAGCCACCTTCTCAAATAGCAAGTTTTTGAACCGATCCAACCACTCATCATTCATATTAAAACACTCCTAACAATCTTGCCCACCATATGACCAAGACCCTTTCTCCCATCATGAACTTCCATTTTTTGTTGATGGGTATTGATTGCTACTGCATTTTAATGGTGGGTTTCTGATTTAATGGATGCTAGATCTGAAATCTGTGAAAATGAATTATGATTCTTGTGATGTACGGATTGATTAGAGTTATTGCCACCTACCATAGATAATTTGAGCTCTGCCAATTCCAATTGATTATTTTGGTAAAATTTTTTTTTTTAATCCTTTCGGGTATTTTGCTTGTTTGGTTATTGAGAAATAGGGAATTGAAAAAAAGAAAAATAAAAATATATTTCGTTGATTAATTATAAAGATTATATCTTGTTTGTTAGAATAAATATTGGGCAAAATAATTTTTAAGTGTTTGTTGTTGTCTTGAATATTCTTGATTTTATGTATTTTTTTTATTTGATTGGTGAGAAAGTAAGAAAATTGGCAAGAAAAAGGAGGGTATTTTTGGTAATAAAATACTGAACACTATGCATATCAACGAGATGAAAAGGGGAGGGGAAGTTATTTTAAGTGGAGAGGAGGGGAGGCGGAAAATTTTAACTTATACTGTTTGCCAAATTAAAATTTAATTAATAAAAGGAATAGAAGGAAAATAATATTATTTTGTTTGTATGGAAAGGAAAGAATATGAATTATAATTATAAAAAGATAAAAAAGCACCAAGGAAATTATAAAAAGAATAAGAAGAACACAAATAAGTTTTTAATACAATAAAATCTACTAGTCATGTTAAATTTTTGAAAATAATTTTCAAATAATAAAAACTTGAGATCATTATTAATAATTTTGAAACAAAATTAGATATATTAAAATTAATTCATTAAAAAAAAAAAAACAAGTTAATTATATCTACATTAGAAGTGATTTTAGAAAAGCAATAGCAATCCCAACTAATGTTATTGAAATATTCCAACATGAAAAATATATGTAGGATAATATTAACATAAAAAATATATAAGAGTTTATTTGAAATACGGTTAAATTGATGAGGGTAAAAAGGGCTATTATATGCCAAAAAAAAAAATTGTAATATCCCACCAAGAGTTAAAATTTTTTAAACCCCAATTTGGGGTGTAACTAATTTCAACTTATATAAGGGGAATAAGGGTGAATTACTCTCTTGCCCTCCCTTTCCTTTTTTTTTAAAAAATAGATACCAAATAAGATAGTTATTAATTTCCCTTTCATTCTCCTCCTTTCTTTTTAAATTCACCTCCACTCATATATAGTGTAAGTGAACAAGTAGAGCCCACAGTCAAGAACATTTACTTAAGTGATGTGGCATATGACGTGGCAAAAGTGTGTGACTTGACGATATTGTATCAAATTGAATCATTTAATTTGTGGGTAAGTTACTATTTTGTCCTTATGTTTTGATCCAATTCACACTCGAGTCCTTTTATTTTCAAAAATCAATTATGTCATCCTTGCATTTTGAAATAGTTAATACTTTAGTCATTTCATCCAAATTTTTTTACTTTTCTATTAAGGTCATATGAAATATCAAAAATACTCCTTATTTTAATCTTAATTCACCATTTCTACCGGCACTATTAACTAAAAATTCAAAAACAAAATACAACATACATTACAACCTTTATTCTCACTAGTTGCTTCCCCATCTCTCTCTCTATATGTGTGTCTTCTTCTTCTTTTAAGGGGTTTTTTTCGATCGAAACCTAACAACAGAGATAGATGCCTCAAAGCCAAACACAATATTCACTTTATAATCACAACTATGTAGGTCCTTGCTACCAAGGACGTCGATCTCCGAGCAGCAGGTTGAGATTTCGATTGAGGAGATTAAAAGTCAAAAAGTGGAATCGCTAGTGAAAATTGCAAAGATTTTGAATTACCCAGAGGAGAGTAGAAGATTGAAAATTCATTTTCAAAATACCTATTCTCTCTCTACCATTATCCTTCTCTCTCCTCTCTTTCCTTTTCCTCTCTACTCCTCTCTCCTTCAGAAAATCTGAAATACCCTGAATTTTCAATTATTTTTTAAAAATCCTATTTTGTACGGAATGATAATATTTTATTATTTTATTTATGTAATTAAGTAAATATTATAAGTTATATTTTATTAAAAAGTATATTTTATCATTTTCCTTATTAAAGTAAGAACTGGAATTATCTTTTACTAAATTATAAATATTCATATTATTTGAATATGTATTGTTGATGGTAATTTTATTTAAGTATTATATATGTATATGATTATGAAAATGTTAATGTGAGTTTTTGGAGAAATTGTATTTTTGAGTATCAATAAAGGTATTAATTAATATTATAAGTTTAATTATAATATCTTTATCGGGAGTTTGGATTTTCATTATAATTACTATTATTATGAATAAATTGTATTAATTGAATTATTATTATCGTCCATAGTATTATTGTTATATATATAGAAGTTTATGTTGTAAATTATTATTCTTAATATGTAAATAATGAATTATTGTTATTATTATTATTATCATTAGAATTGTTATTATTATTATTGCTATTATTATTAGTATTATTATTATTAGTGATATTATTATTATTATTATTATTATTATTACTATCATTTTCATTATTATGATTATTGTTGGTATTATTATTATTATTATTATTATTATTATTATTACTATTGTTATTAATATTATTATTATTATTATTATTATTATTATTATTATTATTATTATTATTATTAGTATTAGTATATATATATAGAGAAGGATTGTAGGCTGCCTACAGGGAGAGGCAGCCAAGGGAGAGAGAGAGAGAGAGAAGAAGGAGGGACTGTCTGCCGTCGGACCACCGTCCGGTCACCAGAAGACGACACGCGCCGGCCAGGGAGGTTCCTGAGGTGCCGACCAAGCCGTCCACCGAAAATCGCTGCCGTTAGCCTTGTCCAGCTGCCGCACGTGCCGCCGCAACGTTCGCCAGTAGAAACTTTCAAACTAAATTCCCGCCAGTTCCGACGTCCGTTCAAGATGATTTTGGTACCATTGGACTCCTCTTTCTCTAAGCTTTAATTTGGTATATAAATTACTAATTTTGGATGATATTGATTTTAACCAAACTCCGGTGATCGACCGGACTGCCGACGCAGGTTCCGACGAACCAGAAGAAACAAATTATATTTTCGGATTCTATGTATTGAGACGAGTCCGTTGGTAATGAGTTTGTGACGATTGGTTAACGTTCACATTTTTCGGTGAGCATTATTTATCGTAATTCATGACCAAAGTTTATTTTAGTTAAGTGAGTCGTTCTTATTCTAATCATATCGTTTGTTATTCAGAGTCAATGTATCTGACTTCTGTCGTCAAGGTCGCCCTTCCGAGGGATGCCAGTTGGAAGCGTCGTCAGTTAGGTGAGTGATACTCACTAGTGTATTATCCTGTTTCCACTTCATATGCATTGCTGCGTGTATATATATGTATATTATGCACTACTACTACATATATAAATATGTAACATTTGACTGTGAATGATGAATTGATATTCTGTATTCTGTGCCATACTATGATTGTGACTGATGGATAGAGGTCAGAATGATACAGTACCACCTAGGATTATGGATTTGCTATGGTTATGATTTGGATTATGATGAGATTCAGAAGATGAGCTATGACTGATGGATGCCGGCGGGGCCTGCTCATCGCCAGAGCTGCTGTCAGTCGGGTCAGGGCTACGTGGTACATACTAGTGACGGCCGGGTCCCTTAAATATAAGAGACAGGTTATTGAATTCAGAGAGCCAAGATAGGGGGATTGGCCCCCCATATTGAGATTAGAGTGGTACTGTGGACCGTATCTCATCCTTGTTTGATGATATGAATTGTCTGTCTATGTGACATAGTGCATAACATGTGCATTAGAGTCTATCTGTAGGATACCATTTTAATACATTAGCTGGTATCATTCACTAAGTCGAACGCTCATTCCTGTTCATCTTGTTGGTTTCAGGTCAGGGAATGAGCTTGTGAAGAAGTTGTAATATAGTAAACTGCCAATTTTCCTTTGGCAGTAGTTTGTATTATTAGATATTAAGAAGTGTATGTAACATATGTATATTTGTAATTATAGCTCTAAAACTCCGCAATGTTATATCTTGTACTTGTATTCTGTTTAATACTCAGTCATGTATTTTAAAGAGTTGAGATATGTTGTTAAACAGAACTTTTGTAATTTACTACATTCTTGGGATAAATGAGTTATTGGCCCAATGAGATCTTTATTTGTATGTTGTGATTCTTTTGGATCTGCTTAGCTCCATTTGGGCCCATAGCCCTTTCTAGTTGGGCTTTCAGTTGTGTGTGTTTTGGGTCAGGCTTACTACAGGCACTGGTAGCCACGTACATTTTCCGTGTCCTAGTGCCGGTCACGTGTCCTCGGATTTGGGGCGTGACAAAATCCATACTCCAATTCTAACCTCTCTATCACTATCACACAAAGCAAATCAAAATCAAACCGAAAAGAATTTTCATATTAAATTTGTAAATCTGTTTTGATTTACTCTCTCTTTCTTTATCTCGTGTTGTTGTTGTTCTTTGTATGGTAATATATCAAGCAAAGATAGATGGTAGAAGGGGATTAAGGATGCGATAACAAATTGATTTGGGATGAGTTATTATGTTCAAAGTTGCTAGTTGTAGAAGTTAACCATGAAAGCTCCATTTTTTGCAATTTAACTTGAGTTTATGTCCACTTTGTGTGTTAATATATACAGATTAAGCTTCATGATTTTATATATATATTTTTAAAAAGAAATGATTAGTTTATGCTTATTAATCTTTGGAATATGGTGGAATGATATTTCTCATATGTTATTTGATTAAAGCCTTCAAAATTTCTTTCACTTTAGTGGGCTTCTGAGTTGTATTGCAATTGTTTAATCTAATAGAGGTAGATGATAATACCTTGAAAGAAACTTATGGTAGAAATCTATACTTAACTCACACAAGGAATTTCATATTTAATTTTCTTGCTTTTCATATTTAATTAAAATTAAAAAAATTAAAATAGATGAATTTCTATATATGAATTTTGGGTTTTTTTTTTTTTAAATTTTTGTATACATTCATGTTTTAATTCCTGTGCACAAGTCAAGATGTTTTTGGAAATTACAATTAGTCCAACAAGGATAATTTAGGTATTAAGCAAATTGTTTTATAATAAAATATTCGTTTCAATGTTGATTAAAAGAAAAAGTAAAAAAATTGAATGGAAGGGCTAAAGTGTTAACGATTTTAAAATATAAGAATGATATAATTAGTTGTTAAAAATGAAGGAATTCGAGTATAAAGTGAAATACCCCAAATTTTCAATTATTTTATAAAATTCTATTTTCGTACAGAAATATATTATTTTATCATTTTCCTTATTAAAATAAGATTTGAATTATATTTTATTAAATTATAAATATTCATATTATTTGAATATGTATTAATTATGACAATTTTGATACAATATTACAATATTATATTATTATGATTATGTTAATGTGGATTTTTGGAGAATTGTATTTTGGATTATATTTTGATATTTGAGTATTAATAAAGGTATTAATTATATTATAAGTGTGATTATAGTATTTTATCGAAAGTTTGGATTTCCGATATAATTATTATAATTATCGTAAATAATGATATTGATATATATTCATGAGTATATGTTGTAAATTATTATTAATATGTAAATTATGAATTATTGTTAATTTTTATTATTATTACTATCATTTGTATTATTATGATTATTGGTGGTATTATTATTATTATTATTATTATTATTGGTACTATTATTATTATTATTATTGTTATTATTTTGTATATATATAGGATATATATATAGTATTATATGTATAGTATATGGTTCAGTATATATATATATAACATAATCTGTGGGTTAAGTAAATTAAAAGAAGAAGAAGAAGAGGCTGGTGTTGTGATTGGCTAGAAGCCAAACGGTGCGTTTTGAGGAAGAGAACGGGCAGAACGGGAAGCAGAGGGAGAGGAGAGAGAAAGGTGAGGCCGAGAGAGAGAGGGTGGTGGCTGGTGGCTTTTCGGCGGGCGGTGGTGAGCACCGCCACCACCGCTGGGTAGTAGGAGGACCGACGACCTCGAGGGAGGTGGCAGCTTGACGATCGGCGACGGCACGGCGGCGTACGCGAGGAGAGAAGGACCGCTGGCCACCGTGACTTCAACTCCATTTTTTGGCCGATTCTGGCAGCGAAATCCGGCGATCTTGGTGCTGTTTTACTCCTGGAGATGAGAGCTTCATTTTGGTACCTGCCTTACCCCCTGAGGACCACCGGAGGAGGAGATCAGAAAATACCAAACCGTGACTTTGGAGGTGTTTTTCGGTGGCTGGAGGGCGAGTGCCGGCGAGTGGTGACTGTTTTTGTGCTCCTGGGGTTGAGATGAATCTGCTGGTGTGGAGTTTCCCCTGATCTGCTACCACCGGTAGCGGCGCGTGGCCGGCCGGCAGCTTCGCGTGGTGCCGGCGCGTGGGGAGGTGCAGTAATTCTGTTTCGATGTTCTGGCATGACCCTCGACGTCTGTATGTTCAGAATTTGTGAAGGTTAACCCGGAACCCTTGTATTTCTGTTGGTATATGAGTTAATCTATGTTTAGTAGTTTTTAGAGTATTTGTTAGGTTATCGAGTCGGTTATGGGGTTGAGTGTAATTCTTATTATGTTCATGTTCTCTGTTGCGAGATGTTGGTGTCTGGCGTGTTCCTGGTTCCAAGGCTACTCTTCTGAGGGAAGCCGGTCAGAAGCGTCGACAGTTAAGTGAGTGATACTCACTGATATATTATCCTATTTCCATTTCATATGCATTGTTGTGTGTATATATATACGTATATTATGCATTACTATCGCATCTATAAGCATGTGACATTTGACTGTGAGTGATTAATTGATATTTTGTATTCTGTGCCATGTTATGGTTGTGATTGATGGATGGAGGTTGGGAGGATACAGTACCACCTAGGATTATGGGATTGTTATGGATTATGATGAGATTCAGAAGATGAGCTATGACTGATGGATGCCGGCCGGGCTTGCTCATCGCCAGGACTGCTGTCAGTCGGGTCAGGGCTGCGTGGTACAGACCAGTGACGGCCGGGCCCCTTGGATATAAGAGACAGATTATTTAGATTCAGAGAGCCAGACTAGGGGGATCGGCTCCCCATGTTGAGTACTGAGTATCAGTGTGGTACTGTGGACCATACCCCATCCTTGCTTGATTTGTCTGTCTCTATGACACGGTGTATATCATGTGCATTAGATTCTATCTGTTGGATACCAGTTTAATATATTAGCTGGTATCATTCACTGAATCGAACGCTCATTCCTGTTCATCTTGTTGCTTTCAGGTCAGGGAATGAGCTGGGAAGGAATTGTAATTGAGTAGACTGCCAATTTCCCTTCGGCAGTGATTTGTATTTATGAGATATTAAGAATGTATATAATAGAAGTATATTTGTAACTGTAACTCTAGAACTCTGTAATGTTACACTTTGTAATTGAGTTTTATGTATTATTTCAGTTATGTAATCTTTTGAGTTAAGCAGAACCTTTTTGTAATTTATTATCTTTCTGGAATATATAGAATAAGTGATGTTGGGCCAATTTGATATTGCGTTACGTTGTGATTTCTTTTGGTTCTGCTTACCTTGTTTGGGCCCATAGCCCTTTTCAGTTGGGCTTTTCAGTTATGTGTTGTGGGCTTATTGTCTTGTGGTTTGGGTTAGGCTTACTATGGGCACTGGTAGCCACGTGCATATCCCGTGTCCTAATGCCAGTCACGTGCCCTCGGGTTCGGGGCGTGACAAAGTGGTATCAGAGCAAAGATTTTGTGGCCTTTTATATTTTCAGTGTTGTGGGTCCTTATTTCTATAACATGCGGAGTATAAAATTCCCAATTGTCGTCTTGAGTTTCCTTTGCTTCCAATTCAGCGATAACGTGGTGTTATGATGAATTTTATGTTTTTCTTAACCTTGTGATGTTAGTAGAATGTTGTGGAGATAAAGGTTCTTGGGTGAGTAGAATATAATTAAAGGGTATGATTTGGAATCTTATAAGGGATAGAATATTAAGTCTGTATGATTTGGGAATTCGAGGATCTCCGAGAACGTAATCCAGAAGGGTATAAAATGACTTTATTCAAAATTGTAAATGATTTGGGAATGAAATGTTTTAAATGAATTTAAAGATGATAATTGATTTTAAAGTATGATTTTAATACTATTTTTGAGAATTTATTATTTTAGAACTCTGTACTCGTGTCCAGTGTATATGTCTGTCTGCATTCATTGAGTCAAGCATCATAAAGTTCTAAGTCATTATTCATTCATCATCTCCTTCGTGGATCATTGCATTAAGGTTGCATATTGTGTAGCATCCCTGGACACAGTACCTTGAGCTCTAAAATAAAAGTGAAAATATTTTAATTTTTACGAATGATTTTAAATAGTTTTGCACATTTAAATAAATTTGGATATACCTGCAGTGGATTGAAGTTCTAGGAATAAGATAATGTTTTGAGATACTAGATTCTATATTATATTGTGGAAAGAATTAAGGATTAAGTACTGAGTTATTAAGGAAAGGAATTTTATTATATCATCTAGTAGGGTTATTATTTGAGCATACTCATGAGGTGTATAGGTTAAGTTGAGATCAAAATAGAATGGCATAGATTAAGACAGATATATATCATGTATGAAGATTTTTATTAAGTGTCTGTAAGAGTAGTGAATTTATTGATTTTGTGTGGATAAATAGAAAGATTAAGAATATGAAAGATCATAAGATGTTGATGGAAATTTCGAAATAAGATAATGATATGGGTTAAATGTGCATGATTGTGAGACAATAGTTGTCTAAGCGATGATATTAAAATATTTTATAGAGAATAAGTCTTAAATACCTTGTGAATTATTGGTTAGTATCCTACTTATGGTGTAAAATATGTGTGCAATTAATAGAATTTCTTGATGACTCTGTTATTATAAGGAATGCTGAGATAAAGGGTAAAATTTCTGGTTTTGTATATCAATTGGTGTGTAGGCATATATGCTGATTTCAAATTGATGAAATAAAATTTTATAAATATATATTGAGGAAATTAGTTAAAGCAAGTAGG
The DNA here is from genome assembly GCA_947687605.1 of Reutealis trisperma. NCBI lineage: Eukaryota > Viridiplantae > Streptophyta > Magnoliopsida > Malpighiales > Euphorbiaceae > Reutealis > Reutealis trisperma. The sequence goes on from CANTUT010000112.1 coordinate 898,446, forward strand.
AGTGGAAAGTAAATTATTTAGTATTGATGTGTTTTATTCGATGAAATGATTATGGAAATTCCTATGGGACTTATTCTCACAATGAAATTTAATGGAAATTACAAGTTTGATGAGATATTAGACATAAGAATATTTATTGAGATTATTAGAGATTAAGTAATAATTATTCGTCTGGAAATGCATTAAGAAATATTAAGAGTTTTATTAGCTTAGAATTATTTGTTGGAGTTTTATCTGGTTGATGTAATGAATAATACATGGAAGTAAGAAGTTAGGCATTAATATTAGCTTTAGTATTCATAAGTACTTAAAGATAAGATATGTTTAAGGTTATGATTGATTGATGTGAAATCAAAGGTTGTGTTAGTGTGAGCTATGATTAAATCAAAGGTATAGAAATACGGAATAATTAGTTAATTGCTGTAAGGTTTAAGAAAATAGATTGGATATTGGTATTAGAAGGATGTTATTGGAGGTTTAAGTATACAATTTTATGTCTTGCTGAACTTGTTTTGTTTTGCTACCTTTCTTGGGTTTGGCTGTGTATCAGAGTGCGCAGTGAAAGTGTGGTGGAGAAGTTTAGTTGTAAACTGCTGTGTTTGAAAATTCGAGGACGAATTTTCTGAAGGAGGGAAGATTGAAATACCCCGAATTTTCAATTATTTTATAAAATTCTATTTTCGTACAGAAATATATTATTTTATCATTTTCCTTATTAAAATAAGATTTGAATTATATTTTATTAAATTATAAATATTTATATTATTTGAATATGTATTAATTATGGCAATTTTGATACAATATTACAATATTATATTATTATGATTATGTTAATGTGGATTTTTGGAGAATTGTATTTTGGATTATATTTTGATATTTGAGTATTAATAAAGGTATTAATTATATTATAAGTGTGATTATAGTATTTTATCGAAAGTTTGGATTTCCGATATAATTACTATAATTATCGTAAATAATGATATTGATATATATTCATGAGTATATGTTGTAAATTATTATTAATATGTAAATTATGAATTATTGTTAATTTTTATTATTATTACTATCATTTGTATTATTATGATTATTGGTGGTATTATTATTATTATTATTATTATTATTATTATTATTATTATTATTATTATTATTGGTACTATTATTATTATTATTATTGTTATTATTTTGTATATATATAGGATATATATATAGTATTATATGTATAGTATATGGTTCAGTATATATATATATAACATAATCTGTGGGTTAAGTAAATTAAAAGAAGAAGAAGAAGAGGCTGGTGTTGTGATTGGCTAGAAGCCAAACGGTGCGTTTTGAGGAAGAGAACGGGCAGAACGGTAAGCAGAGGGAGAGGAGAGAGAAAGGTGAGGCCAAGAGAGAGAGGGTGGTGGCTGGTGGCTTTCCGGCGGGCGGTGGTGAGCACCGCCACCACCGCTGGGTAGTAGGAGGACCGGCGACCTCGAGGGAGGTGGCAGCTTGACGATCGGCGGCGGCACGGCGGCGTACGCGAGGAGAGAAGGACCGCCGGCCACCGTGACTTCAACTCCATTTTCCAGCCGATTCCGGTAGCAGAATCCGGCGATCTTGGTGCCGTTTTACTCCTGGAGATGAGAGCTTCATTTTGGTACCTGCCTTGCCCCTTGAGGACCACCGGAGGAGGAGATCGAAAAATACCAAACCGTGACTTTGGAGGTGTTTTCCGGTGGCTGGAGGGCGAGTGCCGGCGAGTGGTGACTGTTTTTGTGCTCCTGGGGTTGAGATGAATCTGCTGGTGTGGAGTTTTCCCTGATTCGCCACCACCGGCGGCGGCGCGTGGCCGGCCGGCGGCGGCGTGTGGGAAGGTGCAGTAATTCTGTTTCGACGTTCTGGCACAACTCTCGACGTCTGTATGTTCAAAATTTGTGAAGGTTAATCCGGAACCCTTGTATTTCTGTTGGTATATGAGTTAATCTATGTTTAGTGGTTTTTAGAGTATTTGTTAGGTTATCGAGTCGGTTATGGGGTTGAGTGTAATTCTTATCATGTTCATGTTCTCTGTTGCGAGATGTCGGTGTCTGGCGTCTTCCTGGTTCCAAGGCTACTCTTATGAGGGAAGCCGGTCGGAAGCGTCGACAGTTAGGTGAGTGATACTCACTGATATATTATCCTATTTCCATTTCATATGCATTGCTATGTGTATATATATATGTATATTATGCATTACTATCGCATCTATAAGCATGTGAAATTTGACTGTGAGTGATTAATTGATATTTTGTATTCTGTGCCATGTTATGGTTGTGATTGATGGATGGAGGTCGGGAGGATACAGTACCACCTAGGATTATGGGATTGTTATGGATTATGATGAGATTCAGAAGATGAGCTATGACTGATGGATGCCGGCCGGGCTTGCTCATCGCCAGGGCTGCTGTCAGTCGAGTCAGGGCTGCGTGGTACAGACCAGTGACGGCCGGGCCCCTTGGATACAAGAGACAGATTATTTGGATTCAGAGAGCCAGACTAGGGGGATCGGCTCCCCATGTTGAGTACTGAGTATCAGTGTGGTAATGTGGACCATACCCCATCCTTGCTTGATTTGTCTGTCTCTATGACACGGTGCATATCATGTGCATTAGATTCTATCTGTTGGATACCAGTTTAATATATTAGCTGGTATCATTCACTGAGTCGAACGCTCATTCCTGTTCATCTTGTTGCTTTCAGGTCAGGGAATGAGCTGGGAAGGAATTGTAATTGAGTAGACTGCCAACTTCCCTTCGGCAGTGATTTGTATTAATGAGATATTAAGAATGTATATAATAGAAGTATATTTGTAACTGTAACTCTAGAACTCCGCAATGTTACACTTTGTAATTGAGTTTTATGTATTATTTCAGTTATGTAATCTTTGGGGTTAAGCAGAATCTTTTTATAATTTATTATCTTTCTGGAATATATGGAATAAGTGATGTTGGGGCAATTTGATATTGCGTTACGTTGTGATTTCTTTTGGTTCTACTTACATTGTTTTGGCCCATAGCCCTTTTCAGTTGGGCTTTTCAGTTATGTGTTGTGGGCTTATTATCTTGTGGTTTAGGTTAGGCTTACTACGGGCACTGGTAGCCACATGCATGTCCCGTGTCCTAGTGCCAGTCATGTACCATCTGGTTCGGGGCGTGACATAAAGTATCCTGAAATATATTGATTAAATAATGAATTACACTTAATATATTGACATATCATGTAATCTTAACAATACAGTATGAGCTTTTAAAAAGCAACATAATTTTTTAATAATTTATAAATTATTATTAATAAATGTCACATCAATTTTACTTTAATCACTAATGTAAATAAAAAATTAAAAATTTAATATGAATAAAAAAAGTACTCAATAACCCCATGGATAAAATGCGGAGTTTAAAGATTAATGCTCTGTTAAGAATAATTTTACATTAAAAAAATATACTAATAATATATAGATATATAATGATTTGGTCTTAATTATCTAATTGATTAGATTTAAACTTTTAGCAATAGTTAACCCAAATTTATTAAACCAATTCATTTGTGACTTAATCTACTCCCATTCAAATCACCTCTATTCTTTTAATTCAATTTTTATTATGCTCTTTTCTTCTTAAAAATTCATGATTTTTTTTTGACATATTATATGATATATGTAAATGTACATGCTATATGCATCATTTTTATTTTTATTTAGCAATTCTGATTAAATCGAATTTGAGTTGGATGAAACCACAAGTGCAGTAATCTTTCTCAAAAGTCTTAAAATAGTTGTATATACTTTTATATGCATACATAATCATATTGGACTTTAGTTTAAAATATTTGACTTTAATAAGTTGACATGAAAAAAAAAGTACCAAAAAATTCAAGTTTAGACTATCTTTAAAATCTAAATTTTAAGCCAAGATCATAAATTTAATAAATTAAAATTTTTTCATAATGAAAACATGTATATATACATATAATTCATATTATAATTAATAAAATCGAGTGAGATTTGGTAGGTGGATTTGGTGACAGTCCTCATCTTATAGTTAGTAAGCAATCACATCTAAACACATAAAAAATATAAAAAAATTTAACGTCAACGGACTTGAGGGAAATTTCACTTCATATAAGAATTTACACCATCTTTCAAATTGTTTCCTGAATTGGATTGGACGGACCAATTTAGGTAATGAATTAATTTCAATTTCTTTGTCATGGCTATATGTGTTTACTCTATGCTTAATCATGAAGGTGTGATTCTGACTTATGGTTATCTTCAAAATATACTATCCCCAATTGGTGTTCATATTTTTCACAATTATCCGAATACCATACTCGATTGATATTCATAAGCACCGTGTTCAGCTCTAATTGTAATAGATTAATTGAACATGTGATTCTTACTTATAATTATCTTCAAAAAACCCCATTAGTGTACATATTGTTCACAAAGAAAATTTTCATTTCAATTCTGATAAATTGTTACCTCAATGTAGTATATATTATTAAATATTTAAATTAATTAATACCTCCTACAGTACCTTTAATGCACTAATATTACAATAACTTTATCATTATAAGCTCTTGACCATTGATTTTTTTTTTTAACAAATGATTAATTAATATCTAAAAATTATTAATTTTTTTTAATAGATCAACAGGTAATATGTTAAAATTATAATCTAATAATAAATATTATGAAATATTCGAATAAAATTATATAATTATATTTAATATTTCAATTGTTTAAGTTTTCAATGAATTTTATAATTTCCTAAACTAACATTGTAGTTTCTCTATTAATTTGAATTTCTTTTTCAAATTAAAAATTACAAGATTCAATATAAAAATTATAAAAAGAGCTAAAAAATTATTTAAGTAAATATAAAATTTATAAACAAATTTTTAGATTGTATATTTCTGCAAAGGACCCTATAATTTCGTCTTTTATTTTGTAATCTAAGTATGATGCTGTGTAATTTTTCGTGAATTAACATTAAACTAGACCGTGGCTTGCCATTTGGGCGAATTTATTTTTCTTTTATATTATTTAATATATATAATATATTTTTTAATTTTATTTAATATGTAAATTAAAATTTTATTTCATTATTTATTGAAATAAATTGTTGTATCATTTATTTGATTTTTAAATGAAATTATTTTTTGGTATATATATTGTAACTTGCATTATATATTTTTTATATTCATTATAACTGTATAACTAAATGTATAAAATTATTAATATGTTTATAACATAATTTATTAATTACTTTTATTAAAGATATATTCTTTTTTAATTTATTAAATTCATCATTATAATTACACTTTAATTCTAGTTGGAAATCAATTTATCAAACCTTAAATTAGGTGAACTATTATTTAGCATTCAAATGATTTGAAATCAATTAAATACAATTCTTCTAATTTTATGAGGCGGCAAAATTGTATGTATTTCTTCTCTTTATTTCATTATATATATATATAGAGAGAGAGAGAGAGAGGGAGATATATATATATATATATATATATATATATATATATATATATATATATATATATATATATATATATATATATATATATATATATATATATATATATATATATATATATATATATATATATATATATATATATATATAATAGGCCAATAGTACAAATTATAATATATATTAAAGAAATAGGAAACCAAAATTTTTATTAAATGTTTGGTTTATGTATTTTGCAATAAATGTCATAATTTTTACAATACATAAGACTATTATTATATATTATTTTTTCAAGGGAAAAATTACATGATATAATTGTAAGAGTTACTAAAATTATTATAAATTTTTTTATATAAGAAATTATGAAATTTATATTTTAATTTAAATTATATAATTTTTAAAAAAATTTAAAAATCTTTTAACTTATTTTGCGATTTAACTATCATTTACAATATTACTTTTAATATTGCGGCTGCTATGATTATTTCATCTTATTTTTATGATTTTTAATTATTAAAAAAATCATATATATATATATATATATATATATATATATATATATATATATATATATATATATATATATATATATATATATATATATATATATATAATTTGTGTAATAAAAAATATATTTTCAAGATAGTTTTGTCATAGTTATAAAATTCAAAATTATTATAAGATAAAAATAAAATTTTCAAATAGGATGGTAATCGATAATGGGGCAAAGTGAAATGATATAAGGACATCCCCACAAAAGTTGAAATGGGTACATGAATAATATACTCTATCTAGCAAGGCTTGTTTTTCATCTCTAAATCAACCCATTTATCATTTATGTAATCCCACAAAATTCAGGTGAATTTTACCTTTTTTTAAGATGAGAAGAGATAATTTTTATTTATGAAAATACATTACATGATTAACAATAAATAAATAAAATATAAAATTTTATAAATTATATAAATTATATTTTTGAATTCAATTCGAGTGATGATAATTTTTATACGTAGAAAAACAATAATCTTAATAGAGCAATTGACTCTGCATTATAACAATAAATATGTTTTACTAATTAGTGGCTATATCATATAACTCGACTTTTATATTTTCAAATGAATCTGATCACACGATTATAAATATCCGATTTAGTATTCTCCTTGAAATGATTTTTTTTTTTTATCATTTTTAGTTGCTTGCACATTTGGTAAGTGAGATATCATATAATAAAAACTTACGACCTTTAAGTTTAAAAGTTAAATTTATTCTTCTTAGTATTTTAATTAATAATGAAATTATATATTTTTTTAATTATTAATTATTTATAATAAAATTACAAGCAACCTTTGAATTTAAGATAAATTAAATAAAACTAAAAAAATTATATATATATATATATATATATATATATATATATATATATAAATAAATAAATAAATAAATAAATATATATATATATATATATATATATATATATATATATATATATATATATATATATATATATATATATATATATATATATATATATATATATTATAAAATGCAGGGAAGGTTTATTTTATTTTATTTTTATCATTAGAACAAAATATTTTTTAAAAAAATTACTTTCTCACACCACGATCCACACTAGTAACCTATTTACTTTCTTTTTTTTTTTTTTTTTAATAATAACCTATTCACTTTTTGTTTCCTCCCCTTTTTTTAATTTGACTTCAATTGGTATTTAAACTCGACAAGTAATTCTTGACCTTGCATATATTAATTATTTTGATTTTTTAATGAACTATAATCAACAAATAAACTGCAAACTCTATGACTAATTTAAAGTACAAATAATATATTCATTCGTCAACAAAATTAATTGAATATATGCCAATCATATATATTCTGATTGGTCTTTTCATATTTTTTAAGAGTATGAAAGTGAGAGATATAATATTTGAATCTCTCACAATACAAATAATTATCATCAATTTAGTGAGAGATATTTAAAGGGAATTCTACCTTTATTATATACCTTAATATATTTCTGTTAATTATTCTCTCTTTATATCAAAAAAGTTAATAAAATATATCTTTCATTAGTGTTATTAGATATACCATGGAGAAAAAAATAAAAGAAAATATTGCAATAAATATTTTATTTATATATACAGAGAGGATGTTTGAATAATAACAAGACAGTCAAAATAAGCAATCATGCTTATATATATATATATATATTAGCTCTTCTTATTGTATTTGTGTACATACCAAATTATCAAATAAAAATTTCAATATCATGTATGGCTGCCATGCAAATTCCTCATGAAAAAAGACTATATATATACAAAGAATCACACACAGAATGGTCAAATTTAATGACTTTAAATTTGAATTGCTTTTATTTTTCAAAACATAACACTTTTAATTAATTAATTAATCTTTTATCCTAAATTTCTTTGGAGAACTTTCTGATTTTAGTCATAATCAATGTACGGTAAGACTCTAATCCAAACCCCTCGTGTGTGAATGAAACCTTTTTGAGATGGTTGGTTCCTTACGGAGTGTATTTAATTTCTAGCCATTCTTGAAAAATTATAACCATAATCTACTTTTTTGACTACATTTAATCAACAAGGTTTCAAATCGCAAATTTAATTTAGGATATTTTTATTCATAAATTTTAATTTAATTATTATGTAAAGAATTTATCATTTTATATATTTTATTAAAAAATTCATTTTAATCGACAAATTTTTAGTTGATAAAATTTACGATATCACTATCCTTACATTTCAATTTAATTATGAAGTAAAGAATTCACTATTGGGCACAACGGATATAATCAATAAGATAATTACAGAATAATAATAATCAACAAAAATAATACCAATAATTTAACGTAGTTCACTCTTTATTTTGGGCTATGTCTATGGGACAAATTCCAAATAAAATTTTCACTGTTAAAAATAGTAGGTACAAGAGAGTTTAAATGAGATCTCACCAAAATAATAACACTCACCGTATTTCCCAAAAATATCCTAAAGTATTTTTATCACTATTTTGTCATTCTTCTTTTTAGGAATTATTTTCCAAAATTCTAAAAAACCTCTCTTTCTCTTTTTGTTCTCTTGCAATTTATGCAAGTGCTCTATATAAAATTTATGAGCCTTGCATGCCCTTTTAATTAATTAATTTTTTCATATTTTTTGAGAAACTAATTAATTAGTTTTTTAATTTTGGTTTCATTAGATTATTTAGTCATTTAGTCTAATTTTTATTCTTTTTCTGTTCAATTTTATAAAAAATGATGAAAATGTCCTCCTATATATAATAAGTATAATTTAAATTTTATTATTTAAAAATAAAAATAAAAATATTTATATTAATAAAATTAAATAATTAAATGATAATTATATAATTATTATTTAATTTTATTAATTTCAATTTTATTTTTTATTTTTAAATAATAAAATTTTATTTGTTTATTATATATATAAGAGTATTTTAAATAACTTAATGAAACCAAAACTAATAGTTTAATTAATTAGTTTCTCAAAAAATAATGACAAATTAGTTAATTAGGCTTAGTCTTAGGGACTAAATAGTAATTTATCCTAAATAAAATTGCAATCTTTTAATATAATTTTGTTGTTTTAATTTAATCTCTAATTTAATATTTTATTTACCGAAGTAGGTTTACTCTATTTTTTTTATAAAAGTAAAACTTAATAGATTTTTACTGATGTCTCTTTTCAAAATTTGAATGAAAGTTAATTTTTAATCCTTTATTTATTTTTATTTATTTATTTTGATAAGCCAAAAGGATATACTAATGAGAAAGGAGGAATACATAGGTGCACCTACCGCTAAATAAAGGTCTGAAAAAAGGAAAAGGTATAAAAAAATATTATATATGTAGTTTGATTTTTTTTATACTTATAAATATGTGGTTTGATTTATTAATATTTTAAAATTTATAAAATTAATGACGTTAGTCAACGCTAACGTGGTGTTGACGTGGCATTTATGAGTTATAAATTTTTTTTTTAAATAGTCACATAAATAAAAAAAAAAATAGGGCTTACAAGTGTCATGTCTGCTACATTAATGTTGATTATTCTATGTCACTGTTGACTAATAGTATTAGTGGTAGAAATCTCAAATTGTTAATAAAATAAATCATAGACCCCATTTTATTAAAAAAAAATTACAAAACTATAAGTGTGAAAAGGTCAAAATCATAGGTATTTTTTTATATTTTTTTCCGATTAAAATAAAAACAAAAAATATATACTATATATTTTTAAATATTTTGTTAATCTTCTTAAATTAATAACTGACGTAACTGCAGTAGATAAAATGAAGGAACTGCAGGCACATATTTTATACGCATGTATCTTTGTTTTTAATTGGAGAGTTTTATACGATGTTTTTTTTGGGAAAGTTTTATGTGTGTGTTAATTACATTGTAATTGGTGAACTTATTGACTGTATATTTGTACATGTTATCATACTCGAACCGGTGGTGTCGATTTCAACTGATTTAATCAGAAAATAAATTAAAAATCAGTCCGGTCTAATTGCTTTGGTCGTCCATTTATAAGAGTTAAAAAAAAATTCTTAATAATTTTAAATCATCAACTACTTAATTTAAATATTATATTATATTTTTTTTATAATTTAATTTTATTATTATGAAAATAAAAAATTAATAATATTATTCACCTAACAAATATTACTATCATTACTAATTTGAAGACCGAATCAAATTTAAAAACTATGATATTTGTATATCCTATAAGAAGAAAGTACGTATTAATTAATGGCTTATATATGCGTTAGAGTGAGTCCATACCGAATTACCAAAGCCGTAGAACCGTATACGGCAGCAATATTGATTTATATATATATATATATATATATATATATGTTTAAATTTGAGTCGGATAGTTCATGACGAGTTAATCCAAATCCATTTTAATTATGGAATAAATAAATAAAAGGAAGTTATTTTTTATATTGATAACTGCTGTGCAATTATCTAAAAATATTGAAATACTTTATGTAAAGAGTATTAAAAAAAATATACAAAAAAGAGCTTACTCTCTCTCTCTCTAGACCAAGCCATTTAAAATGCAATCAAAACATTGTGGTTTCTATAAGGGGCTAATCGTTTCAATTTCACAATTATAACAAAATATATAAATGTTATTAAGATATAAATATTTTTTGATATGTGTACTTATTTTTTGACATATAGAAATTTTTTAACATGTATATTTATTTATGACATATAGGCGTGAAACTGATGTGTAATTTTATGATTTTTTTTTATATTATGATTTTTTTTACTTTGATTTATTTTGTATTTTTAGGTTTTTTTGGTTGGTATAAGACATATTTTCTTTCTCTCTCTTTGTATTAAACGGATTAGCATCACAGTTGGATTAGAATTAGGATCACAATTCTACTAAGTCCAATCCATATGCTAATCTTCACATAACATAACCACAATCTTAATAGGGATGAGATTTGTAATCCTAATCCTATATTTATAACTCAAACATATAAAAGGAAAAAATATAACCTTTCTTTTATCTATTATTTATTTCAAAAGGTGTTCTCACCATTATTCTATAATTCAAGAGGATATAATAAAAAACCAAAGTATTCACTAAAATAATTAAAATGGAATTCATGATTATATGTTGATCTAAATTTTTTTATATGTTAACTTCATTCTTTAGATTATAAAGGAAATTCACATGCTCTTTTTATATGGAGAATCAATAACGTCTATAATAATAAAATAATAATTCATGTGGATATCAATTGATGAAAGCCGCAAGAAAAAAAAAAAATCCATATGCTATAATATTATCTTTGTTTTTTATTTTGCCTATATTCAAAGACGATTATGCAAATGAAATGGACATTTCAATTAGCCAATATTATTAGGTCTATTTGAAGAGAGTAATAAATAAATGTCTATAAAAGATTTAAATTACTATTTGTAAGATTATAGAATATTTACTGTTCTGTCTATAAAAGATTTATTTATTTATTTTTTTTGTTTTAACTTCATTTGGGTTTTACAATTTTACTTAATTTTTTATTTTTACTTTATAAATTATAAATAATTAATAATTATGCATATTGCACTATTGTAAAAAAGAAATACTTTTATAATCATAATAATTATATATTGGTAAACAAAATAATAGAAACAGCTCGCGCATATGCAACTAGTTTTTTAAATAATTTTCCTCCATTTCACATTCTATCCACTCTTTTGTATATATTTTTTTCGAGATGAATTATCCCCTCCGCTATGAATTAATTTTGTTGAAATCATTAGTAGTATGAATGGCTAAATTAATTAAAATCTTTAAATTAGAGTTGATATTTCGATCAAATTCAAAATCTTAATTAGTTTAGTTCGAATTTACAATAATTTCAATTTTTATTTTGTTGAAATTATTAATAATGTAGATAATTGGGTTTATAGTGTTGTGAAAATTGGGTTAGTTTCTACTAAATGTGAACAACTGTGCAAAATTATAACAAAAAAAATTTTCAATTAATTGGAGGAGTCACAATGGTCTCACTTAAAATCCAATTAGTTTAGGCTCTTATCGTCATTTTGACAGAATTTTTCCTAAAATAATTTAAGCATAATATACCACCAAAATAAAATATCCAATAATAGCTATTAAATAAATAATAAAGAGAACACCAAAAAATTAATGAGATTTGGTCAATTATGCATACGTCCTCGAACACTACTCCAATAATATTTCACTATTTTAAAGAAATATTATAAAGTAAAATAATACAAAAGAGAGAAGAGAGAAATAATAATTAAAACTTAGAAATAAGAAAAAGACTTAATGTTTTGAGATAATTTTGCAAAGGTTAGGTTCTTGCTTTTTATAGGCAATAAACTCTTCCTATACTAACTAATATTTGCACATTTGTCAATAAAAATGATTGTCTATATCAATAAGAAAAACGTTGCTAAACAATCTTGAATAATAATTTCAATATATAGACTATTTTGAGTAGTCATTTCAACATTTAGTTTAGATGTACTTTCAATATTAACTTTAATTGTTCAAATCACAAATAAAATGAATGAATGGATTATTGTTGAAATACCTAAAAATGATATTGTGATCAAATGCAAAATCTTAATCTAGTAGTTTCAATTTACCCTTAATTTTAACTTATTAAGGAAAGTACTTATATTATTAAAAATACCTATTAGCAATAAGATGATATATATAAAAAATAAAATAAAATAAAAAATATCCGATGTAGAAGAATAATCATGTTTAATAATAAAACAAAAATTAAAAGACGGTTGACTTGTGTTTTATTTATCCTTTATAAACAATAAGAAAACAAATCAAAGCAATCAAAAAATTTAATTGAATTATTAGGTTTATATATTTTTCATAAATGAAAATTTTTTAATTTTTAGATTTACCATTAATTTAATATTTCATTATTGTTATTAAACTTCAAGTTTGTTAATTGTAGTAGACTATATATTATCATTTACATAAAAAAAAAAAAAAACCATTGTAATGCAAATAAATTTAAATACATCATATATAAATGTAAAAATAAGCTATTAACATATAAAAACAAAGAAAATTGAACTAAAAACAATTAAAAACCTTGAAGAATTAATTTATAATATATATATATATATATATATATATATATATATATATATATATATATATATATATATGTATATATATATATATATATAATGAAGCTATTAATATGTAAAAACAAAGAAAATTGAATTAAACCTAACAAAAAAATATAAGAAAATTGAACTAAAACAAACAAAAAAAGAATCCATGAAAAGCATATCACATCGAGTATGAAAGATTTATCTTATTAAAAGATTGATATTATAAAATGAATATATAAATATGAAAAAAAATAGTGATATCATGAATATTATTAATAGTGAAATTATTTATTACAATAATTTGTTAAAATATGTATTAGAATTAAAACTTCTATTTGTATTATGAGTTTTTCTTGGTTTTTTAAATATACTTTGTCTTTAATTAAGATATATATACAAGATAAAATATACTAAACCAATCAATTGAAGAATAAGATAATTCTTTTTATCTTTTATATTAAAAATCATGATTATATTTTTAATGGACAATTCAAAAGTTTTATCTCTTAAAATTAAGAGATTTTTATATGTAACATAGACAGATAATTTAGTAGTAGTGTATCTCTCGAGTATGGATTCATCTGATACTAAAAAAAAAAAAAAAAAGGAGAATGAAGAAATTTAAAATAGAAAAAGAAACGTCTTTACAATCTAATCTGAATAATAAAAGAATCTAAATGAATAATGTGGGAAGTAGTACGCCCCTTTTACCAATAACGCTTATGATGATGAATATGTCAAGAAACTTTTCTTGACAATGAAACTTGAGAAAGCGTTTCTTTATAAAATTTAAAGCAAGAAATAATATAATAAACAAATTTAAAAAAAAAAAACTAAAGAAAGAAATCGATTTCAGAATGATTTTTTTTTCTTTTATAAATGGTGGCAGATTTTTTATTTATATATGGTGTTGTTCTAATCTCAGGGGCAGACTAAGTCATGAGAAAAAGTTTACAATGTTATATGCATTGAATTTTGAAAAATCTTAATTATTAGATTATATGATTAATTATTATTATTATTATTATTATTATTTATCATATATGATCAACCTTCCTGAGTCAATCTGAACTGTAACTCCTATGAAATGGCTAATATAATTGAGAAAATTGTCTTATTATATGAAATGTTTGTTTATAATTTAATGAAATTAATTAGCAACTTTCATTCATGACCACAATTAATAATAATTTAATCACTCAATAGGAAGAATGAAAAAGGGAAGCTCTATTATATAAACTAATAAAAGGTATAGGGTTGACCTGGGCAGTGATCGACGTTGATTATTAAATGTAAATTAATCATCATAGGTTAAAGGCAAAATTACTATTTCAACCTTAATATTTGATCTTATTTACAAAATAGTCCTTTTTTTTTTTTTTTGTGAAGTTAATTAATTAGTCTATCAATTTAAATTTTGCTTAACTTTTTAGTCATTTTGTCTATTTTTTTTTTGTACTTTTTTTTGTTAAATTTTATATAAAATGATTAAAATACTTTTGAAAAAAAATAAGAAAATTAACCATTCCTTTTCCTTCACTTTTCCCACAAGCCAAACAGGAATTTAGAATAATCTAATTGTTCTAAATTTACAAAACTGAGCCCTGAATGTCCACAAAATCAAAGTGAGAGACATGACATTTTAAAACAATCACATAATGCATCCATCTTCTTATTTCACATGTGAAAACACCCAGATGACTGAAAAATGAAGAAATCACAAAAGATCTCATTAATTCTTAACACAAAGGCAATTTCAAATCTTCTCAAATACCCATAAAATTAATATCCAATTGTTAGTTTTTTTCTAGCTACATTCAATTTCATGAAAAAACAGCCAAAAGTGGGAAAAAAAAATTATTGAAGGATTAAACAAATTACTAGACAATCAATTCTGGGTAGGAAAAATGCTTCAATCTTCTTCAGAATTCCCAACTTCGCCACAATCATCAGTTTCAGAATTTTATTATACTCGTAATAAAACCCAAAATTAAAAACTAGAAACAACTGATCAAAATTAAAGAAAAAATAGATTTTGAAAGTGTTAGATAGAATCAAAATTAAAAGATTAATTAATTAATTTAAAAAAAAAGAATTACTTTGTGAATTATATAAATTCTCAGAGATTAAATAGTGATTTGCCTAAGATTAAATTTCCTTTTTTTTTTTTTTAAATTTTTATGATTGCTCAAATAAATATGTGCATTTGAATTATTTGATCAAGTCAAGTAAGTTTCACTTTCTCTCTCCTTTTCCGTCTTTCTCTCCTGCGCGTTAACAAAGTCAAAGTCATCCACTTTTTTGCTTTTTTTTATTGTATTACATTATGTCATATTCTTCTTTTTTCAAGAATTGATTTTTGGGCTTCTTTTTCTCAAGTTCTTATACACTTTATTTTTCTATATATATTTCTAAAACATTTCTATCACTAACTATTCTTCGCTCTCTCTCTCTTTCTCATTTACGTAACTTTACTTCTTTCTAGTTTCATCTTGGAAGTGAACTCTAGAAACTTTTGAACTTATTTCTTGGAAAATCTAATCTTGGTTCTTGTTCTGTTTCCAAGAAACTTATTTTCATCAAGAAACTGATTTTCAAGAAAGTGCAGCCATGGCAGGAGGTGGTGGAGGAAGAACTTTGGAGCAAACACCAACATGGGCAGTGGCCACAGTTTGTTTTGTTTTGGTTTTGATTTCAATAATTATTGAATACGTCATTCATCTTATAGGAAAGGTACTAATAATTAATCATGTAGTAATTAATCTATACTATTCATTAGTCATCTTTCAAATTATTTGTAATCCTTTCACTTGTTATTATGTAGTGGTTAAAGAAGAATCACAAGAGAGCTGTTTATGAAGCACTTGAAAAAATAAAGTCAGGTAATGTTATAATTTATATATAATATAGTCTTTGAGAAGATTATAGATAGAAATTGAATTGAAATGGTAGAGGTGCTTGAATGGGTGTAGGTTAAGCCCACCAATTAGGTAGTTAAATCCAAATCATTATGTACTCATATGTTTTTGGTATATTTTTTCTATGAGAGATTAATTTTTAACAATTATGAATGGAATTAATGGTTTTTTTTTTTTTTTTGGGTTCATTTTGCAGAGCTTATGCTATTAGGATTTATATCCTTGCTTTTAACAGTTGGGCAAGGTCCCATATCAAATATATGTATATCAGAAAAAATTGGATCAACATGGCATCCATGCAGCAAGAAGGAAGAAGAATCAATGAATAAAGCTGACGATGAGACAACAGAATCTGAAAACCGAAGGAAACTTCTTATGATATCTGATTCCGGTGGAAGTATCCGGCGTGTCTTGGCCGGTGGATCATCAACCGATAAATGTGGTGAGGTATATATGCAAACTGAAATCATTTTTAGAACTGTAATACTATGGGTTTAATGAAGATACAAGCAAATTCGTACAAGTAATTATGTAAGTGAAAAAATAGATGTTGTGCTTGAATTGAATGTGGAACATTGGGAAAGAAAAGGAAATTTCTTCCTTCTTGCTTATCAAGGTAAAAAGATTACTTAATCAAATTCAAAAGGCGGGCTATTTATGTGAGAATTTTCTTACTGATCGATAACATATTACTATTAGATTTTCTTGACCAAGAAAATAACGTAAGGTAAAGTGCATGTATATAAATATATTTTGATTATATATATATATATATATATATATTAGAAAGATTTATTTTGATTAAATTAAATTTATTATATATACATTTATATATTGTTTGAGTGCAGGGTAAAGTGCCGTTTGTGTCATCGGATGGTATTCATCAACTCCATATTTTCATATTCGTATTAGCAGTTTTTCATGTGCTTTATAGTGTCCTCACAATGGCTTTGGGCAGAGCCAAGGTACTATTCTAATTTTAATTTTAATTTTAATTTTTAATTTTTCCAATCATATAACATGATAATTATATTTTCTCAATCAACTAAATTAGGACCATACCAATAAGATATCGTCTGATTGGTCTTTCAATCCTCTTTAAAAGAGTGAAAAGTGAGAGATATCATATTTGAATATCTTAAATCATAAAAAAATTATCACCAATTTAGTAAAAAATATTAAAGGTAACGGCTACTTCTGTTATATAATCTGTTACTGTATTATTCTGATTATTAAATCTAAATTTATACCAATCTTATATGCTGGAATACTCCATGAAGAATACGTCCGCGTGTCAGAAATTATACTACATTATAAAATACAAAACACGTGATGCAAAAAAAAAAAAAAAAGTATATATAGAAAATATTGGAGCGCTTATTTATGCTGATTGTATACATTCATTTAATATATGCACATTCATTTAATATAATAATAACACTTAAAAGTAAAAAAAAATATTAACATTTTTCATTAGAATATATATGAGTCATGATGTTAGTGAATAAATATTAAATATAATAGATTATAAAATATTCACTAATTTTAAAGTATGTTTAGTAGATCATAATATTATAATGATACGTAATATAATGTAATTAAATATATTTTTAATATAATATTTATACCAAAAATATATTTGATTATATTGCATTACGATTTACCAAATATTATTTTAGTATATATTTTTTTTATTCTAAAATATTTATCATTTAATATTTTTTTTATTCTAAAATATTTATCATTTAAAATTTTATTACGTGAATTAAAAAAATTATTAAATTGTCTAAAAAGATTAAAATATTATTTATTGATTTTGACGTAGAAAAGTAAAAATAATTAATATAAATATTTAGTGAAAGGTAAAATTGAAAAAAATAATAAATAAATTTTTAAAATTATAAAAATATAAATAAATTAAAAATTTTTAAAAATATAAATATTTTAAAACAAATGGAATATATAATTAGTTGCATTATTTAATAATTTTTACTGTCATAGTATCCTGTACACTAGCTAGGTGTTGATAATAATTAATTAATATTACAACTCAATTTTTAATATTTTTATTTATCGCTGACTTAATTATTTGCTGGATTTTATTATATGTATATAGATGAGAAGGTGGAAAGGATGGGAGAAGGAAACAAGAACCGTCGAGTACCAGTTCTCACACGGTACGTACGTTAGTCCTAATTTCTACTTACCCTTGAAGACCTCATATTTTGTTTTAAGTATATTTTTAAATCCTTGTTTAATTGCATATATATATTAATTTGAGGAGGTAATATAAATTTAAAAAAAAAAAAATTAGATAGCTTTTCAATACATATTAAGAGGTTTTTAAAAATTTTGAAAAGTGGCTATTTCTAATCCGTTTGTGTATATATTTTATTTAAAAAAAAAGAAAAATTCAGGGGCGATTGTCACTTGTACACGTCTCATAGTATGTATATATAATTTTTATAAATTCAATTTAAAATTAACAATGTATATATAATAAAGGTTATTTTTTATTGAACAATAGATCCAGAAAGATTTAGATTTGCAAGAGAAACATCATTTGGGAGAAGGCACTTGAGCTTCTGGACTAAGACACCAGTCCTGATTTGGATAGTAAGAACTTACCCTTCTTTTTACTGAATTATAACTCTTAAAAAGCATTGTTTAAAATTCACAGCTTCTTATTGCAAATGTTAATCATTTAAGAAATATTAATGATAAACAAAATGAATTAAAAATCTATTTGCATTTTTGCAATTTTAACAAATGATTTCATAATAAACAGTTGAAATTTCATTAGTAATAATTATTTACTTTTTAAAATTTGAAAATTAACTTTTAATAAAATTTTAATATCATTCCATTGAAATATATAAAAAAAAACCTAAAAACTGTGTTTTAAAAATCAAACTGTTCAGGATGTCAGTTCTCAGTCCGATCGGTTCAACTGTTATACTATAAAATGCTTATATTTATATATTTTTTAATATTTTTATGTGACTAATACAATATATTAAATTATAATCATAAAAAAAAAACACATTTAAGAAAAAAATAAATACAATAGAATTTTATTTTTTTAATAATTTTTAAAATTGGCTGGTTCATTTGGTTCAATTGATTCACTAGTCTTTTTCAATTTGTCCTGTTCAATATGATTTTATATAGTTTAACCGGAAGTTATTTAAAAACAATTAGATTAAACTGACTTTTAATTGTTAATTTAACTAGTTAAATCAATTGGTCTAGTATAATTTTTAAAACAATACCAAATAGCTCTACCTCTTTGTTTTAGTTCCTTTTTATAGAGGATTAGTGCCTTTGTCTTCAATCATTGAATCAATAATTTGCCATTAAAAATCTAAATTAGTTTCCAATAATATTATTTTCATTGTTTTTTTATTTGCGTTTTTTGGGCACGACATATGTACAAATCCAATTACTTCAATAATTGGAAGCTCCTGTCAACTTTTGAAATTAGGCAGGGCATGTGTCGAGTTGCCTTTGCAAGGCTCCCGTTTGTGCAGAATTTGATTATATATATATATATATATATATATATATATATATATATATATATATATATATATATATATATATCTTATGTTTTTTAAAAAATATTTTAATGTTTATAAATTATTATTATTTTATCAAATTTAAATATTATCTTGTGATATTTTTAAATATTAACATAACTAAAATATATGAATTAAATTTATTATTTATGAGTCAGTTAAAAAATATAAAAATATATATATATTTCTTAAATTTAATATTAAATTATAAATATGCGTACACTTTAAACTAATTAAATGAAAATTCCATCATTTTCACTCTTGATTTTTTTTTAACATAATGAAAGATAATTTTTCGACAAGATATTAATAGAGCCAATCAGTCAAAAAAATTATTATTATTTTTTTACATTTTACTAAGAAAATGTCCAAAATAGTGATAACGGTCTTTGTCCTCACCGGTATAAATTTTTGTTTTTTTAAAAGAAAAGGCAGCGGTCAGAAATGGCTAATCTAGAAAATGACCATCGCCGTCCAAAGTGTGGCGTAATAGGGAGTACATTTCTCTGTTACAACGGTGTTATTTGGCTTTCACTTTCCATTGTTTGACTTTTGAATGCGCAATTACGCCTTTATCCTTTTATGTTCTAACCATATGGTAAATCTTCTTTTTCTTTTCTTTTTTGGAGTCAAATCGTTGAATTAAAAATATTTGTTTCAATAAAAGTTGTAAAACCACTATTTTACATTTTAATATAACCAAATTTTTATAATGTAATATTTTTTTGAAAGATTTTATAATATAATTATGCAAAACAACAAATGTATAATTTTTTTGACTAATTGTGAATTAAAATTAAGTAATTTAAATGAAAATCAATAATAAATTTTAGTTAACTGTTATTTTAGTCAAGTAATAAAGTGAAATTATTTTTAAAATGAATTTCAGGATCAAATTTCACTAATATTAAAGTAAATAAAATTAACTACTTAATAAAATTATTAGAAATATATAATCTAATGTATGTAATTATATGATTTCATTTATGAAATTTATTGAATAATTATTTTGATAATATATAACTATTTGTTTGATTATTTGGTTAATTGGTTTGGTTATAATTGATAGTGATTAGCCAAAAAAATAAATAAACAAAATGCATATGATAAAAAAATAGCTAGTATAATTTACATCATTAAGTCTAATATGTAAGTAGCTTGCTATCAATCTCAAAAAAAAAAAAAAAAAAAAAAAAAAACAATTAGTCAAACTTAATTATGGTTATCTATAGTTTAATTTATCTTAATTACTTTTTTTACATTTAATTTAATAAATTAATTTCTCTTGCACTTTGACAAAAAAAAAAAAAAAATTAATAATAATTTCTCTTGCAGGTTTGTTTCTTTAGGCAGTTTGTGAGGTCGGTACCTAAAGTTGATTATTTGACATTGAGACATGGTTTTATTATGGTAATTTTTTATTTATAATTTTTTTTAGTAGTTGAGAAAATTTCAAATTAATTGTCATCTTTGTTTTTTTTTTTTTTTTTCATTTATGGATTTTAACTGTTCAAAGTTTTATTTTTTCTTTGCAAGAATTAATTAATTAAATAATTCCTCTTGTGTTTCTAGGCACATCTGGCACCTCAAAGCCACATGAAATTTGATTTCCAAAAATATATTAATAGATCATTAGAAGAGGATTTCAAGGTTGTTGTGGGAATAAGGTTAGTCTTCAATTAATCTCTTAATTAATTATTTAATTTATTAATTTTCTTATGTTTTCAATTTACACACATTATTCTTATAAGTTTTCCTATTCTCTTTTTCCTATTTTTCAGCCCTCCAATATGGTTCTTCGCAGTGCTATTCTTACTCTTCAATACTCATGGTGGGTTAATCTCAAATTATAAAGCATTTAGAATTATGTTTTTTATTTTTAGAGAAAATATTATATAAATTTCTTTTCAAAATTTAGTATAATTAAAACCTAAACAAGTTTAAGCCATAAAAATAGCATAATTAGTACTAAATTTAGTATAATTAATCAGCACTAATAATTTTTTTTTTTTAAGTTTTAAAGTAATGATGGAGCCAAAAATTTTTTTTGAACAGCCAAATTTTTTATAGCATAATTTATATTAAGGTGATATATATAAGCAAACTAACTTTTATATATCTAAAGAAAATTTTCACATAAAATGAAAAAGGTCAAATATAATATATAGCCAAATTTTAATAATTTGGATGTTAATTATACTAAATTTCAATAAATTTTGCTTAATAGATAACTAAATTAAAAACTAGATATGAAAAAAAAATTGTTAGTACGTAGAATTAATAAGATAGGCATATATATATATATATATATATATATATATATATATATATGCCCTTGACTAATTAAATTCTATTGACATTATTATGTGCAGGCTGGTATTCTTATCTATGGCTTCCATTTATTCCCCTAATTGTAAGTACTTTTTTATTTTTTTTTTAAAATATATAAATACACGTACTAATAAAGAAGAGACACATATATATTTTAAAAAATCATAATAATTTTAAAAAATCATACTAATTCTTATATCATTTGTATAAATGTGAAAAGTCAAAATTCAACTCACTCTTTATTGTCTCATTCACACACATGGCATATACACACAAATACACTTACAATTTTTTTTTTCAACGGAAACTAATTAATGCCTTAAATTAGGAGTAAAGTAGACGATTCTCTATTCATATCTTATCAATATTAAATTTTTTCTGATATTTTAAAAAATAGATATTTTTAATGGGGTCGATAACTTGTGGATCTAACGGTGGATGATGCACGTACAGATCATCTTGTTGGTGGGGACCAAGCTACAGGTGATTATAACCAAAATGGCAATAAGAATTCAAGAAAGAGGAGAAGTAGTGAAGGGTGTACCAGTGGTTGAGCCTGGCGATGACCTCTTTTGGTTCAACGGTCCTCGCCTTATTCTTTACCTTATCAATTTTGTTCTCTTTCAGGTACTTAAAAATCAATTTCTTTAACTGAAATTTTCCATCAACGTGTTAATTTTTTTTTTACTGATAAATTTTGATTTAATAATATTGAAATCTTCTTTAAAATTATAATATTAGAAATTTCAATTTCAATGAAAATTTAAGTAAAAGAAAAAATATTACTATTAGGTAATGTTTGGTAGACATCCGTATTAAAATATAATGTAATATAATTCAATGTATTTTTAATTTAAACATTATATTAAAAATATATTTAATTATATTTTATTACGATTTACCAAACAATTCCATAAACTAAGTTCTCATTTACCAATGATGCTTTTACCTTTACTATTGCAGAATGCCTTCCAACTTGCTTTCTTCGCCTGGAGCTGGGTAAGCTATGAAACCCTATATTGAATAGTTCGATTATTTTTGTTGGAAGAATTATGATTAGTTAATGAATTTAATGGACATATTCATACATAATATAATTATATAAGTCAATTATATTATAAACGGTCCAATTAACTTCACGTACATATGCATGGCTGATTATTAATTTATTTTTTTCCCTTTATTTTTTTAGAAAGAATTTGGGCTAAAATCATGTTTCCATGAACATTTAGAGGACATAATCATCAGAGTTTCAATGGGGTAAGATTGATTTCCAAATTAATTATGACTCATTAATTAATTAATTAGTCATAATCTTCTTAATGGATATCACTAATTAATGGTGATCATAAATTTCTCAGGGTCCTCATACAAATACTTTGCAGCTATGTCACTCTCCCTCTGTATGCCCTTGTGACACAGGTAATTAAATTTTTTTTTTTTTAAAAAAAAGGTAAATAAAATTTCAATTTCAATTTTCAGTTCAAGTTCATACTTAATTTATATTTTGGTTTTGAATTGGCAGATGGGTTCATCAATGAAACCAACAATATTCAATGAAAGAGTAGTCGCAGCTCTAAGAAATTGGCACCGAACGGCTAAGAAACACATTAAGCAGAACAAAGGGTCTGTGACTGTGACCCCTATGTCCAGTAGACCAGCCACACCATCTCACAATATGTCTCCGGTGCACCTATTGCGCTACTACCGGAACGAAATCGATAGCCGTCAAAATTCTCCGAGAAGATCGAATTTCGGTTGGGAGACAGATTCTCCGTCCCCTTCTCACCCTAACTACGGTGATGGTTCATCATCACACAATCCTTATTATGGTGATGAATCATCGTCACATCATAATAATTATCAACAACAACTTGAATTGAGTAATATAGAATATAATAGAGATGATAATGAGCCAGGTCCAAGTCAAGTCACACCAATTACAGAACCTATTCGCACTCAAAGTGAAATTATTATAGTACCAAAAGAATTTTCATTCGATAGAAGAACAAGTACATGAGCAAAGGGTTAAGCTATTTTATGGGGTAGAAAGTTGCTTTCAAACCTTGAATATTCTTGTGGACATGATCAAGGCCAATTCCAACTATGTGTAAATAGTTCTACCCATAAATTAAATTCCACTGTCAATTGATGCGGAGAAATTGCTAATGGAAATTACAATTACAAGGACAATTGCATGAGATTGGCAAAGGCATGGATGAACTAGCAAATTTTCAATTGCCTTGTATAGTTCTTTTTATTTTTATTTGTATGTTTTTTTGGAAAATATGGTAGAAAAGGTGTTATATATAATGTCTAACAATTTCAATTGATTTTATTCCTTTTTTGTTTTTATGTAGTTTATTGTTGTAAAAAAGAAAACAGAAATTCTCCTTATTATTATATTAATTGCAAAATGTTAAATTTGTAATGTCTAAAAATTTAAAACAATGGTTGAATCTTAAATTGGTGACATGATATGTTCGATTATTAGTCTGATTTTTTAAAACACTGAATTGAAAAAGAAAATCAATTAGTATTTTATCCATTTAGATTATTTATGGTTTTTGAGTTTAATTATTTTTATGATTTAATTTAAATTTGTTATTGGCGTTCAAAGATATAAGAATGGTCGAGTCATGGGTTAATAATCACTAGGTGAAATATGTTTTCTACCGAGTTATAATTTTTAGTACTTTATCAACATGATTGGAGATTATTGAATGAAATTCAAACCATTTTATTGTACTTTTTAATATACTTCATATTTTTATTTTTAGATTAAAATATATTAATTTTAATTATGAATGAAAATTGATTTTATTTCTTAAAAAAACATAGAATATTAGTCAAAATGTATTGATAAAGCATAAAATTTGTGATCACTTGAATCGAGTGTTGCTAGAGGATTTAAATTCGTGTTAAATTTAGGTAGTGTTTAATAGATTATAATAAAATATGATATAATATATTTTTAAAATAATATTTATGTTAAAGATATATTTAATTATATTATATTATATTATATTTTATTCATACTAAATTTAGAAAATTTTTAATAGTGCTTTTTATTTTAAAAATTATATTTTATTTAATAGAGAGTATTTAGACTTATTTAATAAAGTAAAAAATTTTATTTAAATATAATAAATTCTCTATATTTTACTTTTTATTTTATTTTATCTCGTAAATATTAATTATTTTTATTTTTTAAATTTATTTAATATAAAAAATAGTATTAAAATTATTTAAAATAAAATGTATAAAAATTTATATTGTATTAATTAAATTTAAATAAGTAAATCAACTTTTTTATTTATTTTTTAAAATTAAATAATTTTTTAAAAATTTATTTTTTAATATTATTTTTTATAATAAAAAATTTGATATATATAAAGAGTGTATTGAAAGGGTATTATTCTTAGTTCATCTTATTCAGGAGGTAAATATGTGATAGGTGTTACTTAAGCGCCTTTTCCAATTGTCAATAGATGATAATAAGAGATAGAAAAAGTGGTTAGGGATTACCCAGATGTAGCCATTGCTGACATATTGTACCATAATCAAGAACACTGAAAGTGCCCAAAACAATGAATTTACAGAAAACAACAAAAAATAATAACAAATAATAATAAAAGAAAAAAGCTCACCAATCCAAGTGTTACACTACACTGCAAAAAACAGAAAGTTAGCTATCGTGTTAAAAGTCTAGCAAAAGCTTCAACAAAAGCTAACTATCAAATTTCTGCCTGCAGCAAACCCTGCAACAATTTTACAAAACGACAATCATTGCCTTCAAAAACAAAAATCTCTCCCCTTGTTTTGTAACTTTCCTAGCGGCAATCTTCTTCTTTCTCTGCCTCTTGTTTCTGTTTTTCCATATCCCATATCCTATCTTTAATTCTTTATATATAAGTAGTAACTTCCGTCTACAATTTCTTTCCATAAAAAGATTACAGAGATATATGGAGATTATGCAGGGATTGTTAGAGAGACTTGGCCGCCAGTGCTATGCAGTGTTGTGTTTGGGTGCGATTCTTGTTTTTGTGAGTATAGCTCGCAATTATGATGGTGACAAAATATTTGATCCTAAAGAACGCACCAGTGGTCGCCTTCGTGCCATTCATGGCACACCAATTCGTCCGAGTTAAAGCTAACTCCTTTTCTCACATGGGATTTGATAATCAAATCTTGATCAGCAAATTAATTAAGTACTTAATCAAATGAGCGGAGTTTGCTATATAGGTACAGTTGTTTAATTAGGTCTCTTTTTTCATTCTAAAGAATAAAGAGAAACGAGCTTTGTAAATGTTTGGTTTTGGTTTTGTTGAAATTGTACGCGGATTTGTGCTTTTATCACTCTCTCTTTCTTTTTTCTTTTCTTTCTTTCTTGATTTCTTCTTAGGAAGAAAATTATGGGAAGGATAGGGAGCTTAAAATCGGAAATTTCTAATTGCGGAGACAACGATCATGCAAATAAAGAATAATCTTTTGGAGGTTCGTTTGTTGAATCTTGATTTCATTTGGGGAAGGAAGGCCAGATTTATCCAATGCACCAGTTTAGGCAATAATTAGCCTTTATTTATAAACTAATAAGTGTGTTAATTACTTGTTTAACGGACTATGAGTCAACAAGACATTACCACTCTCGAATTACTTTATTTTTGTAAGGTGCACACAGATAAAGAGGGAAAGAATATTTATACCATTTAAAATTATGACATTTTTTTTAAGGGATATACTAATTTTTATATTTTCTCACACACTATGTTACTGTGCAAGGGATTAAAATCTTAGTCTATTCTCTATTAGCCCATTGATTATTTAAATAGAGTAAAATAATTTATTTTAAGATTTCGAGTATGAGTTTCTGATTGAGCTAAATTTATAAAAAAAAAAAAAAATTAATTTTGAGTATATTAGACAATTTTAATATATATTAAAAAATAATTAATTCAATAAGTCTAATGATTTTAAACGACATGTAGTTTGATAAAAATTATTTGACAATTCGCAGTTACGGCGATAAACTACTGATTTAAAGAGTCCGGTCGTTTTAACGCCGGACGGTAGTTTTGTTGGTAAAATTTTACTTTTCAACACTTAAACGACAGAATATTTGCAACTCATGATTTGTTAATTCCTTTTACAGAGTTTTAGTAATTTATAATTTTAAAAAAATTTCATATATTAAATCCACTCCAATTTGCTGAGGTGGCAAATGATAGGCTCGTGCTCTCGCCAAAAACAGCGGTGACCTGTTAAGCTCGTTCCCTTTTGTTTCTGTGTCAAAACCACCACCGCTTTCTACGTTCCACGCCTCATTTTGCCCACACCACCGGCGATCAACAATACAGGGAGACTTTAGAGACAACCAAGAAAATCCAAATCCATGCTGAAACTAGAGAGAGAATTCAAATCCTCTGTTTCTCTCATTTTCTCTCCATTTCCTTTACTTTCTTTTCCTTTCTTTCCATCATCAATCAAAAGGAGGAAGAAAGATGAGCGTGATTGACATTTTGTTTAGAGTTGATGAAATTTGTAAGAAATATGACAAGTACGATATTGATAAGCAGCGTGAGGCCAATGCCTATGGCGATGACGCCTTCGCTCGTCTCTATGCCTCCGTCGAGTCTGACATTGAAGCCGCTCTCAATGTTCGATTCCATTCCCTCATTCTCCTCTTTTTTTTTTTTTTTTTTTTTTTCCTGTTTGGCTGTTAAGAAAATAAAATTGAAAGCAATGCAAACACGGACTGTTAGATCTGCATTTTCAAGCATTAAAGTGTGTTTTTTGGATTATGTTGATTTGTGCAGAAATCTGAGATGGCTGCAACTGAGAATAACAGGGCCTCTGCAGCTGCAATGAACGCAGAGGTTCGTAGGACTAAGGCTCGATTGTTGGAAGAGCTTCCTAAACTAAAAAAATTGGCTCATAAGAAGGTTAATTCACTTTCTCCTTTTCTTTTAGATGTTTGATATGCTATTATTGTAATGAAAGCACAATGTCATCACATGACATTACATCCAATTATATCAGACCAAACACAGCACTTGATTTTGCTTTGAAATGTATGCCTAAATTAAAATTAGAAAGTTAAATAAAGATGGATGTTAATGTATTTGAGGATGCAGCTGAAATTAAAATTATCACCATATGGTTGTCATATATTTTGCTGAAATTAAAATTATCTCCTTTTTGCAAAATAATACAGCAATAAAGCTTTTCGATTATTAGCTGTGATATGATAAATTGATAATAGTATTAAAATATGCTCACATTTCTATCATTTGGCCAGCTTGCACCCTCAAAATTTATTGGTATTCGATAAAATAAAGTGAGTTTTCCTCTGTTTCTAATTGACACCAATGACTATGAACTTAGATTGGGGAAATAAGACAAATTATAGTGAGACAAATTATCAGATCTCAATAAATTAATATGATAATATTAAGGAGTCTAGATGAGATTAAAGTAGAAAATACATCTATCAACAGCTGATGGAAAAGATAAATTGAACCATTAGAAGGAATGTAAATGGAGAAAAACAAGAACTTTGGTCTCATAAATCATTGCAAATTAAATATATACTGGTTATCATTATCCATCTAGCATGTGTTTCTTTTTCATGAAACAGGTAGAATGTCCAAAGCAGTGGACATTGTCTACTGAAGTTTACAACAAAGAATCTTAACTTAAAAGAAGAAAAGTTATGTTTATAAGAAAGAAGAGTAAAAGAAAGGGCAGAAGTTGCACATTTTCCATGGAAAATTGGACATCTTTTTTCAAACTTTCATTTATAATAAAATACTTTCTTCAAAAGCCTTATCTTCTCTTGCTTGATATGTTACCTTTTCTTGCTGGGTTAACTCTGCTTGGTCATGTTTTACCAAGACTTAATTCTTGAATCTTGATGTTACCACATCTCATTTAAGAATTCCATGTTGCCACCTTTTATGTTCTGTAAGTGACAATATCTCCTTATATTTAATAAAAGAATGTCCTGCTAAAGGGCTGCTTTAACTTTTTGTAGCACTATTCTTTGCAGCTCATGTACGTGAAAACATGCTTGCTACAATACCTATTTTAAGTCCTTTTTAGCTTGTCCTGTTAATTATGATATTAATTGAATTAAGACTCTCCACATTATGATGGAGGCACAGTGCCCGTTCCTTTTTGATAATGCTTCAGTATGGTGGAAGTGCTAATAGAACCAAAATAATGAATGTGCTAAAAGCTTAATATTTCTTCTTGGGCTTCAGTTGAAGTGGTGAGAGGTCGAGAGGGGTCAGTATAAGTTCAGTGTTCATATCTGGCTAGATGAGGAGAGTTAATAAAGGAAGAAAGAAAGCTCAGCTCAACTTAACTGAGCCTTAGTCCCAAAAGGAAGAAAGAAAAGAAAAGAAAATTTTTATTGGATATTTGAAATTAATTTATGGTAGTCATATGCATTCCAACATCTACAGAGAACAAGTTTCTTGACATGGATTGTAGATACAATCAGAATTTCCTGAATAATATTTCCTTTAGGTGTACTGTGCAAATGTTACGACTATCATGGTTTAATTGGAATGTTGTGTAATCACAGGTCAAAGGGCTTTCAAAAGAAGAACAAGCTATCCGTCCTGACCTGGTCCTTGCATTGCCAGATAGGATTCAATCCATACCAGACGGGTTTGCAGCAACAGCTGCCAAACAAACTGGAGGATGGGCAGGATCAGCATCTAATAAAAATATCAAGTTTGACTCGTCAGGTGATTAGTATTGCTAATGCCTTTTCATATGTATTTCTTTTGGATGTGTGCTTATGTGAGTTATTGATTACACCACTGGAAACAAATAGATGAACACCTTCGTGATGGATTTTTCAAACAAAGTGAAGAATCAAGTCAATTTAGACAAGAGTATGAAATGCGGAAGTTAAAACAGGCATGTAAGATTCCTGATTAATGTGGTTGCTGCTATATATTGTCTATAGTTGAAACACTTTAGGCTGATTAGTTGATTAGGATCACACATTTTATCATCTGTTATTTTGCCTTCTCATTTGCACAGGAACAAGGCCTTGATGTTATATCAGAAGGATTGGACACACTGAAAAATTTGGCTCATGATATGGGCGAGGTTGGTTACATGTTCAATTCGGTTTTTTGATCCTTTCATTGAAGAAGGGAAAGGAAAAAAGATGGTTAATTAGCCCTTTGTTTTAATGTGCTCAGGAATTGGATAGGCAAGTTCCTTTAATTGATGAAATCGATACAAAGGTGAGCAATATTTCTTGATGACACTATTGTATTTTCAATCAGATCATCGCAGTAAAGAAAATATAGAAAGAGATTGTTAAAAGCTTATTTTTTGCTGCTTTTATAGGTGGATAAGGCAACTTCAGATCTTAAAAATACAAATGTTAGGCTTAAGGAAACGATTGTCCAGGTAATTCTTATAAAATATGAATGTTAAAATTTTACATTTCCTATTCTGCAGTCTTTGAAGTGTAGTTGGTTTTCATTTATCTGAACATATTTGTCATGGTTCTAATAAAAAGCTTTATTTCTCTTCATCCTTTTATTCCTTTACTCCCAGATGAGGTCCAGTAGAAACTTCTGCATTGACATTATTCTGCTTTGTGTACTCCTGGGAATTACTTCCTATTTATACAAGTAAGTTCATTTCTACGTATTTTTATTTTTTTCATATTTGGATAATATTGTTAGAGGCACATATCCTAGTTATTTTTTCTTTTATGTTTCAGTTTCCTGACTTGATTATGGAATGGCTTTGGTTACGTTGTTCTTAATATGTTTAATTTTTTTTTTTCATAGTGTTTTTCCTAAGACTGTGATGACAAACTAAATGTTTGTTATGTTGTTCCAGCATATATGCAGCCTGAAATTCATCTGTAACTGCAATAGTATGGTATCAAAGAAAATGCATCTAGTGCAAACTGTCAGTCTTCAATAGTCATGTTCTTGCTTTCATTTTTGTTCTCTTTGAAATATTAAGACTAGCATTGCCAAGTTCAGTTATTAATTCACTTATATGTAGAACTTTGTGTGATATATGCATACATTCATAAAATATCCATCTTAATGTGATGATGAATTAAAAGAAATGGTACCCTTGTATAGTTTCCTTCAGCATATTCTGATGAAAGACCCGACAATTCCTTAGATTCTATATTGCTTTATGACTTTTCTTCTTGGCAAATAGTTTAATGAAATTCCTGCTCTATTTCTTGCAGTATATTGGACTGAATGGATTTCAAGGGCTTGTTCTGCCTTACACTTGACCATAATGTTGTCTGGTTTATCGATTTCATCATCTGAGGGCTCTGTGTATTCTTTTGATATCTTCAGTACATTTCATTTATTATACTGCCCTCAAGGAATGCTTTTGCATTTGGCCTTTTGTATCGACCATTTGATAAGTTATTGAAGCTTGATAAAAATCAAGTTTGCTTCTGAAATAATGTATTACAGCTATTTTGCCTGCCTGTGGCTTTATTGCATTCTTAACTGCATATCATACAAGTATATGTTACATTTATTGTTTGCATTGTCATTGCTGCAAGATAGGAAACTCGTATAATTTCATAGATGCAACTATTATCAGAATCAGCTATGGATTATACTTGAAAAATAAAGTGCTGCTTCCGTTGATTCATTTTGCTCATTCCCTTGGAAACATATCCACCTTTACTGCCTATATACATTTCTTGCTGTACATTCCGACTCTTGCACGTATTATGTCTGCAGCGTGTTCATTACTGTAAGTACTTACCAATGAAGGCCAATTCGTTAAGCTCTAGAAAGCCACTGAGCGAAATAAAATGTGTTAGGGTTGTAGAAGCTATCTTGAGACTGGTGTTGGCTGAAGTAGTTCAAATTACTGCTGGGTAGTGTGTCTCTGGGTAGAAGATCCACATTTCTATCACCAATGTTTAGTTTTTGGTTAGATTCCTCATTAGGTTTCGTTTTGATTGGGTTATAATCATTGAAAGAAGAAACTGTTGTTGGAGAATTCAACTTATCGCTACCATCTTCATAAGCCGACGTAAAACTGTTATCCTGCCCTTGATGGCTAATACCCGAAATGTTTTCAATAGGAGGTAAAGTTTCGCCAGCAAGTATGGAAGCTAAGAGTCGACAATCTTTGTTTAGGCAATCTGTGATCATGTCAGTGTTATAGTTCGTGTGTGCAGCACGATATGCACCCTCCATCTTGGGTAAGTACCAAACCATATCTTTGCTCTGACTGTCTCGAACTTCATATGTGTTCTTTGACATGTTGCCTCTCTGTCGAACTCGACATAGTACCCAGTCATCTAACTGTAAAAACAGGATGATTTTTTTTTGTTTATTGCATTCAGTGAGATATTTCCATGTTCCAATAAATAGGTGCAAGCATAGTTATTTCTCAAGTGAATGTCTATTGTACCAATACCATGTGTATTGATTAATTAGGTTCCATTGTAAATTCAGCCCTATTTGGAAGCCTGAATTTAGGAACTACCAAAAGCATAATTATTTCTCAAGTGAATGTCTATTGTACCAATACCATGTGTATTGATTAATTAGGTTCCATTGTAAATTCAGCCATATTTGGAAGCCAGGATTTAGGAACTACCAAAAAAACTTGTACCCTAATTCTCAAATGTAATAAGAATATGCAGTTGAGAACTTTACTCATAAAATAAAGTGCAGCAATGCATATAGGTTCTTTTCTTGGCTATATAGGACTAGTAATTATACACCAAGAAGGGAGCATTTTCAGGTTATTGCTATTGAATCAGTTTCTTCTGCAGATCATTATTATTTTTGTTGCTGTTTCCATTAATTAGACTTTGACTGCTGTTTGAACTTGGAACCCCACAGTCTTGTAGACGATTTAGTACCATGTGCCTATGATACTATGTGTCCTGTAACTCCTGTAAGGTTATCTATGTTCATAATGGACTGTTCCCTCTTAAGGTATAAACAAGCATGCAGTCTATTTAGATCCTAAATTCCTGATTCTAGAGAAACATTCCTGGATTTTATCAGAAAATCATAGATGTTTGATCACTTACCCTCATGGATCCTTTTGACCTGGAGGGTTTCATTGTCGAGTCGAGCAGTCTGTATTCATTCATGATCCAGTCAGTCTTGGTTCCTTTAGGAGGCCTTCCTGAGTAAAAGACTAGAGCTTTTTTGACACCAATGTTCTTTCCAGAACAAGTAAGAATAGGTTTATCAGTGCCAGTAGCCTTCCAGTAACCTGATCCAGCGGCTCTGTTAGGCCTTGCTCCATTTGGATATTTCCTATCTCTTGGACTGAAAAAATACCATTCATCTTCTCCAAACAAAGACTTATCTGTGATTTTTACAAAAACAAGATCATAAAATTAAGAAAATAAAACAAAGAAAGAATCAGATTCATTATTTATATGATAAGTATAGAAGACAGACAAGGTAGCTCCCATGGATTATACTTATAGAGATCGATTTCCGCGATGATGGCTGCCGGAAGAGGACGAGAAGCTACTTTGTTTTTTAAGTAATGAATGATGAGCTCTTCATCTGATGGATGAAACCTGAATCCAGGAGGAAATTGGAAATTTGAACTTTGTTCTCTTTCCATTGATAAAAAGCCTATATTTGTTGTTTTTTCCCCCTGATTTTCTCTGTTCTATGATGAATTGGAGATTTAGAGAATAAAAGAAGTTGCGATATTATCAATCAAAAATTTGTAGTTGTAAATTGTAAGAGTACAGTATGGAGTGGAAGGGATTATATGGTGAAATTTCATGCAGATATGGACAGGATTTAAGACAATAGACGGGAAAGAGCCAACTAAAAATTTAAGTATATTATGCTTAAAGAAACAGACTTGAAAGCTACATTTTTTTGTTTTGCAATTGATCGAATTCTCATTCCT
The DNA here is from genome assembly GCA_947687605.1 of Reutealis trisperma. Classification (NCBI taxonomy): domain Eukaryota; kingdom Viridiplantae; phylum Streptophyta; class Magnoliopsida; order Malpighiales; family Euphorbiaceae; genus Reutealis; species Reutealis trisperma. Next base: position 932,395 of record CANTUT010000112.1, read on the forward strand.
TTACGAGCTTTCCATACACAAAAAAATTATTCCGGGTAATTGATACTAATTTTTTTTTTTAATTAATTAGACTTCGACTAAAGATTTTCAAAAATATCTTCAATATCATTAACTTAGAGCTCAAATGCTCAATATGATACGGAATCAAAGAATTAATAGATCTGTTTTGAGAATGGGTTAGGGTTATGTATTTATGATCTATAATTTGATAATCAAGTTGATTCCATGATTATAAATTCATTATATACCAGATCAAACCGGAATAGGCTTATATACATTCTTATTATGAGAAATTAGAGGTTATTCAACTATGTTCACATAAAAAGAATATATAACCTAATTCTGGCTCTACCCTTACGTTCTCTCTCCCTGCCTCTCTTGTTCAAGCTTCAGCTAGGGTGCCCTTCAATGACTATGGCTGTCGGAGAGGACTTTCCCTTCTCTTTTTTTCTTCTTGCTTTGTTTTGTTATTGTGTATCTCTAATAATTTGGCCAAAATCTTGATTTATTTTGTCTCCCCTTTTTATTTGGTTTTTCATTTTTTAGGTTTTATCTTAGATCTATTTCAGCTGGTTTTTTTCTACCATGATCCTTTTTATTTGGTTTTTCATTTTTTGGGTTTTATCTTAGATTTATTTTAGCTGATTTTTTTCTACCATGAGAAAATGTGGATTTGTCCATTTATTCCTCTATTTCCCATTTTGGGGTTGAAGATCGCTTCAATTGGAGCTGAAAACATAAGCAGATCAGACTCCATCAGTGCAAGTTGTTTTTCTTTTCATCAATTGCTTGCAATCGTGGAGGGGTCAGAGGAAGCTTTTGGACAGAAGAAGATCATAGAAAGATCAGTTAGAAAATTGTCAATCTTTGTAGGTCAATAAGCCGGTTTTACTTTGGAGTTTTGCCCCCATTAATGAATAGTATTTCTTTGGAAAAAGAAAAAAAGAAAAAAAGAATATAATATTATTATTGATATAATGGAGTGGTAAATGATATAAGGAAACTTTTTCAATGCTTGTTTAATATTGTTAGAGCACTTACCTTTCACTGTCTTAGAATAAAAGTACGAAATTAAAATTCTCCCGCAAAGAAATGCTGAAAGAGTACGTGTAATGAAAACTACGTACACATACATTTTCTTACATATCTTTTTTGTTTTAAAACTACTATATTCTCAAATTTGGCACAAACCCTGTAGTTTTGAGAAGACTCTTATTATAAATTGGAGATTATTATTAAATACTCTATTCATTTTAAAATTTTTATCTTTTTAATTTTTTTTAAAAGATATCATTTTAGAATTTTAATAAGATATTTATTATTTTTTTAATTTTACCTTTTTATTATTTCTCTAGTAAATATTTATATTAATTTTAAAATAAAAAAATATATTTTAATTTTTTTACTTTTAAATTATGATAATTTAATAGTATTTTTAATCTGTATGCTAAAATATTAAACGATAAATATTTTTGCTCTAATTATTGAATCAAGACAAATTGCATTTTGATTAAGACATTAATAGGAGGTCAAAACCATAGTTATAGAAATTGCATTGATCATTTGTATTATAAATAATATTTAATACACCATTTAGTCCTGAAATTTGGTAGAAGATTACGTAAAAAGATCCAGTTCTTGGCATTATTTTAGTGCATGACTTCGGTTTTACCAAGCCATAAGTCTTCGGAGGAATTTAGCACATGAATGAATAACAACAATAATTTTTTTTTTAAAAATATAATAATTATTATAAAAAATAATATTAGCAGTTCGTCTGTCTTATAATAATAATAATAATAATAATAATAATAATATTGCAAAGAAAACAGCTGGGGAATCAGCCGCCTTGTTAAAAACCTCTCTTAATTGAATAAATTTTTAATTAGGGTTTGTGCGTCTTTCTTTCCAACTTTTTCTCTAGAATTATTTTATTTTATTTTATTGTGTGTTATATATATATTGCAAGACAGCTAGAAGCCACTATATTATATGCCATGTGTATATGCACATAATTTTCATGTTCAAAACTTTCAGATTTTTATTTTATTTTATTTTATTTTCATTAAAAATACTCACATAGTTGAGAGTAAATAAGTTGGTATTAAATAAATTTACAAATATTTTCCACATCCTCTCTCACTTTCTTTTATATACATGATAAATTATAAAATGCAGCCGATCTATTAAAAAATAGTGTATTTTCACCGACTTTTAAATAAGGTGAGACTTACCTTGAATAAATATAAATTATAATTACCTCAATATGAATGTATGGTGCATTATTTTTAATATACCGAGTGCACTGAATAATTTCTCTGTAACTTCCTCTTTTTTTCTACTCTCCTTTCTATATTTCCACTTCTCTCTCTTATTCTCTTTCTTTATTTATCTATATATGTTTAAGAATATTAAAATATTATCACATATTTAATTATATTCTACATTGATTTATTTCAATTATAAATTGCATAAAATTTAACTAAATTTTATTAACCAAAATATAGATATACATTTTATAAATAAATTATATTTATAAATAAATTCTACATTTTAACTTTATCAATACAAATGGAGCCCAAATCTATGCAAGTTACGGGAGTTGTTATTATAAATTAATGATAAAAATATAGCATAGCAATAAATAATTCACATTGAACTTATTGAGTAGAAACATTTTCATATATTCTCAATGATATATAGCATATTTCCTAATATATATATAACAATTAATTTCAAATAAAATAAAAGAAATGTATAAAATAAAAATATAATATTGATAAAAAATATGATTTGATTTAATTTCTTATCTGGTTTGACTTTATACTCCTATTTTTAGAAGTTTTAAAAAATTTGGGAAATTTATTGGATGGAATGAAGAGCTTCATAGATTTTTTTTTTTTTTAATAATTCAGTATGAAACTGTGGTCATTAATTAGAAATTTTGTTTTCAAAAGACGTGAGAGAATTAGAGGAATGAAGAGAAAGGTAACTATCGTAATGAGCTTTTGGTTTAAGAAGAAATGACAGTATGAGTAGTTTTTACATTTTAGAACCAAAAGATTTTTTTTTTCTCAAAGAAAATATATTATTTTAATATTAAAAGGGTATTAAGTCCAAAAAGCAGTGCAAATATAAAGGAAGCACACTTGGATTACAATATAAAGGACCTATAGTTCAAATAAACATATCTATAACAAGAGTTTTTTGAATTGGGTTTCAAGGTTAAAAGAATCACAGACATAATGCTTGGGAAGTACTCGGCCTGAAAGCCTAACAAAAGTGTTAAATTTTGAAAATGTTCCTTGCTCTTATCCTTTTCAAATTCTTCCATGTCCTCCATCGTTGTCACTGTTGAAGACAGAGCAAAAAAAGAGAATACCGGAGTGAATAAGGTAAATGCATTTGGACCAACCCTACAGTCCTTGCACCATTGAACTTCCATTATAGCCTACCATTGCCGTAGAGATGTAAGAGCAATAATAACTTGATAGGGAGCAAAAACCCTCTGTCAAAACAGCCATAGCCTTAAGGGAGGATCTTTTTTTTATCAAGAGTTATGAATCTGCTCTAAAAATGTAGATCAATTATTAAAATTTCCAGACCTAAGAGACCATTGTTTGTGCTAGCAAAATTTTTTTCCGTCCGCCACTATTCCTTCAAAATCAGCTCCATTCAAAGAATGAAAGATTTCAAATTCAACTTCTAGTCAAAACTATGTTTATCAAATAAGAGAGAGAGAGAGAGAGAAGGTAACTACTGAAGATTTTTTGATGAAAACAAAGTGCTATTGATGATTTCTAAGTCTCTAACTCTCTATGAGTTTGTGGATGGAGATAAAATTATTATTATTATTATTATTGCTTTTATACAATTTGTTCTATATATGTAATATGAGTGTGTTAAAAATCTTATTTTAAATAACTGAATTTACTTTCTACCTTATTTATTTATAAAAGTTTAATTCTTATCATAGTTAGTATCCAATATTTAATTTATCCGATAGTTAATTTTTTATTATATTTATAAATAAAAAATAGACGCGTTTTTAAACTTATCTCATCTTAACAAATATGAAATTGATTCAGATATAATTAAAAAAAAAGAAACTGTTGTTTAAATGGATGTTTGGCGTGCTTTATTACTTTCAAGATAGAAAAATTTAATTTCAAAATAAGACATAAAATACCTAAATTTTGATTCATCAAGTTAATATTTCTATAGTTTAATTATTTGTCTTGAAATATGAAAATTTTAAAAAAATTCTTTTATGATTGATCTCTCTTAGAGGAAATGTTATTTTATATATATATAATGTAAGAAAGTATTTAAAAATTATTAATCTTTTTTCTTTTAAAATTTTTTAATGTATTTGAAAAAAAGAAAATTTAATTTACATATTTATAATAATTTTTATTGATTTAATTTTAACTGAAATTTGAATTTATAATTTACAATTTTAAACACGAATTTAATATTATTTAGAGAAAATTTCAAAAATAACCAAAAAAGGCAAAAAATTTCATTTTTACGGTACTCATGAAAAAATTTCAAAAATTATTGTGTAAACTTTAAAAAATAACATTTATAAAGTGGTATAAATTTGGTAATTTTTTAAATTAAATATTATATATTCGGTATATTTTTTTTAATTTGTTCATCAGAACAAATTCAAAAAATAATATATATATTTAGTATCTATTTTGTATATATATAGTATACATTGCATATATGTTTGGTATATGTATAGTATATATTTAATATTTAGTATACATTTGTTAAATCCCAAGAATTAACATCCATTACATGTAATTTTCCATATATGTTTTGTATGTATTTATATAGCTATATAAATAACTAATACATATTACATCCATATATTTCATTGAAAATACATCTAAAAAAATAATTAAAGGCATTCTACATCATAGGTTCTTTTGTAAAAAGCTGAAAAAATTAATGACTCAGAACAAAGATATTACAACAATATTAGGATTTTATTAATTAACTAAACTAAGATTAATTAACTAAACTAAGTTACATAATTAATATCCCTCCAAATATAAAATAAAATAAAACAACGATCGCCGGTTTGACCTTGTTGGGGAGACTACGAGCATAGGTTTGATTTACTGGTCTAAAAATCCTGCTGCCGTTCATCACCGTCCGTCCATCAACGACTGACTCACGCCCCACTAACAGACAGCCCAGCCAAAAGCGACTTCGATCTCCACTAAGAGCGCTCTGCTAGAATTTGTCGGAGCGTCACTCACGTGCCATCCCCCCATCCTGCTAGCAAAAAACTTCTAGAGTTGATTTGGGTCAACTCTGACCTTCATTTCCTGCGATTCTAATATGGTTAGACTCGTCTCCTTCTAAACTTTTTTCTTGTTTAGTACCTCATTTGCGTCATTTTAACTAATTTAAATTTAACACAGGCCCTTCATTGAGAATACGGTAAAAAAGAAAAAATTGTATAAAAATAAAATAAAATGTTAGTAAAGATATATAAAAAAAAATTCATAATAATAATAATAAAAAAAACAGTATGTTATGTAATTTCCTCTTCTATTTAACTAAGGCATCACAGGGGATATTGTAGATTTTCTTACACACTGTGGGGCTAAAGTCCAAGTGACAGATAGCACAAATAATTGGTTAGGCCCGTGACTTTAGAATTGCAAGTCCATGTGATGGCTTTGTATCAACTAGGAAAAGACTTGGGTTTGTTCGTACGGAATCATAAAATAAAATAAGAAAAAACAAAAACAAAGGAAAAGGTGTGAAGGGCTTCTTTTCCTTTTTTCTTTTTTGGGAATTTACTCTATTTTGAGTTCAGTCAGAATTAAATTAACAAAAGAAAAAGTGAAAGGAATGTTTGTTTTAAGGGTAAATAGGAAGTATGGAAAAAGATAGTCAATTTACTCTATTTTGTTGGATGGAATTGGAAATACACCATTTTCTTTCCATCCCAAAAACAAGATTTACATATTTTATCCCTTCTCTATCATTAAATCTGAACCACGAATTTTTTTTTTCGAACCTCAAAATGGGAACTTTATTCAGAATATGAAATTAAAGCAGTGCAAATAAAAGGAGGCCTATTACTCCAAACATGGCCACCGGGCAAAGAACTAGAACCACTAGCTAGCTAGTGAGTTATATAGTTCGCTAGCTTCTTAACAAAAAAGATATGACTATCATTAATCTCTTTAATTAAATACTTGCAATAATTCATTGTACCACGTTTTTAAAATTTGAATTTGAATAATAAAAATATATTAGCAAATTTGATAACAAAGAGAGAATATGGTTTTCCCTTTACCCTTTTATTTTTATTTTTTATTTATGTAATCTCTTTCAACCATCCATTTAATTCTCCCTCCTCCTAACAAAAGCACTGTGTAGTACTACTTAATAGTTAATTAGTCTTTTCAAAAGGGAAGAAAAAGAAATGTAGACATTCTATTGTATTATATTTTGTGTTATCAATTATACATTAATTTGACAAGTCAACATTAATACATTCATCAATTAAAAGGTGCATAAAACACATGTTTGATCTTCTTCATACCCACATCATCTTTAATATATAACTGTGCTATGTTTGGTGACAGAGAAATATATATATACTAGGTTAATACCCGTGCGTTGCACAAAATTTTATAATTTATTTATTTTTTAATTTTCTAAAATAAATTTTTATTTTTAATTATTTAAATGTAATGTATAGAAAAAATAATAGTGATATTATAATTGATATTTATAAAAAATAGCAATTAAGGAACACTGTACTTTATATGTAGATGATAATAATTTTAAACTTTTATATAATTTTTATTCATTATATTATATAATTTGTACTTGTTATATTCTCAATTTCTTTATAATTTAGAAAAAAAATAATAATTTATTTTATATTATTTTGATATTCTTATAAATAAATTTTAATTTCATGTTGTATTTTCTTAATTAAAATAATTTAAATTATGATAATATATTAATTTTAAGTGATCATAGAAAATATTACAAAACCATCAAATTAAAGTTTATATGAATTTGCATTAAATAATACTGGAATATATATATATATATATATATATATATATAAAAGAATGGCAATAAGAAAAATTGATATGATAGTTTTTTTATGTAATTTTTCATTCACCGTCTTTATATCATGCTACTACTAATAACTAAAATATTGACTATCGAATTTTATATTATTAGAGAGAGAGATGAGATATTTCTATCCAAAACATACATGATTGATCCATTTTAAAGACTCAATTTGAATTACTTAAATAAAGTAAAAAAAATATGCTAATTGAAATAGTAAAATCATGAATAATTTAATAATTGACTAATTGGTATTTTATATGTCGATATATGTACCACAAACATATCATTTTTTTTCATCAAATTTGTATGCAAATAAACTAAAAAATAATTATCTCAAATAATTGTCAATTAACTTTACAAAAAATTATTGAAACTTCTTATCACATATAAAGTCAAAAATAGATACGGAGAAAGAATGATAATATCATAACAAATTCTTAAATACATTGTCATATCCAACTCTTATTACTCACTTGTAACCTTATAAAGCAAATATAGTGTTTACTATCATTTGCACAAAAATTTTCGAAAAAATCAATTGGTTATAAAAAAGTAACCTTAAATACATTGATTTAATATTTCATACATTAATTTAATTTATAATAACTATAATTATACTCATTTCAGTTTGAATATAATTTATCATAATAAAGGCTAATTATTAGTAAATATTAGTATCATTAATTGATTCATTCTTACCACGCGGACTAATAAAATGCAAACTTAAAATTATAATAGCTAATAAAATTTCATTTAAGTTACAAATAATATTAAAACAATTAAATGTTTTTAAGTACTCTCTTCATTCTAAAAAAAGAAGCCATTAAAAAAATTAGTTTTGTTTATAAATAAGTACTTATTTAGCAACCCAATAAAAAAAATGATAAAATGGTTAATTTACCCTTCTATTTTTCAAATATGAGAGATATTTTCTTAATTTATACTGTAATTAATAGGAGTTTTTTTGACAAATTATAATAAAGTTATTACTATATAAAAAATTTTGATTTTTTTTAATGGCCACTTTTTTTAAAAATGGAGGGAGTAATTAATAACTTAAATACTTATATAATAATTAATAAGTTAATAAAAAATTTATATATTACTTTAAATACATTGAGTTAATATTTCATAATTATAATGATCATAATTATACTCATTTCAAATTATAATAAAGGCTAATTATTAATAAATACTAGTATCATTAATTGATTCATTATTTCCATGTGAACTAATAGAATGTAAACATATGGCAAACATATGCCACGTACCAAATTCTAAGATATTCAATATTTTTAATATATTATTTTATTAAATTAAATTATAAATTTTAATTTTAAATATATCAATTCCATAATTAAAAATTATAAATATAAGTAAAATAATCAATAATCTCATTTAGTAAAGTCAACAAAATTATATACTTAATAATATTTGAATTAATCCACAAAAAAATAATATTCTAATTTGAAAAATAAAATAAACAAAATGAAATATAAGATGAATATTATAATATTATACTGTATAACAAAATTTTTTTTTATCAATTTCACTAATATATTTAAAAAATAAAAAAGTATTGAAAAGAAAATTTACATAAATATAAAAATAAATAAATATAACTAAACATCAAAATATTTAATTGAAAATTATTATTTTAATGATACATTTTGTAACAATATTTTAATTTTCTTTTAATATAAGTTCACATTTTACTATTAATATTTTAACACTCATAAAAGTACAAAATCATTATATATATATATATATTAAAGAAAAATCAATAAAAAATAATTAGACAAAAATTTATGATAAAATATTTAAAATTTAATAAAAAGAAAAACTAATCTTTTCATTATTAAGTTGAATATTTTATTTGAAAAATATAAAAATTATATCTATTCATTTGTCATGTCCACTTTTTATATATAAAAACACACACATATATAGGTAAAATCATATATATATATATATATATATATATATATATGCACATCTAATTTAGGGTACAAATCTTATTAATTAATAATAGTTATATTAATTAAAAAATAAAAATTTAAATTTTGCAAGTTATAACTCATAATTATATATGTTTTTAATACATTTAGTAGTCATAATAATCATTAAAATCATTTATGAGTTACAAATTTTTTTTTTTATAATAATTACTCATAACACAACTATATGATTATATATTGATTAATAAAAAAATCATAATAATATATTTAATTGTCATAATGATTTAAGTTACAAAGTTCATAAAGTAATATTAATTATTTTTAAAGCTTATTTTATATACAAATAAAAGGAAAAAAATATTATATGTGGACCAATAAAATATATACATATAGCAAACATATGCCATGTGGCTAAAATTAATAAATTCTAAGCATGCTTTATATATATATATATATGATTTTAATAAAGCAATTTTTTATTTTTATTTTCATAACTTTAAATACATTGATTTAATATTTTATATATTAACTCAACTTATAATGACTATAATTATATTCATTTAGTTTTAATATTAATTTATCATAATAAAAGCTAATTATTAGTAAATGTTAATATTATTAATTAATTCATTCATTTTTACCAGGTGGACCAATAAAAAGCAAGCACATAGTAAATATATGTCATGTGTCAAATTCTAAGACATTCTAATGTTGCGCGATTTCTGCAAGTGCACAGATCGTTTATAAGTAATAAAGTGATGAGTGAGTATCATTCCCACGAGGAAGGGTTTGTCAAGTACCAATTTTTAATATTACTCTATTATTTAGAAAATCAATTATGAGATTTATATTTTAAACTAAAATAAAATTGAAGTAAATAAATAATGATAAATATGAAAATAAGATTAAAGGTCTAGGATTTAGAATTCATCAATTGATTACATATGATTTCTTTATAATGTTTTTTGATGAATTATTTTTACTGGAATTAATGATTAGGTTTCCCTAAATTATATGGTGTTCTCTCTCAAGATACAACATGTGTATTCATATTAACCTTACGTCTACTCTCGTGATCATAAGCAATTAATACAAACCCATTAAGTTTTATGAAAATCCGTTTTAAAAATCACAAAGGAGTATTCTTATCTCTAAACAATATATTCCCTAGGTCAATTATCCTAATGAACTAATATTGTGCTTCCACTCTCGCTACTTCACACAGTATCTTAAATCATGCAATTAATGGCCAGTTAATTACAAACATTAAGTTCTAAGATAAAAGATTAATTCCAACAATCAAATCCAATCAATTAAATATAAATAATCATATGCAAATCAAAAGATTACATCTAAATCCTAGAAAATAAAATTAGCTTTTCATAATTAAAAGAGAAGAAATAATTAAATTAACAATAAAAATAATAAACATAATAATAACTTATAATTAAATTCAAGATAGAGTTTAGAGAGAACTTGTTTTGGGATACAATTTTTGATGAACTCAAACTTCCAAAAACTCCTCCTCTTGATCAAAATAAAAAATAAAACTAATCTACTCTAAGAAAACATGTGAAAATCTCTCTACATATTTTTTTTATGAATTTTCTTTTGATGCTATTTCTCTTTGCCAAGCATGGTATTTATAGACATATTTGGTGGAAGAATTCAAGTTCCATTAAAATTCTTACATAAAAAATTCAACATTGATGGTTAGGTTGGCCACCAACCATTGAATTCTTTCATCAATATTCAAAAATGGTTAGGTTGGCTACCAACCATTGAATTTTGGTCACTAACCATTGAATTCCTTCATCAGTATTCAAAAATGGTTAGGTTGGCTACCAACCATTGAATTTTGGCCACCAACTATTGAATTTATTTCTCATGGATTGAAAACTTGAATCATTGTTTGCATCATTATTTTTATTGCATCATTTTGATCTGCAAAAATAAAATAAAAATACTTAAAATATGTTATAATTTATTTATAAATTGTAGACAAGTACCAAAATTAAGATTACTCTATTATTTAGAAAATCAACTATGAGAATTTATATTTTAAGATAAAGTGAAATTTAAGTAAATAAATGATGATAAATATGAAATAAAATTAAAGGTTTAGAATTTAGAATTCATCAATTGATCACATATGATTTCTTTATAATTTTTAGATGGATTATTTTTGCTGGAATTAATGATTAGATTTCCTAAATTATATGATATTCTCTCTCAAGATACAACATGTGTGTTCATATTAACCTTACGTCTACTCTCGTGATCATAAGCAATTAACACAAACCCATTAAGTTTTATGGAAATCCTTTTAAAAATCACAAAGGAGTATTCTTATCTCTAAGCAATACATTCCCTATGTCAATTATCCTAATGAACTAATATTATGCTTCCACTCTCGCTACTTCACACAATATCTTAAATTATGCAATTAATGGCCAGTTAATTACAAACATTAAGTTATAAGATAAAAGATTAATTCCAACAATCAAATCCAATCAATTAAATATAAATAATCATATGCAAATCAAAAGATTACATCTAAATCTTAGAAAATAAAATTAGCTATTCATAATTAAAAAGAAAGAAATAATTAAATTAACAATAAAAATAATAAACATAATAATAACTTATAATTAAATTCAAGAATAGAGTTTAGAGAGAACTTGTTTTGGGATACAATTTTTGATGAACTAAAGCTTCCAAAAACTCCTCCTCTTGATCAAAATAAAAAATAAAACTAATTTACTCTAAGAAAACATATAAAAATCTCTCTACATATATTTTTTATGGATTTTCTTTGATGCTATTTTTCTTTGCCAAGCATGGTATTTATAGACATGTTTGGTGGAAGAATTCAAGTTTCATTAAAATTCTTACATCAAAAATTCAACATTGATGGTTAGGTTGGCCACCAACCATTGAATTCCTTAATCAATATTCAAAAATGGTTAGGTTGGCTACCAACCATTGAATTTTGGCCACCAACCATTGAATTCCTTCATCAATATTCAAAAATGGTTAGGTTGGCTACCAACCATTGAATTTTGGCCACCAACCATTGAATTCCTTCATCAATATTCAAAAATGGTTAGGTTGGCTACCAACCATTGAATTTTGGCCACCAACCATTGAATTTATTTCTCATGAATTGAAAACTTGAATCATTGCTTGCATCATTTTGATCTGCAAAAATAAAATAAAATTACTTAAAATATGTTATAATTTATTTATAAATTGTAGAACTATTTATTTCTAAAAATAAGTAATAATATTATTGCATTCTTGAGAATTGAGCTAAAATTTAAGTTTAAACAATTAAAATAACTCTAAAAATATAGAGTTATCATCTAAGCCTGCTTTATATATATATATATATATATTAGATATATATATAATGCATATCACCACATAAGATTAAGCACGGCTCGATCTAATCTAAAAATTTAAAAATCTCGAGATTAAAACGAATTTTGATGATTTTGATTTATAGAGAATGGAAACTGAAATTAAAATAAAAAAAATCTCTGTATTGTATTGTTTCCAAAATTTTAAAACAATACAATTTGAAAATTAAATATTTTAGTTTTAGTCTAATCCAATATGAAGATATAATATCTTGAAAATTTCACAAAATCTTTTCTTCTTTTAAATTTTCTATCTATATATATATTATATCTTTTCTCTCTCTCTCTCTCTTTTTTTTTTTTTTTTTTTTTTTTTTTATAATGAGAAGAGCTTCATTATATCTTTTCTCTTTATACTTTATAGATATTAATTTAATTATGTTTATATTTTGCTAATATAATTATGTATATATATAATTCTTTTTATCATGTTTTATCTTTATACTTATAATTTATTTTTACAGAGATTGAGAAAATAATAGACTAAATAATTATACAAATTGAATCTAGGCACAAAATAAATAACAAAATTATTACAGACCCACATTTAGCTAACAAATTACAAACTATTTAAAAAAATGCTTTAATTCTAGACAGCACCAAAATGTGCAATTTCCTCTGCAAAATGAAGTGAAAATTTTTAAAAATATAAACTATTTGAAATTACAAATCACAAGCATAACCATGAATAAACATGAAGAAACTATACATTTAGCTAACAAATTACAAACTACTTAAAAACTTATAAAAAATTATAAGCATAATCATGAAAAGAGAATCATCATTAGCAAAATGAATCATCACTAACCCTAACAAAGAAACATGCTTTAATTCTAGACGAGATTATTCATAGAAGTAATATATAGCACAATTACCCAGCACCATGCAGAATGCCATGCTTCTTTGGGATCATGTAACTTTGAAGTACGAACACTTAATAGAAATATTATCATGAAAAAATAGATTAAAATCCTCTTATGTTAGAATAAACATGATATGTCATATTAGCACAATCTTTACTGTTAAATGTAAAATAAATAGTTGAGATTTTAAAAAAATTAAAACTTAAAATTTTTTAAAGCTGATAATTATAGTATAAAAATAAATTTCAACCGTTTATTTTATATTTAATAATTGAAATTGTGTGAAGATGATCTATTATGTTTATCCTAACATAAGATGAAATTATCAAGGAACAACACTTCATACCAATATATTTGATATCAGGATATATATATATACATATATATATATATATATATATATATATATATATATATATATATATATATTTTTAATTTGAGTTTCTAATTAATTTCTTAATCGTAAACTGATGTAGGACTGAGGGTATATGTTGGTAAATTTGACTGTTTGGTTACTGATTATATATATATACATTTTTAATTTGAGTTTCTAATTAATTTCTTAATCGTAGACTGATACAGAACTGCGGGTATGTGCTGGTAAATTTGACTGTTTGGGTACTGATTATATAATCAATACCCAAACAGTCAAATTTACCAGCACATACCCTCAGTCCTGCATTAGTCTACGATTAAGAAATTAATTAGAAATTCAAATTAAAAATGAATCAGAAACTTAACTAGTTTACTGAACCAAACATTACAGTATAACCCATTAAACTCAATAACACACACAAGATTCAAGTTACCAAAGCCTACGCAAGTTCGATTCAAATCAAGAATCAAGAAGAAAATGGAAACACATGGATTTACTGAAGAAAGATGAGAGCGAAACCATAACCATAGTAAAAAACATTAAGAAATCAAACAACAACAACATATTTTAAATCAAAAGTGACGTGTGATTGGATCTAACTGCCGACGACACTAGCAGATTGCAAAGCAATTTACATTTTTGATGCATTTAATAATAATAATTCACAATTTAGTTATTTTTTATAGTTATTCTCTAATTAGGGTGCTTTTTCAAAAAATTCTCAGTTTATGGTAATTTTTTTTAGTGATTCCACTTAACAAAATAGCAAAAATTAAAAATTAAAAAGAGAGACCAAAAGCAATTTCCTTTAAATAAATCTTTAATGGATTTGCCTTTAATAAATAAAAAAATAGTACAAAAGTTGCTTTAATAAAGATAAATTATTATTTCGTTTGTAAGATTTAATCTAAATAATTAAGTGGTCATTGCATTATAAGAAATTAATGGTGTAATCCTTGAAATTTGATGTCGTCGTATTAAGTAATTATTCTATCCAAATTTTTAATACAAGACCATTAATCTACTGTAAAAATAAATTTTTTATTTGCGGAAAATAAATTATTTGATGGTGAAAAGTAACACTCCATGCAAAAATATTTGAAGAAATGTGCACAAAATCCAAAGCCTATTATTTATTGCTTTTGCTTATTTTTTAATTTAATTTTCATTATTTTAAAAATTTTATTTTTCTGTTTAAATTTTTTTTTTAAATAAAATTTTCAATTGTTACTTTTAGTGGATTTGCTAGGTAAATTAAATATTTATAGAGATGACGGTGGTGATGTTGTGACTATGACAATAGCACTGTCGGACAATGCGGCCACCTAAAAATTACTTAATGTCAATTTGTAAAAATGTGGTGAGACTGTATAATGTCTATGAATATTGTTTTAATGAATTTTTTTATATAATTTGAGAAATTCTTGTTTATTAAAAAATTATTTTTCTAGTGTACTAATGATTTTATATTCAAAATTTGGATGGAAGCACCGTTTAATATGATGACATCAAATCTCATGGATTAAACCATTGATTTCTCATAATACATAAATTACTTAATTACTTAAGTTAAATTTCAAGTACTAAATAATACTTTACTTTTACTAAAATAACTTTTGCATTATTTTTTTTAATTATTAATGGCTAGTTCATTAAAAAAAATTGCAGAATACACTAAATCTACTATTTTTTAATGGAAATTGCTTTTTATGCTCTTTTCCCAATTCCGCCACTTTTGTCATGAAAAATGTGTTTTCTGCCTAAAATTTTAGTACTTTGTTTTGCTTTTTGACTTTTCTACTAAAACCTATTTAAACTAAGAATCACTTTAAAATTCACCTAAATTTAGAATTATTATTTTAATATGCATCAAAAGGTGAATTTCCCCTTATTGTGCCTAGAGCAATATGATTTTGACGTTTACCTCCATGATGGAGCTACACTAGAAATAACAAAAATGAATAAAAATACTATACCTAGAAATTTATAACTTAAATTGAAAATTTTAACCAAAAATCTCAAAGAAAACATAACCAAAGAACTTAGCTTATGGTGAATCGATATGTGTTCAAAAAATCAATAATTAAGTTTAACATCTACAAACAAGACTAAAGAGAGTGAGAGTGAGATTTTTTTTCTCCACCATTTCCCCTCCACCGTTGAGATCCGCTGTGGTAGTGGTAGAGATCCGCTAGAGCAGTGATATATAGAGATCCGTTGGAGCGAAGCGCAACCAGGTAGATCCACTAAAGCAGTGATAGAGACGGCTATCAGCATCGGTTAGGGAAGTAATAGTTATAGACATTGAAGATGGATATGTGGTGAAGAACAAAAGAAAGAAAGAGAAGAGAGTGGTAAGGGTGACTGAACGTAGAAAAAGAAGGAGAATAGAATTTAGAATTAAAAAAGAATGAGAGTTAAAGGATGAATTTATACTTAGGTTGGGAGAATGAGAGTTAAGCAAATTAAAAATATGTTGTTTTGGGCAAATACTCTCATCATTGGGTTTTTTTTTTTTAATTATTTGGCTTTACTATTATTATTATTATTATTATTATTATTATTAAAATAATGTTTGTGTCCTAATCATTACTAGAGATGGCAATAGAGTGAGAAATCCTCATTTTTTATGGGGATTTGCCCCAAATGGGACAAAAATTTCCCGATTTTTACCCTCATGGGGATGAGAATGAGGGATATTTCTTTCCCGTTAGTAGAGATAGGGCGAGAATGGAGAGTGTAACATGTAATTGTTGACAGTCTATATTTTATGGAGCTTTGCCAATAATATTGCCATTAATAATTATTTCTAGGTTTTGTTAATTATTTGTTAAAATTGGTAACTTTGTTTATTTATTAAAACTAAACCAATACTGTTCATTTGAAAAATTTTGCTAGGAATTGTGGTGGTGGAGGACACAACCATGAATGGTTTGAGTAGGTATTTTGGTATTTAAAAATATTTTTTTCTTTTTTATTTTTTAAATTTTTTACGAAAAATTATTGAAAATATGGACAGAATAATTACTTAGTATAATGGAATTAAATTTTAGGAATTAAAGAGTGACTTTTTAAATTTCATAAATGAAGTCATCATTTAAAATAAATTTCAAGAACTAAATAGTACTTTATCCCATATATATTTAAAGTAAATCAATATCTAAAGTACATATGAATATGAATTCTAGAAAATCATGAATTGCAATCCATAATATATGTAATTTGATAATCTCATTAGATTCATTCATTATGTGAAAGTGAAAGAGAATGATATGATATGATATGATCTTATGCTAATGCTCACCATTATGGGCATTTGGACACTATTGCAATACAAGTATTATGAGTTTTAAAATTTATTTTGTCTATATAATTGAATGATTTAATACTATTAATTCATATCTTAAAAATAAATGAATTTGTGAAATTATCCTAACGTGTCTACATGTTATTATTTTATTATATTTTTTCTATATACTAATACATCATACTTTCTTATTATCACTCATTAATTGATTATAACATATATTAAAAGTTTTTTTTTCTAAAACATATATGTAGCGAATTTAAAATATTTTATTATAATATGTGGATATATCTTAGTAGTATCAAAAATTAATTCATATTTTATATTACTAATTTTTCATTAATACATATTTAATGAACCTAATATTTAATTAAATTATATAGATATCGACAATTGTATTCAATTGAGATATATACATTTATAATTCATATAATTTTTTTTGTAATATAATCTTGATATAATTTGATAATTAGTATAATATCATGTATAATCTTATAACTTTTGTGTTATTTATACATTATTTAATTAATATTACTTATATATTATTAATTAAAAATTAAAAAAAATTAGTTATTTTGATTCAATTTAATTCGATACAATTTAATTCTCTGTCTGAATAAATATTAATATTCAAAATTATATTAAAAAAATTTTACTCGATTCAGTTTAATTTAGAAAAAATTAAAAGTCAATGACTTAATTTGATAATTATTCTATTGAATTCAAAACTTTTAATATCGTTGCCGAGCTCCATCACCACACCATTAAATTCAGTACGAAGTGTGTTGCCATTTCTCTTATGAAATTGAAACAGAAAATGAAGAATTAAATTGAAAATGTGGGACCTTAAATCTTCGAATTTCACGTGAGTCTCATATGAATTCCCATACGTGTATTCAAAATAGCTTGTCCTCTGTCTGTCTGTGCACGTGCACTTGTTTGTCCTTCAATTTTCTTTTAATTTTTTTTGACTATTAATTTCATATAATTTAAAATATCATATAAATTTATATAAATTACAAATAAAATATTGAAAATAATGAGTTGAAATCAAATTAATCAATGAGCTTAATCAAAATTTACTGCCCAAACTATTTCTGACATAAAGAGAACAAATGTTATTCTTTTTTTCCTGTCATATATTTATTTATGTAAATGATACTTATTAAATAGGCACTCCATGTGATGCCTTTTTGAATTATATAGTGAAAAAAAAAATTGTATATATATATCAGCAAAGAACCAAACAAGTATTGTTCATCGTCCTACCAGATATCTGATTGTATAGATATATAACAAAGATATATAAATAAATATATATATAAAAAATTAATATTAAATAATTATTTTAAAAAATAAATAAAAATAAAAATGAGTATACTTACACACGGATACCTATTTCATTTTATTATTTGCCCTATCAGCTTAAAGTGGAGCAGATGGCAGAATAAATATAAAAAAAAATATTAGCAAGACGTATATGGATAAGGAAAAATTTGCCTCTTGCTCGTTTTGTTACCATCCCTAATCATTTAAGTACAAACTATAAAGTAATAATTGTATAAATAATTAAGGCGTATATTCTGTGCATTGAAGAGAGAAAATTCCATGCACTAGTCAAGAGATGTAAAATATGAATAATATTAAATTTGAAGAAAATTAGGTTTTGATTGGCAATTGAATATCCTTGGAACTTGTGTAGTTTAAATTTCTCCATATGCTTTGAGTTAAAAGATACAAATGCTTAAAACCAATATTATGAAGAATCACAAATTATATAGTTGATTATTATAAATAAATAAAAGTGCAATTAAGTAATAAACATATAATATATATACAGATGCCATTTTTTAAAACCTATTGATGAATTTTTTTTTAAAATAAATGAGATGATTTAAATCTGAATTTTTTTATTTAATATATCATTGAAAAAATATGAAAAGCCTCGTTAAGCAAGTAGTTTGTGACGTGGAGTCTATTTCAGAGATATTTTTGAGCCCTTTGAATAGGCAGTAGTCCAAGCATAGGAAGTATTAGTACGGGTCAATTGTGATTATGGTTCTTGTAAATATATGATTCAAAGGAAAACAAGCTGACATTCAAAGTCATAACTTTTGGTAATGAGCAATATCGTTTTTCAGTCAAATTCTATAGTTTAGGTCTTAAAATGGTAATTTTTCTATTTATGAAAATTTTTAATTTTTATCATAACTTTTATTATTTAACTTTAATTTAAGTACTGTCTGTAGCGTCCATTTTATTTTATTGTCTATTTTCATTCAAGATAATTTTGTAATTTTTTCATTTTTGACAACTTTTGTATCTAAAGTTTCGAACTCTTATTTAAACTTCTATTTTGGTCTTTTCTGAACATGGAATAAAATTCAGAAACATTTAAAATCCTAAGTTGGCTTTTACCTTTTTCCTTCGGCTGTGTCAATTTGGTCCAATATTGGGATTTTGATGTCATTTTCAAGTAATTTTGTATATCCTAGTAATAAAAAAATTAAGTAGGGTGTTGAATGTTGGGGATATAAATTAATAATAATGGCAGATTAATTATATTTGTTTGATACCGTGAGAAACATGCTATGACCCCATTGTTAGAAAAAGATACATTATCTGATGTAACAATTTAATATATAAAAATAAATCTCATATATATATAAAATAAAATGTACATGGAATTTGTTATATATAGTGAGTTAGATATATTTTTAGATCTACTTATATAATTATGAAGATTAAATCTTTAAGCCAGCAATATGAAAT
Organism: Reutealis trisperma; assembly: GCA_947687605.1. NCBI lineage: Eukaryota > Viridiplantae > Streptophyta > Magnoliopsida > Malpighiales > Euphorbiaceae > Reutealis > Reutealis trisperma. Next base: position 952,215 of record CANTUT010000112.1, read on the forward strand.
TTAAGACCAAAGTATGAAATTCCACGTCGCTAGCTTAGAGTGTGTGTAGCATATTATTTTATACTTAATAAAATCATTACGATTTTATTGAGTGTTATATGATTTCTATGCTGCATGTTAAGTTAATAGTAAAAAAAAAAAAAAAGAATTCGTCTGATTTTAAAGATATATTCTCATAATCATTCAAAAAATATGTTTTAATTCGTCGATAATATCATTGGATGATTGGAACAAATGACATTATTTTAGCATTGGAGGCATCGTAATTATATAAATAAATATCTTTTTACTATAACCTTAAATGATTATTAGATATCAGTATCTGTGATATTTGCACGTCTTATCATGCTTTAATCGTATCCCCGCTTTCACACACGCATGAAAATATTGCTTCAAGATAAAAGATTTTCGGATAATTACAAAATAATTCTCTGAGATTTCGCATATATATATTTTGATGAGGAATAAAATTGAACAGTACTCTGATTCTGTTACAAGTTTAATAGAATGTCTACTAGAAAAATCTATTACAGTATAAGTGTAATTAGTAATTTTTATGAAAATAACTTCTTCTTTTTTTTAATCACAAAGGACCAATTTGTTCATTTTCTTTGATTTTGCAAACTTAGAAATTAAAATGCTAATTACGAAAAAGAAATTAACAAACTGCATATTATAAAAATTCCAAGGTTCTATTAATTTTCCAAAAAGTTTCCCGACCGTGATACTCCACTATAAAAAATACACAATTTAACGACTACTAATATAATTTTTTTAGTTGCTAAATATACTTAATGACTAACTAGAGAATGAAAAATGTAATTGTTAAATTTCTTCTTGCTAATTTTTTTTTGCCGAGTAAAATAATCCCCAATTATCAATAAAAACATATAGTCGCTAATATAATCACTAATTAGCGACTAATGTTTTAGTCTCCAAACTATAAAATAATAGCTAATTAACTATCAAAGTCAGTGCCATGCGACTATAGATTGCGACAAAATTGTGACTAATATCGGTATTCACTGAAGTTAACGATTACAAATTTTAACAGCTAAAATATAGTTGCTAAATTTATTTTAAATTTTTTCAATTATTATAAAAATTATAATATATACAAAATAAATTTGATTTACAAAAATTTGAAATTGAATTTTAAAATTTTTGTCTATTAATAAAAATGTACAATTAATTTAACAAAAGAGTAATTAAGTGTAAATATATAAAAAAATATATATACTAGATTTTAGAAAGGACTATCTATGCCGCTTTTATAGTATCCACAAGGGTCTCCTCCCACCAATAAGCTTTCTTTGAAGAAAAAAAAATATAGATTTTATTTTACCTTCCAGTAATAATCCTTACAATAGTTTGGAAGAATTTTCCAATTGTACCATTCCTTATACATATGGTTCTTGAAATTCTCCGAGATCATGCGTACACATATGTCTGATATGGAAACTTGCAATTATAATAAAATCAATATATATATAATTTATTAACAATTTATACAACAATATCAATATATTATAATAATTAATTACAAATATACAATAATATCAATATAATACAACAATTAACAATTAATAACAATTTATAAAAGAATATCAATATTGTTAACATGATGTTAGGTTCCTAATTAAGGCTTGATCTTATATTTCTAATTAGACTTGTTACTATATTTATATTTGTATATATTTTAGGCTCCTAATTAGGTTTAATTATGAGTTTTTAATTAAGTTATTATTTTCTTTTTCCTTTTCACACCTTTATGTATATAATGAGGTGTTATTTTATTTTATCATATACACAGAAATATAAAGTTTCTTTTCTCATAACATGGTATCAAAGCCCTCTAAATTTTTTTCTGTGTTCCGGTTTATTTTTCTGACAATTTTTCTTTGATCGAACCAACTCCTCTCTCTTTGACCAAACCAGTTCAGTCCCTTCCCAACTGGTTTTTTAACAATCTAGACTGGTTCCTGAAAAATTTTGGTCCCTTGAATTCAATTTTTTAGTCTGTTTTCCTAAAATTTATCTCTATTTTTCCATACTCATTAAAATGGAGAAATTAGATATTGCAAAACTAATTGCAATAATTCTAAATGGATCCAACTATAATCTTTGGGTTCAAGGAATAAAAAGTTTTTTGATTGGTAGCAAGCTTTGGCATCTTGTCACTAGAGATATCACTAAGCCAACTAGAGATCCAAAAAAAACTGATACTAAATTTATTGATCGTCTTGAATATTGGGATAGTAAGAATCATCAGATTATCACTTGGTTCCGCAATACTTTTATCCCATCTATCCATATTCAATTTGCTGATTTTGATACTGCTAAAGAAATTTGGAAATTTTTAGCCAATCGATATCAAACCACTGGACTTGCTCACTATTTTCAACTATGGACTACACTCCATAATCTCAAACAAGAATCCGGTCAATCTGTGAATAAGTTTCTTGCTCAGATGCAACCGCTTTGGAATCATATCTCTCAGGCCAAAATTAGTGAAGATTATCTTCATCTTATTCAAGTTCTTATGGCTCTTCGACCTGAATATGAAGCTATATATGCCTCCCTACTCCATTGCAATCCTTTTTCTACTTTAGATATGGCTATACACAAGCTTATCTTTGAGGAAACTCATCTCCATCTTGATAAGACTCCCAGTTCTAAACTTGCTCTTGTAACTACTCGCCCTCCACATCCAAAATCTAGCAATCAAATCTATAAGAATTGTAATCAGTCTGGTTATATTTTGCTAATTGTCTTACTATAGAATGCAGATACTGTCATGGTCTTAGTTATATTCTTAAGCATTGCCCAATTCACCCTCCACGACCAAAAGGAGGATATTTTAAGTTCAAGAACTTTTCAAAGCCTGAATCAACTTCTATCACTGCTGTTGTCACTAAAAGCTCTACTGCTATCACCATGAGTGATCTTAAGGCTCTCCTTAAATAAGTTATCTCTTCCAATTCCTTTGACGCCATATCTGTCACCCCGGGTAACTCTCATTGGCTTTTTGACTCTGCATATTGTAACAATATGACTACCAATATTAACATCTTATCTTCCAAACAACTTGTTTCTTCCTTGCCACTAATTCACATCGCAGATGGAATAATAATGAACATCACTTACACTGGTCATACATCTACCTCTAAACTCAGTCTTCCTGATACCTATTATATTCCTAACTTAGCACTTAACCTTATCTTTGTTGGTCAATTATGTGAAATCGAACTAAATGTTATCTTTTTTTCTTTTGGTTGTCAGGTATAGGGTCTATTAACAGGGCAGATTCTTAGGATTTGAGCTTGAATCTCTTCATCTTACTCAGAAATTTGTGTCTGCTGCTACAACCACCAATTCTTCCATTCATCAATGGCATCGTTGTCTTGGTTATGCCTCAGCCAGCTAAATTCAGCCTTTAATTTCTCGTGGCTTGTTAGTATCTATAAAGTTTGAGTCTTTCAATTGTTTACATTGTCAACTTGCCAAACAATCTGCTTTGTCTTTTCAGACTAGTAATTCTATCTCAAATAGTCCTTGTCAATTAATTCATTCTGACATATGGGGGCCTTCCCCTATTTCTTCAGTGAACGGTTTCTATTATTTCATATTATTTATTGATAATTTCTCCAGATTTATTTGGATATATTTCTTAAAAATTCGTTCTGAATTACCACAAATTTATATTAACTTTGCCAATATGATTAAAACTGAGTTTTCTTATCCCATTAAAATTCTTCATATAAATATAGTAACAAGTCTAATTAGAAACCTAACATCATATTAACAAATATAATATAATAATACATAATTATTTACTTATTTGCCATTCTCATCAATCCATAAAGGGCTTTTGCCACTACTAAGCACACTCACAAATGCAAACAGCATAGCTGGGGTAGAAGGCATCGACAATGATGGACCCACCGTATCTGAGAAGGAACTGAAGAATCTATATAGGAGGAAGCGCGGGGGAAGAGGAGCAGCCGTCTAATCTATGGACGGTTGATTAGTAAAAGGGATGAGGAGGAGGAGTGGTTGCTAGTCAATCCCCAATTACATCCGAAACCATTGCGTCCAGAACCATGCCATCCTACTAAACCACCTCGAGATGGATCTTAAGTAGAACCAATTCTTCGAGCCTTATTGTACCAAGCTACCCATATATATTGAATGTGTTGAAATATATTAAAACATATGAATAAATTTCTTTCTATTAACCCTAATAATATATTCTAATTAAAATCTGGCAAGGTCGAATATACTTACAAATTCCCCATTAATTTACATAACTTGCAAATAAAAAAACACTTCCAATATATTCACCACATATAATCTCAACTTCAAAATTAAGTTAAAAAAAATTCAACAATTTCATAAACAACAATAAAATTCAACAATCAATAGAACATAAATTATTACCCCGGCTACGCCAGAACATAAATTCAACAATCAATCTAAAACCTTAATTTCTAATTACATATATTAAAATTTAAAATTATCTAAACTTGAATGACTTATAAAATTAAGAATCTGCTAACTAATCTAAGTTTGATTTAATATTAGTTAATAAAATGACCCATTCAATTCAATTTGTAAGTCATCTGGATTTGATTTGACATATTTTAGATTTGACTTGATTTAATAAATAAATAAATAATGATTTCTTTTACAAATCGTGATCTAATTTTTTTTTTTTTTTAAAAAAAAGGGCAATGCCTTAAGTCATCCACTTCAATTCTAAACCCATAATACAACTTCGATTTGATTTGAATTTCATTATGTAATTCAACATAATGATTAATGAGTAATTTGATCTCACAACTCAGAACGACTAAATTTAAATAAATTCGAAATCATCTGAATTTGAAATTATTAATGGCCTGCTACCCTTATTTATCGAAGATCAAATCACTTTTCTAAATCATATACAGTACGTATGTGTTTTCAATGACAAAATCCATTTAAATAACTTTGTGTGAAAAAAAAAACGTTTAGTTTTACGAATTAATACAAAAGCTTTAATTAAGTTGAAAGATTTTTAAATTTATAGATTTAAAAAAATTTAGGAATATAAAATCTGTAAATTATGAAATTTATAGATTTTAAAAATTTTACTGTTTGAATTAATTATAAAATCAACGAATTATGAGAAATAATCTTGAAATAAAAAAAAATCATAATCTCTTATGCATAAAAAAAAATATATTTTAAACTTTTCTCCCCAGAAAATGAGAAATTAAAATCTTTAAAAATAAAAGATTTTAGAAGATGATTTTTTTTTAAATCTATAAATTTTAATTTTTTTAAAATTATTTAATAATTAATTTAGTCTAAATTTATAAATTTTATAAAATTTTTCATTGAAAATTTCTTATACTAAAAAGTGATAAGAAAGTATACTTTGGCATGAGATGTGTGCAAAGAAAAGAACGTGGGTACTAGCTAGTTGGTGGTAATAAAATTAAGCGCATTATTGGATATGGACCGAAAGGACTTTTGAAATTCTGAAAGCTACTTGGCTTGCATTGATTGTGCTTAGTCACCACACCATTAAAATTTGAAAATTCATAGTATTTGAAAGTTTGCATGTAATGATGATGATACAAAGTTATATATATAAAGGAACAACTAGAAAAATGTACCAAACATAATTGTCATAGAAAACTTAAATAATCTTTTGGTCAATTCCAAAAGAATTATTTTAATTGAAAAGTAATTGAAAGATTTTTTTAATAATTTAAAAAGGAAAATCTCTCGAAAATATTATAAATCAAAATTCATGCCATCAAAACGAAACTATAATAAAATCTTAAAATTTTTACTAAGTTGCAAGTTTTAAGTTTAAATCTTAAATTTAGTGAAAGAATTTATAGAAAGTGAACAACTATTTATATTGTATAGTTCATTATTCAAAATTTCAATGTGTTAGAAAAAATAAACTAACTTTGAACTTTTATGTCATATATTAAATTGGTCACTTAAATTTTCACCAAAAACAAAAGATTTGCAAAAAATTGAAAATGCACAATTGTTTTGTTATGATCTAAACTTGAAATTCAATTTTTTTTTTAGTGAAAAAGTAAATGATCATAAATCAGCAGATATATAGAAATATTTCAATTAGGTTGGCATAATCTTAATAGTCTCACTCATCATAATAACCTAAATATATTAAAATCAAAAGAAATTGTTTACAGTTAAACATGAAGGATCAAAAACAAAACAAAAACCAGCCTCCTAAAATAAGCTAAGGAAAACGAAGATAAACTTTGTTAATTAACTGAACTAATCATGGGGAGAAATTAAATAAAGTTACTTAATTGGGATTCTTATACATTGATATCATTTTCAGTATTAAGTCTTTAAGACTTTAACCCAACTCTATATTACTTTATCAAGTACAAGTGTCTATAAGCTTTAAGCCACTACTACTTTAATTTATAAAGTGGCTTCAAACAACCCAACAGGAAGGCAACCGAGTCAAGTGACATGCAGCTAATATATATATACACACATATAAACACCAAAGACGACCAAGTCAACTCACGTATCTTTCCTTCATTCTTTTTTCTTTCCTTTTGTAGATTAAAATTTTGAAGTTATTTGCTAATAAAGTTTACTCTAATTGGTTTTCTCCTTTTATATTTAAAAGAGTGAGAAGTAAAAAATTTTAAATTTGAACTTTTCAAATCATAAATAATTATTAATTTGATAATTACTGTATTTCTGTGAGGCGTTTATTTTCTTTAAATTTTTTATTTTTTTATTATTTTATTTTATTCAATATAATAAGATAATATTATTATCTGACTCAATTTTCATATCATATCAAAATCATTTTATGATCCAATGAAAAACATACCAGTTTCTCTAGAATTAAGAAATTGGTAGATGAAAAAAAAAATTAGAAAACCCTTATTTAAATTCTAACTCACCTCAATGTGGGATTTTGAACTTTTCATAATATTTTTTTTAAAAATAAAAAAAAGAAAAAAAGGAAAAAGAAAAAGATTCTCCGAATAGGGAACGAATTTCTATAGAAATGTGAAAATGAGTAGTGAGTGTCTCGTGGGGCAAGTAGCTGGTCGACAAATCAAGCGGTACCAGTCTTCTCTTGTCTTTGTTGTATTATTATCATCTCCTGCCACTCTTTTTGTGGGTCCCTTTCTCTTAGCCACTCACACCTCACGGACGGCTTTCTTCATCTTCTTTTTATTATTATTTTTCTTAAAATATATATTAATTCTCTGTCTCACAATCTCATTGATAGTCTCCATATCAATTATAGCATAATCATTTTAATCTCATTGATTTTCTTGCTGGCTGTAAAGGCAACTCACTTTTCTCTCTCTCTCTCTCCTACACATGACATGCCATTGCTATACTGTTTCAAATCCACTTTCATACTCTCTTTTCCCTTCCCTCTTTTTACTTATTTATTTTTTTTAAGATCATAATATTTGTTCTTTTCACCTTTTCTCTTCCACACAATATAAATCTTCAACTCATATTTAATTATTGTGATAAATAAAAGAATCATAACTAATCATATTATGTCTAACATTAAATTGTATGTAAATATATAAATATTTCATTCCTGAATTATTAATTTTAAGCTATATTTCGTTATGTATTAGAATATATTTGATAAATTATAATAAAATATAATATAATTAAATATATTTTTAGTATAAATATTATATTAGAAATGTATTTGATTAATTATATTACATTATATCTATCAAATTACCCTTATTTATATAGTTTTATACAATAGACGTACGTGGTAGTGGTGGTCCAATTGAGTCTTATAAGTGACTGACTTAGAAAGGAGCCGTGTAAGGTAAGGAGAGAGTAATAGAGAGAGAAATATTCTCTATCTCTAGTTAGCTCTTAGCAGTGTCTTTTTGTTTGGTGCATTTGTCTTGGCTTCAAGCAAAGCAAACACAAGTGTTTGAATTAAGGTAAGGCGGTGCAATTTATTGAATTGGAGACAAGTCTAAATTGGAATTCTTTTTCTTTTAAAAAAGGGGAAGAATTTCAGGGGGAAATTTTTTTTTTTTTTTTTTGAGAGAGAGAGATTTATGTTGGAATTGAAATATATATAAATAAAGCTTTTTGTTTTTATTTTCTTGGGTTTAATTTTGGTAGGTACTACTCTCTCTTTCTCTCTCTATATATAATTCTCTCTTTCAAGTTTTAGTTTCTTCTCTCTTTTAGATAGTTTTAGGACACAAAATTAACCAAAAATGATGTCTGAAGATGGGTTTTCTAATATTCCTTCTACCATTAGAGGGTTTGTTCAAGAAGCAACTCCAAACCCTAACCCTAGTAATCCAGCAAAGAAGAAGAGAAATTTACCAGGAACACCAGGCAAGCTTTTTTTTCCATTTCCTAATTGTTTTTCTTGTTATTATGGTTCTGGGTTTTCTTTAATTCATTTGTTTTAAGCAGATCCAGATGCAGAAGTTATAGCTTTATCTCCAAAATCTCTTATGGCAACGAATCGATTCGTTTGTGAAATTTGTAACAAAGGTTTTCAAAGAGATCAAAATCTTCAGCTTCATAGAAGAGGCCACAATCTTCCATGGAAGTTAAAGCAAAGAACAAACAAAGAGATTCGGAAGAAAGTCTACATCTGCCCTGAAAAAAGCTGTGTGCACCATGATCCATCAAGAGCCCTCGGAGACCTTACAGGAATAAAGAAACATTTTAGTAGAAAACATGGAGAAAAGAAGTGGAAATGTGAGAAATGCTCAAAGAAATATGCAGTTCAATCAGATTGGAAAGCTCATAGCAAGATCTGTGGTACCAGAGAGTACAGATGTGACTGTGGCACTCTCTTCTCCAGGTATATATCTATATCGATGATGCATTCAAAACTTTAATTCTTTGATTTTTGTTTGGTGTGCATAAAAATATTCTTCACTTTATATGATTAGTTTGTTGAGAATTCAATGCTCAAACAGGTAGTCTTTAATGGGGTTTTTATTTTTTATTTTTCTATCTATATTTGTATGTGTGTGTAGATGGAATTTAATGAGGTTACACTTTGAAATGAGTTTTGTGTTTATCAAACAGGAAGGATAGCTTTATTACGCACAGAGCCTTCTGTGATGCTTTAGCAGAAGAAAGTGCAAGATTCACTTCAGTTTCAGCTGCCCTTAATGCAAATTTTAGAAATGATTTGGTGGCTAGTAGTAATAATAATCTTCATCCTCCTCCTCCTCTTCCTCACCATCATCATCAGGGTACTGGGATTTCCCAATTTTCGTCGCCGTTGTTTAGAACAGAGTTTGCTATTCCAGGATCCGAGCTAGTGGGTGATCTTAGTATTGATGGGCAAAAACCAAGATTACCAATATGGCTAGATCAGCATGCCAATAATCCTCAATTAAACCCAGTTGGTGTTGCTACTAATTCTAATGCTTTTTTGCCTGAATTGGTTCAAACAACGCAGATGAATATGTTTGGTTCAGCTTCATCACAAGCTAGTTGGCTCAATAAGTATCAAGAACAACCATTTTCAAGTGGTAATAATCTCTCTACATCGACTATTCCTCGAGGACTAAAAGAGGAAGAAGAGAATAGAGGAGATTTGTCTGAATCAATAACTTGTTCATCTTTATATTCAAGTAATTACACCCATCATCTTCAACAACAAAGAAACTCATCATCATCATCATCAGTAGCTCATATGTCAGCTACTGCACTCTTGCAAAAAGCAGCACAAATGGGATCAACAAGAAGTAACCCATCATTCAATACCAGCAATGGCATTTCCTTTATCAATTCATCAAACTTCAATAAAGCTGAGAACTTGAATGATCTTATGAAAGATGGGTCTAATTTGTTGTGTGATTTAAATTCAAATTCGAATTCAAACTCGAACTTGAGCTCAATTTTGGGTACTAATAGTACTACCAAGAAGTTGAATCTTTTAATGATGCAACAAGCAAATGGGAAGCAAAACAATGGAAGCTCCAGTGATCAAGTAGAGGGAAGTTTAACAAGAGATTTTCTTGGAGTAGGAGGTGAAACAAGAACACCATTCTTGCAACAAGAGTTCGCAAACTTTGCTTCAATAGGTTCATCATCCATGGATTTGCGTCAATATAGTTCTGGGAATCATTAGAGTTTTGAAATCGAAGAAGAAGAAGAAGGTAGGTAAGAATATTCTTGTTGTGCTCTACATGAATCATCAGAGCTCTATCTTTCTTTCTTTTTTCTTTTTTTTTTTTTTTTTTTTTTTCAAATTTAGCTATTGGAATTCAAACTTTCAATATCTTCTTTTGCAGACCACTTCAGTATTACTCAAACAATTAGTTTAGATTAATAGTATTGTAGAATTTATATACAATTTGAAAATAGAATGTATTAGGTGAAACAAAACAAAACTGAAGGCTGTGTGCACTGTAGCAAACAAGTACTGCAACTGAGTTGTAGTACTATCTCCGTGGAAGAAACTGGGTCAACTCGGGCAAGTGAGAGACTTGTGACTAGTTAGTGGTCAGGGACGTGGGGACCATTGTTATATTGGAAGAGACTTAACAGAAACAGACAGATATGGCAATCAATCAAGGAGGAGGAGGGTGTTGGGACCCTCCATGCATGTAGTTTTGTAGCTTTTTTTTTCTTTAAAATAAAAAACCTTATAAATTAAGTGTTATAGTTAAGACTGTGACAACAAATGGTCACAGCCATCCTTTACTGTGGCGGCTGTGACAATTTTCCACACAGGACTAAATAAAACTATAAAAGTTCGTCATGCATGTGTTTATTATATTGCATTTTGGGGTTTCTATGTTTATATTCCCAGGTATATAGTCTTTGTTGCAATCCTGGTTCAACTTGTAATCTGCCTAGCGATTTGCAAACTCTTGTTAACTTTGATATGATTTATCCTCATCATTAATGATATTTGATCATTTTCTAATGAAAAAACAAAGGGTTATGACAAAAAAAAAATTTAAAATTTTAATTTTTTTAAAATTTATTCCAAATTTTTAATTTTTACAATTTTGTCATACTCCTTTTTAATTGATTTGATATTTTTATCACTAAATTCAGTCTCAAATAAAATTAAATATGCACGCTGATATATAATCTAATGATAAGTGTATATTTTTATGGACAATATATTCAAGATCGATTCTTCTAATGCTAAAAAAAAATTAATTAAAAATTTATTGATGTAATAAATTAACAATATAAAAATACATGAAATTCTATCTTTTCTCCAACTGCAAATACTAAAGCATCGAGATGTTTTAGTTCATTAATTATTTAAGTTGATCTAAAAAACAATAAGCTTTTCAGATAGAATATTTTATTTTATTTTTTAATTTTTTATGTGACATATATTATTAAGTTTGCTTGCTATATACATTAAGAAATTCAAATTCTTTTTCATCCAGAGGGGAATCAGTAATAGAATTAAAAAAAAAATTATTTCATTTAAGAGTGGATGAATAACAAAATCAAAAAATTTTCTGACAAAATTCGAAAAATTAAAAGTTTATTCTCTTATAATAGAATTAAAAATATGAAATTTCAATAATTTTTTTAATCATTATTAAGCCAATATATTATAAATTATAATTAAATGATAACAAATACAAGATGGAACCTTATATATAAAGGATTGCCCCTTTAAAGGCCAACAAAATGCGTTACAGGAAAATCCTCCTAACTCTTACATTAAGAATATATTTAATAGACTGCAATACAAAATAATATAATATAATATAATACCCTTTTAGTATAATATTTATATTAAATTATATTATATTATATTACATTACATTATGTGCGGCTTACCAAACATAGCCTAGGAAATTTTTTTAAGGAAAATTCTTGGGTATTATGGGAGTAGCTATTTCTTTGTACATCTAATCAATCTGAATTTTCTATTTTAAATTTTCATATAAAAATATGAATAAAGAATATTCCTTCCAAAAAGTGATGGCTTCTCATGATGAGAAGAGTTTTTATGTCAAATTGCCCATCAAAATGCATAATTATTATTGACCTTTTACCAAAAAAATAACAAGAGAAATAGAGAAAAATATTTCAATTTGTGGAATTAATTGTATTACCACCCAAGAAAATAAAGATTTTGTTTCCCCGCAACATAATATAAGCATTACATGTAAATGTTACATAATTATTATGATTGTTATATGTTGTACAATTCAGAAGGATATATTGTGCTAATAAGAATGATTGTGTCTGAATTATAATCAATAAGTGTATACTATCAATTATATATAGTGATGGATGAATAATGCTAAAAATAGAATGTAAGCTTTTTGGAATATTAGTACACTCTTATGGCTTTTTCCACTCACACTTCACCAACAATCTTAACTTGTTCTATGAAATTATGAGACCTTCAACAAGGGATCGATGAGGAGATGGAACTAGTACGTAAATATATATATATACTCATCATCATAGTACTAATTAATAATTGATAACACAGTTGCTTTCTTTACCTTATTTAGTTTCAAAATTTCAATATGTAATAATTGTTTACAACATTTAATTATATCAATACATAAATATAATATGATAAGCACAAAGTATTTCATATATTACATATACATAACCTAATAATAATAATAATAATAATAATAATAATAATAATAATAATAATAATCGACGTATTAATTGTCAGAAATTGTTAATGGAGACATTTTATAGTTAACTGAACTATACATCATTAATTAATATTTATTTTTTAAGTATTATCATCTTTGAGATTTTTTTTTTTTTATGAAAAAGAGGACCATTGCTCCTGCCACTAATTAACTACAAAACACAATATAAGGCAAAACCAAAAAGAAAAATGAAAATCAACCATTAGCAAATTTTGGTTTATTGATTCTCATAGTATTCTCCATAGTTACTTACTGCATGAAGTTTGGACAATTTTTCAATACATGAGTTTCAATTATTATTTTTGATAAGTGAAACTTTAACTGTCACTCTTAAAATATTTTCATGTTTTCGCTAAGTCAGGACACTAATAATATACCTAATTATAAATATTGTTAGAGCCGTACACCCATAATGATTAATTTTGCTTTATTAACATTATTTTTTTTGAACAATTTTATTAACATTATTTTTTAATTATGTCTCAATTATTAATATTTTTCTTGATTTGCTGTGGTGAGTTAATATTATAAATTAGTTTTTTTTATGCATTGTAAATATTAAGTGTATTTCTTTAATATAATTAAAAATAAATATTTAACTTGAGACTAGAAAATTAATTAATGAGTATATATATGCACAACACATGTGATGGGAAGTCATCTTTTTTTATTTTTTTTTTCTTTTCAAATTTATTAAAGAAGAACTTGCTAGACAAAGAATATTCGCTATATAGAACAGGACATATATAACAAAACAAATTATTTCTTAGTTGTTTGTGAGGATTAAGAAAGTGAAAATGTCACAGGCATTGAAATTTTTAAGGTGTCCTTTTTGATATCAGGAGGTACAAGGTTTTTGAAGAGGATTCTCCCTCATGGAAGTGGGTAATAAGTAAGATTTTTTAAGAGGATTCTCCCTTATTGAAGTGGGTAATAAGTAAAAACCAGCTTCCATTGTATGAATATGCCAACTTCACTGCCCATTTTAGAGTGGGACAATAACAGTCTGAAATGAATCTCTTACCTATCATTATGTTAAGAGTTTTGATTATTTGCAGTAATTACTAGACTAGTATTTTTTTTTTTTTTTTTGTTAATACTGGGGGAGAAGAGTTTATTTACTTAGGCTGTAAGTAAAGAGTTTGAATTTATAACCTTCTTATTCTGAACATAACTCTAATATCACTAAGTTAATTTTTTTTTGTTTTATTTTCAATTACCGATACATTAATTAAGTGAATGCTTAATTTAATCTAATTTTTTAAGGAATGATTTGTCTTTATTTTATTTAATTGGTGTATATATATATAATCATTTGGTTTACATTTTTGGTTTAATGTATTATTTAAATCAATTAACAATAAGAAAATTACTTAAGAAAAGTACAATTACATCTGTACAAATTTTTTAGCATATAAAATTTCATTTTGCTTATAAAATGAACATGGTTGTAATTTTAAGCATTGCTTTTATTATTATTACTTAATGAAATTCTAAATGATTTTATCATATAATAAATTTATTTGAAAAATAGTACTGTTGCTCTTAATTATTACTGAATTTGAATAAAGGCAACTTAGTTGAAATTCAAAATGAAGTTTAAAAAAAAAATAAAAATCAATTTGGAGCCTCTGAAATAACATTACTACCCTCTCAATAGTTAGTAATGGTCTATAATCGAAATCAAATAAAAATAAAAATAGACAATAATGGTTGTTTTCTTCATTTTAATCCTTTTTTTTTTATTTATTTATAAAACATACATTGACTGAATAGGTTTAAGATTTAAAAAAAAAAAAAAAAAAAAAAAAAAACAAAGAAAAGTGCTTCCTAAAGATGACAATTTTAATCCATCACGATGAGTACTCATCCAAACTGATTTTGACAGGATGGGTAAAATCCGTCTCATTTATAAATATGGTAGGATGGATATTGATAAATCCACTCCACTTATTCGTTTATATAGTTTATATAGTATAATATATTATTTTAATACACATAAATACATATTATGTTTTTAAAACTCGTATTGAATATTATATTATAATTATATTTTTCAAATAAAATATATATAATGCTTCATTTTATACGTATATTTATGTAAAGATATTATATTTTTTTTATAAAAATATAATTTTTATTTATTTATGAATATATGTATAATTTTTTTTTTTTTACTTTTAAAAAATAAAGGAGTTTCTCCGTCCATCCATCTCATCTTATAAACACGTCAAAACTCATCTTATATCCGATCCCTAGCCTTCTCTATTTCTTCCATCCATCAATTTCAATGGAATTACAAGGTACCATATGAAAGCACCTTCCTACTATCTACTGTAACATGTCTTATTCGAAGCAAATGACAAGTTGCATTTTCTTCAATAATCAACTTCTCACAACAATATTTCTCATAAAGTAACCGACCATATCCTATATGTAATTCATAATTAATTTATGGGACATAATTATCAATTAGGATTGATAACGAGGTGGGAGGATTTTACAATTTCTGTCGTCATTTAATTAGAAATTGAGTCAGCAAGGAAGCTGATGGAGTATAAAATGTAAATTGTACGAGAAATTCCACATTCAACATCAAAAATAGTATAAATAAAACGGTTTATAATGAGAAAGGATATATACTAAATCAAAATGATTTAAGGAATTTTGTATTGAAAATAAACTCAATTTATTTGAAAACTCTAATTTTTGTTTTATTTTTCTATATTTGTTATATGAAAAAAATGAAAAATATATATACATTAGGCTATAAATAATTAAAATTAATACAGATCATCCTAAAAAGACTCACACAAAACGAGCCGTGGCTCGTCCTTCTTTTCCAAATATGGCCAAACCTTTCTCTTAGAGGCTCTAACTCCCAAGTCGCCTGGCAAACCTAGATCCATCACGGTGATCCATCTACACATAGACACCTCTTCACTGTTATGACCTCCACTCCTAAAATTATAGGAAACACGTTCTCCATTCTCCCATGAGTTGATTGGCCCAAATTTCAAGGACAAGTTCTCCAAGTCTCTCGCTATAAATACTCTTAAACAATAGGGACAAGGTATGTTTTTCATATATATAACATATATACTTTCTCTCTATCAGATTACACACTAACTTAAGTATTGAAGTATTCAACCAAATAAATTGCCTGAACTTTCATTACACTGTCTTGCAAGTCTAACTTGTCTTATAAAAGTTTGACATTTCCAATGAAATTGGTCTAGATTCATCCCTAAATGCAATAACACTACGACTGTAATGTTACATACTACCAATTAATGATTTGCAAATATGATACTTGCAAGATTTATTAGATATAGGTCCCGATAAGGGATAAAAATAATCATATAGGAGATTTCTATTTTTTTTTATATTAAAAAAAAGTATTTAAAAATTCATAATTATAACGGATACAAATTATTAGTTCAGCGCATAATTTACTATCCAATTCTAAAATGGATCCATACATAAGTAATATAAATTCAATTCAATTCAGAAATCTTTTATCCAATTTATGTATGAAAATATTTCTTATAAATATCTCATATGTAAGCTTTCAAAAGGCAAATAATTCTTAAATTATCTTTACGTCAATATTACACATAAATCACAATTCAAATTCAACATTTTTTATTTGATCGAATTTATCTCGATCAAATTGGCATCGTGTGTGAGAAAATTTGATCGAGATAAATTTGATCAGGTCCATTTTATACGTGTCTCATAAAATTGATCGAATTGAAATATGACATGTAATTTTTTAAATAGGGAAATTAATTTTCAAACTATATATAAATAGACATGTATAATTATTTTTTTTTAATTTGCTTTTGCGGAATTATGAATATTTTTTCTTGCACATGGTTTTATATCTACCTTCTTTATGCAAAATTGTCAAAATTGGATGTTTTCACAAGACGGCCAATTCTATAGCACACTTGTTCAGTTTCTGTTTTAATAAAATGGCTAATTAACCAATTGTAGATTTTATTCAGCATTAACTCCAATGATAGAAATGTCGTCTTTTAGTTACATGGTGTCTGATCCAGTGGTAGTTGCTAAGTAACAAAATAATATAAATTCTATTAATTTGGGTTGAGCTTAAATAAAATAATAGCTATGATTAATTGGACTGCACTTAGCTCAAAATAAAGAGTGAAAATATTTTAAACTTATCAATTAAAGTATTTAATTTGCGTTTGACATTGTGATTAAATTATGTTTGTCAGATTGTGTTTATTTTGTCTAAAACTTAGAAAATTATGGTTTGAAAAAAAAAAAATACTTTTTTTTAACTTTTTTTTCTCAAAATAATGGTTTATAAAAAATAATTTTAAAATTAAATAAATTATTAGAATCCACTTTTGAAATGTAAGTTTAAACTCAATTCCAAACTCACCTTTAATCAACATTATAACCATGATTAATATATATGATTATAAATAAATCCACTTATGCAGTAAATTATACTTATTGATACATTTTATCTTTTACTATTGATCTTTGGTAAATTAAAATTTTATATGCTGAGGAATAGAATCCTATGCATACCATGCACCTATAGATCATTAATGGGCGTTTAGATTTCAATCAATCATAACTTTTACTTTGAATTAAATTATGGGCTATTCGCTTACCCTAACATATATCAATAGAAAACTCATTTAAAATTCTTGATATTTTTCATATTAAGAAATAGTTTAATGATAAATGCATATACAGCTGAGAAAAATTCTATATTCGATTTCCTTCTTATGCTAAAAACATATTGCGTGATTTCTGCAAGTGTACAGATCGTTTACAAGTAATAAAGTGATGAGTGAGTATCGTTCCCACGAGAAAGGATTTGTTAAGTATCAATTTTAAAATTACTCTATTATTTAGAAAATCAATTATGAGATTTATATTTTAAGCTAAAATAAAATTGAAGTAAATAAATAATGATAAATATAAAAATAAGATTAAAGGTCTAGGATTTAGAATTCATCAATTGATTACATATGATTTCTTTATAATTTTTTTTCGATGGATTATTTTTGCTAGAATTAATGATTAGATTTCCCTAAATTATATGGTGTTCTCTCTCAAGATACAACATGTGTATTCATATCAACCTCACGTCTACTCTCGTGATTATAAGCAATCAATACAAACCCATTAAGTTTTATGGAAATCTTTTTTAAAAATCACAAAGAAGTGTTCTTATTTCTAAGCAACACATTTCCTAGGTCAATTATTCTAATGAACTAATATTGTGTTTCCACTCTCGCTACTTCACACAATATTTTAAATCATGCAATTAATGGCCAGTTAATTACAAGCATTAAGTTATAAGATAAAAGATTAATTCTAACAATCAAATCTAATCAATTAAATATAAATAATCATATGCAAATCAAAAGATTACATCTAAATTTTAGAAAAATAAATTTAGCTATTCATAATTAAAAGAGAAGAAACAATTAAATTAACAATAAAAATAATAAACATAATAATAACTTATAATTAAATTCAAGAATAAAGTTTAGAGAAAACTTGTTTTGGGATACAATTTTTGATGAACTTAAGCTTCCAAAAACTCCTCATCTTGATCAAAATAAAAAATAAAACTAATCTACTCTAAGAAAACATATGAAAGTCTCTCTACATATTTTTTTTATGGATTTTCTTTTTTTCTATTTCCCTTTGCCAAGCATGATATTTATAGACATATTTGGTGGAAGAATTCAAGTTCCATTAAAATTCTTACATCAAAAATTCAACATTGATAGTTAGGTTGGCCACCAACCATTGAATTCCTTCATCAATATTCAAAAATAGTTAGGTTAGCTACCAACCATTGAATTTTGGCCACCAACCATTGAATTTTGGCCACCAACCATTGAAATTATTTCTCATTGATTGAAAACTTGAATAATTGCTTACATCATTATTTTTATTGCATCATTTTGATCTGCAAAAATAAAATAAAAATACTTAAAATATGTTATAATTTATTTATAAATTGTAGAACTATTTATTTATAAAAATAAGTAATAATATTATTACATTCTTGAGAATTGAGCTAAAATTTAAGTTTAAACAATTAAAATAACTCTAAAAATATAGAGTTATCAAAACATTGCTGATATTTTTAAATCATTTTTTAAAGTAAAAGGTGATAATATTATTATATGAGAAATAAATTCCAATTATTACATATCTAATTAAAGGTAGGTGACTATATATCAACCTATTTGTATACTTTTATAATTATCACTCATTAAATGAATTATATGATTACATAACAACAAAATAAAAAATTTTAAAAATTATAAATCATATATATTTTTTAGGTAATAAATCATATTTTTATATATAGTTGAAATGGTGATATTCTTTTATAGATGAAAAGATAACCATATTAATTGGGCGATTGATTAATATAAAAGCAGTGTGCATGCTTATTAAGTGGTTATTTCATTTTTCAACTCTATTTCTATGACTTCAAACGAGTTCAGTTATAACAATCCATAGCGAACCATTTATATATATATATGTTCATACATTTAAATTACTCTATTATTAACTCAATTATAGGTGCAGTAAATTTATCTTCAAATTATTAAGCACAATGTCTTTTATTATTTTTTACCAAGGTTTTAAATAACAATTTTATATATCGTATCCGTATTAAAAACAATGTAAAAGAATTAAATAGAATTAAATTGAGTTAGATTGAATCGGCCATGGTTACCATAAATTTTCAAAAATATTAGTAAATTGATCCAAATCAATAAGAAATAGAGTATAATATTCAAAATGTAATACATTAATAAATATTTAAATAAGCATAATTTATACTATAAAATCTCAAATTAAATAATATATTTATGAATAATGCATAACAATAATAAATAAGTTACGTAAATTTCTAATAGAATACTATTTTAACTTAACAATATAAAATTTTTAATAAATTAATCTTATTTTATTAATTCATTAGAGAAAAAAATCACATTATTCAAGATAAATAAGATGATAAAAAATTACTTCATATTCTAAACAAATAATGCAATATTAAAAAATAAATAGATTATAAGATTAACTAATCATTATTAAAAAGACCATCATTTAAATTTTGAAAATAAATATATTAAGATGAACATGGTCATAATAATACTTTCACAGACAAAAAAAAAAAGTTTTTACAAAAAAATGAATTTTGTAAAAATTATCAATAATGTTCTAAATATATTAAAAAACAGAAAAAAAAATCATAAATAATGCAAAAAAAATATACTAATAATTTACACTAATAAAATGGACAAAAATTTTAAAAATATGAAATAATTGTCTTTTTGAATAATATATTCATAATTTAAATTAATGAAATAAAAAACTTCAAAAATTTAATAATAGTAATTTTTATATACTGATACGTCATGATCATATCGCTGAATAATACTCAGATCAATATACATTACATGATTTAGTGTTAATTTAGAACTAATTCCTATTAATACATATATAACGCCCGAATAACATATAGAATCTCTTAAAAACCTAGAAGAAAATTCATTATTCAAAACCATGTTCCCCACTTTGTTCTGTAAAAGGACCAAGTTGTTTATCTGGTGCATCAACTGGCATGCCTTAGATAACTAATTTGGAAATTAGAAAAATGTCTAACCATATATATATATATATATATATATATAACAAAAGTGGATATATAACTTTAAAATTCAATGTTATATAAACCACAAGCTTGATTAATTAATTAATAACAACACAAATTTTCACAATTCTTCGAAAGCACTCAGGGTATCTTCATCACATCACATCACTTCACCACCGTCCATTCCAACTTGCCAAAATTATATACCATCAATTATAATTGACCCCACACCCACCACACCCCCGTTACTCCAACTAACATCAAATTATACTCCATGACAAAATTACTTACTGCATCAGAACTATCCTTGCGAACATTACCATCATCATCATCAAGATTTTCTGAATTACTCTTTGTTGTTGCCAGAGCCGGTGCCGGAGCCGGTGCCTGAGGTTTAGGGGTAAATATATCCAAAGGAAGTAATACCTTATCCACTTTATATATAGCAAGATGGTCATCTGAATAAACAGTATCAGAAATGGTTGCATTAGTAAGTCCTGTAGTTATATTGACTGAATTTCCACTTGTAGTTACATTAAGCTGAAACCGATTGCCGGAGCCGGCATGAGTCTTTAAAGGGTTAGTGACAGTATCAAACTGAGTAGATGAAATAAATGTAGGAATAATATGAAACTGCACCAACTCCACCATTTCTTGATTTGTCAAGGAGGAGAGAGTACGTTTCTTGAGACTTGAAAATGCACTGTCACTTGGTGCAAAGATTGTTAAGGCATTGTTTGTGTTGCCTAGTTGAGAATTTAAGTTGCTATCAAGCTGTGTGGTTTTCAATAAACGAATAAACGTCTTGAACTCACCGGCTTTCTTTAGAATCTTGATCACATTAGTAGGACCTTTTGGTGGTGCTGGAGCCGGAGCAGGAGCCGGTGACTCAGCTAGGGTTGTGGAGTAACGGAGGAAGAAGAAAAGGAAAAGTGACAAAAAGAGGAGATAACTTTGCTCCATATTCGTAATGTTTGATTTTAATGAAACATAGAGATAGGGGGTTTTTATTATTGGTGGGAGGATGAGTTAGGTATAATGTGAAAATTTAATAGCAATAAATTGTGGTTAGTGTTATAATTTTTTTAATGGGGAAAAAGTTGAGGGAAATCAATGGAGAGAGAGATATAACAGCAACTAGTTTGCTTAGAGTAGCAGGAATAACAGGGGCAGGATTTAAATATGACTTTTGGTAAAGCTTACTACAACTGACAAAACTTGCAGTGGCATTCATAAATTTCTCAACAACATTCTTACAATCCTATTGCAGAAACGCTAAAAATTGCCTGTTAACTTACAATTTTCAGCTCTTTCACGTGCCCCACTTGTGGAAGTACTACTCATTGTAATAATAAATAGTATACATTTTATTTAAATATAATCTAATAATAAATACATATATTACCTAGATAATTAGTTCGAATTTTAATCCCATCATCTAACACCAAATAAAAAGATAGCACGTCAATTTTTAAACAATGAACAATGAACCGTGCCATAGTGTGAGTAAAATTTATCTAAATGAGAGACGAGTTACAAAATTTGCATGAGGTCATACTTGATTGTCTTATTAATTTTTGTGAAGCATCTAGTGATTATATATGATGAAAATGGCAGCCTACTTTCACATGTGGTGACTGGTCAGCTCATGCCAGTTTCTTTTCCTTTCTTTTTTTTTTTTAATTTTTTTTCCTAAATAAATTAAGGAAAGGGACAAAAAGGAAAATGTCAAATGACTGCCAGAAGAAATTGCTTCAATAAATTTTAGATGCCTAACCAAGATTTCTTGGTATGTTTTGAATTTGAAATTCAAGTGGAATATGATTTTAAATTCTTAAACATTTATTTTTTAAATAATTAAATAAAATTTCTTGAATAAATTAATAATTATATTTAAAAATATATATTATATTAATAAAATTGAAATAATTTGAATTATTTCAATATAAAAAATAGAACAAAAACTTCAAATTATTTTTGTACGAAAGTAAAAAAAAAAAAAAAAAAAAATCTTATTCTTAGAATAAAATTTTACTTCCAATTTTTGAGGGTACCAAACATGCTCTTACTCCATTACCATATACAGTCGCTGCTCGAGCATCATCCAATAGACCAATTATTATTATTTAAAAATGATATAATAAATAAACTCACATCAATATAACTTAAAAGCATCAATTAAAATTTAAAATTTTTTAGAGTTGATAATTATAGTATATAAATAAATCTTAACCATTTATTTTATATTTAATAATTGAGATTGTGCGACTATGATCCATCATGTTTATCCTAACATGAGAAGATTTTAATCCAATTTAGCAGTAAATATATGACGGTGGGAGAATAAATTAAAGTTTGATATTAAAAGGTAAGTTACACATCACCCAAAGTGAAATTGCAAAATAATTAATTATCTAGTTTCCATATAATATTACAAACAATTTAATATGTCATCATTTAAAATTTTTGTAAATTTTAATTAAATTTAAAATGTACAATTTTTTTGAACATTGCAAGGTAAATCGATAAAATTAAAAATTAGAATCATAAAAGTATGACATTAAATTTTAAATATTCAATTATTTTAAATTAAATGACTACTTATCCAAATGAACTCTTATATTATATTAATTAATTTGTATACAAATTTTAGTTAAAAAAAGAACATAGGATAAAGAAATTTATAAATTAAAAACAAATCTCATTTTATCTATATCTATACTATATATAAATGTACAAAAGGGGGAAAAGCACATTTACTTAAGAGCCCCTCACTAATTTCTTTTTAATTGTACATTTATAATGGGCAAAATGGTCATTTATTAATTAGATAATATAATTATCTAATTGTATTTAATTTATATAATAGATGATAAATTCAATTAAAATAAGAAAAAAAGAAAATATTTATTATTTAATATATAATTAATTATATTTAATATCTAATTATAATTAATTTAAATAAGGAAAAGTGAATTTAATTATAATAAGGAAAGAATAAAATAACTATTATTTAATATAGAATTAACTATATTTAATATCTAATTATATTTAATTTAAATAAGAAAAATAATGAATTCAATTAGAATAAAAAAATAAAAAAATAATTATTATTTAATATGTAATTAATTATGTTACAAATTTATAATTATATAGTTATTATAATTTAATAATTTAATTATCTAACTGAATTTAAATAAAAAAATGAATTTAATTAGATACTATGTATAAATGTATGGAAAGATGGGGAAAGGACATTTATGTAAAAGCCCATCGCTAAATTCTTTTTAATTGTGTATTTATGATGGACAATATGGTTATTTATTAATTAAATAATATAATTATCTAATTATATTTAATTTATATAGTAAATGATAAATTCAATTAGAATAAGAAAATAAGAAAATAATTATTATTTAATATATAATTAATTATATTTAATATCTAGTTATAATTAATTTAAATACGGAAAAGTTAATTCAATTAGAATAAGAAAAGAATAAAATAATTATTATTTAATATATAATTAATTATATTTAATTTAAATAAGAAAAATAATGAATTCAATTAGAATAAGAAAATAATAAAATAATTATTATTTAATATATAATTAATTATGTTACAAAGTTATAATTATATAGTTATTATAATTTAATAATTTAATTATCTAATTTCATTTAAATAAAAAATGAATTTAATTAGAATAAGGAGAGAATAAAATAATTATTATTTAATATATAGTTAATTATATTTAAGTCAAATAAAAAAGAATTCAATTAGAATAATTTATATTTTTTGATGTTTTTTCAAATATTTAGAAGCTAAAGAAATTTTTTTGATCTTGATTATTCGAATACTAACAAGTTAAATAAATTATAATTTGATTTTCATTTTATAAATTATTACTTTATCCTATTATAAATTTTAAAATTAGTCGTTTTAACTATTAGTAATAATTTGTAAATTAGAAAAATTATTTTTGATTATAGAAGAAAACGTAGCAAAAAAAGAAGATGCATTAATTGAAAGTTCATTTAACAATAATAAGAAAATCATTTTTTCAAATACTTAGAAGTTAGACATTTTTTTTACTTTAATCATTTGAATATTAATAAGTTAGAGAAATTATAACTTGATTTTCATTTTATAAATTATTATTTTGTCCCATAGTAAATTTTAAATTTAGTTGTTTTAATAATTAATAATAACTTCTAAATTATCAAAATTACTTTTGATTCTATAAAAAGACGCAGTAAAAAAAGAATATGCACTAATTGAGAATTCATTTAACATCAATAAGCAAAATCCTATTATTTTATTATTAAATGTCAAAATTTCTATTTATAATTGTATATTCTTCTAAAAAAATAAATTTATTTGTGATTCTATAAATATTTAAATTTACTTAAAATTTTTATTACTTTTATATATAGTATAGATCTACAATTATTTTTGTCATTATTTTAATTG
Organism: Reutealis trisperma; assembly: GCA_947687605.1. Taxonomy (NCBI): domain Eukaryota; kingdom Viridiplantae; phylum Streptophyta; class Magnoliopsida; order Malpighiales; family Euphorbiaceae; genus Reutealis; species Reutealis trisperma. The sequence continues at coordinate 977,043 of CANTUT010000112.1, forward strand.
TATTAAACATGCACGATTATATAATTTAGATAATATTTATTGTGTATAATTATATTTTCATTGAATTTTTATGTTTTTATATGAAAATTTAACTTAACATGGATTCAACAATTAAAGTGAATTTAATAATCAAGTTATATAAATATTGCTTAATAATAATCTTAAAAATCGACCAATAAGATTTCAGTCTCATTGTATTTATTTGAAAAATTTTATATCATTTTATACTTAAATAACAAAATATTGGTCATTAAAATTTTAATAAGAAAAAAGTAAAAATTTAGAATAAATATTTATATACCTAACGAGTTTTAACAATTCGTAATGGAGATTAATGTGCCAAACACGTTATAAAAAAATCTAGTATATATATATGTGTATGTTATCTCATCCCTTCTAGAGTGTAAGAAAATTGTTACTGATTTGATAAAAGATATTAAAAGATAGCCTATTCGGCCCATTAAATTTCCATTCTACTAAAAAAAAATTAGAGGAAATTATGCAGCCTACCCCTTTTTAAGTTGTTATTATATTTATATGTTGTGTTTTAAATTTTTATTTTTTTGCTTTTTTATTTTTTCATTTTTACGCTCTTTTTATTAGGACTTTTATATTTTTATGGCATATCTATTTGAACCGTCTCTATTGCTCGATTTGTATTTCTGGTTTTTCTTACTTGTGTACTTCTTTATTGGCACTTTCTTTATGTATTCCACAAGTTAAAGATATATTATACCCTTTTTTTTTTTTTTTTGCCAAATAAAGATATATCATGCCTTGTGATAATAAATAATAAAATGGTTAATTATTTAAAATATTAAATATTTAACATTTAATATCACATGGATCTTCTTTTATAATTCTACATATATTTTAAATTCAAAGTTATGTTCATTCTCGTGATTATCTATATAAAATAATTTTAATATTTTTATGAGAATAAAATTGCTCAATTTAAAATACACATGAACAAAAAATATATTTGGTAAATCGTAATGAGACATAATGTAATATAATTAGATACTTTTTTAATGTAATATTGAAACTAAAAATATACTTTATTATATTATATTACATCTTATTACGATCTATCAAATATTACTAAATTTTACATATGAACTAAAAATACAATTAGTAAACCATAATAAGACGTAATATAATGTAATTAGATGCTTTTTTAATGTAATATTTAAACTAAAAATAGATTTTATTATATTATATTACATTTTATTACAATCTATCAAATATTATTAAAGTTTGCAATTTAATGAACTAAGGTAGATAATAATATATAGTTTATAACAATGTCTAAATTATATAGGAATGACAATTGAGCAAAATGAAATGAATAGATCAAGATGTGTGAAAGTAAAATTCATATTATTTTTGTGGTTTTACTTATTTTATTTTAAACAATGATTTCATAAATTAACTAAAGTTATATATTTATATGTATCATTTAATGATATATCTATAGATGTCTTATTTGAATAACATTAATCAATATTTCAAAAATAAATAAATAGTGAGTAAAAAAGTATACAAAATATATTTTTCTCTAATCCATTGTTATTATTATATTTTTTTTTTGTTAGTTACATAACATTAAATAAATTAATGAAAACTCTAATCATTCTAATAGATAAGAGACTTAAATTGAAAATCCCACACTTCACTATCATCAACTTCTTTTTATAAACTTATGGTATATAAAGAATAAGATCGAGGGTATTAAATTTTTAAAAAAGATGAAATAATTTATTTCTGGTATATACTTATAGTATATCTAAAATATGCTCATTATATACTTAAAATAAACTTAAAATATACTCTTTACTGTGAAAATTAAAAATTATTTGTTAATTTTTTTAAGTCTTTTACACATGTCACATTTTCTTTTTTCTTTTGCTTACACTTGTCACATTTTCTTTTTCTCACTTACACGCCATTTTTTTTTTTTAACCTACATATGTCACATTTTCTTTTCTTTCATATACACATGTAACTTTTTTTTTTTTTTTTTTACCTACATATGTCACATTTTTTCCTTTCACCTACACATGTCACATTTTTTTTTCTTTCACCTACACATATGACTTTTTTTTTCCTTTAACTTACACATGTCAGATTTTCTTTTGTCTTTATAAAAATAGAAAATTAAGAATAGGATAAATATTTAATTTAACTCTTAAATTCTTTAAAAATATTCATATATTCAAATTAAAATTGTTATCCATGCTTGATAATGATTCACTTTAAAAAAAAAAAAAGCGTGTTAATGATACTTTTTCAGAGAAAAAAGTTGAATGTGTTAAGTCTCTAAATAATATGTAAGCATTTATTTTTGATATATATTTAATATATAAATAAATATATTAGTTATATACCTAAGATATATCTAAAATATACTTGTTATATACTTGATATACCTAAAATATACTCGTTATATACTTAAGATATATTATTTATTGTGAAAATCATTTGTTATTTTTTTAAGAATATAATTTTTTGATCTAATATATAGTTGATGTATTCTCATTATATGCATATATTTTTGTAATACTCAATATCCAAAAATATTTGAAGATATATATCAAATAAACGCAAGTTAATCAAATTTAGTAAAATATATACCCATGATATACCTATGATATACTCTAAATATATTGTTTTCTGAGTTTGTTGAAAAATATATCTGTTTCATTAGTTTTCTATAAGTTTCAGATCTGAAACTCAATTCTCATCTTTTAAAGCTTTCAAGTTCATAAAAAAACCACATAATTTCCTCTTTTTTGAAGATTTTTAATGCAGTAACAATTAAAAGATTACAAAATTTTTAATGAAACATATCTATGAAATTCAAATTACCTCTCAAACTATTGAGAAACTAAATTTTTTGTTAATCAAGTTAATTGAATCTTTAAAAAACTGCATATCTAAATCGATTTTGTTTAATTTTTTCGATTTCAGTTTATCGTCCAAAAGCTTTGCTCAAAGCTTTTTTGATTTGATTCTTCAAAGGCTTATGGTTTTGAGCAAGATTTTAAGAAACTAATGGTTTTGCAACTGGTTTTTTATAGTTATATGAGTTGGAGAGTATAAAAGTAAAGTTTTAAGTTCTAAAGGTATAAAAGTTAATTTTGAAAAGCAAGAGTATAAATGTAAGCCAGTTTTCTTTTTTAGGTATTACTATAGAAATCTCAAAAAATTATTACATATATCAAGTATAACTAAGAAATCGGAAAAAAACAAAGGAAAAAAAAAAGCTGAAAACTTGCAATTCATTCTTAATCACAAACTCGAATGACACATAAAGAAATTATTGAAAGCATATAAAACACTCACCTTTTTGACGATCATGACCGATGATAAATCAAGAATTAAAATTAAAACAAGACTCACAATCTTTAATGTCACAACCAAGAAAATATTGAACCAAAAATGCCAACTCCAAGAATCACCACCACCCCATTATAATTCACAACACTCTTGATTGAATATGAACCTGAAGCATCTTTACTAACTTCAGGATCCTCTGCTGTCTTCTCCACCGGAGCCGGCGCGGCAACAGGAGGAAAAAGAAATTTAGGCTGTAAAACTTTATCAATTTCATAAATAGCCACTTGTTTATCAGTATAAATAGTATTGGAAATACTTGTTTTTATAGTTCCTGAACTTATATATACTGAACTATCAGTAGTTGTTATAGTCATTGGGAATCTACTATCAGATCCTGCTAGTGTCCTTACTGGATTACTTAAAGTTTGGAAATCTGAAGTTGAGAGAAGTCTTGGTAATATATGAAATTGAACAAACGACACTTTTTCTCTGTCGTTTAAAGACCCCAAAGCGCCTGCTTTAAGGTTTGAAAATGCTGTATCTGTTGGGGCAAACATTGTTATTCCATCAGTTGAGCTATTGAGTTGGGAAGTTAATTGAGTATCTACATGGGTGGCCTTTATAAGGCGGACGAAGGAGGTGAAGTGACCAGCTTTTAGGAGGATTTGGATTACGTCTGTGGGTTCAGGTGGTGGGGGTGAGGTGTGTGAGTAGTGTGATGGGTGGTTTTTTGCCGGTGCCTGCGCCGGAGAGGAAACTGGTGATGGGGTTGGTGATTGGGAAAGTGTTTTTGTGAGATGAAGGAAGAGGAGAAGTGAAAATGAGAAAACTGAGGGTTGCATTGTGGTGGTCGGCTAAATTGGTTTTAGAAATTAGCGTGAAAAAATTGAAGAGTGGCGTTCACCAAGTGTTTGATGTGTCAAGAGGGGATTTGGAGGGTTTTTATGGAATGAAAATTAGGTGTTAATGTGCAATTTTTTTTTTTAGTTACAGTAACTTGATTTTCAGTACCTTAATAATCATGCATCTTTACAAGTTGAAAAAAGAAAACAAAAACAAAAACAAAAAACAATAGATGCTAGTACCTTGTCTTAGTTCAAAAGGTAAGAGGATATGAATGGAGAGGGATATAATGTGGTTGCAGCAACCAGTTTGCTTGGGAAAGCAGGAAAAACATTGAGAGGATTTTAAGTGGGTGTGCAGGCAAAATAATAAAAGATGCGAATGATTGTTGATATGGGGTTTGTCTATGTCAAAGACTTATGAGTGTATCAGAAACTTCTGTGACCTTTCAGCTTAAGAACATATACAAATTCTATTTAGATTCAGCTGCCATAATATGTAATTCAATCCAAACTTCAGGAATGATTTGATCTAAGGAAGTGTAGTAGTTCTCAAGCCATTAGGATTTAGGATGATAGGATCTCAAAATTATGATTGGTTTTGGCGTGGATTTGCTTTCTTGAAGCCAATTAATTAACAATCACAAGGTCCGTTAATCATTAATGATTTGATGAATTTATACTTTGCGATCAGTAAGTTCAAGAAGAACAATTTTTTTATAATCAAGACGTATGCATTTGTGAGTTTACTTGTTCTTCCCACAAGTGAGGCAGAAACAGAGCAATTAAAGCGAAAATTTGGTGCATAAGATCAAGCACAATAGTTAAATGGAGAAGTTAATTAAATCAACGTATTGTTAGTAACCAAAGGGTATGAGCAAAAGTCAAGACTTGATTTTTTTTTTTTTTTCTTTGATATCATACGTTTGTACTTCAAAGCAAAGTTTATATATAGAGTCATAATTAAAGAAATCAGAGCACAGAAAAAATTAATCATGAATTAAACATGTTAAATACATAAATATGAATTAATCCATTTATTATTGAGCAAAAATTTTACATATAAGTATATTTTTTGGTATATTGGAAATTTGAAAATGAAGTGATCGGAATGAGTTGGATCCCCTTTTTTTAGTAAAAAACTAGATACCAAAAATCAAAAAGCGTACTAGAACATCTCAACTATGTTGTATGTTGATACATTCTTAGCGTGCACATCATTTGATTAGGTTCGACTTTTTACCTTATTACTTATACTCGACTTTTAAGCTATTAACTCTGTAGTTTTCATATATAATCTTTTTAAGTATGCTCTATAAGATAAAGACTAACTAGTAGACAGTTGCAATAATTTTATGTTTATATTTAGATGGCATGGTTTATGATTTAGTAGAGATTCTACTCTATAATATGGTCACTTTTGCAGGGGGAAAAGCCTACTTAATTTTAAATATTTCTATAGTAGCTTAATATGATGGGCCCTTTTACTTTGTGGTGCTATTGATTGAACTTATGATGCAGATAGTGATTGAATAGGTCTTTTATCTTGGTTTTTATACCTATTGATTATCAAAGAAATTAACTAGCTGCTATGTTTCAATTAGTAGGTAAATCATATTGCAATGAATACTAATTATAAGTCAATTGCATCTAGAAAAAAAATTCGATGTCCCAACAAGCACATCTATATTTTAACAATTCAATCTTTATTTGGAAAAAAAAAAAAAAAAAAAAGTGATACAATTTACAATTATTCAATCCAATTCAGCAAACCCATCACTGAAACTATGTTCACTATCACAAAAAGACCATTACAATAACTATACTAAGTTCAAACATCACTAAAAAATAATGCAAAACCAAATTTGCTGTATTAGAAGCATCCTTAGGAACACTATTATCAGGACTCTCTGCTGATGTTGCCGGAGCCGGTGCCGGAGCAAAAAGGTCAGCTGGAAGTAGCACCTTGTCAATAAGATAAATAGCAACTTGGTTATCAGTATAAATAGTCTTAATTATGGTTGCATAATTAAGTCCTGTAGTTATATTCACTGTCTTTCCAGTGACTGTTATGTTTAGTAGTAATTTGCTACTTGATCCTGCAAGTGTCATTACAGGGTTACTAACAGTATCAAATTGGGAATATAATAAAAATTGAGTTAGAACATGAAATTGCACCAACTCAACTTTATCTTTATCTTGTAGGGAATTTAGAGTGTCAAATTTGAGGCTTAAAAAGGCGGTATCACTCGGAGCAAGTATGGTAATTCCATCACTTGAGCTTTTAAGTTGAGAGGATAACTGAATATCGACATGGGTTGATTTTATAAGACGAGTAAGGGATGTGAAATTGGCTGCCTTTTCAAGTATTTTGATGATGTTGGCAGGGCCAAGTGGTGAAGGAGCTGCCGCGGCTACTGGGGATTGGGCTAAGCAGTTTTTGGTCAAATGGAGAAAGAAAAGGAAAAGAGAGTATGACAAGAGAGAATGTTGCATTTTTTGTGAATTGTATTGACAGGTCTCTCTGGTATTTTGCTAAGTTTTATGTGTGAAGAGAGGGATAGGAAGTAAGGTTTTTTATTATGGTAATGAGGGAATTAATTTAGGTGTAATATGCATTTTTTTGTTACAGAGAATTTTAGTTGTTAGTACCTTATCTTCCTTTCAGAAGGTAAAGGGTATCCATGGTGTAAGAGAGATGATATTGTTGTAGCAACTTGCTTGCTTCTAAAAGCAGGGAAAACAGAAGGATTAATTTGAAGTTTGTATATTATGGAACTTAAGTAACAAAGACATATGTGACTAATTTGTTGAAATAAGGTTAATTTCTGTTGCACAAACTGATAAAATTGTGAGGAACTAGTTTCTTGTCGTTTGTATTAAGAAAGTATAAGATTCTTTCCATTGTCAACATCTTTCAATTTCAAATGCTTCGTTTGATTCAATTTCTAATGCATTCAATTGTCAATAATAGTTAATTGTTTTAAAGCAAAACAATCTATATGCAGAATAAGAATTGACCAATTAGTTCTGATTAAGTGCAAATGAAATCATTTTCAGAGTCCAGTGAGTAATTTTGAAGTTATTAACAATAATTTTTCAGTACCACACAAAGCTGTTCACATGAATGTGTTTGGGTCTTTATATAGGCCTGAAAATCTACTCTAAAATGGAACAAATGTTAAAGTCCAACGCCCAAGAGCACTCTGATGAAATAAAATGTAGCCCAAATGGAGCATAGCCAATGTTGCATTAAGTTCATATTTCATGAGCTCATCTCTAGAAAATTTGTAATATTAACTTCAATTGTTCTAACAAAAATTGATTTTTGAAGCCCATAACTGTGCGAACAAACCCAAGTTTCTTCCCTCCTCACATCATATTGTGTAGTCGTTAGTTGTAATGCTTTGATATCTCTGTAAATAGATTTAGGAACCAATCTTGATAAATAAGGTGAAAATTAATTTAGGAAAAAAGAAAAGAATTATTTTTTATTATGTAAGAAAAGAATAATTAACCAAAAAAAAACATATTTTGAAAATTACTAAACTTGTTCAAATCCCGAGGTGGGCTAGATTCGGATGGAGCTTGACTTTTTCGAGCTTAAATTCTGTCTGGCATATGGGCCTATTATTTTGACTGAGCTCGGCCTATATCTAAAAATATAAAATTTTTTACTTGCAAATTTTTTGGGTGAGCCAAACTTGTTGCATGAATTTTAAAGAAATGATATTTTAAAGCCGTCCAAAAAATAGTCAAGCTTTTTGAAGAACTTACATCCTCTATCCATTTTTATGATTCATTTATATTTTACACTTGTTTTTGAATTCTTACTTTTGTGAAACCTCTTTTTTTTTTTAACGGTTTTTACATTTTATATTTATTTTTTTTCATTTTTTATGACCACTACATCTACCACTGTCATCCAACGATCGGTGGTTCATAAAATCTGTCTGATCCATCTTTACGACCAATTTATGCAAAACTTAGATGATGGTTCACCAAAACTTTTAGATACGATTTTATCAAATTCGAAGCAAAACCCACCAACGCATTAACCCACAACTCTGTGTTTCAGCTTCTATTTCTTCACAAATCATAAGGAAAAATTCATATCAAAGCACAATCCTTTACCTCCTTCAACATGTTCAAAACCGAAATTCAAAGAAACCCATTAAACAATCTATCCAAAACTCCAGATTCTAGCACACACTTCCCGTAATTCTATTCTTCCAACTTCTCAATTGATGAAATATTCGAGCCAGAGCCTAAGGAGCAGACCTATCTTTACTCGCCGTTGATTCTTCGACAACGCTCACCTACATTTTTCTTATCTGGTTTCCTTTCTCTTTTTATTTTTCTGCTTCTTCTTGGCTATGTTGCTTGCTGTTATAGTTGAAGAAGTGTGACATCTTAATAAAGACCCACTTTTTGATGTTGAGAGACAAATACCTGCTCTGCCTTTAATGTTTTTCTCTCAATTCTCACTTATCTGAGAATTGAGACCCACACTTCCACCGTTATATATATTAACAAAATAATAATAAGGTTCTATCACATGAATCATATACATATATGATATGTCGAGGTTTATGTTATAATGTTTTACGCAAAATACGGATGTGTTTTTTATGCTCAAAAGGTATTTGATAAAATGTCACAAACACAATAAAAGTGAATAATTTTTTTTTTTATTTTGAGTATATGTTTGGTTTATTTTGTTTTTTGATATACAAATTAGAATAATCAGATATTATGTTAATTGAAAATTATATAATTAATCACCACATGTCAAAGATTCAAATTTTGAAAAATATCCATTTGAATATGTGTTGATTAGACATAACTCTAGTTACACGTTTTAATTTGCACATTAGAAAAATTGCAAAATTATGTTAATTAAAAATTATAAAATTAATGACCACATGTCAAAGATTCAAGTTTTGAAAAATACCCATTTGAACATGTGTCTATTTGGTATAATCTTAGTTACAAATGTTACATATTCTTTGTATTACTTAATTGATATGAATTTTATGACACTGTCATTCTATATTTATTAGGTTGTATTTTGATTAATTAGAGTTTGATTAATCAGAGTTTGATTTGTCGTTGATTACAGGTTAATTGTTGGTTGATAACAGGTTAATTGCAGGTTGATTATAGGTTGATTGTTTGTTTTTTTTAATTGTTTTACATAGAATTTGATGTGTTTTTGAGTTGTTTTTCAATACCATGATTTTGTTATAGCAAAAGTTATAGTTGTTTGTTGTTGCATGCCACTTGAATCACTTACTTTGTTAGACTTTCTTTGAATTTTTTTTATTTTTTATTTTTTATTTTACAATATGTTTAGTATACATAATTTTATCTAATTGATTGATGTCTTTCTTGTAGCTTATGGCATTACAAGTACCCATTGATTTTGGAGATTTCCTCTTAATGGGCTGGACATGACATACTTCAAGGCCCTTTGAGGCTTCTTTAACTTTTTTTTATGCACATTTATTCCATTCTTCTTAAACATTGTTGATTTGTAGTTGATTACAGGTTTACTGTTAGTTGATAATAGGTTAATTATATGTTGATTGTTGGTTTTTGCGTATTTAGCATTAGTATTGCTAAAATATTGTAATTTGAGAGAAATAATAGAATAGCTTAAGAATTAGGTTGTCTTTTGGTTGATAATAGGTTGATTTGTGATTGATTATAGGTTGATTATTGGTTGATAACATGTTAATTGCAAGTTGATTACAGGTTGATAATTGATTTTTGTGTATTTTAGCATTACTATTGCTAAAATACTGCTTTTTTTTTTTTTTTTTATGGATTAGAGGTTGATTTGTGGTTGATTATAGGTTGCTTGTTGATATTTTTATGGTTAATTGTTGGTTTTTTTGTATTTTAGTATTAGTATTTCTAAAATAATGTAATTTCGAAGAGATGATGAAATAGCTTGAGAATTAGGTTATATTTTGCTTGATTAGAGGTTGATTATGTTGGTTCTTGGTTGTTTATAAGTTGATTTTTCGTATTTTGTGGTTGATTATAGTTGATGTTGGTTTTTACATATTTTAGCATTATTATTACAACTCAATAAAGTCTATGTTTTTATATCTATGTCCATTGTGATATACAAATACTTGTTTTATATCTATATCTATATAAAAGAAGGAAAAGAATAGGATTTCAAATCAGAATATGCAAAAGTAAGGAAGAATTGCATTATCATATACTTCACATATACTCATAATATACCTGCCATATACTGTTTAATGTGTATTATTAAAAATATTTCTTTTTTATAAATTAAAATACAATATTAATAGTTTTTGAAAATAATTTTCAACTTATGAATTTTTGTTTTGTCAAGACTAAAACTAATTTTATTATAAAAAATATTTTTTAAAATGTAAAATAAGAGTTTTTAGCTCAAATTTTTAATCAATTCACTAAAAATTTTTATTTTAATGAGAAGAATTGTTATATATAAATTTTTGTATTTTGAAGATTAGGGGCCATGATCGCCTTCTATCTCTAGCTCCATCATTAATAGCAGAAGTAAGCATTTCAAAATCTAAAAACTTGGTTATGAGAATTGTATTGAATGTAAATAATTATAATTTTCTTAGAAAGAAATAATAATGAAAAAAATAGAAATCTCATGATCGGTAGTCAATATTCACTAAATAAACAAAAAAAAATGTAAAGATTGGATAATGGAAAAAAAATAATAATATAAAATAATAAAAACAACAGCAAAAAAAAAAAAAGGATGTCTATAAGATAAATAAAAGCCAAAAACGCAGAGAAAATTAAAAAAAAAAAGTATATTTTTTATTTAATTTTTTTTTTGTCCATTGTATTTTTAAAGTAAATTTGATATGATCTTAATTTTTTTTTTAAACCAATGGAATTGACCCAAAGGACAACAAAAAATGAAAAAATATTTCTTCTAGTTGTTGATCTAACACATAAGAGTATAAATTCAATGCAAGCGGCACGTAGTAGTAGTAGTAATAATAATAGCTTTATTACATGTCTTCCTTTCATGAATTTTAGCCTCATAGCTAGCTGTTTTTTTGCTAAAAAGTTGAAGAGTGTAGAAAAGTTAAAAAAAAAAAAAGGCGCTGAGGTGTCTTGTAATAATCTAAAAATGGGCGAATAAATATAAGTTGGTTTTTTTTTTCAAGAAAATTACACCATCTATCCATTTTTTTTTTATTTCATTTACTTTTATACCCTATTTTTTGAAATTTTACTTTTTTGCTTTTCATTTTTTCGTTTATACGCTTTTTACATTTGTATTTGCATTTTTTTTTACGTTTTTTTTTTGTCTAAAGCAAAAAAGGAGCTAAAGAGCATGTACAAGTGTTATATTGAAATAAATTAATTGATTTAATAACTCTAAATTTCACAAAATGAATATTGTTATTTAAAAAAATATAAATAACTATTAAAGTAGCATACACAAAGGATGAAAACAAGGATTCCATAATTTGAAAATAGTAGACATTCATATAATTGTTTAATTTTAATGACTTGTTTAATTAATATTTTTTAAAATTAAGAATCTTCTTCCTGAATTTTGCTTCTTTAAGAAAAAAAAATGGAAACTTTTTATTATTAAAAATTTAATAAAAGCTAAGTAATTTTTTGAATTATACTACCTGTTGCATTTATAATTAGTTAATACATATAAGTATTAATTTTATATAATTAACAATTAATAAGTAATTTCTCACTAAAATACTAACTAATTTCTCACTAAATATAGTATCCATTTTTGTAATTGTAATGTGTATTATATTGATGCTAGTATAATATTTGTATTGCCTTACTTAAAATGAAACAAAAGGTAATAATTAAGTAAAATTACACCTCTATTATTATATTATATTATATGCATTATCAATCAAATATGTAGATTATAATTCAAATTTAATTATATCAATTTGATCAAATATGAAATTTTATAATTTTAAATATATTTTTAAAATATATATTATTTAAGTAGTAATTTATTAATTCCAATTTAAATTTAAATTTAAAGTATTTAGATAATAAATTTTTTGTTGGCTAGATTTTATTTTATTTTATTTTTATCTTTTTATTTAATATTTTATCATGTAATATTTTTAAATATTTTTTAATTTTTTAATGGAGATGTGGTAGACAGGAATCTTGAATATAGGTGTATTAATAAATGAGTTTCCAACTTTATTTATTTATTTATTTTTATTAGTGTTTAAAATTACTTTTAAAATGCTAAAAAAAATATATTTAGTAAAACTAAAAATTTATTGGCGCTTTTCAATTGTTAAGTTTATTAAACTAAAGTTTATTGATACTTTTTGACTTCTCAAATAATAAAAATTAGATGGTAATGACTTTCTTATTAATTGAATTTTTTTTTACCATTTTCTATTTTAGCATACTTATAGTTTATATGTTTGGTCAATTTTATTTATATATTTGGTTGGCATTTGAGTTAAAAAGAAAAGATTTTTAAATCTAAATAGGCAAACTTGAGTAAAAATAATATTATCAAATAAAAAGGTTGAGGATGTTAAGTTTCTAAAGAAGTACAAAGAATCTATTTCTTATATATATTTAAGATATACTTAAAATATACTCGTTATATACTTGAAATAAACCAAAAATACACCTAAAATATACTCATTATATATTGTTTACTGTGAATCCTAAAAATTGTTTATTATTTTTTAAGTATAATTTTTTTTATCTGATATATACTTGATATATTCCTTTTATATACTTATATATTCATGTAATATTCAATATCCAAAATTTTTTGAAAATATATATCAAATCAAAAGAGCCAATAAATTATAGGAATAAACTTTTTTAATTTAAACATTGTTTTATTATTTTTGTTTATATTTTAATGTTAATTTTGATGATGATTCTCACTATAAAAAAAGAAAAAAGAATGTTGATTTTGCTTCTTCAAAGAAGAAAAAAATTAAGGTTATTAAGTCTTTCAAGAAAAATGAAAGCATATAATTATAGTATACGTTTAAGATATACTTAAAATATACTCATTATATACTTAAAATAAACCTAAAATACACTCGTTATATATCATTTATTGTGAATTCTAAATTTTTTTTTATGTCATAATTTTTCAGTCCACATAATAAAAGTGAATAATTTTTTTTATTTTGAGCATATGTTTGGTTTATTTTGCTTTTATTTTTTTATTTACACATTAGAATAATTAGAAATTATGGTAATTGAAAATTATCTAATTAATCACCATATGTCAAATATTCAAGCTTTAAAAAGAATCCATTTGAACATGTATCGATTGGATATAATTCTAGTTACACATGCTGATTTGCACATTAGAATAATTGAATTTTTTGCATGTGTTTTTAGTTTTTTTTTTTTTTTTTTTTTTTTGCATTTGTAAATTAAGAATCAATATTAGTATTGCTAAACTATTTTAATTTAAGAGAGATGATAGAATAGGTTGAGAATTAGGTGATCATTTGGTTGATTTGTAGTTGATTATAGGTTGTTTGTTAGTTGATAATAGGTTAATTTCAGGTTGATTATAGATTGATTGTTAGTTTTTGCGTATTTTACTATTAGTATTGCTATAATACTGGTTGTTTTTTATTGATCAGAGGTTGATTTATGATTGATTGCAAATTGATTATTGATTTTTGTTGATTTATGATTGATTGCAGATTAATTATTGATTTTTGTATATTTTAGTATTAGTATTTCTAAAATACTGTAATTTGAGAAAGATGATGGAATAACTCCATAATTAGATTGTTTTTTTTTTATTGATTAGAGGTTGATTTTGTGGTTTATTAAGTTGATTGTTTTATAAGTTAATTTTTGGTAATTTGTTGTTGATTACCATTCAAACCTTTAATTTTTCTCAAATTTTTAATGATTTTCTCATCCTTTTTTTTTTTTTTTGCGCCATGAAAAATGGAAAATTATATACTTCTATTTCATTGTTTAGGTAAATCTTTAGTTATTTAATAAAAATTATTAAAAAAATTATTTCTTACAATTACATAATTCACAATATAATTTTGATAATTTGACTCTAGAGGAATTAAAAAATACATATATTATAAATGTATTTTTTTTATTTTTTATATGAATTACTATTGGTTGTGGAGAAATAAGAATCACAAAAGTAAAATTAATTTAATATTCTAAAACTCATATGTGATATTGTATTTTTTTATTCACTTGGTCAAAAATATTCTGGAGTTGAAATAAAATCTTTTTCGTGGACCAATCAATTTTATAATAAATAATATTATATTAATTTATTATTTGATTCTTAATATTACAAATTTTTTTGCTTAAATTAAAAAGATGAGGTATATAATTAAAACGATGCATTGATGATAATTATCATATATTAAAAAATATTGATACTATTTTAAATTATAATATTATTAAAAATTTAATTATTAATTTTTTATATATTAAGTGTAGTTGCAGGTGTTTATATAATATTAAATTATATATATTATTATATTTGAAAAGAGGTATTATTTGTTGTAATCACTTCAAAGTGAATGTTTATCAAATGTTTTGTAAGGCCACTAACTATTTGTAAGTATTGTGTGAGCGACATATATGGAATAATGGCCACCTTTACTAATAGAGGACCATTCTTTTTGAAAAAATTACAGGGGGAAGTCGAAAAGTTAAAAAAAAAAGGACAGGGCATATAAAAGTAAAAGTTGGAAGACAAGGATATAATTATAAATCACTCTTCTTTTAGATATATCTGTAGAAATTCTTTTTTTTTTTTTTTTTTTTTTTTTGTATTTCTATAAAAATTTCATTTTTAGCTTAGGCTGAAAAATCTTCTCACAGTATTGAATCAAGGAAAATATCTATTCATTCCTTCTGTAATACATCATATATAAGCTTTATATCTACTGCTCTATATATACAAGAGAAAGAAGATTCTAGTAGCTCAGCTTCATAATAGAATGCCAGCTCAGCTTTTCTATGCTTCATAATAGAATGCCAGCTCAGCTTTTCTATTAACCAATTAAATGCTAACTATCTTAACAAACTAACAAACTCTACCAGCTAATCATAACAGTAAACTAATTCAATTACAACTAATTAAATTAACACTACTATATACTAACATCCCCCCCTCAAGGTGGAGGCTGAGGTGATCGCAGACCCAGCTTGGACAATAGAAACTGAAGAGATTTAGTAGAAAGATTCTTAGTAAACAAATCAGCCAGCTGCATTTTACTTGAAACATGAATGGGATCAATGAAGCCCTCCTTGAGTTTATTCCTTACAACATGGTAGTCAATGTCCATATGTTTTGTCCATTCATGGAAGATTGGATTAGCAGCAATATGCAAAGATGCTTGATTATCACAATGAAAAGGAATTGGATAAGAGGGAGAAACTTGAAATGCTGAAAGAAGATAAACCAAGTATTGTAATTCACAAACAGTAGTAGCCATGCTCCTATACTCTGCTTTTGCTGAAAAACGAGCTATTGTGAATTGCTTCTCAGTCTTCCAGGAAACTAGTGAATTGCCAAGTAAAATAGAATACCTTGTGATAGATTTGCGAGTGATATTACAAGTACCCCAGTCTGCATCACAGTAGGTAGTCAGTTGAAAAGTATTATGCCTAGGAAAAAAACCAGCTGAAGGGGAAGATTTCAAATATTTAACTACATGAAGTGCAGCCTCCTAATGAAATATTTTTGGGCAACTCATGAATTGACTGAGCTGCTGCGTTGCAAAAGAAATATCAGGGTGTGTGAGATTCAAATAAAGCAAGCGACCAATCAATCTTTTATATCTATTAGGATCTTAAAAAACTGGACTTATAGCATCTGTTAACTTTACATTTGTAGGCAAAGGAACTATTGCAGGTTTACAGGCAGTGAGACCTGTATCCTTTAAAATATCTAAAACATATTTCCTTTGATTTATGAAGAGTCCAGTATATGTGTAATATCCCAACCCGATATAAGATATATGTACAGTATACGAGTGAAGATACTCATTTAGTATCGTAATGCGTGGCCAAGTTAAAAATGAATGTTTTCAATATTCAAATGATTTGAATATAAACGTTTTAAAATAATAATTTTATATGAAAATATTTTCCTTTATTGTTATATTTATATTGATATTCAAAATTATCGAAATTTATAAATTTCCATTTGAATATTAATATTGATATTGATATTTTTATTATTATTATATTGATATTAATAAGCTAAACTTATATTGATATTTGATATATGATTTATAAATATTGTTATATGAGTATTTAAAATAGTAGAAAATTATTTCAAATTTAAAATTGATATTTGAAAGGGTATTGGTTTATTATATTATTATGTTAATATTTTTAAGAGAAATTTTATTAAATGAATTATTGATTTATTATTTACTAAATTGATAAAATTTTAAATTAAAGAAATTGAAATTTTATTATAAAATATAGAAAATTTTATAATTAATATTTGAAGTTATATATTATAATTTTTATATTATAGTTAATGGATAATATGATGAAATTAATGAAATTAATATTTTGGTTAAAATTATTGTTTTAGAATTTATATGACAAACATTATTATTATTATTGTTATTATTATTAAAGTTAGTATATATTTATATATATATATATAAAAAAAAAAAGGTAAAGTCGGCAGCCCAAATTGGGCAGTAGAAAAACTGAACAGAGAAGAAGAATTAAGGAAGCAGAGGCAGAGAGGGTAGAGAGAGAGAGAGAGAGAGAGAAGGCGCACAGGGACTGCATGCCGGACCGCCGGCCTCTGGCCACCGCCAACTGACACGCTCCGCACCAGGAGGAAGGACGCCCGCCACCCCTTCGACCGGTAGAGGCCCGTCGCCTGCAGCCACCGGACGGCGGCGCACGCTCCCTCCAAAGCTTCGCCAGCCGAAACTTCTAGACCATTTTCCGACGACTTTCCAATCTCCGTTTTTAACAAAATTGGTATGGTTGAATCCCTTGTGATTCCAGCTTCGATTTGGTATATTGTTTGCTAATTTTAGATAATCTTTTTATTGATCGAAATCCGGCGACATCAACGGTTACCGACGCCGTTTTCTACTTGTTTTCCAGCAGACTACGGTAAATGAAAGTTATATTCAGACTCCTCACATCACAAGCTAACTGATGATATCCTCGGATTGTGATTTGGTCGTCATTGGAATTTTCCGGCGACCGGATTCCGGCGACCTCTGAAATCGACAAATTCGGACAGAAGCTCCGGCTCATTAAATCGAGCCATATGGTATAAATCTCGATTCCCAATTATGTATAGATAGCGAATTATGATTTTATTTGTAAGAATTTAGGTAAATAGTTTAATGGAATTAAGTGATTAAATGAGATAATTGAATTGAATTAATTGTTATTTATATGATTATGGAGTATTGTTGGTGATTAAATTGGTAGATTGAAGTGAAATGTTAATATTGGAATTGATTTAATTGAATTGAATTATTTGGAAGAATGAAGTGAGATGTAGATATTGGTATTGATTGGATTAAATTAGTGGTTATTAGCTTGATAATGAGGAATGAAGTGGGCAGATGGAATTAGTGTATTGAAGGTCCAGGTTAGACCATTTGATTGTGATATCCTGGATAATTTGAATTTATGAAAATGTTGGTGGAAATTGCTTAATCGATTTTACTTGAATAACATGAATATTGAAATGTGAAATTGAAAGAAAGGAGAATCATTCTTTTAAGTGAGTTATTGGAAAATAATTAGAGAAATGTTAAGTTTAGTAGTAAGTATAGGTTTAGAATATCTTAATTTTAGAATGCTAAGTTGTGAATAAGATAGAAATGTTAATGACCTAAGCTAAATTAAATAATGTGATAATGAGGAAGTGATTAATATATGGTTGAAATGCATGTGTAGAGTCTAATAACAAGGACAAGGATATTGGGTAAAGTGCAAGAAGCACTAATTGTATCAGAGTCAAATGTACATAGGAGCAAAGGAGTCCACGATGAGTACATAATAATATAATATGTTTCCTGTTATTTGCTTGAAAACCTTATTGCTAAAAGTATGCCAACTCCTTGATAAGTTGAGTTGTTCATTGATATTGAACCATATGTTATAATGCTCCTTGATTAATAGCTAAGCTTGAATTGTATATTGAACATTCTTGATTTCTTGATAAGCTTAAATTGCTTATTGAATATTGAACCTTTGATATGATACTTTCTTGATTATTAAGCCCAAGTGAGTCAAACATTCCTTTATGGCACTTGACCAAATGAGTCTATATTGTTTGATCTTATAATATGATTAATAATGAGAACCCAATTGATATTATATATTATCCATTGTAATATTACATTTCTTGTGCTTTAAGTATAAGCCTAAATGTTGGATCACTTTCCTTATTGAAATGCATTGCAATTCTTTGGCATGCATGATCTACTTTACCAATTATTGAATTAAATATCCCTTATGGCACTTGGCCAAATGAGCTTTATTGCTTCATTTCCTAACATGATCAATGATGGGAATTTTGATTATTTATTGATATATTATCCATTGAAGTATTTCATGGATGGAAAGGAAAAATGTTTTAATGATATCGTGGCAAGCAGAATACCCCTCTGATGTGGGGCAATACATCAGCCTTGTGCACAATGGAAATGAACCTACGGATAGGGTAAAGAGTATCTGAACCCTAGCTGGGAAGGGTTTATGGCCCCCAGTACCTGCGACCCGATCAGTTGTACGTGTGACTGATATGGGAGTGAGTAAGACGTAAGCCGCCACTCGAATAATAATGATAATGTGGGAAACACACCGTTTCCATAAAGGAAATATTCTGCTAAAAATGTAATATTTACTGTATATGGAAAACTATTTTTATAAGAGTAACTTGTGACCTGTTTTACTTCTTTTCTGTAAAAATATTATCATTAAAGCACCCACCATTTGTTTATTTTATATAGTATTATTTTGTACTCACTGAGCTCTGTCTTATATTTTAGTGGTTTAAACTTTTCAGGTACAGTCAATGAGTTAGCAAAGTAAAAGTCCCAAGCCCATCCTTCGCTTGGAAACTATTTTGATAAGTTTCGATGTTGTAAGTAGAGCTCCATGGTTATTGAAAGTTATAAGGTCTATATGTAACATGAATGGTTATTAATGGGTTAGCATTAATATGTTAAAGGATGTTTGTATAATATGATTTGTATCATAACCGTTATTGTAAATATATATGAACTATTGAACGTTGAGTTAATGACATGAAATGAAACTTTAAAGGTTTTACAAGTTATTGTGTAAATGATATTATAAGTGGAAATGATAGCAAGTAATGGGTATTAAGGAAATGTGATTAGGCTACGGTCTTGGGATATGGTTCAATGTAATGAATGTTAATTGATTATGAGTGGAATGGGTTCTACGGGTTTTGGTGCCCTTATGGCTACCCATGCCCTAGGACAGTCGCAGCTCAAAGATGGGTCGTGACAATATGTTTGTGCCAATTCAATTCCAATGAAGTACTTAGCTTCTCCTAAGTCTTTAATGGTGAATTGTTGATGCAAAAACTCTTTAACAGAAGAGATCTCCTCCCCATCATTCCCAGTGATCAGCAAATCATCACATAGATTATCAAAGCTATAAAAGAATGAGCAGTCTATTTAATAAACAGAAAATGATCATAAGGGGACTGAGTAAAGCCAAACATGGCTAATTTTGATGTGAGTTCAATGTTCCATTGCCTTGAGGCTTGTTTCAAGCCATACAAGGATCGTTGGAGCTTGAAAACGTGGGATGGATTACTAACTTTATACCCTTCTGGTAGAGTCATATAAATTTCTTCGTCAAGGTAGCCATGCAAGAATGCATTGTTAATATCCAATTGCTGGATATTCCAATGATGAGTTGCTGTGACTGCCTTAGCAATAGGAGAAAAACTTTCATTAAAATCTTCTCCTAAAACCTGGTTGTAACCCTTGGCGACAAGCCTTGCTTTGTATCTATCAACAATCCCATCTTGTGTAGTTTTTACTTTAAAAACCCATTTATAGCCTATTGGCTTTTTGTCAACAGGTAAATCAGTCATTTCCCATGTATGATTAAGCTCCAATGCTACTAATTCCTTCTCCATTGCTTTTTGCCAATTGGGATCATCCTTGGCTTGATTATATGTATGTGGTTCATAAATTAAAGACACATTTGCTAGAAACACCATATGAGTAGGATCAATAGAAAGTTCAAATAGGAATGAAGGTAAAGAAAAGGGATATTTTGTGTCATTGGTAATATGATTTGTTGGTGAGGTTTGGTCTTGTATGATTGCTGTTACATAGTCTTTAAGCCAACTTGGTTTACTTTTGTTTCTAGTACTATGTCTAGGTGGTGTGTGTATAGGAACTTCTGTAACACTATCATGAGAGGTATGAAAATCTGAATGAGAATTAGGTGAAGTTTGGTTTGAATTAGTTGATAAAGAAGGAGAGACAACAGGTGAATACATAGGAATAATGGGGTCAGATGTATGGATGGGACATGACATTAATGAATCTTGATGATCATGATTAAAAATAGGATTAGAATCAAGGATATTGTCTATAACGAGAAGAATAGGGTCAGAGGTATCGATTTCTGGTGTAATGGAATAAGGTAGTGATGTATTTGCAAAAGGAAAAATTTGTTCATGGAAAACAACATCTCTTGAAGCAAAAATCTTATCATTTTTGAGATCATACAATTTCTTTTTGGCTAGGAAGGTAACCAATAAAAATAGATTTGATGGCTCTAGGTGCAAATTTTTCTTTGTGAGGCAAGGTGTTTACAGTATAGCACAATGAACCAAACTTTTAAATTTTCATAGTTGGGAGTAGTTTGGTGTAGCTGTTCATAAGGTGTTTTCCAATCAAGGATTGGAGTAGGTAATTTGTTTATCAAATGGGTGGCAGTCAAAATTGATTCTCCCTAAAACTTCCTTCGTATGTGGGCTTGAAAAAGTAAGGCTCGAGCTGTTTAAAGCAAATGTTTATGTTTTCTCTCCACAACACCATTCTGTTGTTGAGTATATGGTGTGGTTTTCTGATGAATAATGCCTAGATTATGAAACAAGAGTTGGCATTGTTGATTAATGAACTCTGTACCATTATCAGTTCTAATTTGTTGAACTTGTTTCTGAAATTGGGTCTTAACCATTGCAAAGAAATAGGTAATATGTGTTGTGGTTTCAGTTTTGGTTTTCAACAAAAAAGTCCAGGTAGTCCTAGTAAAGTCATCTACAATTGTCAAAACATAACGTGCTCTAGATAATGTGCTATGCTTATAGGGACCCCATAAATTAACATGAATTAGTTCAAAGGGTAATTGGCTGGTTATAACACTTTTGCTAAATGGGAGTCTTTGTTGTTTAGCTAAAGGGCAAATCTCACAAGGTTTATTAATCAAATCATCATGATTCATTGATGTCGATAAATGTCTCAACTTAGATTGTGAGGCATGTCCCATTCTGAGATGCAGCAAAGAAGATGAAATAGAATCTTTATTACTAGTTGTCATATTACATGACACAGGTAACATAGTCTTAAAAGGTTTTCCAAGAAAAGCAATCCTATTTTGATACTCAGTCAATATATGAACATCAAATGAGGATTTATCTAAGATGTATAAACCATTTTGTGCTTTTCCCATTGCCAAAACTACTTCAGTCAAGAGGTCCTGAAATAAACAATATGTGTCAAAGAAACAGACTTTGATTTTCAGTGTTTGAGTCAATTTACTAACAAATAGTAAATTGAACTTAAAACTTAGAAGGTATAAAACCCTTTTAAGAACTAACTTGGTAGTGAGGGTAGCTGTACCTATGTGAGTGACATTTTTAGTGGATTGGTAGGTGAACTTTAGATGGGGCTTTAAGTATGGTTAGGTTAGTTAATAGATTTAGGTTGAAGCTTATATGGTTTGTAGCACCTGAGTCTATAATCCACAAATCATCAATCAAGCAATCAAAGCAACTCATAACTATATGATGTTCAATACCTGCAAAACTAGTGTAGTTCACATATCCAGCTTCTTGAGGTGCTTTCCCTTTTAAAGCTCTTTGAACTTCTTCTTTTATGGTAGCTACTATTGCACCAGATAGCTCTTCTTGCTTAAAATCATCTTGTCTAGCCTTATCACCTTCTGTCATTGCCATATGAGCTTGATTTGTGAATTTGGTTCTTGATCTCTCTTTCTTAAGTTCATCATACCATTCTAGATTCCCTATTAACTTGAAACAACTCTCCTTTTCATGGCCTTGCTTCTTGCAATGAACACATTACTTGTTAACCTTGTCAGTCTTCCTGTTGTAATCCTTGTTATTATCCTTTTTCTTATAATTGTCAAATCTTGTAGCACCACCATCTCTGTTATCTCTGTAGTCATTTCTGCCATATTGATTTTTCACCAACATAGCACTATTCTCAGTATAATCAATCAGACTAGTGTGTACTTGCCTTTGTTTCTCAATAGTGAGAACCATGGAATAGGCTTTAGTTACAGGAGGCAAAGGATCCAGAATTAATATTTGATTTTTGATATGATCATATTGATCATTCAGGCCTATGAGAAACTGCATTAACTCGTTCAGGCACATAATATCTGCATTTTCTTTTGCACTTCCACATGTACAACTAGAAATAGGAACCAAACATTGTAATTCATCCTAAAGCTTCTTGAGTTTAGTAAAATATGCAGAAACAATGAGATTACCTTGTGTTATTGAGCTTATTTCTCTCTGGATCTCATAGATCATTGGCCCATTGCTCTACCCGTACCTCTCTGCTAGCTCTTCCTAGAGTTGTTTAGCCAAATCAGTATAAATGAATGAGTCTGCTAATTACTTGGTCATGGAATTCAAAAGCCATAAAACCACCATGCAGTCCACTCTTTTCCAATTCTCAAATTCATCCAAATCTTCATTTGGCATTTTACACTTGCCATTAATGAATTTGAGCTTCACCTTTGCACCTAACGCAAGTTTCATTGCCCTACTCTAGGCAAAGTAGTTGTTTCCATTCAGTAATGAGCTCACCAAGACCATCCCTGGATGATCTAAACTCTACAAAAGAAGAGGATCTCCAAGACTCTGACCACCATTGTTTTGAGGCCTCTGAGTTCTTCGATTCTCTGCTTCCATGGTCTGATTCAAAGTTTCTTCACTCATAGTTGCTATTCCTTCAAAGTGTTGATGTTAATCTTCAAGTCCTTTGGATCGGTGGCTCTAATACTATGAAAAATCTTCTCACAATATTGAATTAAGGAAAATATCTATTCATTCCTTCTGTAATACATCATATATACGCTTTATATCTACTGCTCTATATATACAAGAGAAAGAAGATTCTAGTAGCTCAGCATCATAACAGAATGCCAGCTCAGCTTTTCTATTAACCAATCAAATGCTAACTATCTTAACAAACTAACAAACTTTGCCAGCTAATCATTATAGTAAACTAATTCAGTTACAACTAATTAAATTAACACTACTATATACTAACATAGGCTGACCCCAAAAAAATTGAGGAAATTATGTGATATACGCTTTTTTTAGTTTTGTTTACTTTTTAACTGCCAATTTTGACTTTTTATTTTTTTGCTTTTTTCTTTTTTACGCTTTTTTTAGTTATATTTTAATATTATTACGCTTTTTTTCATTTGTATTATGTTTTTGCTTTTTTTGCCTATTAACTTGGTTCTTTTTTTCTGTTTTTTCTTTTTCTATATATCTCATTCATGGAATGCTGTTGTTAATTAGTTTAGTAATTCAAAACTTTTTATATTTATGCTATTAATTAATAATTTAATAATCACATATATGCATGATAAAATAAGAAATTATTTTTTAATTTAAAACAATATTTAATATACTAATATACTAAATAATTATAAATTTTGTGTAGAAAATTTGTGCTCCAAGCTAGAGTTTCTTGTATTAAATAAAGAATAAGATTGAGGGTGTTAAGTATCCAAAAAAGATGAAAGAATTTATTTCTATTATAGAATTTATTTATGGTATATACTTATGATATATCTAAAGTATGCCTAAAATATACTCATGATATACTTAAAATAAACCTAAAATATATTCTTTACTATGAAAACTAAAAACCATTTGTTAATTTTTTTTAGTCTCTTAAAAATTTGATTTAACTCTTAAATTCTTTAAAAATATTCATATATTCTAATTAATGTTGTTGTCCATACTTGATGATGAATCACATTTAAAAAAAAAAAAGAGTATTGATGATATTTTTTCAAAGAAAAAAGTTGAGTGTGTTCAGTGTCAATGTAATACGTAAAAATTTATATACTTAAGATATATCTGAAATATACTCGTTATATACTTGATATACCTAAAATATACTCATTATATACTTAAGGTATATTGTTTATTGTGAAAATCATTTGTTATTTTTTTAAGAATATAATTTTTTTATCTAATATATAATTGATGTATTCTTGTTATATACTTATATTTTTTGTAATACTCAATATCCAAAAATATTTGAAGATATATATCAAATAAATACAAGTTAATCAAATTTAGTAAAATATATATTTATGATACACCTATGATATACTCTATATATACTGTTTCTTAGGTTTGCTAAAAATATATCTGTTTCATTGGTTTGTATAAGTTTCAGATCAAAAACTCAATTTTCATATTTTAAAGCTTTCAAGTTCCTAAAAAAATTCACATAATCCCCTCACTTTTAAAGATTTTTAATGCAATAACAATTAAAAGATCACAAAATTTTAATGAAACATATTTATGAAATTTAAATTACCTTTTAAACTATTGAGGAATGAATATTTTATCAATTAAATGCAAATAATTTATAATTTTAGAATTGTATTGAATGCAAATAATTTATAATTTTTTTAGACAAAAAATAATAATGAACAAAAAAGAAATCTCATGATTGGTAGTCGTTATTCACTAAACAAACAAATAAATATAAAGATTTGATAATGAAGTAAAAAATAATAATAAAAATAACAACAAAAATAGCAAAAAAAAAAAAGGATTTCTATAAGACAAATCAAAGCAAAAAATGTACAGAAAATTAAAAAAAGATATATTTTTTATTTAATTTTTTTTTGTCCATTGTATTTTTAAAGTAAATTTAATATGATTTTAATTAAAAAAAAACTAATAGAAATGACCCAAAGGGACAACAAAAAATGCACAAATGCTTTTTCTGGTTGTTGATCTAATACACAAGAGGACAAACTCAACGTGAACATCATATAATAATAATAATAATAATAATAATAATAATGGCTTTATTACGTATCTTTCTTTCATGAATTTTAGCCTCTTAACTAGTGATTTTTTGCTGAAAAGTTGAAGAGTATAAAAAAGTAAAAAAAAAAAAAAGGTATTTAAGTATTTTTATAATAATATGAATGTAAGCGTATAATTATAAGTTGATTTCTTTTTTTTAAAGTATTTATGTAGAAATTCCCAAAAAATTCTATATCTAAGCCCAAGTATTTTTTGGCTACGTGGAGACGGACCGAGCAGGTAACAAGCCCATGAACATTTATAGGAATTACAAAGAAAAGAGACAACAGGAAGCAATGTTGGATTGCACAATTAATTAATACCTATAAAAAAAAAAAATATATATATATATATATATATAGGGAACATACTAAATTGGGAGAGGACTTGACAAAGTGGCTTAGAAAAGTTGGATGTGCTTAGGTCTGGAGTCAATTTTTTTTTTTTTTTGTAAAGTACTATTTATTCTTTGATATTTGCCTTAAATAATTAATTCGTCCTTACAGTTTGAAAAAATCACTTTTTAATCTCGTATTTCATTCCATCAAAACAATTAGTTTTTCCATTTAAATTTCTTCAAAATTCCATTAAAAAATTAAAAAATAAAAATAAAAATAATTAATACCTAAAATACCCCTAACATCTTCATCACCATTAATATCTACTAAATACCTTTATCATCACCATCACCATTACCTTTCTTATTAATCTACAAAAATTAATTGAAAAATCAAAGATACAACTAAATAAAATCAACTGAGTTTCTTGATTATTTTCTCTAATCATTTTACCATGTATGGTTTAGAATGCAATTGGGTTTCTTGATTTTCTGTGGTTTTATTTGATTTATTATCCTTATATATATATTGATGATATTGTTAGTTATTTTTATTGATGGATCTTTTTGTGGTAGAGAGAAAAGAAGAGATGGAGAGCTAAGAAGAATTCACTTGGAAATTGGCCAGTCACCCAAAGTTATCCAAAGAGAAGACAATAGTAGTGGTGGTTTTGGATGGCTTAGGCAAAGCCAATGGCCCGATCAATATAATTGGATCTGTATCTTGTGTTCATTAATTTTTTCTTTTCTTTTTTTGTGTGAAGATCCTTTGTAGCTTTAATTTTTATATTGATTTACTTGTTTTGATTATGGGTTTTTGAATATTTAATTTAATTTTGTAGAAAACAATAATGGCCATGGGATTTGTTTTCGAACCATATCATATTCGAAATCCTCCATCCAAATCGAACAAATATCATCTATAAGATGGGATAATCTATATCTTTGAATTGAGCTCTTATTCAATTGAATAAAGTGGCCTTGGCATAGAAACTGGCAATTGAAATTATCATGATCAAGTTATATTACCTAGTCAAATTCTAAGATGATAATTCTGAAATATAGAACCGGGTGTTTAATTTTGATATTTGTAGCTTAAAAACTTTAGTTAAGATATTAGTATCTTTGAGCAGGGTTCATTTTTTGATTGAATGCAATAAAATGGTTGTCTAGTTCATACATAATTAACATGAAGTGAAGAAATGGAGCAAAAAATAATAATTTGATATTTATTAGTTTTATTTCATTCTTATTTAGACTGTCCCTGAAAGATCGAAATTGATTAAGGCTCATGGCACTACTATAAAGCTAGCATGAAATCCAAAATTTAATTGACAATAAAGGGTATTTTAGACTCTTCATAAATTTTTAATGGAAAAAGTAACAGAATAATTTAATAGTGTAATAAAATGAAATATCAGAGATTAAATAGCTTATTTTTTTAAATTATAGGGATTAAGCCATTATTTAAGGTAAATTTCAAAAATTAAATAGTACTTTATTTATTTATTTTTTTTTTGAAAATAGTTTGGAGTCAATTTAGTTTTACTAGAATTTAAATTCTTGATCTCACAATAACTCAAGAATGGAGTCAAAACTCATTAGTATTTCACTTTATATATTTTTTAAATCACCTAAATCAAACTTATTTGGTATGTGTTATTGGTCCATAATAAAATTCATGGGAAGCAAAGCGGTAACAATGGCAAGGATCAAGTATTAAATTGAAAATTATATTCCTGCAATATCCCAACACCTTAATTTTAATTTTATCACTCTATTTTATTGACAGGTATGAATTAAAATTTTTGAAATTGAAACTGTATAAATATATTTTATTAATTAATAATATGCGTGACTATAAGAAATAGCGCATTTTCACTGTAAGGAAAAAAAATCATGTAAGAAAATAATTTTAATAACACCAATATAAATATTTGATAATATATATATATATATGTTAATTTTTATTTTTAAAATTAATGCTATTAAATTAATTCAATAGTTATTAATAGGGTTGAGCACAATACTCGAGATTACCGAATCAAACCAAAATACCAAACTGCTTTAACACTGTACTGTAAGAAATTTACTAAAAATTTTAATTTTTAATTCAATATAGACTTGAATCGAACTATGCTTAACTCTTGTCGTTATAGTGTATATACCCAAAATGAAGTTCAACCATATGCATAAGACAAACATATATTTATATTAAAAAAATAAATTGCAAAATACATAAACACATTTTTTAAATTTGGATTTATATTACAAATTCACAAAATACATCAAAGCCAGAAAAGGCAATAGAAAGGAAAACAAAACTACAGAAAAATAATAATAATAAACAAGAAGGAAACATCCTTCAAAATTATTCACAAACTTCAAAAAAAAAAAAAAAAGAAAGAAAGCAAATGTGACTGAGAAGGAATGAATATATAAGAAATAATGGCAATTATTCAAAGCACACTCACCCTGTTGATCACCATCTCTTTTCTTCCCAACTCATTGATGAAGAACCGAACTTTTCTTTCTTTCTCCATATATAATAATACCTCATAAGAATCAATGGATTCTGTTCATGTCACAAAGAAAATATTGCACCCACAGAACCAATTACTCCTAAAACCATCAAATTATAATCCAAAACGCACTTCACTGAACCAGAAACATCCTTATCAGGAACAACAGGGGTTTCAGCTGTATCCTCTTTTTTAGCCTTAGGGGGAGCCGGGGCCGGAGCAGGAGGCTTAGGAGCAAAAAGGTCTAACGGAAGCAAAACCTTGTCAACCTGATAAATGGCAACATTCCCATCTGTATAAACAATTGCTGAAACATATGTACGAGTAAGTCCTGTACTTACATTCACTAAATTTTCTGAAGTTGTTATATTTAAAGTGAACCGATTGCCTGATCCTGCAAGTGTTTTTAAAGGATTACTCACAGTTTGGAATTGGGAAGTTGATAAAAATCTTGGTAAAATATGGAATTGGACTAATCGGATCTTTTCTTGATCGGATAAAGAGTTGAGTGTGCCTGATTTGATTATAGTTGAAAATGCACCATCAGTTGGGGCGAAGATTGTTACTCCATCGGTTGAGGCATTGAGTTGAGAGGCTAATTGGATGTCTTCTTGCGTTGTTTTTATTAGACGAACAAAGAAAGTGAAATGACCAACTTTTTGAAGTATTTTGACAATGTTTAATGGGCCTTTTGATGGTTGTACTGGGACTAAGGCTGGTGCTGGTGCTGCCCCTGCTGGTGTTGCTGGTGGCTTCGGAGGTGAGGCTTTAGGTGGTGATTTTGCTGGGGCTGGAGCTGCAGCTGGTGATGATGACAGGGATTGGATTTGGGTGAAATTGAAGAAAAGAAGAAGAAGAATTGAGAAAATTGAGAAAAGGGATTTTTGTTGAGTCATTTTTGTTTTTAAATGCTTAATTTTAAAGCTCTAAATTAAGCTTATAGAGAAATGTATATTAGTAAAATGCAATTGAAAGTGTTTGATGTGAAAAATAGAGATAAGAGAAGGGTTTTATAATGGGGGGAAAAAGATGAAATTAGGTGTAATAAGAAATTTAGTTACAAAAACTTAGAGAAATTTAAAAAGGTGGGGCATCAATGGATAGAGGGGAATAAAATTGAAGCAGCAACTTGTTTGCTTGAAAAGGCAGGAAAATCTGTATTATAGGAGAGATTTATCAAGTACTAGTAGGGAAATGAAGATGTGAAAGAATATGGGAAAAGGTGGATTTGTCAACTATCATAGAGAAAAAAATTTTATTTTTTATTTTGTGATGGGTGCAAGATTCACTTCAATGTCAACTACAAATATTAATCCAATCTAATGATATCTCTATTAATGATTGGATTAATAGTTGGGCTTATGTGTAAGAATCTTCAAGCAATTATTTACATCAATGTAACTGTCCAATTAATTAAATTCGTGGTTGAGGCCAGTGAGGAACTAAAATCTTGGATTAGAAAATTCTTATCTATACTAGGTAAATAAATTTATCTCGTATACTAAATTAATGAATAATGAGATATTTTAATTAATTTGACTTATTTATTTATTTTTTGTTCAATAAAAAAATAAAATATCTAGTCTAATTGATTAATTTCTTTAATTTTTTAAGGATTGAAAGCTGAGAATTTCAATTCGAGTCTATTTATTTACTATTATAGTAAGAATTTTTATTAATTTAATAATAGTTACTAAAAAAAGATTACATATGTTGTAAGAGAGTTAATTTGAATTTAATTTTTATTTAATTTATATAATATGTATGTATATATATCGACAATCACATTCAGCAGCTTGGACTTTGCTGTCTCATGAATTAACATTCTTTTTATGAAGTTAATAAATTAAGAGTTATTTCTTTTAAAAAACATCAAGAATTACACTCTATATATTTGCATTCATGTGATGTGAGAGAGACAGAGCCTTCACAACTTAAGATTGAGTTTCCTACGGCTCAAATATTCCAGTCTTATCTCTACAAAAAGTTATGAAGTCAACTATTTTATCTTTTTTTAAAAAAAATTATCCAGGTAAATGAAATTCCAATTAATTTAATTAACTTTATTAAATTAAATTCACATCTTTAATCTAATCTCACCACAAAAATGGATCAATAAAATAGTTTTACATATGACAGATCGTATTTGCTTTTAATGCGAAAAAAAAAAACTTTTGAGATAAAATGATAATTTGGAATTATTCTTTATTTTATTTTTCTGACGTGGAGACTATTTCAAAAATATTTCTGACCCGTTGAGACAAATAACAACCTAAGTAAATAAAATATTAGTCCAGACCAACTGCGATTTTAGACCTTGCAAATATATGATTCAAAAAGGAAACAAGCCAACTATTCAAAGTCATCGCCTATGGCGATATGCGATGTCATTTTTCAACTAAATTTCTTTGTTTGGCCTCCTAACATGACAATTTTTCCATTTATGAATTTTTTTTATTTTTGTCATAAATCTTGTTGTTTCGCTCTAATTTAAGTTCTGTCTATGGCGTCCATTTGGTATTATTGTCTATTTTTATTTAGAATAATTTTGTAATTTCGCCATTTTTGCTAGTTTTATAGTTAGGGTTTCGAATTCCTATTTAACTCTTGGTTTTAGTCTATTTCAGACACTGAATAATATATAAACATTTTGAAACCCTAAAATTGGATTTGTTCTTTTTTTTTTTTTGCTTACGCTAAGTCAGTTCGAACATAATTTGAGTTGAATTTGCTAAAAAATAAAATAAAATAAAATAAAAGACAGTGATTTTCTGGTATATTAATCTGCCTGAGATGAGATGTTTTAGTGCGTCTGCGAGACCTTGCTCTTTAGCTTCATATGAAAAAAAGACAGTAGTTTTCTGCTTTGCCAGCCTATCTGGATGTCGAGAGATTGTTACCATTTCCAACAACATTATATAATTGAGTTTGGTTTAAGAATGGACATGGCCAAATTTCCAGCTGCCTATCAGCATTTGGATTGTCCACTATCACCCTTTTTTTTTTTTTCATACATAATTCTACTTGTGAAAAATTGAGATTTGATTATGACCACTGAAAAAGAACCATATATGATGTAGACAAAGGCTCTATAACAGATGGAGCTATCTTTCCTATATTTTATTTACGTTTTTTTTATAAAACATTTTTTTTTTTTAAATTATACTCAAACTGAATTTTTAACTTGTAATTTTTATAATGATAACATGTGCCAATTTTCATATCCTGTAATATTAAATTCACCAATTCAGTTAATTAAAAACATAATATACACACAAAAAATCACAAATGATAAAAAAAATTATATTATGTAATTTATTCGAAATAATGGACCATGATCAATAAGATTAAGAACAAACTCGTTTCGTTTATCAACTGGGTCAATCTTTGAGGAAGACCAGCACTCTAGCACCATTGATTGAACCCACTTTAAATCTTTTTTTTTTTTTTTTCAATTTTCCTGCTGCTGAATCTGATAATTAGTTGCAGACCCTTTACCTTTACAAGGCTGATGATAATTAAGGTAATGGAAATTAATTTAGAGAAACAAATTAAACACCTAATACACTGCCTCTCCACATTACTATAAAAATCAACTTTAGTCCCCCCTAATATCAGATCAAACACTTGTGCGATCACTCCTTTACTTTCAGAGAGATACAAAGCTTCATCCACTTAAAAAAAGAAAAAGCACTTGGAAAATGAAGCAACAATATTCTCTCTTCTCATTTTCACTTCTCCTCCTTTTTCTCCACTGTACCAAAACATTAGCAGCCCAGTCACCAGCTGCAGCACCAGTACAACCACCACCAGCACCACCAGTACAAGCACCGCCAGCTCCTCCTGCACAATCGCCAACAGGTGTACAAGTAGCACCATCACCTGGTCCCCTAGATGTAGTTAAAATCCTTGGAAAGGCCAGCCACTTCACAGTGTTTGTTCGCCTATTGAAAGCAACCCAAGTGGATACAGAGTTATTCTTACAGCTAAATAACACAAACAATGCTGCAACAATTTTTGCCCCGACTGATGGTGCATTTTCAGGGCTTAAAGTAGGAACTTTAAATTCTTTAACTGATGGAGACAAGATTGAATTGGTGAAATTTCATATAGTACCTACTTTTATAACAACTTCCCAGTTTCAAACAGTGAGTAATCCTGTCAGGACTCTGGCTGGAACTGGTAACCGATTCGCCCTTAATGTGACAACTGCAGGGAATTTTGTAAATATCACAACAGGACTCACAAATACAACCATTTCTGGCACTGTATATTCTGATTCCAGGCTGGCAATCTATCAGGTTGACAGAGTGTTACTTCCTCTGGATATGTTCACTCCCAAACCTCCAGCTCCTGCTCCTGCCCCTGCCCTGGCACCGGAAAAGGCTAAACAGGCTGCTCCTATTTTGGAAAGTCCTGTTTCTCCTAAGGATGTTTCTAGTGCTGTAAATTTAATTTCATATGATTATGTAGTGTTGGAATTGGTTGTAGTTGGTATTTTTACTGCAATTTTTGGCTTCTGATTGATGATGGTGGGCGGGGTTTTTTTTGGTTTTTTTTTTTATTTTTTTTTATTTTTTTGAATAAGTGAGGTGATGATGAAGTGAGTGTGTTTTTTGAATAATTGTTGTTTTTGATCTTTGAGTTTTAGCTAATAGTTTTTCTAAGTTTTCATTAATGTATTCATGAAAAGAGAATAGAATTTACATAACCAGTGAAGTATGAATTATTTGGTACTGGATTCGTTTTCAAGACCCAAAGACTGAGAATTTGAACCTCATTCGGAATCTAATTAAGCAGCAAAATAGTTCATATTATCTGCCAAATACTAGAAAGTTTGAACCCCATTTTTGTACTACTAGAGCAGAAACAACATTGAAAAATTCACATACGAATTGCAAAATACTGCACTTTCAATAATAAAAAAAAAAATCATATTTGTTAAAATTTTAATATAGATATGAGAGAACCAACCTTAAAAATTAGCTATTAAAATTGAAGAGTCTATTTCTATATTAATCACTTAACATTTTTTATTTAATATTTTTATATTTAATAGATATGAGATACTTTTAACACTCTCCCATCAAGTGATAATAGGATATTTAAAGTTAGTACTTAAAATAATTAGAATCGGATCAACCGGCAAGATAATTGGGTAATTTAGTAAATCGGACCAACCAACATAGTAATTAGGTAATCAAGTAAATCAGACCAATCAGCAAGATAATTAAGTAATCAGATAAATCGGATCAATAAGTAAATATAATCAATATGCTCTAATATCATATTAAATTTTTAATATAAATTTGGAGAACCAACTTTAACTTTAGGCAAGTGCAAATGAGATTTCTTAAGCGTTCTGCGAACGAAGCAGCACATAGTGCTGCACAAACTGCTTGTTCTTCGTCAGATGCAGTGGAGTGGTTTAGTAACCCTCCTGAATTCTTAGTCAATGTAATTCTCTATGATTATTGCTTTTAATGATATTATTGAAATTAAAAATAAATAAATAAATAAAAAAAAAAAAAACCCTTAAAAACTAGTTATCTATTAAGGTTGAAAAGTCCATTTCTATATTAATCATTTAATATTTTTGTATTTAATAGGTGTAAGATACTCTTAACAATATTATCAATTGATTATGTAATTAAAACAAAGACCAAGTACAAAGTAGTATTTTCTAATTCCTAAGATTAAAAATAATGATCCTAAGTTTACTCTTGCACATAATTGAATATGACACTCCTAAAACTCTAATTCATACCATCGAATCAAGAAAAAGTTTTCTTGGAAGAAATCCACTTACCATTACACTAATCAAGATGAATCCTCAACCTAGAAACATGGTAAGCAATCTCATCCTTAGTAGTATCAAAATAAACATAGTACCATTACACATAAACATAGTTAGTGATTACACAAGTGTTTGATGTGTTATTAGGGGATTAATGAATGTTTTGTACTGTTTTGGAGAGACATTATATTAGGTCTTTAATTAGTTTCATTACCTTCGTAATCAACAGCCTTGTAAAGGTAAAGGGTATCAATAATATTAGCTGCAACTAATTATTAGCTTCAAAAGCAGGGTAAATTGAAAATTGTATATAAAAGGTTTAGCTTTGAAAGGTGGGTTGAATTTAGCTCAATGCTGTTGTAGTCATGATTTTCGAAAAGTTGTAAAATTCAATCTTAAAAGTTGATTCAATTAGTAAGTGAATTTAACAAATGTATTTCCTGTGTTTGTGTGGCAAAATTAAAGGCTACAATTTTTGCTATTAATAAAGCATGAGAGAATAGATGGCACACTATCTTGTTAGAATGTGATTCAAGTCATATAGGTCATTTGTTTAAAACCTGTGATGGTAACGTTCCTTGGGAAGTAAGGCAAGATTGTTCTCAATATTTATATCAGCTTAGCAATATAACTTGTTTCGTTTTTCATATTTTTCATGAAGGGAATCAAGTCGTAAATTAATCAGCTCGTTATGGTACAACTGTCTCCACTCAACAATGGTAAACCACTGCGCCTGAATTTTGTAATTTTTTAGTTTATAAGGATAATAGTGGAAGAGTTTATGATGGTAATTGACAATTAATAGGATTATAGTGGAAGAGAAAATCTTAGATTTCATTAGTTGGTTATTTATCATTGTTTAGTTATATTGTAAAATTTGTAATTTCTTTTCTTCTTAAGAATATTTGGTTGTCAATTATATGATAAGAGTACTACGTGTCAACTTAATTGAAATATCCTAATGCACCTTTTGATTTTTGTTAATCAGCTTTTTACTAAAAAAAAAAAAAGAAAAAAAAAGGTGAATTTTCTCCATTTTCAATTCTTGAAGGGCGGATAAAATGAGAATTGTCCCATATTGAATTTCATACTCTTGGCCGTGATTGTTCCACATTGATAGGACAAAATAAATAGATTCAGTACAGTGTATAAAAACTTATGCGTAGAACTGTCTTATTAGTTACCACTTACCATAAAAACTCGTAAAATAAAAAGTTGTAAGTTGTAAGAGTTGTTGGATAATGCTTTCAGTGTTTAAAATTAAAATTATTAGTATTTAATGTTTTTAAGTTATTTGATAATATATATCTTTAAAAAAAAATTATTTGATAATATTTATGTTAAAAGTGTTAATTAAATTAAAAATTAAAATTTTTAACTTAAAACTTACACTAAGTACAGTAAGTGATTAATATAATTTAAAAATTATATCATTTATTTTATTTAACAATTAAAATTCAATACTTCAATTTTTAGAACTTAATTTTAATTTTACCAAATATCATCATAATTGGATAAAATATTTTAAACAAAAAGTTAATAATTAATATATAAGTACGGAAATGGGATTTGTATGCATCAGAATAGGAAAGATGGCTACAAAAAAATAAAAAAAAATAAAATCAAGAATCTTCGTCCTCTGCACCATTGCTTGACAATCTGAACTCAAAGCTCAATATTCTTTGGTCCAATAAGAGTTATTCGAAAATCACTCACCATTATCTGGATAAACACCACTCAATAACCCAAATTAAAGCCGCAAATCAACAAAACAGAGCAAAAGGGAAGTTCCCAATACCTCTAAATTTCACAATGGAAGCAGAGCAGAGACTATAACAGCGGCAAGAAACACCAAATTATTATACCCAAATAAACTCACTGACCCAGAAGCATCCTTAGGAACATTATTAGGACTTTCTACAACAGGAGCAGCCTGTTTAGACTTTTCCGGTGCCAGGGCAGGGGCAGGAGCAGGAGCTGGAGGTTTAGGAGTGAACATATCCAGAGGAAGTAACACTCTGTCAACCTGATATATTGCCAGCCTGGAATCAGAATATACAGTGCCAGAAATTGTTGTATTTGTGAGTCCTGTTGTGATATTTACAAAATTCCCTGCAGTTGTCACATTAAGGGCGAATCGGTTACCAGTTCCAGCCAGAGTCCTCACAGGATTACTCACAGTTTGAAACTGGGAAGTCGTTATAAAAATGGGTATTATATGAAATTTCACCAATTCAATCTTGTCTCCATCGGTTAAAGAATTTAAAGTTCCTACTTTAAGCCCTGAAAATGCACCATCAGTTGGGGCAAAAATTGTTGCTGCATTGTTTGTGTTATTTAGCTGTAAGAATAACTCTGTATCCACCTGGGTTGATTTCAATAGGCGAACAAACACCGTGAAGTGGCTGGCCTTTCCTAGGATTTTAACTACGTCTAGGGGACCAGGTGATGGTGCTACTTGTACACCTGATGGTGATTGTGCAGGAGGAGCTGGAGGTGCTTGTACTGGTGGTGCTGGTGGTGGTTGCACTGGAGCTGCAGCTGGTGATAGGGCTAAAGTTTTGGTGCAGTGGAGAAAAAGGAGGAAAAGAGAAAATGAGAAGAGAGATTGCTGCTTCATTTTTTTTTTCCCAAATGAAGCTTTTTATTGCTTGGAAACAATGAGATTTGCTTATTGTTTGATGTGCAAAAGGGGGGATATAGAGGGGGTTTTATAGTTGTAAAGGGAAAGTGAAATTAGGTGTAATATGTGAGATTTTAGTTACTAGTATTAAATCTATCCTGATAACCTGAAGGGTATTAATGGAGAGAGATGTAATACAAGCTAGCTGCAAGTAATTTTCGCTTCAAAAACTGGAAAAATAGAAGGAAATTTTAAATGGGTTTTGATTTATCTAAAAATTTAATAAAAGATGTATAATCTCTAAGAATTGGTTTAATTGATAGATTAATTTGCTCATGGTTTTATTAAGCAGGTTTGATTTTTAGAGACATGACAAAGGAAATATTTAAAATTGTTAATATGGAGAAAACATAAATTTGATTTTAATTGGAATTAAACTCGAGATCATTCAGTTTTGAAGACGGCTCTAATAAGTAAAATGTGGGCTAAAACAAAAACAAAAAATATTAATGGGAGTGTGGGTGAATTAATCAATTTGTGCAAAAATGTGGAAGTTGGGATTTGTCTATGTCAAATTGGAAGGATCACTCATCACCTTCTGTGACGTTTTAGCAGAAATGATTGAAGTGGATAATTATTACACATGTTTTAGCTGTCATAATCGAATCAAAGTTTTTGATAAATATAATTTTTTCAATTTTTTTTTTAAAATGGCTACTAGCTAATTAATATTGCTAGTTTGCCAGCTCTCATACTATTGGGCATCACAGATTAATAAACCCTCCTGATGGTCTTGAATCTTGGCCTTTCCATGATCGTTCTGAGACTTCTCTTACTCGCAATGTCGTTGTATAGTTTCTGGGCTTAGCCCTCTTTGTATATAAATATATATATATATATATATATTTCTTCCACTTGAATGAATTTATCAAAATTCAAACAATAATTTAATTTTCCCTTTGATATAATTTTTTAGTTAAACAAAACTTTCTTCCAAAATGATAGAAAATACACAATTTATTTTCTAAGAAAATATTTTCCATCAATACGCTACTGGGCTATATGTGGACAGTCAATAGTGTCCATCATTATTTTTCTTTTATTTATTGAGAAAAAAGATTTAATACTAGTAAAAATTTAAATTTTATTATCCATTTTTAAATAGTCTCACCTTGACCGCTAAGTTAAATTATTAATTAATGTCAATTAGGGATGTATATAGGTTTATTTAGACGGTTTGTGAGCAATATGTCAAAATAAATCAACATGTTTAGTTTGAAGAATTTTTATACTGAAACCAAGTTAAAATGATATGAAACTAATTTCAGATTAATTTAATTTATTAAAAATTATATCAGATTTGATATAGACATCAATTTTAAATTTGAATTGGTTTCAATTAAATACTTACTTTAACTTTTAAAATTGTAAAAAACGAAACAAATAATTATTTATGAATAATTTAAGAAAATATTTTTAAAATACATAATGAAATAGACAAGACAAAATAAATTAAGTGAAAGAGATTCTTATCCCAAAAAAAAAAAAAAAGTGAAAGAGATTAATATTAATTCTATTTAATTTAAAGCAGAACCATTAAAACGAAAATGAAAAATAATAAAATATTTTAATAAATATGAGATATTATTAATGAAATTATTTTAAAGTTGTTATCATTTCACTCCAATGCACATATTTAATAAATATATGTATTATAAACATCGGGTTAATTTGGACTAAATAAATTTTAAAACTTTTCACACCATGAATCAAATCGTTATATTATTTTTCATTTTTCTTAAACCAAACCAAATCAAATATGAGTAAAAACCAATATTTTTTTATTTGATTTGACCAGTTTAGATCAACTAGGGCTGTTTTTTTTTTTTTTTTTTTTTTTTTTTTTTTTTTTTTTTGTAAAACCCTAATGTCAATCATTTCTGGAACAGTATGTAAAACTCTTTTTAGAAAGTTTAAAATGATTGAATGAAAAAAGAAAAAGTAAAATTTAATTATAATTATAAATTGAAAATTTATATTTTATTTTGGTAATGTAGGATAGGAGTTTAATGGTTTGAATCCTCATAACAAACTATGAATAGTTAGTAATAAATACATAATTTCATAATTAATCATTCTAAAAGTTTAAATTCCAACAAAATCTTAAATAAACTTACAACCTTTTCCTCCCCACAGTTTTGATCAATTAATTTTCAATTTATTAAAAATATTTTTTTTATAATTTTATACTATTGTAATTAATTTGATTATTTTAAAAATTTTAAAAATCTATATTTTTTAAGTATATATATAATAATCTATAATTCAATTAATGAAACTATAAATTTATTTACATTTAATAATTATTCTTATAAATGACCAGAATCAAGTAATTGATGAATGCTCAATAATGTGCTAGACTCATATTCTATTAAATCCGAAACATGCATGAAATTTTTTTATAAATATTAAAATTATATATATAAGTTTCTTAGATTATTTTATTTTAAAATAAAGTAATTTACTTTGTTGTGAAAAAAAAATAGTTTTTTTACAAAAAATTATAATTTTATTTATATTTTTTCATAATTTAAATTATTTTTTCGCAATTTTACTTAATTGCGAAAAAAGTTCTAATTTAATAAAAATATAATTTGTTCTGTAATATGATTTATTAATTTTATACAAAACAATAATTTTATGAGAAAAAGTAATTTTATAATTATGAAAAAACATTGCTCTTTTTAAAAAAAATTATAATCTTTTTATAAAAGATATCGTATAAGCAAATTTTTTATATTACTTTGTTTTAAAAAAAAGTATAAAATTTTATTTTTTATGGCCAATAAGATAGTTATAAATAATAAATATAATTAAAATATTTAAAGTATTATAATTAAATTAATTTGCTATTATATTTCATTAATTAAAAATGAGAAATACTATAATAATTAAAATAGTATTTTAAATTTATATATCTATAAATTTTATAAAAAATAGTCTAATTTATGAAAAGATATAAGAAAATTATAATTTTTTATTAGAGAGCCATTTTTTATGTAATTAAGAAATTATTTTTCTTTTTCGTAAAATTGTTGTTTTGCAAAAAATAAGTCATATTTTTGTAAAATTAAATTTTTTTTTGTAATTAAGAAAATTACAAAAAAATAATTTAATTTACGAAAAAATATTAATAAAATTATTATTTTTTGTAAAAAATAACTTTTTGTTTTTGCAAACAAAGTAGATTATTTTGTTTAAAAATAAAATAACTATAGAAAACACTATATAATATATATATATATATATATATATATATATATATATATATATATATATATATATATATATAAAATAAAATTTGCGAAATTCGGATATCAAAAAATTACAAAGAAAAACACTCACCGGGCTATTAATTAATAAAAAAAAAAAAATACACTTGTAGATTATGAAAAATGGTAATTATTCATTCATAAGCACTCATTATATAGATTCATCAACAATATGAAAACATAAAATCATAATAATAAGGGACCCCAAAATCCCTAAACCCCATAATTAAAGTCTAATAATCAAAACCCTTTTACAAGGAAAACATTACAGCCACCATAATACTAACTGCAAGAATCACCACATTAATATAATAGACACCTAAAACAACTCCTTTAGAAACATCATCAATAGGAATTGAGGGAGCATCAACAACAGGAGTAGCATTTTTAGGCTTTTCCAGCGGCGGCGCCGCCACCACCAAAGGAGCAGGAGCAAGAGTAGGAGCAGGAGGTAACTTATTAGGAGCAAAAAGCTCTATAGGAAGCAAAACCTGGTCAACTTGATAAATAGCAAGCTGATTATCATTATAAACAATACCAGAAATAGTAGTGTTAGTAACCCCAGTTGTTATATTCACAATATTTCCTGTAGTTGTGACATTTAGAGATACTCTGCCACCTTTACCTGCTTGTGTCTTCAATGGGTTACTCACAGTTTGGAATTGGGTATTTGCTATGTATATAGGTAATATATGAAATTTTACCAATTTTACCTTATCCCCATCGTTTAAATCATTTAGAGTTCCTACTTTTAGCCCTGCAAATGCACTATCAGTTGGTGCAAATATGGTGATTCCATTGTGCGTGTGGTTAAGTTCCACAATTAACTCTGAAGCAGAATCAGTCTCTTTCAATAGTCTGACGAAGACTTTGTAGTTCCCTGCCCTTTCAAGGATTTTAGTCACGTCAATGGGGCCAGGTAATACAGGTATTTTTGGTTGCATAGTTGGCGGTGGTGCCTGCACCGGAGCCATTACTGGTGGTGATGGAGCTGCTGCCGGAGACTGGGATAAGGTTTTGGTGAAGTAAAGGAAGAGAAGGATAAGTGAAAACGAGAAGAAAGGTTGTTGCTTCATTTTGCTAGTTTTTTTTTTTTTTTTGAAGGTTATAGTAAATGTAAGAGTAGTAGATATTGCACAAGTTTTGGATATGGAAAAAGGGTATGAGATGAGGTTTTATAATAATTTTAGTGATAATGACATTTAGGTGTTAAATGTTAAGAAATTTATAGTTATAGAGACTTATTAATTAATTATTTTTAGTGCTTTTATGATCTTTCTTATAAAGGTGAAGAGTATTAAACCGGAAAGTGATGTGAGATTTTCCAAATTGGGAGATTATACAAATCAATTTGAGCATGAATTAATGTTGTCTACATCAAAGACAGATGAAACTTAATTATTTGACATTTTAGCTGGAAAAAAAAAAAAAAAGAGCAAGATTCACTTCTTTGTTTCATCAAATCACAATCCATTAATCTTTACAATTGGCTATTAATTGATAGAAGATCATCTAGTAATATTGAAGCCATAACGATCTCCTA
This sequence comes from Reutealis trisperma, assembly GCA_947687605.1. Taxonomy (NCBI): domain Eukaryota; kingdom Viridiplantae; phylum Streptophyta; class Magnoliopsida; order Malpighiales; family Euphorbiaceae; genus Reutealis; species Reutealis trisperma. Next base: position 1,018,742 of record CANTUT010000112.1, read on the forward strand.
ACTTTTATAGAGGGCCTAATTATATATATATATATATATATATATATATATATATATATATATATATATATATATATATATATATATATATATATATATATATATATATATATATATATATATATATATAAAAGAAAAAAAATCACAATTTTAGTGTATTTGTCAATTTTTTTGGGTTTAGATCGATCTTAGTATCAATTGTGGATCGAATTTCTATCCATTGAAACAATTTCAGCTTATTGAAATTAAATTAGCATTATAAAATTTGCATAGAATATTAAGAGTACGTTTAGTAAGTCGTGATATAATATAATTAAATGAATTTTTAATTTATATTAGAAAATTATTTGATTTACCTCCCATTACGATTTACCAAAAACACTCTAAGATCTTGATGGTGTGTTCTACATCTTTTATCCTTTTATTTTGAGTGTCTTTATTATTAAGAATATGATTCCATATTGATTAATTATAAACATATTAAGTGATTAATATAAAAATTGACTTCTCAATTTTAATAGCTAGTTTTTAAGGTTTTTAAGTTTAGTTTTCCCAAATCTATATTAAAAATTTAATATGATATCTGAATTTAATTAATTCTTGTACCACCTCATGTTCTATCATAATTCTGACTGGAATTTCAATTTTTTGCCTGTGGAGGATTTCTTCAAATATCTTACCCGTTGAGAGTTTCTTATGTTACCCATACCCGTGGAGAGTTCATTTCAAACAATCCAGTTCGTATAATAAATTGCAAATGTAAACTCAGCCTAGTTGTTACTTGAAGGAGGCTATTAAAAATATGATCTCACATTAATTATTACAAACATATTAAGTAATTAATATAAAAATGGACTTCCCAACCTTAATAGCAAGTTTTTTAATGTTCGTTTTCCTAAATCTATATTAAAAATTTAATATGGAATTAAAAATTAATCGATTTTTATATTAGCTCATGTTCTGTTATAATTCGGACTGAGATTTTAATTTCTTACCTGTTAAGGATTTCTTTTAAATTTCTTATCCATTGATAATTTCTTTCAAATTTCTTACTAATGAAAGGTTTCTTAATTATCTTGCTCGTGGATGATTCCTTTCCCAAATCTATATTAAAAATTTAATAACCTTTACCAAAAATTATTGAGTATGATTTCTGCAAAGACAAAATGCTGCACCAGTGAATGGATTATATAATCCTTTTATTTTATCTCTGGCAGGTATAATGGCTCATGAAAAAGGATCAACATGTTAATTTGTTTTTTGTTTTTTTTTTAAAGAACAAACATGTAAGTAATTATGTCAGTAACTCATAGTGAATTAGGCCACGCAAGAACTGTTTTCTCCATCTAATTAACACGTGAGGGATTTCTACCCTTGTATGTCAAACTTATATAGTAGATACTTTTATCTTTCATTAGATTAAGCTAAAAAATTCATATATAATTTATGAAATTCACAAAGAAAATAAAATATTAGAAATCAAACCTGAGGAAATCATTCATATATCCTTATTGAGCTTGGAATTGGAGCAAAACCATAACTCGTGTACTACTAAACATACTTGGGTTCGTTTGTAAATATTGAGCCCACTCCAATTGTAATTTTTGACCTAATTAGGAATAATTAGTGTTTCTAGTTGTCATTATTTTTTCCATGTATAGAACACTATAAATAATTTTGTAAATTCATTGCACCTGTTTATCATTCACTTTCATGAAAACTACTTTTTACTCTAAATTTGTGTGATTTCCTTTTTAGAATTGACGGATATCAAACACCTGATCTCAATTAGTTGAGGATGCCGGTTGCACATACATACATATATATATATATATATATATATCAAGTTTTTTTTTTTTTTTTTTCTTAGCGCATGTCCTTAATTAAAAGTTAACGATGCTCTGACTCCTATATACTCAAGATTATGTTATATTATTGCACAGATTCCTATAATTTAGTACTGACAAAACAAAAACAAAATGACTCAATAATTAAAGAATCTAAAAATTATTAAAATTTTGGGGCTAAAGTATCTTAAATCTTTAAAATAAAATAGAACTCTTTATTAATAATTTGCACCACAGAAAGGAGGAAGATGAGTTGAACAACAGGAATTAAATGAAATATTTTTATTCAAATAATTAAAATGAGTGACAATAACAAAGAACAATTCAAATAATTCTCAGAATTAATTAAACAAAACAAGAATTAAGCCTACAAGATCCTGAGTACAGGCAAAAGGAACTCATCGAATAAATATATATTTTCTCTTCATCTTCTGCTTCTTTATCAAACATTGACTTCCTGATCTCTGCAAGTGCCGCGCCAATAATATGTTTATATCTGGTGATGAAGCCAAGTAGCCAACTATATATACACCTTGTAGATTGCAGAGAGAAAATGGAAAATTATTCGAAATCACACTTACCACATTAATTCAATGCTTCAAAGCCGAAAAATTATTAAAACCCACAAAAATAAAATAAAATTCAAATTCAAAATCCACCCAAGAATTGCTAATGACACATTGCAGCAGCCCCTACTACAGCAACGGCAAGAGAGATCATATTATAATTCCCAGTAGGACTTACTGCACCAGAAACATCCTTAGGAACACTACTACTCGGATTCTCATCAACAGAATTATCTTTATTCTTGCCAGGCTTTTCCATTGCCGGTGCTGGAGCCGGAGCCGGAGGTTTAGGGGTGAATATGTCCAAAGGAAGTAAAACCTTATCAACCTGATAAATTGCTAACTGATTATCTGTATACACAGTTCCAGAAACACTTGCATTAGTGAGTCCTGTGCTTATGTTAACGAAACTTCCAATTGTTGTTACATTAAGATCTAACCGATCACCTGTTCCAGCTTGTGTTCTTACAGGATTACTCACTGTCTGAAATTGGGAACTTGAAATAAATGTTGGAACGACGTGAAATTTCACTAACTCTGCCTTTTGTCCGTCGTTTAATGTGTTTAGCATACCTACTTTGAGATTCGAAAACGCATTGTCGTTTGGGGCGAAAATTGTTACTCCATTGTTTGTGTTGTTTAGCTCGGAAAGTAATTCGGAATCTTCTTGTGTGGCTTTTAATAGCCGGACTAAGATTGTGAAGTGACCTGCTTTTTCAAGGATTTTTACTACGTCTGTGGGACCTGGTGATGCTGCTACTGGTGTTGATGGTGATTGTGCAGGTGGTGCCGGTAGTGCTGGTGGTGGTGGTACCGGTGGTGATGGCGGTGGTTGTACCGGGGCAAGTGGTGGTGGCTGTACTGGAGCGGCTGCTGGTGACTGAGATAAGGTTTTGGTGGAGTGGAGGAAAAGTAGAAGAAGTGAAAATGAGAGGAAAGATTGGTGCTTCATCTTATAATTAATGCTAGAATTATAAGGAATTTAAAATTAATGTTAATGAAATTAAGAATTGAATGTACAAGTTGCTTGATGTGTAAAGAGGATTAAAGAGGGTTTATTATATAATGGTGAAGATCATAGAATTAATTGATCATTTATTAAATTTAATTAGGTGTGATGTGAAATTTTAATTACATTGATATAAACTTGGTAGAGGGAGGCTGGATGGTATCTATGCAGAGAGAGAGATATGATAATTATGGCTAAAGTTAGCATAGAATTATTGTGTAGGTTAAGGCATGAATTTACTTTCTATCTTACTGATGAAAGTTTAATTTTTGGGTTAATACTATAAATGAGAATTATTTTATAATTAATGGTCTTGTAAATTCGTCTTCAATAATTTATTTTTTGTCGGTTCAGAATACGATATATGAAAACTAATTCATCATATCATCATCTTACGTTAAAAAAAATAAACAACAAAGTTAGCTTAAAAAGAAGGAAAAATAGAGATTAAGATATGGGGTGGGTGCAAGTTATCTAAGAGAATTGAAGATTCTGTGCATGGATGTGGAAATGGGGTTTGTCAGTATCAAAAAGGAAGGACAGCTTTTTCATTGGGACATTTTATCTGAAAAATAGAAATGTGCATTATCTGCTCAGTTTTACCTGTCATAATCAGATACATACATATATATATATATGTAATGATAAATTGGTTTTAATTAATTTAGGGTTACATATACTATTAAAGATAATGTAAATAATTATTAATCTTAAGTTAATAATTGTAGGTGATGAACATTAATATTAATTGGTTGGAAGCCCTATTGCCCAACTGGGAAAACAAATTAAAAATTGCGAGTTAATCTCCTGTAGCTGTTTTGGCACCAAATAATATTTACAACTAATAATGAAATTATTAAGAGCATGTATGACGCGGGAGTTCTCATTTATTTTTGTAATTATTTTAATAATTATAATTTTCTAATTAATGTAGATTTATTTTTCTATTTTTCAAGTAATTCTAAAATATTTAGATATTTTATTTAGTAATTTCTTTATTAGTTTTTATTTAGGGTTTTACGCCTTATAAATAGGCATATTATATAATAATTTGGGGATCTCACTTTTGAATAAAAATTTCAGCATCTTTTATTTTAGTGGACTCTAAAATTTATCTTTCATTGTGAATTCAAGGATATTTAAGGACTATACGTATTCTAGTTTTATTGCTATTGCTTCATTGCTACTTTAGGTGGTGTTAGAGCCTAATTAAGGCTTGTCTACTCTATGACAATCTACAGAGTGCGAAGCAATCTTTTCGTTAAAGGGGATTGCGAAAGGCAGATTCTTTCAAGAATAAATTTTCAAGATCCGGGATATAGAAAAAATAGCATTCGAGACAATGTATCTCACAGCCGATATATTCCTGATTTAGAAAATAATTTTTAGTTTTGGGACCGTGGATATGGTAGATCATGCACTGGAAATGATATAGCTCACAGTCAATCAATTTGTACAAGCGTTCTTAATTTTAGAGGTATTTCTTATTTTAAGGGTGATTTTTATGAGAAATATTTTATCAAGTGGTGATTTGATTTGGAGATATATTTTGATTATCATGATATTCATGGGAAGGAAAAAATTAAGCTTGCTTCTTGAAAGTTAATTGATGACGCATTTGATTAGTGGGTTGATTATCAAAACACATATAGTAAAATTCGTTCATGGTCAATGATGAAAGAATTATTAGTTGACGAATTTTACTATGGTTGTTTTGTGTTTCATGATTTATACAAAAAATTAAATAGGTATTATGAAATATTAGAGGATTTTTATGATCAAGTTTTAATAGACAAATTTAGTTCAAATTCTTTGAGTGGAAGATCTATTGATCATATTTAATTGGATGCTAAGAAAATAACAAAAACTGTTCAACTTGAATCAATTCAAAATTCAAAGAGATCGGAACTTGTGGAAGTTGAATCCAAATATAATAAATCCAATTTTGAATGTAACAATAACTTTCCATGTATTGTTAATTTTAATTTTGAATTTGAAGACAAAGAAGAAAAAATATAAGCTTTACAAGGTAAGATGATTAAAGAAACAGAAAAAGAAATTGATATTCTTGAGATACATACAATTGAAAAGAATATGGAAGAAGCAAGTGTGAAGATTGTGGTAATCAAGTCATTAAATTTTTAAGTGAGTCTATTATACACCAGTCCCAAGATACTATTGAATTTCAAAACATTGATTTTATTGGGATTAATTATTTCAATAATACTCCCTCCTTGACCAATAATTTTAATCAGTTAGTTATTCAAAAAAAGATATTTGTGACGAATTACTCCATGAAAATATATTATTCAAAATATTTATTTATTTAGCATGGAATATTTCAAGTTCAAGTTATAAACTCGAAGTCGAGTTTTCTTAAAGTGAAAGAATATAATGTAGAGGTTCTCATTTATTTTTATAATTATTTTAATAATTGTAACTTCCTAATTAATGTAGATTTGTTTTCCTATTTTTCAAGTAATTCTAGAATATTTAGGTATCTTATTTAGTAATTTCTCTACTAGTTTTTATTTAGGGATTCCTTAACCTATTACATAATAGACTTATTTATAAGGCATAAAACCCTAAATAAAAACTGATAGAGAAATTACTAAATAAGACACCTAAATATTCTAGTAATTAGTAATTTCTCTATTAGTTTTTATTTAGGGATTCCTTAACCTATTACATAATAGACTTATTTATAAGGCATAAAACCCTAAATAAAAACTGATAGAGAAATTACTAAATAAGACACCTAAATATTCTAAAATTACTTGAAAAATAGGAAAACAAATCTACACTAATTAAGAAGTTACAATTATTAAAATAATTATAAAAATAAATGAGAACACCCACATCATACTCCTTCATTTCAAAAAAACTCAACCTCAAGTTTATAACTTAAACCTGAAATCTTCCATGCCAAATAAATAAATATTTTGAATAACACATTTTCATAGAGTAATTTGTCACAAATATCTTTTTTTGAATAACCAACTGACTAAAATTATTGGTCAAGGAGGAAGTATTATTGAAATAATTAATCCCAATAAAATCAATGCTTTGAAATTCAAAATATCTTGGGACTTGTGCATAATAGGCTCATTTGAAAATTTAATGACTTGATTACCACAATCTTCACACTTGCTTATTTCAATATTCTTCTCAATTGTATATATCTCTAGAATATCAATTTCTTTTTTTGCTTGCTTAATTGTCTCACCCTGTGAAGCTTGTATTTTTTCTTTTTTGTCTTCAAATTCGAAATTAAAATTAACAATACATGGAAAGCTATAGTTACATTCAAAATTGGATTTATTATATTTGGATTCAATTCCACAAATTTCGATCTCTTTAAATCTTGAATTAATTCAAGTTGAATAGTCTTTGTTATTTTCTTAGCTTCTAATTGAATATGAATAGATCTTCCACTCAAAATATTTGAACTAAATTTGTCTATTAAAGCTCGATCATAAAAATCCTCTAATCTTTCATAATATCTATTTAATTTTTTATATAAATCACGAAGCACGTAACAACCATAGTAAAATTTGTCAACTGATAATTCTTTCATCATTGACCATAAACGAATTTTACCATATGTCTTTTGATAATCAACCCATTAATCAAGTGCGTCATCAATTAACTTCCAAAAAGCAAACTTAATTTTTTCCTTCCTATGAATATCATGATAATTAAAATATATCTCCAAATCAAATAACTACTTAACAAAATTTTTCTCATAAAAATCACCATCAAAATATGACAAACCTCTAAAATTAGGAATGCTTGTACGAATTGATTGACTGTGAACTATATCATCTCCAGTGCATGATCTACCATATCCACGATCCCAAAAATAAAAATTATTTTCTAAATCAGGAATATATCGACTGCGAGATATATCATCCTAATTGCTTTTTCTTCTATATCTCAGATCTTGAAAATTTATTCTTGAAAGAGTTTGCCTTTAGCAATCCCTTTCAACGAAAAGATTGCTTCATACTTTATAGATTGTCATTGAGTAAACAAGTCTTAACTAGGCTCTAATACCACCTGACGCAGCGAGAAAGCAATAGCAATAAGACTATAACACGTCTAGTCCTTGAACATCCTTGAATTCACAAGGAAAGATAAATTTTAAAGTCCACCAAAATAAAAAATGCTGAAATTTTTATTCAAAAATGAGATCTCCTAAATTATTATATATTAGGCCTATTTAAAAGGCATAAAATCCTAAATAAAAACCAATAAAAAAATTACTAAATAAGACATTTAAATATTTTAGAATTACTTAAAAAATAAGAAAACATATCTATACTAATTAGGAAGTTACAGGTATTAAAATAACTATAAAAATAAGTGAGAATCCCCGCATTAATGTACATGACAAATATCGATCATAATCAAGGTAAATCATTTATTAGATATTCTGGATTTCAAATCAATAACCAAAGGTGCACTCTCTCTCTCTCTATCTAATATATATGTATATACAAAAATTATTTCCTGAATATGTTCTATTTAATTGAAACGCAGCCATTTTATCAATTTAACTAAATCCATCTCAATTTCTAAAATTTTGGTAAATTTAAAAGGTGTTTAATAACATTATTCAATTCTTAAAATAAAATTTTTATAACTTAGTCGTTTCAAATTATTTGATAACGTATGTCTAAAAATCACTTAAAATGGTAAATCAAAATTTTAACGTAACTTAAAATATAATATAAATACAATGAGTGATTAAAATTTTAAAATATTATTATAATTAAAAAATTATATCACTTATTTTATTCAACACTTAAAAAATTTTAATATTTTATTTTCAATTTTGTTAAATACCACCTAAATAACCAAAAAGTTTTAGCCACTGTTACCTCTCCCATTAAATCAAAAGTCAAATAATTAGCATGTAAATTAAATTACAAGAGTTAGGACTCTAATATAGGTGATATGAATATGATCCCAAACTGAAGGCATATTTACTGAAACATATTTCCTTTTTTTTTTTTTCTTTTCAAATCAAATAATAATGCTCCTCATACCGATAGCCAACTTATAGTTTAGTAATGCACACTGTGATATAGTTTAGTAGTAAATATATATTTTTCTAAATAGTAAACTTAAGATCGATTTTTTCCTCCCTAATACTAAAAAAAAAAAAAAAAAAATCATAGTTTAGCAGTAACCGGCAACAATCATAGGACATACCATCACCTTGCAGACTTACAAACGATTTGTCGTTGAATTTTGGCGCGGTCGTTTGCTCATGGCTCTAATTATACTTTACTCATCATTTCCAAAAACGACAAGACTAAATTTTTTTTTTTTTTTTGTAATTCTTGTCGTTTCTTCTTTATTTCTCTAATATTTTGTTTCTAAATTATTAATAGCACAATTTGGATTTTAAATGGTCAATAACAAGATAAAAATTTAATATTTTGATTTAACTATGATGGAATTTGGATGCACAAATCAAAAATAAAAGTACTAATAATTAAAAATAGAAAAACATTGAAGAAGTAGATTAATAATAAATTTAATTTTTATTATAAATATCCTTATACATGAAACCTGAAAAAGAAATGAAAAAGGGGAATATATATAAAACTCAAACTCAATCCTAAATACTTAAAATGATACAAAATAGGATTGAAAAAGGAGAAAATGGCAATTAATTATTGAAAGATCACTCATAAAATGCTTAAAGTCATCACCATTATTCAATACAACTCACCAAAAATCAAACTGCAAAACCAGTACTTCATCCATTTCATAAACAAAATACTGCAGCAACAATTAAACTAACTCCAATAATCCCCATTTGGTAATTCACAGAATTTACTGCACCAGAAGTATTTGCTGTAGTAGTTGGAGTAGAAGAAGTAGAAGTAGAAGTAGAAGCAACAGGACTCACATCAGTATCAGGAGTCTTCTTTTTGGGCTTTTTCTCTGCTTCCGGCACCGGAGCTGGGGATGGAGATTTAGGAGTAAAAATGTCCATAGGAAGCAAAACCTTATCGACCCGATAAATAGCTAATTGATTATCTGCATATACAGTGCCAGAAATGCTTGTATTTGTAAGTCCTGTAGTGATGTTTACTGAATTTGGATAAGTTGTGAAGTTCAGGGCTACTCTGCCTCCTGCACCTGCTTCTGTTCCTACAGGGTTAGTTACAGTCTGGAACTGGGAAGTTGAAAGAAATGAAGGAACTACATGAAATTTCACCAATTCAGACTTTTCTTCATCTGTTAAAGAGTTTAGAGTGCCTGACTTGAGTGTTGAAAATGCTCCATCACTTGGGGCAAAGATTGTTAGACCATTGTTTGAGTTGTTAAGCACAGTGAGCAAGTGATTTTCCTCTTGTGTGGATCTTAATAGGCGTATAAATACTGTGAAATGACCGGATTTTTCGAGGATTTTAGTCACATTGGTAGGGGCAGGTCCTGAAGCTGGCTGAGCTGGAGATGCAGCTGGTGATTGTGATATGACTGGTGGAGGAGGCGATGCAGCTACTGGCCCTTGGGCTGGAGAAGCAGCAGGAGACTGAGCTAGAGTTTTTGAGCAATAAAGGAAGACGACGAAAAATAAAAATGAGAAAACTGAGAATGAGAAGGAAGATTGTTGCTTCATCTTTTTTCAGTTTGTTATTGGAAACAAATGCAAAAATGTAAAGAAGTTAAAGAAATTGTATTGAAGTAGTGTAAGTTTTTGGTGTGTAAGGAGGGTATAAAGAGGGGTTTATATATTGTAGTAGTGATAGAATCAAGAATCACATTAGGTATGTAATGTGAACTTTTGATTTACGTACATAGAATTATTAGTTTGCTAGTACCTTATCTTTTCTTGAAAAGGTAAAGGGTTTGTAGCAATTAGTATGCTTCAAAATTCAGAAAAATAAAAAAAAAAATTGAGAAGATTTCTTCAAGTGGGTAAGTTGGCAAAATAAAGATTATTGTGCATATGATTGTTGATACATTTCTAGGCTTAATTGTCTGTATGAAACAGAAAGGATAGCTTTATCACTGAGAGAGCATTATTATGTTGTGACATTTTAGCTAAAGTTCACAATTCACTTCAGTTTCACAAGCTTACCAATCTCCACAAATTATTATTTCACAAGCAGAAGAAGCAATAGCCCTCAAGCTAGCCCTTAACCACAGCAAGGCGCAAAACATAAAGTTATCCACCATATTCTTTCATATATATGTACAGAAGAAGCAAAAACTTACCAAAGCACAGTAGCAGAAAAGGATTTAGCTAGATTGAAAAGAAAAAACAAATACAAAAATTTCTTTTTGTACAACTCAGGTAAGCTGAGGGATTAATTGATTCACTTGTCAATTCTCCATCCAGCTTAATATCCTGCCACTCCCAAGGATTGATTCATTTGGCAAATGGGTTTCCTATCCACCTGAATTTTTTTCTTGTTCTATAGATGAGGTGAAGCAACTACCATAATAAGTTTGCCTCTAATGAGTTCAGCCTAGGTAAGTTTCTTTCTGTTAAATTCTAGCTAATTCATATACAAATTGAAAGTATGAAGTTGGTTAGATTAAGATCATAGTATTCTAGTATTGTTTCTAGCTGGAAACTCTCCTTGCATGTTCTTTTACTTTGATACATCTTAATTAGCTTATGTACAAAGTAAATTCAATATGATCATGTTATATATAAATCAATTGAATTAAAACATATGTACAATATAGCTTAGAGAAAAAACTCTTCTTATCATATTCTTTAATTGAATTTGCATCTTTGCGATTCACATCAATATGTGATGCCATTAATCCATTCATCAATTACCATACATGGAATGCCAGTTTAGTTCCAAAGGGATTTTCTGGCTTCCAAAGGGATTTTCTGGCTTTTGATTATTATGTAATATAAGATGTATTTTGTCTAAGAGAGGAAGAGAGAATCTTAGAATAAAATGATAAATAATTATTATTACTTAAATGCTCTAACTAATTATTAGTTTGTTACCTCTCAATAAAAAGATAAAGGATATTTAAGTCCATAAAAAGATGGGCACCTTGCTAACTAATATATATATACACACACATCAAAAACATTATTTTAACATATTTATAAATTTTTTTTATAATTTTTAAAAGTTAAAATAAATGTCCTTCAAAAAAATTAAAATAAGTGTTTAATGGAAATTAATTCAAATTTAAAATTGATATAAAATTTAATTTCATCTAAACTGAATCCAATATAATTTTTAATAAACTAAATCAACCCGAAATTACTGGTTTCACATCATTTTTATAATTTAATTTCTATTTCAAGATTTGTCAAACTAGAAAAATTGAGTTTGGTATGGCATATTAGGGATAGAAGTGAGTCGAGACAACTCACGAATTACTCAAGATCGACTCGAAATTACTCGAAACTAATTTGATGCAAGTCAAGTTCAGTTCAAGCTCTAGCTACTAGAGTAGTTAGACGAGCCAAGCTCGAATTCTATATTACTAGGCTCGACAGGCTCACAAACCTAATTGACCTTTTATATATTTACCATTCTAATATTTACATCTATATATAAGTTAATCGAGTCTAATCGAGCTTTTATAAATTTATCATTTTATCATTTATATATTACTATATTTATATTTATATTTGAGTTAATTGAGCCAAATCAACCTCGCGAGTTGAGTCAAACTCGAGATTAATATTGTGTCGACTCGATTTAACTCGATTAACCCCTTACTCATTTAGACTTGAACATGATTCAGATTAAATTCAAGCTCATTAATTTTGCTCGAACTTGTGCTCAAATTTGAGCTGTTCAAAATTTGGCTCAAGTTTGAGCTTAAGTTTTCATGATCGAGTTCAAATTCGAATATTTCAAAATTCTACTCGACTCATTTACAACTTTTTGACATATTACTCACAATCCATCCAAATCAATCTATCTACACCTCTAATTTCATACACAAAAAAAAAAAAAAAAAAAAAAAAAGAGGGAACTATTATGATTTGAATTTTGTCCTCTTATGATACAATATAAATAAATATTCAACCACTAGACTAGCTAATATCCCAACAATTTTTATTTTTTTAAAAATAGTATAAATTGTTTTATAATCTTTTTAACACAAAGAAAAAGAAATCGGATTTGAATATATATCTCAAATATATATATATATATATATATATATATATATATATATATATATATATATATATATATATATATATATATATATATATATATATATATATATATATATATATATATATATATATATATATATATATATTATTATATTATTATATTATTATATTATTATATTATTATATATATATATATATTATTAGATTACACATTGATGTGCAAAATTATTTTATATTTTGAATGCCTATAACGCAAAAGATTATAGATTCAAACTAAAATTATTAATTTCTTTCCTTTCCACTAAAAATGGATGAGATTTTCGTATTTTAATTAGAACAAACATTTTTTATAAGAATCCTTTACCCTATTGTTAAAATAACCAATGTTCAAAATTCTTTCCAAAGATTAAAAATGTCAATGCCTCGCCCATTGAGCAGGTATAGCAACAAAGCATTAATTCTTCCTTTTGCACTTTTTTTTTTTTTTCTTGTTAACCTATAACTGAAATTTTTGTAGGATATGTAGAAGCCTGCAACAAATTAATAATTTAGGTATTGCGGTTCTGCCAAGAAAATTGAATTTAATGATTCCAAGTAATGTAAAAGAACCCAATCCATGATGCTATGATCATAAGGTGTTCCTGTTCCATGTGTCTCTCACACTAATAACAATTCCGGAATTATTTTTTTTTATGAGAATTAAAATTCAATTTCTGGTTTTTTTTTTTTTTTTACTAATCGTTTTGTTATCCAATATCTATTTTATAATATAAAATGTTAAAATAATATTTAATATAATAAAAAAGGCAATCATATATATATTAGTTAAAGGATATTCCATTAAAAAAAGAAAGAAACAAAGAAAGATAAGAACAGATTAATCAAAGGTTGTTCTTAATTTTTGAAAATCAACACATATAGTAGAGGATGTCTTTTTCTATTAATAGAAAGATTTTGTTTACTTTAATATTGTTATTTTATGATCATTTATATAATTGTTTCTCTAATCTCATCAAGAAATTGAAGCTGACAAACAGAGAAGGAGAGATGCCCATCAATTTTTTTTTGTTTTTTTTTTTTAAGAAATGAGTTAACTACAACTTGATTATGATGCCAAGAACTATTAATTTTTGTGTTGCCCATCAATTTTGGCTAAAATTACCCTGCACCATATGAAAGGTAGCATCCTACCTTCACATGTTCTGAAGCCAATTTCTTTTGCATATTTTCCTTAAACCTGCTACAAATGATCATTGTCAATCCAATTCCCAGTTTCTTTATTCTAAATTTTTTTTTAATGATTATAAATAAACTACTATATTCATAAGTAGCTCATATATATTTAGCAGCTCTCTGAGATTATATATTAGTTTAATTTATGATTTTTTTATTAATTAAATTTCGATTGAAAATTTAAACTTATAATTTTAAAGTTATAAAGATGACTTTAATATTATTAAATCATAGTTGAATTTTTAGTTAATGGCACTGGTGCCATCTTTAGAATTGAGCTATCTCCAGTTAGTGTCCTAATGAAGCTAAATTTACCAAAATAAAAAAATAAAAAGTTTATTAGTTTCGGTTTTGATAGAAATTAAATTGAAATAGTAGAGGTGATTTGAATAGGTGCAAAGTAAGCCCACAAATGAATTGAATTTAATAAATTTTGATCAACCATTATTAAAATATTAGATCTAATCAATTAATTAATTAAGACCAAATCATTATATACTAATATTTTACTGATCTTAATTAGACCTTAATAAGATTATTTGGATACCCTTTTCCTAAAATTAGAAGAAAATAAGAAAAGTAAAATCAAGTACTCGATGCATAGCATTTTCAAACTATGTTACAAAATTCTCAAAATACAATAATCTGATAGAAAAAAAAAATTGGGAACTAAAATCCCAAAATAAAAACATAAAAAATTCAATCTTAATCACAAACTTAAAATGATACAATTGGTAGTTTAAAAAAAAAAAAACCAGCAATTATTCAAAAACACTCACCACATACCTTCATCTTCATCATCATCATCATCACCACCACCACCATATTCAACCCAATTCATCAAAACCATACACCATTGAGAAACTGATCTGACCCCAACATGCCTCATCAACAACCTTTTATGTCACAAAGAAAGTACTGCACTAACTATTCCAACTCCAAACAAAACCACATTGTTACTTACAATAAACTTTTCTGCACCAGAGATATCCTTGGGAGCAATTGGACCATCTGCAGCCTTGCTTTTCTTCTTCTTTGAAATTTCCGGAGACGGTGCGGGAGGTGGAGGTTTAGGAGTAAAAACGTCAATAGGCAGTAAAACCTGATCAACTTGATAAACTGCAAGTTGCCCATCAGTGTAAATTGTGCCAGAAACACTTGTATTAGTAAGTCCTGAAGTAATATTTACAGCATTTCCGGTAGTGGTAACATTAAGTTGAAACCTGTCCCCTGATCCTGCTTGTGTAGTGACAGGATTGCTCACAGTTTGGAATTGGGAAGTTGATAAATAAGTTGGGATTATGTGAAACTGAACCAATTCAGCCTTTTCTTGATCACTAATTGAGTTTAAAGTACCTGATTTCAGGCTTTGAAAGGCACTATCGCTTGGGGCAAATATTGTTATGCCATTGTTTGTGTTATTAAGTTGACCATTTAATGTGACGTCTTCTTGTGTAGCCTTGAGAAGCCGGATAAACAAGGTGAATTGACCGGCTTTTTCGAGGATTTTCGTCACATTGGTAGGGCCGGGTGGGGCTGGAGCGGCTGCCGGACCTTGAGCTAAGGTTGTGGTGAAATGGAGGAGGAAGAATAAGAGAAATTTTGCTGCCACCATTTTATTTTTGTAGTGTTTGGAGTTTGGTGGACAAATGTCTAGATAAAAAAAAGGGGGGTGGTCCTTGAAATTTGATACTACAAAAATATTTGTTTGATGATCTAAAAGAAAGGGGAGAGAAGGGTTTTTATTATGGAGTTGGGGAGAGAATTGGAGAATGGTGTTAGGTATAATGTAGCAATTTTTAGTTAGACAAATTAGCTGTTAAGTAGCATTAAGTTTCTTGAAAAGGTGGACGGAATTAGTGGAGAGAGAGTGAAATAATAATGCTATTGGAGCAACTAGTTTGCTTGCAAAAACAGAAAAAACAGGAAGAGATATCAAGTGGGTGTGTGTGGGCAAAATAAAGGACTTGAATCATTGCTTTGCTTTTACTTTCTTAATGTATTTTGGGTAAAAAAAAACATAGATATTGTTTGCCACAATCTTACGAAATAAAATGTTATGTTGTTCCTTTTTTTTTTTTAGTTCACAAATTCAGAAGGGGTAAGACACAGAATTTCGGTTTTTGCCCAAGTTTAGAAGTGCAGATATATATATATATATATATATATATATATATATATATATATATATATATATATATATATGTAGTCTTTTACTAATAATTATAATTGAGTTTTTCTAGTATTGATTGATCAATTGTATATAGCATCTTGGTATCGTTGATGGATCAATTGTATCAAGTATCTCAGCATTATATTTTTGGGCAAGGAGAAGAATCGAACATGAATCTATTGTTCAAACTATATATGCATTTATTATTATATTGTATCTTAGTGTGCATATTTTAACATTATTAAAATTAAAGTTTACGAGTATTTTTTTTGAAGTTATTTTATAATAATAAATGAACAAATCATATACTACCTTCCTTACATGAAATATTTTTAATTAGTTGATTGTATAAGATAAAAGTTATATATTTGAGTATATGTAAGAATTTTAACAATTATATATAATAACTATATATATATTGAAATAAAAATGGTCTTTCATTAATAATAATAGTTTGGAACGAAGATGTAAATTTGACTGTATTTAAAAAATATATATGAATTTCATTGTAAAAACGAAACTTTTCTTTAGAATTTTATTAATCATATTGATGGATAAATTGTAAGAGGAAGAATTAAATTTGAATTTATTGTACAAACTATACATACACTAACTATTAGACTATATTTTGATATGTGCATTTTGGCATTGTTAAAATTAAAATTTACGTGTATATATATATATATATATATTTTAAGTTATTTTGGTAAAAACCCTAATTGTTGATTTGTCATGTGGGCCCAGTGGCCCACCAACAATATTCATTAACGTTGTCCTACGTCCCATGTCTCATCCTCTCCAATTGCTCTTGTGGGCTCTCACCATGGTTGGATTAGATTTAGAGCAATTGTTTTACCTTGTTCGGGTTGGCTAGGGATTTTCTTTATGTTAGAATTTAATTGAAGTGAATAATGGGAAGAAATTAATTTACTTACTATTTAATATGAAGATATATTTAAAAAAAATTAAATATATGAAGATATAAATTATAATTCAATTATCTAATGTATATTTCATAATACAAAATACTTTGAAGTATGTATTTTATAATATAAGGAGGTTTTGAATCTTAAATATTACCACTAATTAAACTAATCAATTAATCAAACTCTTTTAAAAAGTTAAAAAGAGTATAACGGATTCTAATTTAAATTTAAAGATTAAAGATTTATTTAGTTTAATGATTACAGTTAGCCATTTGGGTGCCTACCGTCAATAATTGGAGAATCAAACATGCACAGCTTAAATTTTTAATTTTTAACATTTGAATTTTGAATTATAATTTAAAATCGTTAACAATCGAATTTTAATAATGATTCATCGTATAACAGTTAATCAAAGAAATTATCTGTTGATTAGATTCAAAATGACAATAATAATAAAGTAAACAGGAATGACCAACCAACGTTGACATTGTAGTTTTTGTGACCCTGGAAAGCCACATGTTTGGCCCCTGACATCTACAAATGTGACCACCCAACTTCATCCAATGTTGTCAGCCTACAAGGCATGGACCCAACTATTAGTTGCTCAGTTACTGCGATACTAAATCTATGCTTCAATGGGACCATAGTTTTGAGGGAACTTTCTACTTTAGAACAACTTAGGTGGCAAGAAATTGTCACTTTAATATGACAGGGATGACATTTTTTTTTTTTTAATGCCTTTATGCAGTTGGTACAATGCGTTTTCTTCCTCATCTTCTGCTATGTTCTTCTAACCAGATATGGCCACTAGAATATGGGGAAAATGGTAAAGAAAAACCTCCATTAATCAAACTCTGATCAATGTATATTACAGGCCACAGCCTCGAGCTCTAGCCCCATCATTCTGAGAGGATATCCTGATTTTGAAGACTTGAAATCTTCATTAAAAGTCTTAAAGTTTGCAATCAACTGAATAGACTGAAAGGGTTTCTAGAAAAGAGGAGAATTATCCCAGATCATGTAGTTCAACAAATTCACTGATGCTTTTGCATCCCATTTCCATCCTATTTCATACCGTATTCAAAAGTAGAGGCAGGAATAACAAATACTTGACAGACTATTAATTAGTTGTTTAAATCATTAACAACACGAACAGCCCTAAACTATCAATGGACATGCCCTATCAGATTTCTGACTGAGCACCTGCATTGAACTTCCAGCCTACGAACTACAATGAAATCCCAACAGAACAGCTCTTATATAGAGCGCTATGATGCTCAATTGTGTGGGTCAGAAATAGAACCAACCTAATCAGTGATCACTAGACGAGGCTTGGAAGGGGTGGAGGAAGAATGGGGAACAAAATATGATCAGTAAATAACAGAGAATTACACATTATTTTTCAACAACCAAACATGAAAAGAATTCTCCACTGCAGACAAGAATGCTGTAGTGCATCAACCAATGCACTGTTTGTAGTCTGAAACAATGCCTTTCTCAGCTAAAATACACTGTCAATAGAAAGAAAAGGGAAAAGCCTAGAAACATGTGCTTGATTTTCCAAACTAAGTCATAGCAAGGAATTGTTTTCATTAATCAATTGAAAACAAAAGGAAAAAACTAGAAAACCTACATCAACATCCGATCAAAGTTGTAAGAAAATGATGCCTTTCCTCTATGATATACAACCGGTTGAAATAAAAGGCAGGCCATTGAAATATGCATGATAATCCAAACAAATTGATTAGGTGTACATATAATATTCTCAGCTAGTGTGTTACCCAGGTCCTATCCTTGCCTAGTCTCCAAAGATTTCCTTTGTGCCAAGGCATCCACAGCTTTAAGTTTTTCAGGAACAAAATCTAAAAACAAAAAATAAGCAATCAAAAACCTGGTAGTGTAAGTAGCAGCATCATCAAGTAACATCTTAGGCATTAAATGGAAAGGACAAAACAGAGCATTTAGAAGATTTTAAAGAAGTACCTGAAAGAAAGTCGAACCTCCTCTGCTCACTGACAACTGATGCTGAAATCAAAAACCAAAAGAATGCATCTTAATACCATCTCAATTAAATATGAGAACACTATTTTGCAAAGTGCAGTCTAATAAGCATATGGTCTTTGATTTCACTACTTGTCCATTAGGCATTGGCTGAAGGCCAACAAGGCGATACAATTTGAAAGTGGCAAACAGTTGCTTGAGATATCTAATGTTATAGCAAAGACAAACATAAAACAATTTATTGGCTAGCTGAAAAATATATACAGACAATCAAAAGATTGATGAATTTTGAAGCTGCATAAAGGTTCCTAGAACCTTTTAGATGTAATGTTAGGGAAATCAGAGTAATAAGCATAGCAATAAAAAAAGAAAAAAGTAACACAAACAAATTTTATATGGTTCAATCTCTTAATAGATCTACATCTATGGTCCCTCGAAAAGATAATCCATTAAAGCATCATATTACAATTTTTGAATGAACAAATTGCAAATCCTCCCACAATACAATATCATCACAAAGACACTTTATACCACTCAACAAGCATTGCTACTGTGACTCTACCACAATATTGGGCGAAAGCTTATTACATGCTCAGACAAAACCTCTTCCATCATACTCTTATATATAATGTTATTCACTATCACTCCTAACTCAATAAGGATCCTCACTCAAATAGAAATAACATTAAAATAAAAATTTTACTCTATAAATGAAATAATCCTCCACTAAATTCAGAAATATTTCTGGTACACAAAACAAGAAAAGGTCTTCTTCCAAATCCCATTATCAATTGAAAAATCATTATCATCATCATCGATTTTCAATTTGTCCTTCATATTTTCTTACAGCTTTTTTCAAACTCTTCAAGTCTTCTTTCAACTTCGAGTAATAAGATTTTGATCATCCTTTTCTTTACCTTGATTCATCCATCTTTCCCTACAGAGAGCACTTAACTTCCAATTGAGTTGTCTTCAACTTTCATCATTTTTTAATCAAAAATCTCAATTTTAATCTTTTTTCACTTTCTTAAAATAACTCTTGAATTCCATAACAAGGACCAACAGTTTTGATATCACTTGTTGGTGAAATCAGAGTTATAAGCGCAGTGATAAGAAAAGATAAAAGTACCACAAACAAATTTTACGTGGTTCAATCTCTCAATATACCTATATTTATGATCCCTCGAAAAGATAATCTACTAAAACATCATATTACAATTTTTGAACAGGCAAAATTACAAACCCTCTCACACTATCATCACAAAGTCCCTCTACCCATATACTTTGTGGGATATCACTCAACAAGCGTTACTACTGCGACTCTACCACAACATTGAACCAAAGCCAATCACATACTTAGGCAAAAGCCTCTCCTATAGTACTCCTATTTACTCCTAACTCAATAAGAATCCTCACCTAATTAGGAATAACATTAACATTAAAATTCTACTCTGCAAAGGAAATAATATTCCACGCAATTGAAGAATATTTCTCACACGAAAAGATATTCTTCCAAGTCTCATTAGCATTGTGAGTTATAATCCTAACATGTAAGACTTCACAATATCACAGTAGCTCTCGTAGAATTAAATTTCTCTCAAGCAAACTAAATCACAATAACAGAATAAAAGTAGTAAATACAAAAAATTCTTCAGAATCTCATTTCTAATTATAACAGTCATCGCCAAGAATTCATTAAAATAAAGAACTTCATTTCTAGCAACAGAATTACTATAATCAAATTAGTACTACATTTTATACTACTGGATTAGCTGTAAAATATAATAACAATGGAAAGAGAGATTACATAGGTGCTTGTAGCGAAGAGATTTCTTTCTATCCCGAACAGAACAATCATATGCATCCTCACAAAATTGTTCAATGAATTTCTCCTGCAACCAACCAAACAACATTATAACACCAATTACAATAAAATCATAATTCAAGAAAACAACTAATTTTATTTCTAATTTCCTGATACTTAATTTCCTAACAAAACAATAAATTCAAACCCAAGGAAAACAAAAATAAAAAATAAAAAAAACTAACCCTAAACTTAAAACTGCAACATTTCTAAACACTAATTGACAAATTTGATGAAAATTTGAAAATGTACCGTGGCTTTGTTGACGAGAAAAACCACATCTTGATTAAGTTGCAAACTGGGATCTTCACTCTTAATTATCCTCTTTATCCTAGCCATTGGAAGTCTATACAATGTCCCATCTTCTCCTTCACTATCATCTTCCGCTGCTTTTTCTTTTCTCTTGTTGCTTTTGTTGGTTTTATTGTTGCGGCTTTTGCTGCTTCGATTCTTCGGTTCACTTCTGTTTTCAATTTCTTCCTCCTCAGTTTCGTCTTCTGCTTCTTGTGAGTCACAGCTTGAGAGTTGGATTTCAACAACATCGGGCGATTCGCTTCTTGTGCCATTGGCAGTGTTGTTGCTCTTCTTCTTCTTCTTTTTCTCTTTCTCTTGTTTTGCTGTTTTCTTGTGGGGTGATTTTGCGATATGTGTTGCTTCTTTGCCTTTTTTCTTCTTCTTCTTGTCTTCTTCGTTCTTGGATACCTTGGTAGACGCCATTGCTAGGAGTTGCAAAGCAAAGTCCCTTTTTTTTTTTTTTTGCTGTAAGAGATTTTATAGGTGGGCTGATTGTTTTATCTATTATTTCTGGGCCTCCACGTGGGCTTTGCAACACTTGTTTATTCTGTTTTTGTGAAACAAATTAAATTAGAGTTATATATATATATATTGGTGAAATGAACGAATAGAAGACTAATTTTTTATTATGTTGCTTTAACTAAAAATAAAAAAAATTAGAAAAAATAATTGAAATTAGTAATTTGAATATAAAAGAAGAAGTTGAAATATTCATTGTTGTTAAATTTTTTTGAAAAGAGAAAAATTATAAATTTATTTGAAAATGATAGACGTAAAGAGACATGTAAAAAGTAGTTTAAAAATAAATAAATATATTAAAATTCAAAATAAGTTGATAGAACAAAAATATTTTTAAGTGTGTTAAAATAATCTATTAAAAAAAAGTCAAATGATAAAATAACACATCCATTTTAAATTATTTTTAAAATAATTAAACTTACATAATCCATTTAAAAATTGAAATAACAAAATAAAAGTTTAAAAGTCATTGTTCTAAATAGGGATGAGTATTAATTGGTAAAAATCAATTAACCGAATTGAACTGATGTAATTTGGTTAAATCAATTCGGTTAAATAATATTATCAGTTTAATTTAATTAAAAGTACAAAAATCTCAATTTTTTATTTTGGTATAATATTTTTTTAATATTATATGTTATTATCTCATATATTGTCTAATAAAATAATAAAATATTTTGAAGTTAATTGTAGAGTTGAAAAACAAAAATCAATGGTTATGATGTCGTCTGCTACTTCTATGTAAATATAGCTGAGATTTGTCATGTAGAAAGAGATTTCAAGCATGCTTACGTTCAAGAAGAGGAATTTTGGCGACAAAAGTCACGAGTTTAGTGGCTCTAGAAGGGGGATAAGAATACTGTCTTCTTTCATGCTTCTACAGTGCAGCGTCGAAACTACATTGGCTTAAAGCTGCTAATCTGAATGGAGAATGAGTTTCTGGGAAGGAGATTAGGATGAGTTCGGTGGCTATTGAATATTTCCAACAGGTTTTTACCTCGGCAGGTTGCACATGATGTAGCTCTCAATGCCATTTCTCGAAGGATTTCTTTGCAGATGAATCACTCTTTAATTTGGCCAATTAACGAGGCAAAAATTAAGCAAGCAGCTTTCTCTGTTTATCCTGTCCTTATAAGGCTTCAGGTGTAGATAGTCTTATTGGAAAATTTTTCCAAGCTTACTGGGATGCTATTAGGCAGGATGTTTGTGCTGCAATTAAGAACTTCTTTCGGAGTGGGCGATTGCTCAAGGGGTTCAATCCGAGACAGCGAGGAAGCAAGGGATAGCAAGGTTAGAACATGTCTACTCTTTAAACATTCTTGAATCTACATGGAAAAATATTATCTAAGTCCACTGACAATAAAACAAGATTGAAATTTTATTAATATTGAGATGTCTCTTACGCTATTACATAATAAATTTATTTATAGGCATGAAACTCTAATTAAAAATTAATAAAATTATTAAATAGGACACTTAAATATTCTACAATTACTTGAAAAATAAAAAAAGTAAATATAATCTAATTAGTAAATTATAATAAGTATAGTTATTATTAAAATATTCACAAAAATAAATTAGAATTATCGTATCATACTTATTCACTTCAAGAAAACTTGATCTCGAGTTTGTAACTAGAAATTGAAATCTTCCATGCCAAACTAATAAATATTTTGAATGCATCAGTGTCTTCATATGGCAACTTCCAAATAATCTTATTTTTTGTCTAAAAGCGTAACTGACATGGAGCAAAATTGAAACAATAAAATCAATCTTTTGAAATTCAATAGGATTATAAGACATATGAGTTATGGGCTCACTTTGAAATTTAGTGAATTGATTATCGAAATCTTCACTCTGGCTTCTTTCTATTATTTTTTTTTTTTTTCAATTGCATGTACATAAAAAAATCTCAAGCCTTTTTTCTGCTTTTATTGATTCAACCTCAATCTCCATTTTTTTCTTCCTCAATAATTGTTCCAACTTGTGGATGTTATATATTTTCTTCTTTGATTTTAGATTCTTGAATATCATTAATTTCACAAGTTTCCACCTCAACTAGCCCATTTTTGGCAACTAAATTTTCTTGTATATGGTTAATGTCTAAACTCACAAATTCAATTTCTTCATACATAGAGGTTTCACTCTTAATGGGCCAAATTTCATCATAATAATCTTTGATAAATTTCACTAGCGATAAATAAATTTTTTTTCACAAAGATTTATAGGTCTAACATGAGAATAATTTTTCAACTTCCAGCTCATAATACCTATCTAATTGTTTATTTAAATCAAAATACATAACAAGCATGATAAAATTCATCTACTAATAATTCTTTCATTTTTGTCCATGAACAAATTTTACCATATGTTTTCATCTTCTATTAATTTTTGAGAAGCAAGTTTAATCTTTGCCACCCGATAAATAACATGATAATAAAAAAAAACCTCCTAATCAAATAACCACTTCACAAAATCGCTTTTATAAAATTACCATTAAAATAAGAAATACCTCTAAAATTAAGAACACGTATATAAATAGATTGATTGTGAGTTATATCATTTTCAGTGCATAATCTACCATATCGAAGATCTTGAAAATAAAAATTATTTTCTACCATTGATAAAAAATATTTTTAAATATTAGAATATTAGATTATTTAATAAGAAAATATTAGATTATGTTAATAAATGTTATATATATTTTAGTCAAATTGAATTACTAAAAAATTTATAAGAGTATTAAAATATATTTTTGGAGTGTCAAAATTATTAAGTTAATAATAATAATAATAATGATCAAGCTATTTACGAACCTATTAATATAACTTGTTCACAGGTTTATAATCGAGTTCTTCAAGAATTTAATCGAACTGAATTTAATTTTGCTCAAGTTTAACTTATTTATTTATTGAGTCATAAAAATTTAAATTTGACTCATTTATAAAATAAATCAAATACAAATAAATTTTTATCGAGCCAAACACGAAATGACTTACAAATAGCTTGCTCATTTAACCCTTGTCATAGTTGATGCATTTGGTCTAACTATTGTATCGATTTTTCTTTTTTGGACCTTCATATGAATAGCCCATATAGATATTGGGCTGTTCCTTCTTGTCCCAATCCTATTTTAATTTTTTAACAAGGCAAAAATGAAACGCACCCCACATGGTAATATATAGACTTGTTGGATTGGATGGTTGAGTTACACGTCTCTATTTGTGAATTCAACATATTACTATATGGCAAGCCTACAACAGTGCTTATAACAATCACATCTGTCTTTCACTACCATTACCATAGTCCACAGGCGTTGCCTTGAATTGTTTCCAGTACTAATGTGGCGGTTGTCAGTGTCACCATCTCTACCGCCCCATAATGCAAAATGCCAATCATATCCACACCCACTCAACTCCTTTATCCCAAAATAACTACTACACGCATTGCCTAACCCACTTTGCATTTCTATAATTTCTTGTATTCTCTTCTAAATAAATTAAATCCGATTTCTCCCAAAGGGAAATTAAATCCCATATATATGGCATAGATTTCTTTGTAATTAATCTTTTGGGTCGCAATTAATTATTTATTTTGCATGAACTCTTTCAATTTAACTAGTTGTTTTTATTTTTAATTTGATAAAATATGTTAATGCTTCAATTGTTATATTTCTCAACTCGTGTAAGGTTTAGATTAATTTCTCTTTTGGAGACTTTTATCCACTAATTGCTTACAAATTGGTTGATGGGTCCTATCTAACTCCTAAGTGTGTCATTAACAGCTTGCCGTTTGTATGTGAAGTTTTTATAGATAAAATTAAGGCTGAATGATCTTAATTGTTTTGACTTTTGGCCGATTTTTCAAATTTATCCTGACATTTAAAATTTATCAAATCAATATTTAATCTTTTCATTTTACCACAATCTCATCAAATACGTAATTCATTAGACATGGCTTGTACAAAAATTATCATATTATCTCGATTTTTAGGGATTTGGATTTTAATTGGATTTGAAACTTATTATGTGTCTATAGTTAGGAATTTACTTATCATGTTTGCAAATTACGTCAAAGGAATCACACGTTTAATAGGCTTATGGTAGATTTGATTCAGAATAAAAAAGTCATATACTAATTTGATAAGTTTTAAACATTATAATAGATTTGAAAAATTGATCAAATGTTATAGTATATGATATCATTAAGTTTAAAATTAAGTATTCATTAATTGGTAAAATAGAATAATACATAATTATAATACATTACAATACTATAATTCTTCAAAATTAACGTCAAAACAAATTAAAAATACAAATAATGATAATAATATCTCAATTAAAATATTGAATCGTACTCAGAGTTAAATGATAGTCACTTTTTGATTTTTTTGATGATCTTTTTATTACAAATTCAATTTAGATATCAATAAATATAGATTCGACACCATAAAAAAGACTTGCAATTTTAATTAAATTATCGGCCAAATCATAAACTATTAGGAAAAAAAAAGATTCAATGTAAACGGATAAAGAAACAAGGAAACAAACCACTATTAAAAAAATTATATTTGCTCAAAACAAAATAAATCTGAATATTATTAAATAAAAAAAATTAAAAATAAAAAAATAGATGACGCCGGTCCATCCTGATCGAAAGAGCTAAAGTTTTCTTTATCAAATCATTTGCATGTGAATGCAAGATAAACTTCCATAAAAGGGGTCTTAGTTAATTAATTAGTACACGGCATCAAAATAGCGAGCGATTAATGCCGGCGTTTGCAGAGGCAGGATAATATAAAATGGAATAGGACAAGATAAAAGAAAATATGACGAAATAAATATTTATTTTATTTTATATTTAGTATAATTAGAATTGATTTATAATTTTATTTTATTTTATATTTAATTATTATAGTATAAAAGTAAATATTATGTAAAAATAATATCAAAGCCATTATCTAGTTTTGCGTTTTGTTAAAATATTATCATAGACGCAGTAAATTTATTAAGTAAAACGAAATAAAATATTAAAATTTCAAATAAAATAAATTTATTTTATAAGTAACTATACAAAATTTTAATTATAACAAAAAAAATCTCATTTTTTTTCAAATATAAGAAATTATGTTTATTGAGGATAACTCGGAAATAAATCATTTTATTAATTGAGACCTAAAGAAAAAAGAAATAAAATCTTAATTTTTTAAATAAAATAAAATTATGTTTATTGAGAATAATTAGAGAATAAATTTTTTATCAATTGAATCATAAGGAAATAAGAAATAAAATATTAAATTTCTAAATAGAATAAAATTATGTTTATCAAGAGTAATTCAAGAATAAATGTTTTATTTATTGAATTCTAAAGATTACACAAGTGAATTCTCCATAAAATGATATGATTAAAAAAAAAAAAAAGATGGAACTGGATAAAAAGTGATTTTTGTCTAACTTTATCCATGTATATATAAAAATACACTAAATATTAAATAAGTTAATTGGTTCAGTCCTATCTAATTCTAACATGCGAAACAAACGCACATGAAGTTAAAAACATGTTTCTTTAGAAAAAGAAAAAAAATATATAATTTGTAATTCATTATATATATATATATATATATATATATATATATTTGAAATAAAATATGATTTTATTTTTAACTATGTTATTAATAAAAACTAAAATATAAGTTTTAATAAATCAAAATAATTTACTTAAATTTAAGTTTAAAAATAATAATCTGTATAAATAGAAATATGAGCATACTAATAAAATAATTGATTTAATTGACATGACACAATATGCATATTTGATCCTCCACTCAACTATATCAATCACAGCCGATTCGCATATTTTCAAACGAATCTAATTGCATCCGCACATAAAATCAAAAAGCTTTTCTTTGCACAATTGATTAATTTAACTAATGAGTTTAATTTTCTTTTTTTTTTAAAATATTAGAGGAAAATTTTAATATTAATGAAATTCAAATTCTGACATATTTTTAAAACACTGATATCAATTTATCAACAAAATAGTTAACAAATAAATGAAAAAGTTTTACTAATTATTTGAGATTATATTTTTTTTAAATTATATGTAATTACTTTTTTTTTATCACTAAAATTCATTAGTGTGATAATGAATTTTACCAAAATTAAATAGCCATCCTTTTTATCATTAGGGAGATGTAAAGTTGTTCGATTTGTTCATCTAAAAATAAAAATGGTTGGATTTGGAGGTTAGTTTTTCTTCCCAATTTTAAAGTAGAGAAGAAAATTCAGCAGGACAGGCCACTTTTGTCTCTCTTGGTGGCACCATCGCCCATCCAAAATTAATAAGGTCAATATATGCATGCATTTAATTCTTGTGTTCACATCATTATAGGAAGTCACTTTGCATAATAATGCAATAAAATCTACACTTCCTTCTAAACTAGGTGGATCTTACCTCCACTAGTTTTTTTTTTTTTTTAATAATAATTTTTGGTTTTCAATTCAACAGCTAAATTTTCTTTTTTATTATAAAATAGATATTTAATCACTAAAAAAAATGTTAGATTTAGAAATTTTTACTTTTTTGAACAAAACATATATACGGTGCTACATTTTTTCATAAAATCATGACAATTTTATAAAGATATACTAACATATATAATTTACACACATTCTTATCACCAGCGATTTTCATTGTCATATTTTTCAACTCCTACTTATTCTACATCTCTCAAGTTATTTCATAAAATTGGACTAAAGTTAAGCTCAACAGAATCTCATTTCCTCATCAATTCCATCAAGTCTGTTTCATTGCTGTGATTTCACTGGACAGTGTGTATATATATATATATATATATATATATATAAACTAAAGAAAAAGTATCAAAAACCTTAAGTAAAATGTGATTAGGACAAAAGAAAATTTAAAACAATGAATTAAACAAGTGTAGTAAATAATTTTACATCCATGGATAGTACTATACAGCATCACCTATCAAATATATTAATAAAACTGAACAATGCCAAAATAACCCAATAAAAGAAGAAACTAAGAATACAGTCTGCAGTTTCTTAGTTGCTAAAGCCTCATCCTTATATCAATATTTATCACTAAAATAATTTTACATCTAATTTAATTTTAAATTTATAATCAATTCAATTAATTTTAGTTGATATATATATGAAATTTATAATTTTGCATGTAATTAAGATAATATTTTCAAGAATGATTTATATTTATGTACTAAATTTTTAATATAAATTTGGGAGAACCAATCTTAAAAGCTAGCTATTAAAATTAAAGAGTCCATTTATATATTAATTACTTAATATGTTTGTAATTAATTAATATCTTATTATATTTTTAATAGCGCCCCTCAAGTGGCAATTGGGCGAAAACAAATTTTTATTAAGCTCAATTGACACTTATAATTTATGATACAGATAAGACAATTAAAAGAAAACCTTCACATGTAAGAAATTAAAAGAAACTCTCTATAGGTAAAAAATTTGAAAGAAACCTTCCACAAATAAGAAATTGAAAGAAATTGTTCGCATGCAAGAAATTGAGATCTCACTCCGAATTATGATAGAATATAAGGTGGTATATAAATCGATTAAGTTATAATATCCTATTAAATTTTTAATATAAATTTAGAAGAACTAATCTTAAAAATTAACTATTAAAATTGAAAATTTTATTTATATATTAATCATTTAATATATTTATAATTAATTAATGTGGGAATGTGGGATTACATTGTTAATAGCATGAAAAGAATTTTAAATAGGAATTATGAATTTAAAATTGTGAACAAGGAGGAAAAAAAAATTATTGCATTATTGCTAGGTGTTCATGCCCAAATACATGTAAAGTATTTTTTTTTTTTTATAATTTATTTATTTAGTGACTTGTAATCATGTAGGTAAATAGATTTTGGTCCAGCACATGGATAAGTGGCCTCACAGCTGGCTCAGAGAGCAACATATGTAATTTTTTTTTTCTTGTAATTATTTGCAAGAATTTGCCAATCTTAGGCAAAATATGGCTTGTCTTGTACATGTTGCTGACTAATAATTTGCAAGATTAATTATTATTTTGACTATCTTTTTATCATTAAGCATGAGTTATTCAAGCATTTATACATTATCATTTTGATTTTGATTTAGATAACAATCCATAACTAATTAAAACCAAATTCTTTTTTTATTAAAGTGTCAATCAAACTAATGAATTTTTTTTTATCAAAATTAAGTAGTTTGATTATTCGGCTATAATTTAATAATTCATACCTGTCTTGCATTAAAATAAATGATATATGTAATTTACAAGCTAGTATTACCTACATTAGGTATATACATTAATCTAATGAGAAAAGAATATATTAAAAAAATATATTAATATATTTTCACTGGATAAAAAATAAACAAAATAATTATATTAGTTAAAATATCTCATTACTTATTAATTTAATGTATAAAATAAATTTATGCTCTTAATATAGACAAGAATCTTACATAATTTACATAACCACTTCAAATAGCCAAAAGCCTAAATAAAACATTAATTCTTCAAATATACAAGTCATTTGCTCTCAATAAAAAATATAAGATTCATTCATTTGCAACATATTTTACAAAAATGTAGAAAATAATTTTAATTTCCTTTTCAATATTGAAATTTTATTTACTTGACTCATTAGTTTTATAATATTTAAATTTTTCCTAAATATACTAAACATAAAAATGCAAAAATATTCTATAAAACAAATGAATGATAAAAATAATAATAATAATAATACAAAAAATACATAGAGTTAATAACATGTAATACAAAACCCCATCTCCATGCCTCCATTATCTCAAAGAAGACAGTGTCAATGTGCATGGGAAAGCTCACCATTTGGATGATCAATCTAACGGAGGTACAAATGAGCATATATAACTCCATTTTTCTTGTTTTGTTCGATATATTTTTAAGAAAAAATCAATTACTTATGTTATACTTCTATTTGAAGAGATTGCCCCTGACTAGTTTCAAATTACTAATCGCCTAAATGAGATAAGCACCTCTATTTAGAGACCGTATTCAACAACAACTCTAATTCTATGTCCAAACATGACTCTGACAGGTTAAATACGACTTCTATTCTAAATATAATACTATTAAGACTCAAAAAATGATTCAGGCTACAGAGGATCTCTATATATAATATGTCTTTTTTTGTTATTGAGGTAACACAATTATTTTCTCTCCATAAATTGCAGTTTATTTAACTTGTTACATTTTATTGATTTAAGTATTGAAATGGTCCCCTAAACACATCCCTTTGACTCTTCTAATCGTTTGTCTTACAGGTTACTCAGTTCGCCAATTCGTATACTTAAAATCGGCCTTCAACTCAAATATATCAATTTCAACTTTATTCAATTTTTAATCTCATGATCCTCATTTTTAATCATCATGTCAATGTGCAGTGCTAAGCTACTTAATAACGCTATCAAACATTGAGAGTTTAAATCTTTCTTAATATAACCAGAAATTAGTGACAATCTATATCATACTATTTACTATTTTTTCAAATCCAGTCCAATCTTAGAATCAATAAATGCAAAGAATTACAAGTTAAATATTTAACTATGGTTGAACTAAAATTTTAAATAATAGCATATATTTATTATTTATACAAAGCATTTGCTAATATATATGGGTCATACACATTGCATATTTTGAACCAATGATAAGATCAGACAAAAAGTAAAATAACATTTATTACATATTGTGAATACTTGTTACCAAAAATATCTTGTTTATATATAAACCGAACTGATTTATGGATTGATTATTTATTTTTCTAATTAAACCGAAACGATTAAACTGATCTAAATTTCAAAATATAAATTAATTATTCTATTTGCAATAATACTCTAAATTTTAGTTTATGGTGACAATTCATCTAAATATGTGTAATTTATAATTGGTGTCTCAGTTGATGCGTAAATTGATTTGATGATTCGTTTGATCAATAGAATTTCAAAAAAAAAATCTCTGTCATTTTTTAATTAAAAATAAACTTAATTTTTTATCAATTTTTATCATTAATGAATATTTAAAAAATATAAATAAATTTTAATTAAGTAATATTAAAATTATTTATAAAATAAAAAGATAATAGATTAAATTGTAGTTGAAATCCAATTAAATCAAACAAATTAGAGCTCAAAATGCGAGCTGAATATATATATATATATATATATATATATATATATATATATATATATATATGGCAATTGTATGAGAGTAGCCGGATGAGGATATTTTTGTTTTCTTGTGTTTTTCTTTTAAGGAGAAACTGATAAGGACACTGTATAAATACGAAAACTAATGCCACAGCTCTACGAGAAATGGAAACGTATAGCGTGACAGTTGTTGTCTCGGAATTGATGACATTGACATTAAGGGTCTGTCCAAATGGTCCGTGACCTTAAATCCATCACTACAACGACAAATGCTCCAACTAAATTTTTATTTTTAAGATAATAATTATACTACTAAAATGCTGTTTTTCTTTTTCTTATTTGTCTTTTTTTTCAAATAACAAGAAATTTCATTAATATAAACAGAAAAACAAATACTATAAACACACAAGAAAATCATGAGCGACCAAATATTTTTCTTAGCGATGAATTAGGGAGGAACAATGATAAATTTTTATCAAAATCTTAAATCCACGGTATCGATGAATTTATTCTTTTTTTAATATGTGACACGGAATTTTAATGCCTTAATTAGTGATGGATTTAAGATAGACTACTTTGGGCGCTAAAATAAAAAATTACTGCCAAAAAAAATTTGAAAAAAATTCAAAATTAGTGACAGATTAACGATAATTTTGCAACATATTTAATTATATTTTAGCTATAAATTTGTGCACTAATTTTTAAGATTAAAAACACCAGCACTTACTTTGTTTCCTATTTTTTTTGCCCCTCTTATTTTTCTTTCTCTAGCATTTCATTGCTGCCCATTAAGGTATTGCACTACTCTAAACTCACTTTTTAAAAAAAAAAAGAAATTAATTTCTTCTCCTATTCTTTTTTATTCTATTGATGTTGATTTTTCTTGATTTTTATATTTTTTTCATTTTTTGACGAGGAGGAACAACATTCCAAATAGGAGAAAGAAATCTCACTGCTAAAGATTTTACAACCCAGTCCACCACTTTGTTAGCGTCCCTCCTAATCCAATCAAAAAATTTTTTAACAAAACTAAACTTTAAAACTTGCACTAAATACATTAAGGATTTAATTTCCCAGGGAGTAGTTTTTGTTGGAACATAACAAGCATGAATTAAAGTTTGGCAATCTGATTCAGTAATTATATTTTTAAGACCAAGATGCTCAGCAAAACGCAATGCTAACACCAAAGCTTCTGCCTCAGCTGATAAAGGGGATATGATCTTCTTTTTTGCTGCTATTCTATCCATCATCTAACCTACTTGGTTCCTAAAAACTGCTGCAATTGTTGCTGCTCCTGTCCCTCTGCAAAAACGAGCATCTATATTTATTTTAATGAAATTTGGAGAAGGAGGGTTCCATTTATAATTTATTGAGTGTTGACAGTTGTTTAGTAATTTGTTCCTTGTAGGCACCTTCATTCTTTGACAATCTTTGAAAAAATCCTCTACCATTACTAAGGTTTTACGAGGATCTATAGTTTTGTGGTGGAACACAAAACTATTCCTCTATTTCCATATTGCCCAACAAATGCAAGATAATTTGATAATAGCTGAGGAATCTCCTTATTGTTTGAATTGTTGAAACATTGACTGCCATCAAGCTACAAATGATAAATTTAAATTAGCATTCAACAAAATAACCCAAGAAGAGCCAAACCAAGTAGCTATAGCATGATTGCAAAGCAACAGCACATGCTCTACTAATTTAGGTGATTGATTGCAAAGTTCACACAAATTATTATCAGTAATTTTTCCATTAAACAATTTAGCTCTAGTGGGTAATATATCAACAGTTCTCTCTATATAAATGTAGCTATTTTAGGAGATTGATCACTATTCCAAATATTTTTCCATAGCTCTGGAAGATATAAGAAATGAGAATTTGAATTAGAAGATAGAATTGATTCCTCTTTTTGCTTAATTAACCATTTGTAACTAGATTTCATTGAGTAAAAACCAACCTTAGTCCAATGCCACACCCATTCATCATTTTGGTTTTCATCCCCAATAGGAATTCATGATGTAGCTTCTGATTCTTCGTGAGAAAAAATTGTCTCAATAATTAATGATCACATTCTCTTCTATTATTAATCAAATCAGATACCTTAAAAGGAAACAAAGAATGTAGTCTAACTGAAGTCACCTTGAAGGATGCAATATCAGGAATCCAGGGATCCTTCCATATTTCAACATTCTTACCCCCTTGGACATTCTTTCTTGCTCCTGCCATGATCAATTTTCTAGTCTCCAAGAGATTACTCCAATTCCACGAAGGTCGACTACCTATTTCAGCAGACCAAAAATCCCAATTAGGAAAGTATATGGCTTTCATGGTTCTAGCCTAGAGGGAATCTAGTTTAGTAAGGAGTCTCCATGTTTGCTTAGCTAGCAGAGCAACATTGAAAGCCTCTAATTCCTTAAAACCAATACCACCCTCATACTTGGATTTGGCAAGTTTTGACCAACTAGTTAGTGCACATCCCTTCTTCTCCTGATTCATCCCTTGCTAGAATTTGGAAAGAATATCATTAAGTTTCTGACACATCCCTTTTGGAATCTTGTAGCATGACATTAAATAGTTTGGAATTGCTTGCAGAACTGCCTTAATAAGAACATCCCTTCCTGCATGAGAAAGAAGCTTATGCTTCCATAGCTGAGCTTTGTCTTGGATCCTTTGAATGATAAAGGATAGAGCTTCAGTCTTGGATTTACCCCACTGTATTGGAAGTCCAAGATATTTTTCATTACCAGACATTTGCTTATATTTAATGTTGACTTTTTTTTTTTCTTTTAATTTTTTCTCTTCATCTTTTTTTTTTTTGTTTTATTCTAGTGATGAATATTTTTTCATGTATATATTTATTTTCTATATATATAATGAAAAAATTATGCATGTAAAATTAAAACTTTGTAGTTTTTTCTTTAATATGAGTAGAATTAAATTTTGGACGTATTTCAATTATTGATTATGGTTAATTAAATTATTTATTAATAAAAATTAATTACTTTATAAAAATTAAATTAAATAATAAAATATTTAATTAAAATTTTATATTATAAAATTATTTTTCCTTATTAGTGACGGATTAGCTACTATCTAACGAAAAAATTAAATAAATTATAAAAATATCTTTTAAAAAAGCCACAAAATAACGATAGATAAATTTTGTCATTCATTTTAGCAAGAAAATTTTTCAAAACAGTGACACATTTTTATCAATATTGTTCACATTTAACAATAGAAAAAATAACAATGAAAAAAATCCGTCACTAAATAACTGAAGATCACTAAAATTCATTATTATTGAATGCGGCATAAAATATAATGATGAAATTATTGCATCACTAAATCTAAATAGCAAAATTTTTTTTAGATTTAGGAACCAAAAATTTCATCCCTAAATCGCAATTTTATTTGAGTGTTCAAGAAAATTAATTAACAAAAGATATTTTAAGATATTTTTTCAATTAAAGAAAAGTTCTATCATTTTTAAGTTTAAAAAAAAATTATAAATACAAACCCTTTTTTTTTTTTGGGCAAAAACAAGCCTATTAATTTATGGATGAGTACCATTATTATCAACAGCAACCATCATCAATCGTGGGTCACCTTTGATTGTCAAAAATTAATGACCACTATTATATTTTATCAGTTTAATTTTATATTTTTAAATTTTAAATTTTAATGAGAAATTAAAAATAATATAAAGTTCTTA
Source organism: Reutealis trisperma (assembly GCA_947687605.1). Classification (NCBI taxonomy): domain Eukaryota; kingdom Viridiplantae; phylum Streptophyta; class Magnoliopsida; order Malpighiales; family Euphorbiaceae; genus Reutealis; species Reutealis trisperma. The sequence continues at coordinate 1,054,257 of CANTUT010000112.1, forward strand.
CAAAATTTAAATAATTTTATAATTTTATAAATTGAAAATTTTAATATTTCTATCTAATTTTTAATATTATAACTAGATACTAAAAAAATGATTTTTTCTTTGAAAAATTTTACAACTAATTTTCAAAAAATTCTTAGAAAATTATTTTATCAACAAAGGAAACAAACGAAAACCTAAAAATCAGAAGTTGCTATCAATAGCCATTATACTTTTCAAAAACCTGGATCCATTCTTCTCTTCCTTGAGCATATTCTTAAAGGCGATCGGATGAATAGAGAGGATAACTCTATCGAATTTCCTCAAAAGTAATGTTGTGTAAATATATAAAACTTATTTAATTTTAAAAATATAAAACTTATTACTTAATATTAAATATAAATATAAATAGTGTTTCTTAATTTAATAGAGTTAATTTAAAATGATGTGGTAAATTTCATTAATATATAGCTAGTTATAAGACCATCTCTGAAAGATTTTTTTTTTACATGTGTCAAAATTTCAAAAAAAATAAACATTTCAGAAAAATACAGTTTCAATAATCTCTTCGGTATTGTTTAGTACCACATAATCTATTTGCAGTAAAGTAGGTTTACTGAGAAGTTATTTTCCACAAAATATAAGTAATTAAACATTTAATTTACATATAATTTTATGAAAAGTAAACTTTTTTTATTTGACTTTATATTGTTAATTTTAGAAATTAATAATATAAAAGATAATAATATATAATTCAATTTATTTAGTCTTATTTAATGAGTGATAAATATATCAATTTATATTTATCTCTACTGAATAAGTTCAACTTATCTAGTTTTCTCTAAGAAAGTTATTTCTTCTAAACTCACAAAGTAAGAAAGTGGAGATCCTTACTTTATATAAACTTATTCAATTATGACTATCAAACAAACTAATTTTTTTTCTACTTTACATAAAGTTTACTATTTCGTCTCATTTATTATCTTTTAAAAATAAATAAGAGAATTGATTTGACTCTTTACATGTGAAGAGTTAAATATTCATTTCTATTATAAGTTTAATCAACATAATAAAAATTTTCATGCACTTTATTACTTAAAATTTTAATACTATTTTTTCTATTAAACACAATTAAAAAAATTAAAATTAAAATCATTAATATTTATGGATTAAGTAAAATAAATAATAAAATATGGAGAATATGTTAGATTTGAGTAAAATTTTATATTCTTTAACATTTAAGATATTTTTTATTTTATATTCTTTATCATTTAAGATATTTTTTATTAAATAAAATATATTTTTTAAAATAAATAGCACCCTTAAAGATGTTTCGATATATGAAGTATTGTATTTGTTATTTATTATTTTATATATATATTTTTTTTATTTTGAGCAAATTATTTGTTATGATCAGTGAACAGAAGAAGGAGAATAGAGTCTGGCGCTGGGTTACATATCACTATCAGTGTATCATAAAGGAGCACAGCAGGCGCAAGTGATGGTGGAATTAGACAGCGAATTAAAATGTACTTTTTTAAATTTATTATTTTGTATTTCCACCGACATCTACGCCTTTGATTCATTTGCTTGTTCTCCCTATAATTTCCTCTCCAAATAATATATACTTGCACCCGATTTAATTATGTATTTACTAAGATACTCTTAATCAATTTGTTTCATGCATCAGCTACAAAACCATCATCCATTGATATATATAATATTTGTGATTGAAATCAATTATTATGCTTAATAAATAATAAATTTAATTATTCAAGTGATAAATACTGAAATATTTTATTTTACATAATAATATAAATATAAATATAATTTTCTTTCAATGATTAGATGAGTATATTCTATTTAATTTAACAATTAAAAACTTGTGTAATCGTACACCTAAAAGTAATATAATGATAAGTATTTATAAAATTTAACAATAAATTAGATAGATTTCTTCTTCTCCAATACTTAAAAAAAATCATGTAATTAAATACATATAAGTTAAATCATAAAATTCAATTTCTTTCTAATTTAAAAAAAAAAAAGATAGAAAATACATTAGGAAGAAAAAATTTAATATAAGTGAGATTTGAATTTTGATTTCTACACTAAAAAAAAGTTTTAAGTGTTCTTGTTTCAATTATTACGGATAGATCCAAACCCAAAACCCTATGTACTTCTCTTCCACACTTGACTAATTTCTTTCTCTTCCTAGACACCCTTGGTTAAGAATGTGATTATCACTAAAAGTGCAATTCAATGATTACCAACATTATTTATGTTTCCTTCTCCTCCTACTTGAAAGAATTGATGCAAAAGCTAATCCTAATCAAGGGGTCAATTTCACTTATAATCATGAATTAATTATCATTTTAAACATAAATAACGTTGAAGTTTAATTTATATTAAAGTTGAGTGTTGCTAGTACAAACTATTTTGATTTTTGATAGTTATGATGATTTTTTTTTTCTTTTGAGAATGGATAGTTATAATGAAACTTGATGATGAGTTTTGGTAATTGTCACCCAACATTAAAGCTGAGTATTGCAGCTTCTTTGGGTTTCTATTGACTTTTCTGTTCCTTACAATAGAATATATGGATCAATCATCACATTCTCCTATATAATGATTCAAAAAAAAAAAAAAAATGATTAACAACAATAATTAAATAGACCCATCCTATATTTTCCCACTAAACTATTATTATTATTTGCAGTAGGAAAAATTTATAGAATAATTTCATTCAATCACTTTTTTTTGCATTCGAAATGATTATTCCATGACTTTTATGAGAAAATTTGGTTAACAATATTATAGTCATGATTTAATGTAAAAGTTTTTTAAAAAAGGAAAGTATTAGAATTTAAATAAAAATTATATATAATATTTCATTTATTTTAAAATATTTATCGTTTTAAAATTTTTTTATTTTAAAATATTTATTATTTAAAATTTTAATAAAATATTTATTATTTTTTCAACTTTAATTTATCCTCTTGTTATTTCTTATGTAAACATTCATACTAATTTCTTTTATTTTTTCACAGCAAAATTTAAACAAAAAATATTTTAATTTTTTTTATTTTTAAATTGTGATAATTTAATAATTAAATGTTAAATGACAGATAAGAACTAGACAAATATTTTATTAATATTTTTCATAAACCCTAGTTTATCATAATGACTAGTTGAATAAAAATTGTGCTAGTTAATGTAATCTTAACAAAACAAAAACTAAATTAATTATGAGTTTGGAGTACATAGTTGAAAAATTAAAAGCAAAAAGACATCATGAAACTCTAAATTATCCCAAAATAATGATCTTTAGGAGGTATTATGAATCTCAACCAATACAATAAAAATTGATTATTTATAATTTAAATGATAAAAGGAAATTATTTATTTATTATAATAAATATATTGCTTTATATGAAATTAGTTGGAAAGAAATAATGATTTTATATATATTTGTGAAAGGAACAAATAATGCACTAAGCAAATTTGATATTCATTTGATCATATAGACATAATATCTCAAATTATTTGCTATTTTAATATATGCAAAATGAATATAATAACTACCTAGTATTTTAAGTAGCTCAATTATAATTATATTTATTTTTTCTTTTATCTTACTAACTGTTTCATCTATTTTGAAAAAAGTAATAAATAAGTAAAAATCACCATTTTTAAAATAATAATAATTTTGTCATAAATTGCCAAAAAAATCTCCTATTAATTGCAGTATAAATATGAGAAAACGTCTCCCATACCTGAAAAATAAAAAGATAAACTAATTATTTTACTATGTCTTTTTTTATTGGGTTGCTAAATGACTAATTATTTATGAACAAAATTTATTTTTTTTAAATGGAGGGAGTAGAATTTTAATATTAGAATTAACATCTAAAAATAATTTCTAAATAAACAAGTTAAATAATAGAGGGCATTTTATACCTATTAAATAAAAAAAAGTAAGAAAAAGAAATTGATTTTGATAAATGCATATAAAAACTGACATGGAACTATCATTAGCCATTATAAATTAAAATTAAATTAACATTTTAAATAATTTTTACATTTATTATATAATTTGATAAGATTAATATTATTACTTGATTTAATTTTTTTATTTAATATAAAAATAAAATACTAATAGAAAAATAGAAAATTTGGTCGTCCGTACACAGTCTTTATCCCGAGACATGGCACAGAATAATTGGCAGGAGCACAGACATTTTCGTGGTTCAAGAAGCAGCGGTTCCTTTCCCTTTTATCATCAGCTTCTTCATTAATTCACACATTGAACACTTAACACTAATCTAATCTTCCTTACAGTAAGCGTGAGAGCAGCAAATGAAGCTTAACCAGACCATTAATGGCGTGTCCTCCTTGCTCAAGATAGCTTAACTCGCTACTTCTCCTCTTTGATTCCCTTCACGGTTTAACAACAGCATCTAACAAAGCAAAGCAAAAGCAAAAGCAATTTGTTTGAAGGAAGCAAACAAACAAAATATAAAAGAAAATACTTTTTTTATAAGACCCCATTATATTAAATCCACTGTTTTTCAAGAAAATACTGTTTACTAAACTAATTTCTCAAGAAACTTAAAAAGATCGAATCGAATATTATGAGAGGCAGCAGAGATATTCTTGTTCTTGCAGTTTTGTTTCTTGCTACCATAACTACAACTTCGTTTGCAGCCAATGTTACTTACGATCACAGAGCTTTGCTTATCAATGGCAAGCGCCGGGTTTTGATCTCTGGTTCCATTCATTATCCTCGCAGCACTCCTGAGGTAGTTTGATTTATTTTCTTTTCTTTTTTGAAAAGAATTGTTTTTTATGTATTTATGTATATATATGTGTATATGTTATTGTAGATGTGGCCAGACCTTATACAGAAATCTAAAGATGGAGGTCTTGATGTTATAGAGACTTATGTTTTCTGGAATGTACACGAACCAGTTCGAAACCAGGTTTTGCACTGCTCTGTTTTGCCCCACCGCCGCACTCCCCCCCCCCCCCCCCCCCCCCCCCCTCTTTTTTTTGGGTTAATATTAGCTCTGTTTGGTTTCCGAGAAAATGCAAGAGAAAATTATCATTAATTATATATTGATTATGCTTTTTGTTTTTCTTTTTTAAAATAGAGAAAAAAATTGGTAAGTACCTTTTGCTTTAGGAACAAAACAGAGAGTCCTCTGTTTTTTTATTAATTAAAAAACATTAATTAAACTTTTTTTAATCAATATTATGTGCAGTATAACTTTGAAGGGAGATATGACTTGGTGAAATTTGTGAAATTAGTAGCAGAAGCTGGACTCTATGTTCATCTTCGCATTGGTCCATATGTCTGTGCAGAATGGAATTATGGGTACAGAGATTTATTTGTTATTTACTTTAATAATTAACCGAGTAATCATTGCTTTATTAATTTGTTTTAATTTCAATATTTATTTTTTTTTTCCCTTTTGGGGGGTTGAGCAGTGGCTTTCCTGTTTGGCTGCATTTTGTACCTGGAATCAAGTTTCGAACTGATAATGAGCCATTCAAGGTTTTTACCATTTCTCAGTTGATTCTTGGAATTAGTTAATGGGTCTTTTTCAATTGTTCATTAATTTATTCTAATAATTGGCTAATGGGTTTTTTTCAATTGTTCATTGTTCATTAATTTTGAATATCTTTTCTCTGTTTCAGACTGAAATGCAGAGATTTACAGCTAAGATTGTAGACATGATGAAGCAAGAGAATCTATATGCATCTCAGGGCGGACCCATTATTTTATCACAGGTTGATTTTCCAGCCTTGTTTAAAAATAAATGACTTGCACAAAATTTTGTGAAATTGATATAGAATTTCATGTTTTAATGTTCTGTATAAAAAAAAAAAAATGTTTATTTCACTCCATAATTCAATACAACTAAATCCAATTTTATATTGAATTATGTTGTAGAAGCAAATAGCTTTTCCAAATTAATTTGTTCTTATAATTCTTTAAATTTCAGATTGAAAATGAGTATGGAAATATTGATTCAGCATATGGTCCTGCTGCTAAGACCTATATCAAATGGGCAGCAAGCATGGCTGTTTCTTTGGATAGTGGTGTGCCCTGGGTCATGTGCCAGCAAGGAGATGCTCCTGATCCTATTGTGTGTTTCTTTTGATTCTCAGAACTCCATATTTTATTTTATTTTTTTCTCCTCTAAATGGTATTTTCTGTTTGATTTCTTGGACAAATTTGCAGATAAACACCTGCAATGGATTCTATTGTGACCAATTCACCCCAAATTCTAAGAGCAAACCCAAAATGTGGACTGAGAATTGGAGTGGATGGTCAGTACTCAAACTTGAAGATAGTTCAATGATACTGCTGATTTCTTAAATTGGAGTGGATGATCAGAATGACAGTTTTTGCTAATGAGTAATGCCTTTCCTAATCATTTTCCATTTTAGGTTTCTATCCTTTGGTGGTGCTGCTCCCTATAGACCCGTTGAAGACCTTGCATTTGCCGTGGCACGATTTTTCCAGCTAGGTGGAACTTTTCAAAACTATTATATGGTAAGAAAAAATCCAAATTCTTCTCTTGTATGGAGCACAACCTCAAACCGAAGTATGTTAAGTAACATATTAAAACATTTGCAGTACCATGGTGGGACTAACTTTGGCAGGACTACAGGTGGACCTTTTATTTCAACAAGTTATGATTATGATGCTCCTCTTGATGAATATGGTATGCCTCCCATCTACCTATAATCTTCAATAGCAATGGTGCTGAACATTCTTGGGATTGTGTTGTTATTTTATTATTGAAAAGAAATTGTGAAAGAGATATTGCAAAACTATGATTTCGCAGTTTGATAATTTAAGAATGTTTTGTAAGTTCCTTATGTAAGAAGACTTGACATAGTTCATGTGAATTGCAGGACTTCTCAGACAACCTAAGTGGGGTCACCTGAAAGATGTGCATAAGGCTATAAAGCTTTGTGAAGATGCATTGATAGCCACTGATCCAACTACTACTTCTCTAGGTTCAAATTTGGAGGTACAGTTTATTTTTCTTGCAAATGACCAATTTCACCCCATAGACATATGTTAGTGTTTATCGTGGAACGTAAAGTTAATAGTGAGCTTTGAAGAACCTAGAAAAAGGAAATGGATTTGAATATTATAGGGTGTTGATAATGTATTATGATTTATGATTGTCAGGCTTTGTAATTTATAATTTGTATTGATTCAGTTTTTTTCTTTCAGGCAACAGTCTATAAAACAGGATCAGGATTATGTGCTGCTTTTCTTGCCAATGTTGCCACAACTGACAAAACAGTAACTTTCAATGGCAATTCATATAATTTGCCTGCATGGTCTGTGAGCATCTTACCAGACTGCAAGAATGTAGTTCTCAATACTGCAAAGGTTTGTTGTCTTCAATTAGCTTGTATTGCATATATTTGCTTGTATGCACTAGTTCTGCAGTTTTATGTGCAGATATTCTGGGCTAGTTCTTTGTTTCCTTTAGCCATTTATGCCTACTAGTATCATAATAATTGAAATTTTTTACTTTTTCTTAACAGATTAACTCTATGACTGTCATTCCAAGCTTCGCCCGTCAATCTCTGGTGGGTGATATTGCGTCCTCCAAGGCACTTGGCTCTGACTGGAGTTGGATAAATGAACCAGTTGGTATCTCAAAGAAAGATGCATTTGTAAAATCTGGACTACTGGAGCAGATAAATACAACAGCTGATAAAAGTGATTACTTATGGTACTCTTTAAGGTGTGCAAGTCTATTGTTTTCACTGTTGTTTCCCTGAGGCATAATTTTTCTGCTCTAATCCATCATATCTATTGGTCCTATACCTAAATAAATGTGTTCATATATGAAATTCTTCCTCTTTTTTTTTTTTTTTTTTTTTTTTTTGTAGCACTAATATAAAAGGCGATGAGCCCTTTCTTGACGATGGAACTCAAACTGTTCTTCACGTGGAATCCCTTGGCCATGTCCTTCATGCTTTTGTTAATGGGAAGCTTGCAGGGAGTGTAAAAGGCAATCCTAAGCTTGCAGCAGATATTCCCATCACAGTTGCGCCTGGAAAGAACACTATTGATCTCCTAAGTGTGACTGTTGGACTTCAGGTTTGACCTTCTTGATTATCATATTTGGAAGCAATTATTAGAGAAGGGTAGTTATTATCTGCTTTATGTTCTGCTGCAGTAGTTTTCAATTTGCTGAATAAGATACATTCTGTTGGATGAGCACATTTCAACTTTCAAATATTATTAGCAATGAACATTATTTGATGGAAAGATTTAACTTTTCGTATCAGAATTATGGAGCCTTCTTTGATTTAACCGGAGCAGGAATAACTGGTCCAGTAAAGCTGAAGAGACAAGATGGCGGTACTGTTGATCTCTCTTCTCAGCAGTGGACATATCAGGTAAGTCTCAATATCTCATTTTAATCAGGCCTGGAGAATCCTATATATAGGACGAGAAAATGGCAAAATTGGCATAATCTTTGCAATCCAAAATGTGGTAGAAGGAAGAGAAGAAAATTCCAATTTAAATCAAGGAGAGAATGCCATCCTCCAAAGGGATCAAAATGCTACATTCTTCAAATTCCTTTTGTTTATATATTTATATTTTGAGTGCAGATTGGACTTCAAGGTGAAGAATTAGGCCTTCCTAGTGGAAGCTCTTCAAAATGGATTTCACAGCCTAACTTGCCTACTAAGCAGCCTTTGATATGGTATAAGGTAACCTCAAATTTTTATCATTTTGGATATCATTTGTCCAAATTTAATTCAAATTAGAAGCCATGGTAACATGACATTGAAATATTCCAATTCATTGCAAAACAAAGAAAGTCTGTTAGAACATTTAAAAGAAATTTAGACTGCAGTTTACTTTGGAAGTTTCAGTCAAGCCATTTGCAGGACTATTCTAGGTCAGGAACGCAGCCTAGGATGGGTTTGATATTAGCTTGGCATAATAGAGAAGCATGCATTTGGTCTTTTAGTTTACAAAGAGATGCTTGTTTTGAATGATGTTTCTATCAATTTTATTGAAACTAACAAGTTGCAGTATTTTTTATCCAGACCAGTTTTGCTGCGCCTGCTGGTGATGACCCCATTGCAATTGATTTCACAGGAATGGGAAAGGGTGAGGCATGGGTGAATGGACAAAGTATTGGGCGTTATTGGCCAATCATTGTCTCTCCAAATAGTGGTTGCACTGCCTCTTGCAACTACAGAGGATCTTACAATTCAAACAAATGCCTCAAGAACTGTGGAAAGCCTTCACAAACATTGTAAGTGCTTGACAGTCTATGAAAAAGGCTTGAGAAACTATCGAAAATGTTGGTTCTGATGTCCACAAAATTTTCAGGTATCATGTACCTCGATCATGGGTGAAATCAAGTGGTAACACTCTTGTATTGTTTGAGGAAGTAGGTGGGGATCCAACACAGATAGGATTTGCAGCAAAACAGGTTGGAAGTTTGTGCTCACATGTGTCGGAATCCCACCCACAGCCTGTAGATATGTGGAATACAGATACAGAAGAAACAAGAAAATCAGGACCTGTACTGTCACTGGAGTGTCCACATCCTAATCAGGTCATTTCTTCAATCAAGTTTGCAAGTTTTGGAACTCCGCACGGAACCTGTGGGAGTTTCAGCCACGGTCAATGCAGTAGCAGTAGTGCTCTTTCCATTGTACAGAAGGTATTAAATTGCTTATAATTTTAATTGAGTTTCATTTATCAGTTTAGAACTTTCACTGGTTTAATTAAACAAATGAATGCTAATTTTGCAGGCTTGTGTGGGATCAAAGAGTTGTAACGTTGGAGTGTCGGTTAGTACATTTGGTGATCCTTGCACAGGAGTAGGAAAGAGTTTAGCAGTTGAAGTTTCCTGTACATGAAATGTTGCCCAAAGCATTCACTTTGCTTGGGACATAACCAAAATATTGTCCCCAAGTAAATGTCAAACCTAAATAAGCACTTTGACTGATTATCAAAGCAAAATTCTACCTCCCAATTGTATTACTTGCATAAAGAAAGTAATGTTAGTGCCTCTTGGAAAGTTCTCTAATTGATTATGCAATTAAAAACAAATTATTAGTAAATATGCTCTCTAATACACTTCTCTTTTTCTGATTTTTCCCTTAACCCTTATGTGAATAAAATCTCTCTCTGAAGCTGCATGCAGAGTAAAAACAGTACTATCAAGAAAACCATTTAATAAATTAATAACAAAGACAAATTTTATTGCGTTTATTTATGCATTCAATCCAAATACAAAGATTTTAGGGCAAAATCACACACATTTCAAAACAAAGTTTGTAAATCTTTACTTTTATTATCTGTTATCAGTATTCCTTAATAGCTTCAAAGCTATACTGCCTTTGAAATCTGCAAAGCCTGCAGAGGGGTGAGAAGAGAGATGGAGTCTTGTACTTGTCCTCACCACCCATCATTGGCATAGGAACTCCTATCTTGACAGGGCTAACATAATCTGGCCTGTAAGTCTTGCCCAAAACTCCTTCAACAAGATCTGTCAAGTTGAAAAACTTGAACTGTGTCTCCAAATGAGCGAAAGAATCATCGTCCGGCAACTGGTAGTTATGAACTCTGTTCTCTTCTTTACCAATAGGCTTTACCTTTATATTTAGCTCTACCAAATTGGAAACTGTGACTCTGACAGTATTAACATCATCTGTTCTTTCAATCAAAACCTCTCTTTCTTCACCATTACTCCTCCATTCTGCTTCTCCATCAGTAGGGATATCGATGGTCTGACCATCCCACCTTACAATAAGAGCATCAAATTTATTGTCCCAGTGAGAGACTCTCTTTGCTGCAATGACTAACGTGTGAGTGTCAAACATGATAGAGAGGGCTTGCACCCATGTGAAGTCCCGAGTCCTCCCTTGTGGTCTAGTTCCGATGAAATGCGCATTGATCTGCAACATGTCATCAGAAACAACGGCAAAGTTTCCTCCTTTTTCTCCATGGAAGTAGAACATAACACCATCACCACCAACAAACCGAGGATCATAACACAGAGAACCATATCCATTACAATTAGGCCTTCTCCCTGCCAAAGAACATAAATGTTAGTCACACTTAGGATCTGTTTGGCATTATTGTTTCAGTTACTGTTGAGAAGAACACTGACAATTAAAGTTGGTTCTAATTATAGAACTTATGAAACAACTGAATGAATATTTCCAAACTGTTTTTTCCAACAATATCTATCTGAAAAAAAAAAAAAAAAAAAAAAAAAAAAAAAAAAAAAAAACAGTTTCAAGCTCAATGTCAAACAGACTCTCTAACGAGTAGAAACAAAAGTAAACTACAAGATACAAGCAGGCTTACATTTGCAGGTGACTTCACATTTACTACTGCAATCAATGAAGCAACCTTTCTGCTTCTTACTTCGAGCAGGCTTCCTCTCTTTACATTGATCGGGACACACCAAGGTCTTGCGTAGGCAAGCACCTCTGGCTAGGCAGAAAGCTTGTTCATGCCCTGAAGGTGATCTACCCGAGATGTAATGTGTTCTAGCAGGATCTAAGGGATCTTTCTGGATTGTTTTACCTTGAACAATGAACCCTTCCATGGAGATGAATACGAAGAAGAAAGCCAGAAGAATTCTAAACATTCTTTTATCCATGGCTATGTTTAGTGTTTGCAGGCCAAGTTCTTCTTGTTATTCCTCTCCTTTTTGTTAATTTCCGAGCAAAGTGCCAGTAGGGTATATATAGAGGAAGTGTGTTAAGCTGCAAGTAGCTAGCCAACTAGGCCTTGGATTAAGGCTTAATTTTTTGTGTTTAATTACCTTTAAGGAAGAGGTCCTTTATGCTAGCTTGTAATTCTTTGACCAATTGGGTGCTGACCTTTTTTTAAGCTGCTATTAAAACTTAAGAGCTAATAGATTTGGTTTGCTTAGTTTCATAAACAAGTTTTCATTACTAATTAATAGTTTTTCATGTTTCATAATATTCGCTTTTCACTTTTTTAAAAATAATTTTTCTCTTACTGGATGGTAAAATCGTAAAAATACCTGTTTGTTCTATATTTTAAATATGTAACAATATTACTATAGAAACATGGAAGAATTGAAATTTTAAATCAAAATACTATGCATAGATGATATGAATTGTTTAAATAAGAATTTTTGAACAGCGAGCAACCAAAACTATTTTATTATCCATTACATTAAAAAAGCTATAGATCCATTGAAAAATAAAAAATACATATGTTAGATGAAATAGTAATTGTTGATATATGCTCCGATAACGAATCATTGTTTAAACGAATAACTAAATTAATTTAATTATTTAAAATTTTATCTAAAATAACTAACCAATACTTTAGACACTCGATAGAAAAATCAACTAACTAATGACTTCTTATACTAAAAAACACTAATCCCTTCTTACTTTTTCTTCTTTCACAGTTTGTCATATTTTTCTTTTTTTAAAATAAAATTAGTATTTTCTGAAATTGAAATTTGTCAACTTGAGAATTTCTTTTAACGAAATTACCGAAAGATAATATTTTATTTTTATTTTATTTTTTTATTAATTTATAAAGGGAACTAACAGTGGTTTAGGCACATAGAAATAGTACCTTAATTAGACTACATTTTTTTCAAAAAAAAAAAAATAGAAATCCAAGAAAGAAAGTAAAATCAACGGTTCTGCCTTGCGGCTGCATCCATGGGCAAATTGGCTGAGAATTCACATTGAACTTGGAAATAAAAATAAGAATATACAAATCACTAAAATGAACTGGAAATTTATGTAATAAATTAAACTACATTCCATTAATTAATTATTTACAATCTTCAAACAAAATTTTTGCTTCATAACTAAAGCAAAACCAACTAGGAAACCTCCTTATGTACTCCTTTTAATTCTTGAAAATTTTTTAATTTTAATTTTAATTCATGGTGAGTATAAAAAATCAAACAATTCATTCTATTCATAGTTGAAAATTCAACCAAAAAAAAAATTCAAAATACCATTAAATTTGAACGAAGAAACACAGCAGAGATAGTTTTCCCTTTTTAACATTTTTCACTAATTTTAAGAGATTCATTTTTATTACTTATTTAATTTAATATAAATTTTATTAATAAATAAATACTTTTCAAAGATTTTACATTTTTAAATTTTAAATTTGCAATTTAACCTTTTAATTTGTTATAACATTAATTTAAAAATTAATAATAAAATGATGATAACTCTATTGGTAAAATACTAATAGGTGTACCTTTGTATAATTAAAGAGGCTTTGTGTCCATTTGACTTCACAATGCCAAATAGGATTTAATTAATTAAGACACGTGATATTACCGGAAATCTAGAAGACTTACCCTAACGTAGCATAAACATATTCTTCAATAATTTTTTTTATTTAGTCAAAATATTATAAGATTGTTTTATGCATATATTAAAATTAAGATTTTATATCCAATCAGATGCGATTTAATTGATCTTCTCATCGTCATTTTAAGAGTGTGAAAAGTAAAATATCTCAATTTTAAATTTTTTAAACTAAAGAATTATTATTAATTTAGTAAAAAATGTTAGATAAGAAAAAAATTTCATTTTAAACAAATTCAAAATTATATATTTCACATTTGATTCATGCATTTAAGAATTATTTTCAGAATTTTAATCTCAAAATTCAAGTCATAATTAATAAGATATTGAGCGCATTCATCTTGCCAATTGAGGGGGGTAAGAATTGAGCAAATTATGCAATGAAGTATATGGAGACTAGTGAAAATGCACAATTTGCTAAGCAACATTAAGTGCCCTGAAATTTAAGAAACATGTTTTGCCATTTCTACTGAATACAGATAAAACCAAAAGGAGCCAGCCTGCCATACATTGCTTATTTCTAAGTTGAAATTCAAACAAACTCTATGGCAGGGCATTTTGATCAAACAAATTAAGCTCTAATAAATCTCAAAAGATATAGAAAAAAAAAAGTATTTTCAGGGTTAAATAATTAACTAATGTTAATTAATTAGATTTTCTGAATTTTGAATATGTAATAAAATCATTTAGACACTGAGTTTTGTATTACTGAACTATGAGTTAAGGTTTTTTTTTTTAAAAAAAATGAATATGAGGATCTGTTGAATATCAAAAAGGATCATATCAGACATAAAAAGAGGGGGAATATGAACCCCCTCTTAATCAAAAACATAAACAGTCATTCTAATTAAGAAGTGAGCAACGTGATTCGCTGATCTGGGGACATAAAAAACTGAGCATCCAGCAAGCTCGTTAACTAAAAACTTATAGTCTTCAATGATTAGACCAACAATAGAGTTATCAACAGCCATTGATTTCACAGTCTTGCATCGCATTCCACCAAAACCCCTTCAGAGTTTCGGTCAAGATTAAAGTTATACTCAAGTAAATGAACCATAGCCTTTAAATGATGACACAGCCAAAAAATTTTTTGAAGAGATCAAAATTTTTAACATTAAAGTACTATATATATTCAGGCTAATTCATACATATTATAGAAAATTTTTAACTTTACATAAAAGAGTCAAATTCAATGTATAATTAGTATCAGTGCCAGAAAATACATCCAGTTTGATCACACATATATATAAAATGAAAATTTATTATACCAAAAATATTAAAATATTTCTCTTAAACGAGTAACTAAAAAGCTTTCAATTGTCCTATTTAGCAATTGTTTTTGACGTTGTTTCATATTCTGAAAGCGCTGCAAAATTATGTTATTGTCAATGCAATCAAATATATATTGTGTTTAGGAAATTTACTAGTTCTAACTTTTTCGAGGACATGTCATCTTTATTTGCTGGGAACAAATATCATTCTAATATTTATATGTGACCTTTTAGTTTGTCTTTTAGTGAAAAAAGTATTATACATATATATATATATATAGGCATCTTCTATGTTTGTTGCTAAAACCAAAAATTATAATTTTATTTATATTTTTTTTGTAAATTAAATTATTTTTAACAATTCTACTTAATTACAAAAAAAATTTAATTTTATGAGAATATGATTTATTTTATATAAAATAATAATTTTAAGAGAAAAAATTTTGTAATTACGAAAAAATATTTCTCTTTTTAAATTTACTTTGATAGAGATGTATATTTTAATGTGATATCTCTTTCTATCTTTTATTCAAAATTACTAAACTATAATTTTTATAAAAAAAATTTAGACATGAGTAGGTCAATTTAGTAATCATCAAGGGAGTCACTAACTAAAATATCTCTACATTCTAAAGAATTTTATTACAACTTTCAACTACTCCATTCAAATACGTATAGTTTTGCCCTTGTATTTAATAAAATTTTAATATATTTTACATTTCTTTTAGTATGATAGATTTTAAATCTATAAATTTTATTAAAATTTATAGATTTGAGTAAAATTCGTGGAATCAAAAATTTATATCCCGTGTGAATTTTCAAATTTTTTATTTTTAACCATTTTAGAACATGATAAATTTTAACAAATCGATAAAATGTAACTTAATTTTAAACCAAATAAATAATTTAATTCCATTCAAAAGCACATAGTTATGCTCTTGTATATAGTAAAATTTTAATATATTTTGCCTTCCTTTTAGTATGATAGATTTTAAATCTATGAATTTGATTAAAATCTATAAATTTTAGTAAAATTCATGGAATCAAAAATATATATTCCATATAAATTTTTAAATTTTTAAAATATGATGGTTTTTAACAAATCGATAAAATCTAACTCATTTTTAAACCAAATATATAATTGAGCTACAATTTATAAATTTACAAAATTTATCCCTAAAGTCCTTTAAAATAAATGAAGCCTTAAATATTAGAGAGAGTCATAGTGCTGATCCCCTTTCTTTGTAAGGTATTAAAATAACCTGTAATCCCACAATTTTCAGTACAGCTCCTATGCCACAAAACCACAAGCCAAAAATATACTCAGAAGACATGAGCCTTGTAGTGCATAATAATGTAGAAACTCTGCCATTGGCTTTGGCTAATTAACGTTTTAACTAAGCTATGTTCATGTGATGATGATTGATAGACAACTATTTAACACATCGGATCCCACAATAAATTAAACTTTATAATAAGATCTGAGGCCAATTGACTTTGTGCTAATTAAGATGATAAATATTACTGTATAGTATTTTGTATTTAATTAATTAATATATGTCAAATAGTATCATGTGGACAGTGAATCTTCTTGAGAATTGAGAAACATTGAATTCATTGAGACTAATTATATCGAAAATCTATCTTTTTATTTGACTCATGGGGTATCAACATAACCCACCAAATATATCTTATAATAAATCATAATTAAATGATAACTATACATTTCGTTAATTAATTATATCATTTATCGAAACAATAGCATTTGCAACTTCATTAATGGTGGAAACAAATACTAATTAATTATTGTTATGAAGTATGAATATTTTATTCAAACCCTCTCCTTTTTTTTTATTGGTATTTGATTTAATAGGTTTATTTATACTATACATATAATCAATCAGATGTAATTTGATTGATTTTCTCATCTGCTTTAAGAGTGTGAGAAGTAAAAAGTTTCAGATTTAAATATCTCAAATTACAAAGAGTTGTTATTAATTTGGAGTGGATTACCTAAATTACAATATATATATATATATATAAAAAAAAGGTAAGGAAAACAATCTTATTGTTCCAGCAGTACTAATCACTCTTAGTTGTTAAACATAAAACATATAACTCTTTTAAAGCCTTTGGAGAAGGCTGAATTTTCAAATGTAACATGTAATGGGCAACTTCTTTAATAGCCCTTATTAACAACCCAAAACAAGTAATCTTGATTCAAGCATTTAATTACTTTCCATGCTTGGTAATATCACAAAGAATTATTATTTTCTTGATCAATAAACTTATTCAGAACTGTTTATATATATATATATATAATGGATTTGATTAATTAAATTGAAGCAATCCCTGTGTCTGCTGAGGGAGATTGACCCTGAAATCTGCAAGCCACGCAAAGAGGTGATAAAAGAGATGGAGTTTTGTACTTATCTTCACCACCCATCATTGGCATTGGCACACCAACTTTCACAGGACTAACATAATCAGGTCTATAAGTTTTCCCCAAAACTCCTTCAACAAAATCTGATAATTTCTTGAACTTAAACTGTGTTTCCAAATGAGCAAAAGCATCATCATCAGGCAATTGATAATTATGAACAATATTTTCCTTTTTTCCAATTGGCCTAACCTTAATATCCATTTCTACTAATCCAGCAATTCTCACTCTCAGACTATTAGTATCATCAGTTCTTTCAATTATAACCTCCCTTTCTTTATCTTCTTCTTCTTCTTCTTCCCCATTATTATTCAATCTCCACTCTGCTTCTCCATTGTTAGGAATTGTGATTAATTGGCCATCCCATTTCACAATTAGAGCATCAACTTTATTATTCCATTGTGAAACTTTCTTGGCAGCAATAACAAGATTGTGGGTATCAAATGAAACAGAAAGAGCTTGAACCCAAGTGTAATCTCTAGTCCTTCCTTGAGGTCTGGTTCCAATAAAGTGGGCATTTATTTGAAGATTATCATCTGATACTATTGCAAAGTTTCCTCCTTTTTCTCCATGGAAATAGAACATTACTCCATCACCACCTACAAATCTAGGGTCATAGCACAAAGATCCATATCCATTGCAATTGGGTTTTCTCCCTGCCAGCCAAAACATAAATACAAGTTAAAATAGATCATTTTCAGGAATAAATAAACTTTAAATAAATGATATTGAAGTCGTCACCAGAATTGTCAAATTTTAACAATGCAAATAATAAATTAAATCTCATGATATTAAAATGACAAGTGAATTAATTAGTAATTGAACTTACATTTGCAAGTGACCTCACACTTGCTTCTGCAATCAACATGGCATCCCTTCTTTTTCTTGTTATTTTTGGGTTTTTTCTCAGGGCATTGAGCTGGACACACAAGTGTTTTCTTGTAACAACCTCCCTTTGCCTTGCAATAAGCTCTTTCTTGTCCATTTTTTAGAGGTTCTACTTCATCAAAGTCATCATTTTCTTTATCATTCTTGCCCTTCCCCTCACCATTGCTTTTACCATTACCCTTGTTACCATTGCCATTGCCCTTATTACCATTCCCATTGTTGTTGTTGTTGCCATTATTATCACCATGATTGTCATTTCCATTGTTATTGCCATTACCTTCTTGTTTACCTCGAACAATGGTTGCTTCAGCCGCAAATAACACAATAAAGAAAGCTACCAAAATGTATGGCCTTATTTGAGACATATTCTTTTTGCCCTAAATAGCTAATTCCTTTTGTTGATTTTCAAGAAAATAGAAGATGAAGATGTTAAGATTATTTGATGAGCCATCTTTGTTTTACAATCATAACATATTTATAAGAATTAGAAAGCCTTATAGTTTAGCTTAATTCATAAGAACATGTAATTTTGTATATTCTGTTGCTTCCTCTTGTAACAAATATGCATGGTTGACTTTGGAAAGTAGGGTATTTTTTCATGTATAATTTTTAGAAATCTTAAAGTTATATGTTTGCTTCAATTCATTATAAAGGAGCTTAAAACTTGTACAAACAGAAATTTGAAGAAATTTATATTGCAAATAATTTCAAGGTGTTGTTTAGTATAAATAATCTACTTTACGGGAAGTGTACTTCCAAGAATTTTCTTGTTTTACCTTATTTTATTTCACTACCCCTCACTTCAATAGTTCCTTGAGGAAATTACCCCTTTCTAAGGAATAATTTCATGAGTAGAAAGGAAAAAAAATCTCTGCTTTCTAGGAAGTAGATCCAATAATGAAAACCAAATAATTCCACTTTTTTTTTTTTCTAAAATAATGACAATTGTAGCACCGTTAACATAAAATATATTTTGTATTTTATTGTTTCAAAATTAATAATTTTAGCCTAATTTCGTTTTGTTAATAACTCTACATTTTAATCCTTAATTATAAATTTATAAATCTTTTTTGTTTTAATTCCTAATAATATTTTAAAATTAAACCATACTTTAATTTTAATAATTATAACCCTATATATATATATATATATATATATATATATATATATATATATATATATATATATATATATATATATACACCCATTAGAAACAGAGCACACTTTTTCACAAAATCATAGTAATTTTTTAAAAACTTACTAATATATCTAAATATTTTACTCATTAATTATAAATCTTTTTTTTTAGTTCCTAATGTGCATTATCTCTTAGGTTATGTTTAGTTCATGAAATAGTCAAGAAATAGAATAGCTATTCAATATAGAATGGTTATTCTAAATTTTAGTTCAAATTTTAGACAATAATGTTAATTTCATGGAATAGCAATTCCATAATTTTCATAAAATACATATTTCACAAAAAATTAAATAATTAATATTATTTAGACTATGGAATAGAATATTTTCATTTTTATCCTTAAAAAATATTGGTAAGCTCAAATTCACTATTATTACTTTGTCTTTTTTTTTTTATTTTCAAATTTTCATTTTTATTTTTTAAATTTTAAATCAAATAAAAATTTTATTTATTATGCATTTAAATTATTTCTTAAATAAAATTTGATAAAATTATATTTAATTTATTATAAATAGTAAAATTAATTTATAAAGATATTATTGTCATTTATATAAATAGAATAATTATTCTATACTATGAACCAAATTATGAAATTAGAATAATTATTTTATTTCTCAAGAATAATTATTTTATTTTTTATGCATTCTATTCTGCAAATCAAACATAGATTTAATTCTTTAAAAATAGGGTTTGCAAAGCTCGAAAACCTAAAATACATTTGTTCATCCTTATAATCCGCACAGGCTCTAATTAATAAATACAAGTTGACTCCACAATCTTTGGGTGACCGACTCTCACATTCTTGTTATTGAAAACTTCCCCAAAGATTAAAAAAATGACAATAATAATTCATAAAATAAATTAAAAAATTAAGTAAATAATAATAATTAGAGATGTTGACAGCTACAGCGAGGAAAAATTGCCATATTCCTTGCTTATAACAGCTCACAAGGAGGCATATGTAGCATTAATCAAGGTATTGTTTCCTTCAGTCAACACAACTCATATACCCTGAAGACGATTTCAGTACCAATAAATCAAAAATTAATTGGTAATAAAACCATTTTTTTTCAAGTACAGTAATTAGTATATAAAGTATAAACAGTTTGTAATAATCCAAATTCCATGAGTATAAAATTAAGATAAAAATGCCATACAACATTTAATCATGTACTCATAATTTAATTATACAATCTTAAACACAAGTACTTTGTCATTCATCATATCTAATAACTTATGCATGTATGTATATAAAATGAAATTTCATATGCCTACTCAAATTGTATGAAGATAACATGATATGTGAGTGCACATGCGCCTGCGTTGTTTATTGCCAATCTACAAAACCCTGGGATTGAAGTTCAAAGATTTACCGCATATTTTCTATAAATAGAAAAAGCTTACTTCCTTTGAATATTATGTACACAGGTGGGATGCCTGAATGTGTGGGATGCCTGAATGTGTATGTCATCTGACTTGTAAAAACTAAACTAGTAATTGAATCTCCATCTGCGGGCATCTGATATCGAAGTAACACAAAACTATAGGTGAAAGAAAAATTTACTTCTTTTTGCATCTTCAGAAGGACAAGACCAATTAAAAAGATTGTAAAGATGCTAATTATTATCTGGCTGCTACTATTGATAGATAGGAAGATCAATTCTCAGTTTTTCATTGAAGCTTTGATCTACTCCCCCAACTGGGACAATGCTACTTGAGGTTCCTTCTCCCGCATCACTTCCCATCTTCAAGAAGTAACTGTGCCTGCAGAAACAAAAACTTAGAACATCAAATGAGACAAAAATAAAAACTAGCCAATGGAAAACAAATATACCATCGAGTGTCTGCTGTCAGTTCAGGGTGGAAAGCAGTTCCCAACAAATTCCGATGCTTTACAGCTACAACAACTTTCTTTTCAGGCACAGCATTTTCCTGAATATCCAAAAATTATCATACAGGTTAGCCATTGGCAGACATTAGACAAACAATATGACTATTCCCAGTTCGATAGTATGCTCAAGGTCAATCATGCCTTTGTTTCTGCAAAATCATGTAAGATGCAACTCCACAAGGTTGCATACTTGATTTTCATTTTCAATTTTTTTCTCCTTTCAAAAGGAAAGACAATAGTGTAAAAATAAAAGGAGAACAAGCTCACTAAAACAATAAACCAAAAGAAAAATGAAATGCATGCAATCAAAACATTTACTGCAGAAAGCCATAGCCTCTAAAATTTGTATAACCAAACTAACTAAGCCAAGTTGGTCTCACCACTCGCTCACCTGCAGTCCAATTAGAATCAAAAGACCCACTACGTTCACTCATCCATTTGTTGTTGACACTCGTATGGCTTCTTACACAGTTGATGACAACAGGTATTCAACTGATTATACCAACAAGATCAAACCATAGAAATCCAGTTCAACAACTGGCTCAAGGTTTCAAAGAAGTCATCAAGATTCTGCTTTAATGGATTATCAGACAATAGTCTCCACAATGTAAAAACCAGGAAACTCCAAGCTTCATCTTCAATCATCTATAAGCCACCAATGTCAAAAAAACAAACTGTAATATTTCACATGGATGGTAAACTCACCACCAATGTCCACAATGTTTTAATGATTGATGATTTGCATAACACATGGCTCCAGATAAAGTTAGACCATTCAACAATTTTTGTGAAATTGGCCCCAATTCAATGCATATATCCTACAAAGACGGAGTCTGCTGTCTGGTAGAAAAAGAAACCATTACCTGATCTACGTAAATTTAAATCCATCTTTACATCATTCCATCTATATAATTAATCACAGACATGTAGAGTAGCACAACTGAAAAATTAATGGCAATAAGGAAGGCATTAGGAAGAGTCCTGTATTTATCTCAGTCCATGGCTTACACCCCCTGATCAGCTGAGCCATCAAATCCATCTTATGGGTGCATTAATCATGTTTAATGATATCTTACAATTTAGAAGGGATAGGATCTATTACCCACAAAACTTATCACTTCAATTGTGGGAATCTTATCATGCAGACATAGGAGAAAGGGGTTCTGCAAGCTAGATTGGAGACACGTCTTACCAAAAATCTGAAGTAAATGAAATCTGGATCAACTTCACATATTTAGTCACAATCTAGATTGTAAAGAAGTCCAGCATTTCAAAATTTCCTGAAGCTACTGTTCACACTGCTGTTGCAGTTTCCATATTAGGGTTCTTTATATTTTAATTATGGACTTTTATTTAGAGTCAAGTCCTCATTCTAATGAGATTTTATTTTCGAAACTTTGTTTTAGTAAGACCTTATTCTAGAAAGATTTTAAGCTATAAATAGGGCTGTAATGTTTTGTTTTAAAGCAGATTTTTAGTAACAATAGTACCTGTTTCTGTGGCCTATTTCCTAATTGTGCAGCCAGAGCCTATTTGGCTGATCTTTTGGTTTCCTTGTCCTTTCTTTCAATATTCTCTTGTCAAATTTACAAACCTAAATTAGGGTTGAGGTTATTAGCTACATCAGGTTTACCTAATACCAATTTAGGGTGGCACCTATGACCTAGCTACAGACTCTCCACCGCTTAAATTGGGAGATAACAGGGTAATATCAAATCTAACTTACAGCTACTCAGCCATTCAAACTGGGTCAACAGCAAGCAGAGTTTGTAAATAGCAACCATTACATAATGGGGTTTGAAGAGCAATTACATTGTTTATCATTTTATTATGGTGATTTTTGAATCACAAATGACGCACCATAACACAATTGTTACGTCCATCTACAGGCTTTTTTAGCCTGCTATGCAACAGTTGTTTCTCATCAGTTCCACAAATGAAGGAGAAGAAGGCAAAGGCACAGCAACTCTGTGCATGTGCGCATGCGAGAGACAGAGAGAGATGAGAGAGGCATCCCTGCCTTTAGTCATTCTTTTTCTTCTTTGTTTCTTTTTCAAAGGCTGACCACGAAAGGCCTCTTTTTTAGCTTTTATTTGAGCTATTAATCCATTTGAATAAAACGAGAGATGTGTGTGTATACTTGCCACTCAATAAAATAGTGTATCAAATATAACTATAAATTTTAATTTCTTTCCTATAAATAGTAATCATAAGTATTGTAATTATGTTAACTATTTGGTTAAATTTTGCCCATCTTTAAGAAAATTAAGAAAAGCACCATCTAATACCATTAAACTTTGACCGAGTCTGTGACGCCCTGATACCAGAACACAAGAGACCAGCAGCGCTAGCTAAAATTCTGATGGCAACCAAACTCTAACGGAGCAATAAAACCAATTATATGGAGTCAAAAACTTAGTCACACACATGTAAAACAACCAAACTAACTTAATCCTGCCCAAAAACTTAAACCAATGAATTATAGGTCAATATCTACTGTATAACTATAGTCCTGCGTTCCAAAGGTGGGATTTTTAATACCTAACCACTCACATAAATTTCCATTATTCATCTTTCATACCTAAAAAGTATACTTCAATTCCTTTTAGAAAGTCACCAGTTTTGACAATCATCTCTTGCCAAGTTCAAGGCAGGCCCATTGGCTAATTATAATATTTTAATTTCACTTTTTCCAAATATTTACATTTCTACCATTGAGATACCGCAAAGGAATGCAGTTCAGCTAGAGAAACACCACTTCATCACAAATTCCAACTCCCCGTCGACTGCTCTCGCAAAAGAAACCACTTCAAATACCATATAACTGACATTAATGTTACTTTAAACAAGCACCATCCTGGAATAAACCATACTCTTAACAGTATGACATTTTTGGTAAAACAAAAAACTGCATGGCATTTTTTATTGTCTTGCCATTAGGCCCATTACAATGAAAATCAATGGTGTAATGGCAAGTACTAAAGAAAAAGGTCAGGTAAAAACATTCAGCAAATACAGCCTAATTAAATGCCAATATGAACAATAACATTCAATGAGGAAGACAGGTAACAAACAAGAGATTCAATAAAGGAAAGGCCCAAAGAAAAACCTCCTGGATTTGAACAGCAGAACTTGAATACAAAACATTGGTAGATGGGACTGGACACTCGGCCAGCACTTCAACTCCAGGCCCAACTTCAAGTACCGCAGGAGCACGAATGAAAACTCCACGGAATGTTTCAGGGCCACCTTCCTTAGAAACAAGATCTGGAACTGAAAGCTCTGCCTCAAAGCTTTGAATCTAAGCATATGAGAGAGTATTAAATAAAAAAAAAATGTTTTCGAATCTCCCAAAGTTTTAATTGTGAATCCCTATAGTAAATTAGCAAGCCGTAAGTGATATGGCTCCAATATGCTTTTGTGTTTCTTGGTTTCAAACCAAAAGGACAAAATAATTAAAGTGAATATAGTACTGATATTGATTCTAACAACTAACATGCTCAACAGATAAAATTGCTTAATATTGATGGATATGTTTTGCGATGTGATGCATTCGACAAAAATTTATAAACTTATGCGACGTGATGCATTTGACAAAAATTTATAAACAAATCAATAAATAAGAATGTGAGCATAAAAGAAATTAGCAGGAATTACTGCAAACAATAATTGCATATAATTTACATATCAAAAACTGTAACATGTACACGTCACAGCAAAAACTTTCTACAGTTACCAATTCATATCTATTTCCAAGGACAACTTAGTATGCTATTGCAACAGAGGTTCACAATGGAAGTTAATATATACGTTTATAACATTGTTAATTATCTTGATTAAAACCAGTGATTCCAAGGGAAGAATTGCACATATTTTACCTGACTACCAAAGTAATTCCTATGGACAGTGCAATCTAAGCCACCAATCAATTCTTGTCCTCCTTTTTTCTGTCCTGAAACCCAATAGACTACTCATTTTAAATTCAAAATCAAAGAACATGGGCTTAAAACCGAAAGAACTTGCCAACCCATGATCAACAAATCCGTACATAGACCCCTAAAATTTAACATAGGTACAATAAAAAGAGATGATGAATGAACACCAACCAACAGCCTTGTCAGCCAAGAAGATGAGACCTGCACATGTCCCCCATACAGGTTTTCCTTTCTTAACAAACTCGCGCAAAGCAGGAAACTACAATTGTGAAATGAACAGCAAAATACATTAGAGGATGTAGAACTCAAAGAAGAATTAGAAAACTTATTGTCATGGATTTTCCATTTATTCTGACAAAAACATTCACCCTAACATGCTAAAAAATGACTGTCACACAAAACCCATAAACAAAGAATTCAAACATGTTGAAATTAACAGAAATTGGATAAACATATGGAGAGAAGGAAAAACCAAGTTGTGATACTCGGCGAGCTTAGCCATAGTAGTGCTTTCACCACCAGGAATTATAAGAGAGGTGACATTTTCAAGCTGCTCTGGCTTCTTTATCTCCACACCCTTTGCTCCCAATCTTCTAAGCACTACAAAAAAAAGCAAATTGCGAACAAGGAAAGATTCAAATCAGTGAAACATCTAATACCCATTTTGCTATAAATAATAAAACAGTACATAAGAAGAAGAAAATAAAGATTTTAAGAGATGTAAAAAGAGTGCCTGCAATGTGTTCGTTGAAAGAACCCTGAAGAGCAAGAACGCCGACAGCCATTGTTGTCTCGCAAGTGCTTTACTTGGTTGGCGGCTAATAGCGTTACTGGCGCAGAGAAAGAGAGAGACAGAGAGAGAGAGTCGTGAAATTTTGGAACTCCTGGGCCTTTCGTTTCTTACTCTCTAGTCTCTCCCCCCTCCTCTCTTCTTTAGATTTGATACCCGCGCATTGCGCACACAGAAAATAATTTTATTTTTTAAAATTTTTAATTACATTTTTTCATTTATTTAGACTTTATAAAACTAATAATTAAATTTAAATGCAATGTAATTAAATATCAGATATTTAAAGATAATTAATATATATATATATATATATATATATATAATTTGAGTTATTTTTAGAATTTCATCAAATAATAATGGTATTATTTAATAATTATCTCTAAATATGATATTCGTGCATTGTATTGATTTTTTTTTTTTTAACTTTTTTTAGTTCTAATTTTATCCTTTCAATTAATTTAATTTTTTTCTTTTCTAGCATGCACGCTATTGGAATTTTATATTTTTAATTTATAATATGATATACTTAAATTAAATTGATAGATTTAATTTTTCTAATTAATTTTAAATGGGTGCATTAAAACTAATGAATTTTAAGTTTAACTTAATTAATTTAATTTTTAAAATTAATTTAAATTTGAAATTTTTTTATAGTTGAATTTTTTAATAGAATTTATTAAAGTTTTATAAAAATTTGATTCAATTCAATTCATTTGAATTTATCAATTTTTTAATATTTCTATGTCATAGACAAATTAATACCATCACCTCTTTTATAAAATCTTGAAAATTTTGTAAAAGATTAAAAAAAAAAAAGGGGTTTTGCAAGCTAATTAATCCTTTTACAACTTCATATCAAACTATAAATTTTGTTTAATAGATTATGTGAAAATTAACATTTGATAATATTTTACTAAAAAATATAATTTTTTTTAAAAGATATTAATTATATTATTTTCATAGAATTATTGAATTTGAAATATATTCTAATGATAAATGTGTATGACCTCATAATATATTCATTTTCAAATCTCCTCTCGATATTAAAAATAATGTGACTGAATTTGAAATGAAAAAACTTTAAATTGCAAATTCTAAAATAGTTATTATATTTTATATATTTTTATTATATCAGACCGGACTTGAATATAAATGCTCGGTACTCAAATATTCTAGTGCACTGGGCCGGCCTGAACTGGGCTTCGCTTAGCCTAAAAGTTTTAATAATGCCTGATGGATGGATGGAGTTTATTAATGAGTAGGCAGGTGTGACCGTATGAGCATGGGACGTGGGAATCCCAAACAAACTTGAATCCCCGAATTAAATAAAAAAAAATCAAAAATATATTCAGAAAGAAAAATGTTAAATATTTTCTTTTTTTTATTTTTTATTTTTTACCTTCTCTTATTGTTTTATCTTTTCTTATGATGACATATGAATTGCATTAAATTTTATAAATTTATATTATTTATAAATTTAGCTAAAAAATATTTAACACTCCTCATCTTCATATAGTATTAAATTGTGTTACTTGATTTGGGACAGGATTAAGAATGAGTTGTTATCATATCAAAAAATTAGGAATGTATAAACAGTGAGTTTAGTTTAAAATCCAACTGAATCAAAAAATTAAAATTAATTTTTTATCAAACTACACCAAATTTAGTATCAAAACCAAATTGAATAAAAAAAAATTAGTTCAGTTCGGTTCATATTGTATTTTGCTATTTCTCTTTTTATAAATTGAGATGAAATTTAAGTAAATTTTAATATATTTTAATTTATATATATATATAGTTTAATCGTTATCAAATAACTTGAATTGTTAAAAATAACTTAAAATTTTCTATAAATAATAATCATTATTTTAAGTTATTTGATAACAATTATTTTATATATATATATATATATATATATATATATATATATATATATATATATATATATATATATATATATATATATATATATATATTATTTTAATGAATTTTCAAATTGGTCTGCCCATTAATATTTTTATATTAATATATAATTTAAATTATCAATTACAATGTTGAATGAATAAAAAAATTATGAAAGTGTATTTTCTAGTTGTACATACATATTTGGTCCGGTTAATGTGACCAATATTAAAAAAAATTATGTAAGAATAAATATAACATAAAAAATAATTACGAAATACTTAGTGAAAAAATAACACTTGAAACTTGAAATAAAAAGATAACAATAAAAAAAATCATAATAAAAAGTATGCAAATTGAAATGAATATAATATTTTTTTAATGAATTAATAAATTCAAATATATTATTTTTCCAATCATCTGCTTATTAAGAGTGTAGTTAGTTAGGATTACTGTTAAGAGTTAAAAAAATACTTTTATAATTTTTATAATTTTATTTATTGATTTTTATTAATTTTTATAAACTGTTTCTTTAAACACTTTTTCTAAAAAAAATATCAATTTACCTATTTTTATTTAAAATAATTTTTAAAAAAATTATAAAAATTTTTATTAAAAAACCTTTTTTTTTAAATGCAATGCTAAACGAGACCTAAACATTTCAAAAGTAGAAAAGCAAGTGGTTGGCCAATGAAATTTTTATCTAACAATAA
The DNA here is from genome assembly GCA_947687605.1 of Reutealis trisperma. Classification (NCBI taxonomy): domain Eukaryota; kingdom Viridiplantae; phylum Streptophyta; class Magnoliopsida; order Malpighiales; family Euphorbiaceae; genus Reutealis; species Reutealis trisperma. The sequence goes on from CANTUT010000112.1 coordinate 1,082,656, forward strand.
AAATAAAATTAAAAGATCAAAACTTTTTGGATTTCAAGTTCATTTTTGTTATATTGCAATTTTATTCCCTAAAAATATTTAGGGTAATTTTAATTTTATTCATCCAAATTATCATATTTTCGATAGATAGTTTAACTTTGCATCAAATTAGTGCTATTATACATAGTATATTTGGAAAAAAAAATGATCTTAGAGGTGTCGAGCAAAAATGAGCATGATAAATTGAGTTTGGGAGAAGTGCGAGACGAAGACGGGGATCTCATTTATATTTTTACAATTTTATTAACGTTAAAAACTTTATAATTTATATAGTTTGATAAAATATTATGCATATTTATATTAAATTTAATATATTATTAATGTTTAAAATAATAATAAAATTAAATACTCAATAATATATATATATATATTAAAATTGATCTGAATATCAGGATGGGGTAAGACAGAGATACTCAATTTTATCTCCGCCTCATTATTATATAAGAGAGCTAAGATTTACCATAAAATTTGGAACGGAGTCAAAATTTTATATTAAGACAAATCAAATTTTGCCATCTTTTCTCTCAAGTTGTCTGCAATTAAAGAGAGAGTGAGTCAACAAGCCTTTAAAAAGTTAGAAAGAAAGAGTCAATGGACTTCATTAATATGCGCCCTTGTATGCATCAATTCCTTGAATTATTTTTTGATATAAAGATTTTATGCCTTTATTAAATTAGAGATGGGCATGGATTGAGTAAGGGAGAATTTTGATATATATATATATTCTATTTGTTTTATGCTGAGGTAGGGTGGGATAGACTTGATAGCAACGCAAATCACAAATATCTATTTATTTTTCGAAAATATATATATATATTAAAAAATTGTAAAATAATATATTATATAATATAAACTATATAAACGGTATACATATTTAGTGCGGAATGGATTTATCAAAATCCAATATGTCCTATTTATAAATAGAATAAATTTTATGCGTTCTCGTTAAAATTGGATTAGACGGATACTTACCAAATATTCTACAAAACGGCTCAAAATTATCATTCTTACATTAAACTAGTGGAGCATTGACATTTTGCGCATTCATTGATGTAGACAAAATATTATATTCTATTTTATTTTTATCTTTAAAAAATTGCTATTTTTATCACTTTAATTTATCCCAATTCCCAAGTGATTTTATATTATTTTAATGGTCGTATTTCTTTTTTTCCCCATAAGTAATAATAAATATTTCATTGCATACAAGGACTAGAGTTTGGTGCATAAAGGTATTTACCACTTGAGTGCTTTTTTTAAAAAATTAAAAATTAACTGATAAATATAAAGTGATATAATTATTAAATAATAAAAATATTTAAAATTTAATCACTTATTATATTTATTATAAATTTTAAGCTAAAAATTTTAATTTTAACTTATCATTTTAAGCCATTTTTAATTTATTTCAAACTTTAAAATAAGTAATATTAAATAATTTAAACTAATTAAATATTATAAATTTTAATTTTAAATATAAAAAATAAAATAATATTATCAAATATCACTTAAACGAAACAGATGAAAATAATTTCTCTCTATTTCTATAAATAATAAAATACATAGTACAATATTTTTAATATACATCAAAATTTTTTGAAGAACAAACAGAAGTGAATTAAATTTTAATTTATGATTTCTTGTTTTACAAAAACTCAATCATAAATTTTTATGAAATATACATCTCATTAATTACTATAAAAACTTGGGAGAGAAATAGCCCTGTGTTTTCATTTTTCAACTAATTAGCTTTTTCAAAAGTTATAAATGGGGCAAATCCAATCCTATCACGAAAACAGAAAAAGCCATGCTAAGAAGTTTCCTTCTCCAAGCAAGAGCAAGCAAGCCAAAAGTTATTATCCGAAATAGACATTTCATCTCCATTGGCAAACAAAAATGAAAAAAAGAAATAGACATTTCATATTTACATTCCATCCTCACATAGATATAGACTAACGAGCGCTACTGAAGTTTTGGCCTTTTACATCAGTAATATAATATCTATAAAATATAAGAGTTAATATATATAATGTGTGCATATTTCTTTCATATTCCTATACATGTATTTATATATTTTGAAGAAATTTACATTTCATTCCTCATTTTGGTCCAAGCATGTTACCTATTTTTTCAGCAAATAAATATACTTTTCAATCTATTAATTAAAGAGTTTGAATTTAAATAGTATTTGATTTTTTATCAAAATTGAAAATATAATATGATTTTATTTTTTAATGTAGTTAATAATAAATTTAAATTTTCACATTTAAACATAATTTAATAGTAAGTACTTGTATGATTTAGACAATATATTTGTATTCAAATATTCGCCCCTCAATACTCAAAATAAATTAATTGAATTTTTGTTATATTTTATATTTAAATAGTTTTAATTTATATTATAACAATTTGTACTTTTAAATATAATTTTAATATAACTAATAAATTTAATTTAAGTATTCAAATTTAGACATTTATTGTTTATTTTTATTTAAATTTCAATGTAAACTAAACAAATTTTAGAATTTACATATGATAGATATTTTAAAATACAAAGAACAAATATAAAATATGTGTTTTTAGACTCATCAAAAAATAAATTTTTACAAACCAATAAAAAAAAAATTCCCCTAAACGATTTAGAAAATGAAATCTTGATCAAAGGAAATTATATCAATTATTGGCTGCTTCATCTCACAAAAAAGAAAAAAAAAATTTACACCTACCTTTTTTTTTTTTTTTTTTTTTTAAGATATATACTTATTTTTAATTCGTGGAGAAAGTATAAAAAATAATTATTGTGATTTGACTTATTTACACTTTAAAATAGTCATTCACGGCGAGAGCTTCGCCTAGAAGCCATATCAAAAAAACTAGAGAATTAAACCGAAGATGACGGGGAAGACAAAAAACATATAAACAAGTTAAAGATAGAGAAAAACTAATACAAGCCAAACAAAATAAGACAGAAAATAAGAAAAAAAAAAAAAAAAACAGGGGTCTAGTAAATATGAAAAATAAGAAAAATAGGGGTCTCCTCCGGTGGCTAGAGCCACCAGAGGATATTCCCATTGAAGACTCTAGAGGAGAGAGTTCAGTGGAGAGTTCAAAAGTTTAATTAGCTTAGTGATTGATTCCTCTACTCTTTCTCTTCACACTATTTAGGCTTTGTTTGGGAAATGGATGAAAAATGGGAAGAAGGAAAATAAGGAAGGAAAATGTCTTAAAATTTGTGAGTGTTAATTTTTTTAATATTTTAGCATAAAATACAATACATTTTCTTTCCATTTTGGAAGGAAAATAGGTGGAAAACCCATTGAATTTTGTGTCAAAATATTAAAAAAATTAAGTCTCATAAATTTTAAAGCATTTTCCCTTTTTGTTTTCCTTCTTCTCACTTTTCACCCATTTTCCAAACACTGCCGTAATTTCATCAATGTTAATAATAAAATCAATATCAAACACATTAATTTATACATTAGTAGTAAAATCAATATTAAACACATTAATTAATTTATGATTTCAAAATCAATATCAAACAACCCATCATCATGATCGCAAACCTAACAAACCCATCACCACCGTCACAAATGGTGGCTGGGAGCCCAGACCAACCACGGATAGATTGATCTCGGCATGTCCAACATCCAAAAACCATCGTCGACTGTCTTCAAGCTCCAAAAAATCCAAAGCTTATTTTATTCTTCCATAAAACCCAAACATCAAATACTATTTTGTTATTGCAAAGGATGATGGATCGATGGAGTTGCAGGAAACTGTGAGACTATGAGATGGAGGGACTGGGAAAAAAGATTGAGATCAGCACAAAAACATAGAAAGAAAGCGTGACCAGATTGTGATAGAGGGAGAGGGACAAAGATCGAATGAGCAGTAGAGGTAAAAGGAGTTAGGTTGATGCACTGGAGCAATAGAGAAAATGGAGGTGACGAGAGCTTGGAGAAGAGTGTAAATGATGATGAAGAAGATGATGATTGGAGCATCCGTACCTAGAATCCTTTTGATGCAGATTAGCCGCTGCAAATTAATGATCGTCTTTTTGCAATTCCTTAATCAATTTTTGATTATTAATTAGTTGATGAGAAATTTCTATTTGGTTTGTAGGAAAGTGAAAGGAAATTCGTGTTTATTATTTTTTTCATTATTTTTCTATTTTTACTAAAATTTTTAAAATATCTAAAAATTAATAATGAGCTCATTATATTGATGTAATATTGTTGGATTTGCTGATTTGATAATATATTATTAAATTAATATTATGTTAGCTCCAATCATTAAATACATGACTAGATTTTATTCATTTGATATAATTTTAACAAATTTCAATGTTTATGATATGAATTGCCCAAAAAAAGAAAGTTCATACTAGATCTGTAATTTTCAATAAAATTAGTTTTTTGTAGTTAACCCTTTAATAATTTATGTCACTCATTAATCTATCATACTAAATATAAGATTATAAAAGTAGAATTATTCAATTCTATAAATTAAAATTTTTATTTAAAGAATGTTTAAAATAAATTATTATATAATTTAACTAAGTTTATAATCAAAACAAATTCTAGGAACTATGAATCCTTAAACCTAATAGGCTATTAGTGTCTGTTGACTTATGTGCCATTTAGATCTATTCAAATCGCAAGTGGCCAGACTTAGTTTAACTTGACTTTTGAAAGCTTAAACTCGAGCCCGATCCGAGTCTGACTATAAAGCCTATTATTTTGACTAAGTTTAACCCACATCTAAAAGTATATAATTTTTTACCTCTAATTTTTTTGGGGAAAGGGCAGGTGGCAAGCTTGTCAAGCAAGCCTAAAAAAATGATTTTCCAAACTCGCCCAAAGAATAGCAGGATTTTTCAGGTTCAGACTCAGGCAAGCTGAAGAAAAATAAAATCTATGTTCAAGCCAAATTTTTTCGGGCAGTAATTGAACCTATGAACAGGTTTATATGGTAATAGTGGTACTTATACCACATAAACATCAATTTAATAATGATTAATATCATTAGCATTCTTGACGCCGTATTGCTAATGAAAAATAAAAAATAAAAAAAAAACCACAATCTATTTTGTCAAAGATAAATTTTACAAATTTTAAGTGTAAAAAAATTCAAATTACATAGTATTTTTTCGTAATTTCCCATTAAAACTATTACAACCCGTTTGGTAGTCGGATTCACTTATCTTTAGGATTAGTTTTAATCCTATGCTTAATTAAGCTATTGGATTATTTATACCTAACTTTGTTTGGTATATATTTTTTTAATGAAGGTGTTAACTAATTCTAGTTTATAATTTTATGTTTGATAGGATGGCTTGAGTAATAGGATAGATTATTAAAAATATCAAATGACATAAATATCTTTTTTGTAGTAAGTCGATCTAATATATACCTCTTTATCTAATTTGTTCTCTTCAATTTTTTTTTCTAAGAAGTGTTTCCCTTTTCATCGAGACAGCAGTATTTTTGAATTCAATTAGCAATTTGTCTTGTAAGTATTATTTGATTCTTATAATATTTGTATATTTTTATTTGTTAATTAGGTATGTTTAAAATAATTTTTTTATTTGTTAGGGTTAATTGCTTATTTGTTGATTAATTTTAGAACCTAATTCCTGCCGATTGTAAATTTTCCAAGCCAATTTTGATTTTGTTAGAGTGAACAAGTGATGAAAAAATAAATTATAAAAAGAAAGCTATTTTTAAGAAACAAAATTAAAAATAAGGATAATTTAAGAATAAAAATATTATAATTGATGGGATTAGTAATCTTGGTGGAATAAGTTTACTAAAGATAGGCGGGATATAGTTTTAATTAATCCTCATCCTATAGGGTTAATAAGCCTAAGAATTATTAATCCAAACTCTATTTAAACTACCAAATAAGAGTTTAGAGTCTAATCCTATAGATCAGTTAAACAATCTTAGATTTAGAATATAATCTTATGGATTAGTTAAACAGTCCTTGCTACTAAACGGGCTGTTATTATACTACTAGATGATGAAGATGTGATGTTTGGCATGTTAATGACATTTATCTTTTTTCGTCTTTTCCCTAATAGTAATCCACGTATAAAATAATATCATTTTCAAAATTTATAATTTAATCAATATTCCTAAAAAAAAGTGATGAAATCATATATTTTATATTAATATCGATTACCATGAAAATGATTTTTTTCCTTTGGTCTTTAAGTATGAATATTCATACACATGAGTATATACGTGTTTTGAATAATATATTCAAATTAAAATTTTTTTCTCAATATTAAAAAAAAATCTAATTGCAAGTGTTTATACAATTTTAATAATAAAATTATATTTAAATCTCTCTCCTAAAAGTTAAATAAAATATATGAATATTCATTTAAATGAAAAGAAAAAAGTTATTAAAAAGCCTATTACGTATTTTAGTTAAGAGAAAAAAAAAAAAGAAATAATAGATAAAATTTTATCATTTTCCTTAAAACAAAAATCATGAAATTTGCACTTGCAAGCCTAGACAATAGATACATATTTGCATAGCTGATCATGCATTTCCCCAATACTCAAATAAAAAAAATCACCAAAACAACATTACTTTTTAGGGACCAATTGAAGCTATCAATAAGAAAATTTATTTTCATTTAACCTTACCTCATTAAGCGTATCGTGCTAATACCATATCATCAACAACACATTTATTATTTGGTGGATTTTTTTAAAATATTATATATAAGTTTTTTTTTTAAAAAAAAAAAAGATCAAACTTTATTAAGAAAGAACAAATACATCATGTTGTAGGGGAGATCTAAGGAACATAGGTGACTCCAAACACACAAAAGGACTAGTATAAACATGAGAATTTTTTCTAGCCAAAACATAAGCAACCTCATTAACTTATCTTCTAATAAACATCACTAAGTAACTGGGGCATTCCTTTACAATTTCTTGACATCTAGACATAAAAGAACCAAACTCTAAAATGTCATTTAAAGAGCTATTAAAAGCATCCACCACAATCTTAGAGTCCAACTCAAAAATTACATTCTGAATGTGACATTGCTAAATCTATGACAAAGCTTCCTTTAGGCATAACGCTTCGGCCTCTTTTGCTGAGACAATACCATGAAGTGTTATAGAGATGCAGCTAACCATATGACTAGACCAATCACGAAGAACCATTCTTAGACTCACAATCTTAATTTTTGTGAAAATGGCTGCATCACAATTACACTTAAATACACCATTAAAGGAGGGACCTAAGTACATATTGTAGCAGACTTTGAGCTTGATACAGAAAAGATGTTGTTCCTTTTCACTTGCACAACTAACCAATCAGTATGGAATGCTACACATGACGTGGTTATCTGAATTGGAGAACCAAACTGATTTCTCCAAAGCCAATTATTTAATTGTCTGCAAATTGCCCATAATAACATATGTATTCTGTGTACATCATCTTGACCATAAGAATCTAAACTGGAGAAAAACAAACCTTTGAAATCAGAAAAATGGCAATTAACAGGTATAAGATCAATCAAGGTCCAACATTGATTTGCAAATGGACAATCCAAGAAAAATTAGGAAGATGCTCCCCAAAATCACCACATAGAACACACATATTATCCACACAAACCCCTCATATATATAGGCGATCTCTAGTAAGGAGAATGTTATAACAAGCTTTTTATATAAAAACTTTAACCTTTAGAGGTATTTGTAATATCCAAATATGAGTCCATTATCTACGTTGTATAGCTCCTTCCTCACTATTCAATCCCTCAATAATTCTTCTATATCCTAATTTAGTAGAGTAAATACCACACCAATCATAATACCAAACTAATTAGTCCTTATCTAGCCCCTTTCCCACTATTTCATTCATCATAATAGCTATTTCGTCCTTAGAAAAATAATGAATCTATCAACTCAACATCCCAATTTGTTGTACTCTGTACCCAAAGATCACACACCTTCCATGATTTCCACTCCACCACCACTGGTGAATTAATACAAAATCCATCAGCATCTTTAAGCCATGCATCATTGTCACGACCCACTTTTTTAAGTTGTGATAGTTTTAGAGTTCATGGAGACGTAAGGTCACCTAAACCTGTAGAACCCATTTAACATATAATCTTTTATCATTCAACACGAAGGATCTTATCCCTAAGATCACAACCTAATTACCTTTCCTTGTTACCCATTATTTGCTTATCATCTTCCTGTTAACTCATAATATCATTTATGAACACAATATGAATAACTACTTAAATTGAATCTCATATCATTAATCAAATGTTCACTACTTCATACATTATTACAATAACAATTATAATACCATTCACATTACATATACACCCAATACATATTAGTGCTAACTTTTCAATAAGCATGGAGCTCTAACAATGATCTTTATAATCAAGAGTCACAACACCGGGACTTAGCAGAGCAACTTCCAAGAGGAAGAACATGGCTTCGAATTTACCTTGCTGACTCGTTGACTTTGCCTGAAAAATTTAAACCACTAAAGTATGAGACATAACTCAGTGAGTACTTAATAATACAATACATATGGTGAGTAAAAAGATTAATTTCAGGAAGATTTTTATATCAATGGAATGTTTTCAACCAATATTATCATTATGGTTCAATTTATTATTTAAAATGGGGATAATATCTTTAGCAGAAATATCACTTTCTTTGGAGCAGGATGCTTCCCACACATATCAATTCAAGAGTAGCGATTTAAGCCTTACTCACTCACAAATATCACATCATGTAAGACTAATCAGGTCTTACGGTTAGGCATTCCCCCCTAACAAAGGTTGGGTACTCTCGCCCTACCCGCAGACTTATACCAAGTGCACAAGGTCTGATGTATTACCCCACATCATAAGGAGATTTCTGCTTATCAATAGGCATTTAATAGAAGAGTTCATATAAAGTTCATGTCAAGGAATTCAATGAACATAGTACGAATTCGGTATGATTGGTTCATAATAGTCAATTGTCATCAAGAAGCATCATATCAATGGTTCAATGTTCAATGAGCAATTCAAGTTTATCAAGAAATCAAGAAGCATCATATTGAATGGTTCAATGTTTAATGAGCAATTCAAGCTTATCAAAGAATTGAAATACTTCAATGATTACGATTTGAACAATAACGGTTTAAAGCATATAACACAAGGCATATTATATTATTAAGTATTCACCTTAAACTCCTTTGCTCCTATTTACGTTTGACTCTAATGCTAGCAGTGCTCCTCGCACTCTTAGACAATATCTTTGTCCTTTTCATTAGACTCTACACATTGCATTTCACTCGCATATTAATCATTTTCTCATTATAACATTTGTTTAATTTAGCTTAACTTATTAACATTTCTATCTTGTTCATTAAAGCACAACTTATTACTTTTAAAGTCAAGATATACTATACATATACTTATTACTAAATTTAATATTTTCCTTAGTTGTTCTCCAAATGGCCAAAGCTATTCATTTTAGGAAGAATAATTCCTTTTCTCTCAATTCCACATTTCAACTTTGAGTAACATCAATTTAAGCAATTTCTAATATTCAATAAAGTTAATACTATTCTCACCATCAATTCCATAAATGAACCTAATTCATTAATCTTAGGGAAAATCATTTCTATCCATTGGATTTCAAAATTGAAATTATACAAATTATGTGATTTCATTCTTAAGCTTGATTTTCCCTTCACTTTCATGAATTTAAATTCAACACTTAAAATCTCTAATTTTTCTATAAACCCTAGAATTTGAGTAAAATCATCAATTCTTCATCTAATCTTGAAATTAGTTGAAGAAATTTGCAATTGACATATCATATAACATATATGATTACTTAACTATCACAATCTAATATTAGAATACTAAGTTCCTCTTTAACTATGTTTATGTCTCTAAGGCTATCAAAGCTTGAATCATGTTCCAAAATTCATTCTAATACTCATAAATCATTTCCCTCATCTAAAATTACTCAAAACCATATCTCATGTATGATTATTCTAGGTTGGCCGAACCCTATATGTAAGGTGCCAAGGAAGTTTTTCAAATAACTTAATCACGACAATCACCCTTAGAACATAAAAAGAGAGAATATATATAACTCCTCACCTTGATTTGCTTTACTTTGCTAAAACTCTTGTTGCAAGTGGAGTAGAGAGTGTTGTAGAGAGAGAGGTGGAGAACTTTGGAGTAGAAAAGAAGCTAAAATGTGATTTTCCCAACATAATTTTTGCATACATATATATTGGGTTGAATGGTGAGGATTAATCAAGTTAAATCTAATGGTTAGTATGTGATCTTGATGAATGGATATGATTGCATCAAGATGGATGGCCAAGATTAATCAAGATGGATGATTGGAATCCTCTTTAAAATGGTGAAGGTCATCATTAGGTGTTGGAGTGTCCAAATTAAACTTAGGCACATGTGTAAGAAGAAATAAAAGTTCTATTTGGTTTTGGATTTAACTTAGCCAATTTTGGGTGGCTAGCTTTCCCAACACCTAATTCAACGTTAGTTAATCATTCTTAACTCTAGTTAAAGCATAGATTTATCCATTTATGGGCCTTGTGGGTTGGCCAATCAATGGACTTAGACTTTTGAGTTCAAAAGTCCATTAACAAATTTATACACATACACTTTAAGTTCGGCAACTCGACACATTTCCCATTTTGTTCCTTTCACTATAACATATATGATTCTACCTTCTAATATCACTACACATTCTACAGGTTATTAGATAAATTTTGTTTACTCTATAGTACACATTTTCTAGCCTGTCATTAGCATTGTTCAAGTGTATACATCATGTAAACTCATAGAGTCAAACTAAGTTTGACTCTCATTGTATCATCGTAACTTTGATTAAATTCAACTTCTTATATCATTATTATCATCTCCCAATGTCTTAGGAGGTACCAACACCTGTTCACTAGTACTTTAGATTCATATTTCAATTAATTCACTGATATAGTTACATGAAGTCAAACTCGATTTGACTTTCTCTTATCACAAGGGTACTTATCAAAATTAATTACATTCCACATTCATTGTCACGTCATTTATTTAGACTTCACTTCTTATAATATTTTTATGGTTTTTAAGGCCCTAAATGGCACAGTATATGGACGTTATAATGTCGTCATTACTGTTTACAATTAAGTAAAGAAAAATCGGGTATTACAATTATACATACACTTAATTATAGTAGTTCCATCCCCTATTCTCCATTTACAACATGATTCAAGCATGGACTTTGCGTCACAAATGCCCCTCCAAACAAAACTTAGGTTAGTCCCTAAGGTAGCTAAAAAAGGATCCCTACTTGGGAAGTATTTTGCTTTAAGAATCTTACTAGCCTAGACATCAATTTTAACTAGCCACGTTTGCTTACCCAGTAATGCCAAGACCACCATCTTTTTTCCTTCTACATAATAAACCCCACCGTACCCATTAAATGAACTCCATCATTTGGCTTTGAACCCCAAAATGAGTTCATCGTGTGTATTAACTTGTCACATAATGAAACAGGCAACAAAAAAGTCGTACAATAGCTCGAAATTGCTTGAGCTATTGATTTAATTAAAATTTCCTTGTCATCCTATGATAAGCACTTACTTTGCCACCTATGTAACTTTTTCCACAATTTATCCCTCAAATAAGCAAAGATTGCTCTTTTCCTTCTTCCAATAAGAGAAGGTGACCCCAAGTACTAACTCATATTTATAGGATTAACAACATTCAAGATGCTCAAAATATTTGATCCCAAAATATGAGAGACATTAGAATTAAAAAAAATACTAGATTTTTCGAAGTTTATGGACTAACCTTAATCATGTTTATAGCAATTAAGAATTCGTTGCAAAGTAGCACACTCCATTCTATTAGCCTTGAAAAATAAGAAGCTATCATCAGCAAAAAGAAGATGACCAATTATTGGAGCCCACCTATATACTCTACAACTAGTAAGCTCACCCACCACTTCGGCTTGCTTCAACAAGCTTGACAAACCTTCTATACAAAGAATGAAAAGCTAAGGTGATAAAGGATCCCTTTACCTTAATAAGAATAATCAAACATGTTTCCACTCCATTAACAACAACTGAGTATTGCACAGAACACACATGCATCATGATCTAAGAAACCTATTAAGAAGCAAAGCCCATGTGAGACATAATAGCTTCCAAATATGAGTAAAGAATGCAGTTATATGCCTTATTAATATTTATTTCAAGAGCTGTTGTCCCATTCTTTCCCCTAGTCATCCTCTTTATAAAGTGAATAATTTCAAATGTCACAATTACATTATTAGTCATAGACTGTCCGAGAATAAATGCAAACTAAGCAGGAGATGTAACCAAAGGTAAAACCACCTTTAATCTATTAGCAAGAACCTTTGCAATAATTTTATAAAAAATATTGCATAGTGAAATGGGTCACAGATCTTTTATGCAAGTAGAAACCTCACATTTCATAATAAAAACAATTTTGTAACCAACCCACACAAGCCTTTTAAACATCCACACCAATAATTGGCCAAAATCTTTGAAAGAAGGCAGGGTTAAGACCATCCAGTCCGAGAGACTTATCTAGGTGCATCTGGAATACTGCTTTTCTAAATTCTTCAATGCTAAATGAAGCCAACAACCTGTTATTCTCTTTCAAAAAAATACACAGTTCAACAAAACCTAAGTTATGCATAACAGTAGTTAAACAATCTAAAAACAAATCGTTCAAATAAGATACCTCCACATCAAAAATTCCTTCTTTAGTCCTTAACCCAATTACTAGCATCATTATGAAGCTTAAGAATTTTATTACCCCTCTTTTGCGAAGCAGCCATTGCACAAAGAAAATTAGTATTTAAGTCTCCACCCTTAAGCCAAAAATTCTTAACCTACGACTGCCAAAATAACTCTTCTTTCAATAACAAATCTACTAACCTTCTTCGCATGTTAATAACTTGCCCCGCCAATGCTGAGTCATTTGATTGCATTAAACATAAAATTTCATAGTTACACGTAGCAATTTCTCTTGTAATTGTTTATTCCACTGGAAGATAGCATCAAAATACAGTGAGATTTTATTTAACAAAGTCATCATATAAACCAACCTGTGTAAGCCAATTATTTTCAAATCGAAAATACCACTTCCGTCGACACACAAAACCTGAACCAATACTGAGCTCTAACAGGTTGTGATCTTAAGCATCAAAAATTAAATTCTTCAAATGAGCATTAACAAAAAGAGATATCCATAAATTAGACACCATTACGCTATTTAATCTCTCCTCAACAAACTGACCCATCCCTTACCCATGTTCCCACATAAACTTATACCCCTCTAAGGGAATATCATTCAAACCACGTTTAGAGATTACTTTCCTAAATCCATGAAACAACCACTGTGGATGATCCACCCTTCGATATTTGTCTTTCACTGAAAGTAAGTCATTAAAATCACTAAGTACATACCAAGGTAATAAAGAATTACCATACAGCCAACGTAAGAGGTTCCATAAATCCCTTAGCCTACTTTGCTCAAGGAACCCATATAAACCAGTGCATCGCTAAATACTCTCCAAATTAGACACAATCTCTATATTAATATAGTTATTTGAGTATCCAAGCAACCAACATTGAAAATCATTATTCCAAAGGAATGCCAAACTACCCCCTTGACCCTCTTAATCCATGCAAAAACAAATCAGTAAAACCCAACTTATTTTTTAACTTTATTATTTTCACCTCATGCACTAGAGTTTCCATCAAAAGACAAAACTTGGCCTACTTGATTTCACCAACTCATAAAGAGCTCTAACTGTTCGTGGGTTACCAAGCCCCTGATAATTTCAACTAAGGCCTATCATGGTTGTCAGCTTACCAAATCAACAAGTTCAACCAATTAAATAATTGAATTTGTATCAACATTAACATAATCGACAGTAGATGTTACCATTGGGCCAATAAAATGACCTGCCTCTGTACATATAGGAACACGCTCTATATCAGTACTAGTAAACCTAGCCTGTCTTCTTTTCCTTTCCTCAACCAGCTCTAGCCTAATATCCGCACTATCTATATTATGAGAGCTAGACCTAGATCCTCGTATTATTTTATAACCAATAGGAAGCTTATAAAGAGTTGTACTTATACTAATAACGCTAGTGCTAGGCACTAGTTTAGGAGTCCCAAAATTTGCAACTATAGGTGGCACATGAAAATCTCGAGCATTTTCCTTATCAGCATCCTTTTCTTGGTACAGAATCTCTCAACCACCTCTCTTCACCTAGATGAATTGCCCTTCTCATTGGTGCTCGAAGCCAAGTACCTCATTCCTTTTTCACCTCATCTACTGGAGACAAGAATTAGTTTTTGCAAAATCTATCAGTGTGATCCAGTAAACCATAAATAAAGCAAAACGAGTGAAGTAATTCATATTGGAACCTAATTGAACTCCAATCACCCCCAACCCTCCTCACTTTCTTCCACTGTATAATAAGGTTTTTAACATCCAACCTAACCTTAATCCTTATATAGCTCCTGCAACCCCCATCATCATTATTGACATCATAGTCTATGAATTCTCCAATTCAATTCCCCAATTGCTCATTAATGGCTCTCGATATATACCCCATAAGGAGATCATAAACTTGCACCTAAAATAGTGTGTGAGAAAGAGGAACCCTAGCTGGGACCTCACCTAGTTGTAAGTGATGCATTAATAAGAAATGGTTATCAAATGACCATAGCCCACCTTCAATAACACATTACAAATCAATGGGATGGAAGAACAAAAACAAGAAATGTTGTGTTGTGATGTCTGTCACCTAAGATGAAATATCCCTACTAATGATTCCTCTAATAAATCTTTAGAGGCTCGCTATACGATGCTTTATGGCAGTGAAATTAATATTTTGGTTAGTTAGGAACCAACCAACAAGGAAACACTTATTATACTCAAAACTCTCACCACTCTTAGTCATAGCTTTGTCAATCAATAGCTCCTCCAACTTCTCCTCCTCCTCCTCCATAAGAGACAATGATACAATATGGTCTTCCATAATGATCAGTAAACAAAATAAAAAATGTAGACAAAACAATAGCTAAAACCTTACTTCACTCTTACTATTAGAGACACTCAACACTCCTATTAGGAGAGACATAAAATAATAATAATAATAATTTCTAAATCTTAAACAATAAACTATTTCTGCTATCATATTTATTAAACACTGAAATTCATTCAATCATTCAAAGTTTTTAATATTATATATAATTTATATATTAATTATATATATCAAAATATAATATCAAACAAATTATATAATCTATATCATACAAAAAATAAAACTATTATCAATTTAAAAGTTCACATAATAATTTAATTTGATATATTACAAAAGAATGTTGCTATTTAACAAAATTAAAAAAAGTTATTAACTGTAATTGAAACAGACTTCATATTTCTATTTTTGTCCGAAAGAAGAAAATTGTTAGCATTAATGGGATAAAATCCAAAAAAGTATAAATATAATTCATATATAGTGATAAATAACAAATAAAGAGTCCAAACTATCCGTACAAAAGTTTTTAACCTTGGGCTCCAAGCCCAAAATAACAAACACAAAAAAAAAAGTCTATGAAATTAAAGGCCTAGAGGCTAATAAGAGATGTCATTTCATATTAATACTCTTGACTCATCAGTTCCCTTTCATAAGGTACTTTTTGTTTCAACGTTGCCGCCGATAGCAAAGCAAGACCTGAGACCACCATGGAAGGTGGAGTATAAACCACTGGAATAACCCCATAAATTTTATATTTTTGAGTTATTAAAAACATCCATTTCTTCCAATAACTAGGTGCAATATTTATTTTATAGAGAACCAAACCCCTCATGTGAATCAATCATAACCTTAAAGGAGAAGATCCTTTATCAGTGGCAAAAAAATCTCAAATTAAAGTATAAATTGGAAACAAAATACGGTAGATATGAGAAACCAAAGCCGACATTAACAAGTTCTCTCCTCTCCCTTCGACATCCTTTCTTGAACAACATTTAGAAGGAGTTCATGCAGTGAGAGAGCCGGAGTCTCCCATGGCATATTTACCTTTATTTAGCCAGCTCTAAGATACAAAAAACCTAACGAGAGTGGGAGACAAACCAACCTAAGGAAACAAGAAACTATATAAAAGAGGGTAAAAAAAAAATGAGAAAAGAGTATTCCTTATAGTGGCTAACAGAAACCCTGATTAAGAGAGCAAATATTTTAAAGAGAAAAATGAAAGAAAAGAGAAATAGAGAGTTACACCTTCTTTACAGACTTCATATTTCCAAACTTTAAGACTGTTAGCTCGTCAATTGAGTAATTTTAAATGATAATTTCATTATACCAACCACCCATTAGTTAGATGCCTTAGCTTATAAGATTACAATATAAATTTCGCTATCAACAGTTTGATGGCCACATTGGGTAGTTGAACCAACCTTCATTTATGTTGTCAGAAGAAGAAAAAGGAAAGAAAAAAAAATAATATTGTTTTCTGAAACTTTTAAGTCTGAAAATTGACGTGATTAGCAAAATTCATATTCCACTGATTTTATGAGAAAATTGGCTTAAATTCAGTGGTTAGAAAAAAGCATAACCCCTGAGTGTACTTGTGAGTTGTGACTCGTGAAGACAATTTGAAAATGATAAAAATTTCAACTTCAAATACGTCATTGTCCACAATTTTTTAAATGGGTTTTTTTTTAATAAATTCAAAACAAAATTCTTATCAAGAAAATTTCAAATATTCTGTGGTCAACTGTTTTGTTATAATGAAGATTGATTCAAGTTACCAACATTTAAGTCAGAGTAAGGTAGTATTCTGTAAAATTAAAAATTAAGTACTATAATTTTAGTTTTAAATTTTAAATATTGAATAAAATAAGTGATATAATTTTTAAATTATAAAAATATTTAAAAATTTAATTACTTATTATATTCAGTATAGATTTTAAATTAAAAATTTTGACTTACCATTTTAAGTGATTTTTGACTTAATTAAAATATTTAAGATATAATTATTAAATGAATTAAAAATAATTAAGAACTGAAAACTTTTAATTTTAAAGATTAAATAGTATTTTCAAACACTAGCTAATAGTGCTAGTCAAAATCAAATGTATATAAAAAATAAATAAAATAAGCGTTATATAATAAAATCGTAGTTCTTTTTTTTTCTTTATATTCCATAAAATTTATGTAATGATCAAGTAATTTTATTATTACATTAGTGTTACACATGCTATTTTGTAATTTGCAAGGTGAATGATTATTCTATAATTTAGGTGTATTTGATAACTCATTCAATATTTAAAATTAAAATTTTTAACATTTAATTATTTTAAGTTATTTTTATAACACTTTACATTGTTTTATATCGCTTGATATTAAAAATCTAAATTAATTTAAAAATCGCTTAAAATGATAAGTAAAAAATTTTTAATTTAAAATTTACAGTAAATATAATAAGTGATTAGATTTTTAAATATTTTTATAATTTCAAAATTGTATAGCATATTCTATTTAATATTTTATATTTTTAAAAATTCTCAGTTTTATCAAACGCTATCTTAATTTATTCATTTAATTTTAGAGATAATAACTATAACCATAAACAAATTGAGAATGGGTCAGTGGGTTAATTTTTTTTTAGTATGGTAGTTAATTTTGATGATTTTATTTTTTAAAGTGAGTTCTCTATATTTATTAGACTAACTTCATGCTCGCGCGTTACACGATTTATTTATATTTTTTTATACAATATAAAGTTTTAATAATTTTAAGCTATATAATATAATATTTTTATAATTTAAATAACATATTTAAAAATTAAAAAGTATTAAGAAAAATTTATACAAAATATAAATAAGTAAATAAATATAACTAAATATCAAAAATTATTCAAAAATTATCTTTTTAATTTTTAATTTATAATAATATTATAATTTGCTCTCAATTAAATATTGTCTTTTTAATATTTCAATTTATAATAAATATTTCATTTATAATAATATTTTACTATTTATATTTTAATACTCGTAAACACATAAAGTCATAAAAATATATGTTAAATAAAACTATAGAAGAAAAAATGGATAAAAATATATAATAAAATATTTAAAAATTAATAAAATAAAATTTAACTTCTTTATTATAAAATTAAATATTTCTTTTGAAAGATATAAAAATTATGTCATTTCATTTTACACTCTTTTTTTACATACAAACAAATACGAAGACACATACGTACACATATATATATAAATATATAAGAAAAATCATAAATATATGCTATAAATAAATAGGTAATTTAGGTTACAAATCTTGTTAATTAATAATAATTGTAATAATTGAAAAATTAAAAACATAAATTTTGAAGGTTACAACTCATATAATTATAATTAATTAATAAAATAATATATAATTTCACAATAAATATATATAGAAAAAGAAAATCATGAATGTATATCTTAAGTTGGTGATTTAGGTTATACTTTTTTAAAATTATGCTAAAATTTTATTTAAATTGCACACAATAATTATATTTTTAATATATGTAATTGACATAATGGTCATCGAATTATTTTTATGCTTTAGATTTTAAATTTCTTCAATTAATAATACAATTGCAAGTTTAAGTTATTATTATATTTTTATTTATAATTTTAGTATTATAATCATTTAATCTATTTTGAATTATCATTATAATATCTATTTCAAAATTTGACTATCAAAATTTTTATTTTATCATAATCAAATTTAAATATTTTGTTAAAATAAACATATTTAATAATTAAATAAATATTAATTGAATAGTACTTTTCATTTATAATTACTAAATTAATATTATTTTGATTATAATTTTTAAAATTAATCACGTATCATAATAATATATAAATATATTTTTTATTAAAATTAATTACTAATTTAAATCTACTTTATAACTAATTGTATTAATACTTGTACAAATTTATAAAATTATAATAAATAAAGATAATTAAATAAAAAAATATGATAAAACATTTTAAAAAATTAAAAAAGAAAAAACTTATATTGTTAGTGTAATTGAGAAAAAAGTTATTTCAAATATTATAAAAAAAAATGATATCCATTTACTTGTCAAAGTCTCCTTATATATATATATATATATATATATATATATATATATATATATATATATATATATATATATATATATATATATATATATATATATATATATATATATATATATATATATAATCATAAATGTATGTTATAAATAATAATTTAGGTTACAAATTTTATTAAATTGTAATAATTATAAAATTTAATATTTTAAACTTCTCCTAGGTTACAAATCATAATTATGTATGTTTATAGTGGTTTAAATTGTAATAGTGGTATAATATTAGTAATAATTGATTCTTAATTTATGTTACAAATTTATTTAAATAATAACAATTGAAAATAAATTAATATAAAATTAATGATTTGCTTGCTACGTGGACCAATAGAAAAATAATATGTGACAAATATATATCACATGACAAAATTTAAAACATTCTAAGCTTGCTTTATAAATATATATATATATATATATATATATATATATATATATATATATATATATATATATATATATATATATATATATATATATGTTCAATTCCATTAGCATGGCTTGCTTCAATTAATAAATTGATATTATGAAATATAAATCTTTGCTATTTGTTTATTATACAATCTAATATATATATATATATATATATATATATATATATATATATATATATAAAGTAGGTTAAGAACCTTTTGGACCTTATCACGTGACATATATTTAAGAGTTTGTCTTACTTATATAACATATAAATGGCATAAAAAACATATCTAATAAGATACGTATAATTAATTATAAGATAATTATTTTACATATATTTCTAAATGAATTTTATCAACTTATTATTTAATGCTACTAAAAAATAAGAAATAAATGGTTGATATTTATTCAATTAACATATCATAATATAATTCAATTAACATATCTTAATATAATAAAAATTGTTTTTACAATTGATTAAAATTATGAAATTCTTATACTATTCGTTTTCCTCATCTTACTACTATATGTACATTTAAGTCATTAACTATATAATCATTTAATTATTTTATTAATTTAGCAAAAACTCATTAGTTATTATCATCATTTGTTTGTAACCTAAATGATTCATTTGTTTGTAACATAAATGAGTCTTGTAATAATTAAAATTCATTGACTATTAAAGTATCAAAAATTATGAATATGTAACTGAATTTTCTTAATTTCTACTAGCTCTTGAATATATTTTTTTTTATTTTATTCTTTTGTATAGAGATATTGATTTGCTATTGTAAAATTATTACTAACTGCTGCTATATTAAATATTTATATGTTATAATATTTATAAATGACTATAAATCATTAATTCTTATAAAATTATATATATATATATATATATATATATATATATATATATATATATATATATATATATATATATATATATATATATATATATATATATATATATATATAAAGTAGGCTTAGGGTGTTCTAAGTTTTGTCACGTGCCATTCACTTAAATATTCTCATACCAAGTGTATCCTATATGGCATTTATCTACTTGCTATGTGTCAAATGAATTATTAAAAATGAGATGTTATAGTATCTTTTTAGAAGATAAAATGTTGCAATACTGATGATATATAACATAAATACATTGCAATAAATGATGAAAGTTAATAATAAGCCATTAAAAAAAAGTAATTTTATAATAAATAATGTATATATAAAATTAGCTTTAAAAAATAATTATTATTACTTAATGAAATTTATAACATAAATCATTATGACAATTAAATATATTATAAATATAATTATGATATGTAATCTAAATAAAATAAAAAAAATTAATTTTACCATAATTTAAAAGTGCATGTTACATAAATCATTAATAAAACATATATTTATGACTTTTTTTTTATATACATTTATTTTTTAATTATGTTATTTTATTAATCAATTATAATCATATAGTTTTGTTATGAATAATTATTATAAAAAAAAACTGTAATATAAACCATAAGATAATTTTAATAATCATTATGATCACTAAATACATTAGAACTGTATATAATTGTGAGTTGTAACCTGCAAAATATAAATTTTTAATTTTCAATTTATACAATTATTATTAATTAATGAGATTTGTAATCTAAATATAAATAGTAAAATGTGTACTTATATTAAGAGCAAATCAAAATATTATTACAAAATTTATTATTAAAACAATAGTTTTTGATTAAATATTTTGATGTTTAATTATATTCATTTACTTATTCATATTTTTGCAAATTTTATTCTTAATACTTTTTAATTTTTTAAATATAATATTTAAATTAATAAAAAAATTATGGTGTATAGTATAAAATTATAAGAAATTAATATTATATAAACATATAAATAATGCAATACACCAGTGTGAAGCTAATTATATATTATAAATTTAATTTGGTTTTAATAAATTATTATTTATTAATTGTGTTTTAATAAATCCATAGCTAAATGATTTATAAAAGAGGTTTTTATATTCTTCTTATAAAAAATATGGTTTCTAATTTTATGGAATCATGAGATATGGAGGATCATGTGAGATTATATGATTTAAACATTTATAATTATCAGATCTGTAATAGAGATTGTTTGGTTTTATAAAGAGAATCTGTGTGAACTGTCAATCTAATTATGGTTTGACTAGAATTATTCTATGTGTCCATTTATCATGGTAGTTTAGTAATTTGATGAGATTATGAAATGAGATCATGGGATATCGCTATGCTATGGATGGTTATAATTTTTATGGCCAAGGCATATTTAATTTTGCAAGAATTTCACAATTTTATGTTTGCTTCTGTTGCGCGATTTCTGCAAGTGCACAGGTCGTGAACAAGTAATATAGTAGTGAAATAAGTGTCGATCCCACGAGGAAGGGTTGACAAGTACCAAAATTAAGATTACTCTATTATTTAGAAAATCAACTATGAGAATTTATATTTTAAGCTAAAATAAAATTGAAGTAAATAAATAATGATAAATATGAAATAAAATTAAAGGTTTAGGATTTAGAATTCATCAATTGATCACATATGATTTCTTTATAATTTTTAGATGGATTATTTTTGCTGGAATTAATGATTAGATTTCCCTAAATTATATGATGTTCTCTCTCAAGATACAACATGTGTGTTCATATTAACCTTACGTCTACTCTCGTGATCATAAGCAATTAACACAAACCCATTAAGTTTTATGGAAATCCTTTTAAAAATCACAAAGGAGTATTCTTATCTCTAAGCAATACATTCCCTAGGTCAATTATCCTAATGAACTAATATTGTGCTTCCACTCTCGCTACTTCACACAATATCTTAAATCATGCAATTAATGGCCAGTTAATTACAAGCATTAAGTTCTAAGATAAAAGATTAATTCCAACAATCAAATCCAATCAATTAAATATAAATAATCATATGTAAATCAAAAGATTACATCTAAATCCTATAAAATAAAATTAGCTATTCATAATTAAAAGAGAAGAAACAATTAAATTAACAATAAACATAATAACAATTTAAAATTAAATTCAAGATAGAGTTTAGAGAGAACTTGTTTTGGGATACAATCTTTGATGAACTCAAGCTTCCAAAAACTCCTCATCTTGATCAAAATAAAAAATAAAACTAATCTACTCTAAGAAAACATATGAAAATCTCTCTACATATTTTTTTTTATGGATTTTCTTTGATGCCATTTCCCTTTGCCAAGCATGGTATTTATAGACATGTTTGGTGGAAGAATTCAAGTTCCATTAAAACTCTTACATCAAAAATTCAATATTGATGGTTAGGTTGGCCACCAACCATTGAATTTCTTCATCAATATTCAAAAATAGTTAGGTTGGCTACCAACCATTGAATTTTAGCCACCAACCATTGAATTCCTTCATCAATATTCAAAAATGGTTAGGTTGGCTACCAACCATTGAATTTTGGCCACCAACCATTGAATTTATTTATCATGGATTGAAAACTTGAATCATTGCTTGCATCTTTATTTTTACTGCATCATTTTGATCTGCAAAAATAAAATAAAAATACTTAAAATATGTTATAATTTATTTATAAATTGTAGAACTATTTATTTCTAAAAATAAGTAATAATATTATTGCATTCTCGAGAATTGAGCTAAAATTTAAGTTTAAACAATTAAAATAACTCTAAAAATATAGAGTTATCACACCCCCAAACTTAAGTTTTTGCTTGTCCTCAAGCAAAGGAAAATTCAAAACCTAAACTAGTCCACTTTCGTAGGAAATTACGATTGCATTTAGCGTATGCAACAAGCCTTTAAACCCCTAGGTGTCCCTTAGAGGACGAGTTATAGTCTCGTGAGGGCTTCCAGTGGTGATACCCACAAACACCTTTAAAAATTTATTTCAAAGAAAAATAAAATATCACAAATAAAAAAGAAAAAATTTAATCCCCTCATGCTTATGTTGAATTTTTTTTTTTTTTAAAGGTCTCAAGAAATTAATATTTACAAACAACATATCAATAGTATTACAAGTCAAGCTTCTATCTCAGGTTCAAAATAATCCTCATCTTAATCATGCCTTGAATAACTATGCATTAAATCAACTGTAAAGAAATTGTTGCACTTCAAATAGGCATATACACACTAATATCTTTAAATGCCTCTATCAAATGATATAAAATAGATGTACAAATCTCATAAGCATATTAAAGCAAACAATCTCCACTAATGGAATTCACAAATCAAGAGAGATCAATAGGTCTTGACTAGGGTTGTAATGGGGCTAACACGAGATCTTTTGGCTTAACAAAGAAAAGGCTAAATGAACAAAAGTAAGATAATTATACCAAGTTTACAAAAGAAAATCAATAGCTCAAATAAAGGGATTATGTTAATGAAGGATCCCTTCCATCTTAAGCATCATTCTTCTTCAATGTTTTCTTCTTTTAAGCCCCCTTCTTCTTCTTCTATTTTTTTCATTTTTTTCTTTTTCTTTTTCTTTTTTTTTTATTTTTTTTTCAACAACATTATTCTAAAGATAAGCAAGAATTACTAACTTTTTATTTATTCAATTTTCTTGCTGTCCTCCAAACTTACTTTAAGCAGAAAGTGATCTTTTACAATGAATAATACTTTCAGTTGTTAGAGATTCTTATTTTCTTTTAAAACTTCAATAACTCCCTTTTCTTCATTAGAATGTAAACTTGACAAAATTATCTCACAAACAGGGTGAAAGATAACAATTAAGGTTTAATTAACAAAGAAAAGAAAGCTAAAATTATCAAGGCACAAAGGGGTAAACTAAGGAAAAAAAAATTAAAATAAGGGTAGATACAAGTAACAGGCTAAACAAACAATGCCTAAATCATATCTCTCTTTCAAAATGAATTCAAAATTTCGCCTCAAAAGTTTGCAAAAACATGTTCTAAGATAGGTGAGGCAAATGAAGAAAAAAATGTGTAGAAGCCCTCTCTAAGTAAGCATACACAAATTCAATGCAATCAATATAATGCAAAGCAAAACAAAACATAATCTTAATAAAAGTTAATTTCTTACCCAAAATAGTTGCTCAACCTGAAATACTTTAATAAATTGTCCATAAATGTCAATTATAATCTATCATTGACATTTCATCAATTTATTTAACACAAGCATATTTTATTAATAAAAGAGTAAAAAATTTTAAATTTATTCATCAAAACATAAAAGAAATGACTAAAAAGAAAAAATAAACTAAACCTCCCCCAAACTTGTAATGGACATTGTCCTCAATGTCAAAGAAACAAACCAAAAGAAAGAAAATACTCCCTCTTGTAGAAAAGTGGATTCCAAATTATAAGCAGGATATGCATTTCACTTCATTGCTTCCTGTAAAACATCTTGAAACAACACTAAAAGCAAGTATGAGAAATTAATCACACAAAAAGAAAATATCAATTTTTTATTTTTTTTTTATTTTTATTTTTTTTAATTTTTTATTTTGGAAACTAAAAAAAAAAAAAAAAGAAGAAAAAAAATACAGATGTGTATCAAGAGCACAAAAAGTACTCTTTACTCAGCTATCTTGTATGAATAACTCTTGAGTTAGTTAGTTAGTTAGCTAGCTAGTTAGTTTTTTTTTTTTTTTTTTTTTTTGAAAAGGAAAATCACATAAATTTAAGATGCGTATCAAGAGTACAAAAGTAACTCTTTACTCAGCCATCTTATATTTAGTGATTCGAACCTAAAATTTCGCTTGATCAAGTGCAACAAAAAAAACACACACAAAAAAAAATGCGATAAAAAAAAAAAAAAAAAAAAAAAAAAAAAAAAAAACTACAAAAGTTAGGGAAGTTATAATCGGAGATTCAGATCTAGTCCTCGTTTTTTACTGCTACTAGCCCTGGGGTGCCAAACTACCTGCGCCATCAATGGATCAGGTTCGGATTTAAAGTTTTGCAGTTGATCAATCAATTGATCAATAGTTGAAGCAGAGACTAAGATGCGTCGACTCGCCGGTGTCATAAAACCCTGTTTCACAGCATGATCGAGAAAAGATAACAAACCATTATAAAAACCATCAACATTAAGTAATCCCAATGGCTTTTGAAGAACAGTTAATTGGGTCCAAGATGCAATGGTGAAAATATCTTCAAATGTTTCTAAACCACCAGGTAATGCTATAAAAGCATCAGCATTGAGATTCATGTATGCCATTCGTTCATACATGCTATTGACCTGTAACTCATTACCTATAGTTCCACCAGTGATTTGTTTATTTCGAGCCAAAGCCTTTAGAACTACTCCTAAAACTTTACTACCTCTAATATATGCAGAACTTGCGACACAACCCCTTAACCCTAAACTACCTCCCTCAAACACCAAATCAATTTTTCGTTCAGCTAAAATCCTACCAAGTTCATTAGCTGCTATCAAGTACTCTCTTTTCTTGCCAGAGTTTGGACTACAAAAGACACAAATAGTTTTGAATTTGCGTGTTGAGGATTCTGCCATTTTCTCTCACAGATTTCTTGAAAGGATTGTGTGCATATTGACAATAATGAATGTGCATATAAAGAAACTAGAAGAGTAAAAGAATAGTTCAATGGGATAAAATAATTATTGACAGAAAAAGTATAAAAACAAAAATGATAATGAAAACAAAAATAATCAATGTTGTGCGTACAAATGTTAAAAGAAATATTTGAAAAACTAAAAAGAAACAAACATTGAAAGACAAAAAAAGCTAACAAAAGTAGAAAAATCTGCAACATGTGTACAAAAGTCAAAAAAAAAATATTGAAAAGCTAAAAGTAGACATTGAAAGACTAAAAAGTTATCGATAATAGAAAAATCTGCAGGAAAATAAAACCTAGATGCTAAAAAGTCAAAAAAATACTGCAAGATATAGAAAAAATAATGCATTGAAAAATAAAAAAGTTAGTGATACACCTGATTATAAACAGTAGTTGTGATTTTGGCTCACATCTTCCTCTGGTTTTACGTCCAGTAACCGCTTACACGCCTTCTATGAGTCGAGGATAGGCTTCCCATCCAATTTTCTTATTAACTGGCAAACAGGGTCTTTTATCGTCAGATTCCCTAGACTGTAACGCTGCTTCTCTTCTTTGAATACTTCCCATAAATCTAAAAGAGTGCGTTGAACTTGTCCACAAGGATGCGTCTCAAGAGTCTGTAAGATATTATCCATAGACTCCTTACTCAGTCCATCCTTTATGAATTTAATTTTGTCTTCTCGATTTATGGATGCAAATCCAATATTTCTACAGCGTGTGTTGCAATTCCATCTTGCACACTTGTAGCAGACTCCCATTCTCTTAGCTCTCCTCTTCTTTGAGTAAGAACTTCTCCCCGTACCTGGCAAACATTTAATAAATGAGTCATCAAGCTCACCTGCCAATCGTACTTTGGCTTCTATGATCCAGCGAATATCCTCAGGAAGATTCAGACGCCTAAATGCCTTCATTCTTTCCAATCTGCGTTCATCAATTTTCCTGAGTACATCTTGGGGAAGAGTTGGAAATCTATTTTTTAGTGCTGCAAGAGATGCTTCCATATCTGATTAACTTAGCTAAGAAAATGAAAGAGAAAATTTAAAATGAAACAACTAAACAGAAATAAAAGAAACCTAGTAAAGAGAAATCTTGGGTTTCCTCTTAATAAGCTATTTAATAACTCACAAACAACACTAAAGCAAAATTAAAATAGAATGAAACAAGCAAAAGAACAAAAGAAATTAAAAAAGAAGTAAAAAGTTAGAAATTTGGGTTGCCTCCCAAAAGTGCTTAATTTATAGTCTTCAGCTTGACTATAGCTAGATCTTCATCATGGAGGATAATACACAAAGTATATCATCTCGATAATTATGGAAAGATAAACTTTTGCCAATTTTAATGAGTCCAGCCAGCTTAATTTGAGCCTGCATGGAAAAAGGTTAAGACAAGAATTATTTAATATTTCACAATTAGGCTCATAATTTTCAAAAGCTTTCAAACGAACTCTTTTTCTTGCTCTGAATTTTCTTAAGAAATTGAGATAGGAAGGTAGTGGAGTTGAATCAAGAGTCGGTGAGTGCTCAGTTGATGGTGGTGAATGCTTCTTCTTTTCTTCCAAGTCATCAAATTGATATTCTTTATGGTCTGACATATATGATGTTGTATTCACCAAACAAACTGAAAAAGTTTCCTTTGAGTGCTCTTGTTCAAATCCTTTTTCAATTTCCCCATCAATTTCAACCACTCCGCAGATATTATCCATAAGAGAATAATATTTCTTGGGCAAATTATGCTCAACTTCTTCATTTTTTTCTTGCTTGCTTGAAGTATCTCCTTGATCAATCGTCTCTTCCTTATCATCACTCAAAGAAATTGCCAAGCATTGCTCTCTAGAATGTTCTTCAATTTGGCTTGTCAGGTTTTCATGGCTTTGAGTATCTAATGGGCCAGTGAATTGTTCCATTTGTACATCATCATTTGTATTGTGGCTAGCCCATTGATTCCTATCTTCCATTTTTTCACATCGTTCGTAAGTAGCATTCATAAATTTTTCTAATGCTATTTCATAAGATGGTTTGTGCTCTTTAAATGGTGCATGGTGTTGAAAATCATATTGATAAGGATACCATAAATTGTTACCTTGATCGCATTGGTTTTCCCATGAAAAGCTTGAATAGTCACTCCATCCTGAGTTGTTTATGTTAGAATATGGATAATTCTCATGCCTATTATAATTTGGAAAAAATTGTACTTGTTTTGCATATTGACACTCAGAATTCAAATGATTACCTCCACACATATCACAACTTAAACATGAATTAAATAAACTATTTGTATCAAGTTTATCAATTAAGTTAACTAATGTATCGATTTTAGTATTTAACTTACTAAAACTATCCTCACCATACATGCTTGCTGCTCTATTTAGTATCATTCCTCCATCAAAAGTTGTGGAAAGCCTTCTTTTTTTTTTATTTTTTTTTATTTTTTTATTTTATAAAAGTCCTGCAAAATAAAAAAAATAGAAAAGAAAAACAAAATCTAAAGTAATAGAGTATATCAATCTATTGATATTGTCAAAAATTGCCTTCCCCGGCAACGGCGCCAAAAACTTGTTGCGCGATTTCTGCAAGTGCACAGGTCGTGAACAAGTAATATAGTAGTGAAATAAGTGTCGATCCCACGAGGAAGGGTTGACAAGTACCAAAATTAAGATTACTCTATTATTTAGAAAATCAACTATGAGAATTTATATTTTAAGCTAAAATAAAATTGAAGTAAATAAATAATGATAAATATGAAATAAAATTAAAGGTTTAGGATTTAGAATTCATCAATTGATCACATATGATTTCTTTATAATTTTTAGATGGATTATTTTTGCTGGAATTAATGATTAGATTTCCCTAAATTATATGATGTTCTCTCTCAAGATACAACATGTGTGTTCATATTAACCTTACGTCTACTCTCGTGATCATAAGCAATTAACACAAACCCATTAAGTTTTATGGAAATCCTTTTAAAAATCACAAAGGAGTATTCTTATCTCTAAGCAATACATTCCCTAGGTCAATTATCCTAATGAACTAATATTGTGCTTCCACTCTCGCTACTTCACACAATATCTTAAATCATGCAATTAATGGCCAGTTAATTACAAGCATTAAGTTCTAAGATAAAAGATTAATTCCAACAATCAAATCCAATCAATTAAATATAAATAATCATATGTAAATCAAAAGATTACATCTAAATCCTATAAAATAAAATTAGCTATTCATAATTAAAAGAGAAGAAACAATTAAATTAACAATAAACATAATAACAATTTAAAATTAAATTCAAGATAGAGTTTAGAGAGAACTTGTTTTGGGATACAATCTTTGATGAACTCAAGCTTCCAAAAACTCCTCATCTTGATCAAAATAAAAAATAAAACTAATCTACTCTAAGAAAACATATGAAAATCTCTCTACATATTTTTTTTTATGGATTTTCTTTGATGCCATTTCCCTTTGCCAAGCATGGTATTTATAGACATGTTTGGTGGAAGAATTCAAGTTCCATTAAAACTCTTACATCAAAAATTCAATATTGATGGTTAGGTTGGCCACCAACCATTGAATTTCTTCATCAATATTCAAAAATAGTTAGGTTGGCTACCAACCATTGAATTTTAGCCACCAACCATTGAATTCCTTCATCAATATTCAAAAATGGTTAGGTTGGCTACCAACCATTGAATTTTGGCCACCAACCATTGAATTTATTTATCATGGATTGAAAACTTGAATCATTGCTTGCATCTTTATTTTTACTGCATCATTTTGATCTGCAAAAATAAAATAAAAATACTTAAAATATGTTATAATTTATTTATAAATTGTAGAACTATTTATTTCTAAAAATAAGTAATAATATTATTGCATTCTCGAGAATTGAGCTAAAATTTAAGTTTAAACAATTAAAATAACTCTAAAAATATAGAGTTATCAGCTTCTATTGTGGATTGGATGTTTTTTGAACTCAATGATATGGTAATGCCTAGTAATTCACTGGTAATATAACAATTATATATATATTTATAATATTTTACAATATTAAAAAATTAATTAAATAGTTAAACATTGATATCAATATTTATTTTTATTTAAAAATAGTTAATTAAAAAAAATAACTTTAATGAAAATTGTAGATTTAGCATAATTTTTTTAGTAATTAGAATCACAAATATTTAATTTTTTTAAATTCGGTCACGTGAACAAAATTTGAATATGG
This sequence comes from Reutealis trisperma, assembly GCA_947687605.1. Classification (NCBI taxonomy): domain Eukaryota; kingdom Viridiplantae; phylum Streptophyta; class Magnoliopsida; order Malpighiales; family Euphorbiaceae; genus Reutealis; species Reutealis trisperma. Next base: position 1,113,172 of record CANTUT010000112.1, read on the forward strand.
AGTTGATGGTGAAACTAATGTGAATTTATTTTAATAGTATATTATCCATGTCAGTAAAAATTTAATCCTAAAAAATTACCGTAAAAATAATCATATTAAAATAAAATCATATTAAAAACTTGATTAACAGGATTATTAAAAAAAGCAATTAAATAGATAAGATTATTTTTTAGAATAAATAAATAAACAAGTTTTTTATGATAGATATATGAAATTCATTAATTAATATCTGATTCAAAATCAACATCAAACAAAAATTTGAACATATTTTGGCAAATTAGACCTTTTATATTGTGAAAATTTATATTTTTTGAATTTTAAAAATATTAATTAAAAATATATGTTCTATATGTGCAAATTTAACAAATTCATCACCATCATTGCAAACGATGATTGTGAGCCCAGTCATTGCTGTCATTCAAGATCCAGTCACACTAAGGTTGATATCGGCATGTCTAGCAGCCAAGAACCATCATTGGCCTCCACAAAACTCAGAGCTTACTTTATTCTCCCATATAAAACCTCTTTCCTTTTTTCGACTGCACTTTTTGCCATTGCTGCAGTTTAAGACCCAGTCATACCAAGGTAATATTTTGGCATGTCTAGCAGCCAAAAACCTTCGTCAACCTCCACAAAACTTAGAGCTTACGTTATTCTCCCCATAAAATCTCCTTTCTCTTCTCGACCTAGTACTTTCTGATGCACTGCCACGAAGATCCAATCCTTTCAACCATCTCTTAAGCAATCAAAACCTTATAAAAGCAGTGAGGTACTTGTTAAGTCTTACAAAGATGATGAAGCTAATACAAATGTAAACGAAGTAGAGTTCTTTTTTCTAGATGATCATTTGGGCAAAAAAAGACTCAAGAGAATCCAGTGCGAATGGGATTGAGTTATAAAAAAGAGTTTCAAGGTGTACATGGAGAGAAAAATTTTGGGTCTCAAAGCTTTAATTCAAGAACTGCATCATATTCTTATTCAAATTCTTGTTCTCCAACAATCCAATACCACTAATAGTACCTCTCTAATTTTTCATTGATGAACTTATGAAACTTATATTTGGGTTTCATCCAGATTTGAGTTGATTCATTTTTCTGAGAAATTAGGAAATTAATGTAAATTGTGAAAATAATCAATTATAATTACAAGTACTAATAATTTTATTTATTTATTCTAAAAAATAATCTTATTTATTTATTTTTTTAATAATTCTATTAATCAAGTTTTTAATATGATTTTATTTTTATTGTCAATTTTTTAGATTAAATTTTTGCTAACATGGATAATATATTATTAAAATAAAACCATGTCAGCTCTGGCCAACAGCTTGATGTCTCGCTTATATTCAAGTGACTTAATTTGAAAAAAAAAAAAATAAATGTTTGTAGCCTTAATTCCCAAAAAAAAAAAAAAAAGGCTTTTGCTAAATTTGTCATTTATGGTAAAGTAAGGAGAATGTATTCAAACTTACAAAAAAAAAAAAAAAAAGAGAATGTATTCAATTAAAAATTTTAAAGATATTTATAAACTTTTTTTCAATGATTGATTTTTGCATAATTTATAAATTTTTAATATCTTTTGAAAAATTTATAAATTCATGGATTACTTTTAAAAATTTTATTTTAAAATTTTTTATAGATATTGATAAACTTTTATAAATATTAAAAAGTCAATAATTATTATTACAGGTTAGACCAATTAAGTTTTTGAAAAATTTGATATTTTTCAAATTCATATATGACTATAAATAAGTCTAATTTTAACTAATTCGTTATTTTAAGTTAAAGATAAAATTGATTTTTTAATTGAATATTGTTATCTTATTAATTCATACGCTATTATTTTTACTATCACCAAAATAATTATAATCATGTTCTCAATCCATTAATTGGAACCCTACAATCAATTTATTAAATTAGAGGATATGTTATATAATATAATCATTAAATATTACAAGTCAACAAATATATAAATTGCATATAATAAAATAAAAACAAATCATTTTTAGCTTGATTGTATGCAGAGATTGAAAATAAAGTAAACTCTAATTCGTGACATGAGTTTCATTACTCTGATAGGTTTTATAAGTAAATCTATATTTTTATATACTTCAGTTGGGATGCAAACTACGTTGACGGGGGAAGGTGATTGGAAAAAAAAATCTATGGAAATATTGAGGGAAAATAAAAGAGAATTTTTAAATTTTTTATTCATACAACTACATAAAAAAAGTAATCAAAAATAAATAATTGTCTATTATTTATAAAAGTTAGTACTATATTATCTATAAAAGTTAATAACTTTTTAAATGCTTATTTACTTTTATAGATTTTAGAAAAATTATACTTTTTTTATTCTGAAAAAAGTAGTCAATAATTAAAAATTATCATTTTAAAGGTAATAATAACTTTGTCATAAATTAACAAAAAATATTTATTAATTGCAGTATAAATTTGAAAAATATCTCTCATACTTGAAAAATAAAAGGGTAATTAGCCATTTTACTATATATTTTTTTATTGGATTGCTAAATGGTCACTTATTTATGAACAAAATTTACTTTTTTAATGGCTACTTTTTTAGAATTGAGAGAGTAATTGAATACCTATTGATTTTTATAAACTTTTTAAAAATTTTTAAAAGTCATTATTAAATATATCTTGATTTTCATAGAGTTTTAAAAGTCATTATTAAATACTTTCTAACTTTTTAAGTTCATAAAATTTTTTAATTCTCTTAATTTAATACACAAATGTGTGAGTGATTTTTATTTAACCAACCCATTTAAAAATTTAAATATGAACTCCTTTTATTCTGAAAAAAGTGACCATTAAAAAAATCATTATTTTTAAGGTAGTAATAACTTTATCATAAGTTGTTAAAAAGATCCCTATTAATTACAGTATAAATTAGAAAAATATCTCTCATACTTTGTAAATAGAAGTATAAATTAGTCATTTTATCATTTTTTTATTGTATTGCTAAATGATCACTTATTTATAAATAAAACTAATATTTTTAATGGTCTTTTTTTTCAGAACGGAGAGAATATAAGGTAAATAAATAAATAAAAGAAATTTCGTGTAATGGGTAGAAATCATGTACAGGGAGTGCAGGAACTGTTTGGTTGTGGCGTCATCAAGCCTTAATAAAAAAAAAAAAAAAAAGGAAACTGAAAATAATCTAATATCGTTTTCAACACAGGTTAGGTCACAGCTTCTCCGCACACGCTTCCATGAGAATTTTCTAATTTTGTCTTTCACCTCACTATTTTCCATCTCCATCTCCATTTCAAATTTAATTCGTCATTATTATTTTTCTAAATTATCCTAAGCCCCACCCTATTCTTTTGAATTTTTCAGTTACATCCCTCACCTCTCACCTGTGCTATATTGTACTTTCATAATCAATTTTCTCTTCAACTCTCGCTTAGAACTTTCTTTCTTTTTAATTTTTGATTTTTTTTGAATTTTTTTTAAATTTAATTTATATCTTCCACAACTCTCCTCTGCATATCCTCTTTCGTAAAATTAGGGTTTTAGATTTTCGATTTCATTTTGTTATTTCGTTTTCGATCCATAACTAGGTTTCTTTTTTTTTTTTTTTTTTTTAACTACTGAAAATCCATTGGTTTTTGTCAGTTTAAGGTATGATTTTTTGAAAATTATTATTATTATTATTATTGCGTCTTAGGAATCTATATAATTTTGTCGTTTTTATTTGTGTTTGTTTGATTAAGGTAATTTTTTTATTATTATTGTTTTTAAAATTGTTATAGAAAGGTCAACGCATTGTGTTGATTTTGCAGATACAGGGTTGATATAAAACTGGAGTTATCAGCATGTTTGGGTCCAGCATTAGCAGATTTAATATCATAAGTTTTTTCTTTCATTTGGCTGAATGGCATCCATTGGAATAGCAAAGTTGAATAGGGCTTGAGCCCTCTCTATCTATCCCACTCTTTGTAAATTCAGGTTTTGAATTTCGAATTTTTATTTATTTATTTTTCTTCAGTTCAGTTGTAATGTTATGATAATCTATGTATTTACTCAATTTGTGTACATTACATGTACTTTAGATGAAAAATGTGGAAACCCCTTAAAAGGGGTTTTCAATTGAATAAGATTTATGCATAATGCTTTACATGTGAATAATCTTTGCAAAAATAGCAATTTGATGTGTTTTTCTATATGAATTGTGTTGTTTGATAGTAATTTTGGATGCCATGTAACAAATTTTTTAAAGATTTGTTTGTATGTATGGCATTACTCTAATAAATTAAAAGCTTCATGTGCAGATGGGTTTTCACTATTTTAGATAGCTTCTTTGGTTGTGGTTTTATAGGATTTATTTCCTGTTAACATCAAGGGAAATGTATTCTTTGCAGAATTAGGAATTGGTTTTCTTTTCGTGGCCGAGGATTCTGGTAACTGCTTGGAAGTTTGAGTTTTGATGTATCATAAGGACTATTCACTTGCTAGAGTAATGGGCTGTTGTAGCTGTTTTGGATTCACCTGGAAGTCTAAACGGAAAACAAGGCCCATTTCTGGGAGGAATCATAACCTCTCCCAGGAATTGTTGCTGGATGAAGAAATTGATGATGAGGATAATGGCTCATATAATGGTGAGATTACTGACACTGCTTATGGAGAGGATGGTGAATTGCCAAACCGAATCAAACATTCAGAAGAGATTTTAAGATCTAGAGAACAGAATGGAATGATTTGCAGGCAGTTTCCTGTCAAGGAAACCCAGAAACTTATTCGCTCAGAGGTAATGAGAGTTAATTGTGTTATTTATTTATTTTTTGGCATACTTGCTTCTTGCCTTTCCTATCTTGGTTTAAAATTCCAAATTTCTAAATGGATTTATGAATTTTTAAAATCGCATAGTCCAATCCAGTGCATTTATCCATATTTGATACTTCTATTTTAATACCAAGTGACAAGATCACTTGTGTTTAAACTTGAACTTAGTTTCTCCTTGTTTGCATCACTTGTGGATTTTGATTTACTGGCATGCACTTTTGTTTTATTCCCTTTATACATCATAATAATAAAATTTATTATTTGAGTGCATTTACAGGATGAGGATGGTAAGAAGATGGTCAATGAATATGTTCATGTCCTCAAGATTGGTGCTGGTAGCTACGGAAAAGTGGTAAGCACAGTGCTAGAATACAGTTTGTAGTATGAATTGGTTGAAGAAATTCATCTCTTAGTTTTATGCCCTTGTTCATCCCACAGGTTTTGTACCGTAGCAGCATAGACGGAAAGCATTATGCAATTAAGGTAGCATTTATATATATGGAATTTATATATACGTATATTTGTTAAAATATGAATTTATATATAGAATTTATATATTTGAGAGGATTTTATGCCATTGAGAGCATTCTCTTGGTTAAAATATGATTTTATATATTTGTTATTTGTAGGCTTTTCACAAGTCTCATTTATTGAAGCTGCGGGTTGCACCGTCAGAGACTGCAATGAGTGATGTTCTCCGCGAGGTATCTGCTTAATTTCTTCTTTTGTGATATCAATGCAGTAGCAAGTTGCAGTGTGAATTTTATCTTTTGGTCCATCTTTTTTACTTTTTCCCTGTATTGTTGCAACATTGTGGTTCATTCATGTAAACAATTTGGAGAAAAAAAAAAAAAGCAACTTGATGTGTACTCTCTTTCTGATTTGTGTGTGAGTGTACGCATGCAGTTCAATATGCTTTAGGCATAGGATTCATGATGCTTCTTGTAGCTACAATATCTGATAGGTTTCCAAAAAGCAAGAAGTACCAATATGTTCTATTTATGCTGCCTCGTATTTGACATTCCATTTTCAAGAGCTGGTGCCCTCGTGTAGCTCTCTCTTTCTGTGTTCTTAGTACATTTGATTATCTGTGTGATGAAGTTACAAATTCTAGTGTTTTCCTGTCATTGCAGGTTCAAATCATGAAAATGTTGGAGCATCCTAACATTGTCAATCTCATTGAGGTGATTGATGACAAAAGCACAGATCACTTCTACATGGGTATTTATAACTACATTATTTGAACTTTTTTTGTTTTTAGTTGACCAAGCTCAGTATCTGTGTGCACAATTTTGTGATTGTATTTTCTTATTATCTTGCTTAAAAGACATTTAAAGATATAAATCTTTAAATCTTATGATTGACCGCCGATGCATTTTCATTTTCCAGTTCTTGAATATGTCAACGGAAAACTGGCTAAGGAAGGTTCTGCTCCTGCTGGAATTGGAGAAAATACTGCTAGAAAGTACTTGCGAGATATTGTTTCTGGGCTAATGTATCTCCACGTCCATGTATGATCTTGATAGAGTACTTTATGCAATATAATTTGCTTGACTGAATATACTCATCTGCATGCTATTTTTTGCTCGAGCAGTCTTGTTGTGAATGCAGTCATATGTATGATCATTTCTCATGTGGTAAACACATATTATTATCCTTATTATTTTCTGAAAGTCTTGAAACTAATGGTTTTAGAATCTCATACCTATGTATCATGTTTTATTTAGTGGTTTGCCCTTGCCTTATTCTTTAAGATAGCTCTTTCTTTGCATTTTACATGTTTTAAGGGCTGAAGCAAATGTAGTTATATGAGCCCATCATCACAGAAGCCAAATTCTTTGATACTGAATGAGTGCTCTTGCTTGTCACTGAAAGAAGGAAATTAAATCTGAACTGCTGAAGTCTTGATGATTATGTTAAAACTAGTGTTTTCATGCTTTACAGTATTCCTAAACAGTTGTTAAGGCATTTTGAATATCTTACACACGCACCTCTACTTCCCCACCCTACCTTACCCTACCACCCTACCTCACCCCTAAATGAATAAATAAGAAAAACCCAGAAGTAGCAAGTTCTTTTACTGCGTCTCTGCTAAACATTTTCTTAATGATTGCACATCAGCTCATGAAATATTGATGTAAACCTCATCATTAAATTTCTTAATTTGCTATCATGATTAGATAAAGGTTGCATGTGAAGGTCAATAATCCTACTCTGGTTCAAGCTAAGGGCAGAGCATGTGCCAACTTTGCTATTAATTTTAAATGTTAAATAAAGAATTTTGATAGGGGTAGTTTAATCAAAGTTGAAGCATTCCCAGTCAATCTCTGCATGTGAGGTACTCAAATCTACTTGTATTAGTAGTTGATGTCTTTTTCCCATGGTTATGCTAAATTTTAATATAGTGCTTATCATCTTCTGTGCATCTGTGGCATTGCCTTGATTACCAATGATAGATAATTTTCAAATATAATTTTATTTAGGTCTGATCAAAGAGGATTTCTGTGGCTCATTCAAATCATGTTTTAGAACTGCAATTGGGATGTTACTGTTTGCAGTCTTGAAATGCATTGATTTCAGCTGTTGCAATATTGATTATCCACTTCACTAGAACACTGACATTATTGAATAATTGCTTATCCTAGTCAAACTTTACTGGCAGGGGAGAGGAGTGTCCAAGCAAATGTTTCTGTAGTTACGAGAATTTCTTGATAATGATTGGAGATAATGTAGTAATTATGTATGTGAACCAGCTTTGTGACTTCTGTGTTCTAGTCAAGATCTTTTGCAGATTTCTCTTTGCATTTCCTTTTCTTTTTGTATAATCTTATCTGCTGTGATGCACACTTAAGTAGATTGATATACATATAACTGCTTGTTCATTTTTTTTTTTTTTTGGGTTAATTAACAGAATATAGTGCATGGTGATATTAAACCCGATAATCTGTTGGTCACTCGTTCGGGTACTGTGAAGATAGGAGATTTCAGTGTTAGCCAGGTATTTGAGGTAATGAAACTACTTCTCTCGTGGAATAATTAAAAAAATAATTATTCCTTGTGATAGGCACAAGATCTGTGACTACATTCTATGATATTTTCTCTTCAAGATGTTACTTCTTTTTTCCTGCTCTTCCTGCAATTAATGATGTTGTTATCATTGTTGTTATTCTTACTTTTTATCATTATTTATTTATTTGGAGTTGGGTGGAGGTTTTAATTTAAATTTATATTTAAACTGTAATTTATTGATTAGTCATTATATTCTAACAAAGAATGGTTATAATGGGTATTGTTACGGATAGAATATCATTGCTTTAATTATTCTATCACCCTTGTCAGAAGTTTGTGCTTGTGTTTATCCTTGTCTTCTTACTATTTGCTGGATACTTGTTGAAGATGGAGGATGTCTATTTAGATTTTTGCAGCTCTTTTGTTAAATCATTTGAAATCCTTGATTAAAATTAGATATTAGTTTTTTAGTGATGGAACAACCTTAAATTAAAAACTTACATGGATATTCTTAAGTCCCAATTAGAATAGCTACTGGGACTTGAATAAGATGATTTCTATTTTGCAACTGCTAGCGTATGTCTTGTGCAATTTCACTTGATTGGTGTTTCAATTTTGGTCATGTATTCTACACTAATTGAGGACCTGTTTCTTGCTATTTTGGTACCAAAAAAGTTAATGCGCAAATTAAAAAATGCAAAATATACATGCAAAAAAATTAAAATCTTGCATGGTATGCTTTCATTTCCTGTTTTGAGTGCATAGCAAGTATGCTGCAGTTGGCTGATCATGGAATTAGCCTATAAGCTCGATCAAAGAATGGAACTTCAATTTTGATTATGCTATTGGTATTTAGTCATCTCACCATAGCTCATCAGTATTTGTATTATACTGGATGCATGCCTATTAGCTGAGAAAACAATAATTTTTGAGTCCAGCTCACTCAAAAGGTGAAATTATTACTTTGTAGATTGAGAAATGGATAATTGGATTTGGAGTTTATGGAAATTAATATACGTTTTATTCCTTTCACAAACAATTCTATGACTATTTCCTGTTCTTTCCAATTTTACATTTTGTGGTTCTGCAGGATGATAATGATGAGCTTCGCCGATCTCCTGGGACCCCTGTTTTCACTGCCCCTGAGTGCTGTCTAGGTTAGGTTTCTAAGCTGATAAATGATTTATACTGTGTTCACCTGTTCAGTATAAATAAATTCTATAAAATTTTGTGTGATCATTTGCTATTCAAACTTCCTTGTTCTGCAAAATTATCCATTTTTATATGCTGAAATGCACTCAGCAAACTAATGTAATTTTTCCTTTTCCCCTTAATATGATATGATCCCTCTTTCTCTCTCTCTCAAAAATTGGTTATTTTCCTTGGAAGTTGCTTTACTTTCTTCTCACAAAAAGGTTCGTAAATCTGATTCATGTTACTCTCTTCTCAGCAGCAAGTCTCACCTTCTGGGAAAGGTAGTCAGTTAAAAACCTGAGTCATTGAATGGGGTAGGGGATAAAAATGTGTAGATGCATGTGGCTACAAAAGGCCACTTTTCAAAAAGCAGTACAACAGGCCACTGCATTACTGCCCTCTGCAAGCTTTCCTTAAAACACCAGTATCAGCAATGTAACATTTGCCTTTTGGATTGAACCAACCATGGCTTTCACTCTTCATCTTGTCTTTTTTACTAGCTCATCGTATTAAAGGGTATTTTAAGAAGGGAAAATGGAAATTTAATTTCTAAACTCAATTCTAAGCACAAGTAATGTCGAATTCATTGATTCATACTTCAAGTTCATTCCAACTGTGAAAATTCGTTTGCAAATGAATCATATTGTATTTGACATCTTTGTAGTATTGGTTCCAAACATCTCACTGTTGATGCTTATTTCTGGATTTTCTTCTGCCCAACAGGGCTGACCTATCATGGCAAAGCTGCTGACACATGGGCCGTGGGAGTGACTTTATACTGTATGATTCTCGGTGATTACCCATTTCTTGGAGACACACTGCAGGAGACATATGATAGGGCAAGTAAATTTTCCGTTCAGAAGTTGGCTTATTTAGCTATGCTTTAATAGATTGTTTGATGAGAGATTGTTACTCCCACCAATTTTTCAGATTGTTAACAACCCTTTAGTGCTTCCGGATTATTTGGACTCCCAGCTGAAGGGCTTACTTGAAGGACTTCTTTGCAAAGGTGAGTGGTATCTATTCATAGCCAATATTCTGCACTTCAAGTTGGAGCCTGTAGGATTTCTGGATTGTCTGGCTACTTCTGCAGCCATGTTTATTTTTCCTTCTTCCTTTGATCTCTCCTCCGAACTGAAAATTGTTCTGTGCAGACCCAAAGCAAAGGATGACATTAGATTCTGTAGCAACGCATAGTTGGGTTATTGGAGAAGATGGTCCAATTCCTCAGTATCTATGCTGGTGCAAACGAAATAGACTTCAGATGGAACAATCTAATGGTAGCAAATCCGAAACAAACATCACAATCGCAAAATCTGATGAGACTACTTACTAAATTGTTTGAAGTAGTTTGGATTTGTTCATGTATATACGAAGCACAGGGCTCCCTTTTCAATCTTTTTTTCCCAAAAATTTTTGACTCCATGATTGGAGAGGGATGAATGTATCTTGCCGCTGGACCTGTATTAAGTGGAAGTGAAATTTTCTGGAATGTATGATATTTGAGACCTGATTTGCCCTAAAGTAGGAAAGATGTGAGGTCTTCTGATTGAGCAATTGAATGATGGAAAAAAAAAAAAAAGGAAATGGAAAGCGTGTAGGTCATGGGAGGAGTTGTCTATTGTGTAAAAAAAATTTTATTTATACATTTGACATAACTTTGGCAATACTATTTTCGAGTTGGGTTTTTGTCTGAAGCAAACTTGTTCTTTTTCTCCATTATGTTCATGTAGGCATGACTGGTTTAACCGAATTGTCAGTTACTATTTGGAATTGATAGTTCTGGTTTTAATAAAACATTCAAATTGAAATTATAATCGATTTTTACAGTTTTAGTTTTAGTTTAGAATTAATTGATTTCAGTTTTTATTTTAGCTTGAAATCGGTTTTTATATTATGGTCTAGAACTTGTTTTGAACCGATTAATTTGTTATATTAATTTAGATTAAAAAATTGATATAACATAATGGAATAATTTAAAAATAAAATTTTAACAAACAATAAAGTAAATATAATTGAATATTAAAAAAGGTTAATTTTTATATTAATTTATTAAAATATAATTATATAATCAATTTAACTAAACAATTGGTTTTGGTTTGAAACCATTAGTTTTGGTTTTTGATCCGATTTTTGCTAAAAATCAAAATCAAACACTTTATGGTTTTGGTTTTATATATATATATATATATATATATATATAAACTGAAATCATAACCGAAAAACAGTTTTAGTTTTGGTATTATTAGGCCGATTTTGATTTGGTTGAATAATTCCAATTTGGTTTTGGTCACCTATGTTCATGTGCTGATAACTTTTCCCTATAGGATTTACTTCTTTATGGCCCAGAAATTTTTGCTTGTAGCCCGAGTCCTTCCGGCCCAAGGGCTTCCAAGAATGTAATTGTTTCATGGGAAAATTACACCACCTATGTATTTTAATATTTTATTTATATTTTTATCATCCTTTTTGAATCATTACTTTTTTGCTTTTTGTACTTTTTTATTTTTAAGCGCCTTACGTTTTTATACTTCTTTTTATACTTTTTTTTTTTTTTTGGTTAAAGCTTACAAAAGTTGATGACATCATTTTCATTAGTTTTTTATGCATTAAACTCACAACAATTATTTATGAAACTCTTCTTTTAGCAATGATAATTAATTAGTTAATTAACTTCACAATTTTGCAAGTTTCAACTTCAGTTATATAATTTATTAATAACTGAACTTGAAATGTGTTATTTGTCATTGACTCAAAAGAGACAAAGTTATTAATACCATTAACAAATGTTGAAGGTAGTCTCATCCTATTTAATATAAATAATTTATTAATAATTAAATATGAATGAAACAAAGAGGACCAAACGGAGTTGATAAGAATTCTAAATTTTTGGTTTAGTATGGAAATTTAAAGTTAACAATAAACAATAAATGGGTTGAGTTTGATTTTATTCCATTCTTTTTTGGTCTTTCTAATTAAGATATTTTTGTCTCAATTATTAGATAAAATTTTAAAATAGTGAATATTATACGTGGTCATCTCTTCATTTTTTTTTATGTCATTTGTATACTAAGGAAATAATTAGTTTAGTAATTCAAAACTTTTAGTATTTATGCTATTAATTAATAATTTAATAATCACATATTTGCATAATAAAATAAGAAATTAATTTTTTAAGATAATGTAGTAAAAGATTTTTAAAATCTAATTAAGCAAATTTGAGTAAGAATAACATTATAAAAAAAAAAAGATTAAGAGTGTTAAGTTTTCAAATAAGAGGAAAGCATATATTTTTTGTATATATTTAAGATACACCTAAAATGCACTCGTTATATACTTGAAATAAACTATAAATATAACTAAAATATAATCATCATATACTATGTACTGTGAAACCTGAAAATTGTTTATTATTTTTTCAGTATAATTTTTTTTTATCTAATATATACTTGATATATTCCTTTTATATATTTATATTCATGTAATATTCGATATCCAAAAAATTTTGAAAATATGTATCAAATCAAAAGAGCCAATAAATTATAGGAATAAACTTTGAAATTTAAATATTATTTTGTTAAAATTATTTATACTTTAATCTTAATTTTGATGATGATTCTCACTATAAAAAAGAAAAAAAAAATATTGATTATGCTTTTTCAAAGAAGAAAAAAGTTAAGGTTGTCAAATCTTTCAAGGAAGACGAAAGCATATAGTTGTAGTATATATTTAAGATATACTTAAAATATACTCATTATATACTTAAAATATACTCGTTATATATTATTTACTGTGAATTCTGAATTCCATTTATTATTTTTTTTATATCATAATTTTTTATTCCACATAATAAAAGCAAATAATTTTCTTTTATTTTGAGTATATGGTTGGTCTATTTTGTTTTTATTTTTTTTTTATTTTCATATTAGAATAATTGAAAATTATGTTAATTTAAAACTATTTAATTAATCACCATATGTCCAAGATTCAAGTTTTGAAAATATCCATTTAAACATGTGTCAATTGGATATAACTCTAGTTACACATGTTGATTATTACATTAGAATGATTGTAAATTATGTTAATTAAAAGTTATATAATTAATGACCACATGTCAAAGATTTAAGCTTTGAAAAATACTCATTTGAGCATGTGTCAATTGGTGACATCCATTTGAACATGTGTTAATTGGTGACATAACTATAATGACACATGTTATTATTTATCTAATTAATTACCACATGTTAAAGATTCAAATTTTGAAAAATATCCATTTGGACATGTGTCTATTGGGTATAACCCTAGTTACACATGTTACATATTCTTTATATTACTCAATTGATGTGGATTTTACAACACTAGTACTTTGTATTATTAGGTTACATTTTTTATTAATCAGAGGTTGATTCATCGTTGATTACAAGTTGATTGTTGGTTGATAATAGGTTAATTTCAGGTTGATTATAGGTTGATTGTTTGTTTTTGCATATTTTATCTTTAATATTGCTAAAATACTGGTTATTTTTGGTGGATCATAGGTTTATTTATAGTTAAAAGACAAGTATTTTATACTTAATTTTTTTAATTATAAATCACAAGGATGCATTATATGTATATTTTTTTATGTCAAATAGAAGAAAAATAAATAAATTCTTTGAACCCGTGAGCAACTACTATCTTTGTTTTGTTTAATTGTTCATATTATGGCATAATCACGAGAATATATAATTTTAATTTTGGATATAATATCTTTTTTATTATTGATTAAGTGAAAGATTACTTTTGTTGATTTGACAATTCATTATCTTTTGTCTGACACTACTACTATTTACACACTAACAATAATAGATATATATTTAAGTCAAGTAAAACAATAAGTGGCAGAGACTTGCCTTTGCCTTCTCTCTGTCTCACACACCACCTTATTTGTCCTTTTTGTTAATTAATTGCTCACCAAATCACGAAGAAAGTATTATATGTATATTTTTTATGTGTTTGGTATGGAAACGAACACAAAAATAGGCGAGAGTTTTTCAATCTAAGGAGGGAGAGATTAAAAATGAAGACCCAATCTTTACTACTTTCCGTCTCTTTCTTTCGCTGTTCATCTATTATAGCTCTCTCACACAAATTCGATTTTTTATTGATAGAACTCATTCACTATCTCCTATAACTCCATCAATCACACTAGATATTAATGTAAAACAATGGAATATATGGATTTTTCTTCAATCCAACTGAATATTTATTCAAAAATTTGTAGATCTCTCTATATTCTTTAACTTTTTTGGTTTTAGTTTGCTGTCAAAAGTTTCACCCAAAACTTTTTTTATTTTAATCTTCAAGAGCTTCATTTTTGTTATTAGATCTAGAGTTTTTTGTTTGTTTAAGAAGGATGGTATAAAAATAAGAAAAAAAGATGGGAATGTATAAAAGTTAAAAATGTAAAGTGAGCGTGTATTTGTAAATAAGTTCCATTTTTTAGGCAATTCTGTAGAAATCCCTTATGTCATTGCATGGTTACTTTTCTTGATCTATAGAATTTGTGCTTAATAAATTTAAAAAACAATGATTTCATTTAGTAAATTATTATGTATTTACTATTTTATAATCAAAATTTCAGATTATAAAATGCTTGCAAAGTCAATTATTTTGAATTTAAGTCGTTTCATATTCATAATAATTTGATTGTTATTTTTTATTTAAAAATTCTTAGATTCAATAAAAATAGTTAATTTTTGTATTTCTTGTTGGTTTGCTCATAATATTGAATGTTTTCTTCTAAAATAATATTTTCAAGTTTGTAAAAGAAATTTTGATTTTTTTTATTAATTGAAAACTCAAATTAAATTCATCAAAATTGGTAACATTCAAATAATTTATTTTTTAGTATTAGGGGATTGAAATTCAAATTTGACGATTATGTATTTATAGCTAACTATAAATGATTAGATTAGCAAAGAGGGTCAAAATTTACAACTCAAGTAATGATGATATTATGGGTCAAAATTAATTGAAGAAAAAAAAATTAAAAGGTTAATTTTTTCTTCTAAACTTTTTAATAATTTTTGTCAAATAATAATAACTAATTATACTATTTAATAAAAGTACATTTTAATTGAATAAATTTTTATTTTTCTTTCAAATTTATTGTATGAGAATTAATTAAATAATTTTAGTATTTGAAATTATTTATAAAAATTTAATTTTAGAGGAACTAATTAAAAATTTAGCAAAATTAATTAAAAAATTAAGTTAATATAAATATTTTCAAATGGATTGGGATCCTGATGACGTCATCGGACGATATAACTTTTATATTTTTAATGACTTTTGTGATTAATTTTAAATTGTATTGAATTATTTCAAAAATAATTTTCAAACAATTATTTATTTATTTATTTATTTTTTGCCTATGCAAACAAAATTGTTGAGATCTTTGGTTTTGCAGGTTGAAGTTTCGTTTAGCTTTTGTCTCTTTGACCAGCAAACGAAAAGAATCAGCAAATCTCCCAAGTTTTTTACGTCTCTCCCTCTCTTTCTTTGTTATATATATTCGGTTTATAAAAAAAAGATTAAAAATTTGAGCAAATTACTACTTAGTCTTTAGATATGATATAATTACCGATTATTATTTTTACTTTTATTAGTAAATTATTTTTCATTTTTTTAAAAAAACTTTAGGAATTATACATATTGAGATTAAACATACCTTTATATGTCAATATTAAAAAATTTTCTAGAAAGGCATTTTAAGATTTAGAAAATATTATTATATGATAAAAAATTATTTTTTATATTGATTGATGGAAAAAAGTTTAAAAAAATGAACAGAAGAACTACAATATTTAACGGACTCAAAACTAATCAATTAATTAATTAATTTTTTAAAAAATAAAAATAAATAAATTAATTAAATTAAATTTCGTGGATGAAATAGTAATTTATCATAAAAAAGTAAACTAGAAGCAGCAAAAGTACAAAGTGTTATGAATCAGGAGTTGGCAGCTGTGCAATGTAGCCAAATGTCAGAGAGACTTCTTTCTTTCTTTCTTTCCAATTTACAAACCCCACTCAGGATTTTCTGCACCGAAAAAGGAGGTACCATTTCTATAATCTTTTGTTGCTGCTGTGGACTAGTCAAAATGTACACCTCTCATTGCCCACTTTTCTTCTTTTAGTATCTTGTTTTTAATTTTGTGGTATTAAAATTATTTTTTAAGATTTCTTTTTAGCAGAGATAATTAAATTTGAGTCTATTATTCAGATCATATATGCACTTATTATTAGTTAGATTTTGTAAGATTATAATTTTTGATCTTGTATGAATTTTAAATAGACAGAAAAAAATATATTTTTTCTTTAGAAAATTTTACATTTTTTCTAAGTGAGAAAAATGTTGTTATTCCTTTCATCATTTTTTACTCCCTTAATTTTCCATTCATGAAAGGATTTATATAATTAAGTGAATTAGAAGAATATAATAAAGTTGCTAATTATTAAACGTACAAACTTTTTATTTTATGATTACAAGTTATTATAAAACATAACAATTAATTTCATGCAATTAAAAAATTGATTAACCTCAAAGCTATACAAATCTAATATATGAATTATTGATTTACCTTAATTAAAGAAATATATAAATTAAACAAAATGAAGAATCTTAATGAATAGTGACACCAAGAAAATGGAGAGTCTCAATTATATCATAGTGTACATTTAAAAAAATTTCTCATATTAAACGAAACAGGAATAGTATACTAAATTATAAATATATCAATTCAATTATATAAAAAATAACAATTAAATTTATGAAAAAAATTATATCTCCCTATTCAATATAAATAAAAAATAAAAAATAAAAAATTTGATTGTGAAAATGGTAAATTGTAGAATATATATTTACTTATGTTGTCAAATCTGAATTAACGTGATTAGTTCAATCCATAAAATTAGAAATTGATCTACAAATTGAGCTCGGTTACTTATAATATACGCTTTTTCCATAATAAGCATTCACAAAGTATAACAGACATTACTCCTGCATATCAGTAATATGCAAATATTTGGTGGCAACAATATGTAACGAGCGTAATAAATATGTAATTAATTATAACGTTTGTTTATAATATATAATGTACATTATTCTCATATATCAATATATAAATAATAAATAATAAATATTATTTAAAATTTTAATTTAATTTAATTTAATATATAATTTATGACTTTTTATTTTCACCGATTAAAAACCGCATCAGATCCTAAAACTATAATATTTACAATGGAAAATTAAAAAAAATTACAAAAATAATAATGTTTTGACAGGAAAGTACAAGAAGATAGCTGTAGAGAGGTAAATGGAAGTAAAGTTACGAAATTGTACGAGTTTGTACTTGTTATATCTATTTCTATTAAAACCTAGAGACAACTCTGAAAAGGTCAACCCCAGCTCTGTACTCCTTTTTCTTTTTTTACATTTTATTATTTTATCACCTTAATTTGCTTTGCTTTTTTTTTTTTTTTCCTTAAGAATTTTTATTTATTTATTTACATAATTTAATTTTTTGTAAAAATAATATTATGATTTAATTTACTAATTTTATCCATTTCTACAACTTTTGAGGCCTAACATTACGGCAGCCGCCACCATTCTACTTTGACTCCAATATAATATCAACAATTCATATATTATATAATAAAAATAATAATTATAATTGCATATTGCTAATGAAAATAATATTAATAAATTAATTACAACACAATGAATTTTATTATTATTTTTAAAGTAAACTGAACCAACCAGTGAAAATTAATTTTTTTTTTAAATTATTAACTGAACCAAAATTAAATTTCTTCTTATTATTAAAATAACCAGATTTCATAAGTTTGATAATTTTTTCTTAGGAAATTTTATAAGTTTGATTTGATTATTCAGTTAAAACCGAATATTACATACACCTAAAATCTATTGAATAATTTTATATATTATAAAATAAACATTTGATTATTAGTTTCTAATTTAATTAATTATTCACTTTATATAGACTTCAATCTAGAGACTTTAATCTAAGAATTTAGATTTTGAAATTTTGATGTAAATTCGATTTCTTTCAAATATTAAAGGGAAAGAAATTATTATTGCGAAGTTAAAATGTTAATATTTACTGTTAAGTAGTTCAATATTTATCATTCAATTAAGATATTAGTAAATTTTTTATTATTTTGTCTTGATTTTAAAATTCTGATTTTATGTATTTGGAAGAGAAATAAATAGAAATAGCAATAAGTCGAGGCAATTTTTGAGATTTCTATCTCCACCACATAAACAATTGGGACAAAGACGGGCTGGGTAAATCGCCGGTGCAGGGTAGGGATGGGTCCTTATTTATATTTTTATAATGTGATTAATGTTAAAATTTTGTAACTTATATATTTTGATAAAATATTATATATATTTATGTTAAATATTATATATTATTAATTAATATTTAAAAAATAATATAATTAAATACTAAATAATATAATTTAAAAAAAAACTAATAAAAGGAAAAAAGGAGACTTTCTCAAAATATTTTTTAGAATTTTTCTTTTGTTATTACTCTCTCCATTTCTTTTTATTTGAAACATATTTTTTTTATAAAGTTTAAAAATGTATTAAATAGTATGTTTTTTTTATACCTTTTATTAAATATAATTCTCTTATTTTCTTATAAATTTTATAGAAAAAAGTTGAATTAATATACAAAGACAAAATAAGTATAAATAATAAAAAAAATATTAAAAAATAAAAATGAGACACTTTTTAAAAAAATTAAAAAAAAAATATTCTAAATAAAATAAAATAGAGGAAGTATTTGAGAAACGTATGGAGACGAGGGGAAGGAGAAGTTATTAATGGGAAGGGGAAAAATTTGTTGATGAATCCCACCAAAACTTCATTAATTGCCCTTCTTTTTGTTTTCTGAGATATATGTCATAGTTTAAGAGAAAAGGAATTAGGTAAAATATTAAACAGGTGAAATTATCTAATTCCTAACCACACCAACTTCTTCCATCAGAAACATATATAAATAATAAATTTGCATAGTTTTATATTTTAATTAATTGATATATAAAAAATAAAACATAAGATACATTTTAAACATTTTAATAAAAAATTCATAATATTATTAGTAAATATAAGCATTAACAATAGTAATAATATTATCAATTGCTTTTTTTTTTAAATATTTGTTTATTAGACATGATACATAGTTGATAATCTTGAATTAAATTTCAATAATTTAAAAAAATAAAATAAAATCTTGAAAGAGGAAAGTTAATTAATTAGCTATTATTTAATTAAGAATTAGATAAGTAAAAGGCCAATGTGAAATTATATATGAAATCTCGGAAATGTTTTAACATGTAAAATTAATCTCAAGTTTCATGTTTTTGAATAAAAGATTTGGTGGCAGCAATTGGCCAACAACCCTTCGGCTCAAGCATGTTATGGTCAATCTGTTTTATAATAGAAGAGAGAATTTTCTACTTCATGAATTTATGGTCAAAGCCAAAGGCTCTATTACTTTCTTTATAATCACTTTTTCAAAATTTTCTCCCTCTCCTTGGAATTTTCTTAGTCTAAACTCTAATTCTTTTTGCCTTCAATGATGTACAATAAAATTATTTGGATTTTTATGATTTTTTTCTAGTGTATTGCGTTATGAATTATTATACCAATATGCATGCATAATTTTCACATGTTAAATTTATATATGAATTTTCATATTTGAATTCACTTTTCTATTTTTCAAAAAGTGGTAAAGACATGTAATAATTATTATAGATTAGTGTATCTCAGTTATTAATTTAGTTTTATACAGAATTCATTTATTTTATGTCTTATTCAAATTTTAAAAAAAAATCATTTAGTAATAATGGAAATTGAAATTTTGATATCAATGAGTCTTAATTAATTAAATAATATTATAAGATTTTAAAAACTCTCCATAAAAATTAAATTTGCTTAATTAAAAATAACAATATCTGATCAGACTTGATCAATATGAAAAAGGAATGGGCTGGATCTTCTCTTCTTAGACCTGAGCCTGATGCCTGCGAAGGAGAAGAGAAAGGATCAGAGAGGAGCCAGGCCTTTTGCCTGGTTTTAACCCTTCGACGATCAAGTCAGTCCTTTCTTCAGAGTATTTTTGTGAAAGAAAAGGGATGAGAGAATGCAGAGTTTCAACTACCTGTGCTTAGACTTTTCTTTCCCTTTTGTATGATTTCCGGGTTAGGTACGTCTGACACCTTTCTTTTGAGGAAGGACATTCTCTGTCATTCGACCATGCTGGTTGGTAAAAGTTGGTAGCAGGCGCATGTCCCTTGTCCCATCCCTAGGGATGTCTGGTAATGGGGGTGTTAGGGCA
Organism: Reutealis trisperma; assembly: GCA_947687605.1. Classification (NCBI taxonomy): domain Eukaryota; kingdom Viridiplantae; phylum Streptophyta; class Magnoliopsida; order Malpighiales; family Euphorbiaceae; genus Reutealis; species Reutealis trisperma. The sequence continues at coordinate 1,133,600 of CANTUT010000112.1, forward strand.
TGGTGCAGATTGTCTAAGGACTGATCCTCCTGCTGGATGACTGGACATGTCATCAGAGGGCTTCGGCCCTTACTTGCTCAGCAAGTCATCCGGCTGGCGAAGGAGGGGAGTAGCATCTGGTCCGAAGGCCTTTGGACTTGGATCGTTCGAGGGTCCGGCCAATGGGCCCTGTTTCTGTTTATCATAGTCTCTGAAGGCTTTGCAATGGGCTTGGGCTACAAGAGGGTCCAAGCCTCTCTTGAGAGTCATTTTCATCCCTCATCAGGGCCCCCCCTGTTTTATTAAGGAGAGAGCGAAGAGTTGACCATTAGTAAAACAGCTTCGTACCATTGTATCCTTATCTTCTGAGGTCTTTCGATCGAAGAGAACTGCTTTTGCTTTGAATGGCGAAGAGGTCCTTTCATTTCCTTGTCTTAGGAGAGACTTTTGTTTTGCTGGGGAGCTTCGTCCAATCTAGGCATTCACTTCATCTTCTCGAAGGATAGCGTTCGTCTGATCGAAGGGATCAGAGGTGCTAGGAACCGTCAGCATTCTAGACAGTCTTTGTAGGGTAGATGGAAGGTCACACAGCCATTGAATGCATGCACAACTAACAAGGATAAGCATTGAATGCCAAAATGCGCATTAAATACATGTCTCCTCGTTCTCCCTATTCTTCCACGTGTCGCAGCAAACGGTTAAGTTTTCCATGGATTTTAAATTTTGAACGTCCATTTAATGCCCCCACTTATTGCTGTGGTGGTTACCGAGGACGCTCTCAGTATATATATTCCTTTGCCTTCCCATATCTAGAACTTATTGCTTATTCTCTCGTATCTCCTATTTTTTGTAGTTTTCCCATATATGTTCTTTGGCATTTGTTTCCCTTTCTTCTTTCGTTCCAATCGCCCCCAGAAAAGAAAACATTCCCCGTAGGGACCAAGTGAGCTCCTCCCATTACCAAAAGATACTGGAGGAGGAATGGGGGGAGATAGCTCCTATTGCAAAAACATATGAATTTTTGGCCTTCGGCCAAAACTTAGAAGGCAGCACTCAGTTCATATTCCGCCGGGCTGAGGCTCACGAGAGGGTTTACTCCAGCGAGCCCAAAGCTGCTCTGCCTAAAGACAACCGGCACTACATTATTTTCTACCACCAGCTGGAAGCTGGTCTTCTTTTTCCTCCTGCGACGTTCAAAGTTGAATGTTTCAACTACTTCGGAGTAAATCCAATGATGTTGACCCCGAACTCTATAAGGGACATGCACGTCTTCAAAGTTCTCTGCTTCGCTCACAGCATTCGTCCTTCTGCTCGCCTGTTTTAATGCTTTTACAGGATCCAAAGCGCACAGAGGTCACCGGGGGTTTACATGACTTCTGCCAGGCCTCGCCGAAGCCTTTTCTTTGGTAAAGAGAACAAAGTAAAGGACTGGAGAGGCAAATTCAGGTTGATAGAGGTCACTGACGGCTTTGGTGATAAATCCCCTGGATTTGGTTTTCCTGGCCATTTCCTATGTCCCACTGAAGGCCTTAATGAGTGGCCTGAGAGGCTGTCCACTGAGGAAAAATCAAACCTCAGGACCTTGGTCCATCAGGGTTATACTTATAACTCTGAAAAGATGATGGCCTCCTTCTATGCGGAGGACGAGCATGGCCTTCCAACTCCTAGACTTTTGCTGAAAGATATAAGAGGTAACTCTGCTCCTCACTCCTCACTTGCTATAGGTTTAATTGACTGTGGAGTATTGATCTTGTTGTTGCTGTGTTTGTTGTTTCGATTGCAGTGGAGGCCAAGGATCCTGCACATTATCAGGATATCATGAAGGAGACAGAAGGGGTTTCTCCAAGACCCTTCAGCGAAGATGCTGAGCTTCCCATTCTTGACCTCAAGACGGGGAAGTTTTGTTTGCGCTCCTCCTTCGCCCTGCAGTCTTCATCGGCGAAGCTTTGTAAGGATAAGCCGACGAAGCCTGTCTCTACTGGATCCGGTTCAGCTGTTAGATCAGAAGGGGCCCAGGTGAGTGTGGCCAGTGCGAAGTCTATTCGAATAATTCAAAGGCAACTTGTTAAGGCTTCTGATCGCTCTGTTCCTGTTGTGCAGAGAGGTACTCCTCCGCTTCGAGCTGCACCCATTGCTGCAAGGCCTGCTCCTCAGAGGGGCATCTCAATCTCAGGGCTTTCTGAGGCTTCCATTCCTCCGCCTCCACCTCCTTCAGCGGGTGATAAGGGGAAGGGAGCGTCCGTACCTCGTCCACCCAAGCTGAAAGTAAAAGGGCCCCCCGTCTCCAATGTTCTTGACCTAATTGCTCACTCATCTCGGGGGGCGGAGCAACTGGCCGACTTGGAGAAGGCTCTGACAGACGTTGCTGATGCTAAATTTGAGGCTCGTCTGAAAAACCTGGTGGATGACTTGAGTGCTCCTGTGGCTGAAGCTGGGGCAGGTAACTTTTCTTCTCCCCCATCACCTTCATCATATAAAGACCCTCGCGTTATCCGAGGGACATATCTGAGATGGTCGAAGGAGGTCATACCAGGGAGATCTCCTAGTGCCGAGGAGGTCGAAGCCTGGGAGAAGTATATTGAGGAGCAAAGGATTTCATATCCTGACTTTGCGACTCTCAGGAGGCTTTATCCTTCCCCAATTAATACTGCGGCCGAAGGGGAGGCCTTCGTTTCAAGAAATAGAGGCAACTTCTTGCCTTCTTATTATCATTTACTTCTTCTTGTGTCTTTATCTGCTGATTTGAATGTGTGAATGCTTTTGCTCTTGTACTTTGCAGTTTTTGTGGGCGAAGCAGATGCCCCTACTCAGGAGCCTTTCCTGGAGGCTTCGTTCGCACCTGTCATGGTTTCTTCCAGAGCCAGCGAACCATTTTCTTCTGCTGCTGTTCCACTGGCGGCTGATCAGGGGGCTGCTGTTGCTGCACTCGACGAAGCATTTCCTTAAGTTGTTGCTTCGTTTGGGGTCATGCCAGGGACTGTTGTTACTGTCGAAGGTATCTCCTTCATCGTAAGAGGCCTCTGGCGGTAACTTCAACCACCCCCGTTCCGAAGGCCCGCTCTACTTCAGAGACTCCTTCACCTTCGCTCGGAGGAGTAGAGGCATCTGTTGGTTCTCCTTCTTCCATTGCTCCCACCGCCACAGTCTTGGCCCATGTGCCCTTCCTGCGTCCGGCCCCTAGGCCTCTTTTCGGGTCTGTGGAGGATACTCTTGCCAGGCAAGAGACTCTGCTAGAGAAGGTAAATTCATTGCTCACTTGAGTTGTGACCGTTTAGCACATTGCCTAATCATTGTTGTTTGTTGCAGGCGCTTCTGGATTCTAAAATTTTAAAGACTGATTTCGATCTTCTGAGGGATCATTATGAAGACGCCCGGCAGGCGGCGTAGGACAGGTTGGGATTATGTTCCCGTCTAGAGGAAGAACTGGCTTCTGCAAAGGCGAAGGCTGATGAGGCCATGGAACAATCCAGGGCCCATGAAGAGGCTCGTTCAAAGGCCGAAGGAGAGGTTAGCGCCTTAACTACGGCAGTGGCATCAAAGGACAAAGCCATTGCCGATCTCAGCGTGCAACTGGACAAGTTAAAGAGTGCTAATGAAGAGCTTGCCCGAGAGGCCGAAGAGGTTCCTAGTCTTCGAGAACTCCTGAAGAAGACTCAACAGGAACTTCGAGTCTCAGAATTTGGATACACACAAGCCACTACTCGGGCTCAAGTTGCACTTGAGAAGGCTAACAAGGCCGAAGAAGGTCGGCGAAGGGCTGTGAGGGATTTTATGCAGTCTAAGAGCTTCGATAACATCATCACATACCACACCTATAAGGTAGCAGCCGAGTATTATAACAATGCTCTTCGTGACACAGCAGAGCATTTTCCTGATGTGCTGCAAGTGGTATCTGAATTGGATGCTGCTGAAGAACCTCCGGCGCCAGACCTTTCAGAGTTCCAAGATCCCATTCCTGAGGGAGATGAAGGCCTCTTACGACCCAAAGACTTCCCAGCTTGGGATAAAGATGGACCCGCTTCGTCTCCCATTCCCGAAGTTTCTGGCGGGGGCGAAAGGGATGCAGACGAAGGACCCCTTTCTGGGACAGGTCTTGCCTCAGCCAAATCTCTATCTGTCATTCAGCCAGATCCTTCGAATGACCAGCCTCTGCCATCTTCTGTAGCAGTGGTTCCTCTAGGCGATCCTCCGCCTTAGACATTTTTTACATTCTTTTGTACTTCATTCTTTTGTAATTCTTTTGTATTTCATTCTTTTGTAATTCTTTTGTATTTCATTCTTTTGTAATTCTTTTGTATTTCATTCTTTTGTAATTCTTTTATAAATAAATGTAATACATTTACTTCCACGAATAATATAGTTATTATGCTTCTGCTTTTGCATATGCTTTACTTGTAATCCAACAAGCCTTTGTGCAATGCCTTAGCGAAGTTTTCGTTCCAATAGGAGTTCAAGCACTTTAACCTTCTCCTCCCATTAGACCTTCTTAGCTTCGTGCCTAGATTTACTAGGACTTAGGCTCTTCCTCAGGAAAGTTCTTCCCACTCTTGGCGAGGCTTCGTGCCTAGATTTACTAAGTCTTAGGCTTCCCCTTAGGAAAGTTATTCCCGCTCTTGGCGAGGCTTCGTGCCTAGATTTACTAGGTCTTAGGCTTCCCCTTAGGAAAGTTCTTCCCGCTTTTGGCGAGGCTTCGTGCCTAGATTTACTAGGTCTTAGGTTTCCCCTTAGGAAAGTTCTTCCCGCTCTTGGCGAGACTTCGTGCCTAGATTTACTAGGGCTTAGGCTTCCCCTTAGGAAAGTTCTTCCTGCTCTTGGCGAGGCTTCGTGCCTAGATTTACTAGGTCTTAGGCTTCCCCTTAGGAAAGTTCTTCCCGCTCTTGGCGAGGCTTCATGCCTAGATTTACTAGGCCTTAGGCTTCCCCTTAGGAAAATTCTTCCCGCTCTTGGCGAGGCTTCGTGCCTAGATTTACTAGGTCTTAGGCTTTCCCTTAGGAAAGTTCTTCCCGCTCTTGGCGAGGCTTCGTGCCTAGATTTACTAGGTCTTAGGCTTCCCCTTAGGAAAGTTCTTCCCGCTCTTGGCGAGGCTTCGTTAGTGCGAATGGAGACAATTTGAGGCAAACAATGTTTCTGTTATTGTTATTGATAATACATTTTGAGGTGCTGGATGTTCCATGTATGAGGAATTTCCACTCCCTTTAGGGTTACAAGTTTGTAAGTGCTAGGACTTAGGACTCTTTGGAAAGGTCCTTCCCACGTGGGTGCAAGCTTGCCTGTGCCTTCACGTTTGCCTGTAGCCTCTAAGAATCTCATCACTAGATCCCCTTCGCCGAACACTCTGTGCTTTACTTTCTTGTTGAAATGATTAGCAGCTCTTTGCTTGTAATTAGCCATTCGAATGCTGGCCGATTCCCTGAGTTCCTCTAGGAGATCGAGATCGATTCTTCTGGCTTGATCATTGTGTCTGTCTTTGCAATAATTGATCCTTCCACTAGGGAGGCCTATATCCACTGGAATTACTGCTTCTGTGCCATAGGTCAGGCTGAATGGAGTCTCTCCGATAGGTTTCCTAGGAGTAGTTCTGTATGCCCATAGGACATGGTGTAGTTCGTCTGCCCAGCTTCGACCATATTATTCCAATCTCTACTTCAGGCCTTATAGAATAGTCCGATTTGTTACCTCCGTCTGGCCATTTGTTTGAGGATGGGCTACTGATGAGAAATGTTGTTTGATCTGAAGCCCTGAACAAAAGGACCTAACTTTAGCATTATCGAACTGTTTGCCATTGTCGCTAATGAGCTGATAGGGAATGTCGAATCTGCACACTATGTTCTGCCATAAGAAGTTGATCACCTTTTCTGCAGTGATAGTGGCTAAAGGTTCGGCTTCCACCCACTTGGTGAAGTACTCCACTGCTACTAGGAGAAACTTTCTCTGACCTGATGCTGCGGGGAAGGGTCCGACTATGTCTACCTCCCACTTAGCGAAGGGCCATGCACTGGAAATAGGGACCTGCTCTGCTGCTGGAACATGTTTTCCACTATCAAATTTTTGGCAGGAGGGGCACTTTTTAACAAATGCCACGGCTTCGTCTTTCATCCTCGGCCAGTAGTACCCTTGCCTAATCGCCTTAGTTGCCAGTGCTTTTCCGCCTATGTGCATTCCACAGGATCCTTCGTGTATCTCCCAAAGGACGTACTCGGCTTCATTGGGCCTTACGCATCTCAGCCAGGGCAATGAATAAGCTATTTTGTACAAGGATCCGTTGTTCAAGGAGAAATGAGCACTTCTCCGCTTGACCTTTTTGGCTTCTTGGGCATCTTCAAGCAGTTCTCCCTTTTTCAAGTAAGACTTGATGGGGTCTATCCAGCATGACTCTTCTTCGATCTCCATAACTTCATCTCCTTTAGCGATGCTGGAGGAGGCCAAGGTGCCCAAATAGATTTTTTGAGGGAGTTCGACTGGACGAGAGGCGGCCAATTTGCTGAGACTATCTGCTTTGCAATTCCTTTCTCTGGAGATCTTTTGAAAGAACAGCCTGACTCCTCTGTCCTTCATTCTCTGAACTAACTCTTTCATTTTTTGCAAATACTTGGCCATGGCCGGCTCCTTTGCCTCAAATTCTCCTTCTATCTGCCCGATCACCAATTGCAAATCACTATACATCGTGAGTTGTTCTACGCGAAGGCAATCGGCGAAGAGCAATCCCTAGATCACTGCTTCATATTCTGCCGTGTTATTGGTGGCTTCAAAATTCAGTCCCAAAGCATACTCCAGTGAAAATCCTTGAGCACTTCTAAGTATGATGCCCACACCATTTCCTTCTTTACTGCTAGCACCATCTACAAAGAGTTCCCACTGAAGGTCCAGTAGCGTTATTGATGAGTGTCTTTCCCCAGGGGTTCAGTTTTCTCCCCCCTCTTTGGTGCCAAAGGAGCATTCAGAAATAAAGTCCGCCACTGCTTGAGCTTTAATTGCTGACCTGACCCTATACTGCAAATCGTGCTGACCTAATTCCACAGACCAACATAACATTCTTTCCGATGTTTTCGGTCTATGAAGTACCTTCTGTAAGGGTTGATCTGTCACAACCACTCCTTGGTGCGATTGTAAGTATATTTTATACTTTCGATAAGAGAGCACTAAAGCATAGGCCAGCTTTTCTATCGGAGAGTAATTAAACTCTGCCCCTTGTAAGACTTTGCTGAAGTAATAAATGGGCTTTTGGACCTTTCCTTCCTCCCTGATCAGCACCGAACTAATCGCTTGGCCTGAAGCGGATAAGTAGATTAGTACTTCTTCACCAGGCAAAGGCCTACTCAGAATGTGCTCCGAGCTTAGGAAGACTTTGAGCTCTTCAAATGCCCTCTAGCACTCCTCTATCCATTCGAACGTCTCCAACCTTCTCAACTTCTTAAAGAAAGGGAGATACCTCTTAGCAGATTTAGACATGAACCTGTTCAATGCGGCGATTCGCCCTACCAGCCTCTGAATGTCCTTCACGCTCTTCGGAGGTTCCATGTCTAAGATGGCCTTCACCTTGTTAGGATTGGGCTCAATTCCCCTTTCGCTCACCATGCAGCCTAAGAACTTGCCTCCTTGGATGAAGAATGCACACTTCTCCGGGTTAAGCTTCATCCCATACTCTTCCATTATTGCCAATACTTCGGCCAAGTCACGGACATGGTCCTCAAAGTTTCTGCTTTTCATGATCATATCGTCCATGTATACTTCCAAGTTTCTGCCTAATTGATCTTTAAACATTCTATTAACTAGGCGTTGATGCGTGGCTCTGGCATTTTTCAAGCCGAAGGGCATAGACATATAGCAATATGTACCCTTCTCTGTTATGAATGAAGTCTTTTCCTCATTCTCCGGGTGGATTCTAATATGATGATATCCTTGCTTAGCGTCTAAGGACGATAAAAATCCATACCCAGCCGTCGAATCCACCAGTTTATCAATCATGGGCAATGGAAAAGAGTCTTTTGGGCAAGCTGTATTCAAATCCGTGAAGTCTACGCACATCCGAAAGGTCCCATTTGCCTTTTTGACTAGCACCACGTTCGCTAGCCATTCTGGATATTGCACTTCCCTGATAAATTTTGCCTCTAGGAGCTTGTCTATTTCTCGATCAATGACTGCTTGCCGCTCCGATCCGAAGCATCTTTTTTTTTGCTTGACTGGTCTGCAGGTGGGATCTACGTTCAATTGGTGCATTATCACTTCGGGTTTTACCCCTCCCATCTCTGCCGAAGACCAGGCAAAACTGTGGACATGCTCCTTCAGGAACTGGTGAGTGAACGACTTCTGCTCACTTTCTAACGAAGAGTTGACCATCAAGAACTCTTCGGGCTCTCTTCCAACCGTTACCTTTTCCAGCTTATCCACAGGCTCGGTTCTTTTCTCAGGAGTAACAGTTTCAACTGCAGCTACCTCCTCTGCAGCGACTTCGCCCTTTCTTATCTTTTTATTTCTCTTCCTTTCTGCTTCTTCGTCCTGACTGCCATAGAAGTGAAACACTCCGCCATTGGACTTTGGGATCGTCATCCTCAAGTGCCTGATATTTGTTGAAGCGTCCAGGTCATATAGCAATGGCCTGCCCATCAAGACGTTATATGCCAAATGTGTCCTGATGATAACAAATGTGGCCATGGTAGTAACATTTTCAAGGGTGGTGCCAACTGTGAAGGTTAGTTTTGCCACTCCAATCGATGGGACCTCCGTTCCATCCAAAGTGCGAACTGGATTTCCCACTTCTTCCAGATCTCCCTCCTTGAGACCCATCTTTAAATATGCTTCCCTCGTCATCAGGTTGACTGAACTTCCTTCATCAACCAGGATCCTTTTAACTATATAATTGGCTATAATCGCTTGAATCACCAATGGATCAGCGTGAGGGATGCGAAGGGTACTTCCATCTGGCCTCTCTAGTCGATTTCCCCCTCTTCCACAATAAATGTATTCAGGCCTTTCGCTCCGCCTTCCCAAGGCCTTCGCACGATTTTTGCTTTCACTAGCTTCGCCTAAACCTCCTGTAATACAATGAATGGTCCCTGCCGAACCATCATTTACTCTTTTCGAGTGTCTTTCTTTATCTTCGCTAGGGCCAGCTCTGCCTGATTCTTCTCTTCTTATGAATTTCCTTAAGTAGCCCTATTTGATCAACCTTTCGATCTCCTCCATCAACTGCCTACAATCATTGGTATTATGACCATGAGTATCATGAAAGAGGCAGTATTTGTTCTGATCTCTTTTTTCTGGAGGAGCAACCATTGGTTTGAGGCGAGCCCATATATTTTGCTCTTTGAAGGTTGCGAAGACTTCGGCTGGACTGGCATTGAGGGGGGTGAATTTGCTGAGGTCGAAACTGGATCGTGATTGGTTATTTCTACCCCTCCTTCGTCCGCCAGTCGGCCTCTCATCTCGCTTTTCTTCCGCCTTCTTCTCTCGCTTTGCCTTCGGCTCTTCCCTAGGAATGATCTCCATTCCTCTCCGCTTTACCATCTGGTTGAAGGCTAGAGCGTCATCTTGCCGTACATACTTTTGGGCTAATGCCATTGCATCTTCCAGGGTACGAGGAGCATGACGGCAAAGGGCTTTGAGAAAATCCGTGTGAGAGGTTCCATTCTGCAACGCTTCCACTACTCGAGCTTGGTCCAAGTGCGTCACTTTTAATGCTTCTCGATTGAATCAAGCCATGTAATCCCTTAAGGACTCATTCTCCCTTTGCACCACCGTTTCCAAATACTGAGTTTTTCGCTCCACCGGAATACTAAAAGCGAATCGGTGCATAAAGGATCTGGCCAGCTCCATGAAAGAACGGATACTTTCCTCTTCTAAGCTATCAAACCATCTCGTTGCAGCTCCTTCCAAGGATCCCCTAAACGCTCTACATAGAGCCTCATCATCCGCCGTCTGCAATTCTACTGCATGCTTGTAGTCCATGACATGGACCCTGGGATCGGTTTCCCCATTATACTTTTTCAACACCGGCGGTTTAAACTTGCTAGGCATAACGTATTCCCTGATGGATCTGGTAAAAGGAGACTTCAGGGTGAGCTTTAGGGTGGTATCCATGGTTTTCTTGTCATAACCTTGATTCATCTCTTCTAAAAACTTATTCATCGCATCTCTCACTTCCTCTTCCTTCTTTCTGCGGCTGTTGCCACTAACTGGTGATCTTCTGCTCCAAACCCTCGAGGGATGACTAGTAACAGAATATTCCCATCTATCCTGTTCTCTTCCTCTCGGGCTTTCTCTTTTTTCGTACTTTGGTTCTTTGTACTCACACTTCCCCTTATTCCTTCCTTCGCCCCGTTCCGTATTATTTGCATGAAAATTTTTTCCATGCAAAAACTTACGTTCACTGTCTGGGAGCAAAGCTTGCGTACTCCCTTCTTCTTCGGTCGAACTCTCCTCTCCTCCACGATGCTCTTCCGTCCTCCCCTCCACATTTCCACCCAAGTGGACCAGTTGTTCCTCATTAACCCCTGGGGGAGGCCGAACCCCTGGGGCTCCCTGGGATTGCTTCTCATACTCCAGGGTTCGAGCAACATTCCTTCTCGGGGTAGTTTCTGGAACAGCGACAAGGTCTGTGCTTGGGGAGTCTGTTGCTGGGAGCTCCTTACAAAAGCAGCTATAGTATTAATAAACTGCAATGCAGGAGCTAAGTCTGGATTTGGAAGGCTCAGAGGGGTTTGGCTAGACCCAGCTGTGTTTTGTTGAGAGATAAGGAGTTGGAGGGACGTGTTTAGGTCAATGGGAGTTGCTAGAGGAGGATCAGTAGGTGTTGGAAGGGAATGTCTAGGATTTGAGGGAGTTGAAGATTCGGGATCATCATGGTTCGTCATTATGGTAATCTTCTTTCACAGGCAAATGAAAGTAAAATGCAAAGTTGAGAGAAAGATCAGCTCACGTTTCCTACAGACGGCGCCAATTTGATCAAGCTTGATCAATATGAAAAAGGAATGGGCTGGATCTTCTCTTCTTGGACTTGAGCCTGATGCCTGCGAAGGAGAAGAGAAAGGATCAGAGAGGAGCCAGGCCTTTTGCCTGGCTTTAACCCTCCGACGATCAAGTCATTCCTTTCTTCAGAATTTTTTTGTGAAAGAAAAGGGATGAGAGAATGCAGAGTTTCAACTACCTGTGCTTAGGCTTTTCTTTCCCTTTTGTATGATTTTCGAGTTAGGTACGTCTGACACCTTTCTTTTGAGAAAGGACATCTTCTGTCATTCGACTATGCTGGTTGGTGAAAGTTGGTAGCAGACGTATGTCCCCTGTCCCATCCCTAGGGATGTCTGGTAATGGGGGTGTCAGGGCATGGTGCAGATTGTCTAAGAACTGATCCTCCTGCTGGATGACTGGACATGTCATCAGAGGGCTTCGGCCCTTACTTGCTCAACAAGTCATCCGGCTGGCGAAGGAGGGGAGTAGCATCTAGTCCGAAGGCCTTTGGACTTGGATCGTTCGAGGGTCCGGCCAATGGGCCTTGTTTCCGTTTATCATAGTCTCTGAAGGCTTTGCAATGGGCTTGGGCTACAAGAGAGTCCAAGCCTCTATTGAGAGTCATTTTCATCCCTCATCAGTGTCCGTCAATAATAATTTAAATTTCAAGCAAACTCAATATAATTTCCCTGCAGATACATAATTCACTTCTATAGATCGATGGTAGGCCAAAAAAATATTTTCCTAGCTAGCAATTTTCAATGTATAGGCTCTTTTGATCACTTAGAAAAAAGGAGAAATAAATTTTTTAATTTTCAATGTTTGGTCTTGTGTCTTCAATATGTATGCCCTAATTTTTTTTTTTCCTCTTTTCTTTTCTTTATGAGCCACAAGGTATTATTAATGTAAATAAAGGTTTCTAAGTAGAACCCACAAAGGGACATCAATGTTAATGACCAAAAACTTTTTTTTCTTTAAATAAAAATAAAAAAGCCAAAGTTATATAATATTAGCCTTAAGAAAAGAAGTGGGGTTGTATTAAAAAATAAAAATAAAAATAAAAATAAAAAATAGAGCAGTACAGTTGTAAAAATAAATTCAGTGAGCTTCATGTGATAATGTTTTATCAAACTTTCACTATACACAGTTAATTTTTCTCTTTCTTTCTTTCATGTGATTTTGATAAAAACCCAAATAAATATAGCCATTCACTTTCACATGGATTTTGATAGGGTATCTACTCATGAAATTGGTGTTCATCTAAAGGCTGGTGCCCATCATTTGCCTCGCATTTAAAGCACGTATGAACAAATATGGTAGGGAAGAGAAAGAGAGAGAGAATGAAAGCCAACAACTCTTTTAAGTTAATGCCATTAGTAAGTAAAGCCCTTTCTCTCTCTCTCTCTCTCTCTCTCTCACTAGTCTCACTATCTCTTATATTCTCTAGTTCTTTTTTTATTTACACATCAAAAATTAAAATTATCAAAAACCCTAGTTTATTGTATATAAATGGAGTTATAATTTATTACACATCAAATCTAAGATAATTTTTGATATAGTATTTTCATTTTTACTCTTAAAAAATATTGGTAAGTTCAAATTCACTACTATTTTTTTTTAAGATTTTCATTTTCATTTTTTATTTTTTAAATTTTAAGTCAAATAAAAATTTTATTTATTATGCATTTAAATTATTTCTTAAATAAAATTTGGTAAAATTATATTTAATTTATTATCAATAGTGAAATTAATTTATGAGGATATTATGGCCATTTATGTGAACAAAATAATTATTTTATACTCTGAACTAAATTATGCAATTAGAATAATTATTCTATTCCTGTCTTATTTTATTTTTTTAAGAATAGTTATTGTATTTTTTGTGCATTCTATTTCGCGAACCGAATATAGTCTAAGAGTTAAATGCTTAGAATAGCTTAATTTTTGTGAATCAATACCTTTTATAAGTAAAACCAATTCATTTTCTTGAAGGTTATAATGTCTATTTTCTTATTTTAATTTTTTCTTAAGAATTGAAGCGGTTGTTGAACCTAAAAAAAAAAAACCCTATAGTGTTTCTTATTCATAAGCAAGTAGGGTTCCTTTTTAGCAACTTTGCTTTGTACTATAGATTTATAACATTATGTAGCCAAAGAAGGAAACTTATGCATCATAAGGTGTTTTTATGAAAATTTGAGTAATGAAAGATAGTTGGTGTTTTTATTTAATGCTACCATGTTAGATCTTTAAGGATATAGCAATCCAAACTAATAATTGTACCCAATTGTAATAGAAGAATTGTGCATTGAGTAATAATTATAAGATCCCTCCATCTTAATTTCTATTTCTATATATGTACATTCTTGGCATTATTCAAAATTTTGTCATTTCAATGAGAAAATAATTAGTATATGGTGTTATATTCTAAATATTTTTCTATTAAAAATATATAAAATAATTATAGTTCCTCTTTTTTAAAAAAAAAAAAATTATTTCTTAATGTTTTTTATGAAGCCAAATCACATTTTTTTTTTAATTTTTAATGAGAAGCAAAATTACAATTTTATTTTTACTAATACATATTTAATTAGTATACAACTTGAATGCTTGTTTGCATAAGAGTTAAGATTTAAGCTCTAATAATTTGTCTTTTAATAGTTTCTAATTATAATATGTAATATTTATACTTGATAATATTATCTAAATGAAAATTTTAAAAAAAATTAATTTTTAATGTATGAAAATGGTTTATGTATAGAGGTGAGTACATATCGGATAAAGTTAGGGATTTGAAAATCCTTGTATTGAATCGAAATTTCGAAAATTGAATTATTGAAGAATTGGTCTTGAATTTTTAAGATAAAATAATTGTCCTGATAATTTAGTACGGGATGGTTCGATGATTCTGACTTAATTATTAAAGAATTCTAAATATTCAGTTATTTTAGGTATTAAATGCATTAACTTCACAACCTACTTTAATTCAAAACTTAATCAAATTCTTAGTAATAGAAGAGCCTCCCTCATTTTCTCTATTAGAATTAGACTTCCTGGACCTTAATGAACTGGATTCCATTATTAATCAACCAAAGGATAAATGTACAACCAAAATCTAAGATGATTTATGATTTTCTTTTAGTTTTAGACTTTGAAATATTATAGCAACTCTTTACTTTAGTCTCTCTATTCTGATGTTAAGTTGCTAATTGCTAACTGATAATTACTAACTTATAATTTAAGTAGTTAACCTACTCTTTGTAAACAAACGACTTAAACTCAAATTCAGGCACAATAATAACTATCAATGGTTAAATATTTAACAATAAGAAAATTTGACAGTCAGACTACATGCAGATATTATACACACCTTAAATTAAAATTCAATTTGCATTTTGAGGAGTAAACCCTAAATTAAAAACTCATTTTAGAGTTTAATGGTGAACCCTACCTACATAAATTACTAATAGTAATCAATTTGAAATTTATGACAGTAAATCCTAACTTTAAAAATCCATTTTATAATTTGAATGGTCCTAATTTCAAAACCCCATTTCAATTTTAAAAACAGTGAATCATTTTTTTTTAAAAATCCCCTTTTTCAATTTGAACAATTAACCTTAATTTGAAAATCCCATCTCAATTTATGAATAACGAACCCTAATTTCAAAAAATCTCTTTTCAATTTGAACAGTTAACCATAATTTCAAAACCTCATTTCAATTAACCGTAATTTCAAAACCTCATTTCAATTTTAAAAATAATGAACCCTAATTTTAAAAACCTATTTTCAATTTGAGCAGTTAAACTTAATTTTATAACCAATTTCAATTTGATATGTAAACCTTAATTTAAAAACCCTACATGCAATAGTGATAACAAAAAAATGCCTAATTCAAATGAGAACCCATACTGGCTAGACTAAATTAAAATGAAACCCTAAATTAAAAATTACTTATCTTAGATTTAAAATTCAAGTATTGAAATTTGGCTTTTTCTTCTCTGCTTCTTTTACCCTTTTTTTTTTTTTTTCTTCCACTGAACCTTTTGAGTTTTCCACTTTGATTAGTAGTATCTTGAGAGTCTTTAATTACCTCTAAAGCCTTTTTTTTTTTTTTTTTCCCCTTCAACTTTATTCCTTCGAGAGTTTGAGTAAGGCGAGTTAGAGTGAAAGAGGAAAGTATAAGAAATTTTTAAATATGTGAGAGAAAATCTCATAAGCAAGTTTGAGAAAAAATCTCGATCCTGCAATTTTCAGTGGTCTATGAGAAAAAATCATTAGTTTAAGAGATAGGAAGGAGTTCTCAATGGTTATAAATTTGAGAGTGTCAAGAGAGTGATGGATAAGAAGAGAGCAATAGAGAAATGGATGAAGATTTTAGGATTAGTTTTAGAATATTTTTGAAAAAATTGAGTCTGTTCAGATAACATGTCTTCTATTTTCACCTATAGTATGCATATATACTACTAATAATGAAATTAAAATCTTTTAAAAAATTAATATTCACTTCATAAACTATATGATTTTAAGAACAAAACAATATGTTAAAACTAATTAATTAAAAGTAAAATAGTGATACAATTAACCAACTTCAAGAACTATATTTAACCTCTCACGCACGTGAGCAATTTTTATTTTTTATATAATAAATAAAAAAATGCCATGAAAATTATATCAATTTTATCTTTTTTCAAAAGTAATATATATTCCCTAAAAAATAAGAAAAAGTGATTTACTCGGATGAGAGAAGACAATTTTGCTTCTCTTTGCGTGCCGCCCAAAAAAAAAAAAAAAACTTGTAAAGAGAAAACGGCTAAAAAATAAAAAGGGCAATTTTTTTTTGGTGGAGGGGGGGGGGGGTCCTTTATGAAAATGTTATAAATTTTAGGGGCATTTTTGAAAAAAAAACAATGTATTTCAGTGTTTATAACGCACTCTCTCTCTGTTTATCAGTTCACTTCCTCTCTGATAAAATTACAATCAATCTCAGATACCCTCCACTCTCTCTCTTTTATACTCGCCGGACTCCGGCGACATGTTCGACGGAAAACATTTCCCGGCAAATTCTCCGGTGACCCGAAATCCGAGATCCGCTCTATGTCTAATTTTTTCTGGTATGCTTGCAAAATCTTTATTGTATATCTCTTACTTGTTATAGCTAGCTTTATAGGTATAACCCGATTAGGATCCGAATATTTTTCATGGAATTGGATTTGGATCGGATTTGAAAATTTTCAATCTTAGTTTAATTAATTAGTTAGATAATTGTTTGTTTACCCACTTAGATGTATATATTTTTTATTTTGTTGCTTTTTATATGTAATTGTTTCTATATTTATTTTTAATTTGATATTTTCCTAAAATTTCAGGTAATAATTCTGTTTGGATTGCGGGAAATCAACTGGAAAGTTTTCCCGGCAAATCTTGGTAATTGGGTCATAGCTGTGGCCGCTGGGATTCTGTTGTATCTTTGTTGGTGATTGATTGTTTTCTCTACACTTTAGAAATGATTGCTCAAATTTCAAATTTTCTGTTGTTTTTTTTGAAATTAGATTAAAAAAAAAAATAAGTGGACTTGTTTTATTTAATTTGGCTCAAGAACTGTGTAAGGGGGAGTGTGAA
Source organism: Reutealis trisperma (assembly GCA_947687605.1). NCBI lineage: Eukaryota > Viridiplantae > Streptophyta > Magnoliopsida > Malpighiales > Euphorbiaceae > Reutealis > Reutealis trisperma. The sequence continues at coordinate 1,150,143 of CANTUT010000112.1, forward strand.
ATGGAGGTATGTAGTATTGTTTTGTTGAATTGATGGGAAGGATAAATAGATGGAGAGTGATTGTCTTCAAAGATCGGAATTTGTTTTCGGCGTACTGGGAGCATAATCAAGAACTGTGGAATAAGTGTAATTGTTTGATGATTTATTGGGATTGTTTTCCTTTTGGGGAATTTGCCTGAATTTTCTTTGGATGATAGCAAATATTGGTTAATAGTACAAAGAAAAAAACAACTTTTTTAGATTACAAATTGATGGAGGAAGAAGAGGAAGTAATGGGCCATGCAATAATAAATACGAGGGGAGGAGAAAAAGATGGTCGATTACGGATAGAATCAAGTGATGCACTCCTCCCTGGTCTTATAGATGATGTTGCATTGAATTGTCTGGCTTGGGCTTTTAGATCGGACTATGCTTCATTATCATGTATAAACAAGAGGTTTCATGAACTAATTGAAAGTGGATACTTATATGGGCTAAGGAAACAATTGGGAATTATAGAGCATTGGGTGTATCTAGTTTGTGATCCGAGGGGATGGGAGGCATTTGATCCCATGAGAAAGAAATGGATGGCTTTGCCCAAGATACCTTGCGATGAATGTTTCAATCATGCTGATAAGGAGTCATTGGCTGTGGGCAGTGAATTGCTGGTTTTTGGGCGTGAGCTATTTGATTTTGCTATTTGGAAGTATAGTTTGATTCGCCGGGGTTGGGTGAAGTGTGAAGGGATGAATCGTCCCCGTTGTTTGTTTGGATCAGGCAGCCTTGGTTCTATTGCAGTTGTTGCAGGAGGGAGTGATAAGAATGGGAATGTTCTGAATTCAGCTGAGTTGTACGACTCTTCAACAGGCAAATGGGAAATGCTACCAAACATGCATTCACCACGTAGATTGTGCTCTGGTTTTTTTATGGATGGCAAATTCTACGTGATTGGGGGGATGTCAAGTCCCACTGTTTCATTGACTTGTGGTGAGGAATATGATTTAGAGACAAGGAAATGGAGGACAATAGAGGGGATGTATCCAAATGTTAATAGGGCTGCTCAGGCTCCTCCGCTTGTTGCAGTCGTGGATGACCAGCTATATGCTGTTGAGTATTTAACTAACATGGTGAAGAAGTATGACAAGGTGAAGAACACCTGGGACGTCTTAGGGAGGCTTCCTGTGAGGGCTGATTCTTCAAATGGTTGGGGGTTGGCTTTCAAGGCTTGTGGAGAGGAGCTTCTGGTTGTGGGTGGGCAGAGAGGCCCGGAAGGTGAAGCTGTTGTGCTCAACTCTTGGTGTCCAAAGTCTGGAGTCAATAATGGAACTTTGGATTGGAAAGTTCTTGGCGTGAAGGAGCATGTCGGCGTGTTTGTTTACAATTGTGCGGTTATGGGTTGTTGAGAATTCTTTTAGATTGACTCAACAGGGGTTGCAGGTTACAGCAATTTAACCTGCTTTTAGGGTGCTGCCTGAATGCTTATTTGATTGACTAGAATTAATTTGTCACTGAGATAGCACTTCTCCATATGAGAATTTGGTTTCCTTTTCTTAACATCCCTGTATTTAAATTTGCGTGTTTCACTTCAAGGTTCTGCATTTTATTTGCTTTCAAGAGTACTGAGTAGGGTTACTCGGGTGATGCTCTTTTCTTTTCTTTTTTTTACCATGTTAAGTTATTTATGATCACAGCTAATAAATTGAAAACCATTATTGTTTCATGATACTTTTTCATCCTTACATTCAGCACTTAATCTTTCTTCCGATTAAAGTGGGTACTTGTCTGATTTCTTCAACTGATATCTGGTGCTTGCCTTTCATGTTCTAATATTTGAAATATTAAGTATGTTATTCATTTCATTCATAATTCATTTTTAGCCTTCTAGCTAGCCAGCTTGGTTCAATGGGAACTGCCTACACTTCATAATTCTACTTATCTTGTTTATATCATAATATTGGCACAAAGCAAGAACTGAATTGAAACAGTTGAAGATATCAGATGGGAAAAGTCATTCTACTTATCTTGTTCGTTCACATATTCTCTTGCAAGAGAGAGAGAGAAACAAAGCAATAACAGTAGGGTGAAGAAAAAGAAAAAAAAAAAAAAAACTGCAAACTTGAGTTCTCCTAGTATCACCTGTATTTTCAGCAATGGAAGTTTTACTCAAAATAACATTATAACATTTTGCTGCATATGTAATCAACCTGCATGCCATCTCCTATATATATATATATATATATATATATATATATATATATATAAAATGTTCTTTACCAGACTCAATTTATTTCGTTACAAAAATGTAGATATATTTTTCTGTTCAACTGTGAGGATGGAAGTTCGTTTGATATTGATGATGTCTGATTAAATCATTCCGAATGGTTGTGCACGCACGTAACTGAACTTGTAACTAATAACATCAGCTTTACATCTACTAGATTGTTTCATTGGCTTAGCTTCTTGAACTTTTTATTGTTATTTTAAATAAATTAAAAAAAAAAAAAGAAATTTCACTGAAAAATATTAAGGATATCTCACATCTACTAAATACAAAAATATTAAGTGATTAATATAAAAATTGACTCTCAAATTTTAACAAGTTAGTTTTTAATATTGATTTTTCTAAATTTATATTAAAAATTTAATAAAAAACTTGAATGTCGGTTACAGAAGAATGGTATTTACTGATACACGCATACATATATGGATCCAGCTATTAGAAAATTTTTCATTTTAATTTTAGATTGAAAGTTGGAAGATTCAACCTTGGATTGCAACCTTTTGACAAGGCAAGAAGCGTTATCCGCAAATTGGAAAATTTTGTAATCATACACTACCAACTTCTTAATCAAAATTAGACGCAGATATTGAGACGTGTGGACTTCATTTTCCCTCTTATTTCACTTTCACTTGTAATTTTTGACCAATACCCAATTTCAATTTTTGTTAATATCTTAAAAATTCAACATTTGTCTCCTAGAAATAAAGACATTAAATGTTTAAGACATTTCTTCTTTTATATATTTCTATGGTAAAACAAATTTTAATTAAAACTTACCTCTCCCCCATATGAAAAAAAAATTAGATATTTTATGATTTAAAATCGATTTGCTTCAGCGTTTTGAGAATTAGTATTTTTGTTTATATTTCGATTAATATCTTATAAATCCTATATTATCCTTGTAATATAAAGAAATTATATATTTAATACAATTCTTTTTTTTTTTAAAGAAATATTTTTATAATAAAAAATACAAATTGAAAAAAAAAAAAAAACTTACCTTGCTGTGTGAGGACAATTAAAGATTTTATGATTTATGTTATAAATAAAATAAAGAAGAACATGAACAAAAAATATAGAGAAGAGAATAGTTTTTCTAGTTATTCCATTCAATAGCATTAAGCTCTTTATATAGAGTACACAAGAGAAAGAAATAGGAAACCTTTCCAATAAGAAAAATACAATCAATACTAATATGAAAACTAGAATATTCATGTATATGAAAAGATATCAATCAAATCTTATAATATATCATAACACTCCTCCTTGATGTATTTTACAAAAAATATGTCTCGTTAAAACTTTACTAAGGAAAAACCCTGCGGGAAAAAAATCTTAGTGAAGGAAAAAGAGTACATTATTCTTGTAGGGATTTGCGCCATAATACTGCCTCGTTAAAAACCTTGTCAGGAAAACCCAATGGAACAAAACCTAGGCTAAGGAAAAAAAGAGTACAGTGTATTAAAATCTCCCCCTCATGAAAATATGATTTCTATCAAATATCTCTTAGCAGACGCATGCTAATTTTGTTGACTAACTTTTCAAATGTGATTGTAAGGAGTGTCTTTGTAAACAAATCTGCCAAGTTGTCAAATCGTATACTTAATGATATTTAAGTAATATCCACATATAATAATTTATTTATAGTACTCCCTTAGGATATTACTTGCGCTATGAATATAACTCGTTAAAAACCTTATTAGAAAACCCAGTGGGAAAAAACATATCTAAGGAAAAGAGTACATTTCATGCGCTATTTTTTCATTGCACAGATTGCCTTGTTAAAACCTTTGTCCAAGAAAATCCTGTGGGATAAAAACTTGACTAAGGAAAAAGAGTACAATCATATACTAATTCGCTCCCCCTAATGATGACAGATTTTAACACGGCGTATACTAATTGATGAAATAATGCCGTTTAAATACCACATTAGGTAAAAACTTAGTACATAAGTCTATTAAATTGTCACTCAAGCGAATTTGGTGGATATCTCTTTTGGAGCTTATGTATATACAAGAATTTGGGTAAAGTTTATGTCTACTTCATTACCCTTAATATAACCACCTTTAATTTGTGCAATACAAATTGCATTATTCTCAAAATACAATGGGAATATCTTTTAGTGAGGTACTTCAGAATCATAAAAACTTTTATAAAATTGCAGTAGCACTATAAGTGAATACATAGCCAGTTTAAAATCTGTCATCATAGAGACTAAGCAAATAACCAATATTCGCATATAGACCAATTTCAAATATGAATTATAATATTAATAGTATATTGAAGATAACTTTTTACACCACTCTAATATCTCTTTGTAGGTGCAAAGCTATACCTAGCTATGAATTTTTCTTGCAAATTGCATCAGGCCTTATATTGTATTTGCAAGATACAATAGTGCCCTATAGCACTTATATATGGTACTTCAAGACCAAATAGCTCTTTATTATCTTTTCTTAGGTCTAAAAGGGTCTCTCTTCACTTCTAGTGAGCGGACCACCTATTGGTGTGCTTGAGAGAGAAGATTTATCCATGCAAAAATTGCTTAAATATCTTTTTTATATAAGTATACTGGTATATTAGGACTCCTTAATAATCGGTCTGCAGGCCTATACAAAATTTCATTTCCTTTAAATTTTTCATCTCAAACTCACTTTTCAAATAGGTATATACTTATTTGAATTCATTAGGAGTCACATTGATATTTAAATCAACTTATACTGTAATAATAATATATACCATTCTATGGTCTTTTATGAATACAAATGCACATAGTGTATTATTCACATATCTTTCTTTCAATAAGAATTTACTCAAATAATCATACCACATGTCCATATTGCTTTAATCCATATATAGATTTTTGCAATTTGATGAAATATATGTCACATGTTTAATGTGTATTCATTTATGATATACTTAGTCCTTCTGGGACTCTTATTACTTTCATAAAGTGTACAATAAGCCTTTCATTAACTGTCATATTAATTAAGTATCGGAACATGATCATTTCCATAATAAGAGAATTATTTTTCTCATAGTCAATGATAGAACGAGTCTAGCTCTACTTTAATTGCCTCATTCCATGATGATCAATCGTGTTTATGCTAATATTCAATTATACTTATAGATTATGGATCCATATTTTCTCTTGTAATAGCAAAAGCTACTATTGAGGCAAATTCATCGTCGACGATAATTAAATTTCTATCAACTCTTTCTTATATCACAAAATAATTGAGATCTCATAATTTTCATTTATATGATCATCAACTCCAAAAGCCATATCTGGAGGATCTAATTGTTCCGTTGTCTCAGTCTGTGTTTCATAATTAGCTATAGCTCTTTGACTGAGATCTTCCTCTTCAGGAGGTTTCTCTTCAGGAGATTTTATGAGTGGCGCTACTTTTCTTTTCCGCGGATTTTTGTCTTTAGTTCCAATTTACTATCCACATTTCTGGCGTGTAGTGAGATTGATTGATTTTCTATTTGCAATTGGAATGACAACCCTTGCTAGGGTATTAGCAACTGTAATATGAGACTTTGTAACTCTTTTAGCATCTATAAATGCATTTGACAGTTAAGTTACAATTTGTTGCAACTGTATTATTTTGTGAACTTCTGGTTCACTTTAACTTGTACATTGACCAAAATTATTTAAAGGGTTTTTCTTCTAATAAATTTATTGACATTCTTTAGCACTGCAGGTGCTTTTCCTCCCCCTAATGTCGAAAAATATGCCTCATCAAAATAAATTCATAGTCTCTTTTGTAGACCCATTATCGCACATTGAGATAGATTTAATATATTCATGGCACAGAAAAAATTTATGACTCATTTTCTTATACAAGTTTTAAGGGAGAGTACATATGATGTACACAATGGCATTCATGCCAAACTTTCAAGATTTAATTATTGAATTATAAGTTCAATGCTTGAACTGCAGGTTCAATGCAATATATTGTGCATGTATATTAGAGATAAAACAGTAATTAAATAACTCATTATAATACATAACTTATAAAATCTTTGCAAATTACTCCTTCAAGGAGTTTACATAAAATCATCAATATTGAATTGAGTTGTGTCCTCTATATGGGTGGTTCATCTTTCAAAATCTCATAATTTACAAAATGATTTATAGTATTCACTTCAGGGAATACAGTTGTACTAGTGGGCATTATTTGATGATTTATGGCCAGTAATTATTCTTTCAGAATTCTTATTATCTACCAAATGATTTATAGTATTCACTTAGGGAATGCAGTTGTACTAGTGGGCATTGTTTAATAATTTCTTATTAATAATTATTCTTTGCAACCACTAAAAAAAATAATATTTGTAAATTTTCACTTTTTATACTGCTACTACAGGAGCATGTAACTTTATTACCGCATAATTTCAGTTGTGAAGTAATTTTAAACATGGTTGAATTATATTCTCAAATAGACTTTAAGTCTTGTAGGCGTAGATTTAACCAATCATATTGAGTTTATGGTAGTACCACATATTTCAAGTGATTATATCTATCTTTAAAACTCTTCTAGAAAATATAAAAATCATTAATAGTAAGATATTCAACCTTTAAATCCTCACTTAAATGACGTTTAAGTAGATAATAGCTTTTGCTTTTGCTAGTATCTAAATGCATTTCATTATCAACAACTCACGTCAAAAATTATTTCCATTGAATTCAAGAGCATATAAAAATTATCAACCAAACTTTAATTCACTATACTTCACTTTATTTAAATAACTTAATTTGCATGTATTTAAAATATATATAAATAGACCAATCAGAAAATAAATTAATATTAATTTTAATAAATATTAAATTCATAATTTATCTCACCAAGAAAATATAAGCACTAATTACGCTTCTCTATACCAATATAAATCCAACAATGTATGCAATCTGGAAATAAATTTATCAATTCACAAATTAACAAAACCATATTACTTATATAATTTATATTAATCTCATCTCACATTTAAATCTCTAATTGTTTTCACATCTAATACACATTGACATAAGTAAATTCAAAACATATATAACACACACAACTTTCTTGTAAGCTATTCAACTAACAAACATATATATATATATATATATATATATATATATATATATATATATATATATATATATATATATATATATATATATATATATATATATATATATATATATATATATATATATATATATATATATATATATATGTATGTATGTATGTATGAGACATGTATTGTCCATAAAATAAATTTTGAGTTGAGATGCTAAAATCGAAAGATATGTAATAATATATACATTAGTAGAATCAATCTCAATTTAATGAATCAAGTAAACCTATTAATATGAACGCAAAATCACCATTTTCCCATAAAACAAGTCAATCAATCAATAAATGAATAATTTATGGTTGGATTTTATACCAAAAAATTGTAAGTCATGACTTTAAAACTATGCATAAATGTGTTGTTATAATTGATAACCAATTAAAAATTACAATTTGGTTGGTAAATCAAATACGCCATACCCATCATTCCAATACATATAAACAACAATGAAACACCCAAAACAAAAAAATCAAAACAAAAGGGTTTACCTTAATATTATGGCCATATGCAGATACTTTATTGATATATAATTTATTCAATGCGTGTAGCTTAAATCAAATTTATTAGTTATTCAGGAACATAAAATATCAATTTTTCAAGGATATTTATTTTATTTATTTGATTACCTGAAGGAGTGACACTAGTATAAATAATTCTTACTCATGATGTCAAGGTCTATCAATTAACATTGTCTAATATAAAATCATAATAAAATCAGTCTTTTAAAGATTTGTAGACAATGCATTTAGTTCTTCAGGAACATTTAATGATTCTTTAATGAATTTGTTTACTTTGATTAGTTTTTCAGGAACTATATAGAATATCAGTTCTTCAGGAACTATAGAGAATATCAGTTCTTCAAAAACTGTAGAGAATACTAATTTGGTGGATATCTCTTTTGGAGCTTATGTATATACAAGAATTTGGGTAAAGTTTATGTCTACTTCATTACCCTTAATATAACCACCTTTAATTTGTGCAATACAAATTGCATTATTCTCAAAATACAATGGGAATATCTTTTAGTGAGGTACTTCAGAATCATAAAAACTTTTATAAAATTGCAGTAGCACTATAAGTGAATACATAGCCAGTTTAAAATCTGTCATCATAGAGACTAAGCAAATAACCAATATTCGCATATAGACCAATTTCAAATATGAATTATAATATTAATAGTATATTGAAGATAACTTTTTACACCACTCTAATATCTCTTTGTAGGTGCAAAGCTATACCTAGCTATGAATTTTTCTTGCAAATTGCATCAGGCCTTATATTGTATTTGCAAGATACAATAGTGCCCTATAGCACTTATATATGGTACTTCAAGACCAAATAGCTCTTTATTATCTTTTCTTAGGTCTAAAAGGGTCTCTCTTCACTTCTAGTGAGCGGACCACCTATTGGTGTGCTTGAGGGAGAAGATTTATCCATGCAAAAATTGCTTAAATATCTTTTTTATATAAGTATACTGGTATATTGGGACTCCTTAATAATCGGTCTGCAGGCCTATACAAAATTTCATTTCCTTTAAATTTTTCATCTCAAACTCACTTTTCAAATAGGTATATACTTATTTGAATTCATTAGGAGTCACATTGATATTTAAATCAACTTATACTGTAATAATAATATATACCATTCTATGGTCTTTTATGAATACAAATGCACATAGTGTATTATTCACATATCTTTCTTTCAATAAGAATTTACTCAAATAATCATACCACATGTCCATATTGCTTTAATCCATATATAGATTTTTGCAATTTGATGAAATATATGTCACATGTTTAATGTGTATTCATTTATGATATACTTAGTCCTTCTGAGACTCTTATTACTTTCATAAAGTGTACAATAAGCCTTTCATTAACTGTCATATTAATTAAGTATCGGAACATGATCATTTCCATAATAAGAGAATTATTTTTCTCATAGTCAATGATAGAACGAGTCTAGCTCTACTTTAATTGCCTCATTCCATGATGATCAATCATGTTTATGCTAATATTCAATTATACTTATAGATTATGGATCCATATTTTCTCTTGTAATAGCAAAAGCTACTATTGAGACAAATTCATCGTCGACGATAATTAAATTTCTATCAACTCTTTCTTATATCACAAAATAATTGAGATCTCATAGTTTTCATTTATATGATCATCAACTCCAAAAGCCATATCTGGAGGATCTAATTGTTCCGTTGTCTCAGTCTGTGTTTCATAATTAGCTATAGCTCTTTGACTGAGATCTTCCTCTTCAGGAGGTTTCTCTTCAGGAGATTTTATGAGTGGCGCTACTTTTCTTTTCCGCGGATTTTTGTCTTTAGTTCCAATTTACTATCCACATTTCTGGCGTGTAGTGAGATTGATTGATTTTCTATTTGCAATTGGAATGACAACCCTTGCTAGGGTATTAGCAACTGTAATATGAGACTTTGTCACTCTTTTAGCATCTATAAATGCATTTGACAGTTAAGTTACAATTTGTTGCAACTGTATTATTTTGTGAACTTCTGGTTCACTTTAACTTGTACATTGACCAAAATTATTTAAAGGGTTTTTCTTCTAATAAATTTATTGACATTCTTTAGCACTGCAGGTGCTTTTCCTCCCCCTAATGTCGAAAAATATGCCTCATCAAAATAAATTCATAGTCTCTTTTGTAGACCCATTATCGCACATTGAGATAGATTTAATATATTCATGGCACAGAAAAAATTTATGACTCATTTTCTTATACAAGTTTTAAGGGAGAGTACATATGATGTACACAATGGCATTCATGCCAAACTTTCAAGATTTAATTATTGAATTATAAGTTCAATGCTTGAACTGCAGGTTCAATGCAATATATTGTGCATGTATATTAGAGATAAAACAGTAATTAAATAACTCATTATAATACATAACTTATAAAATCCTTGCAAATTACTCCTTCAAGGAGTTTACATAAAATCATCAATATTGAATTGAGTTGTGTCCTCTATATGGGTGGTTCATCTTTCAAAATCTCATAATTTACAAAATGATTTATAGTATTCGCTTCAGGAAATACAGTTGTACTAGTGGGCATTATTTGATGATTTATGGCCAGTAATTATTCTTTCAGAATTCTTATTATCTACCAAATGATTTATAGTATTCACTTCAGGGAATGCAGTTGTACTAGTGGGCATTGTTTAATAATTTCTTATTAATAATTATTCTTTGCAACCACTAAAAAAAATAATATTTGTAAATTTTCACTTTTTATACTGCTACTACAGGAGCATGTAACTTTATTACCGCATAATTTCAGTTGTAAAGTAATTTTAAACATGGTTGAATTATATTCTCAAATAGACTTTAAGTCTTGTAGGCGTAGATTTAACCAATCATATTGAGTTTATGGTAGTACCACATATTTCAAGTGATTATATCTATCTTTAAAACTCTTCTAGAAAATATAAAAATCATTAATAGTAAGATATTCAACCTTTAAATCCTCACTTAAATGACGTTTAAGTAGATAATAGCTTTTGCTTTTGCTAGTATCTAAATGCATTTCATTATCAACAACTCACGTCAAAAATTATTTCCATTGAATTCAAGAGCATATAAAAATTATCAACCAAACTTTAATTCACTATACTTCACTTTATTTAAATAACTTAATTTGCATGTATTTAAAATATATATAAATAGACCAATCAGAAAATAAATTAATATTAATTTTAACAAATATTAAATTCATAATTTATCTCACCAAGGAAATATAAGCACTAATTATGCTTCTCTATACCAATATAAATCCAACAATGTATGCAATCCGGAAATAAATTTATCAATTCACAAATTAACAAAACCATATTACTTATATAATTTATATTAATCTCATCTCACATTTAAATCTCTAATTGTTTTCACATCTAATACACATTGACATAAGTAAATTCAAAACATATATAACACACACAACTTTCTTGTAAGCTATTCAACTAACAAACATATATATATATATATATATATATATATATATATATATATATATATGTATGAGACATGTATTGTCTATAAAATAAATTTTGAGTTGAGATGCTAAAATCGAAAGATATGTAATAATATATACATTAGTAGAATCAATCTCAATTTAATGAATCAAGTAAACCTATTAATATGAACGCAAAATCACCATTTTCCCATAAAACAAGTCAATCAATCAATAAATGAATAATTTATGGTTGGATTTTATACCAAAAAATTGTAAGTCATGACTTTAAAACTATGCATAAATGTGTTATTATAATTGATAACCAATTAAAAATTGCAATTTGGTTGGTAAATCAAATACGCCATACCCATCATTCCAATACATATAAACAACAATGAAACACCCAAAACAAAAAAATCAAAACAAAAAGGTTTACCTTAATATTATGGCCATATGCAGATACTTTATTGATATCTAATTTATTTAATGCGTGTAGCTTAAATCAAATTTATTAGTTATTCAGGAACATAAAATATCAATTTTTCAAGGATGTTTATTTTATTTATTTGATTACCTGAAGGAGTGACACTAGTATAAATAATTCTTACTCATGATGTCAAGGTCTATCAATTAACATTGTCTAATATAAAATCATAATAAAATCAGTCTTTTAAAGACTTGTAGACAATGCATTTAGTTCTTCAGGAACATTTAATGATTCTTTAATGAATTTGTTTACTTTGATTAGTTTTTCAGGAACTATATAGAATATCAGTTCTTCAGGAACTGTAGAGAATATCAGTTCTTCAAAAACTGTAGAGAATACTAATTATTCAAGAACTATAGGGAATACCAGTTTTTCAGGAACTGTAATTATTATTGGTTATTCAGGAACTCATAGTTTAGTTATTTATTTAATTAGTTCTTTAGGAATTATAAATAATACTAGTTCTTCAGAAACTAGAATTTAAAATATAATACTAATTCTCTAGGAACTCATAGCTTAATTATTTATTTAATTAGTTCTTTAGGAGCTATAAATAATACTAGTTCTTCAAGAACTACTATTTAAAATATAATATTAGTTTTTCAGTAACTAGAATTTAATTGATTAATCATTAAATAGTATATTAAATCTTTATAAATCTAAAAAAAAAAACGATTTGAGATAAATGATTGTAAGAGATAATAAAAAAATGATTTTTTCAAATTAATTAGCCCAATATGTTTAAACGATTTCTTAAAAAAAACGATTTAGTTTTTTTTTCTTAAAAAAAAATGTATTTGATACATAAATATTAATAATAATAGTAATTAATTAGACAAAAATTGTTTACCATAAATCTTGGATTTTATTTCTTCAAATTTTTCGCCTTAGCTGAGTTGTAGCAAACCACAAACTATCCAAAATTATGAATAATATTGTAGAACGATTCGTGCTGATAATGTGTTATAAATAAAATAGAGAAGAATATGAACAAAAAATATAGAGAAGATAATAGTTTTTCTAGTTATTCCATTCAATAATATTAAGCCCTTTATATAGAGTACACAAGAAAAAGAAATAGGAAACTTTTCCAATAAGAAAAATACAAGAAATAAGAAGTTTTTCCAATAAGGAAAATATAATCAATACTAATATGGAAACTAGAATATTCATGTATATGGAAAGACATCAATCAAATCTTATAATATATCATAACAATTTATTATCTTTTTGGTTTAGTGGACAAAAATTAGTGCTTGGCATTTAAACTTCTAATTAGAGTTGAGCACAATATTTAAAAATATCGGACAAAATCAAAATATCAAATTGTTTTAATACTGAATTGTAAAAAGTTTAATACTTAAAATAAGAAACGTACTTAAATTTTATTTGGTACGGTATTGATTTTTAACTCATATCTAAGCTGAAAACTATATTAAACTGAATATTAAACTGAAAGCACTGGAACTGAATCAAATTTTAATATAACACTTATATATATATATATATATATATATATATATATATATATATATATATATATATATATATATATATAATTCATTTAGATCAAAAGGTTTTTTAATATAACAAAATAGGTCAAATTATATTAAAATTGAAAAATTAGAACAATAATAAAATTGAATAGTCATACACTTCCAATTGAATGACTATTATTATTATTATTATTATTAATATTATTATATATTGAAAAAAATTGAATTATCAAACTGAAATACGTCTGTTTTATTTGATTAACAATATAAAAAATTAATTTGATTTGATTCGAATGCTTCCATATATTGATTCGGTTCGATCATTAAAATTTAGATTGGATTTATTTGATCATTCAATAATTCGGAATGCTGACCCCTGCATTTGACCCTCCAATTGCCACTCACTAATACTTAGCCGCAGCCAATGAATTAAACCTCTACGGCAAAAAAAAAAAAAAACCAACGAATTAAACTCAACCTTAATTTTACTTTTAATTATATTCAAATTTAAAGTAGAATTTATTTTTATCGGTCATTATGCTTCATTATTATTAAAGTTAATTAAATTTAATTATACTTTGATAAAACTACTACTACTATTATTTTTATAGAATTTCAATTTTTTATTAATAATTAAGTAAATATTTTCAGTTTAATTTTATAATTAAAAACAGGCTAAGGAATTTTTTATTTTTTAGCCACCACATTCAAAAAAGAACAAAAATAATCAAACAAAGCCTGCAAAATTTAACAATAATAACCTTATTAAAAAAAAAATTGATTGACACAAATTGAAATATAGTATTTTTTTTTATATTTTTTACTATTTTAAAGTAGTTGTTAATTGTTATGTTCAAACCTAATTAATATTGCATATCCTTTCTCAATACTATAAAAAATATAATTATTATATTGAGATTTAATGCACTAAATATAAATGAAAATAAATTCAAATTAATAATAATAAAATTAAAAATATAATTTTTTTATAATTATTATGTAAAATTAGAATATGCTCTTCTTTTTTTATTTTGTGTGTGTTAATTAGGATATCCTCAATTTTGAGTTCCTTTATGTATACATGTTCATAGATATGCAAATAATTTTGCTTTCTTTTTCAAAATAATATTTTGAGGTTTTTTTTACTAAAAAAAGAAAAGAAAATTTGTGTGGGGCCATTATGAATTTTAGGGTAAATTTTTTTTGCCCAAAACCTAAGCAATTAGGCTAAACCTAGTTGCCCATAGCAGGAGCCAACCCATACAATCAAGTCATTCAATCATTTTATTCCAATGAATTTATGCGCGACAATTCTATTTCTAATCTGTATTCTCCCTTTACACTTTTTTTTTTCTAAATTTCGCTTTATTAAAATTTTTGTTTCACAATTTCTTCTTTTTTTTTTTTATACCCATTTAATTTTTATAACTACTTTTTCCAATTAAAAAAATTTTTTACAACGCATTTACAATTTATATAATCATTTTTTACTTTGTAACTCTTATCTTTCACTAATTCACTTTCATTATATTATAATCTTTTATTCAATTATTTCTGTAACTAAACTGTTATTTTTATTTCCCTTTAATGCTAATTAATTAAAATACTAAATTTGAATTAATTCTTTTCAAATCATTTTTTGATTTAATTTTCTCTTAAATTATAAGTTTTTTAATGGTCTCATATTTATCAAGTCTAAATATTTTAAAACGCTAATTATAAATACAAAAAATAAAATAAAAAAGTGAAATAATATATTTTGAGAAAAAATCCAACATATACAAAAGTGAAATAATCCTATTAACCCTATCTTATATATATATATATATAAGTTACTTATGCCTGTATGAGAAATTCTTTTAGAGATGCAAAAAATAACTTATTGATAAAAAAGTAATTATAAATTTAGATATAAAAGAAGTTGTACGCAAGTTACAAAAGTGAAAAAGATAATTTACTTAGAATATCTAAATAATTTAATTTATTAAATTTTATAATCAGTATAAAAAGAAAATAAGGGTTAAAAAGCAAACAAACATTGTATACAAATAAAAAAAGGGAAAATTTATTATAATAAAATAAAATAAAAATGAATGGGAAAATCCAATTGTTAATGGAATATTAAGAAAATGGAACTAAAAAATAATTAATTGAATCGATCAATTAATAGATAATTTGATATACTATTTTACAGTTAATAAAAAAAGAAAAATTTGAAAAAACGTCATGTGATTTGGATGTTTTGTTAATAAAAATTTGTATTTTTTTTTTGAGAAATTAAACTTACACATTTTATACAAGGGATTTTAGTACACTTTCTGTGCATTTATTATTTTTTTATTTTTTCATGGTTTTCTTTTATTTATCTACTTTCTTAATTTATCTTTAAGAATCTTCTTTTTCCATAATGCATGAAATATAAAAAAGAATAAATATTATAAATAAAATTTATTCAATATATCTAGGTTTATGTGTCAATTATATTTTCATATATTATTTTATTTTTGTGATTTTAAAATTTAAAATTTTTCTATTTAATATGATGTTTAAATTAATTTCATTATGATATTGATACTCAATGTTTTAATACAACTCATTTTTCTTTAATTTTTTAATTTTTTTTTCTGCAAGATAAGTTTAATCTAATTGTTTTTTTTTAGGAAATTAATCTGATTGATGTTGGTATTTAATATAGATATTTTTATTTATATTTTAAACATTAATTTTAGTTTTTATGTGATTTCATATTTTGATGTAATTTTTCAAATTATTTATTTTGAATATTTATACTATACTGTATAGAAAAAAAATAATTTATACTACCGTGTACGTCTGCCACGCGACCTAATGCGACATGACGTGGCACAGACTCCAAATAGATGGGGCCAGCATTGCAAAGCTGGCAGCAACACAAATCGCCAACTGCTTCGCGTCATTGTAAGAAGCGCTGGTTGGCCTTAGTTAATCTTTGATTTGATCTGTCTTCTACCCAAAACCCCTAAATTTTTCTTTAATTTTCCTCGCGTTTCTCGTCAGCCAAACAGCAAATTTTTTCATCCGATGGGTAATTCAGGAAGCAACAGCCGTAGGCACCACCATCACCACCACTACTCATCACCGGCACTGCAGTCCCAAATCACGACAAGCCAATACGCATTCGCTGCGCCTTCTCAGTATCCGAACCCTAATTTACCATACCAGTATAATCAATATCCTGCTGCATACTATCCGTCACACCCTATACCGATTGGGCACGTTCCTCATAATTTCCATCGTTATCCTTGCGGTGTTGCTTCGCCGATGGTTGGACCTCCTGTAGAACATCAAAAAACGGTAACGATTAAGAATGATGTGAATGTAAGGAAGGATAGTATTAAGGTAGAGGAAGACGTAGAAAATCCCGGAAGTTTCCTTGTCTCTTTCACTTTTGATGCCACTGCCGCCGGACGGTAATTTCCCCATTTTTCTCTCTTTAATTGAGGAAAAGGTTTGATCTATACTGGCTTGCCTGAAGTAATAGGGTTTGTTTTGTAATTCTATGCGTTTCAGATTCACAGAAGTATTTTAATTTATCTATTTATGCCCAGTTGCAAATTTAGCAGTAGTTGAAAGTTTTGAACTTGTATTATTGTCTAAAACTGTATTGCTTGGCTTGAATTCTTTCTTTCTTTATCTTTTCAATTTGTATTTAGCATACTTTGTTGAGAAATTGCTATTTTGTTTGGCAGCATTACAGTTGCATTTTTCGGTAAAGAAGGTGTACACTGTAACCTTATAGCTACAAAGGAAAATGTGCTTAAACCAGTCACTGTAGCATTTGATCAAGGTCTCGGTCAGAAGTTTAGACAACCTTCTGGTACGGGGATTGATTTCTCCATGTTTGACGAGACGAAGTTAAAGGAGGAGGATGCTGAGGGGATTTATCCTCTTGTTGTGAAGGCTGAGGCCTGCCGGTCAAACAGTAATGTATCGGAAGTAAATTCAAGCGTAAATTTTCAGATCACCTTGGCTGTGTTTGATAAGAAAGACAAAGATAAGTACCTTGTCCGAGTGATTAAACAAAGCCTGTGGGTGAATAATCAGAGATATGAGCTGCAGGAGATCTATGGGATTGGTAACTCTGCTGAAGTTGAATCTGAAGGGAATGATTCTGGAAAAGAATGTGTGATCTGCTTGTCAGAACCACGAGATACTACTGTCCTCCCTTGTCGACACATGGTAAATATGGATACTATTGCTTCTTATATTTTAATGCCCGTTTCATTCATGAGAAATAAGGAGCTATTCTTCATTTATGCTTGTGGATGGTGAAACAAAAGTGGAATGCCACTGTCTATGTATAGGGCATAGTTTATACTCGGATACTTGTGTTTGAGTGCAAGCCCATATTCCATAACTATTATTGATATTTGGGAAAGTTAACAAATGCTCTTGAATTTGTGTTAATAACCAACAGTTTTTAGGGCTTTTGATAATTGATGTTCTGCTGCTAACTGATCGGTGGAGGTATCTTCCAGTCTTATGAGTTAACCTGTAGGTTGAGTGAGCTAGATAGTTAATCTTGGGTTCTGATGGACAGTCCCTATTTTTTCCAACTTCCAAAATTGAGGAATGGATCAGTTTGCGTCATTATTGATTTTGTTCATTATCTATTCCATGTATTGTGTTTAGATATGTAGTGTTTATAGTCTTTGCTTATGGCTGTTTTGTCTTCTATCTGTGCCATTGGATACAGTGTATGTGCAGTTCATGTGCCAAGGTCTTGCGATTTCAAACAGACCGATGCCCCATCTGCAGGCAACCAGTTGAGCGCTTCTTGGAAATTAAGGTGAAGGATGGGGTGGATGAGAGAGAATGCTCTCCTGCTGGTGTATAATTTCTCTAAATTCTGTCTTCTATATCTTCACTTCACGAAGAGAAGATGCGGTGTGAAGATTTCATTTCCTTGTCTCATCCTAATGCAATTCATTATGATCAGAATTGGACGGTAAATAGCGTTGCCATCGGCTTCTGATATACATATATATGTATAATTTTCTGCTCTTCCTATATGTTTGTTCTTCAGAATTAAAACATTTTAGCTTTTCTCATAGTAAAAACAAAAATGGTCCTCAGTTATTTGCTCGAAGAAAGTTATCATACCAATAAATCTTGGTCCATTTATGGTTTTTCCATATCGACTTAGCCTAGTTAAATTTTTCCAGTCTCATTGTTGTTCTGTAAATTTACTTATCCTTGACCATCAAGACGCTGAAGCCTTACAAGTGGAATAATACAAGCAGGCATTTCATAGTTGATATCGCGGCAGTTGAAAACAGATCACATCAGCCATGAATTAGCTCTGTTCTTTTGGCCTCCTCTTAGGTGAGTTAAGGTTCTATAGCAAACTATTTCTCATAATTTTTCTCGATCTTTTTTTATTTTTTGGGGTTCAATGTTTACATTTAATTTGCCTGGACACTGTATTTTTGCAGGTATTTCACTTGCTTATATGCTGTAGCAAGCTTTTTTCTATAATATATTTTAGGGTAAAGTATTATTTAGTTCATATGATTTACTTAAAATAATAATTTTATCGCTACAATCTTTTTAATTTCTAAAGTTTTGTTTTATTACATTAAATAGTTTTTATGATTTTTTTTCATTAATATTATGTGAAAAGTCTAAAATACTTCTCATTTACAATTAATATTTTTTATTTCAGTCATCCCTCGCATTTATACCCTCTTATCTCTCTATTTGCAGCTAAACTCAAAAAATTAATCAACTGATCAATTCTTAAATTAATCAAAATTAAATTTATATACGAAACAAATTAAATAAATTAATTAAAAAATCCATTTTTTTAGTACGAGTACGATGGCAGCAACACTGAATTTTGGAGTATTTTAGGAGTTTATTATTATTTTACTTTTTTTTTCTAAATTTTTTAATAAAATTTTGGAGAAATTTAGACAGGATGATCATTTAAATTTCAAAAATTAAATAATGATTTTTTCAAATTAAAAGATCGAAGTCGTATTAAATTTTAGGGGTTGAATGATACTTCATTCTATATTTTAAGAACTAAAGGGATTAGGGGTGTGGGAAGGCTTGATGGGGCAAACAAAACTTTGTTTTGAAACTTTGGGTTGTTAAACGCAGTGGTGAATTTGGTTAAATAAAAAGCAAAATTAATGGGGTAAACAAAATGTTGTTTTGAAACTTTGGGTTTGTTAAATGCAATGGTGAATTTGATTAAATGAAAAGCAAAATTAAACAAATAAAACATTTAGGATCTAACCCATATTGTTTAAAGGATAAATTATTATTTAATATCTGAAATTTGATATAATTAATTAATTTGTTTATGTTTTTTAAAAAATTAACTAATTAGTACATCAGTTTTGATTCTATTGTACTAACTCATGTTTTTATATATATAAAAAAGTGTAAAGTAAGTTACTCCAACAAACATATGTTAAATTTTAACAACATTAAATTAATCACTATTGTTATTCAAAAAAAATTAATTATTAAATATTTATAATATTTTGAATTAATTATATAATTTTAATATTAATTGTATAAATTAATATATGTTTATACTATATAAATGTATGGAATATATAAGAATAAGCACATTTACTAAGATATTCTTATTGATTTTTTAACTAATTGTTCTTATAAATAGATGTTAGTTATGTAATTTAATAATTAATAAATTAATTTACATAAGTTAAAAAAGTGATAAGAGAAAAATATGATATAAAATTATGGACAATTGTTGGTCTATTATTTTGATTGCGTATTGGCGCAATATCAAATAGCTCATGAATTAATTAATTATAATTAATTAGTTAGATGCAATATTAAAATTTATTTGAATATCAATTTTATTTAACACTTTAATTTTTTTAAGTTAAATTACAACATCATTGACAATACGCATTGCATGTTAGGGGAGAGTTTCTTCGCACACACCCAAATCACTAATTGTTTTTAAATTATTCAATCACATGAATGATTATTTAATTCTTAATAGAAATTCATGTTAGTGAGTCGTATTTGAGTCGTATAAACTTATACCCATGACAAGATAATGGTCAATATGAACACGACACGATTGGTTTCTCGTGTAAAAAATTTATACACGAACATGATTCATTTAATTAATGGATAATATAACACGATACGAATAATACGTTTAAATTTTAAATTAATTAATTTTTATTTTAATATTTAACAAAATATTAAATTTACTAAATTAATTCCTATTAATTTATATTACATAAAATATAATTATATATAAATTTATAAAGAATATTAAAAATGATATTTATATATACATATTTTAAGTCATAAAATGTATTAGGTTGAATGTGTTAATAAATTAAACATATTGTTTTCGAGTTAATTGGTCAACCAGCAACACGAAACAATTATTTTCATGTCCCAATTGGGTTGACACGAAATTGACACAAATATATAACCTTAATCCAAACCCACTAATTTCATTTTGAGTTCGTGTCATGTTATCGTATTGTATTTGATATTGCTACTCCTAATTTTATATGAAATAATTTATATTTAGAAGAAAGTGACAAGAGAAAAATATGATATAAAAATTATGGACAATATTGATAATAGTTGGTCTGTTATTTTTGGTTGCGTATTGGCGCAATATCAAATAGTTCATGCATTTATTAACAATAACAAATTAGTTTGATGCAATATTAAAATTTATTTGAATATTAATTTTATTCAATATTTTAATTTTTATAAGTTATATTACGACATCATTGACACTATGCATAGTCTGTCAGGGGAAAGTTTCTTCACATCCACCCAAACCACTTATTGCTTTTAAATTATTTAATCACATAAATGATTATTTACTACTTAATTTTATTTATATTTATCGTGATATGATTGCTTATTTTATTTTTTATTCTATAATTGGTATTTCACAAGTTACCATATAATAATAAAGTGAACAACGAACATTAATTATATATGATAATATCATCTATTAAACTTTTAAGTATTAATATTTAAAATTTTATTTTATTTTTATGAATTTTTAAAGAAATTTGATATAGAAAATGATACAAATGATAATTTAAACAAGTGAAAAAAAAGACCAACCTCATGACTGATGAACAAAAAAAAAATTATAATAAAAAAGAGCAAAACGCACTAGAAGAAAAAAATGAACACATCTAGACAAAGTAGATTGGCTATGTTAAGTCTCGCTGAAACAGTTCATTAAAAAATAACAACCTATTGCCAAATGTATTTACAAGATAAATACAATATCATCCTATATGCTCATCTCTGCTCAAGTTAAAAAAAAAAAAAAAAAAAAACCTTTATGCATGTATTGCAGGACAAAATGATTTGAATATAAACTATCAAATTTTTGCTGTCAAAACGGAAAAATCAAGTTACCAATAACAAATGTTCCAGAATAGTTGCTTCATTTATTCACTTCGTACTCATAAAAGGTTAAGAAATTTCAGAAAAACATAAAGTTTTATAATAATATATTTGCATTCACATCCAGGGTTTGAACTATAATAGAGTTATTGCATCTAGCAAAAATAGAGTTTTTACATTTCAAGTTTACATTTATTTAAGGGCAATGGAATAAGGATAGTGTGCAAAGATTTTGATAGAAGAGAAATAACAGTAGTACAGCATTCAGGAAATTAATTCATAATACTTATGATACTATTATCATGAGCTGAAAATGAGGAATTTAAAATAAAACAGTTTCATGTATATCTCTATTTTGCAATGACTATTAATAAAGTACAAAAGCAGATGATACCTATTGATACATTGTCAATAGGTATTACATCATTTATTATAAAAGTATTTTTTAAAAGTAAAAAGTTGAATAAAAAAAGTAACTTATAAAAAAAATATAGTTTACAAAAAAGTTTTATTGTCTAATAGGTATTGTAATTTAAAAAATAATATTACAAATATTCATTTAAATTATTTATATGTCATGTAGTAATTATAAAATATTTATAAATATTTTTAAGGATATAGTATATTGATTTAAAAATGAGTTATTTTTATTTTCAACACTTAAAAGTCTTTATAATAAGTATTCAATATTGCTTATTTGTTTAGTTTTTGTTAAGAATAGTATTTTTATTTATTTCATATATTAGACTTTTAGTAATAGAAGCATTTATATTTTTCAAAATAATTTTTTTTTTACAAAATTACCAACTTACAATTAATTTAGTAATGTCCTAAAAAGTTTTATTTTATTAATATCATATAATCTTCTTTTATTCATTAAATTGTTATCACATGCATTTAATATTATTAGTTAAGTTTTGTCAATACAAATTTAAGAAATAAAGAATTAAATTTTAAATTTTTCTTATTTTATAAATTAAATTATATTTTAAAACGGACAGTAATTAAGACTAACATGCAAAACATGTTAATATATATATATATATATATATATATATATATATATATATATATATATATATATATATTATTTTATAAATACAAATCCTAAAAAAACAGTTAAATATTAATTATATGTAAATTTATCCTAATATATATAGGCAAGGATAAATGGCACTTGTCTAAATAAGATTTATATTTTTCCATTAAATGTAAAAAAATAATATAATATAAATATTTAAATATTTAAAAAAAATATAAATGATTATTTAATACAAATATAAATCTCAGCAGTTTTTTTTTTTTTTTTTTTCCTTCAAAAAAAGAAAAAAAGGTTAAACTGAACCCAATAACAAAGGGCAACTGTGCAAGCAGTGGAGAGTGGAGGCTACCAAAAAATGGCGTCTTCCCCAAATAACGAACACTCTCCAACTGAAGCCCTAAGCCACTCTGCAGCAATGGGCCCTCACGATTCTCCCAATCAACCTGACAGGCAACAACAGCTTCAACCTCCCAATCCTCAATCAACGGACCAAGTAGCAGCGACCGCCGACGAGGATAACAGCACGGGTAATAACCCAGGCGAGAAGCGAAAGCGAGAGCAGACAGAGCAACTAGAAACAGAGCAAAGAACGGACCTTTCGCTCAATCCATATTATAAAACCACGCTTTGTTCTTATTTTAGGCGACACTCCGGGTCCTGTAGCCACGGCAGTGATTGCAAATATGCGCACGGCGAGGAGGAGCTCCGTCTGCGGCCGGACAACACTTGGGACCCGACATCTGAGAGGGCGAAGAAAGCAGTGAAATTGGAGGAGAAGAATGATGATAAATGTGAGGAGAAGGAAGCAGATAACATTATGATGACTGAAATGCTTGTTGATAATGGTGAAGGTGGTGAAGGGGGCTGTTTGGATCCTAAGCTTAGCAAGTGCTTGGTGCATCTACCCAGGAAATGGAATTCAGATAACTTGAGGAATTTTCTCAATCAACAAGTAAGGCTTTATTTTTAGCATAGTGAAGTGATTATTGCTTTATTGAGATTGTGGATATGTGGAGTATTTAAGGTAATCGAGTATTTATGCTTTTCTCTTCTCTGATTTGAAAAGCTTCGTTCTTTGCAATAGATAAATGATAAACAATCTTTGTTATTTATCGGTTAACCATGCTGGCTGTTTTATAAGATTACCAATTGGTAAAAATATTGTCTAGGACACAGTTTGTTGTTTAGATTTCTCTGTCGTGTTGGTTGTTGGGTGCGTTCAGATTCTAATGTGAGTTAAATGAGTTGTTGTTATATGTTAGTAAAGCGACTGTATTTTCTGTCAGGGTGTTCTCTTCAAATTGGCAAAGAAAAAGAAAGGCATGATTATAGGTTTTATGACATTTGACAGCGCTGACCAATTGAAAAGTGCAAGTGAGGTATACCTCTATTTCATGTATACCAAATTGTGAACTTCATGAACTTGCAATAGCCTTCTCAAGTCCTATCTGTAAATTTGAATGTGACAGGCGCTGGAAGGAAAATCTGTTGGCAACAGGAAAATAAAGGTTGCTGATGTGATCCCACGATCATATGATAAGAAAATAAAATCTGCAATGGGTCTCCCCCAAAATACTCCACAAAAAATGGAATCTTCATTGGATGGAGAAAATGCAGGGGTCTCTAAATCATCAGGTGTTACTGAGGATGGTGATACAAATGATGACAGTTCAATATTAGATGGTTCAAGTTCCAAGGCAAAAAGTGCTCGTGATGCAGTGACTCCCCTTGCTCATATGCCTTATGAAGACCAGTTGGAGCACAAGAAGAGCTCTATCATGCAAATGCTTAAAAAACTTGTTAGAAACAATTGCTCATGTTCTATTTATTTGTTTTTTAAAATACCATGTTTGCATTGTGGCGTCCTGGCAAATTAAATTGCTATATTTTGTATCAGACAAGAAATGCACGTAAAGCGTGTCCTCATGGTGTTTCTTTGCCAGAATGGGTTCTCAAGTCTAGGGAAATAGGTGGTGCTTTCCTTCTAACTTTCTAGAAATCATCATTTTAAGGGAGCTGTTTTATTTGTTATAACAATATTTTCTTGATAGTTTGAGGGTTTTTCCATGAAATTATAGGACTCTCATGATTGTTTCATTTCATTTTTACATGCTTTTTTAACTATAAATTTTAAACCCTGAAGGTGGTCTTGCCTGCAAACTGGAGGGTATACTTGAATCACCACTTGTGAATGGATACCGAAATAAATGCGAGTTTTCAGTGGGATATTCTCTTCAGGGAAAACCTATTGTTGGGTTTATGCTAGGAAACTTCAGGTAATTTGTTTTCAGTCATTTTCAAAGGTTAGTCATTTCCCACCATTGCTATCGTTGTTGAAAACTCAGAACAATTTTTGCAGGGATGGCGTGACAGCTATAGAAGAACCTGCAGACTGCCCAAATGTTTCTAGTATTGCTTGCAAGTACGCTTTAATTTTTCAAGAATTTCTACAGCATTCAGGCTTGCCAATTTGGAATAGATTTAAGAATAATGGATTCTGGCGCCAATTAATGGTATGTGGTTGTGATACCATCTAGTAGTGATGAAAATCTTACTAGTGGCATTATTGCCTCTCTTTTGCCATGCATTTGCCTGTGATCTGGTTTTGAAGTTTGTCTGAAATTAAGATCCATTTTCTCTCATTAGCATTCTATGTCTTAATCTAAGGTCCGAGAAGGAAGATTACAAGAGAAAGATGCTGACGTAAAAAACCCTGATGTCAACATTTCAGAGGTCATGCTAATTGTTCAGGTTTGTTATAGAAAATTTTTATAGGATTTTGTTTGTTTCATTTGATGACATATGTTGACAAATGGAGAAACGTACTTTTGGACCAATTTGGTCTAATCTCATAATGAAAGGTTGCATTTGAGTTTTTTTCATCCATTAAGACTTGGGAGGAAATAATAAGCATACTTTTGCATAGAAATTTTGGCTTGTATTTACAATTTTTGAATCCGAATTATCTAGGTCTGCTTAGCTGGCTTTGATGATGAACTAATAAACAATGAGCTTGGGAGGTTGGCTCATGCATTCGCTATTGGTGCTGCTGCAAGTTCTCCACCTTTGCCTCTGACAGTTTTGGTTCTTCAGGTGTGAGCTCTTTGTTCACGGTTGTCTAAATCAGCTGGGTGATCACATGTTTCTCAATCTCCCTTTCAAAAATTAAATAGGCTAAGATGATAGATAAAAACAGAATTTTATGCATGATTACAGAATACTTTTGTCTGAAAAAGAAAAGATCTACAGAATAATCTCTTTTATAGTTGTCTATTGTTCACGGTTGTCCATTGAATCAAACTCAATAATTTAATTTGCATCCACTGAAATCAGCTGGGCGATCACATATTTCTCTATCTACATCCCAAAAATTGAATAGGCTAAGATGATAGATAAAAACAGAATTTTATACATGATCAACAGAATACTTTTGTCTGAAAAAGAAAAGATCTACAGATTCTACAGAATAATCTCTTTTATAGTTTTCAATGTATCTTACTATTATTGGAATGCCATTGTTTGCATTTAAGTGATAGCCAATATCTTTAGTTCTTGTTTTACAGTTGCTTTTAATTGCATAAATTATTTTTACATTTTTTGTTCATATATGTCTTCTATTGGTTCTATAGATGCTCAATTTTTTTTTCCGTGTATAATGTGGATAAAAAAAAATTGGAAAGAAGTTGCAAGATGGAAGCATATTTAGACAAACAAGGCAATTGGAAGTATGAGACAGTTTGGGATAGAGAAATAGAGGAGAGGGGAGGAGTGGTGGCAGTTGGAGGATCATGCTCCTTTGTAATCCAATTTTATCATGTTTAATGTATGTTTTAAGGCAATATTGGTTTGCATGAGGCTGGAGCATATATGGTTTCTTGGGAACTTCCGGCCTCCGGGTCTATAACCAGTTTAACTTGTTTGAGCATTCCTATGATATGGACCAACAAGGGCTGACAAGTTAGTAGGTCATGGGGACAGTTGGAAAATACTAACTTTTGACTACAGTAGGTGCCTGGAATTGTATACATGATTGTGCAAAAAGAAAATAATGTTGTATTTTTTAGTGAACATATGACACTGCAATATGGAAAAGCTCCATTTCTGTTTGGTACTTTTTTAGATTTGAAAGAATATGGCCTTTTATTATGTTACAATATATGGCCCTTTTATTTTTGTTGCATTATATGGCATCTCGATTTTGTTTAATCTCTTTACTTGGTGTCTTGTTGATCTTGCTGCAGCTGCTGTAACCTTGTGCCATTTCGTTTTTTACATTGTCATAATTTGTTCTTTCCATATTCTCAATGCATAATGTTTTTAAAATGTTGGCTGTCTTCCTTGTAGGATCACCAAGGAATATCAAATGTTGCTCCAGCTGATGCTCCATTGCGTATTTTACCCCTTCCAAATGCAGAAAGTAGCTCTGAAGTGGAGGCGATCAAGAATGTTACTGAAGCGAGAATTCATGATCGCATAAGCAATCTTTGCTTCTCAATATCACCAACAGCTTTCTTCCAGGTTTGGACCTGAGATTTCACATATATCTTGTTCAATTGAAATTTTTTTGTTAGTGTTATTGAATATTTTACATCTGCAACTATGCTACAGGTTAACACACTTGCTGCAGAGAAACTTTATTCACTTGCTGGAGATTGGGCTGGTTTGGGTCCTGATACATTATTGTTTGATATATGCTGCGGGACAGGAACAATTGGGCTTACTTTAGCACATCGTGTTGGAATGGTAACTGGTGACACCCGGGTTTTTGCTTTATGATTGAAACATTTTATATTTGCTGACGTATAGCACATGAAATTCTTTCTTTTGATAAATTTAATTTAAAATGAAATGGTAAGTTTTTGTTGCGGCTACTTTATGTTTTCATTGAGGAGATATAGTGTGCTTATTAGATTTGATGGGAAATAAATTCTGTCTCTCAGATGAGTGCACACTCTTTTTCTTACTCATAAAAATTGATACATGATTGAGCTTGTTTTTTCTTTTGAAATTTCTCTAGGTTGTTGGAATTGAAATGAATGCTTCTGCAGTTTCGGATGCTCACCGGAATGCTGAAATTAATGGCATTAAAAACTGTAGATTTGTTTGTGCAAAGGTAAGAGAATTGGTCTTTGTCTCCATCATCTTGGTTAAAGATAGCCCCCCACAAAAATAAATTATGATGAAGAAATGATTTCACCTTCCTTTTTTGATGGCGTCAATCAGGGGAAAGAATACTTTTGCTTTGTTTTGCTGTAATGTTACGAATTGTTTACCTCATAGTTAGTTGCTTAATGATTCTTTTTTCACTATTTGTTTATGTTGCCAATCTTGCTGTGACAGGCAGAGAATGTGATGGCATCTTTATTGAAGGAGTACCTGAATGGACCTCAGAAACAAAATGAACTACCCAATGCATGTGAAAGTAGTGACAAGGACATTACTACTGACAAAGATAGTAGTGACAAAGACGTTACTACTGGCAAAGATAAACAAACTCCTATGGATGATGTGCTAGATAGTAATGAAAACTCAAGCCATGATCTTGGCAACGATAAGGGTGTTTCTGGGTGTTCAGAAAATGGTGGACAAGAACATGAAAGTCAACTTCAGAAGAGTTCTGCTTCAGAAGATGGGAGTTCATCTGTGCCTCAGTTTAAAAATGTTGTTGCTATTGTTGATCCTCCTCGTAGCGGGCTTCATCCCATTGTGAGCATCAACCTTTGTACTATCTAAGCAGTTATCTTGGTACCATAGTTTGTCATTATCCAGTTGGCATGGCGTTTGTTTTATTGATAGTTCATTAGTTCATTAAAAACTCTACGTCATTCCTTTAATCATGCTCCATATATTAATCTGATCTGGGGTAAAGGTCACCTGAAGCTATGCCCATGCTGTTGCCATTTCTGGAACTAAATACCTTGCCAGTAAATCTTCCCAAATTATGTTCCCCAAATATTTCACATGGAACTTTAACCTTCATAGGATGCAATCGATTGTTAGTTTTCTCCTTTTAACTTCTGCTCCTACCAAAGGATGTCTTGGTGTACAGTTGATCACAGATCTAACAATGTTTTATTTGGCTCCGTTAGGAAGTTTGTTGGAGTCCAATCATAGGTCAAGAAGACAGGTTGCATTTACCAATTCGATTTGGCCACACATTGCACCAAATGTGAATGATACTTCTGCTGCTCTTGACATTTTTGCTGAGGTTCAGCAAATACAACTTGTCTAGTGATTTCTTTCTTTTCGTGTCATTTAATTGTAGTTACTTAGCTTGGACTTTGCTGAGTTTCCAATACTTATTTGAAGTGTTGAAATGTCATATCTGTGTCTAAGCATTCTCATTGAACACAGATACTCCGGAGTAAAGTGAAGAACCAATTAAATTACTACATATGCAACTGTCAGTAGGATTAATCTATCAGCCATTCAGCATTTTTTTTATGCATATGCACTGAATAAAGGGCAAATTGATATTGAAATTTGCTATGCCTCATGCTTCAGCTGAGCATTGATACACTTTGTTCCTTTCAAACCTAAGTTCTTAATGCTTAATGGGAGCATGTGCATCTGAATTTGTCATCTGGACTTGGGCTTAGCATTCATAACTTCAAGTTGCAAGTGCATTAGAGAGATCTTACCATCTGGGATTGGTGGTAAAAGAATTCTCAACTGTGTATCTGATATTCTCTCTATAATCATCCCAGTAGAGTACTATCAAATTCCTTGAAACACTTTCTTGTCTTGTGTTCCTCTGCATATTTGCCCATTCCCCTTGAATGGTGCCTGTACCTGGACTATGAGTTATTTATTCAGTCTCCAACCAGATGATTATGTCCTAAAGTGAAGAAGCTTAGAATTTGCTGTTTTTTCTTTTTCAAAATGCAGGTCATCAAAGTCCTGAGAACTCATTCACATCTACGGCGACTTGTGTTAGTTCCATTATTATTTTGATTAATATGTATAATTCCTTTATTTTTTTAACGAAGGATTATGTATATAATATCAATTCTGACTATACGTAGTTTGGTGTTCTGTAGTTATATTTCCTGCAATCCTGAAACATTAGTGGCAAATGCTATCGAGCTCTGCACGCCTTCGCCTCAGAAAATAGAGAAAGGGAATAAAAATAACTGGGGATGGAGGAATATGAGCAGCGCTGGCTTGGCACGCCATAGAGCCAAGTCTATGCCCATTTCAGAGCCTTTCCAACCTGTAAAAGCCATGGCCGTCGATCTTTTCCCACACACTACACACTGTGAAATGGTGATGCTCCTGGAGAGGTAAATAGGCCATTCACAAGTCACACAATTTATAGCTTAGCAAAGAGTTGGTGAAGGTTTTGTCTGATTTAAGTTCAAATTTTGATAGTTTATTTATTATCTGTTTCATTCCTTGTTTAACACTTGTGCGAATTATTATTGTATTTAATTTCAATTAACATGATGAAGAATTCCCTACTAGACGGGGAAAGCTTACCTTTCTATGACAAAAGAAAATTCTTTATATATATATATATATATATATATATATATATATATATATATATATATATATATATATATATATATATATATAATTACAAAAAATAAGATGATATTTCCTTTTCCTACAACTCTTATATACTACTCTTTCCGTTCTATTTTATTTAGGATATATTTTTTTCATAAAGTTTAAAAGTACATTGAATAGTATACTATTTTTCTTTTTACGTGCTTTATTAAATATAATCATTATATTTTTCTATACATTTTATAGGACATTTTAAAAAAGAAAATGTCTTAGACAAAATAAAACGGAGGAGAATTATTAAAGATGACTACCTTCTATTCAAAAAAATAAATAAATAAATAAATAAGTAGATTTTTTTTGTCAAAAAATAAATAAAAAGATGACTACCTATCCCTACTAGTTATAGATATTCAATGATTTGAGTTAGGGAGGTGTTGAGAGTGGTCATAACATAAAATTTTTAGATATAAAATTATAAAAATTTGACTATAAATTGTATTTGTACTTCTTTATTTTAAGTAAAAATTCTCTTTAAATATATAAAATTTGGTTTAATTTTATGTATTATTTCACTGTAAATTATAGTTTAAAAATTTTGGCTTTTGATAAAAAAAAAAAAAAAAATTCCATCATTGTAAATATCCCATATTCCCATGGCGCTTACGTATGTAACCATTATATCTAACTCAACTTACAGTTCAACATTTACCCTAGCTGGATTGGTTAATGGTTCATTTTAATTCATGGAAACATAATAGCATTGACTATCAATGTCTATTTTATAATGTTAAAAATCAGTGATATTAAATTTCGACAATTCTCTTTCAGCTCGATTATTTTAAATTACTTATTTTAAAAAAAAAAAAATCAAAAGATGTGGCATTTATTTCATGAGATTATTATATAAAAACAAATCCATGGATTGAAATAAGAAGTATAATTAATTAGTAGCAGAAATAGACATAACATAAAACAAGATTATCATTATCATACAGAAAGGGTGCAAAACAGATTCTGTGTTTGCTAATAACCATAATGAGTAGACGTGTTGATATAATGATCTTATCTTTGTCAATACGCACAAACTCACAATGATTATGACTTTCTAAAAAAAAAAATAAAAGTGAGAGAGTTCTTTTTAATATTTTTCAATATGCATACAGTAATAAAATAGAATAAAATAAAAAGGTTACAGCCACTTTGTGTGGTTTCACAGAAGGCTGGCAATCCAATTTCCATCCCACTGTAAGTTTTGGTGATTCTTTCTATCACATGACATGTATTCCACTACTACAGAACAGCGTAAATTACTTTGAATTTTAAACTCGACTGCTGTCTTTTTCCACTTGCTGAGGAACGGGAAAAGGAAAAGCCTTTTTTTCTTTTTTTAATAAGATTAAAAAAATGCAAGTGTAATCCAATATTTTTTAAAACTGTACCGAACTGTGAATCGGATTTCTCATTAATTTACAATTTGATTAGTTTGGTTAAAAGTCCATTTAGCTTTTTTTTTATTTTTAATTTTTTATATCAAAATGACGTCATTTTGTCAAATTCAATTCTTATAATTTTGAACTGAACTAATAACTTATTCTCAGTTTAACAAGTTCGGTCGGATTTTAATAACACTGGTGCAACCTGCTTCTCTTTTTTAAATACTGGCTTAGAATAACAGGGAAATTTTACTTTTATATTCAAATCCTACTGCAATTGAAATGTATAAGAGAGAGAGGGAATAAAGAAACACTTATTTAATTATTTTATGAAAATTAACATATACTATATAAATCAAAATTAAAATGTGAATACTTCATAAATAAATAAATAGAGAATTATAAATATATCTTTTTCTTTCTGCAGCTAGCTATAACCAAACCCAAAAACAAAGAAATTAGAGTAAAAAGTCATCTAATGTAAATAACTAGACATTTTCAACATATTGAAATGGAAGTTTAGGAGCTAGGATTACTAAACCTATTTTCACTCAATTTTCCCAAAAAAATTTACCTATTTGGATAATTGGCATAAATTATTTATATAGCTGGTAGCACTCATATAAAGATCTATTATATATTATTTTATGAGTTTAATTTATTGAATTATATAAAAATTATATATTGTATTTGTAAAAATTCTAAATGTAAAAAAAAAAAAAAAAATAAAAAAAAAAAGAGGGGAAAAAATAATTCAAATGACAAAAAAAAAAAAAAATTGTGATGTTTTTTGGTTTGCTATTTTGCAGAAGAGAATGGCCCAAATACATAAATAAATGAGTGACAGAGTGTTAGATTCTAAAATTTGTAGGCTTTTTGACAAGAAACAAGAGGAAAGTAAAGAATCTCTTTAATTTAATATTAAAGACATTTAATTTCCACAACAAGCTTTAAGCATCTTTTGGAAAAAAATTTAAAAAAAAAAAAAAAAAGCAAAAGCATACAAATTTCTTTCAAAACTCTACTAATAATAAAGTATCATATAGTATTATTAAAATTATATTAGACTAATTAAATAGACTGATTAATAGAGAACTAGCAATTAGTTTGGTCTAAAAATTTTAAAACTGAATTTGGATAAAATGATATTATTTTGATATAAAAAATTAAAACAATAAAAAAATAAAAAGTCAATCAAATTATTGAACTGGACTGATCAGACTGTGAATTAATAAAAAGACTAGTTCACTGTCTAGTTCGATTTTAAAAATATTGCTCAGTGATTCAATTTACTTATGGTCAATATTATTTTTTTTCTATTATTTTATATATATATATATATAAAATAAATAAACTAGCAAAATTTTCCTTTAAAAAAAAAAATGGTTACCTTGGTCTGAAAATATTTCTGGTTGACTAGAAAAAAAAATCTAATAAAATTCTAAACCATCTTGACCCCTCCTTTTTCTTTTTTTTTTTTTTGGTCTTTTTCATGTTATCTAAACAAAGATGGAAACTTCATGGACTTTTCATGCAGTTCAAGTACAATCTTACAGCCTGCAGAAGTGGTTCATGGTTATTCTGAAATGTTCTCAAGTGTTAGCCATTAACTTGAAATGTTTAGTATTTGGGAAAAAAAAGAAATTGAAGTGTTTAGTATTAATAATTAGTAGAAAAAATGTTTAAAATTCAAATATTACCTTTTTTTAATTGAAATAATGAAAATTATAATTTTTTGAGGTTGGCAATTTGATCTACCAATACAATAGTTATTACATATAAAACATAAACATTATAAGTTGAGGAATAAATGCAGAACATTTTTAGGAGAAGACACATGATGTATATATTATGTATTAATTTTAATAAAATTAAATATATCTAACTTTTAGGTTAATATCTTCAAAGAATGTTATTTAATTATGGAGAAACAAAATTTAAATTCTATTATAGTGAATAATTTTAAAATTTTACTATAACAATTTAATAATTAAAAAAAAAGCCATTTTTATATTAGAATGGCTTATCTTAAATGCAAAACCAGACTTGACATTGATGAAGCTACATAACTATAATAAATTGTATTAAAATTTAATATAATATTTATTGGATAACAAATCTCAACTACTAATTTTAAATTCAATGATCAAGATGGATCTCAATTCATATAATAATTTAAAATTTTAAATTGAATTCGATATTTTTCATAGTATCAAAAAGGCTCTATACACCGTAGTGTTAGAGTTAAAAATATCTCATATAATAATATACTACCTTAGTTTTAAAAAAATTATCTATTTTTTCTCACACAGTTAAAAAAATAATTAATTGAATATCAATTCATAAATTTTATATTTTTTTTACTTATACTGATTTATTATGCCTTTTTTTATTAATTTTAAAAATATATAAATACTGCACTTTTTAATTAATAAATATAAAAATAATAAATAATTTTTAAAAATAGAAGAAATAACAAATAATATTAAAACTTAATATAAATTAAGATAGGACTCCATAATTTTCACAAAGCTAATGGTGATATCCCTAATCATCATGATTAAATCTTTATAAAAATTTGCCAAAAAAAAAAAAATTATCATAAAACATGTAGCTATCAGTTATGAACCTCATTATTCATCAACAGTTCAACATCCAATTAATTTATAATGGTTGACAACTCCTTTTAGACTTTTGTCAATCACATTGGGAAAATTACATCCAACTCATCCCCATTCATCATCTTTGGTGGGCCAAAATTTTTAGATATTGATGTTTTTGTTTTTTTTTTTTTTTTTTTTTTTCTTATTACTATATAATTCATTATTCAACAAACATTAATTCATATTTATCAAAATTTTTATTTTTTTTACTGTTCAACTTGTTTTGAATTAAATAATTTAACATCATTTAGATTATTATTATTTTTTAATTAGTACCCTAACAGTGCTAGTTAAAAAAACTACTAGCTTATAAATCATGATATAATTAAACCTAATGTATATTTTTCTTCTAAATTTGACATTATTAATTACTTTGTTTTCTTATTTTTTAATTAGTATCCTAATAGAGCGCATATTTTCACTCGTGCTTATGTATAAAATAATTAATTTACATCATTTGATATATTTTTCATTCTTTCCTTTTATCATTATTCTCGCTAAAATATAAATTCTATTTAATTCTGAAACTCTCTTATCGATTTTACAATTTAACTTCTTAAAGTATTCCTTAAATTTCATCTTTTCCATTACAAAATCTTTTTTTTTTTTAATTGAAAACAAGAAGATAAACATTATCACATTAAAACATCAATAATATTTAGTTAGATTTACTAGATCATCTTTAATCTATTGCCCAATAACTGAAAATCGTTGATCCCATCTCCTCTAAACAATAATATTATTAAAATAATAATAATAAAATGCTCGTAAATTATAAAATGGTAATTAAATACCAACCTTTTAAAAATACGAGAAATAAAAAGTTTTAGATTATTGTGTAGCATATTTTGGCCCATTAAATTTTCAATGTATAAAAAATAAAATGACAATTAAATTATGATGATAATAATAATAGAAATTTTTGAATAAAAAAATTTAATTTTATATACTATGGATTATTGATAATTTATATGATTTAATATTTTGTTTTATAAATACACTTAAATGTTATAAATTTGTGAGTTAATCGTTTGGCTTGAAGATTTGATATTAATGATAAATAAATACCGAATTTTATCCTTTTTAAAAAAAAAAAAAAAAAAAAGGAATTTAGGATGGCAAAACTCAAATGAAAATGAGCGGCGACGTAGAGAATAGGGAGTGGCTTTGTCCTTTATTGCATTGTGGTAGAGACATGACTTTCCCTGGATTTTTCTTTGCTCGCCCCAAGATGCATGCTCGCTTGGTCCACCCACTTTTTTGCTTTATTTATTTATTATTAGTATTATTTTTAATAATTATTATTATTAATATTGAGATTGTTGTTAAGATAAGAGAGCCAACATAATTAAAAGATTTTTATAATGAATCTTATAAAGGACAAATTCATGAGTTTGACACTATATTTTAATATAAAATCTTAAGCTATTATATTTGTAAGTCATTCTTATTTATACATTTCTCATTAATATCGACTTTTTTCAATATGAGATTTCATACACTTAAAATCTTAACAATTGTGATAAAAATCATTTAATTCTTTAAATATTTAATACTCTAAGTTAATATTTTTTAACTTAAATTTTAATTGTAATTTAAAATTTTAATTATGTATATTATTTAATATTTAAAGTTTAACTTGAATTATATAATTAATAAATACTCTCTCCGTTTCAAATTAATAATCATTTTAGAAGAGTACACATATATTGAGAAAGTCATTTAATTGTCATAATTATAAGTTAAAAAGACTAAAATATCATTTTTTGATTTTGATACAAATAAACAAAAACAATTAATGTGAATGTTTAATAAAAAAATAAAGAGAGTATAAAGTTAGAAAAAAATAATAAATATTTTCTTGAAATTTTAAAATGATAAATATTTTGAAAAAAAAAAATTATAAAGAGATAATTATTTTGAAACAGAGAAAGTATGTACCACGGCTCAAAATGTAATTAATATTGTCTCTCAAATTCGAGTTTTCAATAATATTTAAATATTAATGAAATAATTACGAGAAAAAAGGAAAAAAAAAATATCATATTTGCATATTGTTCAAAGTTCAAACTCATTCGACCTAGTTAAAAAAAAATGTATCGCTATTATAATATATTAATAATATACATAAATTTAAATATTAATATAATACTATTATTGAGTTGATAAACTAATAATTGAGTACTTATGTTTTAATACAAAGAATAAAAAAATTAAAACTGATATTTTATTTCCTCTAAAAGCATTTCTTTTATGTGTATATATATATATATATATATATATGGTGTATTTGAAATTGTTATTAAGAGTTAAAAAAGTGTTTTTAGAATTTGTTTTGATTTTATTAATTGATTTTATTATTTTTTATAAACTACATTTTAAATTTATTTTTACAAAAAATATTATTTTACTTATTTTTATTTAAAAATAATATTTAAAAAAATATAAAATTTTTCTTGAAAAATACTATTACCAAATTCAATGTCAAACGGGACCATACACATCGGACATTGCTTATCATCAAGTTGGAAAGTGTGGGCACATTACTGCCAACCAACATTTTTTTTTTTTAATTTGCTTGGTGAAGGTACTACGATATAATCATACAATAATTTATTTATTCCCCTCAGTTCATAAATAATAATAATTATTATTAAAATAATTTTTATTTATTATAAGAAAAATAGCTATCTTTTATATAAATATATAGTCATACTATAAAAATATATTTTTAATTTTTTATGAATTCCTTTTTTTTTTTTATCATGAAAATAGAAATACAATATGAATTTATTATTTAAACCGTATATTTATATGTATTTACTATTAAATTATATTATCGTGTGTAATGCTTTATTTTTAATGTTTGTATATATATAGTGGGGAATTCCTTATTCAGAAATTTAATGCTGCATATAAAAATACTCATAATATTATTTAGCTAAGGGATTTCTTTTTTGGCCAATTCACATGATTTTTCATTCTCTTCTACTATTATAGAGAGCAGGTTGTTGAGGTCTTTCCTTATCCTCTCAAGGGTTGGGAGGTTGATAATGTATTATTATGTAAAAATAAATATTTTTTGGCAAAATAAAAAAAAATTATATAAAAATTAAGCATTATAAAGTTTATAAACTCAATGCCTGAATTCTTAATATTTCAAATTCAAGAATATAAAAGATGCAACATGAAAGTACGAGAAAGGCAACTACATACTCAAATTTCTTATACATGAGAAATGTATGAAATAAAATAAAATACAATAATTTATGTAAGCTTTTTGATCTTTAATTTCTTAATCTCTAATTTGAAATACTTGATAAACTCAATATTGTGAAATAACATTTAATTTTTCGAAATTTTAAGAGCCTATTTGGTTATCAGGTATATAAGAATGAGATTAAAAATAATTCAATCAAAATAAAATTATGAGAATAGGAATTGAAATTTAAATTATATATATTGTGTTTGGTAAGCAAAATATGAAAATATAAATAAAATTATCATAATATATTTTATTTTTACGTATAATTTTTTTCTCCACTTATTTCCATATCTAGGAATATTTTAATTTCTCTTATTCCGATTTACCAAACAATAAAGGAGTTTGTTTTTTTTTTTTATTAACTATGATATGAATCTAATAATTTCGGTGCGAATAATTTTAAAAAATTCGATTTATTACGATGCATAAAAATTAATTTATAATTTTGTCCTCTTACCTTTATCTAATTATTAAGTGGAAAGAAAATTTAAATTTGCGAATTTACCTTAAAATTTAAAGTATACATCTACTATTTTTTAGGAGTGCAAATAAAATTTAATTTTCAAAACATATTATATAAATTAATTTGTAAATACCTTAATTTTTAGTATTAGAATACGAGAATTTAACATCTATGATGTTTAAATTTTGAGGTGACCTTGCCAAAAGGAAAAGGAATAAAAAAACAAAAAAAGAAAGCGAACTCTGGTTGGTATATTTAGCGTAACTCAAGAAAAGTGGTCTAAAGAGTACGCGCGCACTGGACTCCTTTGCATAGTTGAGTGAGGCAGTGGCACTGGTAGTAATTGTAGGCCAGACCTCTCCGTTTGCCATAAATGAAACAATTGAGAAGCATCATCACTCATCCTCCCATTATTGTTGCTCTCTTCCCACACTTCTCAAGAAAATAAAAAAGCAGAAAACTACCATCATTACTCTTTCTTTGTTTCCCTCCTTCTCTCTCTTCTCTCTTTTCCACTGCGTGTTCTTTCATCTTAGAATAGATAGTCTTGCTTGTTTTTGTTAAAACTTAAAAGGGTTTGATTTGATTGGATTGTTCTTTTTTCTTTTTCTTTTTCTTTTTGGTGGGATTTTTGAGGCTGTAGTGGTTCTGGTTTTGCTTCTATTTTTGTTATGTTAGAATGGGAACTGTGGATAAGCCTGTGAATGAGGTGCATGATTTAGGTTCAAGCCAAGCAACAGTTTTTAGTCCTGTACACAAGGTACTTTGTTTCTTTCTTGTTCTGTTCTTATGTCTCTGTTTCATATTTTTATTGAATCTTGTTCAGTGTTCATTCAGAATTTTGTAAGATTCTATTTCTAAACAGAAATTTTCTTTTCTTTTCCTCTTCTCGATAAAGAGTTTGTTCTCATCAATTTTCAAGTTTTTATTTCTGAGGAAATTTTTTTAAGTCATTAAGCCATTTATTGGATTCGTCTGATTTATTTATCATATTATGTTTTAGACTATGATTTTAAATAAATTTGCTAATGAAGTTTAGAGATCATCTTTTCTTTAAGGGCAATCAAAATTAGACCTTGATACAAGATTATTGAAGTATCTAGTATATATAAGCCATTTATGGCTTTGGAAGCTGGAACTTTAAGGTTCTGCTATGGATTTGTAAATCTGAATAAGCCACCATTCTAATGGGGAACTTGATGCAAGATGAAATGCTGAAGTTTTATTCCCTGGTTTTATTTTTCTTTCATAATATCTCTAACTTGTAGCATATATAATATAGGTGATCCAATGAATTCCAAATTGTATTATCGGTGGAAAAAACTTAAATTTTGGGCCGCAAGAATTACTTAGATGCATTTCACCAGTATAGATAGGAATAGTTTAGTGTTTAGCCACCTGCAAGGCATATCTGTTGGTTGATCCAGGATATATGCTTTTGATAAGTTAGTTTATTTACTTGATAAAAGGACCCTTCTGAGACTCTGTGGATTTAATCAATCTTTTTGGGTCCTAAACAACTTCAAATGAATCTAGCTGTTATCAAAAAAGTTTGAGAATATCAGTAAAGCCATCATTAATGGTTCATAATTTAATGAAAATTGATAGAAAAGCTTTTTTCTGGGAAATGACTTGATATTCCTTTGTGATAAGTGATCCCATGTGAAGTATGGATTTAAGTCCATGATGCTATGAAAAGTGATGGTCCATATTACTTGAAATCCAATTTCCCCTTTGAATCTATTCTTAGTTGAAAATCTGTAGGGCTTTTGAATAAATGTCATTATTAAGTTTCAAACTTCACTTTAATTATTATACTCTCTTTTGAAATATTTTCTTTATTGAAAATCTGTAAGCATGTCCATAGTAATCAGAAGCATTCTTTTATTATTCATATGTGCGTGGCAACTTATTCAAGTGGGCACGTATGTCAATTTTTTTATCTTTTTTTGAAATTCTAATTAAAATCAATTTATTAAGAAACAAATTACATTCACAAATAGATTCCAAAAAGGATTAAAAATTGTTTCTTAAGAAAAGATTAAAAATTTGTTCTTAAGAAAGAGATACATGTCTCAAGAAAAATCATCAAACTCTTTGAGTGCTACTAAGGACTTCTTTGCTCATTTTGACTTGCGTTTTACTCATACGTACTCAGACTCAGTGTGTGTGTGTGTGCATTATGTGTAAGTTATTGGAATGACCGAGTATTTGAAAAAAAAAATGCAGTTTCTATAAACAATTTGTATATTCTTCAACTCAATATTTATCCATATTTTATTTTCCAGACTGAAGAATTGACAGGAATAGTTGAAGAAGCCGATCATGCTCATAATTGGAAGAGGAAAAATCTCTTTCTGGAGATACCCTCAAGAACATTGGAAGACTCCACACAGGATTCTGTTGTAATAAAGATTCCACCTTCACCTAGTCCAACTCCTAGGAAAGTAAATTTCCTCTTAACACCTAGTTCTAGTGATGCAAGAGCCTGTGGGTCCCCGGGTCCTTCATCTAGAGGCAAATCATCCTTGAGAAGTCTCTTGCCCAAACTAAGCTTCAAGTCCCGAATTTCTACGACAGATGTTGAGAAGGCCAGCCTTGCTCCAGATTCTTCATGTACCATGCCTAGAGAGAAGCCTTCGATCTCAAGGTCATTATCGCTTACAAAGATATTCACCCCTAGGATGAAGAGAACATCGTCTCTGCCTGTAACTCCAATTGAGAATTCTAACTCAGAGTCTGCTCGTGGAGGATGCATTGGTGGTGCACTTAATTCAAGTGTAAGTTATATGGATAATCTGGTGTAGTGTAAGGGCTTAATGGCAGTACAAAACTCAAACTATGTCGCAGTTAACATTAGAAATGTAGCTTGCTGGATTGAGAATGCTAATTCCTTGTTGATTCATGTCTAGGATCAAGGCAATTAATACTACTATTTCCTTGAGACATGGCCCATGTAGTGACTGGTCCATCCATGATGTTCCCCATATCAATCTTGAGTTCTACTCATTTAAGCATATGCTCTGCTATTGATTTATTGCTAAGTCTTAGAATCACCAACTAGTGTTTTAAGTTGGTAATTGCTTTTGCAGGGAAAAGGAGCCCAGCGACAGATATCTCGCTCACTTTCAGTTCCAGTTAACAATAAAGAAGGAAGTATAAGAAGGATGGATTCATTTTTCCGTGTCATTCCTTCCACTCCTCGAGTGAAGGAAGGAGATGTAATAACAAATTCTTCACCAGGGGTGGATACTGGTATTTTTGCTGCCTTAATTTTTTGATGGACTACTGTTTTATAGTTGTGAAAGTGGGTGTTTGAAAGCTTTCAAATTCTATATTTTGTCATGTTGAATTGATTGACAGTAGCAATATGGCACTTATGCAGTAGCAAATTCTATGACTGCAATTCTGAATTGTTGTCAATGCTGAGTGGCAACTGGACTTTGCTATTTTGAGCTTGTTACTCACTGTGCTCCATAAGCTTCTTGCCTTCACAAATATTGTCACTGGCAGAGTGAACTGAATATTTTTGCTTTTATAATGTTTATTTGATTGTTGAAAAGATAGGAGTGTTATAAAAACAGTTTCTTCAATTATGCTTCTGGCAATTAAAACTCTTAACTATAATTGTTTATCTCAGTTTTCCAAATTCATCATCTTTCTTAGCAAACAAAGAGAGATTAGTTTTTTTCCTTTCCATTTTAAGAATCTGTTATTTGCTACTACCAACCAATGTCTTAGTTTTATATTTCAGAGCCTGATGACACTGATGGTGAAGACATACCTGAAGAAGAGGCTGTTTGTAGAATTTGTCTGGTTGAATTGTGTGAAGGAGGTGAGACCCTTAAGATGGAATGCAGCTGCAAAGGTGAACTTGCTCTGGCCCATCAAGAATGTGCTGTGAAATGGTTTAGTATCAAAGGTAACAAGACATGTGACGTGTGCAAGCAAGAGGTTAAGAATCTTCCTGTCACTCTATTAAGAATCCAGAGTGTCCGTGCTCGAGCTACTGGAGCAAGTAGAGCTCATCAGGCAGATGCTAATGGATACAGGCAAGTAAAATTTGGCATTGCTTTTTGCCCATACATTGAGATTTCTACTGTGAGGATGACATAACCTTGTTTACTTATTAGAAATTAATGTTCATATTTCTCACTGGCCTGGTTTGCTTGAGACTTACTGATTCTTGTCTAATCAGAGTGTGGCAGGAAGTGCCTGTGCTCGTCATCATTAGCATGCTTGCCTACTTCTGTTTTCTTGAGCAGCTTCTGGTAAGATAAGCAGCTCCACTACCAGATTCATGAAATTGCCATTTTACTTCTTCCCTAATACATCTTTCTTTGTGCAGGTTGGAAATATGGGTACCGGTGCAATTGCTGTATCCCTTCCATTTTCTTGTGTGCTTGGTCTCCTCTCATCCATGATCTCATCAACTATGGGTAAGAAAAACTTTGGATGGGTTGAATCTCCTGTGAGGATATTATGTGTGGAAACCACTCTTGGGGAATTGGAATGCAACGATAAGCCTTGAATACCAGCATTTATGGGAGAGGAGATTAATTCTTAACTATGCAGTTTTGATAGATAAATTTATACCCAGAACAAAAGTTTTGACAGATGATAAAATGTTAATGGCAATGCTTATGGATTTCTTGTTTACAAAGAAAATTTCTGTTTCTCACTTCTTGATTTTGTCCATGCAGTGAAGAGAAGATTTGTTTGGGTTTATGCATCAATTCAATTTGCTTTGGTGGTTCTTTTTGCACATGTTTTTTACTCATTGGTAAGTGGGTCTACACTTGACATTGACATAAA
Source organism: Reutealis trisperma (assembly GCA_947687605.1). Taxonomy (NCBI): domain Eukaryota; kingdom Viridiplantae; phylum Streptophyta; class Magnoliopsida; order Malpighiales; family Euphorbiaceae; genus Reutealis; species Reutealis trisperma. The sequence continues at coordinate 1,193,099 of CANTUT010000112.1, forward strand.
AAAGGATGGAAAAAAAAAAAAAAAAAAAAACTTAAAACAGTATCTAGGAAATTGTATGTTAGCAAATGCTTCAAGTTACCCCAAAAGAATTTGGTGCCAATTCTTCTGAGCCATGGTTTGAATTCTGGAACATCAATCATAGACATATGTTGAAAATGAGATACCTTGTTGATCACGAGCAGCTGGAATTTATATTTTGTTCAGTCTTGAGCTCTGACCTTGTTTGAACTTCGAGTTCAAATGTTCTGTTACATATTTTCTATAAATTATTTCAACTTAAGCCAAAATATCTCACATCCCCAAATTCCTTTTTGGTCTACAGGTAAGATTGCAAGCAGTTCTATCTATTCTCCTAGCAACATTTGCTGGGTTTGGTGTAGCAATGAGTGGGAGTTCTATATTAGTTGAGATCTCGAGATGTAGAAGAAGATGGATTGTGCAATCAGAGCAGCAGCAAAGCTCCTATCTGGTGACAGGACCTGGCCAATTCCCAAGAACTGTAAATTCATCCCGAAGAGGCTCTCGGGATGGCCAGCAGAATGAAGTTGAAAACCATGAACCTTTCAATGGGAGTTAAAATTGGTATCTATTTAGTTTAAACAAAGTGAGAAAAGTGTTGTGGCTAAATTATGCTTTATCTAAATGACACAGAGTTGTCATTGCAATATACCAAAAGTAGGATCATTTTTGTTCAATCAAATTATGCTAGAATACCAAATTCCATAGCCCATAGGACTAGTCTGCAACCAACTTATGATGGCAAGTTATATAGCCCTTTCTGATTATTGGAAGGATTGTATATGATTTACAAGTGACTACACTTGATTGGGTTTTTACAGGATTGGAAATATATCTGAAAAATGAATACAACTTGTATTTTCTTATCTGACTCTGTTGTTCTAATATTATTGTTGATTACAATTATCTTTTTTTTTTTTTTTTTTTTTTTATGGTCAATTTCCCTAATATTCATTTTTACATGTTTGCCAGGATATTCAAAATCTATACATTTTTAAATTTTTTATGGTTAAAAATGAAGGATTCTGGAAAATGGGGGATTTTCAAAATCTATGAATTTTAATTATCTTTTGGATTACCAAACAATAAATTTAATTTAAATATATGGATTTTATAAATCTCTTATTTGAAATCTCTTGTATTAAACGATATCTTTATATATTGTTCTATTTGATAGAAAATATTATTTAAGAGTGTGAAATTATATTAAAAATTTAAATTCTTATTCACCCATTTAGGAATTCAACAATGTTTAATTTTATCCCTAGTTCCATTGGATATTTGACTCTATTCAAACAAGACATGACAAGTTCTAATTTTAGAAATTGCCTTGGATTGAGTTGGGGCAATTAATGAAAAAAATTTCCAAAACAATAAAAAATAAAAGAAATTGCTTCAATTATATCTAAAAGATCTAACAGGTGTCTATTTATTCGAAGATCAGAATCTGTTAATTTGGATAAAATTAAATAAATAAATTAAAAATAAATTAATTGCAAATATTCTTAAATGGTGTGTGATAAAATTAAAAATTAAGTGTAAAATTCTAACTATTAAATAAAAGATATGATATAATTTTTAAATTATAAAAATAGTAAAAAATATAATCGTTTATGTAAAATTTAAAAATTTTAATTTTAAATGATAAATTACATCATCAAACAATCTCTTTAAATCTATTTTATTTATTTATTTTAACAGAGACCTTTTAGGAAATTGGAGTTCCATTTTTATGAAAAATTTAAAGAAATAAAATAAAATAAACAAAGTTCTTCACCGGCACGTGTGAGAAACACGTGCCAGTGACTAGGGTATTTGAAGTACAAAAAACGGTTGGCGACCATCACTGTGCACTTGTAAAGTCGTAGCGGGAAGCAGAAGCAGAGTAGCATGAATATTCCTGCAAGAATTGCAGAAAAATTACCACTTTTCGCTGCTCGTCCCTCTCTTAGAGGTGCCCTTTAAATACAATCGTCAGTCTCTCTCTCTTTCTCTCTCGATTGTCTTCTTTTTGGGTCATCCCCTCTTACTTTGTTTTCTTATTTTCTAATTCAAATTTCACTTGTTTTGGACTTGGAAACTCCTTTTTACCTGTTTACTTTGGTAATTTTAGGTGTTCCAAGTATTGGGTCTGTGCCATTTTTTACTCAGAAAAGGAAATTGGGATTTGGGTTTCCAAGGAAAATGGCATGGAGCTTGGAAAAATGCGATGTGAAAGTTGACAACGAAGTGAGAGTGGTTCGGCCTGCCACTGAATTGTACGCTGAGGAGGCAGTTGAAGCCCTCAAAGCTGGAAAGGTTATTGCAGTGCCTACAGATACACTCTATGGATTTGCTTGCGATGCTTGGTATGCCATTTTAATGCCTAATTTATTTTGTTTATCGGATTTAATGCTATTATTAATTTGTGTTCTGTTGTTTGCTAGAGATGACTAGGATTTTTTCCCTGGTATAATTTTAAGTTTTTGTGAAAATAATGAAGGGATGATTTGAAAATTGAAGAAGATTTTGTATTGTCTGGAGGAAAATAATCAATTGTTGATGTAATTTGGGCGTTGCTTACACTCTACTCCTCCATTGTGGTGATCCTAATTGCCATGTTTTGGACAACCTCAACTCTTTGGCTCTTGCTAAGATGTTTTGTAAATTAGCCAATTCTTGATATGCTATTCATGGGCTGCTTAACTATCTTATATTGCACATATAGTTTTAGTGGCTGTCATAACTATAATATGTGGTTTTAGACTCTTCAAAGGCTAGATGAAGGGGAATGCCAGGATTCAAATTTTTACTTCTTTTGGGGTTGTCCTGCACAAGAGCATGGCCATTACTAGACCTGGATTTCTTGTTTACTGACAACTTACTAAACTCATGGAACTAGACGAGTCTTTATCATATAAATATTAAAGGAAAAAAAAAATTTGGCAGTCCTTGAACTTATCATGTTTTATCTATTGAGTTGAACTTTTATTTCTCTATATTAACCCCTTGAACTTATTTATTTATTTATTTTTTACTTAAGGATTTTTTTTATGGAAAATGAAAAATTAATGAGAAATTCATTAATAGTAGTTTACAAATTAATAAGAATTGCTTTGCTTTTCAAGATATGACATTACTTAATACATAAAACTTGAAAGTTGAAAAGTTTAGAAACACACAAATGAGTATTTCTTCTCCGTTAACAAAATTGTTCATCAATTTTACTTGTCATAAAAAAGTTCTCAATGCAAAAAAAAAAAAAAAAAAAGTTCGATGGCTTGATGTGGAGAAATATAAGTTACCAAAATCATGGAACTAGACAAGTCTTTATCATATAAATATTAAAGGAAAAAAAGAATTTGGCAGTCCTTGAACTTATCATGTTTTATCTATTGAGCTGAACTTTTATTTCTCTATATTAAGCCCTTGAACTTTTTTTTTATTTAAGGATTTTTTTTTTTTTATGGAAAATGAAAAATTAATGAGAAATTCATTAGTAGTAGTTTACAAATTACTAAGAATTGCATTGCTTTTCAAGGTATGACATTACTTAATACATGAAAGTTGAAAGTTGAGAAGTTTAGAAACAAATAAATGAGTTTTTCTTCTCCATTAACAAATTTTTAGTCAATTTTACTTGTCATAAAAAAATTTCTCAATGTGAAAAAAAAAAAAAGCTCCGAGGGCTCGATGTGGAGAAATATAAGTTCAAGAGCTCAAAAGACAAAACACCAAAAGTTCAAGGGCCCCAAAATGGGTTTTTCCTATCTCAAATGAGACATCTGGTTCACATTTTACTCTGTCTTGACCATCAATCTCTTTCTCAGAGTTGAAGAGAGAATGATAATGACAAAATATATACCATCATAACATAGATTTGAACATTCATTGGTGCACACTATTGGATGTTGCTAAAAGTTTTCTTCTTTTGCTAGCTCTTCGGAAGCAGTTAATAGGATTTATGAGATCAAAGGACGGAAGCATACAAGCCCTTTAGCAATCAGTGTTGGGGATGTATCAGACATAAAGCATTTTGCAGTCACTGACCACCTGCCTCATGGCTTACTTGATTCTCTACTCCCGGGACCTGTTACTGTTGTATTAAGGCGAGGTTTGTGACTAACATCTTTTTCTATACATAAAATGAAAGAAATTGTTGAACTTTAGGATTTAGTTCCATAGAATGTGACTAAATCAAGCTGCAAATTTTGTCACCATAAACTTTTACGTCATTGTATAATATGTATGTAAGCAATTCATGCCTTGAATATTTGTGTTTATTAGTGAATTTGGGATTTTTTAGGGGAGTCGAGTGCACTTGAGAAGTCCTTGAATCCAGGATTGGGCAGTGTGGGAGTCCGAGTGCCTGATTGTAATTTCATCAGGGTAATTGCTCGTGGTCTGGGAAGAGCAGTGGCCCTCACTAGTGCAAACCTTAGTGGGCAGCCAAGTAGCGTTGGCATCAAGGATTTTGAGAACCTATGGGAACATTGTGCATATGTCTATGATGGTGGTGTGCTTCCATCTGATCGTGCAGGATCAACAGTTGTGGACCTCAGCAGGCTAGGAAAGTACAAGATTCTTAGACCTGGAAGGTAAATTTCTGATATAATAGACTACTTATTAAGTGAATATCTTAGTAAAAGCTTATAAATTTTGGATGTTAAAGTTTATCAATGGTCTTAAAGCAGGAAGTTTATGAGTGAATGCTTGATTGGTTGATGAACATCTTGTTTTCATAATAAGGCTAATCATCGCATGAATTTTCATAATCTATTTAATAAAATAATCTTGTTATATTTGCCATTGTTAAACTGTTGGTTGGAAATGGTGGTTTACAAGAGCAGGACAGAACAGTTAAGACATTTGACCTGGTATTACAATATCTATAAGATCAGTATATTTTTCTTTTCTGAGCCATTTATTTGGCTCTTTCTGGAAAAATAAGAAAGCAACCATTTTTTATTATTTTTAGTTATCTGTTTCAAAATTTACATATGTTTGTTGACTTAATCATCGAGCATTTTGCTGCTGCATTTGGCTTCATGAGGAACATTACTGGATAACTGAATGTTGCTCATTGAAAAAATTTCGTTTCATAACTTTCTGGTTGTAACTATGAAAACTATCACAACATTATTGTATTTGGTTGAAATCTTTGCTATTGTTCTTTCTCTAGCCCCAGTTTAATATTTTTTCTTCTTTTGAAATATGAAGCTTGCACTGTCTTTGTTGTGTGCCTATTTGTTTTATTTTTTATCTCTTGTATTTTTTTTTTCGTAAATCCTTTAGCATTCACATTGCTGCTTTGCCTTATATTTCCAGTGCAAAGGAAGAGACTGTGAGAATCCTTGAAAAGCATTATCTAGTTGAGGAAGTGACAGCTATTTGAAGAAGTATTGCAAACGAGGTGTTATTGTTTTGTACTGATTTATTGCATCCTCTAGTTGAGGAAGCAACAACTATTTACATGGACATGGAAAAACTGTTTGCATCAAATTGTATTTTATTTATCTTGGATATAAGCTTAGGTTCTCTTGAGTTCTGCTGAGTTCGTTTTTGATATGGTCTTTAGTTTTTTACTCCCGGAGAAGAAACTTGACAGAAATGAAATTATTTAATTGTAATTTGTGCATCATTTGTGATGAATTTATCTATCTACTGACAGCTCTAAGGTGGCTATATTTATTCAAGTTAATATGTAAGGAGCAACATTTATCTTGATCACAGTGGAAATATAAGTTTATGGCGAAGAGGAGAGCATTTCAAAATAAGAAGTTGGAACCTCCTGATCTTTCCAGCAACTATTTTTCAGGTGAAACATCTTACAGCAATTTCATAGGATTCATTCTTTCAAGAACCGAAATTTGGAGTTCTAATCCACTCAACAACACTGTGAGGCTGAACTCTTCAGAGTTTTCACTTGCTCAAAAAACCTGCATAAAAGAGGAAGGAATTTCAGGGAATAAACTCCTTTTGGTTAAAATGGTGACTACTGTGTCTGGTTAGTTACAATCTCACTTTTGCATGACTGTTGGTTTTATGGTGGGCTTCAAGCAGACACTGAGACATGCTTGTTTGCAGTTTCCTGGTGACATGAAAGAATTGGCTACATTCCTCAATATGTATACAAGTGGTTATGCACAAAGTTAATAAGCCTCTACATGGATAAGGCAAGGTATTTATTCCAGCATTTACAATTCAAAAAATCTTGTTTTTATTGTAGTTGCTTTGTTGCAATATGACTTTATGTGTGATGAATTATATAATACGAAAGAGACAAAATAATTACCTCACAACATTATATTGTCTTTATTTTTCGTATAATATATTGGCATATATGTTGATCTGGCCATGTTGACATTATTATTCAAAGATGTTGTGTGGTCTTTGGTCAAGAATAGTATGTTTATTTTTTGATTTGTTATTCCTATAAGGTAGTCTTAAGTGTTGTACTCATTTTATTTTTAGTTTCTTTGCTAACTATCTTAGACTAACATCTTATATTATTAGCCATCTTAGACCACCAATCACTTCTAGTCAATATGGAGCTGCTGTGGTTTTGAATGAGCTGCTTTTGTTTTCTTAAATATTTCCTGATTGGAAAATCCTTCAATTGGACATGCATGATTAAGTCAATTGAACTAAGGTCTAATGGTTATCACTCTTTTAATTAAGTGTACAATTATATGTAAATTAGCAACAAGTGTCTAGCCAGCTATGGGAAATTTGAAGCAGAAAATTATGACTTTTATTTATCTACAGTCCTTGAACTTTTGTTGTTCTCAGATTATTAATTTCTTTTTTCTTTTCTTGATAGATGTTTTGATGTTTAATCCTTTGATGATTCCACTTTTCAAAACCATCATGCGATTGAATCTTTTTTCTTCTGTATTATAAAACAAACACTTGATAATTTAGATTACTGGCTAATAACTATTTTTATTTTTTATTTTATTAATTAGGCTCTAACTTTAGTTCAAACTCGTAATCATTCAACTTTAAAAATAATTCATAGTGATATTTGTTGCAACATAAAAATTAATTAGACTTTTGATTGGTCTTTGACTACTAAAGTCTTGAGCACTGTCATCAGTTAAGTCAAGGTCAACATATGCATGCTATCCATAAAATTTTCAAGTAGTTTATTTTTGAGATATAATTTGCAGAAAGAGCTATGGAGGAGATGGTGATTTGATTATTATAATAAGAAATAGTGATACCAATTTGACTGGAACGTGGAAGGTTACTCAAGTAAATGACCTTTTTTTTGTTTTTTTTAAACATTATAGAGGGAAGAATCGAATATAAAAACATCTCTGATTCACTTTTTATATAAGTAAAACTTTTTATTATAAGGAGTTATCTTAAAAAATAAAAAATAAAGATGATTGTTTGACTTTCTACTTTTAGAAAATAAAATATTACTCTTTATTTTAATTTTAATTAATATAATACAAGTTTATATGTATTTTATTTAAGATAATTTTAATATTTTTTTTATTAGATAAATTTAAAAAATAAAAAATTAAAACAATTAACGCATATAAAATAAAATAAAATTAATAGTAAAATATAAAAAATTTATTGAATTTAAATAAAATTTTCTGCTCTAACAACTAAATTTTTTTACTAAATAAAATAAAGAGCACGACGAGATGCTATAAATTTATTACTAATTTGCTGCTCAAGTAAATGACTTTAAGTACTAAAAAATTATTAAAAACAATTAGGAAATTTCGAGCCTATTAGTTATAGATGCGCATGAAATTTATAAAAAAATTATTACATGTGCTGTACAAATCTGAAGAAAGTAGTAGTAGTAGTAGTTTATTTGATATGGCTGCTGAATTGAGCACACCTTGAATATTTCCTTGAGACGTTTTTTCTTTATTAAAAAAATCACATGTATTCTATCCATTTGAGAGGGACAAAGCATTGGGTGTTCCAAGATTCATGTGATTTTGCCAAACATTTTGAACGTGAATTTTTTTTTTTGCCAAATTAATTTTGAACGTGAATTTCATGGACCCAATCAATTGCCAGATTATGACCTTCCATCAAATTATTATTTTTTGCTTTCATATGGAAAATAAAGTTTACTTGACATTTTATCTAACATCACTTCTATCTTAATTCCCGGTTTAAGATACAATATTAAATTCAAGATTTATGGTAAAAAAATCAATTTTTATAAGATTTTAAATTAGAGACTTTCTTTATAGTTTTGAACATAGTTTTCAAATCCGATCTTATTTTAAAATTGATGATGACAGAGGATAATAAATCAAGAGATTTAAACTACTCAAATTAAGATTGAACAAGAGATAATTAAATTAATAATATATATTTAATAAGTAAATAATACTATTAATTTGTTTTATTTTCATAGTTATAAAATTAAATTATGAAGAGAATGATTAAGATATAATATTATATAAAATGGTTGTTAATTTGGAATTGTTTTTTACCCACAAACTCATGATTTGTATAAAATAAGTCTTTTTAACTTTTATAAAATGATGGGTGGATCATCTTATCGAACTAATTTTTTATTCGATTCTCAATTAAATCGATTGAATCGATCGGCTAGTTTGAATTTGATAACATGAGTTTTAAAAAAATAAATTTTAATTTGAAAAAATTTGCTATTCTTTTATACCATTTTTTTTTTTAAATTCTCATAGTTCAAACTCTTAATATCTTATACTATAAAGGAAAACTCAAAATCTTTTATCACTAAGCTAATGTCGAACTCAACTTTTGTTTTTTTATTATTAAATCCTTACAATTTTAGGCACGCAATCAAACAATACTGATGAAGTATAAATTGTTTATTTATATATAAAAGATTACGGACTTAAAAATCAAATAATCTTCTTTAGAGAAACATTTTTTATACATAAAAACAGAGCAAGTGTTTAATATTTTAATAATTATTCCTTATATATATATATATATGATTAAGATGGCGGCTAATGAGAGAAATGTTGAACAACATTAAAAAATAATAGTACTAAATAATTAATAATAATTAAAAAATTAAAAAATAATATAATAAATAAAATAATAATAACAGTGGATGAGTGGCGGAGCCAGCCAAGTAAGACTCCAAGGTTAGACTAACACGTGGGGTACGTGGGGGATGGGGCAGGAAATTATTTAGACAGTTTTGCGAGCATTTGTTCAGCTTTGGAATATTATTGAATGATCCTCAAAAATCCCTCTTCTTTCTGAATCTTGCACCTCATCTATTTTATTTTGCACTTAAACCCTTGTATTTTTTAATAATGTATATAAAATATTAATTATACATATGAACTTTGTTAAACTAATCATGCTTAATTATATTCATCTATTTTTTTTCCTTTAAAAAAATATATAAATGAATATCTTGAATTTGAGTATTTCAATTTATAGTATAGTAATAATTTTCATTAATTTAATTTTTATTATATTTACATAGTTTTTTAATTGTATTTAGTGAAATTATATTCAACTATAGAAAATATGTATTTATTATTAAAAGATAAAACTTTGTTTTTTTTTTTCTTAATATTCAAAATTAATTAAGTTGCCAAACTTTTCTTTTTGATTTTCCTTTTTAGAAAAGAACAAATAAGCTTTCCATAAAATGTGTGACATCTCCATAATTATAAGTATGAAATTATTATTCATTAGCATAAAATCTTGATAATTTTTCATATTACTACTTCCATTTTAAAATAAAGTGGCCATTAAAAAAATAAGTTTTGTTTATAAATAAGTGGTCATTTAGCAAATCAATAAAAAAATACAATAAAATTACTAATTTATCCTTCTATTTCTAAATATCAGAAACATTTCTCAGATTTATACTGCAATTAATAGGAATATTTTTGACAACTTATGACAAAATTATTATACTTTAAAAATTATAATTTTTTACTTATTAACCATTTTTTCAGAATGGATGGTGTATTTAATAAAATTTAATCTAAAATTCAAATTAAAAATTTATAGATAAAAAAAATAGAACTTTTCAAATACAAATTTTAGTTAATTGTGAGATAAAATTACAGAAAAAATCATTAGGCATAAAAAATATTAAATGTATATTTAGTAGATTGTAATTCAATATAATATAATGTAAATAAATATATTTTTATTATAATAATGCTGAGAATAAATTGGAAAATTCATTGCTAAAATATAAAATAATTCAATACTATTTATGAAATAGCCCTCTAAAAAAAGGCAAATTATGAAATACACTAAAAAAATAAATAAAAACAAAGTCTTCATCTCTGAATTTTCCAAGGCCACTGGATAATAATAAAATAATAAAATATACACACCAGAAACCAGAGTTAAAATAAAATAAAATAACAAGATGCTTCAATACAGGAATTTTGTCGTCTTCTACAATTCCCCGTTTGTCTTCACTCAATCAGTCTTCAAATACAAATCTGCCTGAAAGTTTCTGAAATTCCTTGCCAGACACACGCCCCCTCTCCTTATTACCACCACTAATTCTCTCCTTTCTACAGATCCTTCGCTTTACTCGCTCTAACCTTCAAATTCTGTTTTTTTCCCAGGTACAGAACAACCTCTGATTCTACTCTTTGGCTTTCATTTTTTTTAGCATAAAATTGTAATTTTTAATTAGCTTAATTAATTATATGTTTATGATTCTCAGTGGAAATGGCGACTGGAACTGTGCCGGCTTCTTTTACTGGTTTAAAGACCAGGGAATCCAGGTTAAGTTTTGGAAAAAATATGGATTTTGTTAGAGTTTGTGATTTGAAAAGGATCAAGTCTGGTAGAAAGAAGTTCTCAATGATTCGGAACTCTAATCCTGGTCCTGAAATGGTTGAACTTCAACCTGTTTCTGAAGGGAGCCCTTTGTTAGGTATGGATCATATTCATGGTATCTTAGTACAATTTTTGTATTGTTGTTTAGTTAATCTATCTCTTATGATGTATGTTAAGAGCTTTGTCACTTCCTTTCTTTCTTTTTATTGGGTCAGAGAGAAGATTATATGTACTTTTTTTAATTAAGCTTTTTTTTTTCTTTTTTCTAAGTTGCCGCGATTTGGGTAAACGCAACTGAAAAGCTCAAGTCTTTTCACAAGCAGCCGAAAAACAACATTTGATTTCTTTTTGGCTACAGTATATAAAGTCATGCTTATGCCAAAAAAAAAAAAAAAAAAAAGAAAGAAAGAAAAACAGTAGTCCCAAATAGATATCATGTAATTGAAATGACGAATTGAAGATTTGTTAAACTGAATGTTGATCCAGCATGTGTATTTTTAGAGAATATAAATGTGTAGGACTGAAGAATTTTTTTATATTTATATTTATTATTATTTTTAAATTTTTTTATGTGGGTTCTGATTAAGAGATTAATGCATTTGATCAGCAATTTTTAGTTGGATGTTGATGCCTATGAAATCTCAATTTGGCTTAGACATTGCTATCAATTTTGTGTTGTTGCTTTTCTGTATTTTTGTGCCATTTTTCAGTGCAATTTTGTTCCATCTGATTAATAATTGTTTTGAATGTAGTTCCTAGACAGAAGTATTGTGAATCTGTACACAAGACTGTCAGGAGGAAAACACGAACTGTGATGGTGGGAAATGTGGCTCTTGGTAGTGAGCATCCTATTAGAGTTCAAACTATGACTACAAATGACACTAAGGACGTTGCTGGAACAGTTGAAGAGGTTCTTTAACTCTCTCTCTTTTTTTTTTTTTTTTTTTTTTTTTTTTTCCACTTCTGCTCTTTGCTTGCAAAGCGTCAGTGTGCATGCATGTGTTAGTCATCTTTTCTTGGCACCCCTTACTTTTTTCTTATCATACACCATTGGTTCAGTTTACAAATGTTGGAATCATAGCTCCATATTGCCATATTAATGATGAGGGCATTCACTACTGGAAATGAGTGAAAGAGAGGAAATCAAATAACATAATAGACAGTAATTTCTGAGTCAGTAATCCTTCCAAGCATTTTCAGTCCTATGAAGATTTTAACCATTGATCTCTTAGTAAAAGTCATAGATCTCTTAGTAAAAGTCATATTTGTGTCATTGGTAGTATCTTCTTGTTGACAAAGCTTGCTTGGCGATGCCATTTTGCATTTTCTTGTCAGTTCCATCACATTAACTGCTCTTATTTTGGCAGGTAATGAGAATAGCAGACAAGGGAGCAGATTTAGTTAGGATAACAGTTCAAGGGAAGAGAGAAGCGGATGCTTGCTTTGAAATAAAAAATACTCTTGTGCAGAAAAAGTGAGTCTGATTTATCATAGAGAGACTCTTATTTTATGGTCTGTATGTGGATCAACCATGTCGCTGACTTTCTATTTGTGCAGTTACAATATACCTCTGGTCGCAGATATTCATTTTGCACCACCTATTGCATTGCGAGTAGCTGAATGCTTTGACAAAATTCGTGTCAATCCAGGAAACTTTGGTATGAAATTCACTGTTGGTTTTAATGCTGTTTTTGAGTCATTAGTACAAATATTTAGCATTGAATATATTGCTTCATTACAGCTGATAGGAGGGCTCAGTTTGAGAAGCTAGAGTACACAGACGATGACTATCAGAAAGAGCTTGAGCACATTGAGCAGGTCAAAATACTACCCTATCAAAATGATCATGGGTCACACTTAGATGTTCTAAACTATGAGTGTTGGCTGCACAACCCCTCCACCCTCTGCCCTCTTCCATTTACTGGTCTCTGTGAAATGTCTCATATTTATCATGTTAAGACCAAGATTAGCTATAGGCGGCATGACAAATGAGTTCATACCTTTCATTCAAAATATGACAAAGGGGAGTTATTTATTATTAAAAGGTGATAAAAGCTGGAAATTGTTTGATTTCCTCCAGAAATTCCTTCCTGCATCCTGTAGACACTATAAGCAATCTGCATATATTCCAGCTATTGCAATCTGTCATTAACTATGATATGTAATTTTTTCTTTTAAACTCTACAATATCCTCTATTCTTTCTGTTGTTAAACCTGCAACTATCTAATTGTAGGAGCTTTGCAAAAAGCCAAATTTCTTTGTGGTGTGTGAGATGGGCGAGAAAAGAATAGAAGCCTTTTTTTTTTTTTTTTCCTGTCAATTGATGGTGTATCTACAATTCTTTCTTTGTGCCTGCAGAAAGTTTCACATTTGTCCACACATGAACTGTGCTCATAAAAGATGGACTATCAAATATTCAGCATTATAGATCTGTATTTAATTCCATTTCACTTGATATATTGACTGACTTATTTTTCCTCCATTTTTAACTTTTTCTTTCCAGGTTTTTACACCATTGGTTGAGAAATGTAAGAAGTATGGAAGGGCAATGCGCATTGGGACAAACCATGGAAGCCTTTCAGATCGTATAATGAGCTACTATGGAGATTCTCCAAGGGGAATGGTCAGTAATTATTCTCTCTTCCAATGCCGAACTGCCTTCTTGTTTATTTGTTGTTTGGTGTATTATACTTCCAGATTCACTGGCATCATATTAATTGGCTTTTCTCCAACAGGTTGAATCTGCATTTGAGTTTGCAAGGATATGCCGGAAGTTGGATTTCCATAATTTTGTGTTTTCAATGAAAGCAAGCAACCCAGTCATCATGGTCCAAGCATACCGTTTGCTTGTAGCAGAAATGTATGTTCAGGGATGGGATTATCCATTACACTTGGGTGTCACTGAAGCTGGAGAAGGTGAAGATGGGCGTATGAAATCTGCAATTGGCATTGGGACGCTTCTTCAGGTATCCTTATACAAAAATTGAATATTTAACATTTATGACAATTAAATATTCATGTAATCTTATTCTGCATTCATGTTAAAGTCTGCATTGGGCAATGGCCTTCTTTGGGAGTGAAATATGATGGACTGGTAGCATACTGAAAACATGCATCAGCTGATGGAAAGAGCTTGTGGCTATTCCTTCAGTGTGATCTGGCATTTCTGTCCAATTCTTCTCTAAATATTTAATATCAGATATGAGCAAAAAATATTAAATATATCATGACCATTAGCAACTCCATTGGATGTGCAGGATGGTTTGGGTGATACAATCAGGGTGTCACTTACAGAACCACCAGAGAAAGAGATAGAACCTTGCAGAAGGCTGGCCAACCTTGGTATGAGAGCATCTGCAGTTCAACAGGGAGTGGTGGGTTTTTACTATATGTTTGAGGTTTATATGCTCAAGAACTGCAAATGCTGCCCTATAAAACTTTGCTGACGAAATTTCCCCTCCACCAGGCACCATTTGAAGAAAAGCACAGACATTATTTTGATTTCCAGCGCCGATCTGGTCAATTGCCAGTACAAAAGGAGGTCAGGCTTTAACTTCTTAGGAAATTTGTAGTTTGTTTTTTTTTTTCCTTCCTTCTCTGCTTATCGCTTTATTCAAGATTTGTAGATAAATAGTTGATTCTTCATTTAATTTCAGGGTGAAGAGGTGGATTATAGAGGCGTCTTGCACCGTGATGGCTCTGTTTTAATGTCAGTTTCCAAGGATCAGTTAAAGGTAGACACTCAGTGCTAGCTTTTTCTTGTTTATTTTTTTCTCTTTTTTCCCAATTTCTTGAAATAAGTTTGGGGCCAGTGTTGTGAAGTAGGAACTTCATCGATCTTTTTTTCTCCTTTCAGGCACCTGAACTCCTATACAAGTCACTTGCTGCAAAGCTTGTTGTTGGAATGCCTTTCAAGGTCCATTTTTTATTTTATCAAATGGAAAGACTGCATTACAATGAAATTGATTCGTGTTATAATCACTCTTTACTGACTCAAATATTTTTAATTAGGACCTAGCAACTGTCGACTCAATCTTATTGAGAGAGCTTCCACCAGCGGAGGATATCGATGCTGTAAGACCCTAACCCTTTTGATTCATTTATTAGAAAGAATTCTGTCCATTAGACATCTTTGCCTCATTTTGTGATTAAGTAGTTTGATTGTATTGCTATTAACTTCACTCAAAAGAATCAGAATGATTTGTGTTGTAATTTCTATCATGACCAGCGGCTAGCTCTCAAAAGACTTATAGATATTAGCATGGGAGTTATTGTTCCTCTGTCTGAGCAACTGACAAAGCCATTACCCAATGCCATGGTTCTGGTGAATCTTAAGGAGTTGTCAACTGGTGCTCAAAAGCTTTTGCCAGAAGGTGCCATTTTATCACTGTTCTCAGAGTATTGGGTTCTTACCCAGCATTTCCTTTTCATTTGTTCCATTTCTGTGCCAAGCATATTGATAACATTGCATTATGAAATTATCTATCAGGTACACGCTTGGTTGTGTCTGTACGCGGTGATGAGCCCTATGAAGAACTGCAAATCCTCAAAGACGTAGATGCTACCATGCTTCTTCATGAGCTACCATTTACAGAAGATAAAATTGGCAGAGTGCATGCAGCAAGGAGGTAATTTGCAGACTGGATATGTTAATCAGTCATTATTTGATTCTGTAAGCCAATACCAAACAGCCACTTCAGATATGGCCTTGTTTGCCCATGATTGCCGCAGGTGCTTTAAGCATCTTTGGCCTGAAATGAAGATTTATGTGATGAAGTACAAAATGTCCATTTGCTCATTGTGGCTAATAGGGGAGGAGTTTTCCTCTGTGAAAACTATTATCTCAGACCATCCGACGCATTTATATGACTTTATGCTAACTAGATCGGCAGTGAACGTTGACATTTTGAACTTTCTGTTGACTGCAGGTTGTTCGAGT
Source organism: Reutealis trisperma (assembly GCA_947687605.1). Lineage (NCBI taxonomy): Eukaryota > Viridiplantae > Streptophyta > Magnoliopsida > Malpighiales > Euphorbiaceae > Reutealis > Reutealis trisperma. The sequence continues at coordinate 1,208,833 of CANTUT010000112.1, forward strand.
TTCTATCAGACAATGCTCTAAATTTCCCTGTAATTCACCATATTCAGTTTCCAAAGGCAACCCACAGGTAATCCAAACACATTCTATTTTTTTATTAAGATTGAAGAAATGAATGCTTATTCTATTTTGCTTATCTATTTGTAGGGATGATTTGGTCATTGGTGCTGGTACAAAAGCTGGGGCCCTTTTGGTAGATGGTCTTGGAGACGGTATCCTGCTTGAAGCCCCAGACCAGGACTTCGATTTTTTGAGGAATACCTCTTTCAACTTACTGCAAGGTTGCAGAATGAGAAATACAAAGACGGTATGAAGGTTTTTTTTTTTTGTTTTGTTTTGGGGGGGGAGGGAGGGGGAGGAGAATAAACAAGATGTAAAAACTGATTTAAGAGATGATGGTCTTTACTCACTCTTTAATTGTCAAAATCTAATTGCAGGAGTACGTCTCTTGTCCATCATGTGGTAGAACTTTGTTTGACCTTCAAGAAATAAGTGCAGAAATACGAGAAAAGACATCTCACTTGCCTGGTGTCTCGGTAGATGTCCAATCCTTTTCCACTTCAAGTGGATGCTCCTGATTTGCACTGCCTTTTATTATGAAACTCGTGTTAATTACTTTTTTCCACTTGCAATTTCCAATGTTAGATTGCAATTATGGGTTGCATTGTGAATGGACCGGGTGAGATGGCTGACGCAGATTTCGGATATGTTGGTGGCGCTCCTGGAAAGATTGACCTATATGTTGGAAAGGTATTGCATTCTTTCTTCTTTCCAAGTTCATTACACTCTGCAATCGGATTTCTGACTAAAAGAAAAACTAGTTCTACATATTTTGTGTTGCTTGATTGCTAACCCATTGTGGATTTCATTTCAGACTGTGGTAAAGCGTGGAATTGCAATGGAGGAAGCCACTGATGCTTTGATCCAGCTAATTAAAGATCACGGCCGCTGGGTTGACCCTCCTGCAGAAGAGTAAAATCAAGTAATTCTCATTGGCATATAGCAAAAACGAGGCAGTAAAAGGGATGTAACATTTACAATCCCATTATACATGTAATGCAAGCGCTGGAAGTTGAAACGTTTACAGAATCAATAGTTTCACCCTGTAGAAATCTTTCCATGTATGTGAAATTCACTGCCATTAGAATATAATCTTAAATTACCTTACAAATAACATTGTAATCCTCCATCAATAAGAAATTCAAGATTTCCTTAGTGTTGCAATTTTCTGATCAAGCAATGTAGTTTTGCCTTGGACTTACCAATTAAATTGAATTACGGCTACATATACTTTGAACTTTTCCCCTCTGGTTCTTTCAATCCATTTTGAGTTCTTTTATTAATCTTACTAACATGTACATGATATGCAGAAGCAGGATTCGAGAGACATCACTATAAAAACTAGTTTCTACGCAGAACCAACAATCAATTTGATGATTCAGACGAGGTTTTAATAAAGTTTTATTGCATGAATTAGAATGGCTAAATTACCGTTAACATTGTTGGGATTTGTAATAATTAGTATTTTTTAGTTGCTGTTATGTCAAAATTAATACTTTCTCCGTACCAAAAAAATTATAAATTATTTCTTTTTAACTTATAGATATTTATCTATTTTATCATTATTAATTGAAAAGTGTACCTTTTCAAAATTAATAATAAAAATAATAATAAATGAGTTTATGTAATGATATAAATAGAAAAATATAATAAAATTTATGAGTTGGCAAGTAATTAATGATGTTTTCTTAAACTGTATAAAAAAAGAAAGTGGATAATTTTTTTAGTACGGAAAGATTATTATGTTTTTAATCTCTAAATTAACTTATATGAAAAGTGTTTTTTAGTTAAAATATAATAAATAAATTAAATATAGTAAAAATTTTTATAATTTTACAAAATGGTGGCTATTAACAAATCTTATAAATTTAAAATAATAGATATTAAAGTGCTAATTATGATAAATTTTAAGGGTAATAATCTATCCTATATTTAATAGCAAGACTCAATAATTAGTATTTTAATGAACTCGGAACCCTAAATTACTTCATGGAAAAACCCTAAATTACTACGCAACTAATTAAGTCTAATTACATTCTACATTAGGGATCATTAAAAACAATTTCTAGTTCCCAATATATTTACCATTATTAAGTACCTCTTTAAGGAGTTAACAAGGATTGGGCATTAATTCAATGATTGAGCAATGAACCAATAGAGAATTACAATGATTTTTAATATAGATTTGAGAGAATTTATCTTAATATATCATCATCAGTCTAATAATAGGAGTTTGAATATGGATCATAGAGTTCAACGTGTTTGAGCATGAAATTCTTATTAGAGAGCTTATTTCTATATTAATTATTTAATATATTTATATTTAATCAATATGGGATTATATTCCGAGCAAAGAAAATTAGGATAAAGAAAAATCAAAGATCCATTTAATTTGATTCACTAAAAATATGGAGAATTGGTTAGGTTCAACCACAAAAAATGAAAAGTCTATTATATTATCACATGATAAATTTACAGCCAATACAACCCAAGAGGGATAGGGACTGAGATTATGAATCATCTTCCTTATTCTGTCTCTTCCTCTGTATTCTCTGTCTCTTCCTCCGTAATAGTCTCAAGAGCAGGAGAACTGGTAATCTTGTCCAAAGAAATGAAAAGCGGTGGTGCAACTTCAATCCAAGTACTCAAATCTTTAACTTTCTTTGCCATTTCAAGATTCAAGATTCAAGTTGTGACAAGAAAGAAGATGGTAGTTGCTGCTGCAGCTTTAAGAAAGAGAGCTGATTGGGAGATGATACAGATACACCTTAAGAGTTATGGCTACGGTGGTTTTTGGTGGTGGGTATGATTGGGTTTGGAAGGGAATTTAGTGGAGTTACCCTTATAAGCCTTGATAATTGGAATTAAAAAATTGGGTATTACAGCACTAAACATTTTCAATCATTAAAAAGTTTAGTCACTACTGAAAAAGCTCAAATACATGTGAAAAATGTGGGGAAAGTGAGGAAATAATGTGACAAATATGGACTTATATTATTAAAAGCAATGTTTTTAAAATAAAACTAGAGATTAAATCGATTTTTTTCTTAATTTGCGGTTTGACTGATTTGACTAATTCAATGATTTTTTTATTTTTCTGGTAATAAATCATTTTTCAATAATAAATTATTTGGTTTTTTATAATTTAAAAACTGAATCAGTAATCGATTCTCAATTTAATTCGTCCCATTAATTGATCCGATCCGGTTTTAACCACATTGATTAGAAGTGGAAAGGAACTCACCGCATACTTTCTTAAGCATTGATTGGAAACCTAAGAGGACTTTCTAATGGGGTCAATTGTTTAACTTTAAAAATTAATATTTTTAATTTTGAATATTTATTAATGGTTAACAATTTAGTTTTTTATTAATAAAAGTATAAAAATTTTTACTATGTTTTAATAATTAATATTTTAATTTATACGGTATTTTCATTCATAAAAATCTTAAAAATATAGTGCACATTATTCTTTCAATTATTATATTATAAAATATTTTAAAAATTTAACACTTTTAAAAGTTGATTTAGAAATTAAAAGTATTAATTTTGAAATAACATTACTAAAATATTAATTAAAAGTAATTTATATTGTAGAATACAGGCCATTGAAGTGGTAATATGATTGCATGGCCAAAATTATTTGTTTTGTTTACATAAATACTTAAAAAAGATAAAATATTTTTATATATGTTTTTCTTTTTAAAAAAAAATTCATCTTATTAAATTTTCTATTTTAAAAATGCCTCACTTTTAAAGATATATTATAAATATATCAAAGATATATCGTAAATATACAAATCTAAAAAAACAAAAGAATATTTTAAACAAAAAATTAAAAAGAGTATTTTGTGTAATTTTCTCTCTCTCTCTGTTTCTTTTTTTTTTTTTTTGTTTTTAAATCTCACCACTGGTCTCTACCTTTTTTACTGACAATTGTATAAGCAAATCTAGGATTTTATTTGCTAAAAAATTTTCCTTTTGTGTTTTCATTTATATTTATATTCTTTATTTTATTTTATTCTCTAAAAAAATATTTTTATATTTAATGTTAATCATTTATAATTTTTATTAATTGATTTATTAATTTATATAATTTTATTTCGTATAATAATTCGTTTAATCTTTCAATTTTATTATTTTTACAATCATATTTTATAACTGAAAAAATCTTTATTTCACAACCACCGTCAATAAAGTTAATTAATTGTATATTAATATTATCATTTTGTCCATAATAAGTATGAACATCCTACGTAAGTACAAGATCCAATGTTCCTGACTTTTTATTAGTATTTATTTATTGATTATGTGATTGCACACATACAAAATCAATAGTTTTAATTGTGCTGAAAAATATTTGATAGGAAGATAATATATTTTTTTATTCACATTAAAGTGACTTTTATGTGTAATTGAAGTGAATTTTTTTTTTTATCTTAAAAAAGTAATGAATCTAAATCTTATATTTAATCAACCTGATACTAATTATAGATGAATATATATTTTATAAGTACTGAATCTAAATCTTTTATTTAATGAACTGACACTAATAACATATGAGTATACACTTTATAGGTAATGAATTTGAAGTTTATGTTTAATGAACATGATACTAATAACAGATAAATATGCACTTTATAATTAATGAACGTAAACTTTATATTTAATAAATTTGATACTAATAACATATCAATATATACTTCATAAGTAATGAACCTAAACCTTATTTAATAAATCTGATAACATATAAATATATACTTTATAAGTAATTATCTTAAATCTTCTATTTAATGAATTTGATATTAATAACGGATAAATATACACTTTATAAACAATGAACCAAAACCTGCTGCTCGTATGATGATATTTTATCATTTATAAACTAGAAATTTATCACTATTAAATTATAATTACACTTAAAAATATATAATATCATATCACTAAAATTTAAAATTATTATAATTATTCAAATGTAAGTAAATGAATAATTTATGTCTTAAAACAAAAGAAGAAAATTTATTTTTAAAAAGAAATTATATTATAACTTGAGTTATTAAATATTTTATAATAATTATTTTAAACAATGAAAAAGATTTTTGGTATATTAAAAATACTTGATATGAAAAAAAAAATATTAGTTAAATTAGATGGTACAAGTGACATGTAAAATTTATATTTTGGTGGGAGAAACAAAAATGATTAATATACTTAAATATAATGATTAATATATTATATAAAATAAAATAAAACGTGATTTTTATAATTACAGATCCAGTGATCCCATCCCCTTTTTTTCTCCTTAAATACAGTTAGCCCCCAATTTTTTTTCTCCTTAACTACAGCTAGTCCCTCTTTTTTCTTTTAAATTACAATTGGTGCTCCCTTGTTCTACAATGCTAAAAATTACAAAACTTAATTAAGGGGTAATGATTTTAGTAAAAATGAGATTTATCTCTTCTTTGTGAAGCTATGGGAGGTTTGAATTTCATGGATAACAATCCTACTTCCTTGATATTCAAAAAATTACATTAAAAGAAAAGCATGTTATCTTAACTTTTTCATTTGGAGAATTGGATTCCTAAATTATTGGGAAGAGAAAATATTAATTATTAAATAATTAAGAAAATAAGAAAAAATTAATAAATATGGAGGGAAAATTTTAGAGCAAGTAGTGGTGGGATGATAGGATTCCATTTCCATTCAAGATTCCATTGAAAAATGAAGTTTTGCACCTCAAGATGATAGAAGAAAAGAATTTCAAATTCAAGTTAAGAGTAATTGCTAAAATTCCTATAAAATTTCAATCTTCATTTCCATAAGAATTGTATTTGCAGTTGCACAACCCCACCCCCACACCCCCCACCCCCCATGCAAAGTGAGTTCTTTTTTTGCTTTCCCTTAATAGCAAACTTTTTCTTTTTTTCTTTTTTCTTTTTTTTTTTTTAGCATTAGGGAAAGAATAATCGATCATGAATCTATTATCTAGACTGTATATATATTTATCAATATATAGACAGCGCAAAGTACGTCAAATATAAAATTATATATTAAAATCAGAATAAATATGGTGGCAAAAAAAATAAAAAATAAATAAATTTAATAACTATAACTCAAATTCAACATCAACAAACAGTTATAGGAAACTTGCTTATAAATATACAAGAATGATGCATTCATTTTGGAGACTGGAGACGCACAAAATTCCAATATTTCCAGAGTGATGGCACATGGGAAGAAAGCAATCTAATTCTAATATGGTAGGGCAGCCCTCCAACTATTATTCTGGTTGCTATTATGCACAAACTTGATGCCTCTTCTCTTGTTAAGAAACTATTGAGCATATTAAAAGATGAACACATTGAAGTTGAAAGAAGAAGAAAAGCAAAGTGATAACCTACTTTGTAGGCAGAGATGGATGGAAAAATGAATATGAAGAAATTGAAGTGTCAATAATTTAAAATATGATGTGATGACTTAATTCACTTAAAAAAAATTCAATATAGAAGGGCTTTTAGAATTTAGATAAAATATAATTTTCTCCTTAAAAAATTATCAAATTATCCTATAGAATATTTAAAAAAAAAAATTCCCAATTTAGAATTTAGAAAGTGATCCGTGCATTATTATTTCGTGTGGCGAAGGCAAATATGAAATTTAACTACGCAGTTTTGTAATTATAACAAATAGTATACTTAATTTAATTCTTCACACTTTGAGCATTTCTCCAAGGATTGGCATGGCTCCAAAATTTGTTGAGGTGAGATGGTCTCCTCTACTGCCTAGCTGGATTAAATTGAATACAGATGGGGCTGCACAGAGAGTGCTAGCCAAAGTGGTGCATGAGGCATTTTTCATAATTGTCGTAGTTTTTTTAAGCAGTGTTTTGCCTTACCTTTGAGAATGTGTTATGCTTTTTAAACAGAAATTGTAGCAGTTATAATTGGAACTAGAGAAGCTTCAAGATTGGGTTGGCATAATTTGTGGTTAGAGAATGATTCTTCTTCTGTTGTAGCTTTGTTGAATAATCAGTCGTAGGAAGTTTCTTGAAAACGAAGAGCAGCTTGGCAAGGTTGTTTTTTAATTGTAGCTAATATGAATTTTGTGTCCTCTCACATTTATAGAGAGGGAGATGTAGTTGCTGACATTTTATCGGTTAAAGTTCTCACATATGATTTAATAGTATGATGAACATCTCCTCCTGATTTTTGTTTGCCTTTATTAGCTTTTAATGGTAGTGGTTAGGTTTCTCATAAGTTTTGCTAGTTTTTAGCATTGGTTTTTTGTTATTGACGCCAAAGAGATGTCAATTTAGGTGATATACTAGGTGAATCTTCTTTTGTCTAGCCTTTATATATATATAAAAAAAAAAGTTAGTTCTACTTTTCTTCTTCTTATTATTTTTTTTGCTTTTTCTTTTTATTTTTAAAGAGGAAGAGTATTCTCTGTTATATAGACTATTATATTCTTATGGAGTATTTCTATTCGCTAGTATAAAAAATTAAAAAAAAAAAAAAAGAAAAAAGAAAAGAAAAGCAGGAATTTTGACAAAGCGACTGCCGAAAATTGGATTGTAGTCACTTATTAAATTTTTTTTTCGTCTTTTGTTTTGAATTGGATGAATATTCATGTTATTGTTTTCAATGACTTGAATGAATAAATACTATTATTGAGTAATATTTCTCTCACTTTATTGTTTAAATTAAATGTTAAAACATATTGTGGGAATTTAAAGTGTTTATTATTACAAATTACAGAGACTATTGGATTAATTTCTTTTAAAAATAAAGATTAAATTCTGCAGCGTGACTCAGATTATTAACTAGTTATATAAATATAATGTGTCTTATTCAATATTGCAAGCAATCATTGATGATTTGATTTCCCAGGGGGCTTTGTTTCAACAGCAACAGAATAGGCTTCCACAAGTGTGTTTGATTTTTTGTATCCAGCAGCATTTGCAAGTAAAGCAAATTGCTAAATAAATTCACCCTACTGAAAATGAAATCAACATTCAAACATTATCAAATAAAAGCAAATTGCCATAATTAAACTTCAAACATTGACTAATCACTCACTAATCAAATGGATTATTAACTAATTAATATCCACTATAATAGCTATCACGTAATTGGAAAAAAAAAATTAAGAAAACAGAAATTATACTCTGCAAATACAATGAACATCTTCTCACCTCAATTGTATACCATGGCAAATATAGAAATAATGAATAATAAAATCTAATATTCAATTTTAATAATAATAATAAAATTTTTAAAATTTTATAACATTGTTCATAGAAATTCTCTCCTCGCCGCAGAACCAAACGCAGATCTTCTGATATTTTCCTGCCTCTTTTTATACACCAATCCAGCCAATCCAACCGCACCCGCCGCCACTACCACTCCAACAGCAATTCCAGCCTTCTTTCCGCCGCTCATTCCAGAAGATCCATTCTCCTCATCGCCGCCTGTTTCTGCATTGTCGCTGTGATTAATGTCACTGGCTTCATTCGGTGCCAGTGCCGGAGTATCACTGGCTTCATTCGGTGCCGGAGCCGGTGAAGGAACTGTAGTAGAGTTGTCAGGCGAGTTAGCGGGAGTAGGACTAGCACCAGGAGGTGACAGATCTGAAGGCGGTGACGAGATTGGTGAATCTGTTGGAGATCCAGTGTCTGGTGAAGGAGAAGGAGGAGAAATAGAGGGAGATGAATCAGCAGCTGAATCAGGAGACGGACTCGGTGAAGATTCCGGTGGAGTTACAGAGAGAGCAAGTTGTAGAGAAAAGAAAGCTAAAAAAGCGTAAGAAAAGAATTTGTGAGCCATTGAAGAGAATGTAGTTGAAAAGACGAAGCAAAGCAGAGTTTTGGGTAGTTGCAGATCTGAGAGGAAGTGATAAAGGACGGTTTTTGAAAAGGAAGAGACCAGAAAAAAGGAAGAAGGCTGAGATCTATACGCGTAGAAGCTTATAAGAGAAGGGAACAGGTGAACCCCGCAGATTGTGTAATTTTGTTTGTAGATTAGTTAAAAGTAGTAGTAGATGTTTAATTTAAATAAGGATTTTTTTTTTTTTTTTTCAAACTGAAATTGACAGATTAAGTAACATGCATTCACAATGAAATCTTAACCTTAGATTTTTAACATTACATTAATAGTCTAATGATCGAGTGTCTGACTTATTATTATAAAAATTTTCTTTGATAATTTTTCAATGTATTAAAAAAAAGTTACAACATTTTTTTTTCATTTTTAGAGTGGGAAAATTATTTTTTATGACACTATTATTTGAATTGTTGTTACAAAAATATTATGTTAAAAATATTAACTATAATTTAATTTATTTATGTATCGATGTATATTTCAATTGAATTGATATTCTAAGCACAAATCTCATAGTTCTGAATAAATATATAATTCATAATTATCTCTAAAGCTATTTTTAATTCACGAAATATAATATATAAAAAATAAAATAATTATTTTTAAAAAATAGAGTATATTAAAAATAAAATAGTTATTTTAATTCTATAATTTGATTTATAGTATAAAATAAATATTTTATTTTATATAAATGACTATAATATTCTTATAAATTAATTTTATTATTAATATTAAAATTAAATATAATTTTATCAAATTTTATTTAAGAAATAATTTAAATGTATAATAAAAAATATTTTGTTTGACTTAAAATTTTTAAAAAATATCTTTTAAATTAATTACATAAATTAATTTCTTATTTTATTTACTCAAATTCTTTTTTGCAAAAAAATTGATCAAGTTAAAATTTTAAAATTATATATATATTTAAAAAATGAAAATTAAAAACAAAAAGTAATAGTAATGAACTCGAACTTGCCAATATTTTTAAAGGTAAAAATTCTATTGTAGAGTATAAATAATATTATTTTTTTAATTTTTCATAGAATATATATTTTATAAAAATCATGAAATTATTATTTTATAAAATTAATATTTTTGTCTAAAATTTAAATCAAAATTAGGAATAACTAATATTTATATAATAGTTATTCTATTCCTAATCAATTTTATAAACCAAACACAGCATAAGACTTAATATTTTAACTTTAATCTCATGAATTAAGAGGACATTTGGATATGCTAATTGTTGAGATTAGTTTCTATAAGATTCAATATACATCCACATTATGGGGGTAATTTCTATTAAAATATGATATTAGAGTAATTTAAATACAAAGTAGTTTCATTTTTCACAAGAGTTATTTGTATACGAAGTAAAAGATCTTGTTTGTTTTAATAAATACTCTTTATACTTAGTGTATACATCAATTAAATATGTTAAAAATATATGAAATAGAAAATAATATTAGTGTTATTTGATAAATAATAGATAAAAAATAAATTAATATTTCATCGCTCATTAATTTAGTGTATGAAATAAATTATACTTTTTTCATCACAAATAAAATAAAACGGAAGGAGTATATATTTAGTATAAATAAGAATTTTGTTTTTTGATAGCATTATTTTTTTATTTATATTTTAAAAAGAACAAGAAGAATAAAAAATAGGAAAAAGAAAAATGAGGTTAATGAAGGGCGGTAGTTTCGTAAGAGTTACAACAATTAACAGGAGCACATAGCACTCGGATGGAATTTCCTTTTCGAGTCGGTGTGGATTTGAAAATCTAAAATATTTAATTAATAAATTGTAAGGTTTTGGTTTAATTAAATTTCTTTATTTTGGTTGCGGCTTTCAATAAAATTACATTGAAATTAATTAAATAAAATTCTTTTACTACGCTTGAGTTTCACTATTTTCTATATTAATTCATGTCATTCATTTTAAAATGATGGCATTAGAAAACTATTTATCTTATTTATTTTTATTGCCTCAAAATGTCTAACTTAATATGATATCAGACGTGATTTCAATTATTGGAATAAACATTCAAAAGATAATTTTTAATATATATATATATTTGCTCACAAAAAAAAAATTTATTTTACTTAATATATAAATTGATCTGAATTGTCTAAAAAAAATAAAATTTATATTCATGATAATTTTTATTACAATCCACAAATTTTAACATTTTACCGAATTATAACAGTTACATATAATATAAAAGAGAAAGTACAAAAAGTACTGTATACTTGCCACCGTTTTCATTTTAAGCCTATAAATCTTTTTTTTTTTTTTTTTTAACAAAATAAGATATGAAATTTTCACTTTTAACATTTTGAAATTGACAGTCTTAATACCATTAGAGATTGATGACATGACATCCATGTGACATAAGACTTCTCACTGGCGGATATGCGGATATGCGTTACCTTACTTGATAATTAAATTACTTATATATTATAGTATTATTTTGTGCTTGATCCCACTAGATTGATTCCATTTGCTCTAGAGGATTACAAATATACTCTCAATCTCTCATTATTTCCACTTTGACAGTTGATTGATTATGGTTAGAATTGTATTTTGCCCCCACTAAAAATTTTTTTTAGATCCACCATTAACATACATGGATTCTACAACCATATATAACGAGGATATCACATCAGTATCTTTATACCATGTAAGCACTATTTCACAAATTGAAATGAAGAGATATTTCAATAATTTCAATTACACCTTTGAATAAAAAGCAAATTATTATTTAGTATTTGAAATTTATTTTAATTAATTAATTAATTTATTTCTATTTTTTGAAAAACTTATAAATTAGTCCATCAATTTTGATTTCATTAAATTATTTAGTCATTCTGTCTAGTTTGGTTATATATATTTTTATTAAATTTATGAAAAGTGACTAAAATAATATTGTATATATAATAAATATAATTTTAATTTTATTATTGAAAAACTAAAAATTAAAAAAATTAAATTAATAAAAGTGAATAATATCTATATAATTATATAATTTGTGTAGTTGGATGGAAGCTAAGTACATTGTTTATTGCATATATTTCACGAAAAGCAAGTTGAGAAAAGACTTGAATCTAATTTGTTAGACAATTCTACATTGAATCTATGCTTTTTATGAGAGATTTGCACAATTTAAATGAATGCTAATACTATTATTATGGACTGACTTTTTTTCTTTTTAGGCTTCGACCGCAATAGGTGCCATTGCTTTTCAACTTTTAAGTAACAAAAGTATGGGTTATGAAAATATTAGCAAATCATATTCCCTTGAAATTTTTATGGCGAGGATTTAAAATTTATGTTAAATATTGAAATTAAATTGAGATTCATTTAGATAATAAATTATTTAAAATAATTGAATATTTTGATTTTACACTTAAAACTCGAATTAAAATATATAATCATTTTTAATTATCGTTATCCAAATAAATTTTTAAAAAAATTGATTTCAATTTAATCATATATATAATTTGACACTTAATTAGATATTGGTAAAAAAAAAATTGAGGTGAATGGTAGTCATTGGACGTGGAGTTCAAATCTCACTGTTAAATTAATATTAAAAAAATTTATTTAAAAATATAGGAGTTTAGTGAAATATATAAAAGTTATTATGTATATTACATGAATAATAATAATAATAATTTTATTTTTAAGGGAATATATTTTGCTGCTGTAGTCTTTGAACCTCTCTATTAAGAGGTTTCAATTTTTATAAAGCTTGAATTTCAATGAGTAAATATGATTTGACATTGTAGCATGTAATTTATTCTTAAATAGTAATTTACTCTAATGAGAGATAAAATCAATCAAGTTTTAATTGGGTCCAATATAAACAAAATTTATTTAAGAGACTGTCCATTTATGTGTCTCAAATGTTAATATATTAAAAAGTCAAACCCATAGAAAAATCAACACTCATCCAACAAGATATTAATTTACGATTGAAGACTCATCGTCATCCTCATCATAAGAAGACCATCATCATCTAAACTCAAATAGTCATAGAATAGAGGATTGTAAAAGCTATCATGGAATGGAAGATTGTAGTAGTTGTCACTCATCGAGTACATAAGGAAAAGTGTGTCAAGCTAAAGTCTGCCCCCCTAGCGGTACTCCTTCACTCTAACACGTGAAGCCATTGTTCAGACAATGATCAATACAAGTGGTGCCGGCAACATTAAAAAAGGAACTTTCTGCCTATCTTATCTTGTTAAATCAGAGATTATCATCATTGCTCAGTGAATCCTTCCCATGCAAATAAATAGTAGACTCAACAATAAACTCCGAATAGTATAAAAGGATACATATATCATCATTATAAGATGATTGATTCTCAATATTTTGATCTTTTTTTTTTTTTTTAACTAAAAGCCTTACAGATTACGAAGAAGTTTATCTTCTTCCTTACAATGCATAAACTACTAAGCTAATTTAAGTATGGAAGGGCTTTTGCCAAATTAATAATCTTTGCCTATCTTGCATGTTTAAGAATTCAGTTGAAATAAAATTTAGTCCATTTATCTTTATCAGATATTGATGATACCCTAATATAATTAAGGGATTAAAAAGGAAAATTTCTCCCTTCATGGTATAACAGCTTCTATTGCAAACATTTAACTTGTAGAACTTGCACAATTATTGACTAGATTTCCACTAACATTAGCAAAGGTAAGTGCCAAAACCTACACTTAAATCCATACCGTTGCACATGGACTCACATGCGTACAGTTTTCCTTCACTTACGATCCAAATAATAATAAATAAATAAAAAATCACCACCCAATCATAGAAAATATATAAAAAAAAAAAAAACCCAAATGAATTATAATATATTCTCGGTGGATGTCTAGTCCAGTCTTGGCTTGTTGTTTGTATACAAAGTAACTGGGTTCAGTGGTTCCTACTTCCTTTTCAATGTAGAGAGTGGAGACCGGCCGAATGAAATTCGGCAATACCCCAATTAAATAAAATTTGTAGCGGTCATCAAGCTAGTTGACAAGTATTTTCTGCTAATTGTGCTTTCTTTTCTTTAAAACATATTTCTTATCATTTTTCTCCAGTTAGTTGTGCTTGCACATCAATAAAACTTTGGTCCAATAATAAATTTCAAAATCAAATTTTTATTTCATATTGAGTTATAATATTTAATTTAATTATAATTTTGATTTCTAATATATTAAAAGTGCATTTGATAAGTCATAATAACATATAATATAATATAATCAAATAAATTTTTATCTTAAATTTATATTAAAAATTTATTTAATTATATTATATTATATCTCATTACGGCTTATTAATATATTCTAAAAGAAAATTATATACGCGTCATAAATTTAATAATTGCCATTGAATTAATACTTTGGTAATCAAAGGAGATGATAAGATTCTAGACAAATCCTTGTTTAAAATACTTCATTAGTGGTGTACTTATTGAATATTGTTGAGGAATGTATATGATCAAGAGTTCTAATCTTCACATTTCAATGGAATAATTATTGTTGTACATATTTTAAGCCATCAAAATAAATGACTTGCAAGATATTTAATATCATTTATATATTTCATTTTAGTTTATGTTGTCATACTAAAGTCATTATTTTTAAACTCAAACTAATTTAGTGGGTTCAATTGAGAAAACTAAACATCTGTCCTCAAATTAGTCTGATTTAACTTGGAAAACCGAGAATACTAAAAATCAATCAAAATCCGATGAAACGGTCATGTATCTAGTGACTCGAACGATCCTATCCGAGTTTTCTAAGTTAACCGGATGTTGGAAATTCTTTATCCTATTAAAAGGTATAAAACGGTAAAGATAACATTAATTACTACTCAGAATGACTGTACATTGACTTCTATGAACGAGCATGATATTCTTTTTTGTATTGAAAGTTTATTGTCCGGTAACAGTCATTACTACTCAATATATTATATATTATATTTATATTGACATAAATAATAAATATATAATATCATAAAAAATTTTAATTGAATCCTAATTCAATCTTTACCTATGATTTTATGCTTTCATTAGTTAAACACAGCTAAAAAAATTTATATTTTAAAAGATAGGTCGATGAAAAAAAAATCTCTTTTTGTATCGACAACCTATTTTTTTTTATTAGAAAACACCAAATAATTAAAAAAAAATTATAATAAAATCTTTCTTCCACAGTTGAAGAACAAAAACGAAAAATTAAAAACCACCATAGCAGAGAGAAATCTCTGGACGAGTTTCCAACTTATCATCCGAAATCAAGAAAACCAATAACACAGGTGCACGTACGAAAAAGAAGCTCACTTGCAATAAAATTAGCAGCAACAGAAAAAAAAAATGGAAGGAGCAAAGTTAGAATCTAACAGAACGTACATTTCAACCATAAAACTATGTTTCATTCAAAACCTTTTTATTATGGGCATTGAAATTTGCACAAGAAGGGAAGCTCACTAATCCTTGATTATCAACAGAATTACATAATCTAGTAGTACATATATTGATCAAGCAGCACACCAAAAAACGACAAGCCGAGACTTTCATTATTGGCATTGGTACTATTATTGGGCAAACTCAACAAGCCGAGACTTCCATTCCTACAGCTTTGAAGCTGCATCTTTGTCCAAAAACCACTTCAACTCCCCTTCAGGCGAAACCATTTGAACAGGCAGCACATCAGAACTTTGATTCTTTCCCAAAGCTTTTTGCACAGCATCAGCTTTACCTGCACCACACACCACAAGTGCAATGTATGCGGATGAGTTTATTACAGGGAAGGTGAACGTAATTCTCTCTGGAGGTGGTTTTGGTGAGTCTTTGATGCAGGTAACCCATTTCTCATTTTCCTTTACAAGATGATGCCCAGGAAACAGAGAAGCTACATGTCCATCTGGTCCCATTCCCAGAAGCATGAGATCAAACTTTGGAAACCCAGTTACTGATGAATGGTCTAACACTTTCATGTTAACCAAATGTTTAAGACAGGTTTCATAATCATCTGCTGCACCCTCAGCTGACAGGGCATCATTGATGGCATAAACATTACCTGGAAGAATTGGAATCTGCCAAAAATTGAGGAAAAATGATCATTCTTTTCTTAGAGAATGCTATTAGCTAGCAGCTTTAGAGTAGACTACTCGTGGTCATAAAGAAAACGTTGTATGCTAGTATTAGAATTAATCACAAACACACATGCACACACACACTGTGTCCTAAGTCAACAAACAGATTGAGCAGAGAGATTACTGTTCCTTAAAGGTTCTAATGTTACATTGCCTCCAAAGTCCAAACTGCCAAAAAAGTAGTAAGGTGAGATCAAAAGATATTTCTTCTCCTTTTCTATAGAAAAACATATCCCCCTCCAAGCACACAACTGCTCTCACTACAAGAGATTTTTATTGACATCCTGAGAGTTCTGTCAAAGCCAACAGAGAAAAAGAGAGGGGGGGAGGGGAACCCAAGGCTTTGCATATAAAAATAATGAGCACGAGTACTAATTCTCAAAAAGAAAACTTCCAGCATCAATCAGTTCCACCATATCAATTCACTTTAACTATGCCTTACTTCGAACTCCTAAGCCCAACAGTATCAGTTTCCATTAACCATCTTCCTCCAGAAGAACTAAGATTGCATTTTATTTTTGTAAATGTGTGTAAATTTACACGTTAATCATTGCGGCAACTTCAATTTCCTTCAATAGACAACTCCACAATGGTTAATAGCAAGAAAAAATCTGGAGTTAAACATAAAACACTTTCATCCTTCTTTTTATCAAAATAGACACTTAAGTCCTATAGATTTTATCCAAAACTAATTGGAGGTGGATCTAAAAAAATGCTAATGCATCATTTTGAGCTGTTGAAGGTATTTATTTCTGATTAATTCATACCAATTTTATTGATTTGTAGAAATCATTTTCAAAAGCATGAGATCATAATGCTTGTTTTATTGTGAAATAGTGTTTTAAGAGGGATTTTCATTTTTTCCTCCTTATGAGTAAACTTTGCTAATTTCTTGATTAGGTGGAGCATCTCTCCCATCAGAGATGAAGATTCAAATTAACTCATTGTTCAAAAGTTGTAGACACACAACATATATACCGTTTAATAACTGTAAATCATTGCAGATACCCCAACAAGAAAATTTTAATCTCTCAAACAAGTGTCATAACCCGATAATGATTGACAGTTATAAATGTACAAGGGGGCATAAGGCACTAAGCGGTCTTGGGGGCTAGGTGCAAGTTCAAGATATTAACACTATTTAACCAAATTGACCGTGAGCAATTCAATCAAGTGAGAGCAGACTTTGCATCATGCTCGTTCTGATTCATTCAGAACAGAATCAATAAGACAGAAAAGGCAAGAGTTAC
Organism: Reutealis trisperma; assembly: GCA_947687605.1. NCBI lineage: Eukaryota > Viridiplantae > Streptophyta > Magnoliopsida > Malpighiales > Euphorbiaceae > Reutealis > Reutealis trisperma. The sequence continues at coordinate 1,226,180 of CANTUT010000112.1, forward strand.
TCTCATGCATGTTGGTACTTGGTAATGTGGATCACATGTCGAATTGGAAGGACCGACCTGCAAAGTCGAATTAGGAGCAAGGTACAGTGGGAATTAGGAATAGCTGTAGGATGGAGATTCCTTCGTCAGGAGAGAAGAATGTGCACATGCACATGTACTAAACTGGCTCTTTAGCATAAGATGTTGGACTAATAGAGAACCTAAATTAATTCTTTCCATGAATTGAGAAGTCTTATTGAACAGACCTTTTATTTGTAGGTACCATTGATAAAACTACTATGAAGGATATACATTTTTAAAAAATAGATAACTTGAAGAAGTGCCTGTAAAAATTCATGTAATTAACAAATTCAACCTTGACCAACTTTAAAATTACATTAAACAACTGAATGCAGGTGAAAATGAAATAACTGGTGAGCTAATAATATATTCAATTAAGGGCAAACCTAATAATCTTATTTTATATTAAATTAAGATCATATCAGCTCCAATATTGTCACTCCTCTATAATCTATTATTAACTGGTGAACATATGCTTGTCATTCCTTGAATACAAGATCCCACTTGCCTCTCCTAATTTACACTTAAACAAAATTATTGAGGTACCCAACAGTCTAAAGATATGAACTTGCAATTGATGAGCCGATTTAGATACCAAGTAAAGCATTAAACAGTTCAGGGCCAATCACATAAAATGAGTATATAAAAAGCTAAATCTCCAAACCAAATAGATTAATACCTGACAGAGAAAACCATCAAATGCCAGTTTGTAGTTACTATCAACATGATCTTTAGGAACCACTCTCTCATCCACCCACAAAACATGCCACTTCGACCATTCTATCGAATCAATATAAGGAGGTTCCACTAATTTCCTGCAATTCCCTCAAAAATTTCAATTTCATTTTTATTTTAAAATTATTTATAAAAAGAAAAACAAGTATTATGAAACTAACCTGAGAGACTTAATGAGAGAACCACCAGACAAAACGACAGTGAAAGAGCCTCTTTCTTTAGTAAACTTTTCAGATAGATCAGCGGTGTACTTGGCCAGAGAAACAGCCAGATCCTCCTCCGAATCAAAGACCTCCACCTGCTTCTTCTCAGTTGTCGCTTCCGTCATCATTCGAGCCGCCGATGAAGCTTTCACTCTGCAAGTATAATCGTTTCCCACCCTTCCTCTCAATCCGGCGATCGAGTAATTGAATCTCTTGAAGTTAAATGATAGCTGAGGTGAGATTAGTGGATTGTACGGTCTACAGAATCTTCGCACAGAGGTTGAGAGAGTGCGGAAAGAGAGAGACGAAGTGGCCATTAGAGGACTCTCAATGAGTATTTCAAAGATTCAAAGGCGTTGAATGTCGGACTTGTGCGGGACGCGTGGAGTTTTTCCAGTGCCTTTGTGTTTACTTGGCGGTTAAAAAGTAAAAAATAAATATTTTTGGAGTTATTTATGCTCCTTGTTTTTAGCTTATCACTTATCCTATATGGACATGATATAATTTATTCAATTTTATAAAATATATTTGATATATTAAGATATTTTAGTAAAATATATAATTAAAAAAATATTTTTAATGATCACAATTTAAAATTTTTTCTTAAAATAAAATGTTAGTAGGATTATAATTTAAAATTTAATTTAATAAATTGTCTTTCCTATTAAAAATAAAAAAAATATTTGCTCAAAAATAAATTGGTCAAATCAAAATTTAAAAATTAAAAAGTAAAAGAAATTTATTTTCTGATCTGTAAAAATGAAAATTTTTCAAAAACTCTATATTTAATAAATATATTAAATATAGATATATTTTTAAAAATATATATATAAATATCAGTCTTATGCAATAAAAAACATAAATAAAAAATAGAAGTAAATGGAACTTAAATTTCTTTTTCTTATTTTTTGTAGTACATAAGTCTTCTTTTTTTTTTTATGAGAATTAAAAAATAAAAATTTTACTTAAATCTTATATATATATATATATATATATATATATATATATATATATATATATATATATATAATTTAAAAGTAATAAATATCTTTTTTGAGGATAATGTGAAAATTTCATTAAAGCAAATCTGCAGCTAAACAATTACAAATAAAGGGATAAAGTAAATTGCCCCAAAATTGGACATCAGGCATAGAACTATCCAAACAATGCATTAAAGATATTATAATCAAGTTTAATGATAAAAAAAACAAGGTGAAAGTGCCAAAAACTAAAAGGCGAATGTCAATATCGCCTCTAAAAATTATACATATACAAATTAGAAAAATAACACATTTTTAACAATTTTATAAATATGTGCTAATTTATATAACTCACACACACTCTTATCACAAGTGATATGAGATTCTAAAGAATCTTATATTATCTAATATTTATAATCTATATAATATGCGAAGAGGGGTAAACATATTGGTAAACAAAAACTCTATTACTAAATTTCCATATTCTTTAAGTTAGATATATGTTATTATTATTATTATTATTGCATAACAAAATCTTATTACAATACGATTTAGATTTATTTGATAACTTTTTATAAAAAAAATTCCCCATTAAATCTTTGCATTATCTATCAAATTTTAAAAGTTTGTTGGATTTTTCACTTTTTTTTTTCATTTAAATTCAAGCCTAATATATTTTTTCATAGTTTAAATTAATTATATATCATGCTAATGGAAGGTACGATTTATTTTTTTATTATTTTAAATTAAAATTTTTAGGTATTGATTATCATTCTATACAATTATATTATATTATATTATTAAAAAAATTATAACTGTCCAAGAATTATAATTATGGTATTCAATTTTGTATTTTTAATTTCATTTTATACTTTTTTTTAATTGATCATCACTTAAAGATAATACTGTGATATAATAAATTATAATTAGTATACTATTTATTTTTAATTATTTATTTATTATCATTATATTGTGAATCACATATTATTTGTAAATATTTATAAGATTTTTTCGTGATATATTTAATCTAATACAGTAAATTATATATTACACTTTAATTTTTTTTTTATATAATGAAGGAAAATAACATGACTTATTTTATAAAAATTTAGATAATTTTTTAATTAATTCAACAATTTAAAACTACTTAAAATTCTATTTAGATCTAGACAATTTATACGATAATAATGGATAAATTTCTAAATTTTTACATGAAGTATGTGATTAGAATTTCTTTATATTTCTTTATATATATATATATATATATAGTGTGTGTGTGTGTGTGTGGTTTTTGATACTATAATGGTTGGTAAAAATATTATGAGATATATTTTTGAATTTAAAAATCTTCCTTTTATAGTTTTGCTCATTTAAAAAAAAAATAGTAGTAAGCATAATTTCATTGCATCATTTTTTTTTTATATATTGTTTTTAATTTGCTTTTAATAATTAATAAGTTATTTTGGGAAAATACATATATTTTTTAATAATTTGATATTAATAGATTAATAATTTATAGCATCATAGATTTTTTTTTCTTTTTTTGGTACTAGGATGGGACAACAATCATAGAAACACAATAGATCGATATCTTGCAATAAATTGATAATAATTATTTGTGATTTGAAAAATTCAAATATAAAACCTCCCACATATATGGAGTATTATAGAATATATCATGAAATCTATCTTCAAATTTTAATATTTTTCTTTTTTATTTTGGCTTAAGTATTTAAAAAAATAGTTACAAATATAATTTCATTGTATTTTTTGTTTTTAATTTACCTTTAACAATGAGTTTTCCTTAGAAAAATATACATATTTTTTCAGCAATTTATTATCGATTCACTAAAAATCTATAATATTATTGAATGTATTATATTATTCTTTTTTTCTCAATATAGTAGTAAATAATAGATATAATTTATTATAATATAAAATATCTATAAATTGAAAAGAAAAAAAAAATCAAGTACAATGCATGTATTTCAAAAATTAGTTTTAAAAATTGGGTCAATAAAAGAAAATCTCCTCTTATAATACATATTTTTTTTTATTACAAGATAATAATAAATAGATTCTGATAATAAATCTTTCTTTTATATTTGAGTAATAAAAATTAAAAATTAAAAACAACAAATTTCAAAATTTATTAAATTTTTAAAAATTTGACTTAGTTCATAATTTTCTTCACAAATAATTTTCTTCACAAATTAAATTCTTTATGTCAATTTACAAATGAATTGATATTTCACGTTAGATCTAATCGTGAATCGAATCTTGGATTACAGTTTATGAAGAAAATTATGAATCAATAATACTAGATCTTTGAATATTTTCACATTTTCTAAATCCAGATATAGTTTCATGAACAGGTTTATGAATCCCGAAGGGATTCTCAACTTGTATATTCATTCCAAAGCAAGAAAATCAATAACACAAGTGCACTTACAAGACAGTTCGGAAGAAGCATTTTATTAAAACTATTTTTAAGAGAATCTTCTCACAAAGGACAAACAAAACTTGAAAATTAATGCATATCTGTTACGTTTCGATTTCTACTTGTAAGTTCTCTTCTTCTTCTACTTCGTTTTTGGGGGAGTTATCGAATTATCTCAGCCCAATTTGGACATATTTCAACTCTCTGCTCGCATATTTCATCTGATACTACAGGTTTAACCTAGTTGATGGCACATGAAAAGAAACATAAATTAGCTAAGTATAGAAAATCTTTTGTTTCTCACAATTCATCCTTCACATCCTTGGTGCTACTCTCTTGGCTCTCTTTAGCATCAGACTTTTCAGATTTCGGAGTCGAAGCTGGTTTCTGAAGCTTGAAGGGGATCGATGCGTGTTTCTTGATGAACTTATAAAATGCTACCACAGTGCGATCAGTGTCTACAGTAATCTGCCAATACCAATAAACCAGAAAATAGTTTATGAAAGGACCTCTATGTTTGATAAACTACAATCTGCAGAAACTACATGAAAACAAAAGACCAATGTTGAAGCCACTTACAGGATCAAAGCTCTTGTTTCCAGCAGGGAAGAAGAGAATGGTGGGGAATCCATCAGTCTGCAAAGGAAAAAGGAAAGAACAGCTACTCAATACAAATTTCAGTTTTCTTTTTACCTCTTATTTTGACCTCAAGAACTCAACACTGATACCAAACATTCCCTTAGAGATAACATGGCATTCAGATTAAACAAAAAACCATTTGTTCATATGAATTGGAAATTAACTAATAAGCCATAAATATTTACTCAATATACAACATAAAAAAAAATCATCATATCTTTACTAGTAGCAGTTAACATGAAAACAGAGAGACCTACTAAGTTAAAAAAAAAACCACATCCAAAGACATTTAATATTTCACAACATGAATAAACTTTGTAAGTACCTTTGCCCTCGGATGCTCATTTGTTGTTCCATCCATCTTCGCTATAACAAGAGATTCAATGCCCCGCAAATGTTTGGCAAGCTTGTTGTATGTTGGCTCCAAAGCTTGGCAATGTCCACACCAAGGTGCATATATCTAGTATGCAGAAGGTAAATACATTGAGCTCCTAAAGATGATAAAAGCAAAAGAATTTAATTGATTCACATACACATTATTTCTAGGATGCAACAATACCTCAAGGAGAACATCTTTAGACTCATCCAGCACAATTTCATCAAAATTATTCCCAACAACTATTTTAACATCCCCATCATTCTGTCAATTAAATGCCAAAAACAAGTTAGAATCAGAAAAAACAATGTAAATAAATTAGCTGGGAAAATAATACTTTATTAACTCACAGTTTCAGGAACTGGATCTGATTTGAAAAAAGGCTTAAGCTTGTCTTCAAGAAAATCCTCTCCGAAACCCTGAGGGGTAATAGAATAAAATTGAAAAAATTTTACATTATTAGCTTTGCAATTAGCATATAATAACAAAAATGGAGGCAGAAAACCTTTATCCAACAGAGAGATAGTGAGAGAGAGTTTCAACCTTAAGCTTATCCAAGGTAACTTCCCCGTCAAGTACAAATTTCTTACCATCTTCGTTTCCTGTGTAAGCAAGAACCTATATGGAAATTGATATCCCCAAAAATTTCAATTTTGCTAAACATATAAAATCACTAAATCAAAATGACAAATTTCTATTAGAAAGAAAGATGGAATAAATTACACTGGGAGCATTTTCAGTGACACCAAAATAATCTGCAACAGGCTTCCCAACTTCTTCGTTATCCAATTCAACATATACGAAGATAAGCTGCATTTACCCATGAAAACAATACAACTTAATAACCCAGAAAAAAACTATTACATCCAACTTCAAAGGAAGAATACTGCATGTTGCTACTGTAAGCAGCAAAAGATTGGGATCAATCTAAATAAGATAAGGGGCAAAAATTCTGAAACAAGGTTCAGATATTTAGTCCAAAAGCCAACAGCACTAATTATGAAGCTTTTCACATATAATCCCAGTTTACCTTTCCCTTGAATAATTTAGCTGCATCTTCAAATATTGGCAAAACTTTCTCTGAATCATTTGAAGTTGCAAACAGCAACAGCTGAGAATAAAAATTACAGAACCGTTAGAGAGACCAACTAGTAGTCATTGTTAAATTGCACAAGGTTAGTATTAAGTAGTCAAAAGAAATGATAAAATACATAAGCACCTGTTTCTTAATAGGACTCTCAAATATCGAAGGGGCATTTTCTCTAGTAAAAACTGTCACCAAAGGAAGCTTGTTGGCAAACACAAACTCGACTATCTCAGACTTGGAAAAGTTACCATCTGCACAATGAGAAATTAGACATGAAAAGAATGCCCCTTAACAAGTTTAATTTGGCAGCTCAACCCAAAGGCAACAACTAAGAACCAACCAAAGTAACTCAGTTTCTCTGCCTCCTTCTTAATCAGGACCAAAGCAGGGCGTTTAACTTTGGGGTCAAGGTGGAAAAGCTCTGCCACATCAGCATTTACAGTTTGATAGAAGTTGACATCATCTTCTAGTCTAGAGGCAGCAGCAAGCTCATCACTCTCAGAACCCTGTTCATTAAATGAGCCAAATTAAGTCAGGAAATATGCTAAGAATGTGTAACAAATTAGAGAATTATGCAGTAACTAAAGCCACCCAATGATCTAATCATTCAAGACTAGATGTGGAGCCATGCTTTTCTGCTTCCAAATTATACACAGACCTCAGAAGAAATTGTTTAAATTAATGGGTAAGAACAATGATATTTCTCTGTAAATGTTACAATCATTCTAAAAAATAGTTAGTATCTCCAAGTATTTGACAGATCCAGTTAGTTTCATAGAACAAACAAGCACAACCCATGCAGAAAATTGGCTCATTTCAATGACAAGGAGCAATTAATGGGTTACAGGAAATCTACCATTAGGAAAAATGCTTTCAACAAATTTAAGAATTAAGATGAAGATTTATAAATCAACCTCTATAATTTGTAAGCAAAACTTTTTTCCCCTTTCTTTCATAACCACAATTTTCCCATTTAACAAATGAATAGGTTGTTAGCCTGAGCTTTCAAAGCTACAACTTCTACTAGCTGTATAAAAGTCCTAATTCTCCATGAATTTAATAAGAGCATCAATATCACAATTATATTATGAAATTTTAACACCAAAAAAATCAATAATTAAACAGATAGAACGCCAAGAATATAACACAAGGCACCAATTGAAACCATACCACCAAAGAATTGAGGTAGCCAAGAGCAACTTTATTTTCAGAAGTCAAAATTCTTTCAGCATCATCCAATGTAGTAATGTTGTATATACCAGGTCCTATTTTCTTCTTGATCCAAGTCACAATAGCATCCCTGAATTGAATTCAAAAGAATAATTAGAATCGGAAGATCTTTCAAAAAAAAAGAAAAAAGCTAAGTACCAAAACCTAATAGCAAGATCAAGCAAATACTTACTTTGCCCTTTGGCCAGGATAAGGCTTGTGAACACCATCAACAAAGAAGTACACAGTAGGAAACCCTTGAATATCATACTCTTGCGCCAATTCACTCTCCTCAGTAGCATCCACTTTCGCCAATACCACATCCTCGCCTTTCAACTCGGTAGCCGCCGCCGCATACTCCGGTGCCAGAGCTTGACAATGACCACACCACGGCGCGTAAAACTCAACCATAACGAACTTATGTTCATCAATAAAATCACTGAAATTACGTTCCTTCAAAACGACGACGTCTTTGTCGTCAATTTCAGGCTCTTTATATGGATCAGATTCAGAATCGTCGAAATCAGAGTAGTTATCAAAGTCGTCAGTATCAATGTCATCATCTTCGAATTGGTCTGAATCAGGGTAGTGGTGGTCGTGAGAGATGGCATCGTTTTTATCACTTTCCTCTTCGAGGAAGCTGAGATCTTCGTCGTCGTCGTCGTCCTTTGGCTTGTCGTTTTGAGATTTGGAGAGAGAGGGAGAGAGTTTAGAGAAGAGGAGAAATGCGGTGAGAGAGAGAAGGAGAATGAATCGAGCCGACATTGTTGCTAACTGTGAAATTGCGACAAGTTGAGAGTGAGATCTGGTAGCATGGGTTTATAGAAGAGTAAGAGAGAAGTCAAGGATTTAGAAGTCAGCGTTGCAACGACGCCGTTTCGATGGCTACCTTTGTCTTATTATTATTATTATTATTAAATTCTAAATTGATAGAATAAATCTAATAATTGGTTTTTTAATTTTAAAATAATTTTTTTCAAAGATTAATTTAATTTTTAAATTAATATTAGTTGTATTGTATGAAAAATAGAAATGTACTAATGTACACGCTAATATATATGAAAAATAAAATATCTAACAAAAAATAATAATAACTAGTATCTAAATTTAGTGATAAAGTGACATTCTTTTATAAATCGATGTATGTAAATATCATCAATATTAAATTTTCTTTTTTTATTAAAAAAATAAAAAATAAGCTCTTTGTATTTAGTAATAATAAAATTTTTTACACACTATTACCATTTATAATATTTTTTATTACATAAAATATGTGAAGAATATGCCTATGTTTCTCTTATACAATTTATTACTGTACACATTATTGCCAATCAACCTAATTTAGACAGACTTTCAATTATGTTTACAACCCTTTGTTTTGTTTTTCTTTTTTTTTAATGTAAAAGTGTTCTGTGTGAAATGAGTTTAGGTAAGAATTTTTTTTATATGGTATAAGAAAAGCGCACTGAAATATAGTGGAGCAATAATGACATATTTTTCTAATAAATTCAAAATCAATTCTTCAACTTTCAATATTAAAAAAAAATAATAAGTGGAAGAGAAAAATGTAAATTATACGCTGTAAATTTGTACCCATGCAAAAAGAATGAACTTGCCCTTTTCACGTTAGCTAACTACATCATGTTTGTATAAGGGCTTTCTATACAACTATCCTAAAAAAAAAAATATTCTCATATATGCACCCTCATCTTACAAATACATTTTTAAAATTTACATTTTTAAAAATATCTCATTTTTCATTAACATTAACAGAAAAAATAGATAATTTTGACAGCTTTCTATTAAAACTCCGGTGACTTATTTCAATGATTATTGAATAAATTTATAAGATTTTTGGACTCAATGAATCTATTGATAATGTTAATTTTGGCATTTGACAATTACAGGTTAACGTTTGGAAGATGAAAGTTTCAACTGAAACTTCTCTTCCTTTTTCAGCCAACTTTGGCAACCAATGAGAGTGACATTAGTTGCAATCAATTATTTGAAACTTAAACTTCATTTTAAGACTAAGAATGCATAGTTTCATTGTCGATAGAATAAGAATAAAGCTTATTGGAAGATACATATTAGAAACTTTTTTTGCGTCAATCTAGCTAAATCAGAAGGAATTGGAGTATTTCAAGGATATTTTCATATTCCTAGAAGTAAGAGTATCCTCTAGTATGAAAACCTGACCCATCCGACATCATTTATGTTGGTCAACAACAATGTAAAAGTTTTCCAAAAATTTAATATATCAAATGTATGTTTTTAATATATCATATGTATGCTAAAAACATATTATTTTAATAGAAAAAATGGCATCAGATATTTATATATTATTGGTATATCAGATATATACTAAAAACATATTGTTTTTATAGAAAAAAATATGGTATCAAATATTTGTATATCATTAGTATATTTTTAGTATATCAGATGTATACTAGAAACAAAACATATTATTTTTATAGAAAAAATATGGCATCAAATATATATAATGTGTATATCATAAGAATATATATATACAAAAAAAAAAGAAGAAGATATTTTTGAAAATCTAAAAAAAAAAAAGAGAGGCATTTTTTTATAGTGTTAAAAATAAGGGGGTATTTTTGAAAAAAAAAAAGTTAAAAATTGATAATTGGTGTAATTTCCTCTTTATATAATGACTTCTAGCTTTTCTTGTCTCCCCCCAATTTGACTCGGCCCAAATGACACTTGAGTTTAATTTTGGACGACATTATAATAAATAGTCCTTTTTTTATTCTAACCTTGTTATACCTAACAATTTCATATCCTCTTTTAGGGTGTTTTTTTGTCAAATGGTAAGCAGGGAATGTAATCAAGTTTCAGACAGGGTAGCAACCAAAATGCTTGAAGGGAATTTGCTTGCAGATTGGGTTTGTAACAAGCCTTCAAGGCTTATTCAGTTGTTATTAGTAGGCTTGTCTGCTCAATTTTTTTTGCAATGAAAGTCATTCATTCTGAGGAAAAAAAAAAAAAAGAATCAATCTACTCGTGAGTTGCTCGAATTCGACTCATAAAATACTCAAATTAATTTTATAGTACTAGTAGTTCGATTTGATTTTAAATATTACAGTACTTGACTCAAGTGGCTCGTGAGTCTAATTGAGTATTGAGATTTTATATAATTTTAAAGCTATCTTATATTATATACAACAATTTACTAATTTGAACTCCATGTCGAGCTTTTTCCAAGTTTTTTCAAGCTTCAATTTAATATTAATAAATAAGTTAATTTATTTTTTTCAGTGATGTTTGAGATTAATCAAGTTAAGTTCAAGTTAAATTCAAGCTTCAAAATGGAAACTCAATCAAGATTGAGTCGAGTTTCGAGTCTCAAATTTTTAATCAAGTCGAGCCTATACTCAACATTGTTTCAACTCAACTCGGAGATTATATCTTAATTTCACATGTATTTAATTTGATGTATGGGATTTAATCCTATAAAAATAGTAAAACTGAACCCTATTAGGTGACCAATGATACTTTAATCAAATTAGTAAGATTAACGTGATTAGGGATTCAAAAATTATTGTAAATTATCAATTACATATATATAAAAGAATAAAACTTATTATGTTAATATAGTAACATATATTATTATGACTATTATTATGATATCTAGTTGACATTATTATTATTATTATTATTATTATTATTATTATTATTATTATTATTATTATTATTATTATTATTATGTCCATAATATAATATATGTTATTATAATATATAATATATTTAAACATGATATTTATAATATATGATTATAATATAACATGATATATTTAAATTGTTTTATATATATTATAATATATTAAACTTGTACAGATGATAATATATGTCAACTAGGTATCATAATAATAATAAGTAGTTTAAACGAGATAATAAAAAAAATGGGAAAATATGAAAATTAAATTAATAATAATATACTCTCCAAATTTCTATGAAATGATGTATATGGTCATAATCAAATAAGCATGTGAATGATAACAACACATGTAAGACATAATTAATGGCCTAATATGTTTCAAGAACTCGCAAAATGTGTCACCTAAAACTGATAGGGAAAAAAAATTAGGAAGATATGAAAAAAAAATCAATAATTGTATGCTTCCTAAATTATTATGAAAAGATGCATGCAGTATTAGGCCATAGGCAATAATAAAATGGAAAGACGCGATGAAACTATGGATATGGTGAAATTTTGGACACAATAAGATAAATACATCTCAAACATATATGTGCATTAAGCTATAAGCATATGTCTATTTGAGAACATATATGTTTCATAAATCATTTCGAAATAAAAAAAAGTACCTTAGAAAAAAAATAGTAGAATGATTTCGTGCTGATAATATATTATAAAATAAAGAACAATTATAAAGAATAGAAAAAAGAGAGAATAGAAAATAGAACAAATTTCTGTGTGTATATTTTATCAGAGTTTTTTGGGTTTAGAATCGTTTACTATTTTATTGACTAATATGCCGTATGTTATATATAGAGAATTACAATCCTAACTAGGAAACTACCCTAACAGAATTCCATTAAATAAGGAATTACACAGCTGTACAATATACTTAAATTAAGGAATTATACAGCTGTATAATACAGCTGTACAATATACTAAATCATGTATGTTTTCCCACACTCCCCCTCAAGCTGGAGAGGAGGAACTTTCCATTCCCAGCTTGGACACAAATTTTTCAAACATTGAACTACTCAGCCCCTTGGTAAAAATGTCAGCAAGCTGTCCATGTGTTGACACATATGGAGTGCAAATTAAGCCACCATCCAATTTTTCCTTGATAAAATGTCTGTCAACTTCCATGTGCTTAGTTTTATCATGTTGAACTGGATTGTGAGCTATGCTTATTGCTAACTTGTTATCACAGTAAAGCTTCATTGGTTTAACCCAGTTAATCTTTAAATCTTCAAGAATGATTTTTAGCCACAGTAGCTCACATACACCTTGCGCCATTGCATGAAACTCTGCTTCAGCACTAGATCGTGCCACTACACTTTGTTTCTTGCTTCTCCAGGTCACAATATTTCCTCCAAGAAAAGTACAATATCCTGTTGTCGATCTCCTATCAACAATTGACCCTGCATAGTCTGCATCAGTGTAGGCTTGAAGAGTCATACTCTTATTCCTCTCGAACAAAATTCCCCTTCCTGGTGTTCCCTTGAGATACTGCAAAATTTTGTGTGCAGCTTGCAAATGAGCCTTTCTTGGATTATGCATAAATTGACTAATCAAGCTTACTGCATAAGCTATATTAGGTCTGGTATGGGACAAGTAGATGAGTCTTCCTACCAGATGCTGATACATTTCCTTGTTCACCATGGCATCTTCCTCTGCATTTCCCAATTTATGATTCGGATTCATGGGGGTACTTGTTGGTTTGCATGCAGCTTGCCCTGTGTCCTTAAGCAAGTCTATCACATACTTCTGTTGGGATATAAAAATCCCTTTTCTGGAGTGAGCAACTTCAATTCCTAGAAAATACTTCAATCTTCCCAGAGTCTTGATCTCAAATTCTTTAGCTAGGTGTTGACTCAGAGTTTGTTGCTCGTATCATTTTCGGTTAAAATGATGTCGTCCACATATACTAGCAAGGCTGTTACTCCCCCTGAGGTTGAGTGCTTGATGAACAACGTATGATCCCCTTGACTCTGTTTGTATCCCAAGGCTAGCATAACTCTAGCAAATCTCCCAAACCATGCCCAAGGAGATTGTTTCAGGCCATATAAGGCTTTGTTCAGCTTACATACTGTATTATTTCCAATGCTTTTTCCATAACCTGGTGGAACCTCCATATATATCTCCTCCTCAAGCTCTCCATGCAAAAAAGCATTTTTCACATCAAATTGCTGCAACTCCCAAACCAAGGTTTGCAGCAAGAGATAAAATAACTCTAACTGTGTTCATCTTTGCAACTGGTGCAAATGTCTCCAAATAGTCAATACCATAAGTCTGCGTATACCCTTTAGCTACCAACCTTGCTTTATACCTCTCAATCGACCCATCAGCCTTATACTTCATAGTATAGACCCACTTGCAGCCTACCGGCCTTTTTCCTGCTGGCAATTTAACTAATTCCCAGGCTTTATTCTTGTTAAGAGCCTCCATTTCAATATCCATGGCTTGCTTCCATTTTTCATTAGACAATGCCTTAGATAGGGTAATAGGAATGGTAATTGTATTGAGATTAACCAGAAAGGCTTTATAGGTAGGTGAGAATTTTTGGAAAGATAGGTAGTGTGACAAGGGATATAATGGCCTGTTTGTGCATTCTCTCTTTCCTTTCCTAAGTGCAATCGGGAGATTCTGGTCTTCTTTATTATGTTGGGGTTCAGTTTCACTCTGCAAAGTTTGAAAGTCAAAAATTGTTACCTCATTTAAAGGATCCGTGTCAGACTCTTGAACTTGCACAGATCTTTGAATGTACCTATTTTTCCTTGAATACACCAAGTTCTTACCAAATCACACATCTTTAAAAGCAGAATTTTTAGGGTCAGCAGTAGACTTTTCATGGTTGGAAATATTTGGGCTAGGAGAATTCTGAAGTTCAGATTCAATAGATTTTGACTCAGGTTCAGATTTAACAGGTATGGGTGATAGAGAAAGATCGCTCAACCATTCCACACTCCCCTCACTCCCTTTATCTCCCTTATCTTCCCTATAAATCTCCCCCTGAAGATAAGGTTGGGTAAAATATGCTTCTTGCTCACTAAAGGTCACATCTCTAGACACAAAAAATTTCTTTGATGGAGGATGATAGCATTTATATCCTTTCTGGGTTAAGGAATAACCTAGAAAGACACATTTTAAAGCTAGAGGGTCAAGTTTCCCCCTGTCTTGACTGTGAACATAAACATAGGATACACACCCAAAAATACGAGGGATAAGGTTGTGAGTAGTGGACAAGTTTGGATAGAAAGAGGAAAGTACTTCCATTGGACTCTTGAATCCTAGGACATGAGTTGATAGTCTATTAATAAGGTGAGTGGCTGTGAGAACAGCTTCCCCCCAAAAACGTTTTGGAAAATTTTTTTGAAACAATAATGCTCGAGTTTGATCTAAGAGATGCCCATTTTTCCTCTCGGCTGTCCCGTTTTGTTGCGGTGTTTTAACACATGAAGACTCATGAATTATTCCCTCTTTTTGACAGTAAGGAGTGAGGATTTGATTGAAATAATCTCGAGCATTGTCAGATCTTAATTGTTTAATATTTACACTAAACTGGTTTTTTATCATTGAAAAGAAATTAGGGAATACAAAACTGACATCTAATTTTTGTTTGAGTAAAAAAACCCAAGTGACCCGAGTATAATCATCAATAAAAGTCACAAACCATCGTTCCCTAGAAACATTAGGAATACTAGAGGGTCCCCAAATATCTGTATGAATAAGGTTAAAGGGAAAAATGCTTCTTGTATTACTGATTGGAAAAGGTACACACTTATGTTTGGCAAGTTCACATGCCTCACAATGAAGACTCTCAACATCAAGTTTTGTGAACAATAAAGGAAACATAGCTTTGATAACTCTAAATGATGGATGACCTAGATGACAGTGATAAAGGAGGACTTTTTCTTTACTAGATAACATCAATTCAGACATGAAGGAATGAGATAATCTGCTTTTAAACAAGTTTGATCCAGTTGGCTCCTCAAGGCAATAAAGACCATCCCGTTCTCTAGCAAGTCCAATCATCCTCCTCGAATCCCTTTCCTGAAATACACAATATCCTTCATCAAAAATCACTTTACAAGGTAAATCTTTTATAAATTTGTGCACAGAGACAAGATTGGTGGATAATTTGGGAACATGAAGAACATTCTTGATAATTATGAATGGACTGATTTGGATATCTCCTATACCAGCTACTGTTGTTAGAGTTCCATCTGCTATAGCAATTTTCTTATTACTTGAACATGGGGTGTATGTGAAAAAACATTTGGAAGAGTTGGTCATATGATCAATGGCTCCTGAATCCATGATCCATGAGTGTTTTAAGGTTATATCTGAGACACTAAATCCAAATGAAAATGGGTGCTCACCTGAATATACCATAGTACACTTACCTATTGGCTTCTCCAAAGTACTGAGAAAAGATTTCACCTTTTCTACCTCTTCCTGATTAAGACCAGTTGGCTCTTTTCTGATTTCTTCCTATGTTGCATCAACAACAATATGAGCCTACCCTTTATCACGTGGAGAAACACCTTTCTGCCCCCATTCACGACTTGGAGGCTTCCCATGCAATTTCCAGCAATTCTCCTTCGTATGGCGTGCCTTTTTGCAGTAAGTGCACCACAAATCGTCTCGATTTTGAACCTTGGACTGTCCGCTTTTCCAAGTTTCAAAACTAGCTCTCCTTTTTACTCCTCCTGAACCAGTTTTGGGACTTGCATGACCTACCATTGCCAAACCATTTGTAGGAGAAGACTCAAGCATTAAAGTCCTCCTGCTTTCTTCACTTCTAACAATGGCCATTACTTCGTTGAAACATAGAACTCCCTGCTTTCCAAGTAGATCAAACTCAGGGTTGAGGCCCATAAGGAAATCATAAATTCTGTCTTATTCAATAAATTCCTTGAGTACTGCAGCATCCTCCGAACACTTAGTCTTAATTACCCTATAGTGATCAAGTTCTTGCCACAATGATTTGAGTTGATTGGCATACTCAGTCACTGTTTTGTTTTCCTGTTTGGCAGCCATGGTTTTAACCTTAACCTCATACACTTGAGCCGCATCTCCAGCCTTGGAATATGTTTGTTGAATTGCGTCCCAAATGTCTTTGGCTGTAGCCATAAACATTACTGTATCACTTATTGCAGGGGTCATAGAACTCCACAGCCATGCCATGATCATTGAATCTTCCTCATCCCAAGCATCAAAAAGTGGATCCCCTGGTTTCGGTCCGGTTCCAGTAAGGTGGTTGATTTTTCCTTTCCCTTTCAAGATGGTTCGAACTAATTGGGACCATTTTAAATAGTTCTTCCCATCCAATCTGTATGCTGCCTGGATATGTTGTAATTCTTCGGGCTACTGAGGACGACTTGTATCATCTGTGGACTGAGTTTGATCAGATTTTATTGTTGTTATTTCTGACATGATGATCTATGGTACTAGAATCAGGCTATGAAGGCCAGAATAGTCAGCAATGAAGGCCAGAATAATGCCTAGGTTTTAGAAACCATATCATAGTTTTTTGGGTTTAGAATCATTCACTATTTTATTGACTAATATGCTGTATGTTATATACAAAGAATTACAATCCTAACTAGGAAACTATCCTAACAGAATTCCATTAAATAAGGAATTACACAGCTGTACAATATACTTAAATTAAGAAATTATACAACTGTATAATATACTAAATTACGTATGTTTTTCCACATATTTTCATTGATTGTAATACCTATATAGGTGTAAAAAGTTACAAAGATAGAAATAGATTGGAAGTATCCTGAGTAATTTTCAAGCTGCTCCTGGTTTGCAGGTGAATGCAAAGAAAAGCTTTGTGTATTTTAACAGAGTAGTTGCTAATGTTAAGAATGAGATTTTAGAGGTGTTGAATTTTAAAGAAGGGTCCTTGCCAGCCAAGTATTTGGGCATTCCTCTAATTTCAACAAGGCTTAGAAAGCAACATTGTTCAGCACTTATTGAGAGATTGCAAGCTAGGATTGGCTCTTGGTCTTTTAAATACCTTTCTTATGCAAGTAGATTATAGCTCCTTACCTTAGTTTTGTAAAGTATGCAAGTGTACTAGGCCTCAGGAGGTAATCAAGGAGATAGATGCTAAATGTAGGGACTTATTATGGTCGGGCTCTAAGATGAGAAAGAGTAGACATGTTGCTTGGAAAAAAATTATTTTCCTAAAAAAGAAGGTGGCTTGGGAGTCAAGGATTTATCTATATGGAATAGAGCTACAGTGGGCAAGCAAATTTGGACTCTGCTAACAGCAAAATAGTCTTCATGGACTATCTAGATTCAGAGAGCTAGGCTTTCTAAGCTTAGTTTTTGGGGTATTACAAAGTTGGGGGATGTTAGTTGGAGTTCAAGGAATTTATTGTTATTGAGGGAGATTTTCAAGCAGTGGTATGGCTATAAAGTAAAAAAGGGAATTAGAGTTTCTTTTAGGTTTGACCTTTGGGTTAATGGTGAAGCTATAATAGACAAATTCTTTATAATAAACATTGCTGACTTTGAGCTTATAAGGGATATTGTGGTTTATGAGGTTTGGAGGAGGAACAGGTGGTATCTCCTTGATCCAATTAATGATATAACTAGAAAAGCTTGGGATTTGATTGGTAAGCAAAACCCAATTATAAAGGGGGATGACTTGATCTTTTAGAAACTTGCTAAATCAGGAAAATACTCTATCATAGGAGGTTGGGAACAATTAAGATGCAAGTGAGGAAAAGTGGTGTGGTGTAAGATGGTTTGGGGCCCTAGTCATGTCCCTAGATTCAGCTTTATTATGTGGCTTGACCCACAAAAAAGAGTAGTAACAAAATGCAAGTTGTGGCGTTGGGGTTTAGCTACTAATGCTTTGTGTTGTTTTGTCAGGAGCATGATGAGACTATAGATCATATATTCTTTAAGTGCAGGTTTTCTTATACAATCTGGCAGAGGGTTCTAGACAGGTGCAAATTCAAAGAAGGGTCCTTTGTTAGAGATGTAAGGTTAGTTGGTTATATAGGAAAGACGACGGTAAGAGCAGGCTTTCAAGAATTAGAAGAGTTGCTTTTGCAGCAACTGTATATTACTTGTGGCTTGAAAGAAATGCAATTTGTTTCCAACATATACAACTGAATAAAGAGAAGATTTTAGGGAGAATAAGTGAAGCAATTAAATGTAAATTATTGTGTACATGTGATAAGTGGCGATAATTTGGTGTTTGTATGGTTTTTGTTTTTGTTCTTTTGTTGAGTAGTTTGCGAGGTTCTAGTGGCCTAGTTTTATGTTGGTCTGGTAGTTTGGCTACATGTTTTGGTGTATTTTTTCTTTTGGTAATATATTATTTTTTATCCAAAAAAAAATATTATGCAAAAAAATTCAGGTACATAACTTAACATAACATATAGCACAAAAACATAACATATAGAACAAACAATTTAAACGGGCTGACTATATGCTAAAAATAATTTTTTTTATAACAACTAGCAATCCTTCAATATCTAGTTTGCATAGCCCCCATCGGAAGGAAGATTTGTTAAATCAAACTCAACACAATTTCTTTTTGAGCTTTAACTCTCATTCTCATGGACTTGCTGTTCTTATATAAGCGGTAATGATTCAAATACTAATTTTCTCTTAAAGTATCTTTTCATAGCTTCAAAAATAAAAATAAAAAAAAAATCAACAAGAGTAAAAAAAATTAAAAATATGACAAGAAGACCAATATAATCAATATCATGTTTTGTTAAAAAAAATTTTGAGTAATAAGAGTTATAACCCGACTAAACCAACTCAATAAGAGCAATAGGAATATTGTTAAAAAGAAAAGAAGATTTTGGTGAGTTAGTAATATACTCTCTCTAATATTTGTTTTTGATTTATTAAAACTTAACTTTTTCTTTTTTATTTATTAAAACATTAAAAGTCAAAGAAAGGTAGTCCAAGTATTTTCTTGTTTTATGATTGAACCATTATAAATATTGGATTTTTCATAAGGCCCATAAGCAGTTATATATAAATTCTTAAGGTGGGCAATTTTGGATTTTAAAATTTTTATTAGTGTTATAAATGTATTTTACCAAACCTTAAGAAGGGTAAATTTAAATTTTAAAATTTTTATTAATACTAAAATAATATTTTATGAAAACATAAGGGCTGCAATTGTTCACTCTTGTTTATATAATGTGCGTGATGAAAACATATTATCATCTAATATTTTGTTTTTATATAAAAAAAATTTAAAAAAATAACTATATCATAATTTTAAATATTTAATTATTTATACCATTTCATAGTAAGTAAAATGTTAATTTATAATGACATAAACTAATGAGTTTAAAAAAAATACATCACGAGCTTATATATAAATTGTTGATCAACAAGTTAACTCACAAGGTTGATCAACGAGTCAATTCATAGTCTAATAACTAGTCAAGTCACAAGTTTCAATGAATCAAATATTTATGAGCTAAAATTCAGCTCATTTAATAAATAAATCTGTAAATTTTACTCGAGTTCAAATTATTTATAAATTAATTGAGTTTGAGCCGAGCTGCAAATATATCTAAAGATTCTAGATGGGGACGGTACCACATGGAAACTAGAGGAAGCCATGGTATCCTAATCTCCTCAAATTTGCATTTTATACCACTATATATTTCATTGTATTTTTCAAAAAATATACATGTTGGCTTCCAAAATTCTTGAAACTTTACTTTTAAATTATATATTTTACATATATTTTAATAATATATACATTTAGCCGCACTAAATTTATTGAAATTTTATTCATTACATATATATTTCATTATAATTTATATGTAAATATTTTTATTATATAGTTATAGCACTCAAAAATTTCAAAATTTTTATTTTTATCTATCAAATTAGATTTTTTTCTTTATATTTATATTATATTTTTTTCTTTACATTTATACTTTGATCTCCTAAATTTTAAAGTCTGGTATCACCATTGATTCCAAGTTTAAATCTCACCCATGTAAGAGGTGTGGATATTTATTTTATAATTTGTGTGAGATTTTTATTTGCATTACGAATTTACTTGGACATTGTCAATTCGCTTAGATTGGAAAAAAAAAATCTAGTAATTCATATAGAATAACATCACAATTCAAGTATGTTTGGTTGTTTAAAAAATAATTTAGAATACCCTATTACGTCTAGTTAGCAAAATAACAACACAATATGTACAAGTATGTTTAGTTATTTAAAAAATAAATTTAGAATACAAATCAAATAAGCCCGTACACCATACTAGTGAACAAAATCGAATTAAAATAAAAAATAAAATCAAACCGATTGGTTCAGTTTGATTCGATTTTAAATATGATAAATTGAATTAAATTTTAATTTGATTCTATTTTTAGCCAAAAATTTTAAATCAAACCAAATAGACCAAAGTTTTAATATATATATATATATATATATATATATATATATATATATATATATATTAAACAATCCGAAAATCCAAAAAAAAAAAAAGAAAGAAAAATCTAAAATTAGCTTAAATTGACCAATTGAATCAAACTGAAAGTTTTCACCATAAATTTAGCTTGGTTTATTAAAAAATAAAATTTTGATTTTTGGTTTGATTCGATTTTGAATCCAACTAACCATTTGCTTCCCTAGATTTACGTATATTTGATAGTTTATTTCTAAACTCAAAATAAAAATTTGAGGATATTATAATACTAGTTGGAGGGGAAAAAGGCATGCAAGAGGGCATAAGTTTTAATAATACATGTTTAAAACAATTTGAGGATATTATAATACTACATGCATGTTCAAAATACAATTTTTAATAATATAAATGCCCACTTGAAATAAAGATTTTAATTGGAGTCAATTTGACAATTGAGTTTCAAAATTTATTTTCTAAATTATTGTTTAATTGTTTTGAAATTTTTAAAATAGTGAAATTCACTTTTAAAATAAATTTTATTACTTATAATCAAAATTTTCAACATAATAATTTTTCTCAATATTAACTCTAACAAAAATATCACAGGTTAGTACATTTGGAAGTAATTTAAGCACTGAATTAAAAAAGAAAAAAAGAAAAAGACTATTATAAGAAAAAATATATATTATCTATCTATCTATACTATATATAAAAGTCTCTATCAAGAGGAAACATTTTTGGACATAAATGCACATAAAATTTTTATTTATTAACATATTTACCCCTATCTATTTTTTGTTGGAATATATCGTTCCAATACATGTATCTAAATTTTAAAAGCTTTAATATTTAGATATTTATCGGTATATATGCAGTATTTTGTTATTTATTATTTAGATATTCATTGAAATATATCCAATATTTTGTTATTTATTTTTTAAATTAATGTTTATCAGGTCAATTCACCATTTTGATTTTACCTAGCAATAAAAAGCCAAAGCAAGATATTGGAATTCATTTCTAATTTCATACAATTAATTCTCATTTTTTTTTTAATGATAATACAATTAATTATGTTTACTTAAATAAATAAAAATTAAAAAATAAATTAAAGTACGTATTTAATAATAATTTTAATCACGTGTGAAAAAAAAACCTCCTGTAATTAAATGACAGTTGAAAGATTGTTGTAATGACACATAGTTCAAAGGCAGATAAACCACATCAAATTGCAAATCTATATTTACTTTTTAAGTAGTTCTCAATTATCATAATTACAAACCAATTATATAATATGCAATGAAAGAATTTAGCATTAATCTTTTTAAAATATTGTATTTTTGAAAGAGATGAAGGAATAATTTGAGAATTAAGTTGTATTTTAGTTGATCAGAAATTAATTTTGTGGTTGATTAAGTTGATTGTTAGTTGCTTATAAATAAATTTTTGGTAGTAGTATATATAAAGTAGTTGTATATAAATTAAACAATTCGTCTGTCACAATAATCAATATTACTGAAATATTTCCAATCATATATACAATAATGCTTTGATCTTATTCTCTCTTATAAATCATATTATTTATTAATTAACTAGAGATTAATACAAAGCCCACTTAATTTAACTAGATTCAATTATAATTATTATTCATCTTTGTCTACAGCCAAAGCATCTATAATTAATATATAATTATGTCTGGATTAATACAATCTAGCTAGCTTTTATTAGAATTCAAGAAAACTATTGGATTCTTGATTCATCACTTGATTGAATTAGTGTCATTAGGATAAAAACTGTGGTTTTCATATAAAAACCCTCCTTAGAGTTTTATACTATATCCAACCTAAAATTAAGATATTATGTTCTTCCTGCCTACTTATATTTACTTGCTAACTAGCACATTACTTTTCTAACTTCTTTACTAACATGGCAACAATTAGAAATGGCAAAAAAAAATGTCTAAAGAGTTGTTCAATTGACAAAGTAAGTTTTTTTTTTTTTTCTTTCTTTCTTGTGGTTAGTATTTAGACTATGTTTAGCTCGTAGAATAAAATATATAAATAATAGAATAACTATTCTTAAAGAATATAATAGGATAAGAATAGAATAATTATTCTAAATTCATAATTTAATTCATAACATAGAATAACTATTCTATTCATATAAATGATCATAATATCCTTATAAATTAATTTCACCATTAATATTAAAATTAAATATAATTTTACCAAATTTTATTAAAGAAATAATTTAAATGCATAATAAATAAATTTTTTATTTGACTTAAAATTTAAAAAATAAAAATGAAAATCTGAAAATTAAAAAAAAAGATAATAGTGGTGAATTTAAACTTGCGAACATTTTATAAGGGTAAAATGAAAATATTCTATTTTACAGTTTAAAAAATACCAATTCTTTAATTTTTTATAGAATATGTATTCCATAAAAATTATGAAATTATTATTTTATGGAATTAATATTTTTTGTCTAAAATATCAACTAAAACTTAGAATAATTATTCCATATGAAATAGTTGTTTTATTAATTGGCTATTTTATGAACCAAACATAGTCTTAGAAAATAATTATTGAATATGAAAGTTGAAGGAGGTACACTTTAAACTTGTTCAAAGGAAAATTTCAATCTCTACAATGTGCAAACCAACATGAATTTATCCTTCTAAAAAAATGGAAGAGATTGGAATATACTTGGCTTAGAATGATACCAATGGGTAAGAATACCATCGATGCATAAACAATAATTAAGGTAATTTTATGATATTCACAAAGAAGATATGAATTAAGTAATATCTAAAAAAAAATCATATAAATATGAACATTGACTGTAAATCCAAAAAGCCTAACATATGCTAATAAACAACACAGTTAAGAAAGAGACAAAAAAAATAAAAATTGTTAGAATTAATGGTGTCTATGGCCATTACTTTGGTTTCATATTTGTTCTAATCACCATCTCTTGTATCTCTTTCTACAGGCAATTGGAGGTTCGGGCTGCCATTCCATTTGTTGCTTCCATATTTTTCATGCTCGCTTCTCTCCGTCCCTCCTTTATCCCACAATTCCATCTGTCACAGTAGATATTAATATAAAATAATTGAAGAATTGAATTTTTGTCAATTGATATCACTGATCTTCAAAATCTTTGAATTTTTTTTTATCTTTTTTAGTTTCGATTTACTAATCACAGCATTGCTCAAAGATTTTTTGATGTGAATTTTTAAAAGATGCTGATTATTGATGAGATTTAGGAGATTTTTGGGTTTGAGTGTGTAAAAGTAATAACAAGAGTGTGGAGCGTATAAAAGTAAAAATTAGAAAGTAAAAATATATTTATAAGTGTGATATATTTTTTAGGCGTTTTTATAGAAATTCCTAAATTTTTATGCCTCCATCCAAACAAGGTGTCCACATGCTTTTGAAAAGGCCCAAATAACAAAGGATAATGGCCCATAAATACACCCATACCTACATTGGCCTTATCTTCAATATTATAGACCTTAACTGTCATCTATCATCTTTAATAGACCGAAAAACCATATTTTTGTCCTCCTCCTTGCGGCATTATCGAATCTCCATTGTTGAAAACCAGTAAAATACAACACCATGATCAGCATTCTTGCACAAGTAATCACTGATTCTTTATATATTAGTTCTTGAAATGGGTCTCTGTGTGTATCAAAGTAATTTTTGTTTGTTTTCCATTTCGCAGGAGCGTCTTCTTGGTGCGGCAATAGGGGCTGCTTTCGTGGGTTTTATCATTTTTGAGCAAAGGAAACGAATTTATGAATCCATTTCTACTGATCGTTCCCAATTTGATACCCAATCTCAGGTTCAACTTTTTTTTTAATTTTATTTTTTTTCCTGGAGCCCTAGAATTTTCGTGTATGATAATTTATGGTTAATCATGGATACTTCTATCGTTTTGCTAGATTGTTCACTGTTTTCTTGGGGGAATTTATTACCCACTTGCTTCATTTAAATTATTAATTGTAAGAGATTGATGGGTTGAAGCTTAAAAGTCCAAAATAGCACTGGTTGAGATGGAAAGCTTAATGTAGAACATTGTATTGTGCAGAGACAAAAATGGGTTGGTTAAGAAGCTAATAGTTTGGATTGATAGGATGTTCGTTTTGTAGTTTGTCCCATTCAGACAATTTGTTTGTAAAGTGGTTCATATTTCTTTGCTCGAGATTAGTCTTTGATCAATTGAAAATAGGCTGTAAAGTATAACTTGATCACAATCCAGAATCTTACTTAGAAATAGGTCATAAGGAGGGGGAAGGGATTGCTAGAGATAGTTTGATGGGTTCCAATTTCCATTATCTTTATGTGAAGATGATTCAATTCAACTCTTCTTGCAATCGTGGGAACAATAGAATGTCTAGTAAAATAATTCTTCGTATCGTGAACTGGGCCCTTAGAAGTTAACATCTTGTAGTTATTTACAGAACTTGGAAATAACAATGAGCTAGCTGAGGTTGGTAGCAACAAGGGAGTCAATGGTGGCTCCCTGGCAAATTTCCAAGTTGAAATAGCAATGCTAGTTGGGTTTATAAAAGACAACGGATAAAAAATTGGAAAAAAGGGGAAAAGACTGGCAGATTGAGAAGTTAGAAAATTCATTCACAGTAAATCTTTGCAAAGGGATCGAGCTGAGTAGAGAACTTTCAAGCGATAATCTTATTCTATATTTGTTCACTATGAGAAGGAAAAAGATAATTTGAACCCTATGCATAGACAAAGAAAACCTCAGTGAAAAGTTTTCTTCATTAGATTAAAAATTGTTATTGCAGTCTTTTTCATTTGGCATTTTAATGGCTTTGTTGCTTTGGCTTCATTTATTCTCAACTTGCATGCTTGGTGCTGGTCTTCATTTTAAGTTTTATACTTTTAGTCATGGTACTGGAACGCCATTAACTTCATTATCATTATCAGTTTTGGACATGCAATTAATAACGTCCTTGATTAACTTCAGTATCAGTGTTAGATATGGTTCTGGAAATCCATGAACTTCATTACCAGTTATAAAAAATGTTAAACCTGCTCAGTTTGTAGCGCATCACATGAAGTGCTAACAATTTTAATTTTCAACTTCTTCCAGTTGAGAGAGCCCATATTTGGAAAGCAATTTCGCTCTCAGTTTGAACTTCAATGGAACAAAGCTGTGGACCAGACATTTAGACCTGTGGTTGAATCTCTTAATTCACGTAGGCAGTAGAGATTTTGTAGCACTTTCACTAGTAATGTACGGATTTCTTTATCAATTTTTTATGAGATTTGTACATGCAGCAGCATGTCTATATTTGTATGTCTTACATTTTTGAAATCATTTTTATCGGACAGATGTCCTATAACAGTACCTTTGCTTCAGTCTAAAACTCTGAATAACTTGCTACTTTATATTAGGATTATGTCAAATATGATATGGTAATTTCATTGACTATCATCAATGTTAATGTAACCATTTATATTGGCCTAAGATCTTAGTCAGGACCTTTGTATGTTTGATATTAGTTTAAATGTTCATTCCTTGCAAATGCCTATAACACGAATATTTATTCGTATTGTCTTTTAAAGGACATGTATTTGGATTTGGGTTGAACGGTAAACAATTTATGTATTTAAATTCAAGTACATTCAATCTAGTCTCATGAGAGATTATAACAGTTTAAAAAGAGTTCATCTTTCCAGTTCTGGTCTCATGGTATTTGGGATAGGCAAAATAAGCAAAAACAAATAACTATTTGTAGGTATTCAATCGAGTAGTGGAGTTCTATCTCATTATTATTTCAGTAGATTTTGCTTCTTGCATGAGTCATATTTATTCTAGATCATCTGAGTGAACTTGTTCCAATGTGGAAGAACCAGTTGATTTGTTCTGTTCTTGGCTGGGGGTCTACAGGTTGTTAACTGGTCAATTGAAATCAGTGATCAAGTGCTGGTGTTCTTGCAAAACTTTGATTCCTAAAATTTAGCTTTAGACCACAGTGAGAGTTGCTTCCTTTTCTTGACCACAATGGAATTTTTGTCTTCAGCATAGGTTCATTTTGTCAAGCTGGTAGGGCTGGCAATTTTTGACACAATCTAAATAAACGACAGGATACCACACATAGTTAAACGAGTTTGGATTTAGGATGAATGGGTTTGGATCATAAAGGGTCAACCCATTTATGACACGAAAAAAAATTAAATTTAAACAGATTGACTTATCTAACTTGCAAGTGACATAATTAAATACATTTATTTAAACAGGTTAATAGATTAACAGATAGCACATGATACGAGTAAACACATATAAACACATTTATTTAAATAGGTTAATAGATTAACAGATAATATATTATACGAGTAAACACATATAAATATATTTATTCTCTCTTTATCTATATATATATATATATATATATATATATGAAAGTATTTTGTCACTTATAAAGGTCTAAGTATTTAATTTGAGTCATTTTATATTTAAAAAATAATTATTTTGGAATTTAGATAATTATTTTTTATTTAACAAATATATTTTTTAAAATTTAATTTATTAAACTGGTTACACGGATCGATCAGTATATAACTTAACTAATAAATGTGTCTATATTTAGATTTGATATTTTGACATAATTAATTAAATGAATCGTATTCAGATTGATTTTTTTTATATTATATATGACGCTAATACACAGCTTTTCAAGCTGGCATTTCCTGCCATAACTCTTATTTGCAGGTCTCATAGATATCAGAATTGCTCAATAATTTACTCGAGGAGAATTTCATGTCAAATTAATACTCCAGCGACCGTTAACTGCTACGTTCACATCAAAATAACTCCTTGTACACAAAGACTACATGGATATTACATAGTTAACCTCATACATTGAATTTGGAGATTTAGATAGGATAGACTTTTAGCCAAAGCTTGAGTGCAGGGGGATTTTCTGTTTCAGTTTATTTTCACTAATACAATAATAATCAGTCCCTTTTCTTAGATTCAAGTATGAGTAGCCAAGTGAAGTTGGTAACTCATCTATTTCCGACATACAACCATACTTTCACCATAGCTCAAATTCCATTTATTTATAATCAAGTCATTTGTAATCACTAATGAAACTGTAGATACATTCTGTAACCCTGAAAATCAGAAATTACAACATAAAGAAGAAAAGAAAATGAAAATGGGATCAAAATAATCAAAACCTACTATAGTAACCAAATCAGCCATCAGGTTTAACAGAGCAAGTAATTGTCTCTATTCATGTTGGCTCATACATAGAAACCACCAATTGCCAGGAGAATAGCAAATGGCAAACCAATAACAATTCCTGCAATGCTAGTGGGACGGCTCCCACCATTATTGGACGATGTTGATATTTCACTTTCCTCTACTTGAGCTGCCAGAGGCAAAGGTGAGCAACCAGATGATGATGATTTAGAACATGGGTTCTTTGTATTGGGTTGTGTTTTTGGATGGAAAAATTCAACTGCTGATGGAGAAAATGCAACTGGGTTCTCATAAGCCAAGCCATGAGGAGCTCTTTCTTGAGCTCTTGAAGCTAAGAAAAGAACTAAAATAGATAAGAGAAAGAAACAAAATTTGGAAGTCATGTTTTCTTGTGTCTTTTTACTTGAGAAGTTCCACTCTATCTGTAGTAGTAATTCTCATTGAAAAATGTTGGGTGCTTTGTGGTGGCTTTTATAAGGCTATGATAACATTGCTTGGCTTTCAATTATTTTTTTATTATCATTTTTTTTTTTGGGTGAAAATGTTGCTAGAAAATGGGAACAGAATGATTGTGTCTATAAGTGTCCCTTTCCTGCATAAGGTTGTTTGTCTTCCCATATTGCCCACCGAATTAAATTTATAATCTATTATTCAATTTGAGTTTAGTTGGATTAAAAAATTTGAGACTTGAATTCCAATTTGAATTCAATATGATTCGACTTCATTAAATTTTTATAAGTGTAGGTTAAATTTTTATGAATTTTAAATTAAAATTAAAGTAAATTTTAATAAAACGTAAATCCAATTTTGATTTGATAAATTGCTACTTTCTCAATTTTAAAATATTTATCGTATAAAATTTCAGTACACATATATATTAAGAAAATTATTAAATTATCATAATTTTAAAATAAAAAGACTAAAATACTTTATATTAATTTTGATATAGAGAAAAAAAGTAATTAATGCGAACATTTAGTAGGAGAATAAATGAAGAATAAAGTTAAAAAAAATATATTATTGAAATGTTAAAATAACAAATAAATTGAAAAAAAAAATATTTTTAAAATGACAAATATTTTAAAATATAGAAAATATTTACGTATTTATAATATTAAAAGTTAATCTAAATTAGTAAAATTTAAATTTTCAATTTACAAGTTAATTAAATTTTGTTGTGACTTGTTACTCCAATTTAAATTCAACTTAATTAAAATGAACTCAAATTCTAATATTTATTTAGTTGAATCGATTCATGACTAGTTGGATTAATTAACTCTCGTAACACACTATTTTCCGGTCTTACAAGAGCAATCCCAGTCATTTCATGTCATTATTTTGTCGTTTTGTTGTTGCTAATAAGATGGCCTTGAAAATCATATTTTTTATTTTATTTTATTTTTTGCCAAAGCCTTGAAAATCATATTTAATTTCTCATATCGGAAGTTACCAAATTTTATATTTAATATTAATAAGGTCATATAATTTTAATTTATTAAATTTTTATTTTTATTTTAACAATAAATCATCCGCTAAAATCTGATAATGGAAATATTAATACGAAACTAAAAAATATAATATTTCATAAAAAAAAAAAGTGTATTAGTATATCATGTTAACTTAATATTAAAATAAACTCACTAATTTAATTAGTAAATGTATCACACAGAAATTAAATAAAATAAGAAAAATAAAATAAAAATAAGTGTATTTTTTAGTGTTGGACTTCATATTAATTTATGTGAAAATATTATTATTTTTTAATAAATATTTTATTTTGAGTGTCATTTTACTATTTCGGTTATTGGATTACGGTAACTTATCTTCTTTGAAATAAAATTTAAAGTACTCTCTCTGTTTCTTAATAAATGACGTTTTGAGAATTTAATTTTATTTCATATTATTTGACGTTTTCTTTTTCTTAATGTACATTAATTTTTTTTCTAAATTATATCCTTATTTATTTTTTTCCACAAGAGTAATAATTAAACTAATATTTGAAGTTTAAGAGTAATACAATCTATTTAATAGTTATTTAACACATCTTTGATTATTGTGCAAAAATTTTAAACGACATCTTTTTATAAACATAGAGAGTATAATGACTAAAAAATATATTAAAATTATGTGATTTTATTTGAATTAAACATAAAATTTGGCGATTATTATTGTAATTCACCCCTTGAGTGGCTTTCATAACAAATATATATGTTTGAGAGGTAATGATTCACTTAATCCACATAAAAAAAAAAAAAATGCTTATTTCCAAGTTCCAACACACCTAAGCTGAGAGAACCTTTGAGTAGAAAATCATATTCCCTATTATCTGTATTAAAATGCAAGTAAGGTGTATTTGAGTACATGCACGCATGTGTTTAATTAACGTTTAATACAAGCTTCATCACCCAATTAAAAAAAAAAAAAAAAAAGGAATTCTTTTTTTTTAAATGCATACTCAAGAAAGTGGAAAAAGGTAATGTGAACAATTGGAGAGGGTTTTAATTTTATTTCTTAGCTTGAAGGGCCAGCAAAGGCCTTATAAGCATATATACATGATGTGCGTAATTATAATAAGAGGTAAAGCATGCTAGAAATGAAATCAATGCTTCTCTCCCCCACACTACTAATATAAAAATCATGTCACTTTTTATTTTTATTTTATTTTATTTTTTACATTATAATTATAAAATTTGAATTTTTAGTATTTAGAAAAGGGGATTCGAATGTATATTATGTCTAGTTCTCATAATATAATACGTAAAAAAATAGAATAACTATTTTTAAACAATAGAGTCAATTATAAATAGAATAATTATTTCAATTTCATAAATTGGTAAACAATAGAGTAAGTTATGAATAGAATAATTATTTCAATTTCATAAATTGGTTCATAATATAGAATAACTATTATATTTTATATAAATGACCATAATATCTTTGTAAATTAATTTTATTATTAATATTAAAATTAAATATAATTTTATAAAATTTTTATCTAACTTAAAATTTAAAAAACAACTTTTTTTTTTTAAATTGATTACCTAAATTAATTTCTTATTCTGTTTACTCAATTTTTTTTGCAAAAAATTGACGTAGGAAGCTAAAATTTTAAAATGAACATTCATATATATATATATATATATATATATATATATATATATATACATACATACATACATACATAGTTGACAACTTTTTTTAAGAGTAAAAATGAAAATAATATATTTCATAGTTTAAATAATATCAATGTAATTAATATCATGAAATTATTATTCAATGTAATTAATATTATTTGTTTAAAATTTGAACCAAAGTAAAGTAAGGAATAACTCACCCATACATAATAGCCATTCTATTTCTAGTTAATTTTATAAACCAAATATAGCCATAGACCAATCAAGAAATATACTATTACTAAACTATATTTGCAAGTTAATTTTATAAACCAAATATAGCCATAGACCGATCAAGAAATATACTATTACTAAACTATATTTGCAAGTTAAAAATTTTAAATTTGAGTATAATATCATGTGATATATATACTTACTATTAATTTTTATTTGATAAATTTAATTTTTATTGAGACTCAAAATGGAAAATTTTCACTCTTGAAGTTATAACTGAATCAAAGATCTATTGATATTATTATTAGTTATGTCTGAGTATGCAAGATCCTAGCACTATTATTTTTCCCATTTATATAATACTACTATTTTTTTTTTTTTCATTTCTAGTAACTTTTATGTCCCAAAAAAGTTATCCACTTTCTTTTTTCATATAGTTTAATAAAATATTATTAATTACTTGCCAACTCATAAATTTTATTATTTTTTTTCACTTATATATTTATATATATTCATTTATTACTGTCTTTATTATTAATTTTGAGAATACACACTTTTCAATTAATAAGAATAAAATGGATAAATACTTATAATTATTTTTAAAATGAACAAATATTTTGAGATATTTAAAAAAAATAATGGATAATTTTTTAGAGACGGAGAGAGTATTTATTTATTTGCTGTGGTGGGATTTAAAGGGACCTTACAAATAAGCGGGGATTGAAAGGGACCTTACAGATAAGCGCACATAGACCCATTTAAAAAATTACACAAGAATCTTGTTCTTCTAGTTATAATGAATCTTTAGGGCTTCACATGTTAATGGCAAATTGGCAATGCACCTCTTAAAATCACAAGGGTTGCCGATTTGTAATAAAAGTTCTCAGTTTTGAAAGCCTATAAAAGAATGGAATAATAAGTGCATGCTATTCCCATGATTGCTCATGAGCTCTGTGATTATTGGGTTGCTCTAAGACAAGTCCATAGTGGGAAATTTTTTACTTTCAGGCTTGAAAAAAGGCCCACTTTGAATTGTGTCTTTGTATTGGTCTGGACTTAAATGCATGCATGCTATTTAGGATTTAGCTGAAAGATTTAAAATTTTGCCAATGATAAATAAATCACCTTTCCCAACATTTAAAAAAAAAAAAGAAAAAAAGGACGCATAATTAACAAATTAATTTTGACCCATATATTTTTTTTTTTTTGCTTCTAAATTTTTTTTTGAGATGATAAATTTAAATTTCAAAAAGAAAAATTACTTTCCATTAAACTAATAATCAAATGATTGAATTTCTACCTCGCAGTAAAAAAAATTAAAGGTTCAAATATAAATAATTTCATTCTTTCTAAATATTCATGTTATAAAAAACATAATTAATTTTATTTAATAACCATGAGAGCAACATAAACAAACAAACATTCTTAATTGAAAGTTACTTCCCAACAATATTTGAGCAATTTATGACAAATTAATAATGGTAGGGCTGTACATTGGTTGGTTCGGTTTGAAAAACCGAACTACTGAATTTGCTAAAAGTTTCAAATCAAACCGAATTAAATAAATCCCATAATTTGAATTTTAAATTTTAGTTTGATCCGGTAGAAAATTAATTTATAAATTTGGTTATAGTTTTTATATATAAAATAATGTATAAAATATAAAATAATTATTCATAAAATAATATATAAATATACAAATATGTAAAATAATTATTTATAAAATAATATATAATATGTAAATATAAAAATATATAAAATAAAAATAATATTAAAAGTATTAAAAATATATTAAATATATCATTTCCATTTTTTTTGGTCAGTTCGATTCTCAAATCTCTAAAATTAAACAATAACCAAAAACTAAAATTCTTTAAAATTTCAAACTGAGCTGTTAAACTGATTATTTAATAGCTGAATTAAATATGTAATTTCGGTTCGAGTGGATTTAGTTTTCGCACACTCGTAAACAATAGAAGGGTTTGTTTTTTGCAAAAGGGCAAGTACTTTCTATTGTGGGCATAACTTTTGAAGGAAGGTGAAATTAAAGTTTTTCAATGAATACCTCATATAATGCTTTTCTACCCTAATTCTCCTAGCAAACAACCAATTTGGCCTATCCAAATTCTCTTGTAATAATGATTAATATCCTTAGTTTTTATAGCAAAAAATAAATGATTATTTAGTCTTTGAGTTTAAAATACAAATCTCACAAATAAAATAATTTTCCACTCCCTTTACAAAAATAATGATTAACAATTTTTTTTTTTAAGTTTTGATAAATTCATTTAATCCTTTCTGAATAATTTGACTCCACAACTAATAAATATTTTTGAGGATAATGAATAAACTTAGTATAGTTATAGTATAGTAAAAAAAAAAGAAATTAAGGATTTAAAAAAAATAATGGTATGAAATTTTTAGTAGTAGTAGTAGTTAAGATTATGTATTTATATGAATGCTCATAGGTTTAATATATGAAAATAAATATATTTTTCAAAAATATTGAATAAAATTTTATATTTAAATCTTTTTTTTTTGTTTGTAAAAAAAAAAAAATATTGAATAACTCATAATGTCAACAACCGTATAACATTTAAATATTCTTTCACAGTAACATCTCAAAATTTTAATTTGTTTAAAATACACTTAAAACTACACATCCAAAATTAAAAAATTCATACATGTCTCTCTCCTCCTAATTTCTTATAGTTAATGGAAAGATAAATACAACAAAATTTTATAATTAGAAGTCATAATATAATTATTTATTTATTGTTACTCCTAAAGAAATAAATATTAAAAAATTACTTAATGATAGTGTATTTTTCTATTAAAAAATAGTATAATTAAATTCAAATATTTTTATTTTTTAATGTTCAAAAAAAATTAAAAAATTGTTGTTTTTGTTTGGTGACCTCCCATTTTGATAAGGAATAAAATAATTTGTAAAAATTTGGTGATCTCATAACCCAAAAATTAAAATAATTTTAATTTCTTGTCCTCCAAAACAATCCAAAGTACAGAGAGACAGAGTAACATCAATTACCAAATAATCTACATCACCCTCCCCATAGTTTAAAGCCAAAATTTCTAATAATTAAACAGCTCTATATATATATATATAAATATATAACCTTACCTAACTTGGGTTTAGAATACAAAATACAAATACAAAACTAAAAATTAAGGACAAGATAAGGTAAATTATATAACCCCAACTAAATAATACCATATGAAAGGGAAGAGAGACATCCTTCTTTAGAAAAGCAAGGAATCCCAAGATCTATTGACCTAACAATTCCTTTTCTATTTTCTAGAGCATCCCTAATCAACAACTACCATTAATTTCATTTTCCATGAATCACCACCACAAAAGCTACTCATCATCTAATCTCTTTTGGGATGTCATTGTCTAGAGAGAAAAAAAAATTACTATTAATTTATGACCATTAATTAATAAATAGTCATTTGTAATAATTTAATCAACTCAAGGATAAGAATGCTTACTTAGATCAAGATCATATTTTCAACTAAAATATCACTATAGTGCCCACAATAATTTGAGGCATGGAAGTTGGGAGGAGAAATTTGTTCCAAAATATAAAAAAGGCCAAACCAAAAAAAAAAAAAAAAAAAGTCTCTACCCACTTCCATATGATTCTAATTAACTTTATTCGCAATAAATGTTGATTTTTTTTTAGAATTGGGAAGGAAATGATTAATTTCGTATCTTTCGCATAGAAAAATATATATTTACAGTTAAATTATATTCAATGCACTTGATAAATATAATTGAATTGTCCGCATTATACTAATCTAACTAAAAAATAGAAAATTGTATTTGTTTAAAAAAAAAAAAGAAAAGAGAAAATTGACCTCTTTAGTCCTTCAAAATGAGGTTCTTTCAAAAGCTAAAAAGAGGAAAAGTAAACACAAAAGGATGAAGAAGTTCCATTTCTTTTTAGTTATTTAACTTATTTTATAAAAAAGAGAGAGAAATAATTATCCAACTTTTCTATCCATTAAATGGCTTCATCTCTAATTATCTCTTAATAATTTAGATTACTTAAAAAGACACACCATTCCTTAGGAGTTAAGATTAGCGTAATAGTCACTAGAGACAGTACTCTTCGCATTCTACCTATTTTGTTTTGCAAATGAAAGGCATAGGCATTACTACTACTTATTAGAGAGAGTCTTCACACATAGACTTTGACGCTTGATTAAGTAAATAAGCCATTTTATCTTCTATATGAATTCTTTAAATCATGTTTAGAACTTAAATTCATGTCTTGAAATTTTACTAAGAGCAAATTAGCAGGCAATAGTATGATTAATCTTAATCATATTTATATAAGAACAGAAATTACTATTGATAATATTTAAATCACGACGTTTATTTCGAAAATAGTATTATTACTATATTAAAGCGTCATTTAATCTTTATCTTTAATTGTAAGTAAATTAACTATAATTACGATAAGAATAGATAAAGAGACAAAAGACCAAAGAAGACAAAACCCATTTTACTAGCATAGATTATAAATACACCCAAAAGATAATAGATTAGGGGGGAAAAAAGGCTTGAAGATATTATAAGATAAGGATCAAAAGATAGACATGAAGGACATAATTACTTAGAATACACAAATGATAACAAAAGCAACAGAGGGGATTGAAAAGACACCCTTGACCATAAAATGTTTATTATTTACAATTTCATGGGCCTTCCAAATTTCTAATTCTAAACCCTTTAAAGGGAAAAGAATAAAGAAATTTGGTGAAGTGAACCCTTTGAAGACAGACTTGCACTCATCATCATCCATTGTTATTCTTCTTCTTAACCATCATTCATTATCACCACCAATCTTTCTAAAATTATGAGATTAAAGAAAAAAAAATAAAGCTTAATTATATTAAGCATTGCTCCTGAAAGATCCTAGAGCTTTAATGGCTGCTGCTCTAAGAATGTATTGGTGGTAGAAAGCAGCAATGGCAGCTCCAATAAAAGGCCCAACCCAGAAGATCCACTGTAAAAAAACCATCAAGTATAAGAAAAATCAATCATGAGGTTAAAAAAGAAAAAAAAAAAAAATTGGTAGCATGTACTAATTCTTCTTAATTATAAGTACAAATAATTACTAGGTTAGCAGTTAAGAAATGAATTACGTAGAAAATTAAGATTCAAATCCTGACGATTATTTACAAACAGATTTATATATACATATTTTTTTTACCTGATCATCCCAGGCTTTTTCTTTGTTGTAGATAACAGCAGCTCCAAAACTCCTAGCAGGGTTGATGCCAGTGCCAGTAATTGGAATTGTGGCAAGGTGAACCATGAACACAGCAAACCCAATGGGGAGGGGAGCCAACACCTAAATAATTGAGACAAGATGAAAAAAAAAATAATAATAATAGAAAAAGCAAAGTAATTAGAACACTTAATTGAAAACAGAAAAGATCAACGAAATCATTTACCAATAATCTTTTGTTGTGGATAGTACTATTCATAAGTCAAGTTGCACTCCATAATTAGTGAATAAAATTACGAGCTGAACTTTAAGTATAATTATAGGTGTAGCATATTTTTTAAATCATTTATTAACAATCTTTTATTCTGAATAATACCATTTACATGTCCAGTTACGGATCACAATTAATGAAGAAAATTGTGAATTAAACCTTTAATAAACAGCCAGGAATAGTTGTGGTATAGCATATTTTTATGTTTAGTGAAATCCAATTTGTGCCACTACATTGATTGATAGCACCCTTCAACAGAAATTTTTAATTGAAATGGTAAAATTTGAATATTTAATTCAATATATTATAAAATACATAATCACTGTGCCTGCTGTCCAAATCAAAAACCTAATAAACTTAATTTAAGAAGTTATACTGTACAGATGAGAAAAACCAGCAGAGTCAGCGAGAGAATGACCCATGTCCCACTGAAAGGAAATTATTTGAATGTATAATAAGATAAATTTGTAAGAAAATTAAGTTTATCACATCATTTATAAATTAAATTAATAAAATATAACACATTAATTAATAATATCAAATTATACATAAATTATAACATTATTAGTTAATATAATTTATTTTTATTAAATTAATTTATAGATAATTTAATATCATTAATTTACATATTATGTTTCTATTAATTTAATTTATAAGTAATGTGATAAATTAATTTACCTAAAAATTTCTCAGTATAACAATTAAGCTTAATTAGCTTAAGAGATTAAATTTTAATTAAAAATAAATAAATAAATAGGTAAAGGAGGACAGAATCAGGTACTTACAGGAACATGGGAGTCTCTTGCATTCCTCTTAGGATCAGTGGCAGCGAAAACAGTGTAAACAAGAACAAAAGTACCAATAATCTCAGCACCTAATCCAGTGCCCTTATTGTACCCATCAGCCAACTCATTGGCCCCACCTCCATACCTATTGTAATAAGCTTTTTGGAAGGCCTTCACCAAACCACATCCACAGATTGCACCCAAACACTGTGCTATCATGTACCCAAGTGCCCTTAGTAGTGACACTTTGCGTCCTACGAATAGCCCAAAGGTCACAGCTGGGTTAATGTGTCCTCCTGTATGTTTTACAGTACCAAGTCATCATACTATATACAAAATATAATTTGATTAATAGCCATTAACAGTAAAATATTGACACAAATTCTCAAATATATGAAAAATTAAAAATATTTTCTTAAATGCAATAATAAAATAATTATCTCATACTATAAAACATAGGCTAATTTTGAATTCTTAATACATAAAAGTAAATATTAATGTCAAATTAATTTCAGCTTTCTAAAAAATATTTTTACTATGCTTTATTATAAGTTCAGACGTTTAGGGTGAAAATAAAGAATTTAAATAGCAGATTCTAATTAATTTTGGTATTAATACTTAATTGAGTTGAGATGAGATATACTTAGTTTAAATTTGTTGTTTTGTGAACTAGAAGAAACTGAAATCAAAAAATTTTTTTCAGAGGAAACAAACAGAGACAAAAATAAGTAAGAAAACTAACCAGAAATACCAGCAGTGCAGTAAACAAGAATAAAGATCATGCCACCAAAGGCCCAAGCAATACCAAGAATACCAACACCGCCACAAGCATCAACATTAGGCTTGTTTGGGTCAGTTTGACTCTTGTAACCAATCACAGTCAACACTGTGATATAAAGAAAAAGAAGAGTTGCTATGAACTCTGCAATCAAAGCTCTGTAGAATGACCATTTTCCTAATTCATCTACATCAATCAATGGTGCTGGTGGAGGGTCATGATAATCTTTTCCTGAGAATTCTCCTGTTGGCTCTGCAACTTCCACATCCTTCGCCATTAATTTTCACTTTTTTCTTTTCTGGAGAAACAAACAGAGAACGGGAGGGAGAGAGATAGAGAGAGAAAGAGAGAGGCTGAGCTGTGGATGGTGAAGAAGAGTGTAGAGAAGGGGTATTTATGGGGGAGAAGATCAAGTGTGTTGATGAATAATGATTAAACTGTGTATTATAATCTTTAATCACATCATTAACATTAATTTTAGCCGCCCAAATACTTTCTAGTTTTTTCTATTTTTTTTTTCTTTGCTTTCTTGGCCCCACCAATAGCTGCAACGGCTCTACTATAAATTTTTTCCCTTTTTTTTTTTTTTTTTTTCTGAGGAGAATTGCAATTTTTCACTAATATTTTAAATTTTAATATAATAGTCTAATTATTAATCCAAATTAATAACCTTTTAATTTTAAAGAAGATTATAATATCATTAATTCAAATTAGTATGTCTATGCATTAGTTATGAGTTTGAAAACTGTTAAATTTTTTTTTCCTAAATTGAAACTCGCAATTCGACTTATGAATAATTTAATTTAAATTCATTTTTTTTTATATTATTTAAAAATATGGTAATTAAAATTTAAATTTACAATTTGGTAATAAGAAATAATTTCAATAGTTGGTAACCAAACAGTAAAAAAAGCCTAAATTCGAGTTTGTCTAAATTAATAGTTAATTTGAGACTATGAATTTACTTTTTAAGACTATGAATTCATAAAAAGAGTAATATTACATTTCAAGGTAAATAGCTGTAAAAATACTAAATTTTAAGTTTTTTTTTTTTTTTTATATGATCACTAAAAAAATTGTTTGTGCACTGAAAAATATTTGAACTTTCGAAAACTTTTCACATAGATATTACAGGCAAAAAATCTAATCTAAAAAACTAACATGATATGTCATATAAAAGAGATCTGCTGACTCGACTAGCCAACTAAATGCTGCATTATCAAAAATTAACATATCATCATACCATATGGCAAATTAATTTTTTTTTCATTTCTTTTTTTTTTCTTCCGCTCTCTATTTTTTTCCCTTTTTCTTTTTATTTCTCCTTCTCTTTTTCGGTTTTCTCTTTCCCCTCCTCTATCATAGATCCAAACCCTAGCAAGAGATAAAACTTCTCTAGCAATTAAAATAATTGCTTTCTAATATTCCCATTTGCTGCCAAACACTGCTCTAACATCAATAACGCTAGTCAACCAGTAAATCTTTTATGTCAAATTACCAGGTGATCCACTAGCATATTTAATCGACTCAAGAGCCAAGACAACATCAATCCTAGACCCATGGCCACCCTGTTGGTGATTCACAGCTGCTTCGACTATATTATTTTTGTTGTTGACTAAGATTTTGCTTCTTTGACTAAAATTTTTCAAATTAATGAACCTTTGCATATATTGAGCTTGAGATCCACCTAAAATATAAAATCCCCACCAAATTTCACAATTTTTTATTGCTCTGTCTTATAACTAAGAACAGAGCCAACTAAAAAATGACAGTGAAAAAAATATTTTTTCCGATCAATCAAACAAGTCGGTTGGCAATCAAATCCAAAAATTAAAATTAAAATGAGACAAGAAAGGAACTAATCTTGTTTTAAGTTGAGAAAACCTTCATAAACAGCGAGAAAAGAGTCAAAAGTTTTGACAAGTATAGAAACAAAGACTTTCCTTCTCGATATACAATTTTTACAAAATACCCATTTCACCAAACCGCCAAAAATCCATACCCAAAACAAATTTGGAGGCGAAAAATGGTGGTGCAAAAGAAAGGGACTTTAATGGACTTAAGAATGGATTGAATATGCTCCCTTTCAATAGTCAGAAGCTACTTTCTCAAGATTGATTGAGAGCTAGGATCTCTATTGACTAGACTCTGAGAGAAAACTACTACTGGGATTAATCATCACTATCGACCATTGCGATCTGTGGTCTTTGGCCAAGCTATCACCTATGCTGACGATCAAAGCCGAAGATCATGCCACATCTCTGGTGACATCATCAATCCTAGACCAATGGCCGCCCCGCTGACTCCAAACTTTGAAGCTGAGGATGTATATGTGCATTGGTGATTGCGGTGAGCGAAAATTGATGAGATTAAAGGAGATGCATATGGATAAGACAATTGATGAGGGAGTAGACTAAAAAGAAAAAGAGAAAAATAGAGAAAGAAGAATGTAAAAAAATAAAAGAAAAGAAAAAAATTTCTGTAGTTTCATGTGTCAAGCTGATATAGCATTTTTTCTTACGTGATATCTAGCTAGCGAACTAAATCAGCAGGTCTCTTTTATATGGCGCTTCAGGCTAGATTTTCAGCCAATGACTTCTATGTAAAATAATTTTGAAACTTTAAGTATTTTTCGCCAAAAAAATATTCTTTAGTGATCAGATAAAAAAAATACTATAATTTAGTATTTTTTAAGCTATTTAACTTTATATTTCATAAGGTGTTTTCTATTGTTATTTTGTTTCAAACAAAGTAACATATTTTATTTACGAAAAAGATATAGTTTTTATGAAAAATAATAATTCTATTCAAATTTTTTTGTAAATTAAACTATTTTTTTGTAATTTTTTTAATTACGAAAAAATTTTTAATTTTACGAAAATATGACTTATCTTTTGAAAAAGAACAATTTTACGAAAAAGAAAAATAATTTTGTAATTACAAAAAAAATAACTCCCTTATAAAAAATATAATCTTCTTATATATTTTTGAAAATTAAATTATTTTTATAAAGTTTATAGATATATAAATTTAAAATACTACCTTAATTATTTTAGCATTTCTCATTTTTAATTAGTGAAATGTAATAGCATATTAATTTAATTATAATACTTTAAATATTTTAATTATATATATTATTTATAACTATCCTATTGGCCATAAAAAAAATAAAATTTTGTACTTTATTTTAAAATAAAGTAATATAAAAATTTGCTTATATGATACCTTTTATAAAAAAGATTGTGATTTTTTTAAAAATAGTAATTTTTTTTTGTAATTATAAAATTATTTTTCTCATAAAATTATTGTTTTGTATAAAATAAATCATATTATAAAATAAATTATATTTTCGTAAAATTAGAAATTTTTTCACAATTAAGTAAAATTGTGAAAAAATAATTTAATTTACAAAAAATATAAATAAAATTACGATTTTTTATTTTTTTTTTGCAATAGAGTAAGTTACTTTATTTAAAAATAAAATAACCATAAAAAACACCCATTTTATAATATACTTTTCTTTTCTTTTCTTTTTTAGAATGCATTTCATATTATGCTTATTTAGTCCTTTTGCAATAAAGTATATAAATTTTTAAAAAAATTACAACGGTTTAATGGATTAATAATTCAAGTCTAAACAAACCGTCATTTAATTATACACAGACACACGATAAAAATTAGGGAACGGGCGGGCAACTGTCCAAATTAAGCTACACTATTGCATGATTGCATCTATTTCTATGGGACTTTAGATCATCAGCTATTCTATCTCCCACATAATGATTAAATTAACCTTATACTTCTTTAAATTTCTTATTGAGTGTACTGTGATTCGTTGTCAATATCTAACTGCAATTTTAGAATTCTGGAATTTCATGATTATTTTCTTTTTTCTTCATTTTTTTGCATGAAGTTCATAATTTTACCACGATAGAAGTAGATTTTCAAAAAATAAGAAATTTATCAACTAAAAAAAAAAAAAAAGCGTTATTCTCATTGCAAAGATTTAAGTATTACCCTCTTAATGAATATTTCTCAAGTTTACATCAACATTAATTTTGAACTTCTTAAGGTTAATTAATTGAAAAACCTAGCCTTCATTAATAAATTTTAATTCAGTTATATGAAAATTATTCTTTAATATTAATTTAATTGACAAGAGAATTTACTTGTCTTTTTATTAATTTTAATTTAATTATTGAGATCAATATTTAAAAGATAATTCATGAATATATAAACAAAATATAAATAATACTTTTGAATTTTTTTCAAAGAGAATTTAATTTTAATTTACTCTTAAATTGTTTGATATTAAAAAAATAAAATAATAAAGTACTATTTGATAGACCGTAATGATATATAATATAATATAATCAAAAATATTTTTAGTAAAAATGTCTATTAAAAATATATTTAATTACATTATATTACATTTCATTACGGCTTATCAAATATACTCTAAATTTAAATTCTCGGAAGAACTTAATAAAATAAAATTCTTCAATATGCATCTATACCCATCTATGGATTATTTGGAAATAAAAATTTGATTGATGAATTGTGGATTTTAGGTTTCAAATGTTGCTTGGAATTTACTAGTTATTTTTCTACGCAATACTTTATTTTCTTTCAATGTAAATAATAATTCTTAATTTAGAATTTTGAATAGCTAATTAACAAAACCTTTGTCTATTTATATATAATATATTTTGTATATTTGTATATGTCATCTTGATCACTTTCTTCCACCCAAAAGAACCTCCCTGCCAAAGTTATATATGGTAGCAACAATTAAGGCAGATGTCATCTCTTTCTTGGCCTTGCAGAATCAGAAACCGGCCCTTTTGCTTAAAAAATAAAACAAAATAAAAAGTTTAATTTATCTTTATATATAAATTAAAAAAGTAAATGCACTTAAAGCCAATATAAAATAAATTAATTAAAAGAAAAAAGGGCATTATCTTACATTATCCAATAAAATTATATTATATAATATTAGCATACAATATTGTCATATTGATGAATGATGATGGCTTTGCCAGGCGCACTTATCTGTTCTCACCTAAAAGCATATCAATTATAAAAATGTATAAAAATAAAAAAATAATAATAATTATACCATATTGATGATGCTTACCCTTATCTAAATCATAATTTATAAGGGTTTCTGCATGGTTGTTTTTATCATTATAGATTAGTTTAATTTTTTTTTTTTTTCTGTCAATAGCATTTTCTTAGCAGCCAAACAGATGCATGTGAGAAAATAAATGGAAGCCTTGAATTCTGACCTGTATAAAATTAGGCAAAAATAATACACTTTCATTCCAATATTCTCAAATAATAATAGAGAAAATTTGTTTTTTTAAAAGGAAACATGGAGGGATATGTATATATACTTAATTAAGTTAATTAGGGTTTTTATATAATCATTGAGTTTTTTGATTCCTTGGCTAGTAGTTATGAAATTATCGAATTAGAAGAATGTTAGATTAAATAATGGGTGCCAGCTGCTATATAGTTTCACCAAATTAATCATTACCATATACTTTTGGGGACCAAATTTATCAAATATTAAGTGCAAAGGCTAATTAATTGGGAAGAGAGATATCATAATATGGCAAGGAAGTGCTCGAATTTCTACTTCATATTATAAAATATTAAATATTTAAATTTTAATAATATCAATTTTTTTTAAAAGAATTTTTAGATTTTTTAAAAAATGGTAGATGGTAGGTTTTATTTTTTTGAGAAAAATATAAAAAAAATTAATCTATATTTTGTCTCATTTATATTTTGAAATTTGTAATTTTTTTTCATAAAATAGGTTCTAGTGTTCCATTTGTAATATGAAATTTAGAGTGTTAACAGTAGTAACTAGTATTGACATGACGTTTATATAGCATAAATATTATTATTATCACATAAATAATACGTCAGCTGATATTAACAATGTTAAAACTATAAATCTCAAATTATTAATAATGCAAATTATAAATCTCAAATCACAATATATATTTTTTTTTTTTTTCATTTTCTTTTTTATCGAAATGATAGAGATATAATTGTGACTTAGGGTAAGTTAACCTGGAAATTTCACACTCTAGACTTAGCTAGAAGCTTAACCTGGACATTGTTAACTGTAGACTAAACTAGAAGCTTAACCTATCAATATTTTGACTAATTGCAATGGCTGTTTGATGGTTTGCGTAGCTAAATTGGACAAATTGAGAAGGAAAGAGAGGATAATTAAGAGGGAAATAAAAAGCGTTAGGAAAAAAACAAAATTCAAAATTTGCTCTCTAATGT
This sequence comes from Reutealis trisperma, assembly GCA_947687605.1. Taxonomy (NCBI): domain Eukaryota; kingdom Viridiplantae; phylum Streptophyta; class Magnoliopsida; order Malpighiales; family Euphorbiaceae; genus Reutealis; species Reutealis trisperma. The sequence goes on from CANTUT010000112.1 coordinate 1,271,041, forward strand.
TAATAAAATTGATGTGAGTGTGACCCATGGAAATTCAGAAATGGCTACTTATTCAACACTCAAGTTCTTTGGCAAATAAGGGTAGTGTTGTTTGTTTATGGATGATTATAATTTTGTGAGCTCATCCTTATTCTTTTGGGAGCCAGATGATAAACGTTTTTTAATAAAAAATATTATATTTTTTTTAAAAAATATTTTTAAATAGAAGCAAGTAATTTGATTTTTTTTTTTAAATAGATATGAAAAAATCAGTTTATAAAAAATAATAAAAATTAAATAATAAAATCAAGAAAATTTTAAAAATATTTTTTTAACTCATAACAGCAATTCCAAACACACCGTATATAGATTTCTAATATCATATTTATAATAAAAATAAAATAAAATAATTAATTAAAAAGAAAAATATATATATATATATATATATATATATATATAATTTTTAAAATTAAGAATATTAAAATTTTTTTTGAAAATTAGGGTACAAATTTTATTATTAATATATTTTGTTAAAGGGTATATATATATATATTATTTTACATTTTTTTTTGTATTAATTTATAAATTATATATATAGAAGATATATAAGTATTTATATTTAAGAGCCGACCGCCTTAGGATGTGTATAAATAATTGATGAATGATGATGTGATGTACCGACCGCCCACCATTGTTTGCACAGTAAGCCTGTCAATTTACATTCCATATTAATCTTTTTATTTACGGTCCAATTATTTTCATTCATTTAATAGTCGACCTCTTTTATTTATTTATTTTTTCTTTTTTTTTTTAAATAAATTGTGTAGCTTTCTTTGATTTTTCATTTGTGGCTAGAAGACGAACCACGTGTCCAATGAATTCAAGCCTACAACGAGGTTGAACAGAAACAAAATAAAATAATCATTTTAGATTTTTGTTCTTTGGCTTTGTAAGGTTAATAGTGACATATAATTGGTCGGTGGCATTTTTCTTGTTTTTTTTTATATTAAAAGACTAAAATAAAAATTAGATAATATTATTAAGAGCAAATTTCTATTTAGTACCTTAAATTTGATCAAATTAATTAATTTGGGCATCTATAATGTTAAAATTTAGGCATCAATTTAGATAATTTAATTAAAAGTTTGAGCATTAGTTTCTTTCTTTTGTTCTTTAGCTTTTGCATTAATTTAATTAATATGAAGTTTGAATATCAAGAGGTCATATTAATCTTGAATAATCACTGTGGCTCAATAGCATCACGCATGTTTATTTGCAATTGAAAGATAATATTAGCTTTCAACAATTAGTATATTTTGGTAAGGATGGAAAAGTTAAGTGTAAAGGATGGATGTTTTTAGTTTTTTTATATGATTTTAATGGTAAAAATAGATAGAATGACTAAAGTGTCAGGCGAAATAAAAAATTAGACTAATTAATTAGTTTCTTAAAAAATATAATGAAATAGTTAATTAAGTCAAATTTTAAGTATAAAACAGTAATTTGCCCAAATATTATTTGGCTATTTTTTTATAATAATGACTTGCAGGTTGTTTAAAATGAATGAATTCCATAAAATTTTGTGGAATTCATTTACAATTCCAAAATTTTTTGTTTGAAACAAATAAATCACTTATTATAATTCTATGAATTCAATTCCATAGAATTGTTTATAACTAAAACTAAATTCTAATAATAGGTGGAATTTATAAATGAATTCCACAATTTAACACAAATAAATTTTATTACCTAAACTATCCTTATACCATAGTAACCTAATCATTCACTTTTCACATTCTTTTAAAAGGTGTTTCAAACAAAGAAATCCAATATCTCTTTCTCTAGAACAAAAAATTTAAAGGTAACAAGATTAGTTTTTTTTTTATTATTATCTCAAACCCCAAATTACATTTATGTGATTGCTCAATCAATTTCTCAAGTCTTTATATAATTCCAACGAGAAAGTTTTTTTAGATTCCACAATTGTGAAAACTTTGTTGATCTTAATGACTAATATATTTAAGTTTAGTATGCTTGCTTAATATAAATGTTTAATATATGTGTTCCGTATTAGTACGATTAATTTGAATTTTTTTGTTAATAAAAATCATTGTTGAAATTAATTTAAAAAAAGTTACAGCCCTTATTAATTAATAATTTAATTTTTTAATTTTTTAAAGTTAAAAGATAAATATAATCAATCTTACTTATATATATATAAATAAATATATATATATATATATATATTGAAAGTAAGAATAAGGGTAATATAGGAAAAAAATGAATATTCAATTTTAGATTTATTCCAAATGCAATTAAATGAAATTCAATTAAATTCAACGTTTTAAGTTATGGAATTATAAACATGAGAAATGAATTCTATTTGGAATTTATTCATTTATAAATGAATTCCACATCATAGATTCATTTATTCCAAACAATACATTAATCACCACTAGCTTATAAACACGTTTCGGCAGAGGCGGCCGAAGCCACAGGCCCACAGCCCACAATCTCAAACGTTGACATTAATCCTTCATCTTTACTGTCCTTTTTAATGCCGTTTTGTTCAGAAGATTGCTGAACTTTCTGGTTCTGCTATGTTATTTTTTGCTATATTACATTAATAATTCAAAGGTTTTAAACCATTTATTTAAATTCAATCTGAATTTAAATGAAATTCTTTTCAATATTATGAAGCAATTATTCAAGGAAGTCTATATTGATACTTCTGAAAAGATTTTTGACACTCCACTTAGTAATTACAGTTTATTTTACTCTCTTTATTTTTTTAAAAAAATCTTTATGTATCATATTTACTTACTAAAAATCCTGTAAGAAAAGAGAAAAAAAAAAAAAGTAGAATAGTGTAGAATTAATTATTATACTTCGCTCATTTTAATTTCGATAAACTCAATTTTATTTTTTTTATTTTTATTTTTGCAAACAATAACTACAGCTCCAAAATTAACTCACTCAACATAATTGCAATGCAGATAAATTGATACATTAACGAAGCCAAGACAAAATTATCATTTACTGCATCCATAATTTATTGGGCTTTTTACAAAAATGTTTAAAAAAAATAACAATATTACATTTCTACACTTTGACCAAATTTTTTATAAAAATATGTTATTTGATGATTTTTTTTTTTTTACAAAAATATGCTTTCAACAATTTTTTTAATATTTTTTATGCTATTCAGCGAAATAATGTACTAGTAGTATATTGTAAGTATATGATAGTATACTAGTAGCATTTTTTGAGTATATGTTAGGTATATATTTAGTGTATATCTGCTAAATTTTTTTGTGTTCATTTTTAAAATTAGTATTATAATTCATTTTTGTGTTCATTTTTAAAATTAGTATTATAATTCAAAATGGTATTCATTCAACATATTTGATATACATGTAATTCATTTAGTATATATTTCTCTAGCATGTGAAAGTAGCTTGGCATGGTCAAATATCCATCTTCAGTTGACCTTGCAAGCAACGTAGATCTTCTCTGTTCTTTCATTCTAACACTACATCAGCAAAAGAGCTATAAAAATCACAAAGTCTAGCACTCTTAAAAAGTCTCTTAGACATTTAATTATTTGTAGACTCACTCCTTTATGAGGATAAAATACCACTGGAAAAGTAGTCCTTATTAAATGCAAGATATCATTTCTCTCTGTAGTTATAGCTTTTGTATCTAAGGATTATTATAACACTTATGTTTTATAATCAACTTGACAAAATAGTTAGTTATAAATATGATTATAAGAATAGTAGGTTCAATATATATAACCTATAAGTTCACTTAATAATAGTTAAAAGTTCATTGGAATTCTATGACAAGTTCATTATTTTGTATAAAGTGCAGGTTCATTTCTAAGAAGTTACAGCTTTATTTAGCAACAGTAACTAGTTAATTGAAAAACAATTCTTATATTATGAATTAATAAAGTGCATATTGAACACTAATACTAAATTCATTTTCCATAATAGAAACACCTTTTATTTTTTGAAAATGCAGGTTCATTTAAAAACAGTTGTAGGTTCATTGATAGATAGGTGCAAGCTCATTGAAAATAAGCAATAAATTGTATTGAAAAAATTCATGTGCTTGGTTTAATAGAACTGAAACTCAGCTTCTGTATCAATATATTTCATTACATAGTTGTATAAGTCTACAAATCCTTTCTAATTTCTTAAGATTTTGATGTTCTCTTTTGAATTCTTTCCTATGTGTCATATACAAAGGCTATGGCATGCATTGGGGAACACTTGAAAAATTGCGGTGGCCATTGCAATGAATTAGACTGTCATTATTATTTTTAGATGCTTGTATTGCATAAACCTTAAAAAAGTACTAAACAACCATACAAAAAGACTCTATTCTATCATTCAATAGGAAACCGCATCCAAACATTACATTCATGCAATGATAGTTCATACCAACAAATGAAGCACAGATCATGCCTCATCTATTGGTGCAATATGTTGTATCATGCACCAACAGTCTCCAAAAACTTGATAATCCCATTTCATTCATTCATCTCTCCAAAAGAAACTACATAGTCTTGGATCACTGTCAATCTCAAAGTCATAGAAAAAGTCTTTTTTCATTTGCTTGCCTTCTTCTAAAAATTTCAGCTAAGGCATTTGAATCACTGCCATCTAATTTCTTGCTATTTTCTAGTGCCAAATAATTGTAAGCATCCCTAGATGTGAAGCCGACAAGAGGTGACCCTCCTGATTGGTTTTTTAACAATCTGATTCCATTAGCCATATGAACCCTTCTTTTTTTGAGTTATTTGAGATAAGCTAACTGGTTTCTGATCATTCCCTTATGTGATCAGGGAATATAAGTTTTGTTTGATGAACATAACTTATGATTACGTTTCTTATCATATTCTTTAGCAATCCAAATTCCTTGCTTAGCGATACCAAATTGTATGTAAGCTTTACGATTAGTTCGAATGTCAATTTTTGAATAATAGTTATTTTCTTTTCCTCTGTTTTCTTTCTGTCTAGCCAGATTTTCATTGATAGGATTTTCCTATCTGCTCTATATCTTCGCTTATTCTTTCTAACACTAAAACCCACTCTAAACACATAGTCATTATACAAACTGTAAGCTTCATCAGCAGATTACACACACAATCCTAATAAATCTTCATTTGCAATTTTCACTTATGATGCAGAATCATTATTTTGATTATCAACTGGAAAAAGACAAGATTTCATTAAAAAATTATAAGAATGTGATGAACATATGATTTAATGATGATGAATTTCTAATTTATGAATGATGAAACATATAATTTTTATTGATACACTTGTTCTTAACATATGAATCTATTTTTTATTTTTATGAATTTATGTACTATAATCTATGAATCTTATGTATACTTGTGATGAACCTATAGTTTGTAACATATGAACATGAAGTTTATAACATATGAACCTAAAGTCTGTAACCTATGAACCTATTGTTTATGACAAAAATTATAAGTATATGATAAACCCATAATTTCATAGTAATGAACCTTTAGTTTATGAATGATGAAATATATAATCGTTACTAATGAACATGTTCTTAATATGTAATTTTTTTTTTAATTTATAAATTTCTAAACTATAATATATCAACCTTAGGTATACGTTTGATGAAATCTTGTTTATAACTTATGAAGCTATAGTGTCTAACCTATGAACTTGTAATTTTATGATTAATTCTTATAGTTTTTACTAATGAAATTGTTGTTCATAACCTGTGATATATAACTAAAGTATATGTAGTATATAAATATGAATCGGTGACATATAACTATAATTTATTGAAATTCTTATAGTTTTCTAATACATAACTATGAATCTAAAACAGAGAAAGAGAGAGAAATTGAGAGAAATTGACAGAGATAGATTTTACCTATATCACTAAGTGAATCAAGAGCTTGGATTAAATACTCAATTGTAAAAGCAATATTTTGATCTGCGCTTTAGTTGATTTCCTCCATGAATTGATATTGATTTTTTATTTTTGATGTATTGATTTTTGGGAGGATTTTCAGCTGTGGAATGATTTTTAGCTTTAGGAAGCTTTTGTTATTAGCGATTTTTTGTAGATTTTTGTGAAGTTAGGTTATTTTGAATTGAAGGTTTCGTGCATTATTAGATTTTTGTAAAAAAATAAATAAATAAATAAATAAAGTAACATGTCATTGTGTGATCTAACGCCTAAGTCCATGATGTAATATGGATTAAAGTTCAGGATATAACAACTCCCCTATAAGCATACCCCATTCTCAATTCTCTAGCATAACCATGTCAAGCATCAAAATTATTTTTTTTAGCATTAATTTTATCAGTGGGATTTGAATTCTTTCACTCTTAAAGTAATATCACATGACTAATAGTTAACTTAAAACACCAGTTAGCATTAAAATTATTTTTTTAGCTACCTTATGTGAGAACATAAGCAGTAAGCTTTATTTCTATGCTCCAATTGATATGAATTTGATTTACAAACACTTATTTAGTATGAAAACATTTCTTCAATTACAATACTAGATTAAAAGATCAATTGCTAGTTCGATATTCAAATCATGAATCATTTTTATTGAAAAATTTAAATTAAAATTTAAATTAATTCGAAGAACCATATTTATAACAAAATAGCAATATAAGTATGAAAATATATATGTATATATATACATGACAAGTGAACATACCTTCCAAGCCATCTTTGATCCTAGGAGGATATTCATCATATAACATGACTAACCTAAATTATTTACATAATACATTACAATAGTACATTACATAGAACATTAGAATTAATTAGAAGAAGAGAACATCTGATCATTTTCAATGGACGATTCTCAACAATATATATAAATATATATTATCCCTACCTCCTAAGTATCCAAAATCCATGGCTGCTAATTATAATTATAAACATCAACAGATAATTAATTAGATCGATCAACGATCAACTATCATTATCATGATCATCTTCGTGTTCTTCAGCTTTCTCTTCTCTAATAGTTTCCAACTTAGGAAAATTAATAGAAGGTTTAAATGGGATGTTAAGAAGCTTGGGTGCAACCTCAATCCAAACATTAGGCTTTATTATTGTACGTCTTATCATCATCAATTGTTTCGCCATTTCAATATTCATATCGAACTCGTATATATATATATATATAATTAAGTTGAATTTAGAGAAAAGAAGGTATGAATACGAGGAATAGAGAGATGCTCGCTCCAAATGGCAAACTCTCTAAGAGAAAGAAAGGATTGGTTTGATTGGGGAAATTCAAATAAGAATTAGGAATTTAAAGGAATGAATTATTGCTGAAAATAGAGGAAGCAAACCAAACCAAATGAGAGGTTTATGGACAAGCAATGCCTGACGGCAACAAGAGTCGCCACGTGCAATAGTGATTTTAATTAAAAGCAAAGTAGTTATAATTTATACTGAAAATAACCAAACTGGCAATAAATGATAAATATCTTTCCAACAAAATGGGCGGAGGAGAAAAATCTTTACATAAACACTTCTTCCTATATTCTTGATTTCTAGCACTTTAATTTTCATTTCTATTTATATATTTCTTTATTAATGTTATTACTTTTAATTTGTAGCAATATTGTTTATATTTTAGAAAAAAAATATGATACTAGAAACTATATGTACATTTAATAAATGCATAATTTTTTTTCCATAAGAAAATATCAATATAAAATTCGAGTCTCATTCGTATTAAAATTTTTCTCTTCAATTCTTATTAAAAAATATAAATGAATTTACACCCATTTTATTAACTAGATGAATAAACCTATCTATGCATTCAACTTGTTACAAATAAGAGAAACTCTTTAAGTTTGAATCTTCCACCTCTCAAATATAAATCAAAATAAAAGACTAAAAAATATGTTCAGTTTTTTTTTTTTTTTGCCAAATAATATGTTCAAATTCTATATTGTATCAAATGAACCTAATATAAGATTTTCAGTCTTTAGGCCGAGCATGCTCAAAATGAAAATTAAGCTAAATTTATTGTCAAAATATAATCTGAATAAAAAGATGTATAAAAAAAATACATGTACATTTTCATCCAATAATATCAAATCAACTCATTTTGAAATCCAAATTTGACCAATTTGAGTAAGTGAACAAAACCTTTTTTTGTCACGCATGGTCTGACAATTAATTCGATATTAGATATTTAAAATCTCCCCCGTACTTGGAGGAAAAGAAAAAAAAACATATAATAGCATCTTATCATAATAGCGTGATGTCTATACACGTGGCAGTTGGTGTTTTATTGGAGGTTAGATATTAATGATCATGGACATTTTTAGAATTGACAACCGATGTTACCGTTGATTCATATAATTGCATTTTATGGCTGAGTTGAGAATTAGGATAATTATAAATTTGGTTTTTCAATTTGATAAAATTGATCAATTATATGTGTCAATTTTTAAAAATATCAAGTGGATATCTTAATTTATAAAAAAAATTATAAGTTAGTGTTATAAGCAAGTTATTAACCAATAACTTTACATATAAAAAATAATTTACTTTACTAAAAAAAAAAAAGCTTTTACCATCAAAGAAAGACCTTCTCCACAAACATATGGCTTTTGAGCCCCTCAAAACCAAAATTCTGCCAATTGTTAGCTAAGTATTAAGGAGAATGTTTGAACAACTTGACATCATAAGAAACATCACCACCACCACCAATCTCATTGCCTGACCTCATATTGTCATTAAAGCAAGCAACGCTTATGGCTAAACAGCTTCCTTACACCACTGAACCAAACCGCCTCCTTCAAATCTACTCTTCTCTTCACCAAGCCTACCATCGTCTCTTTTCATTCATTTCCTAAACCCAATCTCCACTTTTCCCTCATCCACCCTTTCAAGCCGTCGCTTCTTTAGAATTCTCTTTCCTTTGCCATTGGAGCTGGTATGGCCATTGTTGAGGAAGATGGGAATGAGCCAATGCAAGTTGGTTATGATGTTTATGAAGTTAGAACCGAAGAGAATTCTAAGGCAATGATTGACAAGGTGGAGGATAAGATGAGGGATTATTTTATCTCGACTTAAAGGGCCAAACGGCCTCTTTCTCTGTCATCTATAATGGAGGAAAAGAGATTGGTTGGTGACATAAACAATGTAGTAGTAAAGGGTTTTGATCCTCATGGGACTAGATTGAGAGCTTTAGATCTTATCTATCAATTTCATGACTGAAAATTAGTCACACCAATCAATTCTTTAGAGAATAATAATCTCAAATTTCAATCCCTAATACTGATTTTGGGTGAATAATAATATCTAATTTTCAATTGTTCATGTAATTGGGGAAGGAAGAGATAAATTAGTCATTTCTCCTCTCTTTTTCGATTTCACGTATAATTTATTTTTCAAATAAAAAATTTATAAATTTTAATCCACATTATTAATAAAAAGCTATAACACTCAATTGTAATTTTTTTTAAATGTTTACATACTCAATTAATACTTTTAAAAGTTTAGAAACTAAAATTGTCCAATTATGCCAAATTAAGCTACTAAATTTTCATTATCACATTGAGAATTATTGTGTTCACCAGTGTCAATTATATGTTAATAAATGCGTATATATCATGCATAGAAGGATATAATCAGGGTTTTAATAATGATTTTACGTATCATATCGGTATCGAAATCTATTTAACGAAATTAGACTGAATCTGACTAAATTAGCAACTGCTACTATGAATTTTTAAAAATGATTAATAATCTAATTCAAATTAACAAGAAAATAGACTATAATATCCAAAATGAAATACACTAAATTAATAGACACTTAATTAAGTATAATTTAGATTATAAAAACTCAAATTGCATAACATATTTATGAATAATACACAAAAATAATAATTAAGTTACATAAATTTTTAATAAAATACTCTCTTGACTTAAAAAAATATATATTTTTTAATAAATCAATGTTATCATATCAATTCATGAGGTGAAAAAAATCAAGTTATTCAAAATAAGTAATGTGATAAAAATAAAAATAAAAAAAAAGCCTTCCTATTCTAAGCAGATAATGCAATATTAAAAAATAGACTACATGGTTGACTAATCACCACTTAAAAAAGTATTGTAGAGGATCTTAATTGTTTTACTTACGATTTATAAACTCATTTTGTAAAGACTATCAATAATGTTCTAAATATATTAAAAAAAAAAAAAGGAAAAGACTTATATCAATAATGTGAAAAAATAATATACCAATAATTTTCACTAATAAAATAAAAAATTTTAAAAAGCATAAAATAATAGTCTTTTTTGACAATATATTCATAATTTATACTTATGAAATAAAAATTTAGAAATTTAATAATATTAATTTTTTTTACCAATGCAGTTATATTCATATCACTTAATAATGATTATATCAATGTTTACTGAGTGATTCACTTCTTATCCAAGAATAATTTTCATTAGCACACGTGTAATGGTCGAATAATATATCAGATCCCCTAAAAAACTAATACAAAATAATTGGTACGTAATGTATCAGTCATTATTTAAAATCATAGATATAATTAACAAATATCCTGAACTCGTAAAATTTTAAAATTCAATTTTAATAAGAAATTCTTATTAACAAGTGTAGAGATAGGTAGAACATGAGTAAAGTAGTATAATATTCTTATACATGTCTAAAAAAGTGTGTATTTATTCATATCCATACCCATTTAGATAATAAATTTCAAACTCGTACACATACTCATAGAATTTCAAGAAAACCTCAAGTAGTCCAATATCCAAATAATTACCAAATTATTTTTAAACATCTATATAATTTAACCATAGGTCACTACAAAAAAATCATAATTTACCAAGGAAATTTATCAACGGAAATAATTTCATTAATAAATTTACTAAATTACCGATTCTTTTTTTATTAATTACCGACAAACTACCAACAGTTTACTAACAAAAAATTACCAACTGTTAAATTTCATCGCTAAATAAAGTGAAAAAAATTAGTGACAACATACCGATAAAATTTTTAATCGATAAATTTACTTACAAAAATTTCAATTAGTAAATTAGAAAATAAAATATTTTTTAATTTATCAACAAAAAATTTTAAATTTATCGACCAAAATTTTCATTGGTAAATTTACTGACAAAAATTTTAGTTAGTAAATTAAAAGGTAAAATTTTCTTTAATTTTATTACAAAAAATTTTATAATTTACCTACAAAAATATTCCGTCGATATATTTACCAATAAAAATTTTAGTCGATAAATTGGAAAACAAAATAGTTTTTAATTTACGGACAAAAAATTTTAAATTTACCGACCAAAATTTTTATTAGTAAATTTACTAACAAAAATTTTAATCGGTAAATTAAAAAGCAAAATTTAATTTAATTTAATTAGACAAAATTTTTAGTTGGTAAATTTATTGTTTTTGTAGTGAGTATATAATTACTATAATCAATATATAATTATATTCAAAAAGGTCATATATTAAAAAATATATCAATAATTGAAATAAAAAATATTATGAAAAAGTTGAATAATTTAAAAGTTGTCTAATTCTTCAAAGTAACATATTAAATATATCATAATTAATAAGTTCAATTATATAACTCTTAACATTGTGAATCTTACTTGGAAAAATGTTGAAAATAGTTTAATACCCTTATTTGATGAAAAAAGCAATAAAATTTTCTTCAAACACATTTTTTTCATGTAAAAATTGCAAGAGATTTCTTTATTCTCAAATAATGAATCTTAGTTTATTTTGCACAAAAAAGCTATATTGTTTTTTTATTCCTATAATCCTTATTTAGTTATATACTCATATTAATTTAAAAACCCTAATAGATCATATGCTATAGTATCATAAATTAACTTAGTTAATTCTAGCCAAGATATTATTTATGTTGACATGTGTATTTGTACATGTCTATATATAAGGCATGAGTAAGAATGGGTTAAATATGAGTAAAACTCAATAATTTGGATTGGATATCAATACGAGTATAAATAATACACTGTCCGTACTTTATCTAAATTTAATGCTATTTTTTCAAAAATAAATTTACTTGCACCATTACTCAAATAATTTGAGTATTATTATCTTTGACTAAATAAAATTCAGATGGGCACCGATAAATATGATACAAATTGACATCACTGAACAAGCAGTAGTTAAAGCATTTTATATATTTGGTAAAATTACAAATTTAGTGTCCCAATTTATAAAAATTGACAATTGAATGTTTCAATTTATAAAAATATCAATTAAGTGTCTCTAACCTGTTAAAAAATTACAAAGTCTTGTTGTAACCGTTTACCAGCTTAGAAATTCAAAATTAAAAATCATATTAATTAAAAGAATTCAATCTATCAAATTTAAAAAATAAATAAATAATAAAAAAAATCAATCTCCTCTCCCTGTATCCTACATATTCTCTATCTACAACCCATCGAATTCAATTTATTTTTTTATTAAAGTAAATTTTTTGAAATTGAAAATTTGCACAATCATCACTGAGCAAAAGGAAAAAGACGTAACTGATCACTAAGTAGCAATGAAAAAAAAAGTGGCGGCAGAGAAGTTTAGAAGACAAGAGGGTCCAATTATGAGAGATTCAATAACTTGAAATTAAGACCCACATAAATCATGTAAAAAAAAAAAAAAAAACACAAGTGAAGCAATAATATGTTAAGATGCTGCAGACAAAACTTAGCTAAGTGGCATTAAATGCAGCAAATTGAATATGGTGAAGTTTTCTATAGAAACCCATGAGCATAGCATAAAGTATCAATGGCAAGGTAAAATTAGAGATGGACGTACCATCTTCCAGCAAACATGGGTCTCTCAGCAGTTAGTGCAGATTGACTAGCTGTTCATAAAAAGATTCATTTAACTATCACACAATTTATTTTTAAAAATTAGTTAAAAACTTAAAATATTCAAAAACTTATTAATAATAAAAAAGCTTCAAAAAATAATAATAGTATTTTGTTTAACTTGCAAAAAATATATAATACATTTAATAACTACAAGTCAATTAGTAAAAAAATAAATAAATAATTGCACTTTCAAATATGATTTTTAATATGATCTTTTTTTTTTTTTTTTAAGGGAACATTTTTATTTAGTTAATAATTTAAAAAACAAACTTAAAAATAAGATTCTTCAAACCTACACATCCATGTTCCATCTCTATTTTATTTTTAAAACAAACCCAGACCATACCATAAGATCACTTGGCGCTCACAGGCCATAACTGGAAACTTTTGCAGTTCGAACAGAGTGCATGTATAGAGATAAAATAGACAACCAAAGGATCGTACCGCGATTGTTAAAGCAATTCACACAAAATAACTTAAAGCCCCCTTAATCCAATACGGTAACAAATCAGGCAAGATAAAGAAAATAAGAATCGAGTCGAAGCAAATTGGACTACACAAAAATGCATACCCTACTTTAAGATTGGCATGACATATTTGCACTTTAAATTCAAATCAACAGTTCAATAAACACACAAGCAGAGAACCATCTCAAATTAGGCCAAAAATAGGAGTGTAAACGAACCGAGTTGAGTAAAGTTTTGGAGTACTAGAGCTCAATTCTAAAAACTCGAGCTCGAACTCGAGCAAAATTAACGAGCTCAAGCTTAATCAAGTCGAGTTCGAGCTTAAACGAGTAAGGAATTAATTGAACCTAACCAAATTTGAAGTTCGAGATCATCTCATACTCGACTCGGCTCACTTATTTAAGTTTATCAAAATCTCAAATAGAGTAATGTATAAAAGGCAAAATGGTAATTATACAAAAACTCTATTAGACTCGCGAACCTGTCGAACCGAGTATTAAAAAATTCAAACTCGACTCGTCTAGTTACTCGAGTAGCTCGAGCTTGACTCGACTTGACTTTCACTAAATCGATTTCGAGTAATTTCCGAGTCAATCTCGAGTAACTCGCGAGTTAACTTGACTCACTTACACCCCTAGCCAAAAGTTGCAAAAAAAACAAAGGGCCAATTTTTCAAATGAGTAGAAGCACAATCTATCAAAACACACAAAAAGGCACAGGTAGAATAGCATATCCAACAAAGAAACAGTACAAGTACAATACAAGCATATAAAGCATCAGTTATAGAAAATCCAGTAAAGGTTCTAAATTGACTGAGACCCCAGTTTTCTACAACAATTCATACCAACAACCGTCCTCATAAAGGAGCAACAACTCACAAGATAATAAGCTCAATATGCAAGCAGCATTGAGTAAACTAATTAAAACATTTCCTTCAGTTGCAAAATCTCTTTTTCAATTACACAACAGCAACCCTCTTAAGCCTTAGAACATCATAAACATAAATTAATTCTGAATCTTTTTTCTAAGGAAGAATAGCCCTAAATAAAGGATACTTGCATTCATTAAGTCACAGAGATCCTGAAACAGCAAGGATAGGTAGGAAGGGTTAATGGTAAGTTAAAACAAGAAGTTTCTAAAATATTCAATTGCCGTAATATTAAAATGAGGACAATGGAATGAGACAAAGCAGGGATGGTTTGAAATGCAAAACCTAAGCATTTAGACAGTTTGAAGCAGGAATTAAATACTCAACTTAATCATGTTAGGGAAGCACAAGCATAAAATGGATAGATGATGGTAAGAATTTACAGGAAATGGGCATAATGTAAAGCATTTTCAGACTACAGTAAAACGGCAACCATTCAAGAATAGTGGTACAAATCGAAATTCATTGAAATGATTGAAAAGCCAAGCATAAAAATTGAGCAAAATATTCACAGCTCAGGAAAAAAATAAGCTCATCGCTTAAAGAAAACCAAGTAATGGCGCAGAATAAACTCATATATTCACTTAAACTGATCTTTGCTTTCACCATTTCATTGGCAAATCATAATATATCAATGCTAACACGAACATATCAAATATTTCCCACTGCAGCGTATTTGTAATCAATAAAATCAATTAATTCATTGAATAATAAAACAAAATAAATAAATTTCAAGCATATAAATTAATGCACCCAAAAATCAAATTAACGGCAACGAATTAAATAAACCGCACATGCAAATAAGAACTGGGACACTGTAGGTGACAAAAAATTATCCTCCAAATCATCTAATTCTCTCAAAATAGTAAATAATATCAAAAACATCCTTCAATATAAAAAAAAAAAAAAAAAAACCCCAAATTAGATCAAAGCACAGTTTTTCTGTTTTTTCTCTAAAAAGTAGAAGAAATAACTCACAGAAGCTAACGATATCTCAATCAAGAGGAACCTCAACTTCACCATTAGTAATCTCTTCCTGCAAATCTTTAGGGTCCTTTCCATCAACAGTACAGCCCACCGATACACAAGTCCCCAAAATCTCCTTCACAGTCCCACTCAGATCCTTCGCCATTGATCTTGGCCTCATCACCTTAGCGATCTCGATGACATCATCAAGTGAAATGTTCCCACTGTGCTTGATATTCTTAGTCTTCTTCCTGTCTCTCTCTGGTTCTTTGAGTGCCTTGATCACCAGAGCCGCCGCCGATGGCACAACAGTCACTTTAGCCTGACGATTCTGCACCGTAAGCTTGACAGTAACGCGAAGTCCCTTCCAATCCTTAGCAGTCTCCTTAGCAATGTCTTCACCGATCTTTTTAGGGGAAAGACCAAGCGGTCCGATTTTCGGAGCGAGAGAACTGGCTGCACCTACTTCACCGCCGGTGACTCGAACGAAGACATCGACAACCTGAGAAGGGTCAAATTTAGGCGGCATTTTTGCTGCTCGAAGAGTGAGAGAGCGCACTAGGGTTTCGAGAAAACACGAAATGGATAAACCAGGGTATATATATAAATCTCCCAGTGTTTAGGGTTTTAAGCAGCCAATAATCAAAAAGACATCTTTGTCCCTCTACAATGTTGCAGGAGTCAGGAGATCGGTCTTGGTTGGTTGGATCCTGGAGTCAAGGGTAAACATGTCTTTTAAGTAATAAACTTGGGCCAATATTTTCTGTAAAAAAAGCCCGTAGTTAATGAACTTGGGCTTATTGGGCCCAGCCTGCCCAATATCTTAAAAGAAATTGTTTTGAAAGCCATGATTTTCTTGCTTGTTAAAGTATTAATATATCACGTACACGTGTCTATAATATATTAGGGACCGAGCCCATATTATATGTGAGGAAATTTTATAAAGGCAAAAAGGCGTGATTTTGTCAACATTGCTTTTCTTTTTTTTTTAATTTTAAATGCTAATTTTTTTTATTTCAATACTTAAAATTAAATTTTTATAATTAAGTATATAAATTATTTTTGTTTCTCCCATCTAATAATTATTATAATTCTAATAAATATATAATTTATAATTTATAATTAAATATATAAATTAAATTATTATATATATATTTTGAATTAACAGGTATAATATTATTTAAAATGCAGCTATATTACTGTTGAATTGCATATACATTATATTTGAACTATCAGTTAATGATAAAATATATCTTTAATTACAATATTAATGATAAAAAAATATTCTGATAATAATTAGTTTATGTATATTAGTCTTATTTTATAAATACATTGTAATTTAACTATATATACATGACTTTCCAATTACATGTACATCATTACTTAAAAGCATCTACATTGATGTTGAATTGCATGTACATTACTTTTAAACTGTCAGTTAATAATAAAATATATATTCAATTGTAATATTAATGATAAAAATATTCTGATAATAATTAGTTTATGCATATTAATTTTATACCACATATATAATGTAATTTAACTGTATGTACATAGCTTTTCAACTATCAGTACATCATTACTTAAAAGCATGTACATTAGTGTTGAATTGCATGTACATTACTTTTGAACTGTCAATTAATAATAAAATATATCTTAAATTACAATATTAACGATAAAAATGTTATAATAATAATTAGTCTATGCACATTAGTCTTGTACTAGAAATATATTGTAATTTAACTGCATGTATATAGCTCTCTAACTATAAGTATATTATTATTTAAAAGCATATATATTAATATTGAATTATATGTACATTATTTTTGAACTGTCAGTTAATGATAAAATATATATTTAATTACACTATTAATGATAAAATATTATGATAACAATTAGTCTATGCACATTTATCTTATATTAGAGATATATTGTAATTTAACTCCATCAATTATATGTATATTATTACTTAAAAGCATGTACATTAATGTTAAATTGTATATACAATACTTTTAAATTATCAGATAATGATAAAATATATTTTTAATTAAATATCAATATACTCATAATATAATAGTAATGTATCTCAAATTTGATATCAATATACTAGAAAAAAATAAATAAAATTCAATATACCTGCTCCAATAACTTGAGTTATTAAATATTTTATAATAATAATTTTTATAATTATTTAAATATATTTAAATAAAATTATAACAATTATTAGATGGGATAAACAAAAATTAACAATTATATTTTTAATTCCAAATATTGAAATAAAAAAAATAATTAGCACTTAATTTAAAAATTTTTGTTGTCCATTAATAGTCATTTGAAATGTTGGATTCTTTAAAAAATAAAATAATAAAAAAAGTGAAAAAGAAAAGAGCAAAACACTTAACAAAAAATCGTATAAAAAAATCGCATATGTCCGTTTAATGAGTGCCCTGAATGCATATTTTAAACCCGTGTCTATATTGCAATATGGATATGGGTCCATAATATAATTTGCTCTTGTTAAAGCAGTAAATTTTACAGAGGTTTCTACTCATGGGCTTGTCAAATTTTTTATTGGGCCTGGCCCGATCTAATATCATGAGTGCAGAGACGCAACGATGACACGCATAAGCGGAGAAATGGGCCCATTTTTCTTTAATAATTACTGTTACTTTTCCCCCAAAAAATCAATATTTTAATTCTGTTATACGAATGCATTCACAAAGTGAATTGCTATTTTTTTTCTTTTTTAATCTATGTTATTTAAACTAATTGCATTTAATTTGATTTAATTAATTAAAATTAAATAGAATTTAAATACTTCACAAATTAACTCGACTTATTTATATCTTTATGTAGCATAACCAAGCAAGAATGACACATGAATTGAGCCGATTCAAAATTAGGTTTTCATTTCATCTTCCAAATACATTTTCAGTTCAAAGTTCTCCAATATCTTCTAACTATGTTTCTAGTTATTCAATTATTTCCAAAGCAAAATTAAAATAAATATGGGTAAATAAAATCATTTTTAAGAAAATATATTAGATAGTATATTGATGGCTACTGAACATGAATTCCATGCATATTGAATAATAATAAAATATATAAATAATTTATAAGTGAATATGTGTTATTACTTAACACAAGCTAAATTACTTTGTGTAAATGGGTTCCAGTCCATTTATAAGTTTATATATATATAAATTTATAAACTTTAATATAATATTAAAGTTTTATATTCAAACACTAATTCACTTATACGTCTTCTATATATTTTTTCACTTAGTTGAGTGGGTTGTGATGGAAACTTTAGACTAAGAGAACCTTAAGTTCAATTTTCACTATTGTGTGAATTTATTTGATATGGTATCTACCCATGTCAGATTTGTAATATTTAATGTAAATTGTAAGTTTGACATTTAAGGTTCAATTCCCACTACAGTGTGTATTAAATTATTTCATATGATTTCTTGCCATATTAATTGTCCCATAAAAAAAATACATTTAATTATCTCTCTCATTTTTCTTTAAGTTATTGTCTTCTCTCAACTAGAGATTTACCTTAGGTTACCTTCCAGTGGCTCTAGCCACTGAAAGGGATTTCTATTTTTAATTTTAGTCTTTTATTTTTCCTTGTTTTGATTTTCTAATAATATGTCTATGGTTTTGCTTGGATCCATTTTTGCTATCGGTATATTCGGGCTATCTCCTTCTAATAATATGTCATTATTGTTTTTGAAGTCAATTTTTTCCGGCAATTCTTTCATCTTTTTTCGTCTGAGGGATTTTCTCAAAAAATGGAGATAGGTGGGAGGAAGAGGTTTCTGTAGGACCCATAGGCAAAGCTTTATAGAGAGTCTGTTTGATGTGTAGATTTAGATCCCTGCTTAGCCAAAGATGATAGAACCGACCAGAGAGTAGAGATCCAGGCCTTTTTTCCCTGAGGCTTATATGATAATTCTGTGTGCAAGTTCTTTAAGTCTAGCGTAGCTTCCCCTCTAATCTATTTGTTTTCCCTTCTGTTTGCTTGGTCGCCGGTCGTGTCTGTTTGGAGTAAATAGAGCACACAAGGTTTTGGAAATGAAGTAATAGGTCAGGGCTATTGTTGTAACTTCGCAACCTCTGTAGGCTTCTTGCCCTTTTTTGAGCTTCAAGGTCCATGATAAAATCCCATTTTGGGGTACGTGTTTGGTTATTAGCTGGCCAAACATGATTTGTAACTCTTCTTGTACTAAAATGGGTTTGATGTTCCATTAATGAATTAATTTTCTTGGGCCAACAAAAAATGTGTCATATATATATTAAATGTCCCATATTTGATATAATTGTAAGTTTGATATCTGTTATTGATATGTATGTTATTTTTTTAGAATGAAATATAAGATTATATTACTAAAATGAAGAAAATAAAACAGAACCAGCTTCAGTAGTTAATAAAATGACTAAAAGGAAATTATCAACCCATATTGTAGACCTATTTGGGGGAGTAAACAATTTAGCAGCTTAAATACACAAAATGCAATATATATGATATTACATAATTTATATAAAGAATTATTCATTATGTTTCTTAAAAATAGACTTATTTTAACTTTCACATGGATTATTATAGTTAATGCAATTAAATTAATAATTTTTACTAATATTTTTCTAATACATTATTTATTAATATTAAATGACTCATATTATTTTATTAAAATTAAATAACTCATATTTATAAAGATGAACATTAAATAAGACATAGTAAAAAACTAATAAATAGAAAAATATATTATAATTTCATACAAGTGAAAAAGAAAAGTTAACCTCTTATTATGATACAAAGGAAATATTACTCCATTATTTTTTAATTATCATTTTTTGTTGTTTATAAAGATTAAGAAATAATTAATTATACTAGATTTTAAGGATAAAATAACTAAATTATTCTTATTGATTATTGAGTAATGAAAAGTATGTATATTAATTATAGAGTAATAGATATTAACATGGTTAATGATAAAATTAAGAAAAAAAAAGTCTTATTAATTTTTTAAAATGATAAATAATTTGAAAAATTCTTCAAAAAACAACAATTAAAAATGACTGGAGGGACTAATTAATACTATTGAAAAAGATGAAACTCAATTATTTTTACAATTATAATAATGCAAAATAATCCTAAAATACTACTATCTCCATTTTAAAATGCTATTTTTTTTAATTTGTTTTGTATGCTGATCTCCATTAAAATATAATTTAATTTATAAATATTTGTCTTGTAAATGTCATGCTCCGAACCCGATGGCACGTGACCGGCACTAAGATACGGAAAAAACACGTAGCTACCAGTGCCTGTAGTAAGTATAACAGAAAACACAACAACAGAACCCAAAACTATAAAGGGCTATGGGCCCACACAGATTAAGCAAATCCAATATAATCTCAACATAAGACAAAGATACGTTGGCCAATAATTCATTTATCTCAATTATCTCTTAAATATAATATCATACAAGTGGATTCTGCTTAACAATAGTATCTTAACTAATCAAATACATAAGTGAATATTAAACAATATACAGGTAAAAGATGTAACATTACGGAGTTCTATAACTATAATACAATTGTACATATATTATATACATTTCTCAATACTCAATAATACAAATTACTGCCGAAAGAAAATTGGCAGTTTACTTAGTTTACAATTCATTCACAAGCTCATTCTCCGACCTGAAAACAATAAAATGAACAGGAATGAACATTCGACTCAATGAATGATACCAATTAATATATTAAACTGGTGTCCTACAGACATATTCTAATGCTCATGCTGTGCACTATGTTATAGAGACAGACAATTCGCATCATCAAGCAATGATGAGATACGGTTTACAGTACCACATTAATACTCAATATGGGGAGCCGATCCCCCTATCCTGGCTCTTTAAATTTAATAATCTGTCTTTTATATCTAATGAGCCTAGCCGTCATTGGTCTATACCAAACAGCCCTGACCTGACTGATAGCGGCCCTGACGATGAGCAGGCCCGGCCAGCATATACCAATTATAGCTCATCTTATCAATCCATCATAATCCCAATCATAACCATAATCCATGATCCTAGATAGTACTATATCCTCCCGACCCCCATCCATCAATCATAATCACAATATAGCATAGAATAATGAATATCGATTCATTATTCACAGTCAAATGTTACATGCATATATGTAATAATAATGCATAATATACATATATATACACACAATAATGCAAATGCATATGAAAACAGGATAACATTTTAGGGAGTATCACTCACCTAACTGATGACGCGTCCGACTTGCTTCCCTCGGAAGTGTAGCCTTTGGAACTATGAAGACGCTTAAACACTGACACTTCACAATAAAGGATACTATTAGAAAAGAACGACTCACATAACCAGACACAACTTAAAGACTATTGAGATTCTTATCGAGATCTCAACAGAACCACAGTAAACTCAACAACAGACTCAACGAACTCATAACAACTACAAACTAAAATATGCTAAATATAATATAACTTATTTAACAATTGAAATATAAGAGATTCGAGTTAACTTTCACAAATTCTGATCATACGGATGTCGAGAGTCACGCCAGAATGACGAAACGGAGCTACTGGACTACCCCATGCACCACCGTCGCCGGCCGGCCACACATCACCGCTGTCGGTGGCGGACTAGAGGGTTTTCACACCATTAGGTTTACCTCGACGCCAGGATCATAAAAACCATAGCCACTCACCACCGTTTTACCGGAAAACGCCTTTAAAGTTTCGGCCTCAATATGCTTATCTCTTCCTCCGGTGAACCTCAAGGGCAAGGTAGATACCAAAAGGAAGCCCTTGACACCAGGAGTCGAACGGAACCGGCCATGCTCGATTTAGCCGTCGTAATTGGCCGAAAACTGGTGTTAAAGATTCGGCGCCGGTGGTTCTTCTCTCCTCGTGTACGCCGCCGTCCACCGCCAGAAGGAGGTGCTGCTGCTTCTTTTGAACTCGTAGACCACCACTCTTCTCAGTGGTGATGGCAGTGCCGACCGGAAACCCCCACCAGCCCTCTCTCTCTCTCTCAGTCCTTCTCTGCTTCTCTCTCTCGTTTCTTTTTCTTCCCGTTTCCCTCTCGGCCAATCGCCATCCTCCATTTTCTTCTTCTTTTTAATTTTATTTTAACACCAACATATATATATAAATCAGCAACAATAATAATACTAACAATAATAATAATAATAATAATAAACCATAGTTTATATATAATAATGATAATAAGAATAAATTCTAATTTACATACTAATAATTCAATTAATAAACTTATTCACAATAATAGTAATTATAATAAATTCCCGAATTTTCGGTAATATATATATAATTAGCAATATAATTTAGATTAATCGAACATAATATTTATATTCAAATATTAAAATATAATTTTTCCAATAACCATTATAATATTTCATAATAATATACATATATATAATATTGTAATAAAATTACTATTAATAATACATATTCAAATGATATGAATATATATAATTTAATAAAATATAATTTTAATATTTGCTTAAATAAATAAAATAATAGAATAATACATTTCCGTACAAAATAGGATTTTAGAAAAAATAATTGAAAATTCAGGATATTTCAATAAATATTAGTATAAATGCTACATAACATATAAATAATTTAAATGAGTACTATGTGATTTTATTTTTTAAATTATAATACCTATTAGATAGCAAAACTTGTTTATAAACTACATTCTTAATATAAACTGCTTTCTTTTTATTTGACTTTTCACTTTTGACTAATATTTTCTAAAATATGCTCAAACACTTTTTGATAATATAATATACAATTATTCATGATAAATATATTTTTTATTATGCATTGTTTGTCATTGTACTTTATTAATTGTTATTGCAAAATAAAAAAGCATAAAGAATTATTTTTTTTTAAATGGAAATGTTATCCTTTATTTTTAGCCGTTGATTATGGTATCATTGGCAATAAGACTCGTTTTCTTAAATGTTGTGAACAATATTATGGAACAACTAACTTTTAGTTGCAATTTGTGAGGTGGCAATCTATTTGGTAATAGTGTGTTTAGAATTTTTTTTTTTTATACAAACCATACTTTATTTTTCTTATTATATTTAATATTACTGTTCTATATTCTCCCTTAATCTCTCTATATAGTTTAAATGAAACTTTTCAAAATTGAGAAAATTGAATGTTTATAAAATTTTATAAACAAAATATTTAAATTTAATCTAACTCTTTATAATCGCACAGTTATGCAATTGACTAAATTATGTGTGAAATAATAATATTTTTCTTGGAATAAACAAAAGAGCTCGTGAGTATTATATTATATTTAGATTTTGTACTTATGTGTATCAGTGTAGGTCTTTATGTTAGTAAATAATAAAATGAATAAAAAACAGAAAAATTATTTTTAATTTATGATAATTCAACTATTCAATTCAAAATAACTATAAAATTTTATTTAACTTATCTTTTTCAAGTTCGTATTAAAATTTTACTTATTTATATATTTTTATAATATAGATATTTTGGATGCAATTTATTTATTTATTTATATCGATTTTTTAAATGTCATACTTTTATCTTTTTATTTTGTGAATAAAGATTTTCTCTAATATAAGTTGAAATTTATCTAATAATCTAATAATTTTAAATTCTTAATATCTTTATTTTTTCAAAATATTTAATTGTTTGAAATTTGTATTAATTCTTATTTACTTTGTAAATAGAGAAAAATAATTAAAGAGCAGCTATAAATTAATCTTTTGCTGTTAATAGATATAATATACAAAAAAAATATTAAATTTAATCGTATCTTAATAAATATAAAAATTATAGATATCTTTAATTTAATTTGATTTATCAATTAAAACCGAATAGTGCATATCCTATTCTCGAGCCTTTTCCCTTTTCCCATATGTTAAAACTCCATCCCATCCCAAACATAATCCCAATGGGTTAAGATTTTGGTACCTCATTTCATCGGGGCTCCCATAGGCCTTAAGGACATGATTTACATATGTAAAATTCTTATTCCACTTTATTCCATACTTTCATCCTGCTTTGTGTTATATTTAACATTAAAAAATAAAAAATAAAAAATAAAAAAAATTGAATAAATTAAAAGTTCTCATTTTTTTAAACTAATAGATAAGATTTCAAATTCATTCGTTAATAATCTAATAATCTTTTCAAAGAAACAAAATGTAATATCCAAAATTCATACTAATAATAACTATAAATAAAAATAGTTATAGGTCCATCCCATTTAAATAAACAACAAGACAAATTTTAATCCCATTTAGATAATTCACAAACAGCCTACAACAATCACATGAATCAATCATGATATTTCATCACCATTTCATGATATTATTATAGCTGTTTTATAAATAATCCTTTGATAACTTAACTAAGAATTTTATATTTTTATTCATTTTTAAAAGCAAATATCTTTATTAACTCATTAAGATATTTGGTGCAAATGACAACTCATTTTGATGGTAAGGTTAATATATAAAGACATGGGTATGGTATATATCAAAGGTGACTTCCAACATATATATATAGTTAGTTAAAAAAAAAAGAATCTCCAAATTGTTAAAATATTTAGGTGTCATCAAGGCAAATAATGTTGGAAGTAATATAGTTTAGCCAAAAAGAAAGTCTTATGTCTACACCCCAAAAGTTTCATTATCTAACATTTGTTATTTACTCATTAAGGATAGCAATTTCTAACTTGTAAGGCATTATAGATGTGTTAGTGTTATGACCCCACATCTCTTACATTATAACTTTATTGTCTTGAAATGAAAATCATATACCCTTTGATCAACAGTTCTTCTTTCTTTCTTTGAACATTTTCATCACTTGTTTTAACTTTACAAGTGAAAGGTAAGTTAGGATTTATAGCTCCCATGGCCCTCAACATCATTATCTTTAAATATTGGCCATAAGCATATACGAGCATGGCATGGACCTACATCATCTCTTGTATATATGTATGACTCTTTGAAAGGGAAATACCATAGCTCCAATTGATGCTCTTCAATCTCTATCTTGCCTATCTTTTCCATCTATAGTTGTTCTTCAATTGGAGCTACACATTTTTCGTCCATATGTATTGCTTTTAACAATAATAATTGCACCAAGACTTGCTGCTCATAAAAGGTTCTATGGGCCTATACAACCTAATTTATTTAGGTTCAGAGATAACTATAAAATTTTTTTTCTTAGCTTTATGATTAGTGATGAGTACATTCTATTTAATTCAATAAAATAGGTGAAGCACATAGAGAGGCAGTTCTCGCTAACTAAACGATTAGATATGTGTTATGCGGATAAATAAAGTATACATATTAAATATAAGGCCTATAATTAAACATATAAATAAGATATAAACTCAACGAGAGGATGTAATGTTAAGGAAATAGACTAAATCAATATTTTAGTTTTTTAATTTAAATTTTTTATTATTTTAGATTTTAAGTTTATTTTTTAACTAAGAACTAAAATAAACAAATTGAATTGAATTATATATATTTGTATATAAAAATATTTATTTATACCAATGTAACAATAAAAATACAAATTGAATCTATACATATAAAATTTATTAAGCCAAATATGATTTTTTTTTATTGGTATATTGATTCGATTTAGCTTTTTTTTTTTTTTTATAAAATATTTCTATTTGGTTCACCTTTTCTCTTAAAAAATTCAGTTTTGATCAATTTTAAATCAAACCATGCACGGATACTCACCCCTATAAATGGATATATGCCTAAAATTTGTTGTACTATATACCCAATTATTCACAACCACAATTATTTCTCTTAAAAAAAAAAAAAAAAAAAAAGAGCTATTATCTATATATCAAATTTTTCATTATAAAAAGTTGTCTTAAAAAATAAAATTTCAATAAATTCTTTATCTTTAAAAAATAAAGAAGAGAGTTGGTTTAACTCTCCACATCTAAAGAGCCAAATATCACTCTTTATTTCTAATTTTAATTAATGCAATACAAATTTTTATAAACTTTATTTAAGATAATTTTCGTCCTATTTTTTCTATTTAACAAATTTAAAGAATGAAAAATTAAAATAATTAATGTTTATGGAATAAAATAAAATAAAGAGCAAAATATAAAGTTTATTAGATTTAAATAAAATTTTATACTCTTTATTAACTAAATATTATCTATTAAATAAAATATGCTCTATAAAATAAAGAGTATCGTTAGATATACTCTAATAAAGAGTGATATTTGGCTCTCTAGATGTGGAGAGCCAAACCAACTCTCTTTTTTATATAGAATTTTTACACAAATAGTCCAAAAACTAAAAAAAAAAATAACTTTTTTGTCTTCTATTTTTTATTTTGCAAAAATATCTTAAACTTCTCTTATCATTTACGAATTTAGCATATATTTTTCTTTTTATCTATCAAAGTCCAATTTTTTCTCTTTACTATAATGTATTGGTTTCACTTCTATTTAAAATTACAAAATTAATTTAATCATATTCAATTTTATTTATAAAAATTCAAAATGAATTAACTACTAACATATAATTTATCTAAATTTATGTATTAGATTTTCATAAATTTGTATAATATCATTTATTTTGTATAAAAATTAAATTTATATTTATAAAATCAAATACTTTTAAAATTATATTTTACTTGAGATTTTAAAAAAATTCAAAATAAGACAATAAAAAGTTACAGCAAATATTATACATTAAATAAAAAATAATATACTTATAGTAAATAATTAGTATCTAATACTGTAAAATTATAGCAAACAATATACACTAACTAAAAAATAGCATATTTCTAATAAATAATTAGTATCTAACATAAATTTAGTATACTTAAAAAAAATTATAAATTTTGAACAAAATAAAAATGACAGCAAATAGTATATATTAAATAAAAAATATATATTTTTAATAAATAATTAGTATCAAAAAAATATAAAAAACTTAAAAAGTAATGTGAATATTTTTTATTTTCAAAAGACAAAAGTTAAGAAATACAAAGTAAAAAAGTAATTACAAAAATCTAAATATGGAAACAAAAATTAAGATGACTTAAATGTTAAAAAAAAAAAACATATAGTATAATTTTCTCTTTTTATTTTTTAAAAATAAGAAACCCATTAAAGATTTATTTTTTAAGATAATTTTTTATAATAAAAAATTTGACATATATAAAAAGTACATTAGAAATACTATTAAATAAGATAAACAAGATAAAGCAGGGAACAACATAGACTGATGGCGTTAAATTTAGAGAGCAAAACTGTCATTTCGCATGATGCTAATGGCCAAGTAACATATACTAGCCATGAGGATTTGATTAATATGGATGAAATGCATATATAAAAATCTACAATTGAATCAAATTCCTGTTTGATTAATCAATTTAATATATTATGAATGAAATGATTACAATTCTTGTTAGACTTTCCATTTTAAATAGTTTCACTTTCATTAATCATTCATGTCATTAATCATATTAATAAAGACTAGACGTGCCACATAAATCATGCTTAAATGTTATGCATGTTATAACTTTTACCGACCCAACTTTAATTTTATTTTTTCGATTTTGAGTGAACCACTTGCGCAATTCTTGACTTATATGGGTTAAGATTCTTGATTGCATTAACTCATATGGTCCACTTGACTAAAAAAGAAAGCAGCGACAGACTTGACGCGTCTAGTGATCGGTTTATATTGACAACGACTATGTTCACATCAAGCATAATTTTATTAAAAACATAGCATAAATTATCCAATTTAAATTTTTTAAAAAAGTATAAAAAATATTTTATAATTTCACCTATTTCCATTTCAAAGTTTATAAATTTCTTTTTTTTACAAAAAAGAATCCATATTTTAAGCCATTAATAAAATAAGCTCTACTGTCATAATATCGTTAAATTACGCTTATGGGACAGTGATGTGTCACATACACTAATAAAAATTAATATCATGGCATCCAACTAAGCCAATGGATCCACTATAAATCAATATATATTAAAATTTTAAATAAATTAGAAAAAATTTTCATTTCTTATGAAAATTAAAACATCTAAAAATGAAAAAAAAAACTAAGACATTTGGCATCACTGCAGTTTTTTATTTTTTTAATTTAAAAATAATAAGTATTAGAAAATATTTTTTAAAAAATTATTATTTTTTATTTCTTTTATATTTATTCAAAAATATTGTGAAAACAGAAAATTAAAAATTAAAAACAAAAATTTATAGTTTTCAAAATCTTGCTCTTATTTTTAAAAAACAGAAAATAAAATTAAAAAAAAAACGTTTAATCTAAAAAATTGAAAAAAACCTAAACATTTAATCTTAAAAATTCGAAAAAAAAAAAAAAGAAAATATAAACGCAAAAGTAAAATCATAATGGCAAAATTCTTAAAATCGAATTGTAGATTCAAAACAGCAAAAACTAAAAATCAATGAAAATTAAAAAATCAAACAATAAAATCCACAACATTCCAGCAAGGTTCATGAGAACATCTAGGATTTTGAAGATGGTTAAACTTAGTTCAACTATTGAAAATTTTCAATAGAAAACTCAGAAAGAAACTCAGAATTATGGTGAGACAAATAGAAAGAAGAAGAAGAAGAAGAATTAAGTTCTAGACCATCAAACCAAGGCCGATATGGTGGAGATTGCACTCGAGGTACCGATCTGGTGGAGCTTACAGCTATGGCTGCCGTCTGATGGCCGGATGTCTTTGGCAGCGAGCGAGAAATGCTGCTGGTCGCGCAAGTCAAGGCTGGATGGACAGCCGTCGCCGGTGATGGTCCTAAGTTGCTTTTGCTCGATTAAAATCGGTAATAGTGGAGAAGTTTATGGGTTTCAAAAGTTTAGGGTTGTGATTTGTTTTCCATATTCAATTGATTCTGTTTGCTTGTTTTTTTAATGGGAATTTTCAGTCGGTTGGGTTTCAAAAAAAGAAATTAAAAATAAAAACTTTTTTTTTTCAATTGGTTATTGTCTTATTTTTTAATTTTTAATAAAAATTAAAAAATTATTTTGTTATTTTTAATATTTATATTTAATTTATAGTGAGTCCTTATAATCTTAGTTGGATGCCATATCATATAAAAAATACTTTTTTTATTAACAGCGTATGCCACATCAACTCCACATTATCACAATTCATCATTAAAATATAAATTTTAAACTTCTCCGTATAATAATGTTGCCAAAATGGTAAAACTAACAGTAAATCAACCTTTCATTCATTGTGTTAAATTATCTAAATTTACGAAAATTTGAGTTTTACAATTAAATTAAATATAAAATAAATAAATAAAGATAATATTGTTTATTTAATATGTTATATGCAAGAGATACTAAAAAATATATGAAATATCATAACACACGCGATAATATTATTATTGATCAATTTTCATATTTCGTATTAAATTTAATTTTCATATATCGTATTAAATTCATTTTGCTGATTTGGTCGAAAACAAATCAAAACAAATCATTCATATTCAAACTAAAGAACACGTGAATGAGAAAAAAAAAAAATCTCAATAAGGTGCTATGACTAGTAATTATCAATGTACAATTTGAAGCAAAGAATGTTAATATATACTCTTCAATTATTTAATATGTAACTTTTTAGTAATTTCACTATGATTAGGAAATTATTAATTAGGAAAAAATTGATTAAATTACTTTTTTATATGGCTTTTAATTGCGTTAAGATAGATTTAGAATTATTTTAAAACTATTAATACATATAGAATTATTTTAAAGTTATTAATACATGCAGTAATTACAAGTAAGGAATAAGAAGGAATATTGATAAGTCTTATTGATTTTCTGAAATGAGATATAATTTATAAAAAAATAAAAATATATAATTAATAGATATGTTCATAGATTGAATTAATATTTTAAAAAATAATAAAAAGTTTCAAAAGTTTAATGAATCTAACTCGTAATTTTTATTGTTACAATCCTATCCATGGTCATATCTAATACTCTAATAGTTTTAAAATATTTATTTTTTTAGAAAAATTTTTTTGTTCTAATTTATTTGTCATTTAAAAATTTTAAAAATATATATTTTTTTTTAATGTTATCTCTATTTATTTTCACTAAATATTTATATCAATTACTTTTTTTTAAATAAAATTAATAAAAAATATTTTAATTTTTTTCTTAAAATTATAATAATTTTTTAATTTTTTAATTTTCATACCAAAATTTTAATGATAAATACAGAGTGAGTAATTAGTATTTTTTATTTATTTATTTATTTATTTTTTTGGCTCAGATAGTAATTAGTATGGAGTTGTGGCGTAGCCGGAGTTAGGTCGTCACTATCCATTGATAATGTTAGAGAAATTTATTGGGGTTGTTTTGGAATCGAAACTGCGTTAAAAATTCACACCGTTATATCAACATCAACCCTTTTTAGCTAGCTAGACTAGATTAGGCAAATTCAGTTCCCATAATAAATTCAAGTGGTTTTATTAAGGCCTATTTTAGAATGTTTCATAAATAATTTATCCGGCTCTTTTTAAATTATTATAATAGATTATTAATATATAAAATATATAATATTTTTCAAGTTCTCTAATTATAATTGTAATTATAAAAGTGTTTTATAGTTATTAATTTCACTTTATGAACATTTTAATTTTATATGTATTTTAATCAAATTAAAATTAAAGAAAATATATAAAAACACATGCAAAAAATATTTAAAATGCAGTAAAAAATTAGTTCTGAACTGAAATTTTTTAATAAAATCTATAATTTTATAATATAAATATGTAATTTCATATAAAATTATATGTTATTTTATATATTACTTTTCCTTTTAACATTTTTATAATTGACGCTAATTAACTATAATTTGAACAAAATAGATTAATAAATTTTTTTTCTTAAATTTTATGATTGTGTTAGTTCTTATCATTCATAAAACTATAATTATTAATCTTAATCATAAAATTTTATAAAAAATTTTATGAAACAAAAAGTGTAATTAAAAAGTTATTAAAATCATCTATTGCACTTCCAACTTTTTATCTATAAAAAAAAAGGTTTTAAAAAAGTTGCAGGTAAAGTCCCCATAATTAAAATACAGCTTAAACAAATAATCATTCACTAGATCTAATAGTTATAATTAAATTTACATTATTTAATAGTTTTAAATTAACTATGATAAATTATCTTTGGAACACCCTATAAATCCTCTTTTATTAATTGTATTTGCCAAGAATATAATTTCTTTTTTCAATAAATATTATAAACAATGAATTTGCTAATTACAATTGGCAAAAAAGAAAAGAATTTGCTAATTACAAATGTTAATTATTAAAGTGATAATATAAACTGCAATAAATTAAAATAAATAAATGTTTCATATATAAATCACAAACATCAAAATATATAAGCCTTTGGCAATATATATATATATATATATATATATATATATATATATATATATATATATATATATATATATATATATATATATATATATATATATATATATATATAAGCATATTTATACTTTTTTTATTTGTTTTTATTCTTTCTATTGCAGTTTTTTTTTTTTTTCAATATAGAAGTGTTGGAATTACATTATAAGGTAGTCCCTTTTAAAAAAAATTACTTATATATATATATATATATATATATATATATATATATATATATATATATATATATATATATATATATATATATATATATATATATATATATATATATATATATTGGAACCTCCTCAAAATAAGAAATAATCTCCTTCCTCAATTATTAAAAAACTAAAATTTATGACTTTTGTATATCCATTAAAAAAATATTTAATATTCAATTGGATTTTTTTTATATATATTTATGTATTATATATGCATAACTAAACATATCAATAATTAATAAAAATTAAATATAATATGATACTATAATTTATCTGGCTATGAATTTGATTTTCATTTTTTATTGTTCTTGCTAAATTTTCTAATTCCGCTCCGAGTCTATATTTCAATACGAGGGTTACTATTCTATTTGTGGGAGAATGATGTATATTTCAATGATTATAAGATTAATCAAATATTTATAACTATACAATTAAGTTTGTTCATAAATAAATTAAAAAAAATCAAATTTTAACGCCATATTATCAAGTAAATTATATATAAACTGTTATTATCTAACTACTAAACAGCTCAACTAATATGATTGTATTTTTACTTGTGAAAAATAATTATTTATCAAATTAGATTCAAATATTATTATATTTCATCTGTTTCAAAATACTAGCCACTTTAAAAATTTTATTTTATTTTAAAATATTTATCATTTTAGAATTTTAAAAAAGTATTTATTATTTTTTTAATTTTATTATCTCTTTGTCTCTTTATTAAACATTCATATTAATTATTTTTATTTATTTGCATCAAAATTAAAAAATGATATTTTAATTTTTTTAATTTAGAATTATGATAATTAAATAAATTTCTTAATTTATATGTTGAAATTTTAAAAGATTATTATTTTAAAATGGAGAGAATAATTATAAAATTTTATATTATATTTGCAATTTGATCATTATATATATATATATATATATATATATATATATATATATATAAAAGAATAATAATTTCCTCTCTAAACATTAAAAATACTGAACTTATTTCACAAATCGATGAAATAATGGAATGATGAGTAAAGGTTAGCATACGTGCCATTTGCTTCTACATGAAAGTGTTTTGAATTTTGAGCCATCTAAGTTTTAAATATTCTGCAGCAGCAGAAGCATTGGATTCACCATAGAAGGAAGGCAAATACTACCCAACTTCCGGACATAAGATTTATTGCAGAACAAAAATATAATTAAGTGCAGAAGAAAATCCTTCTTACAAGAAAAATATTAATTTATTATTTACTTGGTGTATTTTATAATTTATAATGTACTGCCACTATCCGGAGCGTTTTATAGTGTGATTGTCAATTAAGTTTGGCCCGATAATAAGATCAAAATTAAGATGTTTTTGAAAATTTTTAAGTTTTTTTTATGTTAAATTGTAATATTTGATATAATTGTCAACTTAATAATTAACATATATTTAAAGTGTCTCGCGTGAGATAACAATAAATAACTAGAAATCACGTATATTTAAAATATTTCACGTGAGACAATAACAGATGGTTGGAGATCACAAGCAAGGCACGTGACAAGTTAAATGAGAATGCAACTCAATTGTCGTAGTTAGGGCAAAGCATTCGGTCGGTTCGGTTTCTAAATCGAACTGAAATAAATGAAATTTTAAAAGTGAAATCGGTTTAGTTTGGTCGGTTCAGTTCGATTCAGTAAATCGATCACCGTATATATAATTTTTTCTTTTAATTTTAAATATGATATTGATGTTTGTCTAGGCGGATAATGTATGATTAATTTATATGAGAGGCACGGGTTCGATTTTTCAATAATGCTCAATTTCTTTTTTTTTTAATTATGTAACTAAAAAATTTAAATTTTAATTCAATTTGATTTTTTGGTTTAAACTGAATAGTGCTTACCCTTAGTCGTAGTAGCTCACAGCCAAATCTAACACCAAAATTTTTCTAAATGAGAGGTTTGTGGTCCTTCAGTTCGTTTATGTAGTTAATATGGTTAAAAAATATCTTTAACCTATTGTTTATACATATAAATACTAAAGGTGTGTTTATAATTGCTATCAGGGGTTAAAAAATAGTTTTAGAAATTTTTGATTTAAGTGATTAATTTTTTTTTTTTTATAAACTATCTTTTCAAATATATTTTTAAGAAAAGTATCAATTTATCTATTTATATTTAAAAGCAATTTTGAAAAACATGTAAAAAAAATTATGAAAAAGTACTTTTAAAAAATTCAATTTTAAACGGGCATTAAACCTAGAAAAGTGGAACGAGTTCAATTCGAACCCAAAATATTTTCAAAAAATTTAATTTCAAATGCTCAAACTTGGGATGCCATGTCTCCCTCAATGTAAATCCGATTTGAGCAAATTAATATTAGGAAAACAACTCAAATTTGATTTTTTACTTTGGCAAAAAAAAAAAAAAAAAGAATTATTGTAAAATCAAAGGATACCCTACCATCATACCATTAAGCATATAATGAGTTAAATTATAATGGAATATGATAAATTGTTGTACATATATAAAAAGAAACTGTAACAGTTGGTTTATTATTATTATTGTTATTATTATTATTATTATTATTATTATTATTATTGGATTAGCTTTAAAGTACTGTTTTGAGTACACTATTACAGCATGATAAAGTAAATCATTTATATTATAACCAAAGAATAAAGAAAAATATGTATTTATTTCATATATTCTCATCATGAATCAAATCAATAAAATACTATAAGAAGTAATTAGATTAAATTTTATAATTAATTAATTAAAAAATTTAAGAAACATTATATACATCTATTAAAATTCATAATATTATACATACGTAAATTTATAAGTGAGCAAATAATAAAATTTATTAGCACAAAATTAATTAATTTAAATTAGATCTAACATTCACTCACTTGTAAATTTTTTAATAATTTTATCATTATTCAAGTGATATCACTTTTCGATAATATTTGATAGCTTAAATATTATTATAATTATCATTATAATATAGCACAAGTATCTCTTTATTATTATTATCATTATTATTATTATCACAATGTCAACTTTTTGGAGAACCAAGAATATATAAGGCAAGATATTATGAATATAAACACATTGAAATGTCATTGTTAGATCAGTAACGCAAAACTATAGCAACCACCCAATTAATATTCCTGTGGTAGCCAGCAAAAACCACATTATCAATGGAATTTTAGAATCATGAACTCATTATTCGAATTTATTTACTATAATTTATTTATCTTGAATCACTTTTATCATAATCTTGACTAGATTTATTTTTTACAAAAAATAAATAAATAACACTTAAAATTTCAAAAGAATAAATTTCCCTTTCACATGTAAAGTTGTGATGCCCCCTTTAACCCATCAACACCCGTCCCTCGGTTTCTTTTTTCTTTTTTTAAATGTTAATAATTTAATATATATATATATATATATATATATATATATATATATATATATATATATATATATTTATATATACATATATATATTCTTTTTGTCACAAAAAAATTATCCATTATTTTTTTAAAATGTTTCAAAATATTTATCAATTATAAAAATATTTATTTATTT
The DNA here is from genome assembly GCA_947687605.1 of Reutealis trisperma. Lineage (NCBI taxonomy): Eukaryota > Viridiplantae > Streptophyta > Magnoliopsida > Malpighiales > Euphorbiaceae > Reutealis > Reutealis trisperma. The sequence goes on from CANTUT010000112.1 coordinate 1,306,671, forward strand.
TATTATTATTAATAGAAATATGCATATTCTCAAAATAAATAATAAAAATAATAATAAGTGAGTATATATAAATATATAATTAAAATAATATTTTCTCTGTCCTAAAAAATTTATCTATTATTTTTTTTAGAATGTCTCAAAACACTTGCCTATTATAAAAATAGTTATAAATATTTGTTAATTTTATCCTTATTAATTAAAAAGTATGTATTCTCAAAATTAATAATAAAAGTAGTAATAAATGAGTATATATAAAGATATAAGTGAGAAAATATAATAAAATTTATGAGTCAATAAATAATTAATAATATTTTTTTAAACTGTGTTAAAAAAAAAGTGAATAATTTTTTTGAGATAAATGTAATATAATAAAATTTATGAATCGATAAATAATTAATAATATTTTTTTAAGTTGTTTGAAAAAAAAAAAAAAAACATATATCAATTTATCGGAAAACGTATAAAGATAAATTGAGGAGATTTTAGAATGTCGAGTTTGAGAGGACAGGAGCAGTCAGAAGAGCAGAGTCCAGCTGGCAACAAGGACGCGCTAGATCTTAGTGGGGACCCCACTTCACGTGCGATTCACGTCCTCACCTTCAATGCTTGACGAGACTACGCCACGTGTAATTTCAGCAGGTTGGACACGTGTCGTGATCCTCGATCGTCTAAACAGGACCGCTTTTGTCCTCTTTTCTAGAACCAGATCAGATGAACCTCCCCCTCCTCTCTGGTTTCGCGTCGCGACAAATTACCAAGTACTGTACAAATATTGTTTTATTGTCGTAAGAGACAATTTTTTTCCCAAAATACCCCTATTGTTGTCCGCTAGCAGCGGTTAGTTTTTAATACGTTACTGTTTTATTTTTTTACTGACGTGGCGCTCATCCACAGTTTTTAGAGGACTACGGCGTTTGTAACACATGGCACTTTACCCTTCATTTGATTTCAGTTTATGTCTTTTAATTTAGTTTTTGGATTATATGGATAATAGTGTAGTGATTAATTGGAGTCCTTTTTAGCTAAGTTAGTTTCTCTCTATAAGGATTTGTTTTTATCTGTAGTTGTAACATGAAGATTTTTAACTGTTTAAATAATAATAACAGCAACGATTTTTCTAAGGAATATTTTTAAAGCACTCATTAAAAGCAGAGTAAATTTCTAAATGAATTTAATTTATTATATTATTTATAGACTCAATCAATTATATATTAATAGGTAATATTATTTATTAAATATATCATTTATATCAATTAATATTTAATTATAAATGATTAATAATAATAATAAATAATTGAATAAATATAAATATTAAATTTAATAAATAATATTATATGTTAACATATAATTGATTTAATTTTTAAATGATGTAATAAATTAAGTCTAACTAAAATTTTTTCTAAAATTAATTATTCCATGATAAAAATAAATAGAGCAATATAAAAATGTATTGGATAAGAAGAAATTGAAAATTTCAATAGGATTATATTTTTAAATAATCATTATTATTTGAAGTGACAGACAATCTCATTTTTAACTCAATTTGTTTATTTTTAAATTTATTTTTTTAATCTTGTCTAAATAATTTATTAACTAATATTCGTAGGACATTCTATAGAAACGCCAATGATAATGGCAACAAAAATAGTAAGAAACATCATCATTGCTCAATAGTTTAGTTTTGGATAAAGCACATATCAAATTCTTCAGAAAATTGCATTAAATTCCTTAATTTTTAATTTGACTTATTGTTATTTATTAAATCATTAAATATAATATAAAGAAAATTGCAATCTTTTGAATTACATATACGTGATATATGAAAAAACAATAAGGACTCTATTATAATCAAAAGTTCTAATAATTTAAAATTTACAACATATTTTAAATTAAATTTAGTAACAAATTAATTGACAATCACATTAATTTTCTATGTCTTTGTATGCGTAGACTATAAAATAATTGTTTTTTTTTTTTTTTGGAATTGAATTAATTATCTTACAAAGGATAATCTAAAAAAATCTCTATAAATTAAAATTTAATTTTCTTGAAATACAGGATTTTACATAAGTATTTATCCTTTTTTTTTTTTTTTTTCAAGGTGAGTTAAGGTATGATTGTGTGCAATCATAATCCATGAGATATTGCTTTAATTTTTTTTTTCTAATTTTTATCCTAATTATTCAAAACATACAAAAAAAAAAGCAATAAATCATCATAATTTTTTAACATTAAGAATTAAGTTTTTAAATAACTAACCACCAAACAATAATATTTTCTTATTTACTTATAATATCTTTCAAGAAAATTGGACATGTGAATTATCAATCTTGTACAATAAATACTTTTAATTTAAAGCAAACAAAAGTGAAAATTTTAACTGCATTAATTTTTATATTTACATGTATTCCTTTAAAAAAAAATAAAATATAATACTTAGAAGTTTTATGGAATTTTCTTTTTCTAGAGAAATATCTAAATAATCATTAATTAGTAAAATAAAACAATACATAATTATAAAACCTTTTAATATTATAATTTCTCAAAACTAATATTAAAATTAAAATAACTTAATAATACAAATAAAAATAGCAATAATGTTGATTTGAAATATTAGATCATACCCAACTGCAAATAATAACCACTTTTTTACTCTTATAATGATATTTCTGCAAATTTGATATGGACAAAAATAAATATAAATTCAATGCAGAAAATAAAAATTGCAATTCATATTAAATTATTGACTAAATAATAAAAAGATCAATGGTAAATAGATAAAAAAAATAAATAAATAAACCATCATAGTGGGAATAAATATTAAAAAATCAACTTTGTTAATTTTTTTTTGAATATTATCTAATAACAAAATTGAAATTAAAACGAAAATAAAAGAGAATAGTCATTCATCAACCTAGAAAAAAAACTGATGATGATAAAAAAAAATCTAGATAAAAAGAGAAGCTTCTCTTTTTAAAACCTGAAAAAAAAAAAAAACCATGATTGAGTAATTAAGAAATGGAATATTTTTACTTAGAAGTTGTAGTGCAATAAATAGCTAATTTCAATCTTTTTAATTAACAAATTAATTGCTTTAATAATATTAACTAGGTTAATTAAAAGAATAAATTTTTATAAAATTTGCAATTACCATTTGAACTTTTAATTTTGGCAAATTAAATCATGTTCTTTTTATTTTTGGCAAATTTTACAGTGGTCAAACGTCAAGCCAAATTTCTAACTATCAATGATGTGGTAAGTTTTTAACAACATTTTTGCCACGTTAGAATCTAATTGGAAATTAAAAAAATATCGAAAACACCAAACATGATCTCATCTCTAATTTCATAATATCAGCAAATCAGCATCACCATTACCATCAAAAGTAAGACTTAGACCTTGCAATCCTCCACTGCCACTATTACCTAATGAATCTAGCGCTCATAAATAGTCCATCATTATCGTCGATTTAATCAAGCTCATAGGTCCCTTCAAACTCAATATCATAGCAAGTTTGTACTCGATTCTCAAATATTCGTCAAGTTCCATATGAATCTAGAATCGTGCTTCACTATTGTCAACTTCCTTCAGTCACCCACAATCTCAATCATAGCAAACCAATGACCAAATCTTCACCTTGATGATTAGCAATGTCAAGCCATAGTTTGTGAATCGAGCTTCGTGGCCATTCCGACCATTAGCACTTCACACAAGCAAGTTCCTGATTGTTGTCAATGCCACCAAACATGTCATCACAACCATTGCTCAAGCCTTGTTAATTGTCTCATTTTTTCACAATGAGCTTTAGTTCTTTGCTTGCTTTTGATTTTCCATATTTCCACTTCTATTTTTATTTTTGAAACCGTTTTGATTCAATTTAATGCTTTTCTTTTTCTATATTTTTTAGTTTTTAGTCATGTTTTGATGTGGCAAAAATATTAATAAATTTTTTTTACATCAATTATGACAGTTAAAAATTTACAAAAATTAAAAAATTTGATCGAATTTATCGAAATTAAAAGTTGAAGTTGTAATTACAAATTTCATGAAAGTTGAATTTTTTTAATTAACTATTAAGCCATTTGGCACTATTTTTTTTTTTTTTTTTTTTTATGTATAAGGAATCATTTAACCCTACTCTAGTTTGCAAGGTAAAAAGGTTAAATAAATAAATAAACCTCTAACAGGTTTATAATTTTATTATGGTTTAATTATAACATGATTATTTTTATCTTGCAACTATATATATATATATATAAAAAAGAAAATAAAATAAAATATTTCTAACTGAAATAAGATAATAATGGATGATGAGGCAATGGATTTTGATTTTATCAAAAAAAATAAAATTTAAAAAGAAATGAGAATACGTTCTTTCCAGGTAGATAATTGGAAAAATCCAATGTGGCATTTCGAGGAAACAGATACAAGGGTATATCCGTAATTAAATATTTAACAAGTAAAAGAGGAAAAAAAATTGAAAAACTAAAAAGGGCAAAAAGCTAGCCTTATCCATTATTGTAACCTAAAAAACCTTTATAAAAGCATATCAAGACCTTCCATATCAATGAAAACCAGAAACAAACAACCCTTAAGCATAAGACGCAGAAATGTATTGAAATTAGAGAGAGAGAGAGGGAGAGAGAGAACGCAGAAGCCAAACGCCAAAAGCCAAAAGCGATAACCGCAAAGCCATAGAGCAAGCTCTCATCTTCTTCAATGGCGACCAGTAAAAGCTACTTTGCAAGACAAAACTACCGATTTTTGTCCGGCGACCACCAGGCGCCGATCCCGCACGAGTCTACAGCATTCGAACTCGACGAGTCTGACATTTACAATAACTCAATGGCAACTCGTTCTAACTCGCCCGAGTTTCGTAAAGCTGTGCCGAGTTCGAGACTCACCAAGAAATCAACGGCAGCAGTAGCAGTAGCATCAGCGACTAGACGCAGTGACGCAGCCGGCGGGACGGCGTCGTCACTTCCGGTGAACATACCGGACTGGTCAAAGATTTTGAAAGACGAGTACAGAGAGAATCGGAGGAGAGATGCGGATGACGACGATGATGACGTGGACGGCGAGGATTATTTCGACGGAGGAGGAGCGCCAGTCCCACCGCACGAGTTTTTGGCAAGGCAGATGGCGAGGACGAGGATCGCGTCATTTTCTGTTCATGAAGGAGTAGGAAGGACTTTGAAGGGAAGGGATCTGAGTAGGGTCAGAAATGCAATTTGGGAAAAAACTGGGTTTCAAGACTGAAAATATTCAGAAATGGAGGTCTTCTATTATAATTTTTTTTTCCTCCAGAAATATCAGAAAATAACATCAAGGATTTATAGAAAAGAATTCACCACTATTACAGGTTTTTGTTTTTTTCTTAATTATGTGATAGATTTAGATTGGAAATTTTATTTTTATTTTTATTTTTGAATTTTTTTTGGGGTTGGGATTTTTATTTTAAATTTTGATGACTATGGTGTGATATGCTAACCTCATCGAGATTGTAGCAGAAATTGCAGAGGAATTCTAATTTTGAATGTTTAGCTGAGTCATTCATTCGAGTACGAGTCTTGGCGGAACCAGTGAAATAAAATTGTATTTAGAGTGGGCACAGTGGTAATGCGTAATTCAATATAATTAAATAATTATATTATATTTTATTATAATTTATTTAATAGAGTTTTAATTCATTTTCTGAATTGGGAGACGTAGGCCGGAATTAATGATATTTGTCACTGTATATTGTATATATAAGAAAAAAATACTTTTAAAAATAATAATTATTAAATAATTCAAAATAAATAAATAATTAAATCTTAAAAATTTTGATTTTAAATATCAAATCAAGTTAAAAGATTATTATATATTAACTCCTTTCTTATTAAAAAAGATTATTTATTTTATTTCTCACGCAATTATTTACTTGCAATTTTATAAATTTTATTAATATATTTTTTTAGTTTACATCTTTATATATATATATATATATATATTTAAAAGAAATAATAAATAATATTTTTAAAATGGAGGAGGGTTTGTTACATCATTAATTGAGTAATCGGTTCTGAAAATTGAAAATGGTTGGCGTGGGGATGGGGGCATCTTGGAAACAGGAAAAAGGACGTGGGCCGGGTTGGTAAATAATTTAAGAAAACAAAGGTTTTTTTTTTTCTTTAAAACTAAAGATATGGATTTATCTTCTGTACTTATATAAAAAGCACAGTAGATGTCACTCACGGTGATTATTATTCCTTACAATATTCGTATATTTATAATTTTATCTTTTTATTTTATTTATTATTATTAATTTATTTATCTTTTATTTATAATCTGCAAAGCAGGGCATGAAATAACGATTTTGCATATCATATTAGTATCGTAATCAGTGTAATAGAATCGAATTGAATCGTTATTATTATAAATTTTAAAAAATAATTAGTAAATTAATATAATTTAATAAAAAATAAAATATAATATTTCAAATATAATATATTAAATTAATTAATATTTAAATAAATATAATTCTGTCTAAAAAAATTTAATTTATATAAATAATAATAATAAATTAAATTTAAATTATATAATTAATAATTAACAAATTAATTTTATTTTATTGAATAATAAAAAAAATTTATATTTTAAGTAAATAAAGTAAAATTAAAAAAATAAATATATCATAATATTAATTAATCATTAACAAAAAGTCTCAGAAAAAATCTGAATTATTTTATCTGCTATTAAACTCATTTAAAATTTATATAAAGTCATTATTTAAATTTTTTAAAATAAATATATAAAAATAAAATATAGCCTAATTGTTAAATCCAATCAATTTACAGTCTCAAATAAAAAAATTTATAAAAAAATGAATTTTATACAAAAAATCAATAATATTTTAAATATATTGAAATATAAATAAGTAAAAAACAATATCTCAATAATTTATATTAATAAAATATAATAAATATAAAATAATATCTTTTAAATAATATATTTATAATTTACATTAATAAAATTAAAAATATAATAATAATATTTTCTATTGATACATTATGTTCATATCGCTAAATAACAGTCGTATCAATACGTATCAGGTAATTTAATATCAATTTAGTGCTGACTCCTATAAAATGACGGAGAGATAATGTGTCGCTGTTATTTAATACCATGTTGCTGAGACTATTCACTGTTGTTATTTATAGTGACTATTGTATCCTTATAATGTTTGTATATTACAGTTTTGCGCATTTATCTCATTTACTTTATTTTTCTTTTTTATTTTTCATTTTTAATTTATAAATATATTAATTAATGATGTATGCTATAGTCTATGGAGATTATTCATTACTGTGACTATTCATTATAATGCATATTTTATTTTATTTTTTATTAATAAATATTTTTAATAAGTTAATAATATTAAAAATTATTATAAGTAATGTCTTAAAATAGTAACTCCAAACTAAATTTTTTATATTAATTAATTATAATTTATCATGTCTATAAGTATAACTAGTAATATTTATTTTTGAAATAATAATTATTTTGTAGTTTTTACCAAATTTAACATAATAATAATAATAATGTGATCCCAGACATCTATCACCACATCCACAATGATCAATCAATACTATTGTTATTTTAATGGAAATGAGCATTTACATATTTATATAACAAATCATATATGTTAAGTGTTTTTAATTAATATAATTATAAATAATAATTAATAATATTAAATATGAGATATTAAAAATAATAAATTCCATATTCAATTATGACGGTTTTTATTTGAGTATAGTCTTCAACTATTAGAAATTAAAAATTAATTTCATAATTATTTTAATAATAAAATAATATTTTTGCTAGTTATATAATACACTCTACACTTACGAGTCCTATTTAAATTTATAAAATTTTAATATATATATATATATATATATATATATATTGGAGGCCTAATAAGCTTAAATAATATTGTAGGTAACGTAATAAGGATAACAACCCTCCCTTCTTCCTTCAATTTTCTTACAATATTATGCAAAATTTTGTGATTAAAAAAATTTAAACTTGAGATTTTCTATTTTCTACACTCGTCAAAAGAAGCAAAATTATATTACACACTATAATTAAATTAAACAAAAATAAATATTCTTTAAATTTGACAAGAAAATGTATTCTTATTATTTTTTATATTAACTCATTCATAAAATAATAATTTTTATCTTTCATGTACAGTAGTCGCTTTTAGGTTTTATTAATTAATTAAAAGCATTTGACGCAAGGAAAGCTGAATCGAATCTAAATTTTTTTTTGCTAATGATGTATGCATTTTATGGTTATATTAAACTTACAAGTACAAATAAATGATAATTTTTTTTATTATTTTTATTTTTAAACATGAGAATCCAGACTTTAATATAAATCATTATCCAACCGAAAAATGTATTGTTATTATAATATTTCCTTCAAGTGCAACAAAAGATAAGTTTAATTATACTTTAAAAAATTGAAACAAATTAGATATGCTCCTGATAATGGGGGCATTATATGGGTTAGTGATAGAGGGAACATTTGGTACATGCCAATGTTAAATCTTTCCTGATGGGATAAGGTTATGATATATTAGGTGGGATTGAAGACTTAACAACTTTACAATATCAAAGATGCAATTAGATTACAATAATGAATTATTAATATAACAAATCGTACATTGTTGGATCTTGTAAATCAGAGATTAGTAATCAGTAATGGTTTATAATAGATTAATTAAACATTAGATAATGATCCTATTTAAGTATTATTAGTGCTAGTTTATCAAAATATGCCTTGTTGGAGATTGCAATTTGAAGTCTCACGTGAAATCTGGGGAGAATTCATGATAAAAGCTGGCGTTCTCATGGCACGTGGCAATGTAAATATAAATGATCGGACAATTTTTGATGCTATCGATTCAATTGTTATCTAATCTATTTGTTCTAAATGGTTTAAATTTCCTTATTATATAAGTAATTTTAAAGTAAAAAATTAAAAAATTATTTTTTTTAATTTTAATATAGACAAATAAAAATAATTGATATAAATATTTAGTAAAATTAAAAAATAAAATTAAAAAATAATAAATATTTTTTCGAAATTTTAAAATAATATTTCTTTTTTGTCATAACAATAATCGTTTTAGAATGTTTCATACACATTAAAAAAGCTATTAAATATTTTTAATTTTTATTGAAATTAATAAATATAATCTTATTTTATCATTAAAAATAATAAATATTATATAAAAAGTGGAAGAGAAAACAGAGTTGGATATTAGGGTAAAATTAGAAAAAAAATAATAAATGATGTATAAATCTCTTAAAATGACATTTAATTTGAAATAATTTTTTTCCTAAAACGACTATTATAATGAAACAGATAGAGTATATATTTAAAAAAATTTAAAACGGCAGATATTTTAAAATAGAGATAGTATTAAATAAATATTATACTCCTTTCATTCCAAAATAATCTTCATTTTATATATATATTTTTTTCTAATTTATTTATCATTTTATAATTTTAAGAATGTATTTATTTTTTTTCTAATTTTTTTCCATTTATTTTTTCACTATGCATTAATTATTTTTTTTACATCAAAATTAATAAAAAATATTTTAGTCTTGTTAACTTAGAATTATGATAATTTAACAAATTTTTTAATTTATGTGTTGAAATTTTAAACGATAAATATTTTAGAATCAAGACAACTAATGATAACTTAAAATAAATTATAAATTTTTAAAAAAGAAATTTTAATTTTAATATCAAATAAATTTAAAAATAATATCAAAATTGTGGGTGTACAGGAAAAAAAAAAAAAAAAGAGAGAGAGAGAGAGAGAGATTGATTAACATCTTAAAAATGGAATTCATGTTATTGTAGCATGCGTTCAAGTAATCAAATATTTATTTTGTATTATAATTTAGATTAATTTATAGTAATTTTTTTTTCTTAAATTATAATAAAAAATAAGTATTAGGATTTATATGTGAATCTAATTATTATTAAAATCATTTTTAGAGCTGTAAAATTTTAATTTTAAATCTCAATTGAATCTAAATTAATAGAAGAAATCAAAATCATTAGACTACTTTTTTTTTTATATATATATTTATTGTATCCTAAATTTGGTAAATGATTGGAATTATTTTAGTTGGGCAAAGCTATATTGTCAATTAGAATCACAACATGTGAGAGAGGTGAAGAGTCACCTACATTGTAAGCAACCTTTTAAAAGTCGCCCGCAATTAGATTAACAAAGGTAGCCCATAGTTTCTAATAATCTTAAATGTATATTATAAATAAACAATTTTATCTTATTTGGAAATCTAATATATATATATATATAAAGTAAGCTTATAATGCTCCAAATTTTGTTATGTGTTATAAATTTACCATATATTATTTTTATATTGGTGCATGTGACAAGCAAATTATGAATTTTACATTAACTTATTTTCAATTATTACTATTTAAACAAATTCATATCCTAAATTAAGAATTAATTATTATAACTAATTTTATGCTATTATTGCAATTTAAACCATTAGAAACTTACATAATTATAATTTATAACCTAAAAGAAGTTAAAAATATTAAATTTTATAATTATTATAATTTAATAAAATTTGTAACTTAAATCATTTATTTATAATATATATTTATGATTATATGTATATATAATGAGGTTTTAACAAGTGAATGAATATTATTTTTATTGATAACATTTGAAAGAACTTTTCTCTCAATTATAATAATAATATAAGTTTTTTCTTTTTTAATTTTCCTTTTTTATTCATTATAATTTTATAAATTTTGTATAAGTATTCTAATAGAATTAGTTTCATTATGATAGAATAAAAATTATGATAGTCAAATTTTTAAATAGACATTATAGTAATAATTCAAAATAGATTAAATGATCATGATACTAAAAATATAAATAAAAATATAAGAATAACATAAACTTGCAATTATATTATTTCTTGAAGAAATTTGAAATCTAAAGTATAAAAATAATTTTATGACCATTATGACAATTACATATATTATAAATATAATTATGAAGTGTAATCTAAATAAAAAAATCAAATTTAAATTTTAGCATAATTTTAAGAAAGTATAAATTAAATCACTAATTTAAAACATATATTTATTTTAAAATTATATATTATTTAATAAATCAATTATAATTATATGAGTTGTAACATTCAAAATGTAAGTTTTTGATTTTTAATTATTATCATTATTATTAATTAATAAGATTTACAACCCAAATTACCTATTTATTTATAACATACATTTATAATTTTTTCTACATATATATATGTTTCTATATGTTTGTTTATATGTAAAAAGAGGATGTGAAGCAAAAGGGTATAATTTTTATATTTTTCAAAATAAATATTAAATTTTATAATAAATAGGTTAATTATTCTTTTATTAATTTTTAAATATTTTATTATATATTTTTATCCAATTATTTTTCTTCTATAGCTTTCTTTAACATATATTTTTTTATGATTTTATGTGTTTATGAGCATTAATGTAATACCTTGAATTTCTATTTATTTTACAAATCCTATTTTTGTACGGAAATGTACTATTTTATTATTTTCTTTATCAAAACAAATATTGAAGTAATATTTTATTAAATTTATTATATTCATACGCTATGAAGAAATATAATTAATTGTAATTTCATTTAAATATTACATCAGTATATGTAATTGAAGGAAATATTTTTATATATTAATATTATGAAAATTTTATGGAGATTAATTATGTGTTAATTAAGGTTTATAATTATTGTTATAATTATTTTTATTTCTATTAGTAGTTTTATTGTGTACATATACATATATAAGGGTTTAAAAGAAATAAAAGAGGAGAGAGGGGGATTAGCGTGCTTCTAATTGGTTGGGAAACAGTCCAGCCAATCAGAAGGCTGGAATTGGAAAGCATAAAGGAAAATAGGAGACAGAGAGAGAGAGAGAGAGTGGCAGTTTGGGGAGTTTCAACCTGCGGTGTCAAGCACCGCCACCTCCACCTTGAAGCCTAACGTCCGACGACTCTATGGGAAGTGATAGCACCTCAATCAAGCGACGGACGGTGGCGTACGAAAGGAGAGAAGCTTTGACGGCGTCGAATATTCAACTACAAATTTCAGTCGATTCTAGTTGCGAAATCCAGCGATTCTAGTCCTGTTCAACTCCAGATGAAGAAAGCTTCAAATTGGTACCTGTCTTGCATCCTGGTTGTTGCTGGAACTCGAGATCAGAGAATTGGAGGTTGGAGTTTTGGAGGCATTTCCCGGCAAGATGGTGGTGAGTGATGATATTTTTGAGCTCCTGGTGTCGAGATGATCAGTTTGGTGTGAAGATCGTTCCATTTGGCCATCGGCAGTGGCGGTGCGTGGGACAGGTCTGACAGATCCATTTTTCATTCCAATGTGATTCTCAAAGTTCGTTAGATCATAATTGGTAAGGATAAACCCAAGTCCCTTGAATTTTAGTTATTGTTATATTATATTTATTAGATTTTAGTTAGTATTCGATGAATTGATGAGTTGAATTTGCTTGTTGAGATTATTTTAGAAGTGCTATGTTTTCTATTGATTTTGAGTAATATTTGAGTTTACGGGAGATTCTATCGGAATTCCAGCAAGAGTCAATAGTCTTCTAATTATGTTTTGACATGTGAATCGTTTGTATTCTGATAGTATCATTTGTTTTCAGTTTCAGTATCTTCAGCGTTTTCTCGATTCTAAGATCGCACTTATGAGGATAGTTGGTTTGATGTGTTGTCAATTAGGTGAGTGATATTCCCTAATATGTTATGCTGTCTTCATATGCATTTGCATATATATATATATATATATATATATATATATATATATATATATATATATATATATATATATATATATATATATATATATATATATATATATATATATATATATATATATATATATATATATATATATATATATATGTTATGCATTATTATTGCTTAGATGCATGTTAATATTTGATTATGATTGATGAATTGATATTTTATGTTACATAATGGTTGTGGTTAACGGATGGGGATCGGGAGGATACAGTACCACTTAGGAATCATGGGTATGATTATGATGGGATTGAAAAGATGAGCTATGATTAGTGAATGCTGGCTGGGCTTGCTCATCGCTAGAGTCGCTATTAGTCGAGTCAGGGTTGCGTAATACATACCAGTGATGGCTGGACCCATTGGATATAAAAGATAGATTATTAGATTCAGAGAGCTAAAATAGGGGATCAGCTCCTCATATTGAGTATTAGTGTGGTACTGTGGATTGTATCTCATCATTGGATACTTATGTGATTTGTTTGTCTCTGTGACATGTTGCATTGGCATAAGTAGTAAATACATATTTATAAGATGTTAGTTTAATATATTAGCTAGTATCATTCATTGAGTCGAACGCTTATTCCTATTCAAATTATATTTTTTAGGTAGTGAAATGAGCTTGTGAAGGGATTGTAAATTGAGTTAAACTGTCATTTGCCTTTCGGCAGTATTCTGTAGTATTAAATAGTGAGTTATGTAAATAATATGTGTGTAATTGTATCATAATTCTAGAACTCCGTAATATTACTTCTATTACTTGTATTTTATGTAATTATCAGTTATTGTGTATATTATGAGTTGAGACATTATTTATTAAGCATAATCCAATAATATATTAATTGATATTTATGAAATATTTGAGCTGATAGCCCAATGTGTCATTATTCAAAAATATTGTTTATTCAAATCTGCTTAATTTATGGGCCCATAGACTTATTGTGTGATGGTTTATCATTTAGTGTAAGGTCAAGCTTACTACAGGTACTAGTAGTCATGTGCATTACCCGTGTCCTATTACTGGTCACGTGCCCTATAGTTTGGGGCTTGAAAATTAAAATATAAATAGTAAGATGTTATTATAAATGAAATATTTATTATAAATTGAAATTTTAAAAGGATAATATTTTTTTTTAAATTTATAAAAAAAAATCAAATATAAATTTATTGCTTAAATTATAAATATATTTATCATTATGTTATATTTTAGTGTAAAATAGTGTTAAATATAGGCTATACCGGACAGGAAATAAATTTTTTTCCCTATTTATTTTCTTTCATCTCTAACAAAATTTCTAAACACAGTGTTAAGCTATAAATTGTAACCAAAAAAACTTTTAAAGGAAAATGACGCAACATGTAACGACAACTTTGTCATTATATAAATTTTGCAGTTATTTGTTTTTTGAAAAAAAAAATTAATAATAAGTAAAATACAAAGGTCGTTAAAATATTAATAAAAAAAAAAAAAAAAGAAGAAGATATAAACAGCTGTAACCCGGCGCCGGTCTTCAAAAGGCTTTAATGAGAGAATTGTGACAAACCAAGACCGTTACTTGCTAGGGCGGAAGATTGGTAGCTTTAATGACCGTTAGATTAAAAGGAAAAAAAATTAAGGGAGTGGGGTCCAAGAAAATGACGGTTAGTTGACTATTGTGTGAGAAATTATCGTTTTAAACACGTTTAGAGGTCGTTTTCATTGTTCTATGGTGTTTTTGTTATTACTATAATAGTATGGGTAGGACTGTAAAAAAGTCTCTAACAGCACCAATCCATCGCTGATTATGATTTGTCATGATTTAAAAAATAAACAAATTAAATTTTTAATTTAGCTTATATTTTAATGAAATTTTAAATTATTAGAATCCGAATCAATTATTAAATATATATAAAATATATTATAAATTATTAAATTAACATAAAAAATTATTAATTAATTAACCCGTCAAAATATTTAATAATATTTTAGAGAATGATCTCATAATAATTTCATTTGATAATATATTATATTTATTAAAATATTTTATTACATTTTCATTTTTATTTTAATGGTTATATAATTTTAATTTAAATAAATTAATGTTAAATGTATTTTCATTTCTTAATTTATTTTTTCTTTTACATATATATATATCAAAATTCAAGTAAGCGTGGCCTCATTGAAATAAAATTCATGTGATTTTGCAATGTAGTTATTATGCTTCATTAATGATTATCATTAATTGAATGACGAATTAATTAATCAGTTGAGACTTGTTAAAAAATTAAAGATTAATTAAATTACCCCTTAATTTATGAAAAATGATATGCTAAATATATACACTTTTTTTTTTTTTTTATGAAAATATCATCCAATTAAAAACATATATAGATTTGGTCTATTAGATTTAACAACTTTTTAGTGCAAAAATTAAATCAAACCGAAAATTAATTTGATTTAGTGAATTTAAAACCAAATTGAATTGATCCTTTCAAAATTACACCGATTTGAACTAAATCAAACGGTTCAGTTTTGCTCAGGCTTACCTTCTTCTTCACCTTCTCCATGCATCTAACATTTGAAAAGGATTTCAAGAAGGTGTTGGCTTGATACAAAGAATTAAATAGTCAATCCATCAAAAAAAAAAAAGTCCTTTTTTTTTATTACATATTTTAAAAAAATATTATTAATTATTTATCAACTCATAAATTTTATTATATTTTTTTTCAGTTACACTCTTATTTATATTCATTTATTAATTTTGATAATATACAAACACTACACTTTTTAATTAATGAGAATAAAATAGGTATATTTATTTTTAGAATAGGCAAATATTTTGAGAAATTTTAAAAATAAATAGTAGACAATTTTTTTGGAATGGATATAGCATTTATCATTTGGTAAATATAAAAAAAAAGGTAAAATTACCTTTTTAGTATTTGAGGATAAAATAAATAAATACTTATATTTATTTTTAGAATAAAAAGTATTTTGAGAGATTTTAAAAATGAGTCGTAGACAATCTTTTTGGAACGGATACAGTATTTATCATTTAGTGTGTGTGTGTGTGTATATATATATATATATATATATATAAGGTATTCGAACTTGACAAAATTTATCAATTGAGTTTGAAATTATAAAAGTTTCAATTTGGTGTTTGAACCTGTAAAAAAAATTAATCAAGTGTAATTTCTGGTTACAATGTTGATATGGAATAAAAATTTAAATTTTTTTTTACTTGAAAAGAAAATTAAAAATGGAGTCTCAACTCAGAAAAATTTTCTTCACAAAACTTCTCCATTTTCTAAATACACAATAATCCATATTATTCAATACAATTAAATTTATGATTCACTGAGAAATAAAAACCCATAGACTTAAAATATTATATTCAAGATTTTTCATATCCATTTAAATATTAGATTCACTGAGAAATAAAAACCCATAGACTTAAAATATTTTGCAATAAATTGATTTAATAATTTCAAAGAAATAACAATATTTTTAATTGTTAAAAATAAAATGGTGATTTTACCCTATGCTAAATACTATTTAAGCACTTTATTTTCAGCTTCTTCTGGAGGACCCAAATCTTCAACACTCTTGTATTTTGAAGATGAAGGAAAATATCTACACTGACAAATTTTCATCTAAAGCAAAAGGGTCCTTGATAATATATTTGCTCCAGCACCTCTAACCTGAATCCGATTTTGTGGGTATTTGAAGGAATACCCATCAAAAGTATCAATATATTCTCTGAACCCAACAAATGATTGAACCAATGCAGCACTGTGAAAACCAATTTCTGGAAAGATGGAGCTTGATAAGATCAAACCCATTGCGGTTCTTTTCCTTATAACTGCAAAGACAAGATCAAACGCATTGCGGTTCTTCTCCTTAGAACTGCAAAAGCTTTAGTCTAATTATATAGGATAAAACAAATGTGTTGTGAGAAACCATTGGAAATTAGTTTATCGAGCTAGTTTTTACAAGATAATGGAGGAATTACCAGGTGGTTTTTGTGAGATATGGATGGGTAGCGAGTGGAATCGACGGAAATGGGGGATAGAGCAGTCGAGCTAACTCGGAAGAACTAGAGAACGAGTTGGAGAGGTGAATTGAACCATATGTGGAACCGAGTCCAGAATTATTAAATTTTTTTTGAAAATTTTTCTTTTAATTTTTATTTTGAGGTGAGGCAGCTTTTCACATCACTGCAGTAAAACCAATCAAAATACTACACGTAAACTCTCTAATCTACATCAGCATCCCTTATCTTATTATGAATGCGGCATCAGTGAAAAACACTCTATTAAAATTTTTTTACTGGTTCAAACACCAAATAAAAATTTTTACAAGTTTAAACACTTTAATTAATAAATTTTACTAAATTAAACAAAATTTTAAAATCTCCAAAATTTAAGTGCAAGCTACCTCTAAAACGCAATTATAATTTTTTTCCCTTGAAAAAAAGGACATGAAAAAAAAAAAAAAAAAACAATAGAAATGAATATGGGATAATCTAAAGTCAGACTCATCTATGAAAGGTAATCCCCATTTGCTTCAAAGTGTTGTTGAAAAAAGACACTAAAATTATGGATTAATTGAATAAGATCAAAGGCAATTCTAAGTTGGATATACATGAGCATGTCACTTTGAAATTTTTTTTTTTCCCTTTTCTGGTAAACAAATCCAAAATAAAGTTTGTTCACATCTAGCAGTACATGGATACTATTAAATTAATCGGTTGAATTCGAATACTCTCAAGATGGGTATATAGATTTAAATTCATTAGTTATTAATTAATTATAAAGGTAATTAAAATAAATAAATAATATAGTTGAAAAATTGTTTAATAAAATCCCAAAAGGATTTAGATAATCTTCATTTAAAATTTACTTTGATGAACTTGAGATATCATAGGTCTCTTAGACTGTGAATAAAAATTTTCCGTTTATGATTATTTTCAGACTAGTTAGTAATATAAGTCAATAATACGATTATTCACATGTTAAAAACTAAGTACTCTATCCATTTTATGTAGATTATGAAATCTTACATATATTTTTTTAAAAAAAATTATTTTCTTAGTATTTAGATGGGCGCTAATTAGTAGATAGTTTTTGAAGGATGACTCCTAGTTAATCAAAAGGCCATTTAAAGATTTTCCTAAACAATCCTTAACACCCCTTAATTCTATAATCTTGTTCTTGGCCGCATATACGCAATCAAAAGCCAGAAAATTGTTCCTGATATATTTTTCTATTTCGTTTATTGGTGAAATTCAAATTTTAGTGCCACACACATATATAATATATATATATAACTCAACTCGAGATTGGAAAATCAGTATTTGAAATTTGTGTTAACCATTTTCTGAAATAAATCTAAAGAATCATGTGATTTCATGCCAAGCTGCCAAACTTCACTTAAAACATGAGACCAATAACTCATTAAGTTATATATATATATATATACACACACATACTTGTTTGTGGATACTGAATGGTATTAACTGGCATAATAGTTAATATGGCTTTGGTACTCTACTCTAAGATCTAATTGTGTGGAAAGAAAAGAAATAATGAATCTATTAAATTTTTAATATAAATACGGGAGAGTCAACTTTAAAAATTAGCTTATTAAAATTAAAAATTTTATTTATATATATATCATTTAATATTTTTATATTTAATAAATATGGGATACTCTTATCACTCCTCCCTTAAGTGACAATGAAATATTTAAAATTGTCACTTTAGATAATTTGGTAAATAGGACCAACTGGCGAGGTAATTAAGTAATCAGGTAAACCAGATCAATTGGTAAGATAATTAGGTAATAAAATAAACTGGACCAACTTGCAAAATAATTAGGTAATAAAGCAAATCAAACCAACTGGTAAGATAATTAGATAGACAATATCAAT
The DNA here is from genome assembly GCA_947687605.1 of Reutealis trisperma. NCBI lineage: Eukaryota > Viridiplantae > Streptophyta > Magnoliopsida > Malpighiales > Euphorbiaceae > Reutealis > Reutealis trisperma. The sequence goes on from CANTUT010000112.1 coordinate 1,325,516, forward strand.
TTGCACTAATACAATGTTAAATTTTTAATATAAATTCGGTAGAATCAACTTTAAAAATTAGCTCGTTAATCAATTAACATTTCTAAATTAATCATTTAACTTTTTTATATTTAATCAATATGAGATATTTAAACACTCCTCCTCAAGTGATAATGAGATATTTAAAGTTGTCACTTAAAATAATTAGAACCAGATTAATTAACAAGGTAATTAAATACTTTGGGTACTAAAACATCTAACAAAGTAATTAAGTATTCGGATAAAACGGAACAACCAATAAGATAATTATATACTTAGATAAACTAAAACAATTGATAAGTTAATCAAATAATTAGTAAATTGAATCAACTTACTCTAATATTATGTTAAGTTTTTAATATAAATTTGAAAGAATCACCTTAAAAGCAAACTTGTTAGTGTTGAAAATTCATTTTTATATTAATTACTTAATAATATTAATCATTTAATATTTTTATATTTAATTAATATGAGATATTCTAACAGAATCTATTTATAAGTAAATTAATTCATACAACTTATATTACGACACAGGTAGAAAAAATATAATTGAGATTTTAGGAGAAAAAATTGGGAAAGTTAAAAGAAAATATGTATAAAAAAAAATTTGGACCATTTCTCGATTTGTGCGTGTCATCCTTGCGCAGGGGCCATGCTAATCTTCTCTGTATCGTTCCAATTTTATCGGATGTCCCCGAAGGGACAATCCTTAGTTTTTCTTCTATTATTATAAAGGCTTTCGACTTTACGTAATTGGACGATGTGGGATTTCAAGTTCAATATCAACCAAGTGACTTCAGCATCTTGTTGGGTTGCGTCACCCATATGTGTGTTTTGAGTTGTGGGTTTCACAAGGTAGGTTATGGCCCAATAATATCATACAAATATTATGCATTTCTTACCAAGTTTCCAAAATAGTAAACATCGCATTACCCTTAAAAAAAATCACTAATTAATAAATTAAACTTAAAATACAATAATTTTAATATTTTTAAATTATTATTAATGTGGGAAAAATTAATACCAACCACACATGGGAATGTAAATGGGAAAAATTCTCCATTTATGCTTTTCCTCAAACGGAAAGACTTTAGTTTTCCTTCTTTTATTATAAAGGCTTTCAACGTTGTGGGATTTCAAGTTCAATACCAACCAAGTGACTTCAGCATCTAGTTGGATTGCGCCATCTCCTTAGGCCCATATGTGTGTTTTGAATTGTGGGTTAGGCCTAGTTGGTCACGACCCAATAATAAGACACTAACAAGCCATTCCACGGCGTTAGCCCATAAGACCACAGGCTCCTTATATAGGAGGATTTCCGTACAATTCGCTATTGATAATCCTTAATTATTATCATTATCCATGTAAAAAAAAACTATATTAATCATATATTTAGATATCATTTAGTATATTTTTTAAGAAATAGGCTCTTCAAAAAATTATTTCCAATTAAATAAATTTTTTAGAAAGTAATTATGTGTTTTATTTTCATATAACATATTGAGAACTATTTTTTTATTTAATAATAAAAAACAATAATATCTTATCTTATTTATTTAATCTCATTTAATGGATAATATATATGTCAATTTATATATATTTCAACTAAAAAAATCTAAGGAAACATATTTCTTCTAAACTCATGAAGTAAATATCCTATTTTTTGACAATTTTTTTCAATAATAGCTATTAAATAAGTCAAAATTTTTCACTTTTTAAAAAATTTTACTCATTTAATTTACTTACTCTATACCAAACAATACTTTAATATATTTAATTAATATATTTTGCGAAATCAATTTCAAATTCCAAAAAATTCATATTTAATGTATTTTAAATTAAAAAACCGATTTGGTTTTTCAATTACAAAGAGAATTGGGCTTTTTAATTCAATTTGGTTTTTTACAAAAAAGGCCAAATACATTATTCAAACACATATCCGTCTAATAATCATTGAAAGTGGAGCATTAATTGGAATTGAAATAAATTTTTAAATAATATTATATATTTATTATTTGCATATTAAAAATAAATATAATATATTAATAAATACTATTTATACAAAGTGTTTACTTATACGTATAAATAATATATGTTATATATTTTGAATAAATATCACAATCAATTGAGTTTTAAATTTTTTTTAATTAAATTGGTTGGATCGATTTGGATTTGGCAACCATGCTAATCACTAATAATATGCCTGCCGAGTTGAGTCCGAAAGGTCATCTGCCTTGTCAATTTCCATTTGGCATAGAATGCTCAAACCCTAGCATTAAATTTTTATGAGCAAAGCAAAAAACAGTTGAAAATAATATTATCTTCATTTGAAATTTGTATGCCTTCCTAATTTCATCAATTTATATGGAAATATTCCCTAAAATAGATAATGTGGAAACAAAACAAATAGAAAGAAAGCAAAAAGATAATGCTTTGCTATTTTATCTAATTTTGGCTTCCGTAAGGATAATATTATTTTTCAAATAATTAATTATTATTTATTACATCAAATATAAAAATAAGCCCCACTAAAAAAAAAATTAAAAAGGGAATAGTTATCATTTTTTTAAAAGGGTTATCTAAAAAGATTTGACCAATCCATAAAATATTTAAAATTAACTAAAAAAATTCTAAATTTACAACCTCAACCCATAACTTGCAAAACTTTAACAATGCAAAAAAATTATCAATTTTAGCAAAATAAACAAATTTTTATTTTTCCTAATTTTTTATTTTGTCGTTAATGTATTTATTTTAATTATAGTATTTTTTTAAATAGATTAAAAATTAATTATTGAATATTTGAATTAATTTTTTTTTATGAATGATTTAGCCATTTCATTGAATGTAAAAAATAAAATAGAATGTAGCTACTCTCATATAGTGCTAATTAGGTGTGGTCTGATTGATTTTCGTGTAGTCTGTTGTAATGTTATTTCGGCTATTAACCTCTAATGAATAAAAAAAAAATTCATAGAGTATATTTAACCATGCCCTTTTTTTTTTATTATTTATTTAAAAAGATATGAGAATGATAAGAATGAGAATAAGAATGTAATAGCATCTAGGACTTCATTAATAATACCTAAAGATTTGCTACTGCTACTAATAAGAATAATGACCATCAATTTACTTTCTCATAGTTTTGTCTGTTTTAATAAATATAAATATGTTTTGAGTCAGGTCTTGAATGTGCGGCTCTGTCCTACCTTCCTTTTTATATGATGTATTAACTGTTGATGATGCTGCTTAATGAAATTCTGGTTATTTATTTCAATATATATATATATATATATATATATATATATATATGTTATTTACAAGTTTTTTAATATTTTTATTTATCTTTATTATTTTTGATGTGAGTTGTTTTTCTTTGAAATTATTTATTCTCCATTTTTTGAATTATTGCTATCCTTATATAAGATTGATGTTAAAATTTTAATAGAAATGATGAATCGAATATTTTAATTGCGCCGTCAGATTTATTTGAAAAATATAAAAATTGAGTTGTAGTATGATATAGCACTGGATAAATTATTTTGTCAATATGATTCAAAAATATAATTTATAAAATTTTAAGTTTTATTTATTATTAATTCTATAAGTTATTTTCATAAATTAAAATTATTTATTTCCATCTAAAAACATAATCATCACGGACGGTATAGTTTTCAAGTCATGGTCATGCCTTCTTCCAAATTTGGCCAAATCCTAAAAGTGATGGGTAAACTGCATACAAATTCACTTAGTATTGTGCTATTTTCTAATTTAATTATTAATCTTTAACTTTTTTATAATTTGATTATTATATTTTAATTTTTTCATAAATGTTAATTTGATCACTATATTTTGTACCTTTTTCTAATTTAAGTCACTAACCTTCAATTTTCACAATTTAATCACCAAACTTTGTATTTTTTTTTTATTTGGTCGCTAACTTTCCAGTCTATTAAAAACAATTAAAATTTAGTAATCAAATTATAAAAAATTTAAAATTTATTAGTTAAATTATAAAACAATATAAAATTTAGTAATTTTATATGCAACTTACCCTAAGAGTGGCCCATGAAGTTAAATTTTCTTCCTTTTAATTTCGTATATTTTGTTTATTATTCTTCTCATTATTAATCTTAATTAATTTAATTTATAATAAAAATTATTTTATCTTTATTAATTAATAGTTGGTTTTTAGGTTTAATATTTAAAAAATAACTAGTCATGGATCTTCATTTTACATGAATTTTAATTATTTATTTTTATTTTTTAGAATATTTTAAAATGCAAAAATTATAATTATTTACTAATTTTTAATTTTAATTTTTTTGATAAGTTTCAATATCACTATAAAAACATATATGAACCATATCAATATAAAAATATATAAGAACAAAATTTATCATATATAAACGTCTGAAAAATAGAAATTGAGATTTATAAAAATATTATAACGTGCCCTAAAAAAATATTATAAAGTGATAAAAAATAAGATATTTTCATGTAAATTTAATTTACACAAAGTTATTTGACATTGCGATGAAATATTTTCTAAATAATTCTTAGTCTAATTTTTATTATATATATAAAGAAAAATATATATAGATATGTAAAAAGTAATTTATAAATGTATAGATCAAATATTTTTTTTTTGTCAAAGGTATAAATCAAATATTTGAAGAAAGAATTTAAGTGGTACTTAATAATATGATATGATTTAATACTTAAAATTAAAACTTTTAATATACAATTATCTTTAGTTATTTTATAGCACTTATTTAAAAAAATTATGATATCATATTAAATATTAAACCAATTAATGTAATAAGTCAAAATTTTTAATTTAAAATTTTCGCTGTATATGATAAATAATTAAATTTTAAAATATTTTATAATTTAAAATTTATTTTACTTATATTATGTAACACAAAAGTTTTCAACATTAAATTTTTAATTTTATCAAATATTATTTTAAAAAATATGAAATAAGTAATTATATTTATTGTTTTTGATTTAATAGTATTAAAATTGTGGATTAATTAGATATATATCCTATCTTAAAAAATATTACGGTTGAGTTCAAATTTTAAGAAATGTAAAATTTTTGAAAAATTATACCCGTAATTTTATTCACAATTTAACATCGCCGTCCGATCAACAAACAAATTTTAATAATAACCCGTCTTTTCGACGTACCCGCAACGAGTCGAACGATTGAACTCGGATCCAAGATAACCGAAACTTCCTAACTACCTAAGCCATCTACCGGTCAGAGCTTCACCTCTCATCGCTTCACTTAATTGCAGAGCCTTGAAACCACCACCAACGACTGGTAGACCACGAACAAACCATCAATCTCCTGAAAAAATCCACCATTTCTCTCTCGAGTATCTCTAAGCGAAGCCCTCTGCCATATCTGAAATTACATCCATGTCCTCTTCTTCCGAGCCTGACCGTAACCCTAAACCTAAGCCTCTTGAAAACCAATTCGAATCTGTAACTCTTGAAGAATCAAGTGCCATAATCCAAAACGACGAAGCATGGGCTCAGCGTTTCCAGGAATCTAATTGTATCCTTGAAAACGACGAAGCATCGGTTGAGCATCAACAATTGCCATCGTATAATGGATCGCTAAACGACGGTCACGGTAAATATGAAGAAATCAATGTTCAAGAAGAGAGAATAGAGGCCGGAAATGACGGAAGCGGCGTTGGTGGTATTGTTTGGAGGAGGACGAACTCAGAGATGGAAGTAGATGGCCCGCCTTCGAGTCCTAGTAGTAGTGGTTATGCTGGCGAGAGAGGTAGTAGTAGCGCGACGAGTGCGTCGAGGATTGGTGAAGTGAGTGAAGATGAGATTCAGGAAGTTGGGAATGATGGTGGCGTCGATGAGGTTTTGGACTCACAAGCAGCCTGGGTGCCTGGGAAACGACATGTCAATGAGGTACTGTGGTTTTGGGGCGATTCCACTTGTGGATTTCGCCGTTTTCATCTTTATTTATCTCAATTGTTCTCTCAATTTATCAATTGTTTATAAATTTAATGGGTCTTTATTAGTTGGTAAATCAATTGAAATATAAAAATTGTTGATTAATTTACATTGATAAATTGAAGTTAGTTCCGAATGTTAATTGGGTACCTTCAATTGGTATAAGTGTCCATATCTGTGGCAATATCTAACTTGAGACTTCAAAGATGGAACAGAGTGAAGTTGTTTCACAATTGAGTTCCCCAAGATGTTTGTGTGAAGAATTAGTTCTTGCTGGCAGTGTACTTAAAGCAAACCCGTAACTGAAACCTTCTATGCTAATTTCTTGATCTGGTTGGAAGGTCTGTGTAACTGAAGAGATTTATTATCATACATGTTCTTGATGGATTTTAAATGCTTATGTATCTGCAGAAAATGACAGGAGGAAAATATGTTCCTTGCTTGCTTTCCTAGTCAATTTATTCTAGTCCATTGGTATTAGCATTAAAGATAAAGTTTATAGATTCCAGTTTAACATGCATGGCAAAATTCTAGTTTGCTGCAAGACATTTAACAATTTGTATTTACTGAATAGCTCTCCTTAAAAAATATGCTTTTCTTAGGGTTGGTGAACATTTTTGACAAAGTTAGTATATTCTATTGTAGACTTTTAGAAGTGTTCAGCATTAATTTTCGTTAAAATGTATACATTCAGCACAATATAAAGTGAAATTTTAGAGTTCCAATTTGTTTTAATTTAGTAGGAGAAAAGACCTTTTAAGAAAGTGCAAAAACAAGAACCAAGAGCCTATTTGCGGGACATATCACAAACAGTTGTTAAACTGGTCTTGTGTTACTCAATTTACCTGATAGAGCAGCCACTTTTTTCATAGAGTCGCTGACCCAATGGACAGCTTCTTTTTTTTTTTTTAGGAAACTTTAAATAAAGGAATCAAGAGAATCCTGAACTTAATGCAAACTTTAAGAGAAATGAAAGAACCTGAAAATTGAGGCAGAGGTAAAAATAATCTTGATTTCTCTTGTTACTGCTGCTATCCTGCTTGTATGCTACAATACATGCATGGTTCACAAAATATTTATTTATGAGAAAGGCTAAGAAGTGCACAAAGCTATGATTATATACCCATCTTATTGGGCCTTTTTTGTGGTCAAGATGTGAAACATTCTGTTCTATTTGAACAATCACATAATATGAATGCTGATGGTAAACTCCAGGACAATCTTGCAATCGCCTAAAGGCTTCAGAAGAGCTCATTGTTCTTCCATTGCAGAGTTGAACATGCACATCACCTATGTATCCATCTTCAAATTGCCATAGAAAGAAAGAAAAAATAGTAGATAAAATAATGGAGCTTTTGTAAGTTGTACACCATGTGGTCTGTCATCATTCGCTAGTTATTTTGGTCGCTATACACTTCATTCAATGGTTAAGAATATTTTTTAAGTTCTAGCCACATATTTCCATCATTTTTTCATTTTACTAGTTTCCATTTATGTTAAAAAGTACAAAATTTAACAGGAGTCCTGCAATATTATGTCTTGTTGATTGATAAATGAAGTGCAGGATGATGCTTCCATAACATGGAGGAAAAGGAAGAAGCATTTCTTTATATTGAGTCACTCTGGAAAACCAATATATTCCAGGTTTGTGTTAGATGACTTACAAGCATGTGGTTTTCATCTGCTGCACAGAATAGGCTAATACGGTGAAAATTATACATTCTGCTTAGTGTTTTATTTGCACTGCTAAATATCTGTTATCAAATTCCAGATATGGCGATGAGCACAAGCTAGCTGGATTTTCAGCAACATTGCAGGCCATCATATCCTTTGTGGAGAATGGGTAAATGAATTTAAGAAATCTTGTCTTTTTAAAACCTATTAGTTGCTTAAATACTTTGGACTCAATCTTATGTAGAAGTTTTCTTCATTATGTGCTTTTTAGGGGGGACCGTGTCAAATTGGTTAGGGCAGGCAAGCACCAGGTTTGCTCATATATTCTCTTATGGCCTTCATACTTTTGTTCGTGATCATTGTTATATGACTCTCTTTTACTCTAGGACCTTTTCTTGTCCTCTCAGTAATGTAACTTCTTGAATACCATTCAAAAATTTATTCCACCCTCAAAAATTGTTAGGAAATGACATTAAAGAGTTACACCCTTGCAGTAGTTGCTAGTTGTGCTTTTGTTTTGATGAAGTATCTTATGAATGTTTTCGAGTCAATGAAAAACTAAAGAACTTCTGCCACTGAAAACCTTCTACTTTAGGGGTGTAAATGAGCCGAGCTGTTTGCGAGCAGCTCGGTGTTCGGCTCGATAAAAGCTCATTCACGTTCAGATCATTTTATAAACGAGCCAAACTTGAGCCTTATTTTAAAACTCGGTGAATAAATGAGCCAGGTTTGAGCAAAGTGAAGCTCGACTTGATTAGGCTCGTGAACAGCTCGATTATAAGCTCGTGAACTAGCTCACAAAAAGCTCGACTAATAGGCTGATAAACAGCTTTATTATTATTATTATTATTATTATTATTATTATTATTATTAACTTAATAATTTTTGTATTCCAAAAAATATATTTTAATACTTTTATAAACTTTTTACTAATTCAAATTGACTAAAATATATATATTCCTAATTAATATAACTTAATATTTTTATATTATATAAAATATTTTTTTATTAATTAATATTTTTGTAATACATGTAATGCTCAATTTTATGATTATATTTTTTCACTAATTGGTTGTTTTTACTTCTATATTAGTTTTAAGTATTTTCAATATAGTTATTTTATTATAAATAAATATTTAGGAAGTTTAATATTTTGATAAGTTATAAATAAGTTTCATAATAAGTCAAGCTCGAGTTTAGTTCGATTATAATTTATTAACGAGCCGAGCTCGAGCTCAGCTTGAGTTTTAAGCAAATCAAGTTTGAATATGATTTCAAGCTCGATCCAAAACTCGAGCTCGAAAAAAAAAATATGAACAGAGCTTGAACACTTTAAAACTCGACTCGGCTCGGCTTGTTTACACCCCTCTACTTGCTTGCTTTTTTTTTTTTTGATAATAAACCTACTACTGTTTTGTTGGAGAAATAGATTTCTTAGTGGATGCATGAGAGAGATATAGCATCTCGAGTATACCAAATTGTGACAAATTTTTGTTTGTTTAGGTGGTTTTTCTTGTGAAAGGACCGATTTACTTAGTTTGCATCAGCTGCACTGAAGAACCCTATGAATCATTAAGGGAGCAATTGGAGCTTATCTATGGTCAGGTAACCATTTAGTTACCAATTGTTTTCTTGCTGTTTTTTACTTATCCAAAATTCTTAAATTTGTTGATGTTTATTTCTTGTGATGTGGATGCAGATGATACTTATTTTAACAAAATCTGTAAATAGATGCTTTGAGAAGAATCCCAAGTTTGATATGACACCCTTGCTTGGAGGAACAGATGTGGTCTTCTCGTCTCTCATACATTCATTTAGTTGGTATGTTTCCTGCCCCCATTTCACATGTCTTTCAATATCTGCATATTTCTTATGTAATAACTTATACGATATGATTACAGCATAAAAATTTTAGGCATAAAAGTTATATTTATGTTTGTTGTTTTTATCTACAACATCGTGTAACTGTAAAGATGTGGCCTTAATTGAACTGTGCATCCATTATGGATAAATATGATGCTTGATACTTGAACTGTACTAGAGGTTCTATTTTTTCTTTCCACTGTGTTCTGCATGCACATTTACTTGTATTCTTGAGAATTTCTAACTTATCTTGCCTTTTACATTAGCAAGTTCAAATGCCTAAGCTGCATTTCTAGGATTTTTTTTTTCCTTTACAATTTTGTTTTCTCTAGTTATGAATAAGCTGCATGGTGGAATGTCCATCTCTTTCCATTCCCATATTCTAAATCATATGGTGCTGATGGAAGTTGCTTCTTTCCTTTGTCAGGAACCCAGCCACATTTCTTCATGCATATACTTGTCTTCCCCTAGCTTATGCAACAAGGCAGGCTGCAGGTGCTATATTGCAAGATGTTGCTGATTCAGGAGTCCTTTTTGCAATATTAATGTGCAAACACAAAGTAAACGCATGCCGTTTCCCCCCTTATTTTATTTAATTGTCCATGTTTTTCTATATGCAGCAATATCCTCTTTTATTGTTGTGTTATTTTCCTGCTTGATATTGTTTACTGGCTAGAGCTCTTTATAACTGGAAGCTTGATTTCAGGTTGTTAGTCTAGTTGGAGCTCAGAAAGCTTCTCTTCATCCTGATGACATGCTGCTGCTTTCCAACTTTATAATATCGTCAGAATCATTTAGGCAAGTACAGATGACTTTCTTTTGAAAAAGAGCTGGCATGGACTTCTTTAATGTGTTAAATGACTAAGAATATATAACAATATCAATATGTAATAGTTATATTATTAAATATTCATGAACTCTCAGTCTCTTTTATTGATAAGTCATTATGTATAAATTTTTTCCTTGAGTTTATAGGCTTAGAATTTAGAAGGGTCGAGATTGATAACTCGTCATGTACAAAGTATTCTCTCTTTATTGATAATATGTCAATCATATGTACAAAGTATTATCCTTTTATTGATAATACTTCACCTTTTTTTTTTTTCGATATTCTCTCTCTTGCACATGCTTCTTCCTTTTCAGACTAGCTGCTGACTTCATAATGGACATATGCTGGTGGTTTGTGAACTTTATTTGACTGTGGCCTTACATGTTGTTAGTGCTTTATGCAGGACATCTGAATCTTTCTCGCCAATTTGCCTGCCAAGATATAATCCCATGGCATTTTTGTATGCTTATGTCCATTATCTTGATGTGAGTAAAATTTAGTTTCACAATATTATTCTGATGCAATTTTCAACCAATCTTGTGCTTTCTATTTTCCTCTCATGATTGTGGAAGAATAATTTTCCATTAGTTATATATGTATTTTCATTACATTAAATGGTTTCAATTAGTGTTCTTGGTTCTTCTTAATGTGCCATGGGAAATGATGACATTTGCTCTCTCTGGTGGCAGGTTGACACATACTTGATGCTGCTTACTACTAGTTCGGATGCCTTTTATCATCTTAAGGATTGCAGGTAAACCTGGCTGTAAATTTATTGGATTATTAACTTTGTATTGAGAGCTGTGGAGAGAAGACAAGTAGAAGAAATTCAAAAACTTCTTTGGTTTGGACAAGTGTGGAAAGAAGAAGAGAGAAATGACTGCCTCGTCTTATTTCTTTCCAAAAGTGGAAAGATTTGAAGAAAAGAAAATGCACTCTTTCCATAATTTAATTAAAATTCAACTTCCTAATTTACTTGAAATTTCTGTTGCTATCATTATTCATAATATAAAATTGAGTATATTTCAGTAACCAAATAAATGGAGTTAATTTGTCTATTAGATTGTAATATGTTCAAAAATTATTGCTTCCATGCATCATAGGTAAAAAATAGACTAGTATAGATAGATGTGGAAACAAAGCTGAAGCAGAGAGTTAATGATCCTCTATTATCAATGCTCTATTTATCTTTTTTTTTTTAAGGATTTTTTGTGGGTTTTTCTATAATTTTTTTTTTTTTTGAGGGATGTAATATAATTTTTTGTGCTTTAAAATGATGAAACATTGGATGATTAAGTGAATTTAGGAGTAATTAAAAGTGATATTATTATTAGAAAATCTAAGTGTTTATGCCTTTCTTCCCTTTTCTGAGAAGCCTGCAAAAAGTCAGAAACAGTTTAAACCAAAAAAAAAAAAAAAAAGGAAAAAAAGAAAAAAGATGACCAAATAATAATAATAATAATAATAACATTAGGACAACCTATCGACTCACAGAAAAAATATATATTTTTATTCCTGCACAAAAATGGCTAGTACTTTTTGTCACTTCTGATCCTTTTTAACAATTAAACTAGGTTCAAGAAATTAAATCTCACTTTCAATCATTTCATTCTTGTTACTTCTTTTCCTCTTGTATCACAATTTGAAGACTTCCAATGTTTCTGGGGACAGATGAAAAGGCAAGATGGTTTCTTAATGTCTCACATGCCTTTATGACATGATAGAAATAGAGCACAATATTGAATCTCCGAGCAATTCTATTGAAATTACATCTTAGCTTAAATGTGGAGTAAACATTATTTATATTTCTTTTTCCTCCTATATAATGTTCAGAATTTTTTTTATGGAACTTTTACAGGATTCGCATCGAAATGGTTCTTCTGAAGTCCAGTGTTCTTAGTGAAGTGCAGAGATCCATGCTGGATGGCGGGATGCGTGTTGAGGATCTGCCTGGTGACCCTTTGCCTCGTACTGGAACTGCTTCTCCTCATTTGGGACAGCATAAACTACCAAATGACTCTCCTGAGAGATTCAGAGAATCATATGTAGGCATTGGTGGTCCTGCTGGACTTTGGCATTTTATATATCGTAGTATATATCTTGATCAATATGTATCTTCTGAGTTTTCATCACCAATTAATAGTCCACAACAGCAGAAAAGGTGACCACTGTTGAATTTTGTAGTTTTTATCAGACAACCTTTGAATCTCCTTTAAAGCAGAGGTGCTTCTGGCTATTTTGTATTTATTAAAGAACTAATATCCTGTTTTGCAGATTGTATAGAGCTTATCAGAAACTTTATGCTTCCATGCATGATAAGGGAAATGGACCTCACAAAACCCAGTTCAGAAGAGATGAGAATTATGGTAAATTGCGCACTCTCTTCAATTTTATTTTATTTTAGCTCATGTAATAACCAAAAAATAGGCAACGCATGTTGAAATGTGTATTTATAACTTTCATAATTTGTAAATGATATTTTGACTTCTTTTCACGTGATGAACTTTGATTCAACATATATTGAAAAATGTTTTCTCAGTATAAATCATGGGCTTTAAAGTTTCTTGGTTCTTGCCGTTTGCCTGTTTTTGTTTGGTACAATGATTTACAAACTCTCAGTATAAATGTGACCTCTTCTGCACTATTTGAAATTGTTTGGCTTAATCGTGCTTCTTGGTGTTTGTTTCATTTGCATATGATAATATACCTGCTCTTTTAGATGCTTAATCTAAAAGCTGTCATGTTGATTTTACATATCTATTTTCCTTTCTCCCTGTATAACAGTTCTACTCTGTTGGGTCACACCAGATTTTGAACTTTACGCAGCATTTGATCCACTTGCAGACAAGGTTTGACGTTTTGCTTATATATGTATACACTATATAACTAACATAAAATACGGGCCTGCTCTAATATCAAATGAATCTTAGCATTAACATCTTATAATTCAAATCTTCAATTTAACATCTTATAATTCAAATCTTCAATAGCCATCAATTTAGAAATGGGAAAATCCTTTATCCTGTTTATATTGCCTTTTCATTTGATCAGACTAGATGTTTGCATTTGTAATTCTCTTTTTGAAATATGTACAAATGATTTTAGTTCTAGGAATGCCACCGATATTTAGAATCCTTTCTGCAGATGGTCTTTAGATGGAATGTTGAACTTCTCATTTGAATTGAATTTGCAGGCTTTGGCCATAAAGACTTGCAACAGGGTTTGTCAATGGGTGAAAGACGTCGAAAATGAGATTTTTTTGCTGGGAGCAAGCCCTTTTTCATGGTGATATCCCAAAATATTTTGCAATACTGCATGTATACTAGTTTTGTTAGTTTAATAATGATAATAATAATAAAATCTCACATATTTATTTTTTGCTCCTGCTCACAGTCAATTTGCATACGCTAACAGTTTACTATCAATTTGTTCAATTTGTTTCCTATTAAAGGTTTGCATATATCTGCATCCTGAAATTGTAAAAGAGCAGTCTTTGTTATGTGTATTAGTTTTATTTTCCCACATGTATGAGGAACTTCAGGAAAAAAGATTATGGTGGATGCTATCATCCTGATGATTAACGCACTCGAATCAGCCAATCGGATTCTACTTTCTGTAATGTATTATTTCCCCCTTCAGGATTGAGAGTTCAGTACTTGCTTTCTTCTTCCTTGGTATTGTCGCTCGTCAGTCAAATTTATACATCTGTGAATTTTACATCTTTTGCGAGACTAAATTTTACCTAATGAATTGCTAATTGTTAGGCTCTTGTTACATTTGAGAGTTTTATTGAAATTGTTTGAATCATTGTAAAGAGAAAAACATCATGTGAAAAATGTTCGTTAAAGGTTGTTGAGGAAAGAGAGAATTTCAATTCACAGAAACTTTTCCCTGCTTTAAAACAAACCTTTTTTTTTTTTTTCAAGTGATATTTGCTTAAGCCTGAAAATGATAAATAAGGTGGAATATTTCTTTGAACGTTTTCTCCGATCGGTGATATAGTACCAGCTGTAACGATGATAGCCATGTAACATCCTCTTTATTAGATTCATTTTCCACCACAATTAAGCTTACTGAACGTGTGAATGTTAGCTTCTATTCGTCGTTATTGGGTAATACTGATACATTACAACCTTCGGAGTTTGATTATAAATTAACATGGTGAAAATTCCATCTTTAGCTTTAGTTGATTTTGATTCTGTAGATCTCAAATTGATTTTGATGTATGACTTCGCACTGTTTTTACTACTCTCTCAGTTTCTAATTAATAGACATTTTAGAAAAAAAAATTTGCTTCAAATTAAATTTTATTTTAAAAGTTATATGTAGCATTTATTTTTTTTCCAATTTTATTCCATATAGAATACTATTGGCGATGGAATTTTAATAAAAGAAAAAAAAAAAGAGTTTTGATGGTAAAATAATGGTATATATATCTTAATTGAGATTGAAGTTATTTAATAGCATATTTAATACACTTTTCATTTTATGATAGTAATTATTTTAAAATTTTATACATATTAAAAAAGCTATTAAATAGTTTTAATTTTTATTAATATGAATAAATATATTCATATTTTATAATTAAAAATAATAAATGTTATATAAAAAGTGAAAGAGAAAATAAAGTTAAAAATGATAGTAAAATTAAAAATATATACTTAATAACTTCTGTATAAAATTTTTAAAATTACAATTAATCTAAAATATTTTTTTTTTCAATGGGTATTATTAGGAAATGAAGAAAACATGTATATATGCTTGTAAAATGTTCATTGTTACGAGCGGAGAGAGAATATTATTTTATTTTATTTATAAATGGGTAATTAAGAGAGTCCCTGTTTCCGTCAGTGTCCGCCAGGGTTTCCATGTGGAAACAATTAATTAAGTTAAAAATCGAGTTGTATTTTATGAATAATTAATGCTTTCTACTTTCTAGTGCTCATCAATGTTTTTTTTTTTTTTTTTTTTTTTAAATGGAGCTCATGAAATGAATGTTTGATTTAATGATTTTGGAGAAATTTTCAAAACAGATAAATTTTAATTAGAACAGTAGAAGGTAACTTTTTCGAGTATAATGTGAAAATATTCATCAATTTAATTGAAATGAATTTTTTCTAATTTGTTAATTGAATAAAAAAATTCAATTCAATTCATAAAATTGATTTGAATTTCCATGCAAATATATTTTCAATTAAAAATGTGAATTAATAGAGTTTAATTTATCTTATTTATTGTTAAAAGTATTCTCATTTTCTTTAAATCAACTCAGAATTTTAAAATTCTCAAGGAAGTTGTAAAAATGTTTATATAATTTAATTATAGATGCAATATAATTTCTTGTAATATTAAATACAAAATAATTCAAAATTTATTTATTTCAAAACTATTTTTAAGAATAAATAAATAAAAATTACATTAAATTCATTCTAAATATATAAGAATTGATCTTTTCTCAAACACAATTAATAAAAATTTTGAAAATTTTAGATTTTTTTCAAATAATGGCAAAATAATATAAATGTGAAATGTTCTAATAATACCGACTATTTATTTATGTATTTATTTTTAAGAAATATCGACTATTTATTATACTATATTGTTGCTGTTATAATTGTTAAGTTTATTAGACCAAAAACTTTATGAGCGATATTCCGTCAACCGACTTTTGGGAACATTTACAGCATCAACATCTCAAATCAGAACGGTTTGATTTGACTTTGTGTATGGTGGTAGGTAATCATCATTAATCTCTCTGTTCTTTATAAAATTTCCCTTTTTCTATTTGTTGTTTTTTACTTTTTTATTTATTTATTATTATTTTTTTTTGCCAAAAACCCAGCTGATTATAATTTTGTAGCCAAATTATGAGTACATTCAGGTAAAAATTAGAAAAAAAAACTACTCACTACAAGGGCTTTACTAAAGGCTTTGAGCCTAAACATAAGGCACCCAAGCTTAAACTATGGAAAAAGCCCTGATCAACCTTTCTCCGTCCCACCACCCCTGAATTTCCTTTTTTTTTTTTTTTTTTTTTTTTTTTTTTATCTCAAAAAGAAGAATCTGAATTAAACTTGAAAGGGGGATCCATCTCTGATCTTCAAGTGGTGAGCCTACTGCACTTTGGATCACTTCCTTCTTTTTATCCAGACTTCTAGCAGCCTCCCTGTCCAATTCCCAATAACTCATTGTATTGCTCAATTTTGGCAATGGTTGCACTACCGAAAACACGCTAGTTCCTTGCTTTCCATAAAACCCAACAAATGTGAGCTACTAATGGAATTAAGTCTAATTTTCCTCGTTGCTTCAAATCTTGGGTCACCATCTTCCAAAAGTCGCTGAAACAAAGGATTTTGTTATTAAACCTGAAACCAAGAGGTGAGCTAATTGTCTTGGCAATGGAACAATTAAAAAGCATATGAATAGATGTTTTAGACTCTGTCCCACAGATTATACATTCAGGATTCAAGACGTATTTTCTTTTATACAAATTATCCATTACAGGTAATGTATCTATGCAACACCTTCAAATAAAATGGAGGAATAGATTGAACCACTAAAAGAGTTTCTCTCATCGCTTATAACAAAAATTTATTATGACAAAAATATAGAGCAATAAATTGAACCATTGCTTTTAGAAGAGTCTCTCTTTCTGCTAATGTAAAATTTTATTATGCCAAGATTGTAATAAATTAGAGATTTTTTCATGAAGAGAATTAAAGAGTTGTTTTTTAGATCTTTTTTATTTAAAAAGAATACTGAAATATTTAAAAATAGCTGGAAAACTTTTAATTCGTAATACTTTCTGAATTTCTTTTTTAATAGACATGTCCGTATCAGGTGAAAAAAAAAAAACTCTAATTTTATCAACATTAATTTTTTGGCTCGCCGCCCTTGCATAATAATCAACGATATTTAACAAATTTTGGACCTCTCTCCTGTAAGTTTCACCAAAAATCATTGTATTATCTGCAAAAAAGAATATGTATCAAAATTGGATAATGTGGATTTAATATCCATACCATGAATATCACTTTTTGATAACCCTCTATCCATCAACCAAGACAGATTTTTAGAAGCAATAATAAACAAGAAAGGGGACAAAGGGACTCCTTGTCTAAGACCTCTCTTAGGTTTAAAATAAGTAGAATTGAGCACCATTTAAAGAGATGGAATATTGAACAGTTGTAATGTATTTCATGACTCTATCCACCAACCTATCAGCAAACCCATCCCTCTTGGAACCACTTCAATAAATTCCCAATCTAAATCATCATATACTTTAAGCATATCCATTTTTATTAACATACGCCTTTTTACCCTTTTTTTATTTTCCCCTTTTCATAGCATGAATGATTTTATGGGCAATCAATATATATGTGATAATTTTAGATATTACCTTATAAAAGAAGTTTGAGTTTATTGTCTGTCAGTGTTAAATTGTAATAATTTAATTAATATTTATATATAGTTTCATATGATATCTCTCTCCAAAAAAAAAAAAAAAGCCAACCCATAGAACGAAATGCCCTATTACATCTATCAATCTATATGCTCAACAACTTCACTTCACTTTTTCTTTTTCTCTTATTCTTCTTCTTGTTTTTTAATAACAAATATCATTCCATTACAAAAATAAATAAGTAACAGTTGCTGTTTATAAACAAGGGACTTACAGACTATTTGGGAAAGAGGAAAAGAGTATTTATATCAATTGTCAATTTTTTCATTCCGGCTCACAAAAAATGTTGTGGAGAGTATTGCTGCGAAAACAATGTTTTAATAGTTATTTGATATGAATTTACATTTTTATTCTTAATTTTATAGTATATTATTTTTTTTATAAAAGGTATAAAATTTTTTTAAATATTTACTTCTTAATAAATTTACTTTCAAATGTTTATTTTTTCTCATTTTTTATCATTTTCAAAATAATATTAAAATATTTCTAATGTTATGATAATATTTACGTATCGCGATAAAATTAGATATCTACTCTATTTTTATAAATAGATATTTTTATGTAAATAAAATTCTATTTTTATTTTTATCTTTATAATATTTTACAACTATAAATATGTGTTATGATCAATAAAATGAAACATATAAAAATTTATTCTCTTTATATTTTCTATAATTATTTTGTATTTTCCAAACAAGCCAGCGAAACAAATATTTCATTCTCCCGTATTATTTCTCTGTCCTTTTTTTCCACCCAATTTTTTTCAAACAAATAAAAATTTTAAAAACTCTATCAAAACAAAAGAAATTCTAATATGATAAACTTGTAGCCTACAATAGAAAATAAATAAATAAAAAAAACATGTACACAGCTAGACACCTACCCTATGTTTGGAAAAAAAATGGAAAAAAGAAAGAAAATGAGAGAATTTAAAATGAGATGAAAGAATTTGAAAAATAGATCCAAATTTTTCCTCTCGGTGTTCTGATAGGGATGACAATAAAATACAATAAATGTGAAAAAAATTTATTACGTTTTGAAAAGATACAAGGTAAACTATAATGAATTGATATTCCTTTTTTTTTTTTTCCTTGAATTTCAAAATGGTAAGATTAACCCCTTGTTTGCATAAAGGAATATAACTAAGAAAATTATTTTTTCTTGTTTAAGAAGATGAAGGAAAATAAGAAGGAAAAAAAAAAACCTTATGTTTCTTATCAGTGATAGGAAAATAATTTTATTTTCCTTCTTGTCCAAACAAAAAGAGAGAAAAATATAAGAAAAATAAAAGTTATTTTTCCTTTTCATTTTCTTTCCTTCTAAAAAATTTTCTAAATATAGGGTAAATAATAGGTGTAATCTTATCATTTACATAAAATAACTCTATTTTCCTCTCATTTTAGCTCCGCTTTTGGAGGAAAATTTTTTTGGAGACTAGAGTTGGGTTTTGACCTAAATTTTTCTCTCCTATATTTTCAATTTGTTCACAAACTGTGAAAAGAACATAATATTTCTCTATTGTCTTTCCTCTCTATTTTCTTCATTTCCCAAATAAAGGGTTAAAGTAGTTAGTTGTGATAGAAGTTACAATTAATTATAAAATTATGCTCATTTCATTTCAAAATAATTATCATTTTAAATTTTTTTAAATTTTAATAAGATATTTATCATTTTTTTCAATTTTATCCTCCCATTATTTCTTCATATAATATTAGCATTAATTATTTTATTTCTTCTAAAAAAAGATATTTTAGTTTTTTATTTTTAAATTATGATAATTAAATAATTTTCTTAATTTGAATATTAAATTTTTTTTGAAAGGATTTATATATTAAAATATATATTAAAATTTTAAACTATGGATATATTAAAATATATATTAAAATTTTAAACTATGGATATTTTAAAACGAAATGAATAGTATTTAATAATTAAACAGTTGAATTACACTCATATTATAAAATTGATAACAATGAAATGTATCTAACCTATCAGCATAGAAGGTCAAAAATTTAGCCAAACGAAGTGAAGTGAGGTTAGAGATCTTGACTGAGTCACTGAGTCAGAGTACCAAATAAATGTTGGAAATGTGTTGGGTGAAAAAATATGTTTGGATTTGAGAATTGTCTTTCACTTTTATAAATTTGTATATTCCACCTGTTTATTTATGACATATTTTTTCCATAAAATTTAAGAGCGTATTAATAATATAATATTTTTATACCCTTTATTAAATATTATTTTTATATTTTTTTATAAATTTTATTGGAAAAAGTTAAATTAATATATAAGGATAAAATATTTATAAAAAGCAAAAAAAAAATAATAAATAAAAATGAGACATATTTTTTTAAGACATCAAAAAAAATATTTGAAATAAAATGAGAATGGGTGAATAATAACAAAAAGAGTGGACTATCAACTAATTGACTTTATGGCTAATTACCTCATCAAATATTAATTACTTCAAGAAAAATTAAACAAACCATAATGACTCCTTCATTGCTAACTCAATCAACTAATGTAATTTTATAGGAATGAAGACATTGATGGATTTGAAACTTAACCACCCTTTTCTTTTCCTAAGTCATTTCTTTAAAATTAATAATTATGGCCAATTAACTAAAAAGATATGCCATATGTTGTTGTTATTATTATTATTATTTTAATGTCTTGGTGTATAATGCCTTTTTTTTAAATATTAATTTTACAAAATAATTTTATGATGAAAAATATTACTATTATCAAAGTTAAAATATTTATTTTTCTCTTATCCAATTTTATTCATATATCTTTAATTTTTTTTGGAATATTAATCACTAGCCCAACATATTAAAACCTTGTTTATTAATGAACTTCATAGTTCTCCACTAGCCTAATTCTAGTTGAACATTGTTTTTTTATTAATATATTTAAATTAAAATATTATAAAAAAAAAGGTCAATTAAAAACTTTCTACGTTATAAGATAAGTGTTTAGTTATTAAAATATGACTCACATAAACTACTACTTATTTATTAATGTATTTTTTTCAAGAAAATTATAACTTTCAATTTCAATGTTTAAGCTACATATTTTATAATTTCGTATTTTATAAAATTTAGCATATATGATAATAATATATTTTTTATTTAGATAGTCAAAAATATCATTTGATTAATTTAAAAGTTAATCGATTTTTTTTTTCAAATATCACTAAATTAAAGTTACTTATCAAACCCACCTTACCAACGAAATCAATCTTTAAATTTACGAACTTAATACTTCTCCCATTCGAAAATATCTATCGTTTTAAAATTTTTTTATTTTAAATTTTTTTTTATTTTAATATTTTAATAAAGTATTTATTATTTCAAAATATTTATGTTAATTGCTTTTATTTTTTCATATCAAAATAAAAAAATATATATTATAGTCTTTTACTTTCGAATTACAATAATTAAATAGTTTTCTTTATTAATGTATCAAAATATTAAATGACAAATATTTTGAAATGGAAAAAGATACTAAACTCTAAATGAAAAAGAAAAGTAATAAAAAAAATACTCTTTCTGTTTCAAAATATTTATCTTTTCAAAGTTTTTTTTTTCAATTTATCTATAATTTTAGAATTTTAAAAATATATTTATTATTTTTTCTCAACTTTGCCCTCTATCTTTTTTTTTACTAAATATTTGTATTAATTATTTTTATTTTTTTATTTCAAAATAAAAAAAATATTTTAGATTTTAATTTAAAATTATGGTAATTTAATAATTTTTTTAATCTATATGTTGAAATATTAAATAACTAAAATTTTAAAACAAGATAGTGATTAGTAAGCTTAATGCATTCTTCCCATTTAATGCCAAAAATCAATTATTAATATTCTAAATCTAATGGTATAACTTTTCAAACTTGCACATTTATATTTTATATTTTGCTATCTTAATGAATGTGGACTTGCTGCCTCCAAATTGTCAAAAGTATTAACTCTTTGGTTTGGTGGCATATTTGTTATTTATTAGTCAAATTTCATCAATTTCGGAGATAAAAATAAAGTTTGTTCCCCACTTACCTTCTCCATGATAACGAAGTCTAGGATTTTATTTACGACAACGCACAAAATTACCCTAATACCCTTGGTAAAATAAAGACATTTCATATCCTTGGAGGGTATTTTCGTACTTTTATCACCCTAGAACATGGTGGAGAATCCCATATTCCTCCTCTGACTAAAACATTATTATCAAACCCATCATTTTTATTAAAAGCGTGCACTATGGTCTGTGGAGGCCACCACTTCTCTTCATGCCTTAAATCAAACCATTAATTCTCCCTTTTTTTTTTTTTTCAAATATTATGTTTTTTTTTTTTATATATTACATTAAATTTATCATTTGAATTTGCTTAAAATTAAATCACTGTCATAATTAGATTATTTATAAAAATTAGATATATTTTTGCTTTATATAATTTTTTTTTTAAGAAAAAGAGTATATCAAATTTTCAAAACAAATTTTTTAGATTCCATTTGTTTTTTTTTTTTTTCATAAAACGGAACTTATCATTCGATATAAAAACATAATTCATTCCTTATAAAATATTTTTGGTTTAACATTTCGGCACATAAATTAAAAAATATTAAATTATCATAATTTTAAATTAAAAAATTAAAATATCCTCTATTAAATTTGATATAGATATAAAAAATAATAATCAATGTAAATATTTAATGGATGAATAAATGGGAGGTAAAATTAAAAAAAATAATAAATATAATTTTGAAAGTCTAAAACAATAAAAAATTAGAACATTTTTTTTTAAAACGACAAATATTTTGAAATAGATAGAGTATTTAAGTAAAAAAATTATTGCTTACACTAAAAGTGTATTTGATATGTTGTAATGGGACATAATGTAATATTATCAAATAAATTTTTAATATAAATTTATATTAAAATTTTATTTATTACATTATATTATATCTTATTACGACTTATCAAACATATTATAAAAATATAAGTTTACCTCATATATTAAACTAATAAGTGATAAAATATTTTAGTTAATATATAATTTTTTTATTAATTTTTTGGCAAATAAAAAGATATTGATATTTTTTTTGTTAAATATGTTTTTATCTCGTTATATTGGTGTATTCAATAATGAGGAATACTTAACTATCTAAGTATTATTAGGCACGTGATCATGGTATGCTTATCACGTGATGGGCTATATAGGGAGTTGACTGTTATTGTCCATTCCATTATGTGGGCAATTATGAAGAAATCTTATTGTGGGTAGTGGTTACCACTTTGTGTTTGATTTGTTATTTAATTTATTACTGAACCAGAAAACAAATATATTTAATGGTGACATTTTTATAGTTACAAAGTATTTTTATTTATGGAACAGAGGGAGTTGTGAAATCGTTATCCAGCATTCAAACTTTCATTTTAATTGCATCTAATTGTATTTAATTTCATAAGAGTCCACAAAAAATAAACTAGCTATTTTTATTGATTACAATCCAAAAAATTTAATTTATTTTTATAACATGGAAAATAAATCATTACATGTGAGGTTCAATGTGTTAACTTTTAAATAGTCTCTTTTTTTTTATGAATTTTTAAATAATTTTATATTTGTCTCCACTTCACCCACCATATTGGAATATCAATTAATTAATTAATTTAATTCATATTTATTTTTATTAGAATTAGAAAATACCTAAATAAATCAATAGTATCTCAATTAATGCTTTAATTTAAAATTAAGATTATTACAAAAATTATTCTTTATTAAATCCTTTTTTTAATATTAATAGAATTCAAATATTTTCAAAATAATTTATATATTTAATTATATATTTTTCTCGGATGACTGCACACTTATGAGTTATTTTTTAAATATTAACTTAAAAATCTAAATCATATCACTTACTTGAACAAAAAAAAATATATATATATATTCCAACAAAAAATTGGTGTTTTGAGTTACTAATAAATTTACAGAAATATTATTAAAAAAAATCAAGAATATACAATTCAAACAAAGAAAAATAATAAATTTGGAAAAAATGTTTGAGTATAATAACAAGCATAGACTTTTTCACTTAGATAAGTTAGGCAACTTGTTTATTTTGTTTATTTTGGCAGTGGTTGATAAGAGAAGAAAAAAAAAACAAAAAAACAAAATTTATGTGTATGTATAAATATTGAAAAAACCCCAAAAAAAAAAAAAAAAGCTAATTTTTCAATTTACAAATTCCATTTAAAAGTAATTTATGTAAATAACTATTTTATATGTCATTTAAATTGAATAATTTGTGATTAATTTTAAGATCTCGATAATTAGGAGTTTTTTCAATTTACAAATTCCATGGTTAGAAAGTAGTTTTTTTTTTTTTACCAATTTATTGACAATGATTATATTTATATAATAATGATAGTGTGGGATGAATTTTGAAAAATAGGACAAACAATATAAGAAAAAAAACATAATTTGGGAATTTCTTATTTTAAGAGTATAACTAACCACTCACATTTCTGACGATAAATAAAAATGAGTCAGATAAAATTTATATATTTATATAATTAAAATTAAAATATAATTTGAAAAGTATATTTAAAAAAAGGCAAAAATTAAATTTCCTTTTTTCAATTAAGATTATATATTATGAAATAATTTATCTTAATTATATATGTGCATAGGTTAGGTTCTAAATTGGAGACATATTTTATTTGACAGAAATATTACTGTTTGGCTCATAAATTTTTTATAAATTGAGATATATGGTCTCCCTCATAAATATGTTTAATTTTAATATGAATGATTAATTTTTTATTCAATTATATATATAATTAATAGTAGTAATAATAATCATAAATTAAACTGTTTTAAGGATTTATTTGTAATTACAATTTGAGTTGTTGTTTAAAAAAAATTATTTTATCGAAAACATGAATTGTATCTCATCAAAAAAAAAAATTTTAAGAGAATTTGATATTTTTTAATTACAAAATATTAAAATTTAAAAAAATATAGCAAAACTATTTTTTCAAATGATATCTAAATCGATACTTTTTACATCATTTGTAAAAAAAGATATATATAAATTATAAATGTTATCACGTATTTACAAAATTATTATAATTTTATGAAAAAGTGTGTTATATTCAATAACAGATTCAGAAATTTTAATAAGTTAGGCAATATATATGTACGTATATTTACTAATATACATATTTGAATTGTCTACAAAAAACGGTATGAAAAAAAAAAGTAAATAAGATAAACTTTTAATTTGTTTTGGATTAGAAGTCTAATAAATAACAATTATATTTAAATTATAATTTCAACCACAGTTAAAGAAGCTTTAAAATAAATTACAATCTACAGGGGCAAAGAGAAACGATCGAGGCTAAATAATTTAATTATTCAGTGAGATAATTGTCCTCACAGTCTATCACTTAAATTTAATTTTGACCTTATTTTGAATTCGTGTGTATATATCTTATTAAAATAACTTCATGAAACCCATCCTGAATAGTATAATGTGTGTGTAGTTGTGGCCCAAAACTGAATATTTTTTGGTTTGGAGATAAAGAAGGGGGATTGATTAAGGATGAGTTAGGCATTAGGGATTAGACATGAATTATGAGAGAAGTGTGGTGTGCGGACAAGTCTTTACCACTAATGAATGAGAAGGGGGTTTTGGCGCACTTGCTTTTGGGGACCCAAACGCGTTTCCTAATTAATAAAGTTTTTAAAGCTTCTGAATTCTAATGGGCTAAACGCCTTGGTGCTTGCCACCCTTTTTCTGTTTTTTCGTATTGGATTTGACACCATTATTATTTTTTAAAATAATAATAATTATTATTATTATTATAAAAAATATAATTTCAATTAAATTTTAATAAATTTAACTTTTTAAACAATTATATAAATTGTCTAATCACATATAATCATTTTTAGGATTGCAAATAACAATCAACAACTCAGTATAATGTATATTTCCACTGAACTTTTTTTATTTAATTTCAGTCATAAATATCAAAACATTATATATTCTTTTAATTTTATACAAATTTTTATTATTAGTATATTCTTATATTTGAGTTATGTCTAGTTTGATAAAAATCATTATTATTTTAAAATTAATAATTAACATTTCAAATTTACAATTGAAATAATAATATATGATATTTTAATTATCATTTGTTTCTTCAACTATTAATGTTGATCACTAATATTCAATATTTCCTCGATGGTAAATCATTAAATCAAAACAAACAAAATCTGGACTAAATATGGTTGAATATTATTTAAAAAATATTTGATAATATAATTTAATACTTTAAATTAAATTTTTTTATTTGAAAATTTTATCATAACATCTAATAAAATTTGATTTTTAAAATTTAAATTTCAATTATATAAATTAAAATATTAATGATAAATTCAAGTGCAAACCACTTTTCAAACCGTAACAGTAATTTTAAACACCGTACGTATAAATCATTTTTCATTTCATTAATAAAAAAAAATATATTATTATCACTAAATATTTTATTTATTTTACATTCTTAAATTGAATATTTTATTTAATTTTAACAAATATATCTAGAAATATCATCCTCAAATTTTTTTTTCCTTATCAATCTTATTCTCACTAGTTGTTTTAGCGGGAAGTAGTACTAAGATCAACGAGCATCTTTTGAAAAGTGTAACTATTGACAAAAATTTTGTTGAAATTTTTTAACTTAAAAAAGTAAAAAATGAATAGTTTATGGATAAAAGAGTGTATTAATTAATTGATTATTATTTTATGGTATAAAAAGCATTCACATTATACATGTATCAAAATTAATAACTAAAAATACGAATAAAATAACAATAAATAAATTTTAAATTTGGGTCTATTTAATTATGATATAAAATAGTAATACCACAATAAATAAATTATTAATTGCTAATAATAATAATAATAATTTAAAAAAAAAATGGAAAATCTAGAGGAAAGATCACATCCATGCAGCCTAACGTTCAGTTGACTCACAGCAATAAAGCATTAATAAATTCTTAATATTTTAATAATCTAAAAAATAAATAAAAAATAAATCCCCACTCACTAAAATTACTCATTACTCCTCCTTTTCTCTCTCTCCCTCTCTCGTTTCTCCCTCGCACTTGCCGTTTCTTCCCCCTTTCTTCCTTCTTTTTCCAATCAAAAACCCTAAAAACCTTGATCTGGCCGGACCCGAATCCGAACTCATTTCCCCTCCGACCGGATCCCCTCATTTCCTGAAACCCAAAGGAAGGAAAGAAAGGAAAATTGGAGAGGATTGAAAAAGATTTGTACACAGCACCGAAATGTACAAGAACCAGCTGCAGGAGCTGGCGCAGAGGAGCTGCTTTAACCTTCCGTCTTATACCTGCATAAGGGAAGGTCCTGACCATGCTCCTAGATTTAAAGCCACCGTTAACTTCAACGGCGAGATCTTTGAAAGCCCTCACTATTGTTCTACTCTTCGTCAGGCTGAGCACTCCGCTGCTGAGGTCGCTCTTAACTCACTCTCTAATCGTGGCCCTTCTCATTCCCTCGCTGCCCGCATTATGGTAAGCAAGTTACGCTTTCTCTTCTTCTTCTTTACTATTTAGTTATTCAATTGTTTTTTTAATTAATTACACCATTGTTGTTATTTGATACTTCTACGGAAAGAAAAGAGAATTTTCTTTTGATTCTTGCTAACATGCGCCAAGGGCGTCGATCAGTTCAGCCTTTTTGAGCTTTTTCCTCTGTTTGCGTGTTGCTTCCTGGCGCACGCATCACTGTCTCCGGCGAATTTGTTTATGAATTGACGAAAATGCCCCTCGTTTCGCTTCCCTTCTTTGGCGTGCCGTGCCTGCTGTATAGTTGCTTTTAATAACCTTTGCTTCATCTTCCCAATTATTTTAGTCCGAGTGATGCTATTATGCGCCGCAGGAGTCGCAACTGCTTATCCTGCGCAAGCATTTTTTTAATTTTTTTTTTCTGCTGTGATCACCGGCCCCGGTAATTTTTACAGATTGTGGGTCGGGGATGAGTTGAGATTGAATGACGGATATGCCCTCATTCCATTTGGCGATGGGCGGTTGTGGTTTTCTTTGACTATTGACTTCGCTTTTTATTTTTTTCTAATTTAATTAAAAAAAAAAAAAAAGAGAAATCATGAAAAAACTATAACTATGGGAACTGGGGAAGTTTCTGTGATGTAGTAGTGACTAAGACCCATCTGATCTGTGTTTAGTTTGTCTCTGTATCTATGGAGGTGCATAATTAATTTGCCCCATGGCGGGTACTTTGGTCACTTAAAAGTTCGTGGCTTTTCTGTTTTTCCCCGTTTTCTGCTCCTTTCCTTTCTGTTTCTCAGTGACCCTGATTGGCTGCTGAGAAAACGGAAGAAAGGTGAAGAATCTGAAATTTTTTAAATTTATTATTATCAAAACATTTTCTTCCATTCATTTTTAGTAAACGATCTCATGCTGGATAAAATTATAGCTATACATTTTGTTGTCATAAATATTTTAATAAGCTTTTATTATCATGCTAATATGGGAACTATTGGACTATATATGGTTAAATGAATCAATCTTTTAGATAATCACTAAGTCAGGGATATTAAATTATTCAGTGCCAAGAAAGTTTAATGTCTTCATGTGCCTAATTGATACTTTTCATTGCTAATTCTCTAGATTCGATTAAAATCAAGGCTTCTTCAAATTTAGCTTTCAGTTGCATAATCATTTCCTTTCACAGGGTTGTATACCATCAATTTATTGTATGATCTTTACCCATTGCACAGTTAGTATGATCTTCTTACCTGCTGTAAATGGCACAATTTTTACATGTCTTCACCTTCCTGTACCTTTTGCTGCCTCAAGAGTTCTAAGGATTTTCCTACATTCCCCTAGTATATGCTTAATTTGAAAACATTTTTTAGGTATGATTGTCTTATAATCCTATCAAATTTAAATTTTGTTACTCATTATTCATAATGAAGTAACTGCCTGATAGTAATACTGAAACATAATGACATGAAAAAGAAAAAATCTCTATAGCTTTGCGGCTGACCCCAGACTAGGCTTGATTGGATTCAATTTGGTGACTGAAATTTTAATTTTTTCTTTGGTAATTGCCATATTTCAGTCCTTATCATAAGGTTGATAATTTTCACAGGATAGTTTCCTATAAAAGCTTTTTGGTAACCAGAACTGATAGGATTTCCAAGTTTTTAGAGCTGTTGAAACAAGTTTCTGATTTTAGCTTGGTTTTTAGCTGCCATAGTGGGGTGCCGCATTTCAGCTCACTAACAGCTTGCCCATTTTTCACCAACTTAATTTTGCATGAGAAAACATAAAATATGCATCATATAGTGTTTTATGGTTTCTGTCCATTAAGTGGCTTTCCAAATGCTTACTAATACAAATATCTTTATCAAAATTTTAATAACTGTAGAATGTTGGAATACGACTTCTACTGGATGTTATATATTCATGTTTATATGTAGCTGTTCATTTTGAATCTCAAGTTATTTTTGGCCGTTAAGACGTGTGTCAACATTATTTATTATTCTTGGTTTGCTGGGCCTGGATGATCATAGGTTTCTTTGTTGTCAGGATGAAACTGGGGTATACAAGAATCTTCTACAGGAAATTGCACAAAGAGTTGGTGCCCCACTGCCACAGTATACAACTTTCAGGTCAGGCTTGGGGCACCAACCTGTTTTTACTGGGACAGTTGACTTGGCTGGAATTACATTCACAGGTGAACCTGCCAAGAACAAGAAACAAGCTGAGAAGAATGCAGCAATGGCAGCTTGGTCATCTCTAAAACAATGTGAGTTCCTGTCAAATTTTCATTGTATAAGTAGTGATCTTTCTGCATATCGAGGATGCTCAAAAATTTATTTGTTGATATCCTGAAGAAAACTGAGTGTGCCGATTAAACAATTAACACAGTCAAAAGGTTTCCTCCAATGGGAATTCCTTTTTACCTGTTACTCTGAATTGTAATTTCGTGTTGGAGTCTGCTATTTGGTATCAATTTATTTCTTTGCCAAGATTTTACTGACTTTCCATTTTGATTAGAACTGGACGTCCTTTAAAATTCACTGCAAGCCCTTTCTTGAAATACTTTAGATGGTATTTCCCTTGTATTTACATCCTATGCATGTAGGTCATATGTCCTCAAGAAGAGCTAAACATATATTGTTCTCGTGGAATATTTCCATAGAGACTTGGTCTGCCTTTGGTAGTTTAAAGCAAGGTCATTTTTTTTTTTTTTGGCTGACTTTATCTTTAAGTTGTCAACAATGCATCTCAATTAAGTGAACTTCTGCTTAAAGGGTTATTGTATGTTTTCCTTCTGGCCAGTGGCAAAAGAAGCAAGTTCCTCATCTGAACCAGAAAACAATGATGAGCTAGAACAAATAACGATAGCACGTGCCCTGTTGAATTACCGACTGAAGGAAAAGATGGCAATAGCAAACTCCCGCAACTCCCCAATACCGTTTTCTAAAAAATTTCATGTCCAGAGCCCAAGGCCAACAAGTCCACAGCCTGCCCCAGCTACCACATCCAAAATCCTGCCCTTAATTTGCCCAAAGACAACTCCAAGAAATCGACCTTCAACTGCAGTAGTTGACAGACCTGTGCCACCCAGGTCCACGTCAACTGCAACAATTGATAGAACTGTTCCACCACAACAATCACAACCTCTAGATCTCTGGGCAGCTCATCCTCAGAAATTCCCTGCAGCAGGAGCAGCTCCTTATGTCCCTATACGACAGTTTGGGGCACATTGCCATGGTATGGCTCAACCTGTGAGAATAAGAAATGCAGTGCCTGTCTTTGCTGCGCCTCAACGTCAACCACCATCACTTCCCCCTCAAGTGATGCGAGGATTGCCTCAACAAGCTCCTCCTGTCACCATTAGGCCAACTTCGCTAGTATATGCTGCTCCACCTTCAGCTCGAAAAGAAGATCCTTTGAATGTTCAAAAAGATACTCTGGCTGTTCAAAAAGATCATCCAGTGGTTCAGAAAGAAGATTCGGAGAGTGTTTCAAAAGATCATCTAGCTGTTGAAAAGGAAGATCCTCTAAACATTACAAGAGAAGATAATCCAATTACTGCTGCTGCTGCTGCCAGCATGCCAAATAATTCACCTGCTCAAGTGGAGGAAACTGGAAGCACAACTATAGACAAGCTACAAGAATCCGAGTCAGTACAAAGCTTGGAACAACTGAAAATCTGATCATGGCTCGAGATAGTTGGGGTCATGGGAGACAATCTGATGGTTTTCATGCTTGTCTCACTTTTGTTGTAGTATCTTCTCTCATCTTATTATGAGTGTTTCTATGATAATCTCTTTTTTTTTTTTTTTTTTTGTTTTTTGCCCCCTCTTTTTACTGTTTTCCATTTTGTTCTCTTAGAAGCCACAGTTGCTGCAGGTTAAATTAGTACGGCAGTGCCATATCTTTGCAATTCAGAAGTTTGCTTATATTAGTGGTCCTCACCTCAGTGAATGACCATATCATTGGTATAGAATGATGTTACTAAGGATTTTCATTAAAACTCAGTTTAGGGCTTTGGTCTGATTACTAGTGAGGAAATTATTTAAATTTTTGTCATCTCCTTGGAATGTATATTTGATTGCCTCAGTTACCATTTTTTAGGTCGAGTGATTTAGTATTTACAAGCTGTTGTGATTGGTAACAAAAAGCTAGCTGTTAAGAAATTTCAACTTTTCAGTATTTGATCTCAAGTATCGGCGTTCATCATTTTATTTGTGGGAAAAAGGAAAGATTCTTTGAGAATGAAGAACATGATTGCTGTCAGTTCTAATGTCAAAATGTTGTTGCGTATAGGCCAAAACCTAGAACTGAAAGACGAGTTTTGGATCAAAACAAGGGGATTGACTTGCATCCATCTAACGGGTATCTGAGAAAAGTGCCATTTGTTTCTTGAGAAAATGGTGAAATGTTGCTGAGCTCATGATTACCTCAATATTAACAATTTACTAATTATTATTATTATTATTAACTAAGGAACATGTAGAAAACCCTAAGACTAATTTACACCGTTTATAGTTCATGTTTTTTTTATTAGTTGGATAATTCTCTTTAATCAATTGTAATATTAATGTTAAAAAAAAAAACAAAGAGTGGGAACCGATAAATCAGATTTTGAGTTGGATTTTTAATTAATTAGCAGTTGGAAATCAAATATACAAGACAAGCTTTAATAAATAAGTGGGGTAGCTCATAGCCCTGTACCTGGATTATCACTTGTATATTAATTAATTTTGGTGGCCCCTAAGTTATTATAGCATCTCGGCATTCTAACCTAAAATTCAAGATTGACAATTCTTTTGTTTTTTTAAAATTGATCATATTTCACACCATATCAGCTTCTATGTAATTTATAAATAACTGATTAGTAGGATCTGAATTTTTTTTGCTTTATACAATGAGACAAGTGTTTGATCATTAAATTCTTAATTCATTAGTTTATATCTAGATTAATATCAACTCTCTCATAAGATATATATATATGTATGTATACTCTTAATAAATTATTAAACTTATGATTTTCTTTAAACAAGGTTACATATAAGACAGTCGATAATGTTAATTCTCAAGTGCAAATCATTTAGCCAATAATATTTAAATTAAACGATTAAGTCTAAAGTTCTGGGATCAAGAAGTCTCATATTTGATTTTGATATATAGCAAAATCATTTGAATGTAATTTTGTTAAATTTGAATTTTTAAAATTTAGCTATCATTATTGTATCTATATTTATAGACATTTGTAATTAACATTTTACTTGTATATAATATCTGTTATAAAAAAAAAATTCCAAATCACTTTGTACAAAGCTGGTTGGCTCCTGTGGGTTGGGGAATCCAAACCCATTTACAAGTTCTGTTCAAAGCATTCAACCGAAGACAAGAAAAGAAGGCTGCAATGACAGCAAAATAAATACCCATTTTCTTGAACTTAATAAAATTTAAATCTTCTTTGATGGGCTAATAATAATAAAAATGCTTTTGTCAAGTGGTTAAATTAAAATCAATTCTTAAAAGACTTGAGAGATTTAAAATTTGACTTCTATTAACTCACCCCTTATGCAAGATTATGTAATACTTTTTGTGTTCTTTTTCTTGCAGACGGTGATATTCTAAATTAGTTTTTATGTGGAAGACTATAGAAGTTAGCCTCTGTTTTCTAATTGAAAGCAAACCAATTATATGCCATATAGACTTCCTTAATTGCTATGCTTAAATGAGATATACCTATATGAAATATATTATAATGTAATCAAATATGTTATATTAAAAATACTTTTAATTATATTATGTTTCAAGAGTTCAAGTCAAAGTTTTTTGATAATCAATATGTTTATATACATTAGCAAGATTATTAATAATAAAAACTTGTTTGATTCGTGAAATAAAATGATACGAAGTGGATATTTATTTCTATTTTATTCTATGCTATTTTATAAACAAAACGAATTCTGAGTTAAACACCTCATAATTTTATATGTTGCTCTAGCAATGACAAGTTTAATATCCTACATTTTTATCATTGACAAGTTTAAGCTTGCTTCAACTCAACTTTTATTACCCTTTTTTAATATGGTTTAGATTTAGTCTTGATTTTGAAATTTCACAATCTTGACCATGATTTCATACCATTAAATTAAAATCTAGTTCGTTTTTCAACCCAACTTTAATTAAAATGATTAAACTTAATTCATTAATTTAAAAATATTAGACTCATTTTTAAAAATATGAAGTTATAAATCAAATAAATATAAGAATAAGATGGAATAATAACAATAACGCCCTTTCTTTAAACTTGATTTTGTTAATTTTTTAATATATATTTGAGAGAATCAATCTTAAAACTTAGGTTGTTAAGATTACGGTGTCTATTTCTATATTAATCACTTAATATTTTTGTATTTCATCAATTTAAAATGTTCTAACAAACTTTTCCTGATGAGAGTAGATTCTAAACATAAAACTAACTCTCAACACACACACACAAGCCCGCGCACACATTAAAAAAAAATTGAGAGAAATTACTTGTTGATAACTAGACCTTTTTTTTTTTTTTTTTTTCTTTTTCATCCTTTAGGATCCAATATCCAAATCGATATGGGCTTCAACTAATTAGAAGCAAAGCTTTTCTCAAAAGTTTTGAAGCTCGAGATTTCAAATCGATATGGGCTCCGACTAATTCGGAGTAAAACTTTTTTTCAAAAATTTTGAAACAACTACATATCTAAAGTTTGAATTCAAGATCTCTAATTAAGTTAATATAATGCCTTGCTAGTTGATCTATATCTTCTTGAGCAACATTTTCTTAATAGAGGATTTTATTTCATAAGAAGTTTTTTTTTTCTCCCTCTTTGTATTAATTTGTTCGGTTGGTAGGTTCCATCTTCCATAGAACATAATTATTACAATTTTGAGGATAGAAAAAAATGCTGTCTTTTCCTTTAACTTCTTTCACTAAAAAACCTCTTATCACAAATATATACATATATAAATATATAATTTTTTTAAGAAAAAATGACCGCAATTTTTTAAGTTTGAAACTAGAATAGGTAGTGAATAGCCCATAAACTCACAATGGGGGCCTCCTTTCTACAAATAGAGGCACCAGAAAATGAGGGAACTTAACAACTATTGAGGCCTATGGTTTCTTAACATGTTATATTGTCATTTCCATTCATTAATTTTAATTGAAACTATACTCTTACCTCTTAATGTTCTTTGTCCATAAATGGTCACTTAACTCTTTTGAGTACAAAATTTTCATCCTATTAGCATCGTTTTTTGACCTCGTTCACTTTCTTCTTTCTTCTAAATTTCTTTTTCAATCTTCCAAAATCAATTGCTCAACATTATTTTGATGGATACTATATATGAATTACAAACATCCAAGCTATCCAACACAACTTCTTTTGCTTTTGTCAATTTAATTAGGTGAATCAAGTTTTAAT
Source organism: Reutealis trisperma (assembly GCA_947687605.1). NCBI lineage: Eukaryota > Viridiplantae > Streptophyta > Magnoliopsida > Malpighiales > Euphorbiaceae > Reutealis > Reutealis trisperma. Next base: position 1,360,392 of record CANTUT010000112.1, read on the forward strand.
TAATGTTAAAAATTAAATCAATATGAAAATATTTAATCAGACTTTTTCGATAAATTCTTTCGTTTGAGTTCACAACGAATTAAAAATCATTATAACAAGTATTAGAATTAACAATATTACATTAGCCATTTGATAAGTGCTAAAAATAACAATCGAAAGCAAATATATAACTCTGATGGCAAGTTGATAATGTTACTAAATCTTAACATACATAAATATTAACGTATTGTCAATTTAAAATTTATTTGATTGAATTGTTGGAAAATTGATATTTAAAGTTGAGAATTAAAGAATTAAACATTGATTAACAGTTAATTTAAATATTTAATGATAAAAAAATTTAAAAAAAAATGATTCTTCTATATTTCAATTATATATAGCTTTAAACAAATAGGTTTTAAAATAGTATTTCATCCATTATATTTATTTGCTCTCTATCTATATGGGGAAGAACATGTCCCATGAAATTATTTGTAAGGGAATTTATACTCTCTGAAAAATTGACAATGTTATGAAAATAGACTTGTTTCAAGTGGACCAATATATCAACTAGATTTTAGACCAAAATCAAATATGTTTTTGGCCATGCAGATCTTATGTGGTATGAAGTATTCAATTATAGTATTGAGGGTCCTTATTCATACCCCTTGCTTATTGTATATAATATAAAAGAAATCTCTTTTCCTAGCCATGCTTAAAATTTCATGATATGAAATCTTCAAAATTCGTAAATTTTTTTTTTAAGAAATGGGTTTTTTATTATGTTTATTTTTACCATTTCTCATATTTAATATAAATAAAATCTATGAGTTAAGCTTAAACTAAAGAGTATATGTATATAAATTAAACTCCATACAATCTTAGTTAGAAGGTGCATTTTCAAATTCTTCATTTCAAGAAATTAAATATTTCGAAATATTTATGAATTTGATCATCCTTTTTGCTTAATTAAATGATAAATTTCATTTAAAAGAAAAGGAGATTTAAAGATTGTTGAACTATTCTTTTTTATATTATTTATGTTATGAGATAAATACTTCATTATTAATTTAATATAAATTCACCAAAGCTTTTAAAATTTCTAATTAAATCCCACAAACCAAACATAATAATTTAATAAAGATTTTAAATCCTCTTCAAGTCCTACAAAATGAATCAATAACTAACCTAGTAAATAAGGTTTCACTTGCCAAGTTTTGAGCCTAAATCCTCTATAAGCAAACATGCTCCAAAATTAGGAATGGCAATGAAGTGAGATAGGGAGGGTTTTGAAATTTTTATCCCCATTCCATGAACAATTGAGATAAAGATAAGATGGAGTAAATAATTTTTGGGGTAGTGCAAGATAGAGACGAAGATTACTATTTATATTTTTTACAATTTTATTGATGTTAAAATTTTATAATTTATATATTTTGACAAAATATTATACATATTAATGTTAAGTTTTATATATTATTAACTAATATTTAAAAATTAATAATAAAATTAAATACTCAATAATCTAATTTAAAAAAAAATTATACATATATATATATATATGAGATTAAAATAAAAATACATATATATCAATTTTGTAAAATTGAGGCAGGTCAAGGCAGGATAGGACAGGGAGATTCAATTTATCTCAACTACATAGCTATAGACAAAGCAAAGATTTTCCGTTGGATTCGAGATGGGAACGAATTATCCGAGCTAATCAAATTTTCCCATCTCTATCCAAAGCAAAGAAAATTTTCTCAAAAGAAAAGTTGGTAGAATCTAATAAATAATTTCAGTAGGCCTTTAAAATTATTAAACATCCCAAATTTCCTATATATAATGCATTAGTGTTCCAAGTAGCAAATTAATGCATATAAAATATTACCCTAACAAGCCTTAGAAGTCCAAATTAAAATATACCACAATAAACAATGGATATGTCTAATTATACTAATCTTTTTAGAATTTAGGTATAAGGAAATGGTTAACATCAGTTAGTTGAGAATGTTTTTAACCAATTAAAGAATCAAAATCATAATAATTATCGTTTTGTTAAGTGATATGATTAATCAAAAAAGGAAGAATATATATAGAGGCATGTCTCGATAAGTGGTTGCATTAAATTATTAACAACTAGCAATTAAAAGAAAAAAAATTAATTATTATTAAATTTTAATTTTTAATATTTGTAATCATTAAATCACAAAATTTGAAATAATACTGTAACTATCACTCCTGAAATATATAAAAATGAAAGAATTGTTAGAATTTAAATTTTTAATTTTTTGTGTTAAAGAACATTCGATGATTAAATTATTAACTCAATTATGAATAATATATTTATAAAATGCTATAAATTAGCAATTAAAAATTTATATTACTGATGGATAGATATAGAATAACAAAAATAATAATGATAATAGTTTTAGTGTACAGCAAAAAGCAAATGACTAGTTTTGCTTGATTTATAGGCAGATCTTTGTGGAGACATTTTAAATTTAACAATTTTAATAAATATTGCATATATTTTAATTTTAAAAAAATATTTATATTTTTGTAATATTTGGCCCCTCAAAATTAAAAATATTTATTGTAAACTTCTAGTATAATGAAATAATTTTTTATTTAATCCCTTAAAAAATAAAGTTGAAGCTCAAATATATACTTGCTTGAACAACACCCCTAACCACCAAGAAAGGGCAGTGGCATCTTTATCCATTTGTGGGTTAAAGCTTTATAGTGAAAAGAACAGGAGAAGTGAAATGATGTTAAAAAGGAGTATTCTTCTTCTTCTTCTTCTTCTGCTTGTTCTTCTTCTATTACTACTACTACTATTGCTGCTGTTACTACTAATAATAAGTGTGCCATACAAGCAAAGGAAGAGAGAGAGAGAGAGAATACTACAGTGTGTCACAAAGCAGCTGACTTGGGTGGGGCCAAGTCTCCACTTCAACAACACCGATCCCCAAAGCAATGACACGTCATCAATTTATTGATTTACGCAACAAAAATAAAATTTAATTTAAAAAAAATTTATATATTTTTTTCTTGTGGGAGAGAGAGAAGAGAAGAGAAGAGAAAGAGGAGGCTGGCCCAGACAAGATGGGCCCATGTGATTGAACCCTATATGGGGCCCAAAGAGGGGTTAAGGAAGCACTGGCATTATTCCTTTCCTTTGAGAAAAGCAATGGCTCATGGAAAAAGGAGATAGGAACCCTCCACCCATAAGGAAGAAGGTAACAATCAAAAAGCAAAGGAAAAAAATATATATATAAAACAAAAGAGAGCATATATATATATATATATATTAATTATAATAACATTAATAATAATAAGAAGTAAAGGGAGGGGGACAAAGTGGAAGAATGTTAATCCCATCACCTAAAGTTTAGAAAAGATAAATAAAAATAAAAAATAAAAAAAATACCCATTTGACTTTTTTATTGCTCATCATATACAATTGATTGTAAATATAAATATATATATATATATATTTTTTATTTTTATATTCATAGACAAGTTTATTTTGTCCTATAGCTTCTTTATTTTTTTTTTTTTCAAGCTTGGAGTTTTTGTCTGTGGTTCAATAAAGATTGCCCTTTCTAATTAATCCTCCTTGATTAAGCCCTCAACCAAAAAAGTGATTTTTCAATAGTTTGATTAGTCTAATTGCTCTTTCTATATTGTTGACTAATATTCTGATTTTGAAATTTAATTATAAGGACTTCTGATATTTTATAGTATTATAAATTTTTAATTATATTGTAAATTACATTGAGTTAAAAAGTAAATTTAATATGATATACATAAATTAATATTAAGATTACTTAATAAGTAAAATTTATAATATAATATAATTAAAATTTGACATGAAATCATTTAATCTAAATTTAATACAATATGATTCATTTTAAAGATAAAATTAACAAATGAGTATTTTCGATAAATTTATCTAAAAATATTTAGATATATTAAATTTTAGGGATATATATATATGCACAAACTGTGCGCGAATATTTAAACTTTTATTTTTTTTAATCAGAAGTAATTAGCCATATTCAATTTAAAGTGTCACCTTAGATATATGTCATATGAACTTTAGATGACCATATAAAAAAAATTGCAAAATTTCATATTTTTTGGATCATTTTTATTTTTTATCTTTTGATTATTTTTTATTCAAAATATTATTTTACTTTTTAATTAAAAAAATATTCTTTGAATTATTTTTATTTTTATCAAAATATTGAAAATATTTTCCTAATTTAAACTTTATTTAATTTTCATAAATTTAAACAATAAATTTTTTCTAAAAATCAATTTATAAATTTAAAACCATTAGTTTTTTTTTTTTCAATCAAAATATTCTTTTAAACTTTAGAAAAAAAGAAGAATTATTTTATCACATTAAAATTTAAATAAGTTGTTTATTGTTTTTAAGATAAGACCATTTAATAAATTTTAAATTTTAATCATTAAGTTGTTACTTTCTATACAATAATTTATATAATTTCTCAAGGTATTCCAAGAGATCTAATAGCAACTATTAATTTATTAAAAAAAACTTCTAATTTAGTAAGTTTAGATTGAAATAATATTTTTAATTGAAAAATTCAAAAGAATATTTTGAATATAAAAAAAGTAACCAATGGTTTTATATTTATAGATTGATTTTTAAGAAAAAATTATTATTTGAATTTATAAAAATTAAATAGTTTAAATTAGAAGAATATTTTCACTTAAAAGAATATTTTGATAAAAAATTAAAAAATAAGCAAAAGAATATTGTGGTAAAATAAATTGAAAGAATATTTTGAATAAAAATAATTAAAAATAAAAAGTAAAAAATATGAATGACTTTAAAAATATTCAATTTTGAATTTTTTTTAATGTGATTACTAAATTTTATGTAACATGAATCCAAAATAGTGTGCTGAGTCAAATGGCTGTGATGACATATCATGTCATGTTAATAACTTTAATAAAGTTTTAGTGGAAATTCTTAGGTGATCTCTAATTAAAAAAAAAATTAAGTATTCATTTGTAAGAATATTTTTAGTAGTCATATTAAAAAATTATTAAAATTTAGTTTTTTTTTTTTAAATAATTTACCCCAAATTTAGATGTAAACTTCATCATTGATATCAATATGAATTTACAATTCTTAGTTAGTAATTAATTGGGATTTGTGTTTGGAGAGTGGTAAGCAAAAAGAGAATACAAAAGCATAAAAACAAGTTAAAAAGATTGCTAGTGGGTTTTACTAATACTAGGTGACTGGTTAATCAAGAAAGCAAATAAGATGACAAAGATGTGTAATCTTGAAGGTTTTGGAGACAATTTTAATGGAAAGAACAATAATAAGCGTTTTAGTGTATGGAAATTATTATTAATTATCACAAAATAGAAGCCACGTGTCACAAAGCCACATCATGTGGACACAAAATGTTGTGTACCCATCATCAACAGTATAAGTATCAATGTTTTTAAAACCGAGCTAGAAGTTATCCCGATCTCTTTTTGATTCATAGTTTGATCAGTTCAACTTTATTAATTAATTTTTTTTCTTTTAATTTTTTAAAAGAAAAATTAAATTTAAAACAATATCATTTAAGTGAATTATAGCAAATTGATTTCAATTTTTCTGATATTTTTTGTTCGAACCAATTTTTTTGGTTTAATAATTATCTGATTTTTTAGAACCGAATCAATGGCAAGTTGTCAATTTAACCATTTTCCGAAAGAATGAATGAATAAGAGCGAGAAAGAGAGACTTAGCAAAAACACTCAAGAAGCCGACAATAACACCAAAATCGAAGCATGAAAACATTTTCAATGTTGGGAAGTCAATTTCATTACTTTCCTTTTCTTTCTTTCTTTCTTTTTTTATTTTTTATTTTTTATTTTTTATTTTTTACATTTTATTTAATTTCTTTAGCTTTCAACGTTATTGTTATAATTATAAATTATTAACTATTAAATTTTAAAACGTTATTATAAATGTTGAATTTATCAAATATCTCATACCAGCTACTGATGAGCATTCAAATGCGAAATGTTAATTCCAATTGCTCATTCAAACTGATAGAAATTGAATTGAAATTATGGAGATGATTTGAATGGTGTACGTTAAATTTATGAATAAATTAGATTTAATGAATTTGAGTTAGATCTAATCTCATTAAATTCAATTTATTCGTGAGCTTAATTTATACTCATTCAAGTTATCTTTACCCTTTCAATTTAATTTCTATCATGGTATTATAGTAGGTCTAGCGTGATTCAATTTCATTCACCCGGTTTCTATTTGGATGTTTAGTCTTAACGATCCGAAACCCGGTGTTGCCGCTGCATTTAAATTTCAATTTCAAGGGAATGAATTCAATTTTTACCACATCTTATAATTTTGATTTTGAATTGAATTGAGAAGATTAAATTGAATTATGAAGATATAATGCGAGAGATTTGAGTTTAACTATAACCAAAATAACTAGCAATAATCAATTGGATAGTTGGCATTTTATTGTTTATATGATCTTGGATTATTTTGAAATGTTTAGATATGGGACTGTTTTGTAATTTGTAGTTTTTCTTAACACAAACAGGTCTTAAATTAAATATTTGATATTACATATTTAGTTTATTAGACACATTTGACATGGTACAGACATATTAACATGATTATTTAAAAAAAAATAATATAGAAATATTTATTGACAATGTCTGTATAAAAACAAAATATTCAACAGTTATAGAATATATATACACACTCAAAATTCTAATATCAGTGCTTCGTAATATTTATGCTTATATATTAGTCTTATCTTCTGTGTGCACAAGTATTTTCCGCATGGGTATAAAGTCAGTTGGGGAAGAGATTGGAAAATCTTTCCCTTTTGAAAAATGGGATTTGAAAATGCAATTCCCCATCATTGAATCCAAACAAAGTTATGTTCTAATCATAATACTTACCCACTTCTAGTTCGAATACAAAACACATGCAAACTAACCATTTTTTCTTAAAAAAAAAAAAAAAAAATCAATGGATGGAGTGTTTAGCATATATATATATATTAGTCAAAAAATTGTTGTTACTCTTATTTTTCATGAAACGAGTATAGTTGCTGATCATATTCTTCAAAAGTAGTTCCCTCTAGTTCTTCTAGTTAGTGGTTTTATCGATTTTTTTTTTTGTTATTATTTAATTGTACATAATGATACGAGTATATCTAATTACCATTTTTCTAGTTAATTTTTTTGTTTGAGTGAGCGGTTTTACTCAAAGATTATATTTTATAATTTTTTTATTATTTTAATTTATGAGTTGGTTAAATTTTATGATACAATATGCTATGAAAATATCAGTCTAGCTGAAATGTTCGGGCGCATCTCTAAAAATTATAATAATTATTTTTTTAAAAAAATCATATGAAAAAATAACCTACTATGTATATACTCATTTTTATTATGGTATATATATATTATAAATGAGAGGAGAGGATAGTGTTCTTTGTATTAATAATTATTATTACTAAATTATAAATAATAATGGAAAGTTCCAGTAATTTCATTAAATTCGACCATATATATATAAAGCAATGTTGTTTTGTTTATGCGAGCTTGGGATTCAATCATGTGCAAGTTAAAGTCGTCAGGAGAATTCAAAGGAATTAATCAAATTCAATAGGACCACTTCGCAAACTCTCGATTAAAAAAAAAGAGAGAGATAGTAAATTAAGTTATAATTTATTGTTTTTTTCTTAATGTGAAATTTTAAAACATATATAAAAATAATTTGTTAGTTCTAAAAAAAATTAAAAGAAAATTTAATTTGGCCTTATTAAAAACGGTAAAAACAGAATAGTGAAAGGTCACTCTTGTATCAACTATGGTAGAAAAAAAAATTATGTTTTATATAATTATCAATATTCATTAATTATGATAAAATATTTAATAATTTAACGATTAACATTCCAATCATATTAGAAAATAATCAATAGAAATGTTCATGCATTTTTAATATTACTAGATTTTTTTTTTATAACGTGGTTCGTACGTTGATCTCCATTATGATTCATTATAAATATAAATATTTATTCTAAACTTGTACTTTTTTCTTATTAAAATTTTAATAATCAGTATTTTGTTATTTAAATATAAAATGATATTAAAATTTTCAAATAAATACCATGAAATCAAAATCTTATTAGTCGATTTTTAATATTATTATAGAGTAATATTTATATAATTTTATTATTAAATTCACTTTAGTTGTTGAATCTAAGTTAAGTTAAATTTTCATATGAAAAATATAAAAATTCAACAAAAATATAATTATACACAATAATTATTATCTAAATTGTATAATCATATGTGTTTAATGCAATTAGAATGATAATATAAAATAATTATATATTCTATATAAATATATAAATGTATTTTATAAGCAATACATACATAATATTGAAAGAAAACTTAAGCATATCTAAATAAATTATTTCTTATAGTTTTAAATGATATTTTTATATTCAACAATATGTTAGAGAAAATAAAGTAAATGAATTAATAGATACGTTTTATTATAATTTTTTAATTTATTTTGTTATTGTTACACTGATTGATTATTAATTAAATGTTGATTTTTATGTTAATAATTTGGTATATTTATTATTTTCTCATAATTTTAATGTAGATTGTATATTTTTATTAATTTTGATAAATTTTAATTTCTTTGACACATTACAACTTAAATTCTTTACTCCATAAAATTAATGACAATCTTTCTAACATACTTTTATAAATTTAATATCAATGTTAATTCAATATTAGTTATATGTAATTGATTTGTGATATGATATGATATTATAGTATGTGATATCATATTATATCATAAGTCTAAAAAAATATATATTTGATTGTTATATCACATGAATGCTTGTAAATATTTTAAATTTAATGTTACTAATAATAATAGTGATGTATAATCATTAAATAAAAAATTTTGTAATTTTGATTTCCTATTTAATTGATTTTTAAGAATGATTAATTTATTTATTTTGTAATTAAAATTTTAAATAAATTTAAGTGTTTATAAAATTACAAACAAATTAATTTTTTTAGAAGAATATACTATTATAAATAGAAATTTTGACATTTGATAATAAAATAATAGGATTTTGCTTATTATTGTTAAATGAACTCTCAATTAGTGCATATTTATTTCTCTGCTGCAACTTCTTATATTATTAAAAGTAATTTTTATAATTTACAAATTATTATTAATGGTTAAAATAACTAATTGTAAAATTTATAATGGAATAAAATAATAATTTATAAAATGAAAATCAAATTATAATTTTTTTAACTTGTTAATATTTGAATAATCAAAGTAAAAAAAAATTCTCTAACTTCTAAATATTTGAAAAAAATTAAAAATATAAATTATTCTAATTGGAATCTTTTTTATTTGAATTAAATATAATTAACTATATATTAAATAATAATTATTTTATTATTTCTTTATTCTAATTGAATTTATTTTTTTATTTAAATTAAATTAGATAATTAAATTATTAAAATATAATAACTATATAATTATAAATTTGTAACATAATTAATTATTTTATTCTTTTCTTATTCTAATTGAATTCATTATTTTTTATTTAAATTAAGTACAATTAGATATTAAATATAATTAATTATATATTAAATAATAATTATTTTATTTTTTTCTTATTCTAATTGAATTCATTTTTCCTTATTTAAATTTATTATAATTAGATATTAAATATAATTATTTTTTTTTCTTATTCTAATTGAATTCACTATTTATTATTCAAATTAAATATAATTAGATAATTATATTATTTAATTAATAAATAATCATATTTCTCATCATAAATGCATAATTAAAAAGAATTTAATAAGGAATTCCTATGTAAATGTGTTTTTTCCTCTTTCCATATATTTATATATAGTATAAATATAGATATAGATATACAAAATTGTGCTTAATTATATATAAAAATTATATAAATGTAAATTTATTTTTGTCATCATTCATTTCTCTTTCTATGACTTGGGCAAAATACATATATAAACAAATAAAATTATTATTTCCTTATTTTAAGAATTAGCGCGCATTTATATACTTAATTAATCCCATGTTTTGAAATAAGCCCACATTGGATATTGGAAAATTTTATTTTTCAAGTTTAAATAAGCCTTTTGTTAACAAATTTAAAAGTTAACTTTTCACGTATCAAAGAGTTGATTGTTTTTTTATTTTGTATTTAATTAATAAACTAGGTATTTGATAACACCATTCAATATTGAATCATTTTAATTTTTTTAATAATACTTATTTTAAAAGTCTCAATTAAATTAAAATGTCATTAATGTTTTCTTAAAATATCATTATAGTATTTAATATGTATTGCGGGTTGGTTGTCATTAATGTTTTCTTAAAATGTCAATTATAACCATTTATCTTATAAGTAAATTTTTTCTTTTTACCTTTTAGTATTTATTTTTCAAACAAAGCAAATAAAAGTTTAATTTCTATGATATATTTAAGCTCTGTTTGTTTCGCAAAAAAATAACTTTTCTCTGAAAAATATTCATAAGGAAAATGTTTTTCTAAAAAATAATTTTATGTTATTTGGTTACATTATTAAAAATTATTTAAAAATTAAAAAATTTGATTTAGAATATTACAAATATATTTAAACTTATAATAATTTTATATTTTTAAAATTTTACTGTTAAATATAAAAAAATAAAAATGATAAATTTGATGATTAATGGTTGCCGATAGTAATTATCAGTGATAGACAGATTAATAAAATTATATTTATATATTTTTCTTTCATTATAATAAGTTTGTCAAAATATGAAGAATGACTTTCCATTTTAAAAAAGAGAAAATCATTTTCCTACAAAAAAAAAAAAAAAGGCTTTGTTTTCCATTGACCGGGAAAATTTTTTCCTTTGACTATTTTTTTCAAAATGTTCCAAACATCATATAGTACAAAAATATTTTTCGCAAAACAAACTGATCCTTAATCTTAAGCCTTGTTTTTCTTTTTTTACTTTCATAATCTTATAAAATTTAAAAAAATATATTGCAGATGTTTAAGTAATCAAAAAGTCAAAAAAAAAAAATATTTTACTTGATTTATCATTTTTTTTAAAATACTCTTTCAAATTATTTATGTTATATTGTTATGCCATGCTTCCTACTTAGAAATAAATTTTGTATTATTAAAAATTTTAAACATTTTTTATATATGTTCAATTTTGTATATATATTATCCTTGTGATCAATCTTATACTTCCATTATATAACAAAATAATTAATTTTAATATTACATGAAAATGCACCTTTTCTATTTTATAAAATAATTTTATTATTTATAAATTCAAATATATTATTTTTATAATAAATATTTGTTCTTTTATAACTTTATAAATATAAAAATGCTAAATTCTTAACCCAAAGAAATAAAAGATAAAACAAAATTTATGCCAAAGATAAATTTATATTTAAAATTAATTGTTAAAAATATTATAAAAGAATTTATTTCATTTTTACAACTGAATTTTATTATTTAAAAAAACTATCTACATAAATAGTCAAAAAATTAAATCAATGGAAATAAGTCAATAGTTAAAATTCATTTATAATATAAAAAATTAAAATTGACATTTGAAGAAAAAATTAATGATAGTCAACTCATAATGAGCATTAAATACTTTAAAAGATATAATGAAAACGTGAAAAGAATTTGAAAAAGTAGGAGTAGCTTCACTCATTTTCTTTATCTATGTACACTTATAAGTTTATATATGTATTAATTAAAAGAAAAAATTGAATCTATACTATCTAGATTAAAATTTAATCATAAACTAAAAATCATAACAAGATCAACAACCTTATAAGATGCGTTCAATTAATTCAATAATCTTATTAATAAGGAATAAAAATGGCTTGAAATAGCTTGAAGACACGTGTTCATAAGGAATTTTTCATTTTTCCCTATAAATATGCATAAAAAAAAAAAAAAAAGATAACAAAGGGTCTGTAGATCCCCACCACAACACTCTCTCTATACTCTCTCTATTTTTCTTTATTAGCTTACTGACTTAGTTATTGGAAACTCCCCTCTGAAGTAGCCTTCAGAGAGCCCTCTAATCCTTTTTTTCTTTAAAAGGTCCTACCCCTTACTCTCATACTATGGGTTATTCAAATGGTGTTGTATGTGGGAATAACACAAAAAATTATCTCTCCCTCTTTTTTCAACCATAAATATTAGATTCGATTAAAAAATTCACTCATTAGCCTCTATGTATTCCATGTATTAATCGAAGCTTAAAAATTTCAACATTCACCAAAGATCCAAGCTTATTTTCTACTAAAAATTGATACCTAATTGTAAAAATAACATTTGAATCACTATTATCAATAAGAGAGTACTCGACTACCATCGAGAACTACCTTCTCAAAGGTGGCACACTCCTCTACGCATTAGGTGAAAAATATTGTGATTGACTTAATTGTTTTATGAAATGTATGGCATTTATTTGATGGGTTTTTGTGATTTATTGTAAATGATTTTTTATGAAATTTTCTGCCATATGCGTTCTCATTGAGTAAAATGGTGTATGCTCATTCTTCTATAAATTTTTATTTTGGTTCAGTTTAGATCTTTTCATCTAGTTTTTAAGATGGTTAGACAAGTTCCTCAGTTTTTGGGCCTCCTCTTTCATATTTCAAGGTCAAAAATTGCAAATTCATCTCACAACATAGAGTTTTGCTACATTCCTTTTTTCACTTCAAGAGAAAATCAATTAATTAGACTGCAAAAAAATCCATTCTTTAGTTCACTGTGCATCTTTATAGATCTAAAATTATTTTAAGCAATGTTCCATCCATGCCACTCTAGATTTTCCTATATTTCTTACCTTTAAATTTAATTTTGTACTATTATTTGCTAATTTGTGATGTGGAAATATTAAAGATAAATATTAATAGCTCTTCATACATAAATTATTTGCAATAATTATGCATCATAAATTCTACACTATATTTGAGTATGATATGCATTTAGTTATGTATCTCAAATGCAACTTCACATGTAAATTGTTTTTTAAATTAACACTTATCTTGAAAATAAGTTATTTAATGGATTATAGACAAATCCATCATTTATGTGGGGAGTAAGAGTTCCTCAAATTTCCTAAATTTTTATGCATGAATCATTATGCATGATTTAATTAGAATTCATTGCTTGAATGGATCACTTGAATTGAGTTCATGGCATGCTCTACTTGTAAAGATATTGCTAAATCATTCTTTAACATAATATTAAATATAAAATTATCAAAATCTACTTGGACTTCATACGAACTCATTATGCATATAAAATTTTTTAGAAATTTGTCACTCGGCTAGAATGAGCATCTAGTATGAATTTGTAATTCATAAGTCACACATCTTCTATTTGATTTCTAAACATGCTAATATAATCCATGTTTATGGTAGGACAAATAACAAAATTTGTCATGATGAGAACAGAAGTGCTCTAATTGGCAAAAAGTATCAAGTTGTTCAAATCAATTTGTGAGTTGCATGTCATTTAAAGACTTAGTGAACTTTAAGTAAAAGACTATGAGACACAAAGTCTTTGTCATAGTGAGGCACCTAAAGACCTAGTAAAGTTTAAGTGAAAGTATGAGAGGCACCTAAAGACTTAGTGAACTCTATACGAAAGTCCAAAAGGCACCTAAAAACCTAGTGAACTCTAGGCAAAAGTTTGCGAGGCACCAAAAACCTAGTAAACTCTAGGCAAATCTTTGCAAGGCACCAAAAAAAGTAGTGAAGTCTAGGAAAAAATCATGAGGCATATTATATTATCTAAAGTCCTATACTAATGAGGCATATTATTTGAAGATCTTTATGCGAGGCTGGCTTCTAAAGTCATTTATTGACGAGACATATTATCTAAAAACCTTTATGCGAGGTAGATTTCAAAAGTGCTCTATTAGAGAGGCATATTATTATCTAAGTCTTGTATCAGCGAGGCACATTATTATTATCTGTATCCTCTATCGATGATGCATGATTTCTCAATACCTCTATGCGAGTTGGGTTTTTTTAAGTTCTCTATCAATAAAGCACATTATCATATAAGACTGCTATCAGTGAAGCACATTATTATATAAAATGCACATTATCATTATATAAGACCTCTATCATTATCTAAGGCATATATTAAGACAACATTATTTAAAGATCCCTAAAGAGGGATAATCATGAAGTTATTAAAACTATTTAGAATCTATAAGTCCACGTATTATGGCATCAAAGACTTGAATTGTGGCATCGAAGATTTGAAGCTATTCAAAATCAAAGGCTTGAAGCTATTTGGATAAACTTGAAGCTATTCAGAAGACTTGATGTTATTTAGAATCTGTAAGTCCATATAATGTGGCACTAAAGACTAGACTTAAAATACTTGGAAATTATATGACCATATGACAATATGACAAGGATAATTCACATGCTTTATATGTAAGCCATCAGTGTGACTTGCCCATTACTATTGAGATCCCTAGCTTGCCTCCCTATTTAAGCATTAAGTTGCCTCCACATTGAGCTCCTTAGTTCACCTCTATATTCAAGCACCTAATTGACTCCACATCGAGCTTCTCAGTTTGCATTGCTGATAGGTATCTTGACACCTTCATATCAAACTCACCAACGTGCCTCCTTATTCAGGCACCCAGCTTCCCTATATATAACTTCTCAACTCGCCTCTTTATTTAGACATCTTAAAGCCTTCAAATTGAGCTTCTTATCTCGCCTCCTTATTTAGACATCTTAAAGCCTTCAAATCAAGCTTCTTATCTCGTCTCTCTATTCAAGCACCTAGCTACTTTCATATTGAGCTATTTAGTTTGCATTCTTTATTTAGGCACGTAGCTACCTCTATATCAAGCTCCTCAACTTGCCTCTCTATTCAGGCATCTCGACACCTTTAGATCAAGCGCTTCAACTCGCCTCTCCATTTAAGAATTCATCTCCCTATTCAGGCATCTTGATGCCTTCACATCGAGCTCCTTTATTCGTCTTCCTATTTAGGCACTAAATTGCCTCCACATCGAGCATCTCAGCTTGCATATATATATTCAGGCACCAAACTATGTCCATATCAAGCTCTTCAGCTCGTCTCACTATTAAGGCATCCCAACGGCTTCATATCAAGCTTGTCAACTCGTTGTTTAAGCACTTAGCTAACTGCATATCAAGCTCCTTAGCTCGCCTCCCTATTCAAGCATCCTAACACCTTTAGATTAAGCTTTTTAACTTGCCTTTTTATTCAGGTATCTAGCTCTCTCCATATCGAGCTCCTCAGCTCGCCTTCTCTGTTCAAATACCCAATTGTCTTCATATCAAGCTCCTAAGCTTTTCTCCCTATTAAGGCATATAATCTTCATATTGAGCTCCCCAGTTGCCTTTAGTTTGGCTTCTTTATCTACAATATGGATGAATCTTGTTATAATGAGATCATGTATCTACTCCTTTAGCATGCTCCTTAATATGCTCGAATCAAACTAAGTAGTGGAGGACTTATGATAATGAATAAAATTGGCCTGTAACAATCTAAAGATATGTGTGCATAGGGGGTTTCCATTTTTCCCTATAAGTAAAGGGAATGTAATAAAGAGGCCTCTATATCCTCATCTCAACATTATCTCTCTAGATCCTCACTATTTTTTCCACTAGCTTACCAACTTAGTCATTGAAAACTCTTTCCGGATTAGCTCCTTGGGAGCTCCCTGATATTGCTTTTCTTTGTCTATAGGTCATATCCCTCACCCTTATACCATAGGCACTTCATTATAGGAAAGATATAATTTATTCCTCTTCAAATTATTCCTCTTCACTTATTAAATTTACAAATAAAAATATTTAAAATTTGAAAACAATAAGATAAAAATAAATTTCAAAAATTATCAAAAAATAAAAAATAAAGCTCCTCCTTTGTTTGGGAGAAAGGAAAAAAAAAAAAAAGAAACATAGATTTACAAATATATATATATATATATATATATATATATATATATATATATATATATATATATATATATATATATATATATATATATATATATATATATATATATATATATATTTATGTTTAAAATATATATTCAATCTCTATCTCGAGCTTATTAAAGCTTTTTTCGAGTTTTATTTTGATATTTAATAAATAGGTCTTTTATTTTTTTGAAGACAATATAACCTAATAGAGTTGAATTCAAACATTTCTAGTATCGGTTCAAGTAAACTCGAACTTTAAAATGAAAACTTGATCGAGCTGGAGTCTCAAGTTTTCTAATCGAATCAACCTCGAATTTAACATTGTTTCAACTTGACTTAACTCGATTAAACCTCTATATGATAGATTCTACTAGCACATGGCGTAAACAAAAAATAAATGCGGCGATACATGGGTATTAGACAAACTTTGATTCTCATATGTGTTAGACTCTACTGATATATGACTATAACCACAATAAAATACGAAAGTATGACAGCAGGTATGATAAAACACAAGAGCATAGAAGAATTAAGATATCATGTAAAAATTTTCAAACCTAATCCAAAAGTCTAAGCTAATGGACAGTGAGATTTTAACATTATATTAAATTTTGAAATCTCTACTTATACTTCAATTAGGAATCTTTAACTTAACAAATGTTATATTTAATTCAAAATAAATATTTAGATTTGAAAATAATTAATCTGATGCCATTATCTGTAAGTTTTGTTTTTAAGTCTTGTTTGTCCTTCTCTATAACCTCCCAAATTTGGGACCAATCACACCAGCAAATTCCAGATAATGGAAGAGCCCACACCTCCCCAGACGGAGATGAGATCATAATATCACCCATAATATTTTATTAATAATTATGCTCTTCCTTTTTTAAAAAAAAAATTATTTATAATATATATATATTTATTTACAAGTAAAAAAATGTACAATCATTGAAGCAAAAAGATTAATTTCAACCTAGTGTGAGACTAATAATTTCTATTTTATTTTATTTTATTTTTATAATTTTTTGGTTGTTGCTTGGGTTGCAATGCAGCCTGTGAGTGGTGCTTTCTTTTTTATTGTTCAGTCCAACAAAATCATTATTAAGTCAAATTGATTATTATTTCTCATGAAGAAACATTACCACCAATAATAATAATTCAATTAAAAATAAATATTAATTTATAATTTTTTTTTTAATTTTCTGTGAGAATGTTTGTGGCCAGCACGTGACAGTACTTTTCCCGCATGCGGAAAGGAAGGGGTGAAAATGCGTCTCAAGTAAAATCATTTTAAATTTTATATAAAATATATATTATAGTTTATATATTATAACCATTCAATTTGCAATTAATTAATTTCAATCCAAAGGTATCATATTTCTTACACATGTATGTATTTGAGTATTACCCAAATTAACCATAAAGTTAACAAGATTGATTTTTATAATTATTTAAATTTATTTAATTTACACATATTTATTTAATAAATTATTTAAATTTCCATTCATTTTCTTTGACATGTATTTGTATGTAAATGTAATTGTCTCAAAATCATTTTCCTTTCAAAAGTATAATGTGAGAGTAGTATAATTCAAATTTTTTTTATATACCTTATTGATTTAATTTTATTTTTCAAAATTAACATTGGACAAAAGTAATTTTTAAATATATAAATTAAAATTAAGTATAAAAATAAAGAATTAAGTATATTTAAAAAAATACTTTTGATATTTATATATATATATATATATATCGTTGGCCACTTGCCGGACCCAAATTTAAACTGAATTAAATCGGCCAAAAATCAGACTAAAATTAAAATAGTGATTATAATTTTGATCCAGTCATAACTAATAAGGTGAATCTATTCGGTTCTAATCTTTCTTACCTTGAAAAAAAAT
Organism: Reutealis trisperma; assembly: GCA_947687605.1. Lineage (NCBI taxonomy): Eukaryota > Viridiplantae > Streptophyta > Magnoliopsida > Malpighiales > Euphorbiaceae > Reutealis > Reutealis trisperma. The sequence continues at coordinate 1,378,380 of CANTUT010000112.1, forward strand.
TAATTTAGGTTTAGTTTAAAATTGAAATTGAAACTATATGAATCGGAATCAAACTCAAACTATTTATCTGTAATTCGATTCTAATACCATAAAATATTATATTAGAATCGCCGGTCTGATTTTAATTCTGGTCAAATTTGAAACCGTGGCCCCAGGGCCAGTATATATAACAGGCCAGCCGCACCAAAAAGGTAAGAAAATGAAGAAAGGTGAGAAAATGAAGGTGATGTTATGTATATGGTTTTTTATAATTGTTGGTCTGGAATTAAGAAACCGTCCTTTAACTTATTGCCTAAATACAGTTTGGTCCCTTCCTGTTTATTAGTATATATATACTTTCTAGTTTTTATAATTGCCCCTGTTATGCCTCAACAATCTCGAGACTGCCCCTCTTAATTCTTATTTTTATTAGATTTTTTTTCTTGATTAATCAAGAATATTCTTATCTTTGGGTCCATTCTAATTTGTTTTATTAATGACTATTAGTGGCATAACCTAACATTTGACCCCTTTAATCTTGAAATTTGACTCTAAACAGATATTAGATGTGATATTATTTAATAAAAAAATCTCCAATTCAACTAATGATTTTTTAATTAATTTCAAAATATTGAAATTATTCTCAAAACTATTAGATCTCGAATTCAAACTTTAATTAAATTAAAATTTACTATAAACCACTCAAATGTGATAATCAAGTTAGATAACAAAAACTTATTGATCATATATATATTTTTTTATTTTTTGATAAATTTAGCTTCAATTGAAACTTAAACACAATATTTATAATTATGAAGACAATTTCAATATTATTTAAGGGTTAAAAAATGATTTTAAAATTTTTTATTTAATTAATTTTTATTATTTTTTATAAACTGCTTTTCAAATCTACTTTTGAAAAAAATATCAATTTACATGTTCTTATTTAAAAATAGTTTTAAAAAATATAATTTTTTTAAAAAAAATATTTTTAAGAAACTCAATTCCAAACAAAAAAAATACATATAAACATATTTTAACATTAAATACATATATAACGTTTACAACATACTTAAATTTCAATCCTCTTTCTTAATATAGAAAAATAAATAAATAAATAAATAAAAACAAGATTTATTCTTATTATATAATTTAATTATCATTTAAATTTTGATGTATCTATAAAATATAACAATTATCAAACAATATAATAAAATTAGTATAGATAAGTAACATTGACATGTGACAAACCAATTATTAATTATATTCAATGAACAATAAGAATGCAAAACTTATTCCATTTGATCAACCTTGACTAGCAATAATAGAGAATGATTCAAACATTAATTCAACTTGTGGAGAGGGCTAACTAAGAAGCACAACAAGTGTGCTTTATACAACTCTCTAATTTAATGTCAAGAGTCTAAGTTCAAGACTTTGAATATTATCAATTTGGCCGACCTTCAAAAAAAAATAAAAAATCCAATGCCAACGCACTGTTTCGAGCACTTATTGACTTGCCAATAGTTCTGAAATGAAAGCTCTTCAAAGGTTTCTAGAAATATTTCTATTCCATGGAAAAAAAGAATTCACATTTAAACAAAAATGAAAATTCTGCTTTTTTTAAGGGTAAATTTAGAATTATTGTTAAAAGAAAATATTCATATTAAAAATTTTACGATGCGTTTGATAAGTCATAATATAATATAATTAAATATTTTATAACTAAATATATTTTTAATATAAATTTACAGTAAAAATACTTTTAATTATATTACATTACATGTTATTACGATTTACTAAACGATACTTTATTGCTATTGTTTTGTAAATTACTACCCTTTTACTCATCAAGTTCAAGATGTTTAACTTTCAATTTGATTAGTTTGTATGATAATATATTACTTCCTATTAAATTTGGAATAATGAAATAATAAATTTGCAATTATGCTTTACCCTTAAATTTAAAAGGGAAAAATGGAAGTACGAAAGTGTCATATTGGATTTAATATTTTTTTTATTAATTATTATTACAATCTCTCCAACTACGATTAAATATTATAATAGCAATAATAAATTAAACTCTTATAAAATGATGCATATCATTGACAAGAGTGTTATTACTTATTAGCTTAGTAATTCATACAAAAATGTATGAATATTTATTTTCATAAAAGAATTTATATAAAAGTCATTGACATAGTATTTGTAGATACATTAAAATGATAATTCATTTTTCTATTTAGGCAATAAATACAAATTCGAGTTTATTTTTCAATATTAATATTAAAATAAATATTGAATTAAGAATTCTTTCTTACATTTATAAAAGGGGATTCCAAAAATATACAAAATAAAAATCTCCTAAAAGTTTCTACATAATATGTATATAGTTACCTTCTTGTTCTTTTTTTTTTTTTTTATCATAATTATTATAACTTTATATATTATCAATCGAAGCGTACTTATCATTATTATGTCGAGTCAATTACTCTATCTACATAAACATTTTTCTACTTGTAAATATTATAATTACTCGAATTGAATTAAAAAATATAATAAAAAGAAAAAATAAATATTCTTCATAATTTCTCTCTCTCTCCACATAGAGCTCTTCCCTCTTTCAAAATGTAATGCTATTAATTTAATTACTATACACTTATAATCTAAAAACTTTAGAAAAGTGCTAAACTTACCACTACTATTTGTATAATCTATTTATCACGCAATGTATTTGTACAAAAATATCCTTATTTTATTTTAATAAGAACAAAAATATAGTTCACGAATTAAATGCATAGCTCTATTTTTTTTTATAAAAATCCTTGATTTACTTATTTTTCTACTTTGATATTGTTAACATACAATACGTAAGTGTATAGATTTGTTGTACGGTCCATTTATTTTTTTAGTATATGAAAATAGACAAATAATAATAGATATGTTTATTTTGATGAAATTTATATAAAAAAAAAAATAGAGGGTAATTTTTTACATCGTAACCTACGAGCTGTTCAAATAGTAAAGTTGATGTTAATATTATGATGATAAGTAGAGGGTGTCAAAATGATCCATATCTATTTACGCATATATTTAAATAAGGATAAAAATGGTAAATAAGTAATTATAATTATAAATAGGTCAATAATAGATTTAACTCATTTATTCTCTTAATATATAGGTGTAAATAGGTATGGATATGGATACCCATCCTAACCATTTATAATTAGTTTTAAATGATCAACTCGTTTTTTTTTTTAAATCAGCCCATTATTTATTATTATTATTATCATTATTTGTAATTTTATTTTATTTAATTAAAAAAATTTAATGCAATTGAAAAATATATGTGAACATTAATTAATGGGTTTTAAAATTCTTATAATTAAAACATATAAAATTTATTTTAAATAAATTTTGTTGGTTTCAAAATAACATTTTTGACATAGCATTTATTTCACGAACTTAATTTTAGAATTAGAATTTAGAATAATATAATGTAAAAAAATGATTAATGATTTTCAGTAAGTATTTGAAAAAATATATATTTACAAAAAAAAATCACAAACCAGACTAAATGGATTCAAATCAACCCACTGAAGAAGAAAAAAATGGCCAACTTCTCTAACCTCTAAACTAATTAATCAACCTTTAGTTAATTACTTTACATTTTTTAACTTATTTTAAACTTCTTTGCAAAAGTAGTGAATTTTTTTTGGTTTAATTAATTTTTAGAATGACATAAATGTAACTGGTTTATTTTTTTCTCAAATTATTTTTCTCTAAACTTAGTTGCACAAATAAAATGATATGGAAAAAAATTATTTTAAATTATAAAATAAATTATTTTTATATAATAAATAGGTAAATGATCGAATATAAATTAAATAGATATGAATATCTATATAATAATTAAACGAGTGATAAATAGATAAATAAATGGAATACTAACTAACTCATTTAGACCCAATTTACACTCACTCTAACCAACCTCTAAATTGGTAAGTTTACTCAAAACCTTATAATTCCAAATATACAAGTTCCATGTTGTCACCTTATTAACTGCAAAATTCAACTATAAGTTCCTCTACAACAATAACTTACCCAATTTGATTTCAAGGTTAATTTGGTCAACATGTGAA